>CM053335.1:2600000-3900000 GCA_028583605.1 Dastarcus helophoroides
AGGAAGTTCTTAAATTTTTTCAAAGAACGAGACCGGCAACTATGGACCAATAGTTTCTCTATGGACCAATAGGTGGTAGTACTAAGAAGTCACACGCTTGACGTCCGTGAATTCTTTAGTACTTATTTGTCGGAATATTTGTTAGCTTTCGAGTTGGATATACCAAACTGACGAGATCTAACAAGATCGAAATCGGTATTTATTTCCTGTGCATTAGAATCCTTGTCTTCTGAAAACTTTTTCCTAGAGAGCAACCGCTTCGCTAGGTGGCAGTGTTTCAACTGTTGGTAGTTCAAGCTACCTTATAATTCACTATACACATCTAGATTGCTGCATGAATTTGTAATCTAGGTTGCATTCTACTTGCATTGTACATTTTATTATAAGAGATATATGTTGAAATAAAAGAGATTGCGACAGATAAATGCAAGGTGTAAAAGCAAATATATTTCAATATAAAACATATCACTGACTCAAAATATTAAACTATTTAAAATCTAGAAATTTCACAGTAGTGTCCTTCTTGATTATCGTCATTTTCATCGCTATCTTCGAAATAATAGGCTCTAGCATTATGTTGTTGTTTTGTTTGTTTACACTTTTCTCTACACGTACTATTGTATTCTTCTTCAAATTCTATATTTTTCTTTTGCATGGCACCCGTACAACGCAGTACGTTCTTGTATAACTTCTTGGAACGATCTGCAATATCTGTACCAAATTTTTTTGGACTGCAACTAGAAAAATAACATCAGGAATGCGGTTCTAGTTTCTAGATATTATCGCTGGTGGAGTAGTTAATGTAATATCATTTAATAACTTAATGTTTATTGATGTTGAAATACCACCTAATTTTCAAATGTTAATCACATAGAAATAGTTCACTTAATATGAATCAAAGAACACTTTGGAAATAAAACAACAAAGAAGGAGGAGAACAAGTTTAAGATACAGGGGGTTCGGAGGAATACCTGGTTAGGGTAAAGACACACGAAGCGGTTTTCGCCAAGTCGGCGGCTGAGTCGGCACCAATTTGGAGCAAACACACGACTCGTCTTTAAAGCTGCCAACGCGCGCGGTGTAAGTGAAGATGTTGCCAGTTTTTTCTGAAGCAATGGATTCTGACGAAGAATTGATAATTTTAAACCAATTGACTATATTGTCGATTGAATAATAAAAAGAAACTTCGTATGTGGAAATATCCAGCTGTTCAGAAACGGAAAGAAAAAAGTCAATTTTATACTCTATTTATGAGGAGAATTCAAAGCGATGTCGCAAAATTTTTAAATTATTTACGCATATTTTAAAATTCATTTAATGAATTAATGTGTTTGATAAAAGGGGACATATCTAAGCAAGATATAATCATGAGACGTTTTCCAACTTGTAATAACCCCGCATATTTAGCTATTTTATTGCTTTTTTTTATTGAGCCTCTTCCCTACAAAGTGACTATTCGTTATCTAAATTTATGCAGTTACTAAGAAGCACAAGGAATATTTATTTCTCGTGTTTGACAACTACGCTTGATATTCACAGCTTAAAACCCGCTTGTCGTGTGAAAACCAGGTATAGACAATGGTACGCTTGAAGTCATAAAAACGCTAGCTGCGCCTCGTCCGGACGAGGCTACGCTCGACACAGCCTCGGTGCGACGCTGCGTGTGTTCACTACCATACAATCCAATGGAATCAAATGCCGAGTCGGCTGCCGACTCGGCGAAAACCGCTTCGTGTGTCTTTAGCCTTATACGAGTTTTTTCTGTCGTTATGTGGATGAATCAAAAAACTCTACTAAACGAAAAAATAAGCAATTAATATCAAGGTCGTTGAGCAAAAACAACAACATGCAAAGGAGAAAACTTATTGTTCCAACTCTAATAAAATTTATAAGACAAAGGCACAGTAATTAAATGGACACTTTTACAGATTGGGTGTGATAAGTGACCCCTGCTCTAGCCTCTAGCTTTGAACAAATTTAACATCAACAAGGGAAACAACGATTGAGAACTTCTTGCCTAGTGCGGAGAGAATGAATGAAGTGCGTCGATGGTAAGTTTTTTCGTTTCGATTGACTAAAAAACTAAAAGAATGACGAAGGTTGAGTATCCTATGAAAAAAATAGTATAATAAGCTGCGACAGAGAGACCAAAACCGTTGCCTGATGAAACTTAAACCAAAAGTATATATTTACTTTATAAAATCATCAACTAAAATAATAGACCTTTAAAAGGTTTCCTTCTATAATGTGTATTTCATCCTGCAATATTTATATTTATTTTAAGTCTGAACCAATTTGAATGTATTTTATAAGATTGCAAAAAACTTTGAATACTATTCACGACGTATAGATCTTTTCTTTTTTTTTTCGTGAAGTAAATATGCTCTTTTAACTCTTACTGGTAATTAAATAACTGTCTGGTATATACTGTTAGATTAAACCTATTTTACAATATATTAAATTAATAACCCAATCATCGGAAATTTGTAAGTAAAAAAAAAGCGTCAGCTTTTTAAGTGGAAAATGAGGCAGCATCCATTTTAACCGTTTCAGGTCGAACATATAGTAACTACACCAATGATCATTGTAAAATATTCTTTCATGAAAATTTAAATCTTGAGGCATTTTGATACCTTGCTACTTACTGTAACAAATTTACATCAATAAATCTGGTGGCATGCAAAGCACAAGTAAGCGAAAAAATGCTAAGGATATAACTGAATCCTAGAGCTACACATTCATTTCTCAAAGTTTCGCTGTAGAGAGTTAAATCCACAACATCATAATGTTCGTCTAGAAAATTAGCTAATATTTCCGGTTGTTCCATTGCTAAAGATTCCAAAGGGACCCATACTTGCGCCATTATAGTTTCCAGAATAAATTGGCACACAATGTACTGAAAAATTATTACATTGGCTATTGGTCCTATTTGAATGTTAAGTAGGAACTTACTGATACAAAAAAGTCTCCGGAAAACCACAAACATCTCAAATTGGCTGGATATAAATTTAGCTCGCTTAGCACGATACACACAGCTAACATGAAGATTATAGAAGATAGAAAAGGGCTATCCGGATTGATTTCTATACAGTTCTTGAAAATAAAAAATCCAAAGAAATTCAACAAAAACGACAGTATAACTGGATAAACTGACATTTCGAGAACAGTCAGTCACCTTGACAAAAATGCAAAAATATCAACTATACATATTTTAAGTGAAATATGTTATGTGAAATAAGCAAACAACGCTAACATACTTAACTCCTCCAAATATCGACTTAAAAATATTTATTTAAAAAAATCTCTTGGGCACGCCTATTTCTTTTTTTAAACGACGTTTTACTGATTGTTTTGGATAGGTTTTTGTATTACCTAAATGGTGATATAAATATTACTAGGAAAATAATACATTTGTTTTGTAATCTTAGATGATAATATAGTTTAGATTGAAATTCACAATGACGTGGTTTTAAGAATGTAAAGAAAGTCGTTTTAACGGGTCAACTTCTATTTTTAAAATGTCATTTGCTTTCATTGATGATGTTATCTTGGATTGCCTAAAGGTCATTAAAAACAACCCAAAAAAGTTGAGGTTATTATTGAAAAAACGGAAAGTCAATGGCGTAGCTAAATACCAATAGGTTAATCGGTCGGTCTACAGGGCCCAAGGCTCTAAGCTATTTGAGATATAGTGTTTCTAAACAAATATTAATTTTATCACTTTGCTGGGAACATTTTAGCAAACAAAGAAAAAGGTCATCACACTGCCTCGAAAATTTCTGGTCTCGACGTAGCTAAGAATTTTGGGGACAGAAAAAAAAAAGATTTTTCACACAAAGAAATCATTCTGCAGGGGCCTTCGTAATACCAACAGTTTTATGGACGATTAAAAAAGGAGTCTTCAACCCTATTTTCCCTACAACTTCTTCTGGACAACACTATATGTCCAAATATGATTTGGGTGGGGGGGGGGGAGCTCAAGAAGGTGGTGGCCCTAACCTATAGCTTATAATGTAAATCCAACACTGGTTGGTCATTGTGTAAAAAATGCTTTGTTATTATTAGGTATTTTTATTATTTTACTCTATAGAAATTTTTTCTTTGTTGCTAACAAATACGACAAATGGTTTTTTTTCCAAAATTTTCCCAAACTCTAGACTTCTTGTCGAAAGTATGAATTTTACATCTAGGTTTAAAAAAATGTATCCTTGATGGTTGTTAAAACTTTGTAAAGAAGTGAAACTGTTCGAAATGGTAGAAGAAAATGTAAAAATTTAGAGTCCTGAGAAGGGTTTACTCCTTTATCACATCAGCAATTAATCCAATTTATATGTACTACTTTTGAAATGTGGCAGTTTATATAAGACAAATCATTTACCACTTTTAGATTACAAAGTTCTTCATGAAGACACAAGTTAACTAAGCTGGGAATATTAAATTATACGAAAACCTAATTTGGAAGGCGCAGAATATAAATTGAATCCGTAATCAATCCCTTTTGTGATGCTTTATTACATCACCGAACCCATTACACGATTGCCGCGAAGGTTGAGGTATAGAAGTAACACATAAAAACTCTAATACTCGTAAAGTAGGCTAATGTATCTACAATTAAAATCTCTTTTTTGTTACCGGGATTTTATCGTCCTGGTTTGATTGAAGTTCTCAACAAGTTAGCTGAAAGCGTAGGTTACCATGGAGACAGAGTGCTCTCCAAGAGCAACAAGTAAAGGCACTAGTCAACGATTTTCATTTTCTCAGTTGACCTACCTTTCTTATTTACGGATTGATATGGAAAATGTTCTGCTATTTCATCCATAACAATTGGTAAATTATGAAAATCTCTATGCAGCGCCTTAAGCTGTAATAATCGTTATAACAATTAAAAAGAATTATTTGCTTGTTCCATAAATATGACGTATAAACAAAAGATATACAATGATTATATGAAAATTCATTCATACTCTCACAATTTGTAATTTCTTGTGTATTAAATTTTAATAAAAAAGCAAGGTTAAATTAAAATAAGGTATCATGCCATATTATCCATATTTATTGAGACACGTATTAGAAGATATTTGTTATCTAGCACGACGCCTAAACATTATCAAGCTGCAGCATTTTTATTGCTAAAAAGGATTTATCTCGGGAAAGATAAATCCCCCAACTACTCACTTATTCACGCAGCAGGGGAAGGATAATATCCTGAAATATCGCTGAAAGTCTATAACTAATGGATTGTTTTTGTCAAAAGTGAACTATTTTTTTAAACACAAAGAAAAATCATTAAAATATATCTTGTCGTTTATACTGGAAATCTACATTTGATGAATTTCGTATCGTCCAGAAGTCATGAGATGATATGATTTTTCTGCCGCACTCTAATTGAAGACATTTTTTTTTGAAAAATATAAGTCATATTAAGTTTTAAAAACCTATTAGGTATTAAATAGTGTCCTTGGGAAAAAATGCTATTAATTTATCAGATTCTCATATTCGAAAAATTGCTTTATTAAAGCCAGTTCTCCAGTGGATTAATTTCAAAAACATATTTTCTAGGCATTTGCTACTTTAATATGTGCTAAGGATTTCAACTCTATTTTCATCACTTGCATGATCACTTTTTATTATACTCAGTTAGTAGGCAGTGCTAGTTTGTAGCTTGGACTAAATTCAGTAAATCAAAGACAATTTATTTTTCGAAAATATGCTTGGACACGTCAATTAATATTTTAATTTATTAATATTTATTAATATTAATATTAATGTGGGAAAATTTTATAGAGCATGTCCCAAATTTAAGATATGACGTCATTGACAATTTTTTTAAATAGCAGCCCTATTTTTTTCTTGGGTATTCTTAAAGTTCATATCAAGCTACACATGCGTACCAAATTTCAATTTTTTATCCTTGTGATTCAAAACATATTTACAAATTTAATAACTAATTCGAAAAATCAAGAAATCTGATTCAATTCGATACAATTTTCATAAAGTTTAAAAATCGCGTATCAGAAGATATTCGTTTGATATTTTTTGTCAAACTGGCTTGATGTCTTATCACAATCCTATAAAAAAAGTTAATCAAAACAAATAAGAAGAGTAGTATCGTATTGATCGAAGAGGCTATTAGTTTGTCATTCATTAAAAAATCGACCAAAATGCCGAACCTTAACTGAAACCCACAAGACTAAAATTTTAATAATGATTGGCTACGAAGAAAGGACAAGAACACAAAATGAAGTTGTTCGTTTATTCGGAGAAAGGTATCCTGATTTACCATGATGTCAAAATTAATGCACTTCTCTCTGTCCAAGAAAATTCTCACGTCCCACTAGTCAGATAGGTAGGGAACTTCAAATTAGCCAGTCTTCAGTTACAAGAATTCTGAAAATGCAAAAATTTCATCCTTATAAGATGACAATCCTCCATGAACTCTTAGAAGATGATCCGGATAGAAGACTCCAGTTTTGCGAACAAATGATGGATCTACTGGACGG
Source organism: Dastarcus helophoroides (assembly GCA_028583605.1). Lineage (NCBI taxonomy): Eukaryota > Metazoa > Arthropoda > Insecta > Coleoptera > Bothrideridae > Dastarcus > Dastarcus helophoroides. The sequence continues at coordinate 2,606,501 of CM053335.1, forward strand.
AAATGTTCTAAGTATAGAAATTATCCTGTTTCCAGATGAATCCACGTTTATGTTAAATTGTGAGCTAAATTGTCAAGATGGTCGTTACTGGGCAGACAACAACCCACACTCAATGAGGAAAGGCCACACTTCACATTCAGAGAAAGTCAATGTTCGGGCAGGGATTGTTGGTGATCGAGTTGTGGGACCAATTTTCCTCCAAGGAAATCTCAATGGTGCAGGATATTTAAAATTCTTGCAGGAAGAGTTAGTTTCTAATTTAGCTATTTTGTTTCCTGTACCAGTTCAAGCTGATAGAAATATCTGGTTTCAACGGTGCCCCTCCTCATATTGCAAGACCTGTCCGTGAGTATCTGGATGATGTATTTCCAGGCAGATGGATTGGTAGAAGAGGACCTTTTAAATGGCCATCCAGGTCTCCGGACTTAACACCTATAGACTATTTCTTATGGGGGTATTTTAAAAGCAAAGTTTTTAAGACCAAACCTACAAATATTGACGAGTTTAACGTGCGAATAAGACAGGAGTTAGACTAATTTTTCCCGAAGTAATTAAAAATGTTGAAAACGAGTTTCAGTTCCGTTTAAGGTATTGTCAATGGACAATATTTTAAACATTTATTGAAAAAAGATTCAATGATCTCATTAGTTAAATCAAACTCCTTGATTTTTCAAATTAGTTAAGGTTTGTTAAATATCTTTTAAATGGCAAGGAATAAAAAATTGAAGTTTGGTACACATGTGTAACTTAATATACTCTTTAAGAATAGTCAAGAAAAAATAGGGTTGCTATTAAAAAAAATGTCGATGACGTCATATCTTAAATTTAAGACATGCTGTATACAATTTTTCTACATCAAAAAGAGCGCAAATCAAAATATTATTTGACGCGTCTGAGCATATTTCCGAAAAAAAAACTGTCTTTGATTTACTGAATTTATTCCAAGTAACAGACTAGCACTTATACTTAAATTTTATCCCAAAATCGCAATCACCTTAGCGAGATTTGCATCAATTCTTTTAAAAAGTGCAACAAAGCATTGATGAAATACTAATTTGAAAGTAAATAAATCTATAGCTATACATCATCTTGCATTTTTTTTACATAAAAGTGATTCTTCATATTTTAAAATAACGTTCCTCAAGCAAATGCAAAAATATGGCTTATTAGATGCCTTTTTATCAGCTGCTATTTTTCATGTGTTCTCCATGGTATATTAAGTTGCATAGTAAGTAAATCAATTAGTTTTCTTGAAAAAGTGAAAAATTTTAAGTTATCAAATCTCTGCCTAGGGTGTAAACCTTTTGACTCCAAGTTTTGCTCTCTTGCTTCGAAGATTTCTCCACCAGAACCTCTTCTGACAGTTATATCGCCTCTCTAGAAATAATTTACAAATTTATTGCTTTTATAGACAAAATAATATATTACCTCTGTATATACCAATAACAAGCAAGCCTAGTAAATAGGATCAGAATTTTAATATTATTTACTTTTTAACGTATTTTTTGGTTTCCCGTAGTTAGGTCTCCATAAACAAAAGGTTCCTAATTTAGAAAATGTCATAAAATATAACAATCTAATTTCCAAATAAATAAAAGAAATAATCAAAACAACTTTAAACAGATCCATATACCTACCGCATTTTTTTTATTTTAGGACATTTTTTCTTTTCATTTTTCGACGTGCGTCAAATTTTTATTTTCCCAAGCTGAAAAATGCTTACTGATCCTTAACAAAAATAACATAATTTTAAAAAATCTGAATACTTACAGAGGACATACTAGAAAAAAGTTCCTTAATAAAACTTTAACACTGAATAGACTAAACCGATGGGCCTAGAGGCATAAAATTGTTTGAATTTTAGAGCCTAAGAGAGTGAAATTGAAGTATTAAATTGTACATGTCTCCAACTTATATACTCTCAATAAATAAAACAAATAATTGTACTTAAGGTTGTCTTTAGCATACACGTCAACTCTTTCAAGATATTTTGTTCTTTTTATCATAAATCCTAATTCACTAGGTGCGGTACTTATTTATATATGTTTTCTCCATTTATGATTCTCCCCATCTAGCAAGTTATAAGCAAAAGACAAAATAACTGAAATACTTGAAAAATATATACAATGTGAATTTCTGTTTTATTTATCGGTTTATGAGAAAAAGTCATTCTTTACCAAAACTCCTGCTTGATCTTAAATAACCGAAACCAAGCTTTTTGGTACAGTACAAAAGTAAATTAGTATTATTTTTAACGGTATGGAAAATTGTTACTAAGAAATATAGTTTCTAATGACACATAATGCTTAAAAACAAAATTTTGGTTATTTTTAAAAACTGAACAAAACAGTTACAAATCAAGGTTAGACACAAGAAAATAAAATGTATTTGATAATAATAGTACGTTATTAAACTAAAATATCATCATGTAAAGGTATTATCGTATTTCTACTTTCTTTATAATTTTCCAGGCATTTCGTATCTACAGTTTTATTTTTTGAATTCTAATGTACAGACCGACAGTTTTAAACATTCATTAAACTTAGGGTTTGGAAAACAAACATTAATTTCGATCTTGTTAGATCTCGTCAGTTTGGCATACCTAACCTTAACCTAACAAATGCTCCGTTTAAAAGTATACAAAAATTACAAATGTTTCCAAATTTAATTTGAGGGGACACTGAAAATCATCTTGGTGATAATACCTATCATAATAAATATTATTGTTGATTTGTTAATAATAAGGAATTAGCTTAAGTTTTCACTTTCCTTATCAAGTTTAATTAAAAATGAATTTTATTTTAATATTTCTAATCATTCTTTGTTGTGTTTTCTTAAGTAACCACAAATGTTTAAAAATATCGGGTGTAACAGGATCATGGCACATCCCCTTTTTTTCTTTATTTATAAAGATCAAAAATTTTAAACTCACTATACTTCATGTATTTACTAAATGTCAAATTTTGACATAAACATGACATTTCTACTGATGTCACTCACTAAAACTGATACAAACTTTTAATTTTTAAATGGAACACTCTGTATATTATTAATTTTTTGGAATCCGCACAATTTTTTAAATACAATGCACCTAAAGAAAGTGATTTTTATATAATCGAAAATTTTTTTGGTGCCATTATGTTTTTTAACCTAGAAGGCTGTGACACATTTTAATTAATTCTAATGGATCACATTAGTGCTAAAAAAATCAAATCACGTAAAAAAAGAAGTATTTCATTCTTTTATCACGTGATAAAGTTAACAAAAATGGTTTTTATGTCATAACTTCATTTTCTTAAATGGCATCATATTGGTACTGTGGTACCACCTAAAAGTATAATTAATGGCGAATTTAACCATATTTTCATTTTTGCTGTGAAATCAATAGAACTGAAGTTGCAGCCAAAGAAATTCAAAATATTCAGTTTCAATTTATTTGAAGATTTATTCATTGTGGAAAACAAATTTAGAAAAAAGACTCTTCCCAAGTTTACCTAATTTAATTTTTTTGCAGCGCTAATGTGGTCAGCTAGCGTTAATTAATATGAGTCATGAAAATTTTATCTTCATGAATAAAGAAAAATTAGGGGGTGTACCATGATCCTGTTACACCCGATAGAGCCACCTAGCGGTCTGTACTATGAAATAGCTTCAACAACGGTCATACAACCAGAATAGAAACAGATTGGTTAAGCTAGGGTTTCCTACAAAGCGGCAACGTAGAGGAACGGCCGTTATTTGATCGCCGTTTTTATGCCATGCAGCGGTCGAGGACACAGCGGTCGCCTTGACGGTGAACATTGATGTAAAGTAAGAAAAGCTTTGCAGTAGAGTACATCGGCCGAGGCTAGGGCTGTAAAATTGTCACGATTTGAGCTGTGTTGTTCTAATTTTCTATAATTATTTTAGTAATCACAAACTATATTTATTTGTTGTTTTCCTTTTAGTCGACAAAGAAATTTTGAAACACGTGTCACTTCACTTTTAGTTGACAAACATTATTTTTAGAGAACGTATTTTTCTTTATTTTAGTAGACAAGGTTCTATTTTAGGGTGTTTTTTTTCTGGTTATATTTAGAGATTTTTTGATCGGCAAAAATTATTTTTGGTCATGATGTTTTTTTAATTGGCAACGTAGCTGAAAACTAAAAATCTGTCTCATGAATGTATAAAGTATGTTGTTTTGCAAGAAAATTTCTCTCTAAAATTGATAACCTCTAATGATTCACAACAGATTTGTTTTTATACTCTAATTGCTTGTTTACAACCATCACAATCCCCGCAGGCCAAGGGATTATTATTACTATAATTATTTCATAATATTGTTTACATTGACGAATCTGAGGTATTGAAAAAAGTTTCAAATAAAAATTTTTCAGAATGTAATTTTGCAATGAACATGAATAAAAGCTAAAGATACCATATCGATATCTTTTCATTATAATGCAAAATTTCCCAAAAGAGGTACAAATTTCATAAACATCCTTTATTTCTTGGTAAAAATTCCCCCCAGATATTTTTCCTAGAACGAAGTTTTCGATTGACATGTCCTTGAACATTTTTAATCAAAATAAAAAGAAAAAAATCGCGCTACTGATTTTTTTTCAAAATAGATAAGATTTTCTTTAATACTTTTTATTCGTTAATAACAAATTTCTTCTTAATATTTTTTGTCCGATGAATGGCTTTTGATAAAAAAAATTAAATGAATTTCTTTGCATTTCAATGGGTCCTTGATATCTTTTTCTACAAAGTAATATGTCATTTTAAGAGAACTTTGGTCATTGTGGATTATTATTGAAAATTTATATTAGATAACTTAGATATACATGTTTTTTTTTTAATAAGTATTTTTTATAATTGATAAACCCATAGCATGAAATAATAATAATAATAATTTTAAAGGTAAATGATTTTTTAATGCAAAAGCATTCGCCACCTAAAAAATTCAAGGGAGGATTTTTACCAAGAAGTTAAGGTTGTTTATGAAATTGGTACTTGTATTTAAAAAACGCAGTGACTTGCCATTTTTTTCGTTAAGATTACTCAGGGAAATGTTATTGCGGACACCACTGATAGAAGTAGAACAAATATTTTACTTGCAGAAAATGCATTTTTATGGCTAGTTATTATCTACCAAAATTCAAAAAAATATTTCAAACGATATTGAAGAAAAAACCGAATTTTTTCTTAATTTTCAGCACCCTGTGTCTTAAAAATGGAGCGGATGTATGCAGATATAAACTTTTTTTTCTTAAAATTGTTCTAAAATTATGCCCCTTCAGTTATGGCATTTTTTCGAAAACACCCTGTATACTCTAATTGTCTGTTTATTGCCATCAAAATCTCCGCATGCAAAGGGACTATTGCTATGGTAATTATTTCTAAATATTGTTTACATTACATTGAAATTCCTAGAGAAGTCTAAGGTATTGACAAAATATTCAACAAAAAATTCTCCAGAATGTAATGTTGCAATAAACACGAATAAAAACTCTAAAAATGTCAATTTATAAACTGACATATACCTAATTAAATATGTTCTTAGTCTTCTAGTTTAAAGATTATGTCTATAAAATTTTAAAATTGTTTGGAAAAGTATGGAAATTTTTCATCATATTGAAGAACAAATTTTGTCATTTGGTATTTTCAAACTTTTTATTTAATAAAAATTGAATAATATAAAAGGGAGATATAATATTATATAAAACATCCTGCATATGCACATAATAATAAAAAAATTAAATAAATCATAGTAGCTACATTCCAACGTAAAATGGCAACGTAACGTATTAAATCGTGCTTGCAGTATCCTCACCGTACACAGCGGTCGCTTCGAAAGTGGGGTCGACGTACCTTTTCGCAGCGGTAGCACCTAACGTTCTGTAGGAAAACACTGCCTATTAGAAGCACGTGGACGGTTTTTGGTGACGTCACTCGACGTAACATTACTGTCGCTCTTTTACCGTTCTGTAGGAAACCCTAGCTTTGGAGGGCTACATTATTGCAGTCCAGGTCTACTTTATTTGCAAAAATGAAATAAATTAAAATTTAAAATTTAGCCTTTTTTATGATTCTAAATCATATTTTTAAATTCTATGTTTCGATTCTACCAAAAATAACGACAGTATATTCTAGGTCATTTTTTAAAATTCTCAAATAATTGATCTCCCTGTATAAAAAATAAACAAAATAATGTCATTTTCAGTGATTTACGATCAAGGAGGAGTTTTTATAATGAATGATATTTTTTTGTAAATCTGCAAATAAAAAAGAACCCCCTTCTCAGTACTTTATCTTGGGACACACTTATAAAATTGTCTACACTACACGTAAAATATGATTTTGTTATCATTAGAGTTGGAATTATATGCACCAAAAGAAGAAAATTACTTGCATGCAATATTCACGAAAATTTTTAAAAAATATATACTATAAAACACACTATATGCATTTATTTGCATCAAAAATTTTAAACAAAGCAGCAAAAAGGATTAATAAATAAGCAAAATATGAAACATATTTACGCAAATATAACAAGATATGTAGAACCAACACAATTTTATTCTAAATTTAACCTAAAATTATAACAAATCAAATGTTTTTCTATAAATTTTCCATAATTAAAAATCGTTGTAATGTACATGTAAATACAATGTGTTTGGTTATAAATGCACTTAATATCCATTTTGTATATGTACAATCCCAACTTTAGTTACCATTAATATCTTGGAAAAAGAAGGACACGATGATAAGAGTTTAGAGTACGATAAGTTTTGTAAAAAGTAATAAATATACATAAGTCCAAAAAAAAGCATATTTATAATGCAGTTCTACGAATTTCGCGCCCTGGCGTGAAGATTACTTATTTGTGCATATCTGTGATTGTAGGTATATTAAAATAAAATTAATGTGCTTGTCTATAATTTCGAAATAAGAAATATTAGGATTTCTTTCCACCATTAAACATATTTTCAAATTTTGTAAAATTGATATTGCGAGGAATGTGAGGAGGACATACATTGTCATGATTTCACACTATATTGCTATGGTAATTGTGGTTCCAGTGTCCCTAAATTCTAATAATAAAATTCCAGTTTAATCCCAAAATTAAGTAACCGTAACCATAAACTTTTTGTGGGACAATGTTTGTTTAAACTTGTTTGGTTTATTGGATGAGTATATATGGATCCATTGTTTGGATTACTCTTTCTCTTTTGCCTCAACATTCAAAAACTAAGCCCATGTTTCGTCTTAGGTTATAATCTCTCCCAAAAATTTTCACTACTTGACTGTACACTCGTCGCCACCCAAATTTGAACGATTTTTGGTTTCCGTGGAAATTTAGTCCAAATTTAATCGTAAATTGGACTTTATTCAGCACCGCAACATAAATATAGTATATTGAGAGACATATTACTTTTAATATTTTCTAGTAAAATAATGCTAACATTTATATCTTCTGCAACTTTACTCAGAAATCGATTTTCTTGCCCCTTAATTTAGCTTTGGCTTTTTGAGCATCACTTAAGTGCCTTGACATATTTCAAATAACTACATATTTAGCTTGTTGTCAATAATACAGATATAGATGACATATGTCAGGTTTTGCGAGGACTGTGGTTCAAGGCCTAAATTACATGATGCAATTTTACCGTTCAAATTTAGGTGGCGGCGACTGTACATTATTCAGAAACGCCAGCACAAAACTCATTTTCAGCAATTTGTGCCTGTTTGTCAGATGTCTGGGAAACGACGTGAACAAAGTTTTGTGTAGACGAGTTTTACTTTAACAATTTCATAAAGAACTAACCGGAAGCTTTGAGGAAAATCAGTAGGCAGTTTGAAAAATGTGAAACGTCGTCAGTCCCGAATCGCCTTGTCACTTTGTCGACAATATCCCCTGTTGCTACGGTCTTCTTTCCTTGACCTTCATCTTTCGATAATAAGATATTAACTGAAATCATATTCTCCAGAAGTTTATGTTACTGGATAAATTAATCACACAATGAAGAAAAACTAAATTGAATTACATATACTTTTCTAGTTTATTCAAAAATCTAAAAAAAAACAACTCCAAAAATTCTTGTGGAAATTTTCAGCTAATAACTGAGATGCTAAAAGCCTAGTTATCTTCAACAAGAGCGCAAGAAAAGACAATATGATACATGTGAATTATAAATCAATCCAGAGTCCAATTAGATTTTCATTACGAAAAAATTACCAGTGGTCCGTTGTGGGTTGCCTAAAGTTTAGGCCAGCAATTAGGCCACCCTTTCGGGGCCCATTGTGCTATCCCCGTGATTGAGGTTCCTTGGTCAATCATCAGCCACCCAATCTTATTAAGAAACTGAAGAACGTCCCTTGGATGCGCCTCTCTCAAACTGGCTACACTAGGCCAGAAGTCCCCCAGCGTGGATCCTTTGACTGATGCTAGTGCCGGGCAGTGACACATCACGTGCTCGACACTCTCATCTTCTTCAAAACACCCCCTACAAATCGGGTCGTTTATAATTCCCATTCTGTGGAGGTGTTTGTTTAATCGACAGTGACTTGTCCAAATCCCTACAAGTTTCCTGAGATTATTCCTTGAAAGTTGTAGGCATAGTTTTGCCCTTTCCCTGCACGGCATTCTAATGAATGCGTGAGTTTGTCGGCATGTTGTTATTGATGCCCATATGGTTTTGTGTTTACGATAAATTTCTTCGTTAAGTAGGGATCTTACGGTTGATCTCGCCAGGGGAAGGGTTAGTTCTGGTCCAACGAATTGTCCTTCCGAACCCTTCCTCCCCAGTTTATCAGCGCGTTTGTTTCCCTCTTTCCCAGAATGTCCTTTGATTCATATTAGATCAATTGCATTCTCCTGTTCTGAAGCTAGGTGGCAGTTCCATACCAGCACTGAGTTTGTTTTCACATTCCTCAGGGCCTTAAGGGCTGCTCGGCTGTCCGTCTTTATTTGGATATATTTTCCTGTCATATTCAGTTGCGTCATTTGTTCGGGGCTATATAAAATTCCCAATAACTCCGCTTGGAAGATTGCTGATTATTTATCTAACTCAATACTTACACTTAGTGCCCGTATTTATTTTTGATCCATCCGTGCATATAGTTATGTCTGGTATCCTTGCTTGTAGTTCATCCATTTTTATGCGGTAGGATTTTGTGAAGTTATATTTTACTGGTAGATGATCCATCGGCGCACCCAGAATAAGTACCTTTTCATTGCTGCTGCTGAAGTGGATTTCATTGCTCCTATCAAGGCCAGACATGAAAGTCTCTGGATGTGATTTAGCTTTTGTTTTATAGTGGTGCACTTTGTCTTTGGCCACCAAACTATAACTCCGTAGCTTACAATGGGTATGATGACCGCCGTGTATAGCTAAATTCCCAGTAGTAATTTTAGTTCTGAAACACCTTCATTTAGGTGTTATAATATGCGTATAAAAAGTCCCCATTCATATCGAGCCGGGGTTGCGAAATATTTAAAGTCGGAGATCACGAAAAATGATTTTTCGCAAAAATCAATGCAAGAGCCTCTCTAGTCTCTACAAGAGAATTTAATGATATACAATTTTTATAATAACTTTCGTCGACGTCTTACTGATGGGTAGCGAGATTTTTGCGAAACACTGTTTTTCTAGCCTTTGACCTTGAATATTTGGTAACGCCTGCACTATTTTGATGAGGACTTTTTACATGTTTAGTATAATACTGAAACAAAGGTGTTTATGAAAAAATGGGATAACTGGGAATGTATTCGTAGATTGTATGTTTTTTCATCCAAGTTGAGTAGGTTATTGTGTTTATGATGTAGATGTAAGATATTTTTGCAATTCATCTTTTGGAATAAGCTCTACACCAATTTGGTTGTTCGAGTTTAAGGATGTTCACTGTATGGGATGTTTACGTATCTTTAACAGAATAGTGCGCCACCAAAAGAATGAGAAAATTATACGCTTAGAAAGAGGAAGACTTCATAGAGACTGAATCATCAATTAAAAAATATTATTTTTGGTGAGCAAATTCGCGTTGACAATTCAGTGCCCTTTGGGCAGGTACACATACCAGGTGAATAGGTAGCTGTGAAGTAAAAATGTCAAAGTGACAGCTTCATTATTTGTTCGATCTATCAAAATGTCAGTGTTTCCAGTATTCTTAGCCTTCGGACTAAATTGTGCAGGCATTTTCGTTTTCAAAGACTCAATAGAGCCAAATGCCGATGCCCCATTTGTATCTTACCTTATATTTATGTTTGCAGTATGTCTTATATTATCGTCTATGGAACTGTATCCGGCCTCTTTAAGATGTTTGTGGCATTCGGGACACTTGATCGTCTCTGTAAGTATGCATGGTTTCTTGAATAACTATCATCTAAAATTCTAAATGTATTTTAGTACATTCTTAGTCAGTTTTTGTTGGAAACTGCTATGGCTAACATATGGGTTCCTATGGAGTGTGCCGTTATGAAAGTGCCAACACAACTAGCTGATTATATCGACGAAAACGTGGAGTCACTTGCATTCTTTGGGGAATATCTAAGAGATGAAGGTGCTCCTATGATAGCAAGCTATATGATTAGTTTTTTTTCTCTCGTCTGCGCACTGCACGCAACAAGATATATTGATATTAGGATGCTTAAGTGAGTATTCAATGAAATTATACAATCTACAAGTCTGCAAGGGATATTACCGAACTTTGAAGAATAAATAATTTGTGGACATATGAGACCAACTAATGAATACAAGAATAAGGAGCACATTTAAAAACACAAGGCTATAGTAGACGATCAAATCGTTTAAAATTATATGTTTTGAATTCAAACACGAAATGAAATTTAAGGATTTAGATTGAATAGATTAAATTAGATTCAGAGAGAAACTCAAATGGGCAATCTAAGCTTACGAAAAACTTTCTCATTACAGGGCACTAGCAAAAGAGGTGAGCGGAAATTCCTGTTGTGAGCAGGACGGGGGGAAATAAATATTCCATTGTCTTTGAAGACGTCGTGTTTTTCAAAAACTCGGAGAAACCACATGTAATTCTAAAATGTAATTTCACCGAACTAATAAATATAACTGCATCACTAATTTATTTTTCTTCGTAAGCTTAGATGCGTATTGTTATTATTAGATCTGCTTGCTTAAAAGTTGAATCACAAGTTAAAAGTAATTTTGAAAATTATCACGATGATAAGAAAAGTAGAATAGCTTTGGATGTAGGTGCACAGGTAGATTCCCAAACTAAAAAAATTACAATTTAGCCCCACTTACTTAATCCAGAAGTTGATAGTTAAAGAGATACAAGGTGTTAAATGGTTAATTTTATTTTAGTTGTTTGTCATTTATTTCTTAACAAATACTAAAATTCGTACAAAATTTTGGATCAAAGAATTGAAATCTATTTGTACTTGGATTACATTTTGCAGAAGGCCCTACTTGCAATGGATTAAATGTGTTAAAAATGACATAACATTTTTATATTTTCAGATATGTAATTTTGGCTCTCAAATCATTATTTTAAAATATTTTACACAAAAAAAGGTACGCTTTACAAAAAATAGTTAATTACCCCGTTTTTGAGGTTTAGTGATATCTCCCATAGCTGACACTTCCAGTAAACGGACACCTCCATTAAGCGGGCAGGCTTTCATAGTCCGGAATTCTATAGTAAAAAATTCCATATAAGTGAACCTCTGTTGACTGGACTCTTTCTTGGGCGGACGAGGACACGTATTTCTACACAAAACATGCTAAAATTCTCCCTTTACCGGACGCCACAAATTTATACGCAACGAAAGTAAATTCGTCAAGGAATATCTTCAACATAGACCAGTTCTCTGTGTAAGCCTCACTTGAAGAATAGAAAAGTACATATTTTCCATTTCAAAAGAAAGGAGCAGGAACAACACTAAATTTCGACTTTTCTTTCGAAATTTTGAATTTTAAGCAGTCAAGTTTTCTTCTAAATTTCGACTATTTTCTCAAAGTTCCCAAATTGGCGTTTTTATTTTTTTAATTCAGATTTTAACTCGAAGGGGAAAATTTCAATTTTTACAAAAGCCTAAATTTTTAAACAAAATGAAAATTACGAAAACAAAAACTAATGTTATGTAAAAATTTTGAAGTCAAACATCAAGATTTTATGAAAATTTCGTAATTAAACAAAATTTCGTATTCAAACCAAATTTTTAAACTAAGAAATATTTCCATTTCCAAGGCTTTCTCAACTTTTGGTGTTAAAACTCTAATTTTTTTGAATAAATTTTCAGGTTCTCTCGAAGTTTGAATTTTTGTTTTAAATTTAAAGTTTAAGCTTATAATTTTTTTTAAACAAAAAATTTCAAAACTTTTTTATAAATGTTAGCTTAAAATAAATTGAAATTTAAGGTAAAAATATCAAATTTTGAATAAATAAATGGTAATTTCGAATGAAAAAGTCAGATCTTTGGGAAAATTTAAATAATTTTAAAAAATTCCCAAAATTTCAAGTTTGTTTATACTCCCAATTTCGGAAGTTTAGTTTTAGATTCCAAAATTTTTTCTTTAGTTTAGAAATTCATGCTTTAATTAAAATCGAAATTTCCAGAAAGCATATTTTAATGTTCGTTCTAGAGGTAAAATTTCAACTTAAAACACCAGATATCTAAAATATTTTTTAAAAGTCCAATGTAATTATCGTTCGGCATTTTTCCTGGATTTAGATTTTAATCCCAAATCGACATTAAAGTCACATTTAAAAAAACAGCTTGTAATTTTAACTGTATTATAAAAATGTTGAAATATAGAACTTGTCCCCTGAATCCAAGAGAGATACTAGCATCTAGCATTTAGCATCTAGTATCTGTCTGAAGATGTCAGCTTGGCTCTGGAAACGCATTAGAGCAACGTTTGTTATGTTTTTAATCTTTCTTGGTTTCAGGGAACAAGTTCTGTATTTCAATTTTTCAAGATAACCAAATACCAGTCCGTTCCACCAAACTTATAAAAATGTTGATTTGAAAATTCGAAGTTTCGAGGAAAAAATTGAAAATTCCAAATTAAAATTTTGTCAACCTTTTTATAACATTTTTTTTTACATTTGTTTTACACATTTTTTTTGAAAGGTTACAAATTTTATTCCTTTATCGAAATTTTGAATATAAAGTGTGCACTTTGTTCCTTTAAGTTGGAAATTAAAAATGTTGAGTATTAATTTGAAAAGTTCTCTTCTTTGTCAAAGTTTCGAGTTTTCTTCGGACAGTAAACTTCATAATTTCGAAGTTTAAAACTGTAAATTCAATTTTTTATCAAAACATTTCGATTTGATGTTAAAATTTCGAATCTGATATTAAAATTTTAAACTTGTTTCTTGGAAATTCGAGTCCTAAAGTAACGACTTTATTTTCGACATTTCATTTTTAAGCAAAAACAAAAAATAATAAAATTTTCCATTTTAAATTCAAAACTCTAAAAAAAAGGTAAAAGTTTTGAAAAATATTCAAAAAATTTCTCAAAATATCTCAAACGTTTTTTTTTGAAATTTTGACTGTTTCTTAAAATTTTGAATTTAAGATTGAATGAAGTAAATTTTAATATTTGTTTCGATTTTAAACTTCAAATACATGAAACCTGAAACAACTTATTTTTAATATTCCAAAACTTGTCTTCATTTTTTTCCTAGAATTTGGTATTGAATCCCAAATTTTCGATTTTTGTGTAGCAACTTTATGAAAATTATTACAAATTTCAGGTATAAACTTGAAATTATGAGTAAAATGTCATGACTTGTAAAGAAAATGTCTTAAATTAAAATAATATTGAATATTGACTGAAATTTTTTTTCAAAAATCGAAATTTTAAGCCACAAAAATTAAAATCTTCAATTTAGTTTTGTTTTAAGCTTTCTTCAAAATTTTCACTTTTTCTTTAAATAAAGATTTTAACATTCTTCCTGAACCTTCGAAATTAATCTCTAAATTGTTACCTAAAAGTTTCGACCTTTTTCTCAATATCTTGATAATATGGAATACAAATTTACCTCAATATTTTAAAATTGTTTCTTGAAGATTCAACTTTTCAAGCAAGAAATTTGAACATTGAAGTAAAAAAAAGAGTAAGTTCCAAGATAAGGTAAGCGTAGATTAAGGCGGAGAGCAGTGCAGCATTTAGAGCCGGATTTATTTGACTACACAGGTTCTTATGAGGATTCACTTAAATCCGCGCCCACTAGATGCACCAGTAGTCTGCATCTGATTTTTGCGCTCCGATGTGCTGCTCTGCTCTCCACTCTAATCTTCGCTTGTCTATAATGTCTGATATATCTAAAGAAATGAAAATAATAAGTATTTAAACAAATTGAGGGTACCATGTCTCATGAACGGACACCTCCGATATGCGGACATATTTTGGTAGTCCCGAAGGTGTCCACTTACGACAGATGTCAGTTAACTTTGAAACTTTCAATGGTAATAATTAAATGAATCAAAATAATATAGATATTTCAAAAACAATCATTTATTTAGCATTAGAAATTGGGATAAGTAAGTGAAATAATAAAGAGTAGTAAAAATGTGCCTTTTGACGATAACTGATTTACTCTGCTGTAAAGGGGTCAACATTTTAGAAAAGAAGAGTAATAGTCTTATTTCTAATATTTAAAAACCAACAAAAAAAATAAATACCTTATTTTAGCGTTCTCTGTCACAGATTCTCAATAAAATATTTGTCGCAGTTAACTGCGCTCTAATTTGAAGTGACCAATATTTCAATTTTTTAGATGTGGACCACAAATGTTTTTCTTAGATATAGCCGACCGTTTCCAAAAATGGTTGTTTGACGTTATGTGCGTATTAGGAATGTTACAAAAAAGAAATGTAGAGTTCCACGATGATTCTGATCAAGTTGAATCGTCAGAAAAAATAGATCCTACTCCTGACTATAACAATTGCGATTTCGACGACCAAGACGAAGACAGTGATGATGAAGAATGCAGATTTTTACGAAAAAAGTCGTGTCTAAGAAAATCTCGTTGTTCGAGTGAAATTTAATCATCATTTAATATTAGTGTATTAACAAATTTATAAGTCACGTTATCTGATAATATAATAAAACCGAGCAAAACTGTTAATCGAATTTTGAGTGAACCTAAGCTATGTGCCAATTTCGACACCTATCTGGGAAAACGATTCATTCCTAAGATCTCAGAGTATTTTATTAACATGTTTATTATGTAATACCCGACTTTGGTTTGTTATGATGCTCTGAAAAAACTTCGTTAGTAATTTGATTATTATTTTTGAAAAGCTTCCCTCTTGAGCTGAGTCATGTTCCAAGATGATTATTTAAACTTTCTTACAGCAAAAGTCTATTTCTCAACACCTGAAACTATATTGAGGTACAGACTGTCCCTAAAAGAGAAAAAAAGGATCTGTGTAAGGAATATCGCTCTAAATTCTTGTTTTTTGTATTTAAAGTAATTGAGAGATAAATTAACTGCGAGATCCTTAAATACGTCGCTCGCGAAAAATTATAGTCAACTCAGAGAAGCGCAATACGGTTCCAGACCAGATAGCAAAATTCAGCTGGAGACCTCCTGGCATCTAACATATGTTACACATGTTTGATATCCAACTATGGTCAAACTCAAATTATAGCCTTAGAGTATTAAGGACCTCAGGAGACGCCGATCTCTTCTCGCCAAAATATTTTAATTTGGACAACAACATATCTCTGTCATTTGAAGGGGTTAGGGCAAAAAGGATAAAAGTACCTCCTATCTAGTTTTAAGAAACTGGTTCCTAAAGTTTATTGCTTTTTTAAAATTTTGTAATAACGGCACAAGTTTTTAGTAAAATGAAGTATATGAAAAGATAACTTATAATTTTATTAGTAAAATCATTGTATTCAAAAAAAGTATATTTTTGTAAAACAAATCAAATTTGAAGTACTTATACCCTTTTTGCACAAATCTATTTAATATATTTATTCATTTCAATGATTGTATTATTAAAACACATGCAGTTCTACCAAAATAAATTTATTGGAAAAAAAATAACAAACTAGCATGGTTCATAGTCAGAACTTATTAAATCATCATCGATGTCGATTTCGTTGTCAGACTTTTCATGGTCCTCTCGAGTGGTGCTGGGTTTAGGTCTCAATGTTTGATTTCTTTTGGGATCTTCCACATGGTTTATGTTTGTGTAAAATAAATGGCTCTGTAGATTTTTCCATTTTTCAAATTTAATTGGAACCAAATTTGTATGCAGCTGTGTAAATGTGTTATCAAGCAAATAAGATGCATGTCCAGTAGAACTTGATCCAGATATCAAGAATGGATAAAAATCACCCAAGACTCGTTTCAATTCATAGGAAAACGATTTGAATTCTTGCTCATATCTAAAGTAGGATATTTGTCTAAACTTAATAGGTCTTCCTTCTGCATCTTTTTTTGAATTTTTTATTAATTTATTTAACTTTTCAAAAAAATAAAACATTTCTTGGATCATACTATGTACTGTAAATTTTTTGCAGAAACCAGCAATCATTTCTTTTCAATTCTCAGGAATAAAAGCTTGGGAATTCTTTTTTTTGCACTTTGCTATTTTAGCAAAATCCGTATCGCACTCCATATATGTGTGGCCAGACTCCAGAAATTTATGATGGACTTCTTTTAGGTGGGCGGCTTTTACTAAAAACATAAACATTTTGGAAATGTTCCTATTTTTGCTTTGTCCCCCACATGAGTCACTATGGGCAATTACTTTAATGATACTGAATGGCAACAGCTTTAAAAAATGCATTAGATAGGAGCCCATCTCCTGTGACCCTCTGCCAAATATAGTCTCATCCCATGTATACATATGGACCTCTCCAGTAATTAAATTATGTTAGCCAAAATTATACCTCCAAAGTTGCCTCAAATAGAAGACTTTTGATGTAACAAGCTGGGGTGTAGATAAGGTTTGCTGTAAATTAAAACATATAACTAAAGTGTCCCTGAAGTCTCTGTTGCTTTCAATATCCATTTTTTTCAAATCACCTGCTTTTTGAGCTTTTCTTTGACGTAGTTCTAAAGATACTTTAGCAACATGCACACTCTCTTCATTACCTGAGTTATTATAATATTGTCACACTTTGAGCAAGTGTCGCTGTGGGGCTTATGAAAGCGTAAGTTAAACTCAGTATTAAAAATATTTCGATAATAGGATAGTTTAACGGCAGGCTTATTAGTTTCATTGCAGTATTCTTTACACAACGAGTACATTTTTGCTACTCTTAGATCTGAGGACAAGTATCTTGTGTTAATGTTATCTTTTCGAGAATAATGACATGTATTTTGGAAACATCTTTATATGAGAAATAGCAGTTTCTAACATTTTCATCAATTTTATTTATACTCGGCATTTTTTCCCGTTTGTCAGTCTCACATATATCTAATCTATTAGTTTTTGCACACATTGTAGTAAAGCATCTGTTAGTAATGTCAAACGTTTTCAGAAAAAACTGTTTACATACACGCTTATTCATTAACATTATTTCTGCCTTTTTGAGATCGATCTTTGCTTCCTTCTAGCAACGTCTTCTTTTTTAAATCAAGATGATAAATATGCTGTCTGTAAATCATAACTAGGTATCTTATAAAATTTTACAAATAATACTTGTCTATCGGCCTCAGAAATTTACTCGTTACTTTTTTACCTACACACATGATTAAAAATTCTTACCTGTTTACTTGGATGCATTACGCCTTAGTGTCATACGTACAATTTCCCTTCTGTTCGTAATATCTTCTTTTTATTTCTTTTTCATTTACTGGTATTCTGCCTTCTCTCTTCTCTGGTTTTGAATTTTCAATGATACAAAGTAAATTTTACTGAGTTTATAGAGTTGATTTAATTTAGCACAAAAAAAAAACAATTTAAACCCCCGTTAACAACTCCTTATCAATATAAACACCACCTCAGTATGACACATCTATTTTAAAATATTAGATTACTGTTGACTGCAAAACCCGCACAAGTGATTTTATACCCTTTTTGCACCAACAGGTTTTCGATAATTGCTAAGTAGGTTTATCTACTGATTCAAACATGACGCTAGTATACTCGCCAAATGCACTTATACCCTTTTTGCTCGAAAAGGATGCATGCTTAAGTTTCGGTATTTATAAATATCTCAAAAGACAAGAAAATGTCACTTATACCCCTTCATTTGATATCCAGTTTCCTTCATTACGAATCTTTTCAGATCATCATACAAACATCTTACTCTACTATAAAGCCCAGATTAAACCAGCAGTGGAGAACTGTTTTCATGTTTGGATTTCAGATTCAAAATACACCTTCGTACCTTTGGATTCAATTCTAAGGGCTGCTACAGAGGCTACGTGCAACACTCCAACAAAAGCTCTAGAAGTAGCACTAAATATGCCTCCTGTAGTTGGATTCATTAAGACATAGGCCAAATTAACGGCCTACACACTTAAGTGTTTGGGGGACTGGACGAAATTCCAACAACAGAACTTTTCCTTAAGATAGGTTGAGACGGAATTAAAAGATTCCCATCTCGAACCGAAGAGATTGGGAAAAACCAAAATTTGTGGTAGGCCAAGGAAATAACGTCTGGTTTCCAGACGGATCCGGCTTCGGCAGAAAATACGAAGTGGGAATCTATAGACCAAGCAATAATTACATCTCAAGGCAGATGATGTCGATGCTTCTTTTGCTCATCAATTAAGTTTTGAATCTCAATGCTTCTTTTGCTAATCAATTAAGATTGGTGCGCTTGAAAATGCCGATTATGCTCGCGAAATACGTATCGCGTAATTATTTGTTTAATTGCCGATGTGGTAAAGGGGTAAAACCCAAGATTTGGGCCTGAAATTATAGACAGAACCTTAGCTGCGCTCAACTTTCCTTTAATCCGAAGCCTTAACTGCGCTCTGACTGTTTGGGACCTTTAATCCCAAGCCTGAAGTGCGCTCGAAGTTGATAATTACAGATATGCAAGTAGGTAGCTCAGGTATGAACTGCAGAAATGTAGCATCGGCAAATAAAATACAGATGTAGTGGAAAAATCATGGCATGTATATTTTACTACATTACGCATTACGCAACAATTATACATACATACTAGATATATTTACATAACTGAAAACATTTTATACAATTTTTACAATACATAAATAATATTTCTTATTTTAATATAATACAACTATTATATTTATATGATACACCTTTTACAAAATCATACCTGGTAATATGTTTTGTATCGTACTGAATAATTTTATTAGCAATAAAACCTCTATGCCTTTTTACAATAGCTTGCGGTTCCCGACTTTCTTTTGCACTCACAGTTTTAATTTTTATATAAGTATCTATTTGTACAGATTTTAGAGTTTACAGAAATACATGAATATTTGGATGACCTGAGCAAAAATTTAAAATGAAAGGACTCGCATGCATTTGTTGTCCTACCAAGAGATGCGCTGCTTGCAACCCAAATGGATGGAGGAAATAATACACCTTCCGTTACGTAGTCCGTCAAATAGTCCGCAACTTGAAAAATGTGTGTGTTGCTGGGAATGTCTGACATCAAATCGCAAACGAAGGCATCACTCACCTCACTTGGGTCCAAGACCGTCAGTAGAAATACGTGTCGTAACCATTTACCCTCTATAGACTTTTCGTCCTAATAGTGAGTAGCAAGTCCCAGTTGCTGAATTTTTCGCCACCAGGCCTGCGCCAGATGAAATCTGCAGCCAATAATCTTCACCCTAGGAACATTTTTCATCACACTTATGTGTACCGCCTTTTCAAAATCTACGACAATGGTTTCGAGGTTCCGCAATAAATTTCGTTCCTGGTATTCCCTTTCAGCACATCAAACATCACGCTATATCCAGAGTCGCTTTTATTTTTCAGTAGGCAAAATGCAGTGGGGACGTAATCATCACTTCTACGCACATGAATTGTGAATAATTGCATGAAATACTTTGTGCAATTATCTAAAGTTCCGTCAACGTAAATTTCTTTGCTTTCGCATAGGAACTTCAAATTTGTGTCTGTTGCAAATATTACAAGATTTACGTTGTTTAAACTAACGATTGGTAAAAGTTGAACTATCGTTAGTTTAGCCCGACGCGCAAGCAATGAATTGCGTTCGGGTAAACTGAAATGTAAAATTGTAAAAGGGTGAAAAGAAACGCACCCGTTCAAGTTGTAAGTTGTAATAATAATTCTGCACAAAGGTTTCAGCA
Source organism: Dastarcus helophoroides (assembly GCA_028583605.1). Lineage (NCBI taxonomy): Eukaryota > Metazoa > Arthropoda > Insecta > Coleoptera > Bothrideridae > Dastarcus > Dastarcus helophoroides. Next base: position 2,626,739 of record CM053335.1, read on the forward strand.
ATAAATACGATCGATAAATCTTATTAATGCGGGCCATTGGTAATTTCTCGGAGCCCATGACGAAGCTAGATACGATCTGTATCCCAAATTAGAAGTTTTACGAATTACTTTAACGACTGGGAAAACCCCCGTTCTTGGGAACCAATATCAGCCTCGCCTGAACTACAAGATTTGCGACAATGCGAAAAGGGTAATGGATAATTAATTATCATCACGCAGTAAAATTTACCTAATTCCATTGCCGTGACAAAATCAAGTTCAATGCTCCTAAACATACGTCGTGGTCATTTACAAGCAGAAATGGTTCACCAGTCGTCGTTGAAATTGGAACTGCGTCAAGAAACTGATAAACATGTTGTGTTGACGAAGGCAAATTTTGTCGGGAGATGGAATTTCGAATATATCGAATATTCTTACATGTCAATGTATCCAACACTGCTTTTTGTGATTCTTCTTTACGAATGAGCTTGGCTGGTTTCTCACTAAAATTTCCTTCAGCCCGGCGTTTTACAGAATTGTTGATCTTCTGACGATTTAGAATCTTCTCTTCATTTTCTTCATGATTAGGTAGGCTATTAATTTTAGAAAAGATTGGATTGTCTTCGCCGATGGTGTAGAGGTTTACACTGCACTTTTTCTGAGTACAAGCCCAACACTGCCCCCCAGTTGTCTTCAAAACTTTGAACTTTCGAAACTTTTGGTTTTCGTACAAAATAAGAGGGAAGCCCCTTTGACTTAACATTTCCTTTAACGACATGACGCTTGCGAATGTCTTACAGAAAATGAATACACAAGACTCAAGGCAGTCCTTGTTATTTTATAGTAAGCCCAAATTTGAGTGGTCAATTTACTTTTTCAGCTTTCTATTGTTATTTTACAAGGTGATTCTAAAAGTAGTACTTTAAATTGAGGATCGTATTTTAGAACCCAAAATAGGACTAAAAGTTTATATAAACATGTGTCGTAAAATGCTTCGTTTCCGAGTTACAGGGTGTGTAAGGTTACATCATGATTATAGTTTTTTAATAATAGTTGCGCAACGTGTACAGATAATTGAATGAAATTTGGAAGAACTTTATACTTTTTGATGCCCTTTCCAAAAATTAAATAAAATTTTAAGAGAACTGAACCAGTGACGTTTATATTCAGATGGGTGTTGCTTAAAACGTGCCTTATTTATTTTGTGCGCTTTTTTATCGCCGTTTAGTAACAAAAATGTAAACTACAAACATTTTAACATAAAAAAGATACTTCTACTGAAATTTGATATTTTCAAAGGTTTTCGAATAAAGTGCATTTTTATATCTAGATGCATTAACAATGCTCCCCCAAAAATATCGAACGTAACACATATGGTAATTAAAATTGAAATGAAATGAAATAAAGAGCATTGACATTTTCATGTTTTCTTGTCACCGGTGGCCACCTTGAGCAATTTCTGTAAATAAAAGCTAATATTTTTAAATTCGTTGTTTGCTAAATATTTACGAAGCTTTTTTTTAGTTAAATATCACTTAAAATTAGTTAAATAATAGTTAAAAATAATTTGTTTTAACACTACATTTAAAATAAATGTATTTGCTCTCATTTCAAAGCCAACTATGTGTCACATCCGGGATTTTTGGGCGAGCGTTTTTAATGCATCGAGATATAAAAATACATTTTACTCGAAAACCGTTGACAATTTCAAATTTTATTAAGAGTACCCTTTTTATGTAAAAACGATTTTAGTTTATATTTTTGTTAAAAAATTGCCACAAAAGTTCACACAATAAATAAGGCACGTTTCAAACATCACCCCTCTGGATATACCCTTCACTGGTTAAATTCTGTTAATTTGTTCCTGGATTTTTAAAGATGGCACAATAAGTTATGAGGTTGTGCCAAATTTCATTCAATTATCTGTACACGTTTCGCAAATATTAATTAAAAACTATAATCAGAAACCATCCTTCCACACCCTGTAACTCGGAAACGAAGCATTTTACGACATATGTTTATATGGACTTTTAGTCTTATTTTGAGCTCAAAAATACGATCCTAAATTAATGGCACTACTTTTGGAATGACCTTGTATATGCAACACTACTATTTAAGCATAGCGCCTAATAGTCCAGTTCCTAATCAGTTCGGGCAAGGGATTAACTTTCTCTTTAAAATCCCGGTAACGACATTTTAGGACAGAGCGCAGTTAATGATTTCCCAAATTATAGACTGCAATTCGTAGATTATACTAGTTGATTTACATCAAAAATGTAAATTCCAGGTTTTTGCTTAGCACGGCAGCATTGCTTTGTTAGCAGCGCTACTAATCCCTGGGAACTCAACTGCAGCTAAATCTTACATTGCATTATCGTAATCGTACCATAAGAGCATTGGTATTGCCATTTATTTTAACACAGACACTAGAACGTTTGTGCGTAAACACATTTGTTATGTCATAACACAATTGTGCTGATACGTTGCATTGATACATGAAGCAGTGTCAGTGTTGCTGTATTAACACGTGTTGCCCTTGACTACTTATTGCAATGAATAAAAGCAGACTAAGCAAAGTACTAAGTCTGCTCACTAGCCACGGTAAGTTTAAAAGAACCTGGTTAAACTCAACCTAGCAGAAAGCGCCTGATGTCGATTGTGTGGGTCTGAACAAGAAACGAGTTTACTCATTGTGTGTGCTTTTCCAAACCTTGCCAGATACAGATATATTCTGACTGGTGAAGAAACATTAAGGCCAGAAAATCTGGAAGGAATGAGTGTAGGTCATATGTTAAGCCTGGCTGTAAAGGCCTGGATATAATTCCAAAAATGCTGGGCATTTGAAAAAGAAATTTTGAATTTTTTCAAATATTTACTGTTTTCTCAAAATTTCAAATCCGAACTTAAAATTCCTATTATTTTTAAGAGAAGAAAGTCTAAATCTCAAAAAAAAATAGTAAATTTTTTGTGTTAAGGTGGACAATTCTTCATGGTGGACTCTTATTAGTAGACAGTTTAAAAAAATACTAAACTTATTAGACAAAACTTATTTTAATTTCAATCCAGAAATGTTCATTTCTCTAGAAATATTGGACTTCTAATAACAAAAATTGGAGTAAAATTAACAATTTTTAAAGTGCAAAATTCATAGGTTTATCACAAATTCCAAATTCTTAGATTTTGTCTCCAAATTTAATATTAAAACTGGGTTTGAAATTTTTAAACTCGAAAATTCCAGATTTTTTAAAAATGTTTTAATTAAAGTTGTAATTTCTAACAGCTCTTAGCTTATTAAGAAAATATTAAAATGTTAGATTTAACCTGAAATCTTGAATTTTTTCGAATTTTTGAATTTAATTTTGAGTCTTCTGTAAATTTTAAACTTCAATCAAAATTTCAGGTTTAAAAGTAAAAATTTATAAATATAATTGAATATTCGACTTGGAATTTCTGGTTAAAGTTAGTAATTCAAATTTTGAAATTTCTTTATATAAAGTACGATTTTTATTGCTGAAATACGGAGTTTTTTATTCTGAATTCAAACCTGCTTTTTCATTTGATTTTTCCAAAATTAGAACATAAAATTCGAAAATAAGATATTTTTTTAGAAATTGTGACACGTTAACACGGTTTTTCAAAATTTTCAATTTTGTATTTCGTGTTAAAATTCAATTTTAAACTTTTTTTATACTTTTGAAGTTCCTTCTTAAAGTTCTTTGTTTAGATTTTAACCTTGGGTGTTCAAGAATAATATTATTATAATTTTGAAATTTTTTATTTAAATTTCTATTTTTTTTTTTAAACTTTTCAATTTAAACTTAAAAATTATACCTACCTAAAGACCTAAAGGGGAAGAAAACCTGAAGACTTGCATAGTCTTAGGGCCCTTTACATGGCTAAATCCAGCCCTGGGTGCTTTTAGGTTATACTAGGGCTACCATTTGCTATTGTCTTATTAAAAGCACACCTCAGAAAGAATATTTATTAAAAATGATCTAAGGCAGTTACCTGATTAATATCTCGATATAATGTACATATATTTTCTCTGTCAATTTTCGAAGTAACGAGTGTGGCTCATTTAATTAAATCTAGCAAATATAATATTAAAAACCAGTCAGATTCGAATTGCTCAGGAAAAGAAAAATCACATTTGATTTTTATTGTAACACATAAATAAGCAAGCGGGCTTTTAGTTGTCTTTTTCCTCTACCTGAAACTTATTTCAAACCAGGAAAATGTATAAATCCCTGTAAAAAGTGAATATTTATGAAAAAAATTACTTTCAAATTTCAAATTTATCCGAATTATTTTTAAGTAGGATAAAAAACAATTTTAAATCTAAACATCAAATTTTGAAAAAAAAGAATTTTTTTTATTTTCAATTTTCTTAAAACGTTTTGTCATCTTCTCAAAGAGATTTTTTTCGTAATTTTAATCTTGAAATTTTGATTGTGATCTCTAAATTCTAAGCTATTCTTCGATATTTCAACTTTTCCCTGAAATTTAGTATTTTTTTCGAAATTTCACAAACTAAGTTAAAATTGAGTTCAACGCCAAAAATTTGACTTTAAAGCGGAGAAGCATTAAAAACTTGAAAATTAAATTGCAAAAGTAAAATTTTCGTAAAAACACTGAAAATTTTCAAAACAAAAGTATTTAGAGATTGTTTGGTTTAAAATAGAAATGTCCAATTTTTTACCTATAATTTCGTTTCCAGTTTTGAATGCCGAAAAAGTCGAAATTTCTGAAAAAAAAATTGTTGACCTTGTACTCAAAATTTGGAGTAAATACTAGATATTTCGTAAAATAATTGGAGTGACAAAAATGTTAAACATTAAACTCAAAATTTGGATTGAAAACTGGATATTTCGTAAAATAATTGCATTATCAGCATAAAGTAGAAATTTAAACATGTTAATTAAAATATTCAGTCATGATTAGGGACTGGATTTTAGGCACAATCAAATAAGGTAAAAAGGTAAGCAAAATGTTAAATTATACAAAAACAAATAGTTAAAAAATGCATTAAAAAGGCAAAATACTCTAAAAAAAGGCATCAAGAACCACAATGAATATTTGGTGACAATTTTGAATACTACTTTTTTTTCCAATTAGAAATGAAATATCTCTGTAAAATTTGTTGCAAAATTTGTGCTTCTTCGCGAAAATTAATACTTATAATTTAAAAAGTATTTCTTTACATAAACGTTTCCCAAACCTTTTTTGCCATGGCCCAATAGTTTTTGTGCTTCTCCTCCTTGTTTTTCCTTTGAAAATTTCAACCACATTGTGAAGTTAGAAGTCAAAATTTTTATTTTTTCAAAATTTTGACTTTAATCCCAAAATTTTTCCTCAAGTTTGATAAATCCTAAAATTGGATTTTTTTCTCCAGGCTGAGCTTCTCTTAAAACTTCCACACTTTCTAAAACTTTTTCCAGTACATTTAATCCTTTATATTTTCCTAAAAAGTCGATGTTAAAATCGAGACTTTTTTTCTTAAAATTTCGGTTAAAATGTTACTATTTTATATTTCAAAGTCAAAATTTTTATAAAATATATGGAATGTTCTAATATTTTAGCTTAAAAACATGAAATGGTAAAGCTTTTCAAAAAAATTCCCAATTTAACATTTCAATTTTTGATGCTTAATCTAAAATTTTGATTTTTTTTCCTAAGGATTTCAACTTTAAAAATGGTAAAGTTCTTTTTCAGATTTTCTGTTAATTAAAGTTAAAATATCATTTTCTTTTTATGTTTCTCCAACACAAACGTTTAACTAGTTTTTCAGAATATCTGTTCTAAACTCAAACTCGTCTTTTTCCTAAATTTTAGGTAGAATTCTTCTGAACATCGAAATTGATTTTCTGCAAATTTTTACTGAATATTTAGAAATTTTTAAAGCTAAGATATCTATTTTAAAATAGAAGTTGGGACATTTTTCTTGAAATTTAGGAATTAGAAGTTATAATTGGATTTTTTAGAACCTTTCATCATTTATTCGTGATGGTAGACTCTTATTGGTCAGAAACATTATCATTGATTTTATTCAACGTTTTGGCGACCTAAAAAAATTAAATATTTCCAAACTGTGTCGCAGAAATGCTAAATAAAATGAATAATGACTTTCATCATTTCTCTCAAAATTTCCATTAAAAACAGAAATTTTAAAATAGGAGCTTGAAACGTTTGAGTGCAATATTTCAATTCATATCAATACTTTAAATTTAAATATTTAATTTTTAGTTTGCAGACAGCAATTTTGACAAAAATATAGAAATATGACATTTTCAAAAAATAAATAATTAATAAAGGAAGTCAAAATTTTGAAAAAAGTGGAAGTCGTCAATATAAATCATCCTTTTGAAAAAGTCAGAATTTTGATAAAAAAAATCGATATTTTAAGTCAAAATTTTGAAAAAGATTATTTTGAAAATAAAAATAAATATTTTTCAGGTGCCAAAAATTTCAAGAAGTTAAAATTTTCAGAAAAGATTGAAATTTAGGAAATGTTGAAATTCTGAAAGAGTCGAACTTTTCAAAAAAAAATCCAAAATTTTCAACAACAAAAAAGTTAATAATGTACAAAAAGTAGAAGTGGAGAAAAAATAGAATTTTTTTAAGTCGATAATTGCAAAAAGTAAATTTCGAAAAAAACAAAATGTAAAAAAAAGTCGACTTCCTCTAGATAAATTTTCAAAAAACTCAAAATTTTGAGGTCAAATTTTGATGAAAATTAAAATTTAAAAAATGACACCTTCGAAACTGAAACGTAAATTTTTTAAGTCAAAATTTCGTGAAACAGTAGAAAATTTAAAGTCCAAATTTGGAGAAAAAATTGGAATGTCGATAAAAATGATAACTTGAAAAAAACTTTTTTCTTAATCGGTATTTATAAAAATGTCAAAATTACCATTAAAAGGCCAAATTTGAAAACAAAACTTTTACTAAAAATAGAAATAATGGGAAATTTTTAAATGTCGAAATTAAAAAAACCTAATTTTCATAAAAATCGAATTCTTCAGTAAAGAATAAAAATAAGATCAGAAAGTTGTCATTTTGAGGAAAAGCGAAATTATTTACGAAAAAGTCCACCTTTTGAGAAAAGTCGAAATTTTCATTAATAAGATTTAAAAAAATTTTCAAAAGCTACAAAAAAGTCGAAATTTCGAGACAAAGTGTATAATTTAGAAAATAACTATAATTTTTCAAAAATAAAGTAAAAACTTCTAGAAAAAGTCAAAATTTTGAATCAACATTTTCAAAAGAAGTAAAATAAAATTTTCAAGGAAAACCCGAAATTTTAAAATAGATCAAAATTTTCAAAATAATTAAAAAATGTGAAAATTTCGAAATAAGTATAAAAATTCCCAAAATAAACAAAATATTGGGAAAAGCCAACATTTTGAAAAAGAGATAAAAATTTTGTAAGAAACGGTAAATTAAAAGAAAGAAAATTTTTAGATGTCGAAGTTTCAAAGAAGTCTGAATTTTCAACAAAAAACAACAAACACGTGAAAATTTTCTAAATAGCCGTTTCATTTTAAATAGGAAATTTTCAAAAGAGTGGATTTATTTAAAAGACTATTTTATAGTCAAAATTTTTAAAAAGATTGAGGTTTTCAGTGAGTCAGAATTAAAAAAAAAGTAATACGATTTTGAAAAGGTTAAGATCATAAATTATCATGATCATAAATTAAACATAAATCAGAATATTGAAAAACAGAAGAAAAATAAAATTTTTGCTAAAATATCAATTATGTGAAAAAAGTCGACATTTTCAACAACAAAAAATCTAAATGTAGAAAATATCGATTTGAGATATCAATTTCTTAAACAAAGTTGAAATTTAAAAAATCTATCGAAAATTAAAAAAAAAAGAGTCGATATCTTTACAGTTTGAAAACGCCGGCCGCTAAACCAAGGCGTAAAATAGTGCGGTACGTCGTAAAGGTGTTAAAATTTAAATTTCGAAAAGAACAAGTCATAACCTTTAGGGGTATAAAAATTTTCTCAGAAAAAAAACGACCAACATAAATTTATTAAGAAGAATTTAATAAAATTAATAATTATTTTGAAAATACTCTCGCTTTCCGCTTAGAAGGTTACTAAAGGCACTAGAAATTTTATCCCTTGTTCTCATAAATTTCATGAATATAATTGAACAAAAGGAGGAGAATTCTGCGACCCGGCATTTTGCTTTCGTAACCCAGTTAGGGATGCAACATTGTTCAAAAAACATCAATGTTTGAACATCGAAATTTTTTTCAATGAAACATCGATGTCTCAAACATCGATATTCGCTAACGATACATCGATATTTTTAAATATTTAATTGTGAGTTTAAAAAGTCAAAATTAGGAAGGTGTACAAGGACAGTAATTTAAAAAAGATTAAAGTTAAAATTTTGAGACTAACCCTGAAATTTCGACTTTTTTTCGAAATTTCGCTTTTAAGTAATTTTGAGATTCGACTTTTTTCTAGAAATTTTGAGATTAAAGTCAAAATTTTGACTTTATTCTTGAACTTTCTAGATTAAAGTTGAAGTTTTGACTTTAAACTTGAAATTTCGGGAAAAATTTGATATTACTAGATTAAAGTCAAAATTTTGAGAAGAAACTTGAAAATTCGCCTTTAAACCCCAAGTTTATAAAACTTTTTTTTTCAATTTAAAAGCCTTTCTACGCCCAATTTATTTAATTATTTGTTATAAAATGATAATTATTTTTCTTCCGAATTTAAACTCATATTTTATTTATTTATTTATTTTCTCCAAATTTTCATTCAAAGCACAAAATCTACGTTTTTTGAACCGAAAATTACGTTTAAAGATCAAAACTTTCAAAAAAAAGTAGACATTTTGTGATTACAGCCGCACGCTGGAGAAAAACTTCAACATTTAAAAATTAAACTCAAAATTTAAAAAATTCCCACTTTAATCTCAAATATTTATAAAAAATGCTCGAATATTAAGTAAAAATTCAAGAATAAACTCCGGATTTGAAGAAAAACTTCAAATTTCAGCAAAAACTAAAATTTTTAAAAATAAAATATAGTTTAATGCAAAATTTTAAAAAATATACGAATTTCAAAAATGTAAAAATTTTTAAAAAAGCCAAGATTTTAAATATTTTGAATTTTGAAAAATGTTGAAATTTTCATAGAAAAATCAAATTTTGAAGAAACATTTGCAGTTGCAATAAAACTTTTTTTAAATAGGTCAGTCAAAATTTTGAAAAAATGCTAAACTTTGTAAAAGTCTTCCATTTAAAAAAAACAAAATTTTGAGAAACTAATTCAAAAAAAAATTCTAAAGAATTCAAAATTTTTAAAAAAATGAAATTTTCCAAAAATTTTTAATCGAAATTTTAAGTCAAATTTTAAAAAAATGTCGACATTTTCATAAAAAGTAAAAATTTCCAATAAGAAGATTTCCAAAAATGTGGAAATTCTGAAAGAATACTAAAAAATTTCAAAGCAAAATTTTTAAAGAAATAATGAATAATTCAGTTTTCAAAAAGATGCGAAATTTTTGAAGTCATTTGAAGATAAATCGTAATTTTGACCAAAGTAAAGATTTTTAAAAAAGGTAATATTTGAAAAGGACAAAATTTTGAAATAACATCGAAAATTGAAAAATATCGAAACGATCAAAAAGAAAATCGAAATTTTAAAAAAGTCAAAATTTTCAAGACAATTGAAAAATTTTAAAAGATGCTGACATTTTTAAGAAAACTAAAATTTTTTTGTTAAAAAACGAAATTTACAAAAAGAGCCAAACTTTTTTGAAAGTCGTTACAATTTAATTTAAAGAAATGTAATTCAGGATTAAGGATTTAAGAAAAAATTCGAAATTTTGAGAAATAACCAAAAATTTTAAAAATAGCTGAGATTTTAAAATACTTTGTGATTTGAAAAAATCTGAATTTTCAGAATAGTTGAAATTTTAAAATAAAGTCGGAATTAAAAAAAATATTCGACAATTAAAACATCGAAATTTTCAACAAAAATTTGAAATTTCGAAAATTACGAATTATGCATTTTTAAAAAGTAGAGATTTTAAAAATGTTGAAATCTCTTAAAAAGCCACAAACAATTTTTAAAAGGAAATTATGAGTCGAATTTTTGAAAAATGTTGAAATTTTCAAAAAAAAATTCAGATTTCCAAACGAAAATCGAAATTTCGAAAAAATTCAACTTTTTAAAATCGTCACTAGATTTTTGAATTTTGAAAATTTTTAGTCCTACTAATTTTGAAAAAGAGGCAACATTTTAAAAATGCATAATTTTCAAAAGAATTCAAAATATTTAAAAAATAAAATTCTCAAAAAGTTCCAAATTCTCGAAAAAATCAAAATTTTGAAAAGCAGATGAATTCTAAGAAAATATCAAAATTTTTAATAGTCGAAATTTTGAATAATATCGAAATTTTTATAAAAAGTTTCATTTTTCAATTAAAAGTCGAGCTTTCCAAAAAGGTGGATACTTTGCAAAAATTGGATTTTTGTAAAAAAGCGTTTTGAGCCGAAGATTACATACATACATTTGCGAAAAACTTCAACATTTAAAAGTTAAACTCTAGATTCTAAAAATTTGCACTTTGATCTTAAGTGTTTATAAAAAATGATGGAATTTTCGATAAATTTAAAATTAAAGTGTATTTGGAAAAGATATCTCAAATTTCGAGAAAAAACTAAAATATATAAAAATAAAATTTGGTTTAATTCAAAATTATAGGAAAGATTCAAGGTTTCTTAGAAAATTTGGAATTAAAAAATATGTAATTTTCAAATTTAAACATGAAATTTTGGTACAAATTTTTAATTTTTGGTATTAAATATTAAGATTTGCTTACTCAAAAATTGACAACTTTTCAAATATTCCATATTTGGAAGTTAGGTTCCAAATTTTGAGAATCCTGTTTCCGGTTTTAATTTGAAAATTTTTATTTTTAACTTAAAAATTGGTCCATTTTTAAAAATATTTTTCTGAAAATTTCGACTTTTTTCTAGAGATTTTTAATTAAAATACGAAATTTGAAAAAAGGAAATGTATGTAAAGAAAGTTGTCTTAAAGGATCTAAAAATTTGAACTATTAAACTAGAAATATTCATAAACATAACAATTTTCTTTTCGCCTCAAAATTTAAAATAAGAAATATTAAATACATAATAAATAATTGTGAATTTAAAATCGAAATTTAAAAAAAAATCAGTTTGTGTTTTCGAATTTTCAAAATTAATATTTACAAAGCTTTTCTAAAAATTTACATTTTTCTTTCAAAATTGGGGTTTTTTTTACAGATTGCATAGTAAAAATATCTAAACTACGAATTTTCAGATAATTGTACTGTTTGTATACCTGCGGCATATAAATTCAGCATGAATTTGTTAAATATACACTGCTGCCATCGGGTGACTAGTTACAAAATTATGTGGTAGTTTGTTCCATCAAATCTATGCAACAAATGACGCCAATTCTATCGCGATGCAATACATCGGTTTTTCAAATATCCTTTATAAGCTGGACGATGTATCGATATTTTTTTGCCTTAGCATCGATGATCATAAGATTTTACCTAAAATGCTATGATTCCAAGAACTCAACAAGTGGAACTTAATAGTTTGGCTGCATATTAGCAAAAAAAAGAAGAAGACATTTTAAAGCGATTTTACCTTAATGTTTTGGATTTATGCACTGCATTTACCGCATAAAAAACCTAAAATGTATAGTAACACATATTATTCATCCGCGCATTACATTACCGAAAAGGAGATGTTAAAGATATTTTAATTAGAGTAGACAGTTTTTTATTTTATAATATTTAAAAAGAAAATACAATATTTTTAATACACTACAAGGGAAGGTAGAATTATAATTAATCATTTCCAGACATTAATCTTAAAATCTTAGAAAAATCGCCTAAGACGAATATGCTGTTTCTTTTCCGACAAGCTTCCCTATTTATAAAGGGCCTGAAACGCCACTGCTTCAGTAGAACTAATGTGTGATAGAACTAAACAATCTGACCACAATCTGACACAGACAAGGCCCATTAGCTGAAAATAAGAAGAAGAAAAAATTTTACATAACCTGTACTAAGTTAAAATCTTTTGTGATTAAAATGTTCAATTCAATAATTTAAAATGATTAGAATATTCCAAAAATATATACCAACTGGTTTGAGAAGATATGTAGGACATGGAACTGTTAAGGCAAAATTTTATAATTGTGCAGGAAAAGCAATTCAACCAACAAAAATTTTAAATTTGAGGCAAGAATTTTCCAAAGAAGGTAAACATTTCAAATCTGTGATAGCCCTAAGTATTTTAACTTGGCTCGGCTTTTCTGACGAGGACGAGAATAAGGAGTCTGAACTGATAATGACTTTAAAACGAGCAGTGCTTTGTACTAGACGTGAACAATATGATAAAGCTGAACAAATGTTACATTTAGCTTTACGATTAGCCCAACAACAGCAAAATAAAGATGGAATATTGTATTGCTATGATTTGATGGCCAATTTAGCGTTTGATCGCTATGAGCTGGATAAAGCAAATAAATTATTTGTTAGTGTTTTACAAATACTCCTGTCCGATGGGATGAAACAGGACGATTTAAAAGTGAGTAAGAGGGATTATTTTAAATTATCTGATTGGGTATATTCAAGGTTATTCATATCAGCTTAAAACTAGCAAGGATTGCTCAGTTGAAAGCTGAGAAAGACAAAGCACAACTTGGTTATGAGTGGTGTCTGAAACAAATCGAAAATCAAAGACATGTAAGTCTTGATGCCGAATATTTATATGGAGTTATACAGGATTGGTATGCCCAGTTTCTCTTAGATAAGGGAGAAGTTACCAAATCTTTAAAACAATTACAAGAAGCATATTTAGTTTCCCAAAAAATGTTGGGTTCAAAATCTGAACAATCAATGTTACTCTTAAATGATTTAGGTACTACAAGTTTTAGAGCTGGTGACTTTAATAGTGCTGAAAAATATCTACGTGAAGGTATAGATATTGGAGATCAGCTGGAAGATAAGTTTCACTTGGGTATATTACATGCCAATTTGGGATTAGTTCTTTTGGAAAAAGGAATAACCAAAGATGCTAATAAGTTCTGCTCTCAAGCAATGCAGCTAGGTAAGTAGTATTAAATGAAGATCTGAGACAGTTAACCTTTTTATTATTTCAATTTTTAGGTCGGAAGTATGAAAATAGTGAGTCAATTGAACATGCTTCTTATTGTTTAGATCAAATCAAACAAAGCTTGCATACATAGATAATATATTAAAAATATGCATAGATTGTTGGCAATTTTTGGTTGTATAAATATAAAATATTTGTTGTATTTTGTCTTTATCTATTTATTTACAAATGAAGTCTTCCAAGAGCATCAATTTTACTTACTGTTTTATTACTGTCATCGAAACATGAACATTACTTCTTATTCTCTGCCTTTTTAACTCATTAAGCAATTCAAGAATGAAGATGCCTGTGTATGATAAGTTTTTACAGTGGAACTGTAAAAATAGCAGATCTCGGTCTAAAGACATTTGTCTGGGGTGGTAAATTCAAAGAGCAGTATTTTGGCTGTGAGCATGACAAATTTTGTTTGAAATAAGTAGGAAAAATCGCTAGAAATTAAAAGATTTGAAATAACATCAAAATTTGAATTTTTTGTGTGAAATTTAAACTTGTTCATAGGTTTCAAAATCTCAAAACATCTATATATATATATATATATATATATATATATATATGCAAATTTCTTTAAAAAATGAAATGGGTACTAAGGTAAAGTTCTAGAGAAAAAAAGAATAAAAATTTCAAGCTGAAGAAAATTACTGTTTCTTTTTTGGCTTCTTGAAGCCAAAATTATAAAAATTAAAACTACAAGATTAGGAACTGGAATATTGATGAAAATACAAATTTCGCGGAAAAAGACCAAATTTCTTGTTAAAATTCCTAAATTAAAAATATTTTTTTGAACTTTAACTCAAAGTGTGGACAAATTATAAGTCGAAAACTATCAAAATTTTAAGAAATAAGCCGAATATTCGATAAAATACTACAATAATAGAAAATGCTTGCTATTTTAAGTTTAAACTTTCGAAGTCCACATATTTAATAACTAGAGATCAAATTTTAGGTATAATCCTATCTTTTCACCTTTTCCGGCGTTTTTCATGTGTTATTGCCTAAATTTCAATTATGCTCATTTTTTGCATTTTTATACATCATTTGGATCTATTTTCAGAAAGTTTTGTGCCTATTGATCCTTTTCTATGGGTTTTCCCCAGTACATTTACACTTTTGAAGAATTTGAGCAGAAATATCTATACCCAATAAAATAGAAATGGAACCATCATAATAACAATAAGAAGCACCAAGTACACATTTCCCAGAAAAGTAATTTAACAACTACTTTTATGACGCACTCAGTCCCCTTTAGGTTTTGCCTGTTAGTGTGATTCAGGATAATTGAACCATGTTGCCTGTTTATCTTAATACAATTTGTAAACAAAAACAGATGTGCAAATTGATTAATTATTGGAAAGATATTCTTAAACTAAATTCTATAACCTGCACTTGTGCTCTATTTAAAGATATAGTTTGAAGGCAGCTGGAAAAAAAATCGTTTTTTTTTTAATGTTATTCAAATTTCGATTTAAATTTGTAATTTTAAATTTTATCTCAAATTTAAAGTTTGCACGCAAACATTTGGAATTTGGATATTTTTTCTATAATCTGGAACATTAATGTTTTTTTAAGTTCAAGTTTTCTCTCAGCATCCATTTTTTTTCTTAATAGCTACAGCTTCCATTTTTACGTTTTTTCTTTTGGGCAATCTTAAAATTTCAATGTTTTATAGAATTATTGTTGCTATCTGAATTATCAGAGTCGAAATGCATTTGATTCTTCGGAATTTCGAAAAAAAGTTTTTACTAGGAAGTTATTTATCTTTTTTTTTTATTTTACCATTAATCTCAAAATTTTGACCTTTTTTGAAAATTGTAAGTGTGAATTAGATTTTCTGTTAAATGCGAAGTATGTGCATGTTTTTACTTTTTTTCTCAAAATTCAGAGTGTCAAATTTTTATTTTTACTTTGAACCCACAAATATTTTCTTAAAACTTCAACTCTTTCTAGAAACCTGGAAATTTCGCAAAAAATGTTGTGAAAGATGTTGTATATCGAAGTTTTGAACTTAATCTTGAGTTTTTTGAATTTGGAATCTCAATTCGAAATGTCCAGAAAAGTCTACATTTAGAGTGGACAAAGTCGTTTTAGAAAAACTTTAATTACGACCAAGTTTATACTTAAAGAAAACGACCGAATTCACTAATAAACATTTCTGAAAATATTAACTTTTTTAAACATTTTGAACTCCTAAACAGAAAATGGAATATGTTAATTCTTAACAAATATATCTGTTCAAGGTTTTCAGTTTTTTAAATTCGAAATTGTAGAAATAAGTTGACATTTAGAATTACTGTCTAAATTCAAGAAAAAAAGCCATAATTTAAAAAAAAATGTAGTAAAGATTTTCTAAAAATAAAAGAATAACTATAAAAATTGCAAGGCAAGTTCTACTTAGGAATTCTACAAAAAAATCTCTAATTTCCAAAAGATCAAATCTATTAAGAAAAACTAACAACATTCAACAATTTGTCTTGAAGCAAAATTCAGAAAAGGAACTGATATTTCTTGAAACCTTTAGTGTTTTTTCAAAATCGGCAGGGGATCTTTTTAATTAAGTGACGAGAGAGAAAGTCAAAATATTTTGAAGGGGTCTGAATCTTCAGCCAAAGGTAATGTAAAAATTTAAAAAAAAACCCGCGTTATTAAGCCATTATTTTTCAAAATTTCGACTTTAATCTTGGCATTTTTAAACTCAAAAAGTCGTAAAAATTTTATAAATCAAGTTTTTCTTAAAATATGAATTTAATAGTTGAAATGTCGTGATTCAAAGTAAAAAATGTCTTAATTAAAGTTGAAATTTGATAACTAGGAAATTTCAATATTTTTTCGCAGTTTTCAGTTGGAAGTTGTAATTTTGAGAAAAAAGTCGAATGTTCGGAATTATAATCGTAATATAGAAAAATATCCTTATAACAAAAAAATTCGACAATGTTTATTATGAAGTTAAAAGTTAAAAAAAAATAAAATTCGAATTAAACTGATTGGTTAAATTTATCTAAAACAATCCTGAATTTTCTAGTTTAAAAATGCTTAAAATTTGTGTAAAACTCGAAATATATAATAGAATCGATATTTTAGACATTTATTTTTTAAGTTCAATCGATATTTTAGTAATATTATAAAAGAAATTCCTAAAAGAAGTTATTAAAAAATGTATTCTCAAAATAATGGCCTACAAGAGATTTTGAATTTTTAGTAGAGTCGAAAATTCAAAATTTTATTCAAATGACGACTTTAAACTTTAAATTTTTAAATTCAAGTATTGTAAAAATATTATGACAACGTCAAAGTGTTTTTTTTTCGAAATTTCGTGTTAAATCTCGAAAGATCGTTTGTTTAAATTTCCAGTTTTTCTTAAAATTTGATTTTTTTCTCAAAATGCGGAGTTTAAGCATGATTGATTTTTTTTTATAAAATTTAAAACGTAAGCCCGAAATTTCGAATAAAAAAAATTTAAGACAAGTTTACATTATTTTTAAAAGATTTAAAAATCAAGCTAACTTTGAAATGATAAATTTTTTCTCAAATTTTCGACTTTTAGTCTTTTTTTTTTTATTTTTTCTTGAAAGTATAATCTTCGAACAAAATTTCAGATTTAAAAGTCAAAATTTCGGAAAAAATTCGAATGAGTTTAAAGTAAAAACTTCAAGATTTGTGGTGAAAATTCGAGAATGAACTTGAAATTTTAAGAATTTCTTATTTAAAAATATTATAGTTCTTCCTAACCTAAAATATAATTATTCTTTCAAAATGGCCAATAAATGTTTTTCTTGTTAATTGAGGGTTTTGGCCTGTTTTTTGGGATATTTTACCTTTTTAGTGCCTTTTTTAGCTGTTCGTTTTCTCCTAATTTAACGCTTTGTTCCCCCTTTTACCTTATTTGATTGTGCCTAAAATCCGGTCTCTATTAATAACTTACCGCATAACAAACCATGGATATGGGTAAATACCACTAATATTCATTTATGAATAAATATTAGATGTAATGTCCATTAGGATGGGTCGATATTTAATCTTTTTTTTTCATTTGAATAAGCCTGTATTGGAAAAAATTGCATATTGGTGCCCAGTTTTCAGACGTAAAATATATAATTTCAATAATGTTTAGCCCCCCGCCAAGGCCGTTAAATATTTATAACAATTATAAATCCTAAAACTGAACTTTCTCTGTTGGGAAATGCTTTATACAACATTAGCTTAGCTACGATTTTGTTCTGGGGAGGATAAAGAATACAGGGTATATATTGACACAAAAAACGAATGTAAAAGAAAATGTTTTCGGTCAATATTCGTGTGACCTGTCAGGAGTACAATACCTCAATATAGCCGCCGTTGGCTTCAATTATCGCCTTTATTCTTGTCCTGAAGCGCCCGCACACTCTCTGTAACGCAACGCTGTCCCTATTGGCGAACGCTGCTTCGATAGCGGCGACATTAGGGTGGCGCGACTTATTGGTAACCCGTTCAACAACGCTCCAAACATAATAGTCGAGGGGGTTCAAATCCGGGCTATTCGGGGGCCAAAACTCTTTAGACCAGAATATGGCCGCATTGTCTGAGAGCCAGTTTTGGACTAAATGGCTTGTGTGAGCCGGTGCACCGTCCTGTTGAAAAACATATTGCCTCCCCGCGGCCACAGTTACCATCCACGGTACCACGGACTCCAATTTCCGCAACGATTGTCCAGGGTCCTCCCAAATCAGCTGTTGAACCCTTGCCACTGCCGCCGGAGTTCGTGACAACCGTTCCCTCGAATGGGAACTTCTCGCTAGTTCGGCGGAACCTTCTTTGGACTTCTCCGAAGCATTGTATTTCGCCACAACATCATAAACGATCGATTTCGTGTACCCGAAGAATCGAATTCTCTCTTCGATTGTACTCCGCACTTGTTCCCAGCGTCTCGGCTATTTTAAAGTTATGTATGTTTACTAGACACCCATAGCCTTCGAAAACCGCAATCGCGACCTCTGACGGAACTACGATGTAGCACGAAATTCAAATTGAAATTTGTACGGATTTAACTGCCGCACCCTGTATGTGCTATGTGGTACAAGTATCAATAAAGTATAATTCGATTTCATTGCTCACCCATGCCCCCACCCCCAGCTACGACAATGCTTTGTAATTGTTTATTAGCCAGGAATAAAACATATTTTTTAATTATTAACATATTTAGATATCCAACAGAAACAAACCCCCCTCCCTCTCTAAAATCCAGCAGTAAGTTACAGAACCATTAACTAATATATTTTTTAATTATTGACATATACTTCGGTTCCCATCAGTCCCCAAGTATGGTACAGTTTTTTTTTTGTTTTCATTTCACGATAAGGCAGCTCCATTCATTGTCTCTACTTCAATCCAAGCGTTGATGATGTTCTTCAGCATTAAAAGTAATAGTAAAAGGGACGAGTAGAAAAAATTGGTTTATCTAACCCAAGTTTGCAATTAATGCACACGTGCCCCAGAGATGTATGCTCATATATTATAACTACGAGGGTGATTGTAGTCTAATATCATATATCCTTTTTCTCCAACAAACCATTATCCGTCACTGCTGCAGGTAAGCTAAGGGAACAGCAGATACAAATGGTAATCTCGAGATTTTGTCTATCCTAGGAGTAAACGTAAACGCAAGCACATTTTTTGAGGGATAGCTATGTGCACGCCATTGACAAGTCCCCCTTTCAAAATCTGGGCTTTCTTTTTCAAGGTAAAAAGTACAGTAGTCCCTCGATGTCCGCGGGGGATACGTTTTTGTCAAAACCGCGGATAACGAAGTATACTTAATACCCTATAAAAAAATTAAATCTACATAAAATCAATGTAGATATTGCACCTACACTTTATTGTCCATTTTTCATGTCTATAAATTTTATATATTTTCTGCACAAAATAAATAAAAAATTTAAAACAGAAAACGTACAAATATACATAAAAATGTTGGTTACATGTACGTATTTGAAATTTAAGTGCAGTAAGTTTCTTTGTTGAATGTCATTCAAGTAACGATTATGACAAACGCATTTGTACTTCACAACGAATCAGCTATTCACTCTTTACAACAAAGCTTAAGTTAGACCGGCGTTGAAGAATTGTTCTTGTGTTTGGAATTCAGCGATGAACTCTCGTCCTGACCAAATCTCTCCAGATACTCAAGCACAAGTTGGCGATTTTTTATTCTACAAGTGTACTTTCATGAAAGATATTCATAAGAACTGATGGCTCGGATCCTCCTAAGAGTAACATTCTTGATTATGCATACAAACAATCGGCGATGGCAAATTCCTGTGTAATCCAGCTTGGCACGGCTTGAAACTTTTATTTATGGGGACTCCGTTCCATAGATTTCCAACTCTGGAATCCTTTTCTTGCCAAGAAAAATTTCCCTAATAATTACAAGTTATTCGTGTTCAAAGGCATTATACAAGGTGATTCTGAAATTAGTACCATAAATTTAGGATCGTACTTTAGAGCCCAAAATAAGACTACAAGTCTATATAAACATATGTCGTAAAACGCTTTGTTTTCGAGTTACATGGTGTAGAAGGTTATTTCCTGATTATAGTTTTTAATTAACAGTTGCGAAATATGTACAGATAATTGAATGAAATTTGGCACAACTCAGTACCTTTTCGTGCCCTTTCCAAAAATCTAGGAACCAATTAATAGAACTTCACCAGTGGCGGGTATATCCAGAGGGGTGGTGTGTAAAACGTGCCTTATTTATTTTGTGTGCACTTTTGTCGCAGTTTAGTAACAAAAATATAAACTACAAATGTTTTTACACAAAAAAAGGTACTCTTAATGAAATTTGATATTGTCAACGATTTTCGAGTAAAATGCATTTTTATATCTCAATGCATTCATTAAAAATGCTCGCCCAAAAATATCGAATGTAACGCATAATTAGCATTAAAATGAAAGAAAATAAATAGTATTGACATTTCCAGTTTTCTTGTCACCGATGGTCACTTAAAGCAATTTCTGTAAATAAAAGTAAATATTTATTAATTCGTTATTTGTTAAATAATTATGATATATTTTTTTTATTTAAATATTAGTTAAATAGTAGTTAAAAATAATTTCTTTCAGCAATACACTTCAACTAATTTTATCTTCTCTTATTTCAAAGTCAACTATGTGTCACACTCGAGATTTTTGGGCAAGTTGACAATATCAAATTTCAGTAAGAGTAACTTTTTTTGTAAAAACGTTTGTAGTTTATATTTTTGTTACTAATCTGCGGCAAACATGCATACAGAATACACGTTTTAAGCACGACCCCTCTGGATATACCCGCCACTGGTCAAATTCTGTTAATTAATTCCTAGACTTTTGGAAAGGGCGCAAAAAGGTATGGAGCTGCGCCAAATTTTATTCAATTATCTGTCCACGTTTCGCAACTATTAATTAAAAACTATAATCAGGAAGTAACTTTCTACACCCTTTAACTTGAAAACGAAGCGTTTTACGACATATGTTTATATAAACTTTTAGTCTTATTTTGAGCTTTAAAATACGATCCTGAATTTATGGTACTACTTTTAGAATCACCTTGTAGAATTACCCTTTGCGGATTTGTATCTATATATAATTCAACTGATGGTTTTTATTTAAACTCTTGAAAACTCGAAAACCTAATAATTGTTGTAACTGTAGTTTTTTTAGTTTTTCAAAATGCACACACACAATTGTTATTTTCTTTCCCTAACTTTTGGTTTTAAGATCATAATTTCAACTTTTTTCAAACATTTTTGCTTTTGTTAAGCTTTTAGGCTTAATCTCAATAGCCACCCATTTTTGTAATAATTATATTAGTTTTTTTTTCGAAATTTCGACTTCAATCGAATGTCAATTTTTTTCGAAATTACAAGACTTTTTTTTATACAATATAGTTAATACTTTTTCAATACTTCGGTCTCTTTCTTTTTATTACTTTTCCTAAAAATTTTATGTTAAATGCAAAATTTCGACGATAAAGGTGCATTTTTTTTAAATTTTGACCAGAAGGCAAGACTCCAATGCACAGACCATACAGTGTGTCCCACCAGGAATCGCCGCAATCGATATCTGACACAGTACTTATCTAAAAAATTTGAAAACTTATCAAAGTCGACGGGGCCAACACAACTAAAATATTCGCAAAGTTGTAGTACTTCCGGTTATACTGGAAGTTGACAGCAACTTCTTTATTTTAAGAAAGAAGATACCCTATATATTTTTGCATTTTTAGATTTTATTTGATATTTTAAGACCATTTTGGATAACAAGCATTGTTCTTAAAGTTTTTGAGATGATTGGATTTTTATAAAAAAATTGACGGATGCAAGGTTCTTTGTATCTTTTTGCAGAAACGAGATATTTATTTCATATTTGAGTAGCACACATACAAAGCTATCTTCCACAACTTTCATAATTTCAAAAACATTATACCGAGTGTTAAATTCACTTCTGAACATTTTGATAAATTCAAACAGCGATATCTTTGTATAAGCTTTCCAGGGGTTGTTGTTACAACTTTTAGAAATAATTGCATTTTTTTACTTTTATTTTTCCATTTCACATTAAATGGACTCTTATTGGGTCGCATATCAGTGACGTTATGAGTAGAAAAAAACTCTATCGACAATTAAACTATCAGGAAATCATTTGTCAAATTATTTATAGTTTATTTGATAGTATGTGGTGAAGCTAAAATGAAAACCTTTTTTAGTAATGAGAATTATTTTAAATTGTTTCTTATTTTCTGACGATCGTAACAAAGTAATATCATGAACATATGATTGTGTAATGATAAATTTGCTGTTCGATATCCAGATAAGGTAAAGCCCTTATGAAATCTAGTAAAGCGAATAGTAAAAAATGTCACAAATTTCGACTCCGTTAAAGAGAAATCAGAAGAACATCTTTTGATAATAAAAATGTCGAAATGGCATTTCCAATTTTGTCGACTAGTCATATTTTAATTTGAGCTTCATTACACCTATTATAAATAAATTGACTGATTGTTTCATAATTTAATTGTCGATATCGATTGTTTTTTTAGGTTTATTTCATTTATTTCTACTCATTATGCCACTGAAATACTACTCGATAAGAATTCAATGACTGTGCAATAAAAAAAAGGTAAAATTGCAATTATTTCCGAACATTGTAAAAGAAACTCCCGCAATGTCTATATCAGTTGAAAAATAATTTATATCCGCACTGGATAGGTCAAAAAAATATAGGGTATTCCATTTGAGATAACAAAGTTTTTGCTGTTTAAATTTACCAAAATATGCAGACCTGAATTCAACACTTGCTATAATGTTTTGAAGATATAAAAGATGTGCAAGATAATTTCGTATGTGTTCTACTCAAGTACCAAATATGAAATAAATATCTCGTTTCTGAAAAAAGATACAAAGAATTTCGTGGGACCTTACATCTGTCAATTTTTTTAATAAAAATCCAATTATCTAAAAAACTATAAATTTTAAGAATAATATTTGTTATCTAAAATGACCTTAAATTATCAAATAAAATTGAAAAATGCAAAAATATATAGAATGTCCTATTTAAAATAACGAAGTCGGTATCAACTTCCGGTATAAGCGAAAGTATTATAACTTTGCGAATATTTTAATTGCGTTGGCCTTGTCGACTTTGCTAAGATGTTAAATTTTTTAGATGGGTACTTTGTCAGATATCGATCGCGGCGATTCCCGTGGGACACACTGTATAGACTCGGGGGGAGGTGTGTGAAAATGATCAAACAGGCGTTTCTTTATTTATGGACGGTCCTTAAGTACAATTATGTTAATTGAAATCTGAACTCCCGAAAAAATTTCTTGTCTAAGCTATCTTACTTAATTAAATAATAATTTATTGGGCCAAGATTCTATTAGACTGACACCCACCCGAACATGTCTATAAAATAAACACCCTGAATCTACTCAACATTTTAAACTTTTAGTAAAATCTCTGGTTTAAAAATTTGAACATCGAAAAAAAATTGAAATATTTCAGCTCAAGGTAGAAATTTCGGTATTAGAATCTAAGAATGAGCATAAACTCGAAAGAATATATGCACTTCTTAAACTTACCTTGTTTAAGGCTGGTCGCACACGCACGCGAGTTTCTGACGTTTCATATTAATTGTAATGTCCGAATCTGATGAATTCCTTACTCGGAAACCTAATCTGGATTCCGCACGTATGCTGTCGACCTAAACCTGCTCTAAAATTTAGATCGAAAACTCGAATTTAATTCTTTTCAAAAAAAAATTTCGATTTAGTTTCTCAAAATGTTGATGTTAGCTGCAAAGTTTTAGACTTTCTTTCAATTCGAATTTAAATTAAAAATATTAACCCTTTTCTCGAAACATCACGTAAAAAATACAATTTGATATGCAAAGAAGTTTTCTTTGAATTTTAGATTTTTCTCCAAATTCTATGTTTATAATTAATCTGGAATATTTTAAGCTGGGGTTTTGAGAATTTTTCTTATACATTCAAATCGAACTTGCAATTAAAGACAACAGCTGAAATTTCAAGATAACAATTGTTTCTTAAATTAGTAATATAAAATATTGTAAAAAATACAGAACCAGCCAAGTTTTAAACAAATAGATAATAATAGTAATAAGTTTTCTAATTTTAATTTCAAGTTTCTGCCTTTAAACTTGAAATAGTGAGAAAAAAGTTTTAAAAATTTTAGAAAGAATTGAACTTTTTCTTTCAATTCAAAAATTTAATGAAGAACAAGTTTTTTTAAAAACATTGACTTTTTTCGAACTTTCGACCTTAACCTTTCTTTTTTTTTACATGTTAAACTCGAAATTTCCAGATTTTCCTCAAAACTGAAAGTCTAATTTCATGATCAATTTCTCGAACCATCAACTAATTACTAATTTTAGATTTTACACTTGAAATTTCCACCTTTTTCTCAAAATTCTGAATTTAAAGGCCAATTTTTTGAAAGTGATCTTAGAACTTTTAAGTTATTTCTTGAAATGTAGACTCTAATCTCAAAATTCCAATAAAGTAGAAATCGTAACTTAAAACACCTCACATTTTTTAAACCAGCAACATTTTTAAAAGGCATTTATAATTTAGTTGCTATATTTTGATCTCTACTACCTCAAGTTTCGAGAATTCCCATTCTTTATCATCCTGTAAGAAAAAATGTTGATTTAAAAGCAGGGCAAAAGGTAAATGAATTAATTGAAATTAAATATTTTTTTTTATTTAATAATATCCTATGTAATATAGAATTCAATACAATTTTATTCAAAAATAGAAATGAGAACCATTAGACCCACACCTGCCAACATGGCAGAAATCTGGAAGATATTTTGGACTAAACTAGGATTCTCCTCATCTAATAATTCAGGTATCACAGATACAAGGGCAATGTAAATAAAACCTCCAGCTGTAAATGGCAATATCCATGTTGGAGCCATCTGATCTGCATTGCTTTGAGCCAATAAAGAAACAGCAGTCCCTGCAATGGCTCCTAATGCTGTTGTCAACTGCAGGAGCATTGCATTTCGCCTGGATACTCCAGACTGAAGCAATATGGCAAAATCACCAATTTCATGAGGTACTTCATGAAGCAGTATTGTTATTGTAGTCACTATACCTATAGTATTACCAGCTAAGTAAGAGGAACCTATTGCTAAACCATCAGTAAAATTATGACTAAAATCAGCAGCTAAATTTAAGTACCCCGCAACTTTAATCTCTTTATGCTCTTCATTGGGTTTTGTTTTGTTATCCCCTTCACCTTTCTTTGGTTTATTGTTAGTTTTCTTTTCAACTTTATGTGAGTGACCATGAGATCCTTTAATAATCCTCATTACCTTCTCAATAACTAAAAATGCCACAATACCAGCAAGTACCCATAGTCCCACTGATAAATCATGAACATGATCATCATCATGACTATGACCATGACTGTGAGTATGACCAGGATGTTCCGAACTTACAGACATCGTAGCATGAGGGATGAGATGTAGAAAAGCATCACCAAGTAATCCACCTGATGCAAAGGCCAAGAGTATTTTCAAAAATGATTTTTCTTGGTCGGCATTGTGTAAAGGAACCAAAAATAATATTAAAAATGGGGCCGCACTTATTAATACTGTTGAACCCATGGCGTTTAACCATAAATCCTGAGTGGAACTGTACGCTTTCTTCATCACAGGTGGAGTTTTATGCACGTGCTCCTGAGATTTTTCATTTGCCGCCTGCGAGTATTTATATGCCGGTGGTTCTTCATGGGAATGTCCGTGATGATCATGGGGGATAACATGATTTACGCACAAAAAAAGACAGCAAAACCATAGTACTCGTGATACTAACATACTGTTCAGTCAATAAATTATAAAATACGTGTTTCATATGATAAATCACTATAATTTTACTGAATTACATTTGGTCAACGTGACATTTCTAAAAGTGATAAAAATATTGACACATAGAGGAAGGTTGACATTGACATTTTGATGGCTCTGACGTAATTGTAGAAATCTGTAATGCTTTGATGATATTTTCAATCAAACTAACAATAAGTGAAATAAATGAATACAAAAAAAATGTATTATTTAATTCATGTATGCAACTTGTATTTAACACTTTGTTAAACTAAATTATTATATTTGAAGCTATACCTATACTGTAATTTCAATTGTAAACGAATAAGATTTTTACTACTACTATAAGATAGATGTCGCACAGTTGGCTAATAGACTAGCAGTACTCAACCAGTGGGACACATAACCACTGTTGCCAATCCTATAGTCGAGGTGAGAGTATCCTCGTTGATTGCAATCAACAGTATCATCTGGATGGTTGATTGAAATAGGTATTCAATCAACGCCAGACTTGATATTCTACACAGGGTCCTTTTAAAAGCTGCCTACTGAACAATGCAAAATGTAAATAAATTAGTGTTGACAGATGCCTTGATAGTTTTTCTACTAAATTATGCTCCAAGTTTTACTAACAATTGCATAAATTTTAATAAATTCTATTAAATGGGTGCATCTGAAAATTTCTGATCAAAAAAAGGTTCTCAACAACCTAAATTGAATTTCCATTGATTTTATCGTCGAAGGTTTGCAACTAAAAAGGTCCTCAACTCAATACTTCCATCCAACTTTCTCTGTGATTATTTTCCAATAATACTCTTCGCGCCATAATCTTTTTTTTAAGATTAAAAAAAGATCCTACATATAATATAAGAATCGTGACGAAAATTCTACTGGCTGATAAAAAATCTGCTAAATCTAATACAAATGTTATTAATCTACCAACTGGCAACACTAATAAATAACAAAATGAACGGAAATTACGAAAATACTATTCATTTAATTTTTTTTCTCAGCAACCCTACATACATAAATAATAATAAAAATAATTGATTGAAGTGATCGGTAACGTAAAATATGCAAAAACTGTAAAAAAGTTAAACCGCTGGACTTAACTATTTGTAACTAGATGTCTCCACGATGGCATGACAATTTAGGTTAGATTACATAGCAAAATTATTTTGAGGTTGTGTTAGATTTTCGGTTTTGTTTGTCACAACTTCTAATTCGATTCTATCAATTATGTCTTCAAGGTACGATCGTGCAATTACCGTCTTCTCACCGGACGGTCATTTGCTTCAAGTAGAATATGCTTTAGAAGCCGTAAGAAAAGGCTCGACCGCGGTAAGTCTTTGAATATAAAACTTGAAACTATTCATTCCCGATTTACGCCATTTCAGGTGGGTGTGCGAGGCGCTAACGCTGTCGTTTTGGGCGTTGAAAAAAAGTCCGTCGCCAAATTACAAGAAGAACGCACTGTTAGAAAAATATGCCTGCTGGATGACCATGTTGTTATGGCTTTTGCTGGATTGACAGCAGACGCCAGAATTCTGATCAACAGAGCCCAAGTTGAATGCCAGTCTCACAAATTAACAGTAGAAGATCCTGTAACTTTGGAATATATCACTAGGTATATTGCCAGTTTAAAACAAAAATACACCCAAAGTAATGGCAGGAGACCCTTTGGTATGTCTTGCTTGATTGGTGGTTTTGATTATGATGGTACCCCCCATTTGTACCAAACTGAGCCTTCTGGTATTTATTTTGAATGGAAAGCAAATGCTATTGGTCGATCAGCTATTACAGTAAGAGAATTTTTGGAGAAATATTACACCCCTGAAGAAGTTGCCACAGAACGTGGTGCTGTAAAATTGGCTATAAAGGCTCTGCTCGAAGTTGTTCAGTCTGGACAAAAAAACCTGGAGATTGCCGTTATGAAGTTTGGAGAACCATTGGTCATGCTTGATGGTGATACTATTGAAAAATATGTAACTGAGATTGAGAAGGAGAAGGAAGAGGAGGCTGAAAAAAAGAAGGCAAAGAAATAACCTGACTTGCCTTTAATTTAATTAGCACTTTTTACATTTTTAAGCTTTGTTAATTTTAAAGCCGATGTTTTGTAAGAAATAAATTTATTTCCAAACAAATGTTTGTAATTTAGCAAAGTTATTAGTCGAATCAGTGAAAGTTTTTTACTTCTAAACACGTCTAATTCTTTATCCATAACTATTAAACTATTAACAATAAATAGAAGAGATATTAAAAATTTTTGTTGTATTTATCATTAATTGAGCTTAATAGTTATGAAAATTGAAGAATTTTACACAGTAAGGGTTAAAAATGTAAATTATTTATTTTTGTTTATAATTTAAGTAAATATGACAAACTTTGAACATTTGATATTTATATCAAGAAGCTTAGTAATTTCTGTTAAAAAAAAATCATCTAGATTTATACATACAGGATGCCCCAATGCAAACATACTAGTTGTGCTAAAAATGTTTCTTAGAAGAATACAAAAACGTGTTTATTTTTGTTTTTGAGAGGACATCTTTCAGAATCAATTTCATGTTTTCAACTTCGTCTCAATTTAAAAAAAAATTAAATCTTGAAGCAAAAGTTTAACGTTACGCTCGCAATTTTCGATGTTAAATTCTGAGTCTTGCAAAAAAGATAAGAAATAGAAAATTTAACTTCAGTCCCGATATTCCACACTATCAGACAAAATTTTGAATTCAGTGTCTAAATGTCAGGGTATCTCAACTTGAATATCCATTTTTAGGTATTCATTGCAAACTCAATATTTGGGCAAGTAGGTCAAAAATTCAACTTTTAAATCAAAAAAATTTTCTCAACTTTTACTCCAACTTCGACTTAAAACTGGAAATGTATACTTTTAATTTCTCAAAATACAAGTATGTAGTTGATATTTTCTTTTACGTGGGGGTTGATAATTCCTAGCTGCATGTGGCAAACAAAATCTTTTGCTAGCCAGCGATAGTGAAATATTTTTTTTGCACTTTATAGTGGTGCCTTGAATTATTTTTTACTTTTAAATACTTTAGTCACATAACTCTCTACTGGAGAAATTTTCTCCAGTTTAGTCTCAGATTTTTTCCTTGTAATTTAAAAAATTTAACCTTTATCTGAATATTTTAAAATGTCAACTCTTAGATCAAAATTTCTGCTTTCTTACTTTATTTTACAAATTTTAGTTTTGAAAACAAGTTCTGGAAACATAATTGAAAATAAAAAGTCAAGTTTCGAGCAAAAATTCAACATGTCGAATTTGGAACTGAAATTTTAAAAATAAGGGTCAAAAATTTAATATCGGATCATTTCGGAAAAGTTCAGAAATTACAAAAAGTTTTGAATAAAAATTTTGTAAAAAAAATACTGTCATTTTGAGTTTCTTCAAATTACGATAATAAACTGGAAATTTAACACTTTTTGAAGGGTCAACATTTTCAAAAAGAATAAAAATTTATAAATCTTTGAAAACAGTAAACACTAGAATTTTTAAAACAATCGTAGCAATAAAAATTAACTTGAAATTTAGAGGAAAATAAGGTTAAAATTTCGAGTTGAAAATTTAGGGAAAAAAGCAATTAAAATTATATTTATAATGGGACTACTTTCCTAAAACTAATTTTTCAGTTTAAGATCAACAATTCGAAAAGAACATCGAAATTTCGAGTTTAAACTTTAGATCTTCTAAAACAAAAACTTTGAATCATTTTTTAGTCATACTTTTACGTTAAAACTTTCAAATAGAAAATATATTTTTTGTATTACATATTAATAAAAGGACCCGAAAAATGCATTTTTACATGAACAAAGCATTTTTTTCCATGTTTGCTGAAAAATTCTTGTCAAGAATTGGGATTTTTTGGTTTGAAATTTTCAATTTCTTTGGATTTTCCTTTAAACTCTAAATCTTGAGAAAAGAAGTTAAAACCACAAATTAACTAGAAATAAACAAGCAGAAAAATTTTCTGATAATTTTTATACAAGGTGGGCCACGCTGAACACTACGGCCTCTAGGAGCTATGGGATAATATATTTTAAAAAATAAATATAGTAGTTAAATATAGGATGCTAAGGTGTACATGCTAAAAATATTTCTAAATATACAGAGTGCTTCCGAAAATTGGTCCACATGAAAGTTGTGATTTTTTAAATGAGGCACTATGTTTTTCCTTTCATTTTTAAATTCAGTGCAAAAAATAACGTCTGTTTCATTAAGGTTTCCCTAGACCAAAACCTTACCCTTTTTAAATTAATCAGGTTTTATAAAAAAAGACTAGTTTTGCAAAATGTTAATCTTGACCCCGAAACTGAAAAATTTTATTAGTGGCGTCTTTAAATTTTTATTTGGCATACCTCTTGCTAGAAAATGCAATTGAGGCAAATACCTAATTTTATAATAGGATGTTTCAAATTTATCGAAACATTTACTCGAATTTCGGACTTCAATTTCTTTGTAAATTTAAATAGAACATCCAGTATATTTTTATTTTAAGTACTGGAAAATTTAATTTGCTTTCAGATAGTACGTATTTCTCATACTTAAGTTCAATGGTTTAGGAGATAAAACTAATTTTTTGACGAATTATGCTGCTGTTGATCCGATATCTCAGATAACATAACATTTGATCATAGTTGGCAGACGTCAGAACTGATGTAACTCATAATAAGTTAAATTGCATTTTCTTAATTCAAGAGAGTTTATGTTGACTTCTTTATTAAGTAGTTGAATTTGTTAAAATAAGAGGATCTTCTATTGACGAAAAGGTTAACATGATTTTGACTATAGGTGAATGTTACGAAAACTGGCATTCAGATAAAAACGTCTTTCAAAGACTGTTAGCAAGATTTCGTCAATCAGGTACTATTGCGTATGAAACCCGTAAAATGCCGAAACTTATTAAGGGAAACGAAGAAAATGAACTTCTTATAATGAAGTTATTTACTGAAAACCCTAATATAACAACCAGACTTCTTGAAAAAGGAACAACGATAAGCAGAACATGTATCCGAAGAATACTTAAGAAACATCAATATCATCCGTATCACTATGAAATGCACTGAGATATGTACGGAAGAGATTTTGAAAGACGTTTGGAATTCTGTGTATGGTTTCTTGAGAAAGTTAGAGAAGAACCTGCCTTCTGTGGTTCTATTTTATTCGCAGATGAATGCACTTGTTATAAGACCGGCCTAATTAATCGTCACAATTTTCGTTATTATTATATAACACTGAAAATCCACATTTATTTCGTAGTCAGGATTATCAAAATCGTTAATGGCAATAACGTTGTGGGGCCATACTTTTTTGATGGCCCCTTAAATGGGCAAATTTTTTAAAGATTTCTTAAAACACATTTCTGGATGATAATAGATGTACCCTTAAATACAAGGCAAAAAATGTGGATTCAGTTAGACCGGGCTCCTGCTCATTTTCACACTTCCATAAGGGACTACGTAGATAGGAAATTTCAAAATAAATGGATTGGTAAAGGCGGTCCCCATAGCTAGCCACCCAGATAGCCGGACCTAACCCCATTGGGCTTTTTCCTAAGATGGTATGTAAAAAACATTGTATACAATGTTTCTCCTACCACCCAAGAGGACATGAAAAATCGAATACGAAATGCTTTTGAAACAATTGGCGAAAGTATTTTAACAAATGTTAAAAATTCTTTTGAGAAAAGAATAAGACTTTGTGAAGAACAAAATGGTTCCCACAATAAACATTTGTTGGAGTAGAACATTGTGTTTTATTTGTGTTGGATATTTGTTTCGCAATTTAATTAAATACTAAACTAAGTATGTAGTTGTCTTTTTTAAATAAAACTATTTGTAAATTAAGCTAGGTTAAAATAAAGCAAATTAAATTACCTTACAGAGTTACTATAGTTTACCGAAACATGCTATTCTTGACCAAAATTTGTTTTCTTTTTAATGATGAGAAATAGCACAATTCGTGAAAATGTCTCTTAAACTACTGAACTTAAGCATAGAAAATATACATACCAACTTAAAGATAATGAAATATGTCATTATTTAAAGTAAAAAGATACTGTGTGTTCCATTTCAATTCACATAGAAAACGACGTCTGAAGTTTAAGCAAATGTTCCGGT
The DNA here is from genome assembly GCA_028583605.1 of Dastarcus helophoroides. Lineage (NCBI taxonomy): Eukaryota > Metazoa > Arthropoda > Insecta > Coleoptera > Bothrideridae > Dastarcus > Dastarcus helophoroides. The sequence goes on from CM053335.1 coordinate 2,658,425, forward strand.
GAATTTGGAACAGCCTGTATAAACTTTGAAACTTGTCAAAACTGCATTTTCTGGTAAATAGTATGTCAAATGAAAATTTATAACCCTCACTGTCAAAATTATTTACTTTAAGGGATAAAATACTTCTTTTTGAAAACCTTGTATTTTAAAAAGAAGTGGATTATCTCAAAAAGGGTTAGGTTAAGGTATAGGAAAACTTAATAACAAGTGACTTTATTTTTGGCGTTGAATGTAAAAATAAAAAGAAAAATATGGTGTCCCATTTAAAAAATTATAACTTTGATATTTAACTATTTTCTGGAACACCCTGTATATTTGAAAATATTTTTGACATGTACATTCTAGCGACTCACATTTAACCATATTGTTTATTTTTTAAAATATGTTATCTTATAGCTCCTAGAGGCCGTAGCGTTCAGGTTGGCCCACCCTGTATATCTACATTTTTATTATAAATATTGTTCATTGTAGTGTTTGATGATATAATGGGTAAGCAAAAATAGGGTTTAAAAAAACACTGGACACATTTTTGATTGCTATATTTGTAGTCAAGAGGATCAAATCTATTACAATTGGGCATTATAATGCAAAGGAGGGATTTTTTTTCGCAGACCCGTACAATTTATTTTTGACGACTAAAAAAATGTGATTGATTTAAAATATTTTGGATGACTATAAAATAAAAAGGGGCACCGAAATATAATTTCCATACATTACAATGATTGTATGCTCGCCCCTTATGTAGCCACGGCTTGATTAGACCTTCAGTATAGCCTTAGAAAAAATTAACATAAATTGAGCCACATTTACATAATTTTTTTTTGTCTTCAATCCAGGTCATCGACCGTAGGCATGTTTCTTACCAAGGAATCGGATTTTTATATAATTTGTAAAATAGAGAATATGAATTTCAAATACTATTTGAGCATTTATTAATTTTATTTTAGAAATTTCGAGTTCTTTCTAAAAATTTCAGGTTTTTTTTTAAACAATTAAATTTTTCTCAGAATATAGTTTTTCATTTCGAAAATTCATAGATTATAACTATTATTAGACTGAGATTAGATTATATATGGGTCGTTTCGTGTGTCTCTTAGTCCACCCCGCATCTCACCCTAAGGAGACCTTTTGTGCATACCCTGATCTATGTAGTTCCCAGGTTCAAACTCTTGCAGAAGTTTATTATGGGACCTGGGATTGAGTTTTTCCACATCTGAGGGATCTGTTTCAGCCTGACCCATTTTCTTGAGGTGAAACCTCAGGGCAAGGTCTTGTTAAGAGGCCGGTCAGGATCCTCAATTCGGATTTACCGAGTTCTAAGTAACCCTTCGTCTTTTCAAGTGTTCCAGATATGAATCTTTTCGCCTGTCGTAGTCCTGGATATGATCTCCAGTGGGAGGTTCTTGACTTTGGTTCCCATTTTTTGACCTCATTGTTGATTTGACTTTTAGAAAAACCAAAAGCAGGTTCAGGTCCAATGAATGACGATGCAGATCCTTCTCTAGCGAGTTGGTCCGCAGCTTCATTCCCTTGTATTCCGTTGGCTGATCCTGTTGTGTTTAGCCACTTGCTTTAGAGTTTGTCGAGTCCCAAACTAGTTTGGATTTGACAAGGCAGCTGCTAAGAGCCTTTATTGCCGCTTGACTGTCAGATTAATGTAGATCTTTGTTCCTTTCAGGTTTCTTCGAAGACACTCGTAGGCACAGAGTTCTATTGCATGTATTTCAGTTTGAAAAACAGTTGGGTCTTTTTCCGATGCATTAGAAAACTTATATTTAGGACCATAAATTCCCACTCCAGTCTCATGTGCTGTCTTTGATCCATCTGTAAACTAGATAGATATTTTGTGTTTATCTTCAGGTACTGATTGAGCGTCAGTGTGGCTATCTAAGTCCACCTCAAAAGAATGATCAAATTCGTACCTGGGTTGCCTATAATCAACCGATCTTGCTAAAATCATCGGGCTACATTCCTTGAGGATTCCCATGTGACAAGCGAAGTCTCCTTCTTTAAAATGTTTTAATTGTAGTAATCTTGAGGCTCCTTTAATCGCCTCCCTCTTCACTAAAAGGTGGAGAGGAGTTAGACCTAGCATTACCTCCATTGCTGCTGTTGGGCAAGTGCTCATTGCGTCTGTTTTGCCCAGACATTATTAGACTTTATCCTAGAAGTCTATTTTGGAATCACAAATTTCCTTCTTAATTTGAACCTTTTTTTTCTATTCATGTTTTCGAAATGTAGATTTTTTCCCACATGTCCAACAATTTCAGTTTTTGCTTATTTTCTGAAACTTGCAGTTTAATTTTCGAATAATTTCAAATCCTAAAATGGAAAAAAAATGAAGTGTACACCCAAAATTTTGATAAGTTCGAGAAAAATTAAAAATAGGCTCGACATTAAATTTAAAATTTTAAATCAAAATAATTAAACATTTTTAGAAGAAATTCTTTTTATACTTGTTATGTTTGTTCCCAACATACAAAGTTCACTTTCAATTTTAAAATTTAGTAGTAACATAAATCTTCAATTTATTCTAAAGCACATACTTTATTTTTGAAATATCATTTTCAATTTCGAATTTCTTTGAATTGTTTTCAAAATGTCCACTTTCATTTCATAATTATTCAAACTTCTTTTATTTTCTGAAATGGTTTAATTTTCGAGAATTAAGGAAAAAATTAAAATTTTGTGATGGATCCGAAATTTACACAAACAAAATTTCGGGGTATAAACTACAGAAGAGAATTTTAAAAAATTGGGCAGTTATGGGGACTGCCAACAGAAGTGAAAACTTAAAACTATGGGTTTTTTTTTAATTTTCAAATTGTAATATCAGAAATAAAAATTTCATAATTTGTAAATTAAATTAAATTTTCTAATTTTTATATCTTTTATATTTGTATGCAATCTAGTCCTTGATATTGTTTATTTTGGGTTACTGCATATTAAAAAACATATCACCTATATAAATTTTATATTTGCATAGTAAATTTCAAGATATTTAAAAATAATATGTTTTCAATGTACCGATTTTTCGGATTAGCGAGGTGGCGGGTTAGCGAGGTTCGGATAATCGAGGTTTAGATAAGCAAGGTTCCGATAGGCGAGGTTCGGTTTAGCGAGGTTCGGATTGGCGATGTTCGGATTACCGAAATTATGCAGTAATTCGAAAAAAACTGCAATTTGGTTAAAATCTTTCATATTTTCACTTAGATTATCTGGCAAGTAGTTTAAAGTGGCGTTTGTCCCCTGTCTATCTTTAGTCGTTTAACGCGCTTAAAGAAGTTTTAATTTCAAAAAAATTTTTTTAGACAAAATGTCGCTGCTACCTGGACGTTAAAGTTATAATTTCAATAAGAGAAAACAAAACCTTTAGAAGAAATCCCAATGGTTCTTATAAATTATGGGTTATTTTAGGCCATTTCGACTTTTTTTCTCAAAAATCCGAACTGTATTTATTTCCAATTTTTACATTTTATAAAAATACAAAATTTCGGCTTTTTCTAAAACCTTATTCTCAAAATTTCGAAACGTCAACCCTTTATTTTTTCAAAATTTTGAATTTAACCTTGAACATTTTTTGATAACTTCTGGATTGTTTCCGAAATTTCCAAAACGAGAAATTAAAACTCTTAATTTAATTGAAAAGAAAGAATCCAGAATTTATTAAAATATGCTCAAGTTAAAATTCCAAATTTCTAGATGTCTCTCAATATTTGGAGATATGTTTTTTTTTTCATAAATTTCGAGATTTTGTTTGCAATGTCAACTTTAACCTCAATAGCTGGACTTTTTTCTCTATATTTCGAGAGCTTCAATTTGATAATTTTTGTTTTCAATTTTCCAAGAAATTCCAACTTCTGTTTCAAAATAAATTTCCAACTTTAAATTAGTAATGTTGCACAAGTCGGATACGACCAATAGCTCTAGTGAATGTGTCCCATGAGTCCAATTCGCATTTAGTTGGGTCAGAGTTGGGCAAATTACTTTTAAAAAGGAAGCATCAAAATATTACCTATTACTTTTTCAGAAAAGAGAATGAAAATACTTCGAATTACATTACCTTTTGTTAAAAAGTAATTCATTTATCCATTATTTAAAAAAAGGAATCAATTACTTTTAAATTTTATAATAAAACGATAAAAGTTCAGTGCACACGGTTCATTTTTTATTTACTCATACAAAATAAACTATCAACTAATTTCCTAAACTCATGAGAACCCAATTTGGTTTGTCAAATTGAGTGAAATACCTTGGTAATGAACTTGACAGCAAACTGAGCTGGAAGTACCACATTGAAAATGAATTAAACAAAGCCTACAAGATCTTCTGGCAATGTCGTGGGGCCATCGGTAGGTCTCGGGGGTTATCCCTTAAGATGGCCTTTTAGCTATACGCGGCAGTCATCAGAGTTTGGTGGCCAAAGACAAAATGCATCACTATAAAACAAAAACTAATTACATGCAGAAACTAGCGTGTCTGGCAGTGATAGGGAGCAATGACATCCACCGCAACAGAAGCTACGGAAGCGGTCTTGTGTTTGCCACCTCTCGATATATTTCTTGAGGAGACGCACAGGCTTCCGTTTTTTGTATATGAACGGAAGGAATGTGGCATACGGCAGGTCACCGATGCATAATGAATGGGGCGCTCCAAAAGGCGCCCATTCTGGGTGCGCCGATAGACCATCTACCAGTGAAATATAACTTCACAAAATGGCACCGTATAAAAATGGATAAACTACAGGCAAGGATGGCAGACGTAAGTATATACAAGGATGGATCGAAAATAAATACGGGCACTGGAACAGGAATCTTTTCGGAAGACCTGAACCTAAACATAAGTATTAATTAATACTCAGCAATCAAGCGGAGATGTTGGGCATTTTATATAGCGCCGAACAAATGACGCAACTGAACATTACAGGCATACAGGAATATATCCAAATAAAGATGGGCAGCCCCTAAGGCTCTGAGAAATGTGAAAGCAAACTCAGAGCTGGTATGGAACTGCTACTTAGCTTGAGGTCTGTCACACGAGAATGAAATTGATTTAATGTGGAACAAAGGACATTCTGGAAAAGAGTGAAACGAACCCGCTGACAAACTGGTGAGGAAGGTCTCGGAGGGACAATTCGTTGAATCAAAATCAACCCTCACCCTGGCTAGATCAACCGTAAGATTTCTACTTAACGAAGAAATCCATCGTAAACACAAAGACCAATGGGCATCAATAACAATATGGCGATAGACTTACGCATTCATTACAATACCGTGTATGGAAAAGGCAAAATTATGCCTACAACTCTCAAGAAATAACCTCTGGAAACTTGTAGGGATTTGGACAGGTCATTGTCGATTAAACAAACACCTTCACAGAATGGGAATTATAAACGACCCGATTTGTAGGGGTTGTTTTGAAGAAGATGAGAGTGTCGAGCACGTGATGAGTCACTACCCGGCACTAGCATTAATCAGAGGATTCATGCTGGATGATTTCTGGCCTGGTGTGGCCAGTTTGAGAGAGGCATATCCAAGGGACATTTTTCAGTTTCTCAACGAGGTTGGGTGGCTGAATGAATGACAAAGGGCACCTCAATCGTGGAGATAGCGCAATGAGCCGGAAAGGGTGACCTAAATTTTAGGCAACCCACCTCAAATTCAGAAACTATCAACGAAAGAACACTTACACTGTCAACTTTAGTTCCATAACTATTATGTTATATTATAGGAAAAAGAGACTAAATAATAGCATCCCCACAATGAATTATTTATCCAAGAGCCTTTATGTCACGTCCAAATAAGTTATCACTTAAATTTTTGTCGTTACAACGATCATCTCATAGGTTGGAAAAGATAACACAAAAATCCATAAAGCAATGCTTTAGCATCTACCATTACATGATTTTCAATACAGTGACTATAAACAATAAGACAGTAGTCGGTATAAAAAACAAACAACAGCGGATAAAAATTTAATGTCTTTTTTCCTCTTTTTTCTTTTGGTGGAACGGACTGGTCCTTGGTTATTTTCATAAATTGAAATACAAATCTTGTCCCCTGAAACCAAGAAAGATTACAAAACACAACAAAGGTTGCTCTAACGTGTTTCGACAGCCAAGCTATCATCTTCAGAGAGACTTAATATATCTCAGTATCCCTCTGAAGATGATGGCTGTCGAAACGCATTAGAGTAACCTTTGTTGTGTTTTTTAATCTTTCTTGGTTTCAGAGGAAAAGATTTGTATTTCAATTTTTGTTTGCTCTTACTAGACGTCTCAAACTTACTAATTAGAAACGGAAACTAAAGAAGACATTCATGACAATTAAGTCATATACATAATCAACAGTATTTATTTGCACATTAAGTTTTTGTTCACAAGTTTTGAACTGTCTAATATTTTAGTACCCCCCGATTGAATTTGGCGCTTTTTAAGTGGACTTTTCCAAGTAGGGAAGCGCTGATACTAGACTTCGATTAGTGCAAAATCATGACTATCCTTGTATCATGATGAAAAATGGCATAGCTGCATAGTTGATTCTACAAATTTATTCCTATTTAAGGTATCAAAGGCAAGAATGACAGAAATAACATTCGTCATTGTAATGAAATTACAAAAAAGAATTCAATTCCTTTATTACAACGTAATTTAAAAGAATTAATGAGTAGCTGTAATTAATTCCTTTTTATGATGAATGTTCTCTTACTTTTCAACAAATGATAGAAATTCCACATTACATGTTTTATCAAAGTAATGCAATTACAATTATTTTTTTTAAATGGAATTAAATTAGTAATATATTAAATTTTGTAAATGGCTACTGCCCAGCTATGGGTTGGGCCATGAATGTCAGGTGAAGGACCTTTTTCTGTTGTCAATGTAATTTTTTTGCCTTTGCTCAGAAAAACCATAGATCTAGTGCTGCTAAGACACCTAGCAGCATATTATTGTAGGTAGCTAAATTACCAACAGTCAACCTGTAGACAATTAGCAGAACGTTCATCTGAAAATGCACAGATAATTATATCTAAATACACAGACTAATAAAAATAAAAACAGTAAAAGAAAATATGTTTGGTAAAAAATACATCCAATTTTCAAATTCTCTATAGAAATGTGCTCTAATTATGTAGATTGTAACTTTTTTGTTCGTTGTGATAATTTTCAACAAAAATGTAGAACAAATACAATGTGTTTTTGTTTTTTCAATAACTTCAAAATACTAACTTGAGATTTGTTTTTACTGCTTAGCATTAGAAGTCACAATTTGTCTTAAACTAACAAACAGATGGAAATAAGTTCGTTATATTCCAAAAATACTTTATTTAATCTCAATTCCAGCATTACAAGCACTATTATTGCTGCAACGAATGCTGTTCCCTAGCATAATTTTGTTCCCAAACACAAGCTTAGGTAAAAATTATTGCTTTCATACTGCTCTTGATAGCGACATTCATATTTAATAATCAAAAGTTGGTTCCATAAGTATCCAAAAAGTACAATTAATTCAACTAGTCACTATCAAATTCTTCAAATTCTTGCATAGTCCTTATAGTTGGGTCCAAATTTAGGTCAGCCAATGTATTAGGGAAGTTGGATCCAGTGCTCGAGCTTGTAGGAGTAAGTTTAGCTCTTAGTGATTCCTTAATGGATTTGATTAAATCGTTCTCAGGTGCTTCTTTGTCCTCTGACATCTTTATATCTTGCGACATGTTTTTATCTGCAGCAAGCTGTGACTCTGTGTTCGTCAAACTTTTGAGGTGGAGCCATTCTATGTCCGTTTTATTTATTTCTGTATCAATCTTTTGCAGCAAATTGATTAGAGTTTTTTCCATTAATTTTAGGCGAACTAATCTTTGCTTATCAATGTCTGACATTTTATTTACAGGATATACAAAATCTAAAATTAATAAAAGAAAACTTCACCTAACAAGTCTTCTTATAACAACGCAAACAAAATTTAGACTTCATGTTAGGTTATGTGTAGTCACAAACACTTTAGACGCGCAACGGCCGTGTAATGAACGTGGCCCAGATGACGTCATCAGAGTTTAAACTCCCAATTCGAAGATGGCGCTGAAGCCAAATTTAAATTTATAGGCTTCTTTATTATCGACTAATTAAAGGCAGGACCAGCTTCAATTTTAAATTCAATCATTTTAAATGTGTTCTCCATTTTTCTTGCAAAAAATTCTTCGATTAGATGCGGACAATTTGAACGAAGTATTTTGCATAACAAAAAATAGTACACATATTATAATAATTTTAAAATCAATTACTAGGGATTAATCATAAGTTATCAATAAAAATATCATCTTTCCTCATAAGTATATTAAATATTTATGTTATGTACATCAAAAAAATAAGTCAAAATAGTAATATCCAATAATAGTTTCCAATAAAAATTGCCAATAAAAATAGGCGTACACAAGAAACTTCTTATGCTTAGTTCAAAATCCTTATACAATGATATCCTCTTATAAGAACCTCAAAAGACTGAAGTAAACAATAAATTCTAATTAATAAACATACAGATTACTTCCTTATACGTTTATAATAGGCGAACATTATAAAGTTTTATAGTAAAATTATGAATAGTTGTATCATCCTATAAGCATGATATAATTGTAACAATACTCGATAAAAAGGTTTATTGTGAAGAATACCAATGACTCTATTGTGAATGTCATGAAACTGAAATGAAGAAAACCTTTATTGTTAATTGAGATACTTTATTCATGAGAGCCAATTATAATAATTCAACCACTTTTTAAATTTCCTTTTCTCTAAAATTGAAATTACTCGCCGTTTTGTAGGGTCTTTCACAGATTGCAATCTTTTGTCTCGACCATTAATAATTATTAATTGATGTCTTGGCAGTATGCATGGACGAAAGTTCCAATACTTAGTCTTATAATACCTATAACTAACAATAACAATAACATAAGTTTTTTCTATAAATCCCAAATGGTTCGGATAGAAATTTATAGTGGTAGCCTCAATATGCTCCACTTTAAACACACTCACAAGGCCGTTTATAAAATCGAAAAGACAATTGTACCACATATACTCATTTTCAAGAAACAAATGCATTAAGATCAGGTTCAAAGTATCACTAGTCGATGTAGGAAAGATTCTTGACCCGTTTTTCGTGAATTGTTGGACATTGAATTATACATTAATTTCATCTAAAGCAGGCAAACTCCGATACAAAGAAATCTTTGAACACTTAAGACAGTTTTCTGTTAACGTTAAGGGGATACGAATTATTGGATGCTGCACACATGATGCCTACGGATATCAGGATACTAAAACTCGAAAACCTTCCACTGATTGTGAATATACTATGCTATGTTAACCCAACAGATATAGCTACACTACTTCCATAAATCCATAAAGCGCCATCTATGAATGAATTATTTCTATTGGTTGTATTTGAAAAACCCGCATCACACACACCAAAATAAGTTTGGTCGGTTACGTCACGTTGACTTTTAGAGTGACAATTATAACCAAATAAGTTTTGTTTTTCGTACTATTCAGTTACAAAACTTGAAACTGAGGGATCCATAGTACAAGGTAACTCGTCCTATAATTGTACACAAAGGACCAGAGGAAAGTTGTGTTGAGAATATAATACTATAACGATTTATTAATTTTTTCTACATTTCTATTTGGATCTATTTTAATTCATTTTATCATTATTTCCTATAATCGTGTGAACCTGTCTTTTTTTAAGGGGGAATGGCCTAACTATAACTGTTGGATCAACAGAGAATTCTAGTTTTGTTTGAATTGAAGAATTCATTAGATTCATTAGATGTCGTGTAATTATACTAGATGGTCAATTTTTATAAAAAAAATCTCACCTCATGTTCATTGACCCTGTTCCTCAAACACATACATACATATTACATAAACAACTGAACCAACTGAATATAGCATTAGGAAGCATTTTCAAAAAATCATAATCCATGATGAAAATAATGACAAATTTCTTACTTGACAGATCGAAAACGAAACGGTCGCTTCGCCTTCACTAGTCGATTGAAATTTGTCATCATCGATAACACGGGAAGTACTAACAAAAAGAACCGGTTATGAGCGTCATCTTGCGATAGGGAGTCTAACCCAAGCGCTGCAAACTAGTCAAAGTCGTGCAATTTTTTGTTGCAGATCTAGTGGTTTGTGTGTACAGACTGTACAGTGATCACAGGTGTCAAATACACTAAATCTAGCATATACGCTATGGTTTCTGAGCTATATAGCAGGTACAAGGGACGCTTGCAAAGTTTGTAGCCTGACCTACAGAGAACATTATTGCTAAAGAATATGTGGGGAAGGGTACCCACATAAATTACTATTTATAATTAGATTAGATTTTATTTGTGTGTTTTTTTTTTATTTTTATCTGTTACTATGACTACTTTTTGATTAGTACAATTTTGATAACTATTTAGAAAATATTTGAGTTGGTCGCCACAGTACTCCCCTTCAAGTAACGGAGTGTACAGTTTAATATCACAATGTTTATGAAGTAACTATTTGCACTTTCTTTTTCTGCGGTCCTTAGTAAGTATGCAAGGGCTGTGATTCTGAGGTTGAAGTTTGATTCTGGAATGTTGAATGAGTTGCAGTTGATGTTGATGGAACTTGCTCTTGTTGGGCCAAGTTTGGGTCATTTAATTCTGCGGTTGCAATATGTGCAGGTTTGAGGCTTACAAAAGTAGACTTGAGATTTTTCATGTGTGTTCGAAACTCTTCTAAAAAATGTTAGAATCTGCTGGTGGATCTTCGTCGGTGAAGAACTCTCCAGGAATCCTCAAGGTTGTTCCATAAACATACTCAGCTGTAGAACCTTTAATATCTTCTTTTCAGCTCGTTCGTAGGCCTAGCAGAAAAATTGGAAGAATATTGGTCCAGCCTTTGGCCTCATGATATCGAAATGCGGTTTTGAGAACTCTGTGCCACGGTTCTACTAACCCATTGGATTAAGGATGCTATGTAATAGTCGTATTATTTTACTAAGAGTTGCGTCATGGCTTTGAAGAGTGTCGATTCGAATTGTGAACCTTGGTCTGTGGTGATGGTTTCAGGGCAACCATAGCGTGCTATCCACTAGACAAAGAAGGTTCTTGAGACAAGATCAGCAGTAATGTCTTTGGTAGGAACGACTGGCCATCTGGAGAATCTGTCTACCATTGTGAGGTAATAGCGATAACCATGAGATTCAGGCAACGGTCCAACAATGTCTGCATGTATATGGTCAAACCTTTGATCTGGCTCTAGGAACATTAAAGGCTGGACGTGAACGTGTCGTCCAATTTTAGATCTTTGGCAAGGTATGCAATTTCTTACCCACTAGAATCTGCAAAGCACGATAGACTTTGCCGGTATGTCCAGGGGCATCTTGTGACATAGTTCGCGATGCAAAAGCCCAGATGTTTACATTATATCGTGCTTCCCGAAGTAACGAATAAATTCTACAAAACCGCGAGCAAACATATTTAAAAAAAAAATGCTGCGACTAGTCTCTGGCTGCGACAGATTGATTTTTATTTCTAAATTGCCACTAAAACATGTATTTTTCAACCCCCCACTCTTTCACCCTTAGAACTGCAACCCCAACTTTAAAAATTTAAATAGCAAATTACCTCTTGCGATACATCGATTAATAGATCTTTTTATATTCAATGCATCAAAAAAAAGTTTTTTAAAATCGGTTGATAAGTAACGGAGATATTTGTCAAAATGTGTGGATGTTAGCATGTTTGCAATGTTCTGCATCGCATATTTGCTTTGCAGTTTACATCAACCTGCGCGCGCGGGACGAGTTTGCGTTTGTAGGTCTGGACCAGAGATTTTTAGTCTCTTTAGTCTCTGGTCTGGACTAGATAGGTAGAGGTAGAACTTCGATTAAAAAAAATCAAAAACCATAGGCAGTTGTTTTTTAATGCCTTTTTATTGGTGGACGTTAACTTTTTTCTGAAATAAACTGTTTTCGATGTAATTATGTAAACTTTATTATTTCTTATGTGCGCCCCACTGAATTTTATAGGTTTAAAATTTAGTATAGGTTTCTGATTAATTTGATATTATGTCATGCTGTAATTCAAATGAGGCAAAGTGAGTTAAATAAAATAATTAATTATTTGTAAACCAGAAAATTATAAGTAGGTGGTTTAAGTGCCATAACTTTTAATAGTAAAAGTAAAGTACCTATTTAATTACGTAAAAATAATTATTGTGTAATATTGAAATATTTAGAGTATAACCGTAACGTGCAAGGCCTCCTGAAAACATCGAAGACCTTCCGAACATTTTATTAAGGGAGATTTGCCGGCGGCTGTGCATTATAGTTGTAGAGATTTATTATGTTTAAATAAAAAAATACCAACAAGGAATGCGATAAAACTTGGCCGAATTGGAATTCAATTGTTTTTTTCAGCGGAGTATTGTTGCGCATTAAATTATGCACTACTTTACCCATTTAAGCTTCCTTGTATCTCTAATAGTTTCCGAGATCCCAGTAGTAGAGGTATCAAATTTGATTTAGCCTGTATATGAATGAAAAAATTATCAAATGTGACACGTCAAATTTATTTTAAAGCTGCCATCGCTTAAGAAAAATAGTCGCTGCTGACATTCAATAATGTGATATGTCTGAGGCACTTTAGTATAATTCTCACTGAAATAGAAGCTGCATAAATCGCGCACCGATTTTTTAACTGACAATTTTCTCATTAAATACTAGCAGTAAGTTCACTAAATAAGAAATAAACAAAATATTTTTATTTACATTCACTGTAAGTAGTCAAATAGGGAACGCATTATTGAGAATATTTTTTTGAAAGACATGGGGCATGGGGCATAAGATATGTTTATGTTAGAAATAATTTTGAAGGCAAAAGTAGAATTTTATATGTTGGGCTTCAACACAAGCTTTTTCTTTTTTTTTGCTAAAAAGTTTCGATTTCAAAGCAAAAATTTTCAATTTAAGGTTAATATGTTAAAGAAAGTGAAAAATTGAACGGTAAATGAAAAAACCAATTCCCATGGTGAGCACTTTTGGTTTTATCAACGATTTTAGGACTTGCATTTCAAAATCTCGATTTTTTTCTAGAACACTCTATTTTTGTTTTTGAAATATTCTTAGATATATTCGAATTTTGTTGAAATTTAGAACCTTTTTTGGAAAATTTGCCTTTTTCTCAGAAAATAACGAAACTTATTTTTTTGAAAATTTAATTTTTTATGAAAATCTTAATTTTTGTCAAAAATTCAATTTTATAAATTTATTTTTGAAAATTTACGCTTTTTAAAATTATGAATTGAAAATTTCGATGTTAACGAACGCTTCCACGGCCAGAGTCAGTACAGGATATACTTCTTCCGGGATTGGACCGTGTTAAAGAACCACTAAAAGTGTTCGACGTTTCGCCCACCACCATAGGGTCGTGAGAAGGGTTTCGCCTCTGGTGGACATACTGAGTTACCGTGCTCTGATGTTTTGAAATTGCCCTTTTCATTCTTTCATTTTTGCATATTCCCTTATATTTTTCTTTTTATTTATTGTTTCTTTTCTTTGTTCCTGAAGAAGCCCTCTACGATGGTGGGCGAAACGTCGAACACTTTTAGTAGTTCTTTGACACGGTCCAATCACGGAAGAAGTATATCCTGTACTGAAAATTTCGATGCATTTTCAATGTTTCAGTTTTCTGGAAATGGCTTCTATTGAAAAATTTGAATTCTTGAAAATTTGAACTTTGCTTTGAAACTTTTCAGTTTTTGGAAAAATTTAACTTCTTTGGAAAGTCGACTTCATTTGAAAATTTCAAGCAATCTAAACTTTTTTTTTGGAAATTTCGACAATTTTCATTATTTCGCTCTCTTTGAAAAATACATTCACATTTTCTCAAAAATTACTTTTCCTAATGTCGAAGTTTCAAAGCAAATTTTAGAAAAAAAATATATCTTTTCTAGTTCCATTTGCGATTAAAATACTTTTTGAATTTTTTTTAATATAAGTTTTGAAGTTTGGAATTATTTTCTTTTAATGAAGGGTTTTGATTTAATTAATTTTAATTTTATGCAAAGATCTAGAAAAGCGAAAAAAAATCAAACATTTTTATAAAAGTATACATAAAGTCCTAGTAAATCAAAACTTTTTTATTGGGTCTTATTTGGTTTCAAGTTATTGCCACCATGAATATATAATTCAAATGTAAAATTGTGTACAAGAAATGTTTTATAATTGGGATTTCCGTGACTTTTTTCATTTGAGAAAGACAATATTGTATTTATGGAATGAAAGGAAATTTTTATCACAAAGAAAATATGGAATCTCTAGTAGTTTTATTTAAATAAAATCAAATAATTTCTCTTGTACAAAAAAGGTACATAAGATTTCTACGAATTCCTTATGACAAAGAACTCATAATAAAATAAATCACTAGATAACACTCAACTAAACCTAGAAGATGAGTTAGTGACTGGGTGTGATGAATTTATTGACAGATGATCACTGAGGTGTTGTCTTTTTTTAGTATGGTGCAATGTCATAAGAATATTAGTATAATGTTTTTTTTAAACAATACACAAGTGCAAACACATAATATATTTATTACACGGCATTCAAGGTTTTAATTATACATTTATATATTAGTTTAATAATCATAATAATTGGCACTGACATACATATCTCATTCTCACACAATCTTACATTCTCATCAGCTTCTATATACATAACTACAACACAAAAACTAGTGAGCTCCAATGGTATATATATAGTATAATTTTAAAATCACTTAAAACTTATGGCAACACAGCATAGTGACCTACATAGCACATCATTGTCAGGTAGTTTTAAACATAAATTTGGAACAAAAATAATGGTTACTGTCATGAATGTAACTATACCTGACACCAAATAATAGATTTAGGAACATTGAGAAAGTTTTCCTTAAGTATTTGGTATCTAGATCATTTATCAAACTGAAAAATTTTATAATACGTTTTTATCAAAGGCCTTAAAAAGAACAGTAGTTTCATGATTTATGTTCTGGACATGAAATTAGTTTCAAATTCTGACAATATTCCCAAATACCTAGAAATAAACTCCTTTGTAAAATTTGTGCTATGCAGGGGGGTGCTATATTAAAATTTGACCATACGTTTTTATTTACACAAAAATATGATAGACACATTTCAAGACTTCCTACATTTGTTTGGTTTTGACTGTGTGAGCATTTGACTATTAGCTTTTGTGAAGTCTAGTTTAAAGTTCAGTGCGATGTAAGAAGAAATAAATATCCTATCATATTTTTTCTTTTTTACTCAAACATAATGTCACAGAACTAGTTAAACCTGTATAGTATTTTTTAGAGTCTACAAATTATTATTTTAGAAATACTGGCTCAATATAAATAAGATGTAGCATTTTGCAAAATTGTCTCTTACCTTTAAGGTTTTACCAATTTTAGAAAGAAATAAGAATTATTTAAAAAATGTTTTGAATGAAATATATGTGTAAGTGACAGTTAGGCAAAATTAAAATTAAAACCTATGGGGAACAAAATGTGGCACTTCTTACACACCCTCTCATGAATAATTTATGCTCTAATATCCAATCTCACAAAAGAATGGAAATATGGCAGTGGATAGATATACAATGTTTTTTTTCGTTTATAAAAAGGTGCTTCTAATGTACATGTTAACCAGTAGTTAAATTATTAAATCTATAAAAAGAGAGTAATACTATTTTAAGTACTAAGTAATTTAAAATGTCTCCTCCAAAAAATGATTAAAATATACAACAATTTTATTATTAGTAGATAGTAAAGCTATAAAAGTAATATTAATTTACATATAACATATATTCTGAATAAAATAAAACTTAAAATAAAATTTGTACTTTAATAAAAATATCCTTTGGTTTATTATTACCTAACTTATTTCTACAAACAAAATTCTTAAAGGTAACTTTCGCAAATATCACGATAAAGGATTAGTTTTTTTCAACTACTCGTTAACGAAACATCCTTTCAGGCTTATGAGAGGTTATGTTCGTTGTGCCCTTAATTTTTCTACATTATTTATAAATTCAATGTAGCGCGTCTGCCACAGTCTTATTAAAAGGTTACCACGTGAAAAGCTTTGCAGACTTTAAGGAATGTTCCCTTTTCACTGGCACACTTTATTCCTCTTCTAGCTCAGTCTCTTCGCCGGGACCGTACATGTCTGCTAATTTGTCGAATCTCGGACCCCATGCGCCCAGGTAGTCGTATTCTTGAGCCTCATCATCAGTGCCTATAAGCAAAAATAATTTGTTTATAATTATGTGCATTTATGGTTTCTAATCAAATCAGAAACAAAAATTGTTATCTTCTGCTATAAGTATTTCGAGTATATCTCTAAGAATAAGGAGAATAATAGTATGTTTTACTTTGATAACGCATTCAGGGTATAAATTAGGAAATTTATTTTTATTATTGCGTTTTCGTATAATACTACTTTAGAGACCGACCGAAATTTCAGTTACGGTTTGTCAGTTTTGCCAAAGAGAAAAAAAAAACACCTTCGACCACATTCTCAGTTTTAGCCGAAACTTTAAATCTCCAAATCTTTGCAAAAACAGTTGATCGTATTAAAGCACTAAACTAAATACTGAGGCTTGTGATTAAGAACTTATCGGACGCCGTCGTATTATAAAAGTTTCGGTTTAAATTTTCAAACTTATTTCTTTTTAAACCTTTAGCTTTGACACAGAAATTTCAAATCTCGAATTTGTTTTATAAATTTCAAAATGTTCTCAACTCCAAAGAAGGTTTCACCCCTTTACCACATCGGAAATTAAATAAATAATTACGCGATACGTATTTCGCCAGCGGACCTGGCATTTTCAAGCGTACTAATCTAAAAAGATTAGCAAAAGATGCATCAACGTCATCTGCATTGAGATCCAAATCGATACTTATTTATTTAATTGCCGATGTGGTAAAGGGGTGAAACCTTCTCTGGAGTTGAGAACATTTTGAAATTTATAAAACAAATTCGAGATTTGAAATTTCTGTGTCAAAGCTAAAGGTTTAAAAAGAAATAAAGTTGAAAGTTTAAACCGAAACTTTTATAATACGAGGGCGGTTCGATAAGTACTTAGCCTGACCGTCCGATGGCGCCACTATCGCAAGAGAAATTTACTACCGTGTAGTACATTCTCGTAGACGGCTACTGCCGAAATTTCAGCCGAATCGGATTCGTAGTTTTGTTTTCACTGCGTGTGGAAGCGGGCGTGTCCGCGGATTTTAGGAAAATGGAATAAGGGCAATACCGGTCGGTGATTCGATTCTTGTTTTTGGAAGGGAAGTCGCACAGCGAAATCATTAAAGAGCGTTTGAGCACTACGGTGATTCTTCTCCTTCGAATGCGACCTTCAAAAATTGGTTTAATGAGTTTCAACGTGGTCGCACGTCGGTTTTTGATGAGCCACGCCCAGGTACCCCGAAAACGGCTACACGGAGGATAACGTGATAAAAATCCACGATCTCGTATTGGCAAACCGCCGATTGAAGATACGCGAGATAGTTGAGACAGTAGCCATCTCAAAAGACCGCGTGGGTCATATCCTGCATGAAATTTTGGTCATGAGAAAGCTGTCGGCGCGATGGGTGCCGCGTTTGCTTGCTCTGGACAACAAGCGCACCGCTTCAGAGCAGTGTTTTACGCTGTTTAAGCTCAATCCGAAGGAGTTTCTGCGTCGTTTCGTGACCATCGACGAAACATGGATCCACTGGTACACGCCAAAAACCAAGGAACAGTAGAAATAGTGGACTTCATCCGGTGAACGTGCTCCGAAGAAGGCGAAGACTGTCCTGTCGGCCGGAAAGGTGATGGCCATCGTTTTCTGGGATTCACAAGGTGTGATCTACATCGACTACCTGGAGAAGGGCAAAATGATCACAGGGCTGTACTATGCCTAATTATTGGGCCGATTCGACGCCGAATTGCAGAAAAACGGCCCCATTTGGCGAAAAAAAAGTGCTCTTCCACCATGACAACTCACCGGCTGACACCTCCGCCATCGCCACGGCTAAATTGGTCGAATTGTGCTACGAACTGCTGCCCCATCTACCGTATTTTCCAGATTTGGCCCCGTGCGACTTATATTTATTTCCAAACTTGAAAAAGTCACTCGCCGGGTAGAAATTTGAGTCGAATGAGGAGGTCATCGCCGCCAGGGAGGCCTACTTTGCAGACCTCGAGAAAACGTATTTTTCAGACGGGTTAAAGAAGTTCGAGCATCGCTGGGTCAAGTGTATCGAGTTAAAAGGAGACTACTTTGCAAAATAAATTGCCACTTTTCCAAAATTTTCGTTTTTCTTTTGTAGGTACCCTCGTAAAGTCGAAATTTATAATAAAAATAGAGGCGAACCTGTTTAAGGGACCTGGATTTTTTTTCGCTTACAGAGGTTTCTCACTTATCTATTTTCTCACTTATAGAGGTACAAGAGTAGTTCCTCTCACAGAGGTATAAGGAAACATGAGGGAATTACTTTTATATTTATATTTACTCAAAAATTTATTGTTTATTTACTTAAAGAAATCTGCTATTTCTTTTAACTAAAAAGTTCGACTATCTCTAGAGCTGAGATATTTAAATTTTCTTGTTTTTTTTTTGAATGAGCAACATTTTTGTATTCCTGGTTTGCTTGATAATTTTCTTGTCAGGCTTGTCTCTAAACGTGTTTTTACAATTCTCAACAATATCGCCAGTCTCATATTTTGCGTCCTTTGATCGCACGGAATAGTTGTAATGGTGAATCAGGCGTCGGACACTGTCAAAGGGAAGGATTGCAAATCTATAAATGATGAAATATTTCTGAATTGTGGTAATTTTTAGTCTACATAATAGGGTGTTGCATGACCTAAATTTTTCAAAAATATAGCGTTATTATGTCATAACATAGTAAGTGAATAAACAACAATAAAAGACAAAAAGGCTGTCAACAATGATAGTGACAGTTACAGTTGTTTATGTAAAATGCAGTAAAATGTAAATAGTAAAATTACTAGTAAGTATGTTGGTAATTCGATCCTGTGAGATGACAAAAATTGTCATGGTGGAAGTAAAAAGTGTCCAACCCCTGGGCTAAATCCAACAAGCCAGGATCAGTACTGCGGGAACAACAGTGCTTTCTTGCCTTTGTAGTCGCGAAAGTGTACAACTTCAAACACCTCACCGCTGGAACTGTGAAGCGCGCAGTTCCATATTTCATATAAACATGTTTGTACGTTTTTTTATAATTGAGGCATAGCTAATTACTTTAAGTTTAAGAATTATATGTATATCGTACAAGTATAAAAAATATTTAAAGCAAGGGCCTCATTATATTAAATGTTATTGCTATCAGATGAAAGTTCACGATGCTGCAGTTCTGCAGTGCCTATAGGGAGCCGCCACTGTATATGATTATGCCTCAATCCAGTAGTGTTTTTAACAAGTTTGATTTAATTTTAGTGCACTTAGTTAGTGGCAGCTAAAAGATGAGAATTTCAAAACGTGTTTCGGAGTAATAAGGAAATAAATTAACTTGTTCTGCTTAGAATATAAAAAAAGTTTTATATTCTAAATTATAACGCCTCCTTCAGAGTCAAATAAAATGCAGTAATTTAGTTTCATTACTTACCAGAAGCAAGGGAGCTGAGCGAACCTGCTGTACTGCCCCCTCCTTCGTATGCGTAGTTCCTTAAATCATCGAAAGGTGGTGCATTAGGATCACTGTCAGCTCTCTTTTTGTGTTCTTCGATGAACACACCAACGTTTGGTTCTTGACCGACGGGACATCCCAACATTGAAACTGAAACAAGAAATTTATTAAAAAAACTGTTTTTGGTACTTGAAATGTATTAACTTACATCCAAGTTTTGGCGGTGCTAGTTCTGGAAGGGGCCCACCAATTGGTATTTGCAACGGAGTTATATCGAAAGCTGTCATGTCATCTTCGCCGCCTCCTTCATCATCGTAGTTGATGATGTTTTCTCTAACGTCATCGTCAGGGCCAGGGTATTTAATGTGCGCTTCCCGTCGTCTGTTATAGACGACAAATACCAAAACTAAGACTGCAGAAAAAAATTATGTAATCATTTTAAATACTCTAAATGAAAATCATCTACAGTGACTTTGAAATCAGACTGTTCAAATATGTGACTGAATAACGCCATTAGTTGTCATAGAGTTTCAGAATTTATATTTCGAAAAGGACATATAATTTTAAATAAGGTCGACTTATACTTAGAAAAACATCGAAAAGTGGTGGTATGATGAAATTTACTTTATTCTGATGAGAGCTAGTTAAAAGGTAATTTCGAAGATACACATTTATTCAATGTATTTTATGAGGAATTAAATTAGTAAATATAATTCTGATAATATCTAGAAGTGGTCTTCAGAATAGTAGTGTAACCTCCAAAATTTGTGGCTTTGGTAATTTAGTATTTTGGTTCAAAATTTAGTATACTGGTAGGGTAAAAACGTGTTTAGTAATTATTATATTTCAAAAAATAATGAACGTAGGTCTGAGCTCTTAAATCATCTGCAAGAGTTGTTATTGAACTACTAGGTACTCGACGAATAGAAAGAGTTAAAAAATCTAGGAAATCGTTACTCTCATGTTTATAATTTTGTTTTCATTGGTTTTTGATAATTTTATGATAGCAATGAATATCAATAAAATGTTGTTTTCGTGATCTCTAGTACACGTAGGAGTATTTATCGGATTTCAAGTCACAAAATTCGCCAAGATAACGTAAAGTGTAATATCTCATTGACCTTGTGCTGTACAGTAAATTACTTACCTAGAAGGACTAACAAACATACAATTACAGCTAAAATAAAATCTTTGGACGGCATTATTGCACCAGCAGATGCCAGTTCTAGTTCGCAGTGGCCTCCTGTATATCCCGGGGGACAGTTACATTCGTATCTCAATGGTGGGTCGAAATCTTTGCAAATACCACCATTTATGCACGGAGTCCACATGCACTCGTTATCATTTACACATCCACCTTCTCGAGATTTGTAGCCTTGTGAACATCTAGATAAGTGCAAAAGTTAAAATGAATACTCACCAACCAGAAGAGAAATGAAACCGCAGTTGCTTGGGCACTGAGATGATGCTTTTTTAATGAAGGAGGCGCAGCCTTAATCGTTTTTTCGGCTTTGACCCAAATCGTATGATTTAAATTAGGTGCAAAGACGTTTATCCTCCAAAACGATTAACGCTGACGTCTTGAAAACAAACATGCAACATGCACAAGCAGGCATGTGAATGATCAGGCATTTGTGAGATGCTCACTTAAGATGATGAGCAAGCAGACCAAGATGGCGGCAAGGGCGCCCATGCTCAATTTGAGCGTTTGCCCTTCTTGAATCAGTTCGCAGTTACCGCCCCAGTAGCCATCCGGACATTCACACCGGTAACGCAAATCCTCGTTGAGGTTAATACATCTGCCGCCGTTTAAGCAAGGAAGATCTAGGCATTCGTCCTTGTCCATACAGTCCTTGCTGTCTGGCGACATGACGCGTCCCTCCCCACATCTGCGTCACACGTAATTAAAATTTACAACTCGCAGGCCAAGTTAGAAAAAGTTGTTTCTGTCAGTGAGTATAGTTGTGTGACACATGTTGTGTTGGGTTGGAGCTGCACTGGATAATTGTTGCAACATATTGTGGTTATTCATTTAATCAAAAAAGACATGTCGTTGGTATTATCCCTTCCACTATAAGAATCACATTTTGACTAGGCTTAGCTACACTATTTTTAAAGTCTCTTTTAATTTGCGCTATTGGAATTGAGATCGACGGATTTGAACCAATTTGCAACAAGAATAACTATAAACATAAATCTGATAAACTCAGTTAATTAGTTATATGAAATTGAAAATACTTAAATGTGCGCCTTAATTAACATTCATCGTTCATTGTATGACTACGAACGCTTCTAGGGCCAGAGTCAGTATAAAATATGTCTGGTATTAGACTTTATCAAAAAATTACCGCGTTCGACACTCTCTCTGCAGATACATTTCTGAAGTAAAAGTGGCAAAAAAGAGAAGGTGGCCAAGAAATCAGTCACGATGGCTCAATATGTCATACCATAGCAGAGAGAAAGGTATTCAGAAAAAAATAATGAAAAATTAAATTTCAATTCAGAAGAGCCAAACATGTCAACCATACCAGAGGCGATGAAAGTGGCAAAAAAAATGACAATATAGTCAGCAACGAGGAACACGGTAATTCAGCATATCAAATCTTACCAGAGAGATACTTTATCCCATTTTCCTAAATTTGACCTTAGATTCAAAATTTGGATATTAAACTCGAACTCGGAACTTTCGTGATTAAAATTCTAATCGAAAACTTCGAAATAAAATTCAAAATTTTAAATTTATTCCAAGAAATGTGAAATTTCGAGATTAATATTTTTAATCTCGAAAATTAAAATCGAAGTTCCAAAATTCAAAATTTTAATCTCGAACTTTTACATTTTTCGAAGAAATTTAAAATTTCAACTTTAAATACGAAAGTTGAATTAAAAAAAAATTAGACAACATTTTAGATATTTTCTTCTGTTTTATAAATTTGAGTTTAGAGTTTTTTATTTTAAAATTTCGAGCTTTTTGAAATCATATCCAACATTTCAGGGTAAAAGACAAAATTTCGAAATTGAACCAAAATAGATTTTTCCAGTAATTTTAAACCTATTTACATCTTCTAAAGAAATTAAAATACTTAAAGATAAAAATTATTTTATGAATTATGTATTTCGTGGAGATGAATTTTCTTCAAAACTTTAATTTTTTTTCTGCAATTAACCTTACCTTCAAACTTTCCATTTTTTTACTTCACTTTTCAAATTTTTCTCGAGATTGCAACTTTTTGGCGATCATAGTCAACATAATTTCAAGATTCCATGTTCCAGTAATATTTTTGAAAATGAAGCTGCAGTATCGAGAACGAAAAACAATTACAGTTTAAAGTATAAAGAAATAATAAAAAAAAACTATATATTTTGGAAAATCTTATAAAACGAAAAGAAGTTTCGAGAAAAATAAATAAAATAAGATGGGCAACATTTTGAATTGAAAGAAAAATGTAGAAAATAAAAAATACAAATAAAAAGAATGTTACTTTAGAAGTTTACAGTTTTTTTTTGTAAATTGATCCCTGGCTTTAACTTGGATATTTCGAGCTCTCAAAATTTCCACTCCTTTTTAAAACTGGCGTATATTTAAAAATTCTAGTTTTAAATCTAAATTTTATGAAAAACATTCGAATTTCGATTCTAGTCGAAACAAAAAGTGAAACACTAAAAAAATATATTTAGGAAATTTTAGAAGTTTATTCTTACATTTTGACAATCTTTGAAACCCGATTCGACATTTGGAAGATAATTTAAGAAAAAAGTAGTTTAAAAACTATGACATTTCTTTAAAATTATCCTTTTTCTAAATTTGGGTTTTTAAGCTTAAAAAAGAAGTTTAAAAAATGTAATTTCTTAAAAATTATATTTCTTTTCGAACACGATTTCTAAAACAATTAGAAAAAAAATTTAGAAAAAAACAGTTTTCCTTGAGATTAACGAAACTAAATGCCGAAATTTATTAGAAAAATCGAGTTGTACCTGAAAAATTAAGAAAATATCTAAGGGAAGCTTTAAACACCAAGCCTTGAAAATAATCGAAATTTCAAATGTAAATTGGAATTTTGAAAACACTACAAATACCCGGACAAATTGGAAGTTTGTTTAAAAAATTGACTTTTAAGGCAAAAGTCGAAATTTAGAGAAAAAGTAAAAAATGTCTAGAAAAAGGTTAACTTTAAAATAAACAAGATATAAATTTTAGGGAAAGTAAAAATATCAAAATATTAGGTCGCAGAAAAGCTTTCAAAAAAATTAAAACAATTCGACACTTCTCCTGAAATGTGAGATTTTAAAAGTAATTTTATAAAATTTAAAAGAATCATAAAAATTATAAATGTAAAACATGGAATCTAAAAGTCAAGATTTTATAAAAAAAGTTAAAATTCTACAATCATTAACATTTTTTCATCTGAAATTTCTGAATTTCTAGAGAAAGTCAACATTTTCAGAATCAAGGCATTTCTAGGAAAAAACACTGAATTTATTAATAAGTGATCTCAAAGTTTCAAGTTTATTTAAACTCTTTAGAAATTTCAAATAACAATCATTTGAATTAAATTGAAAAAAAAAAGAAAAATAGTTAGAAACGGCAAAATTTCGAGATTTCTAAAAAAAGATGCAAAACTTTAAAGAAAATCTTGAAATTTATACAACAAATTTCTTGAACTTTTGTTTTAAATTAAGTTCTTAAGAGAAAGCATAGTCACACATCATCATCAAAAACTCAAAATTAAAATCATCTAATGTTTAGAAGAAAGAGGATCTTTTTGAATGAAATTTGGAAAAATAAACTATCTACGTTTTAGTTCCGAATTCTGCGAAAAATATCAAATTAAAAAAAAAAGACCTCGAAGTGCCCGTAACAAAAATTCTCCATAATTTCGAGTTTCCACTCGTTTCAATTTTAAATAACGACATTTTCACATTAGCTACATTATTAGATTTTTTTAGGATATTATGATTTTTAAAGTTGAATTTGGTCACCAAGTTCGAAATTTTGACCTTAAACATGAATATTTTAGCTAACTTTATTCTATAGTAGGAGTTTAGACCTTCAAACTCGAAATTTGCTGGAATTTTAAACTTCAAAATTTCGATTAAAAAAATCGAAACAGGGGTTCAAGTTGTAATTTTGATATTTTTTTCCAAAAATATTGCCTAAAATCTCGACTTCTCGCTCGAAAACTTTAATTTATGATATTATGAATTAAAATAATCGACTTGAAATTTCATGGTTGTTTCTTTAAAAATATGGAGTTTTATTTTAAAACATAGTATGTTTTAGATTACATACCAGTTAAGAAATAAAGAAATTTCACAAACACTACAACACAATAAACAAGTCAGAGATCCATAATACAATCAGTCAAACAGCCACATAGTTTGATTAGACGGTCTTGTGCTGTGAGCAACTGGAATAAGGGAATGTGAGTTACTCCAAATCAAGTATTAAAAATGGGCGATTATATTTCAAAAATAGTGTATATTGTAATAAACTGTGTAGTGTTGAATTGGTTATTGGTAGTAGTCGTATGAATTCCTTTAAATGATATCTATAATGCCTATACTTTACTAGAATGCCCAGGGAGACTTAGAATGGAACGACTTACGCAGGTGTTCATTCCAAATTTATCAGAAGCCGAATATTCTTGAATTCAAAGTCAATTAGTTAGATTTTCGATGTGATATGAATAAGTTTCCGATGTTTAATAAAAGTGTTTAAATTCACGGTGTATTATTGTCGAACCATTTATAGGTAATAATATAATAAATATTTATTAAAAATGAAAAACTCTATTAATTTTAATTTTGTAGATATAACTGAAATATCTACAAAAAAATAAAGATAATGGAGAAAACTGTGTGACGGCTCTTAATAGTTTTCTGTGAATTTTAGGAAGCATGCGTCTCTCATTATCCCTGTTGCTATTTAATTCCAATTCCTAATCTTTCGTATGTTTTTTTCTTTTGATGATACTAGAATAGCATTTTTAGTTTATTAAAAGCAGCCGTAATGTGAACACCTCCACCAATCTTTGACAATTATTAACCAAAATAATAAAAAAAAATAGTTAAAATCACCAAATATTTATGTTTTGAGCATTAACCCAATTAGTAATATTTTTTTGTCATGTAAAAAACAATTTCTGCTATTATATAGATATTTTCCTAAAATTAATAAAAATAATAACGTCGTTATTACGTCCTAGAGTAACCTATTTACCGGCTAGGTTGCGTAATTTACTATTCCGCATATACGTATTTTATCACGGACAAAATAACCACAATTTGTTGCATGAAGATAAAAGGGCGACTCAAGTGCGGAGCCTGTGTACTAAATTTAATCTCCTGGTAATAAACTTTAGATTGCCCCGAAATTAATACTGAGCCTAAATTTTAGGAGCTTAATGTAATTTTCTGCGGCGGCTGTAAAATATACATATGCTGGGGATGTGTTAGATAATCACGTCTGTAATTTAGTTATAAACTTAACGTAAAGTAAAGAAAAGAAAAAGCAAACAAAATAAAGCTTCTTGGAACAGAGTGACAATCAATTTTCAGTCAAATGAATTTGAGTCATGTTAGATGTTAACGATTACAAAAATGGAAACCTGATAAATGGTACAGTCATAAATATGCAGATAAGGAAAGTTCTAATATCGGAAAATATTTTAAAAAAATATGGTTTAGAATTACAAAAAAGCTGAAATTTGATATTTTATTATTTTTCAGAAACTTTTTGCAAATATAATATTCTTGGAATGCAATACTACAGCCCTCTAAAAGTGTGCATTATTGCTTCAAAGAGCAATAGATTCAAAGAGTATATTTTGCTTGATGACACTTGTTGGAGTTATTCCAGTTTCTTCGATAGACCGCTAGGTGGTTCTATATCTAGAAATTTGTAGTTACTTGATAAAGAATGTCTCGAAATATTAAAATAAAATTTATTTTTACTCAAACTTGACAACAAAAATAAAAAAGTGCAGCACAGAAAATACAGTGCCGCCACAAATTACATTTGGAAATATTTGTAATTTTTTAGTTTATACCTTCAACTGGGGCATTTGTTAGGTTCAAATTGGGTATGCCAAACTGACGAGATGTAACAAAATGAAAATCGATATTTGGTTCCCAAACTCTGAATTTGACTAATGTTTAAACCTATCGGTCTGTGCATTCGAATTGAGACAGTAAACGAAATATCTATAGAGTAGGGTTGCCAAAGTGTAGTACGCGTACCCCAGGGGTATGAGAAGAGTTTGGTGGAGCATACGTTGCATCAGATTTTGATAGGGGCTGTACTTTAACATCATTCTGGTTACAAATGTAACATTAAGTCGAAAAAAAGGAGTAGTCCATTGGACGTAGAATCGCATCGAAGATTAAAATTAACAACCAGGGAATCGAATTATAACGATCTGTCATCTCAGAACAAATAATTTCATCCTTCTCCTTGATTCCAAGAACTGTAGTATAACTTTTATTTACAGTTTATTATAAATACTCCCCTAATTTTCATTTGTAATCTATTTTGCTTAATTTTTAGAAAATAAACTCAATTTCATTTTTAAGCATTTTTTGTAATTATAAACTACATTTCTTAGTAACAATTTTCGATGCCGCCAAAAATAACAATTTACTCTTGGCCATTTTTTGAATTTTCCAAATAATTGAACCCCTGCACAAAAAATAACCAAAATAATGTCATTTTCACTGATCCAGCAGGATTTTTATGAAGGATGACTTTTTGTCATAAATTCACAAATAAAAAAGAAATCCCTCTTTAGTAGTCTATCTAGGGACATAATGTATGTATATTACACTTTTGTTAGTTTGAAAACAATAAATAAACGGGAAGAATAATAAATTTTTTTGTAAGATTGAAATAAATTCACTCTAGTTCCAAGTAGGAAAATTAATAAAAAGAAAAATAGAGAAATAATAAACAAAACTACGAAATGCACTTCACTGAAAACTCACACCAAGCAATAATGTCAGCGTTGCGAAAACAAGCTTATAATAAATGAAAATCTCAGTGCCTCTGCAAAAATATGAAACGCTCCTATTAAAACTAAGCAAAATGAATAGGTGACTTATGGAAATAAAGGTTAATAAAATTCTTAATTAAATTAAAAAAAAAGTGATATTTTATCATGGAGCTGTAATAATATGTAATCATATTGTGTGCATGTGTTATGTGAAAAGTTCACTTACGTGCATTCGTAGTCATTCCACAGATCAACACATTCGAATGGATCTGGGCAAATAACATTAGCGCATGGTTTATTTGAGGGACATCCCTTGTCTAAATTCCTGGCCATTGTAGCTTGTCCCCATTGAGTACCATTCATGGCGGGAGGTAATGGTAAATGCTTTCCTTCTAAACGTATGTCATCCAGACAACCTTGAAAATAAATACATAAATGCATATATGTTGTAAAACATTGCAGCAAAGTATTTTTGAGAAAATACTGATTAATAATTACAGCTTTATTATTACATGGATTTATTACATTTTAATAGTTAAATCTCTGAAATATTTTAAAATGACATGTTTTAAATACGTATTAATGTTAGAATTTATTTAATTTGCAAAACTCATTTTTGTTATTTCCAATAAATATATTTAATTGAACGCACCTGATTAAACATACAATTCACTCGGTGTTATTTTTTAAAATTACTTTGGTTTTACTATTTTATAAATAAAATAGGATACAGATAAATATGGTTTTATTTTATAAAACGAAACTAAAATATCATGTCATCAATTAAATTTTTTAATCTAAATATAAAAAATAACCGAAATTGGATTGCTTAGGAGAAATTAAAAAGTTTTCTATGTGTGGTAGGTATGGTATATGACTTTCCACTCTAATTTTTAATAACTATTTTGAGATTTTCACGGGCTGCTCCCTTTGTAAAAAAACATTGCCAAGCAAGTTTCTCGAAACCATTCGGATTAATTCTTGATCAACAACAACTTAAAACAATGAAATGTAAATCGGTATCACGGGGATATAGCTAGAAACCTTGTATAGTCCTCAACATTTCAACAAAAAAAAGATACATACTTTGAGGCAGTATTCTTTTATGCGTTTGTATAAAGTCAGTAATTGTTAATACTACTTTTTAATTAATGGATGAAAATATTGGCAGATTCGATATTAATTGTAAATTGTACTTTTATGTGGTACCATTATGGATTATGGTGCCATTTAATATCATAAAGTTGATATAATAACCATTTTTGTTAACTTTGTCGGGCTATAAAAGCGTTAAATGTCAATTTTTGCAGGTTATCCGATTTTTGCAGCGTTAATGTGGTTCATTAGAATTAATTAGGATGAGTCATAGTCTTCTATATTGAAAATAAAATGGAACACAATTTTTTTATTTTTATTGTTTTCAGAAAAAAGTGCAGCTACCAAAAATATAATCATGTACAGGTTGCTCTATTTAAAAATTAAAAGTTGGCATCAGTTTTAGCAAAAATTACAGCAGTAAGATGTCATTTTCATGTCCAAAATTGATATTTCATGAGCATCAGTATAATAAATTGAGCATTTTATCTTTATGAATTAAAAAGACAGGATAGGGGTATAGCAGGAATTTGCTACACCCAATACATTGTGTCCTACGGGGAATCGCCTCGATCGTTATCTGACAAAATACTTATCTAAAACATTTAAAAATTTGGCAACTTAGTAAAGTCGACAAGATCAACACAATTAAAATATTCGCAAAGTTGTGTTGCCGGTTACACCGGAAGTTGACACCAACTTCGTTATTTTAAATAAAACACTCTATATATTTTTGCATGTTTGGATTTTATTTGATATTTTAGGGCCACTTTAGATAACAAACATTGTTCTTAAAATTTATAGTTTTCGCGATAATTGGATTTTTATAAAAAATTTGACAGATGCAAGGTCCCACGAAATTCTTTGTATCTTTTTTCAGAAACCAGATATTTATTTCATATTTGGTAAGTGAGTAGGACATATCCGAGGCTATCTTGGACAACCTCTATAAGTTCAAAACCACTATACCGAGTGTTAAATTCAGGTCTGCATATTTTGGTAAATTCAAATAGCGATAACTTCGCTACTTCAAATAAAACATCTTATATTTTTTCAGCCTATCTTATGTAGATTTTAATTATCTTTCATCTGATATAAGCTTTCTAGGTGTTGCTGTAACAACTTTTAGAAATAATTGCAATTTTTTACTTTTATTTTCCCATTTCACATTAAATAAACTCTTATCGGGTCGCATATTAGTGACGTTATGAGTAGAAATAATCTCTATCGACAATTAAACTGTCAGGAAACCATTTGTCAAATTATTAATAGTTTATTTTATAGGGTGTAGTGAAGCTAAAATGAAAACCTGCCTACTATCTTTTTTAGTAATGAAAATTATTTTAAATTGTTTATTATTTTTTGAGGATGTAACAAAGTAATATGATAAACATGTGATACAGTGATTAATTTGCTGTTCGACATCCAGATAAGGTAAAGCCCTCGTGAAATTCAGTAAAGCGACTGGTAGAAATCTCACAAATTTCAACTCCGTCAAAGAGAAATCAAATCAGAAAATCTGTTGTTGATAATAAAAATGTCGAAATAGCATTTCCAATTATGTCGACTGGTCTTGTTTTAATTTTAGCTTCATCACACACTATGAACTACTATAAATAATTTGACTGATTGTTTCATAATTTAATTGTTAATATCGATTGTTTCTTTAGGTACAGTGCATTTGTTTATACTCATTATGTCACGGATATGCTACTCATTAAAAATTCAATGAGTGTGAAACAAAAAAAAGTTAAAATTGCAATTATTTCCAAAAGTTGTAAAAGAAACTTCAACAATGCCTATATCAGTTGAAAGATAATTTAAATCTGCACTAGGCAGGTCAAAAAAATATACAGTCTATATTTTATTTTTTTTATTTGTTCTAAAATTACTTTGAAAGTTGTTAAGTATTATCTAATTATAAAAATATAATTGAAATAAATAAAATATAATAATAGAAAAAAATCTATTCGGGCAAGTAATGACCAGTGCATGGTATTGTTTTTTATAATTAAAAGAAAACTAAGAAATGTAAATACATTGTATCTGAATTGTACCTATTTGAAATTCAAATAAATAATTTAGTAAATTTAGTTGATAAAAAAAATTGTTCCTTATTTTTGTTAAAATTAAGGGGGGCATGAAAATATTATTTTTGGTTCGGGAAGGCACGATGAAATGAAGGTTGGGAAACCCCGATATAGACTGTTTGAAATAACAAACTTATCGCTGTTTCAATTTACCAAAATATGCAGACTTGAATTCAACACTTAGTATAATGTTTTTGAACTTATGAATGTTGTAGAAGATAGCTTTGTATGTGTTTTACTCACGTACCAAATATGAAATAAATACATGATTTCTAGAAAAAGATACAAAGAATTTCGTGGGATCTTGCGTCTGTCAAATTTTTTATAAAAATCCAATTATCTCAAAAACTATAAATTTTGACACAATATTTGTAATCCAAAGTAGACTTAAAGTATTAAATAAAATCTAAAAATGCAAAAATATAGAGCGCGTCTCATTTAAAATAACGAAGTTGGTGTTAACTTCTGGTATTACAACTTTGCGAATATTTTAGTTGTGTTGGCCTCCTCAACTTTGCTAAGTTATTAAATTTTCAACTTTTTTAGATGAGTACTTTGACGGATATCGATTCCCGGTGGGACATACTCGATAGATTTAAATAATGACATTGAAATTAGGATATACGATTAGAAAGTGAATTTAAAGTACCCGAAAAAACATGAAATCTTAAGTTTAAGTTCGAAATAATCAAGATTACAATAGAAAGGTAGATTTTTATATGACGCAGGTAAAATTCGAAGAAGCTTCGAGGAAATTAGTAGAACTTTCAAAAAAGAATTAGAATCACTGACTGGGATTAAAAAAAAATAATAAATAATGATACACTATAAATACATGAAGAATTAGAGTTAACATTAAATTATACATTGTTTAAAAACTTATTATCCACATCAAAATCCCAAATTAAAAAAAAATCATATGTGAAGAAAAATTTTAAATTAAATGAAAAAACAAACATGTATAGAAGACATTTTTCTTATTGTTAGTTAACAAATAGAAATGTATCAATTGCAATTAAAAGTTTATAAAAAATCAAAATCTCTATCAAAAGCTAAAACTTCTTAAAAATTTGAAATTTAAAAAGGGTGTCAGAAGTAAGAAATGTTGGGAAAAGGTCTAACAATAAATTTCTTTTCTTAAGTCGTAATTTCGGAAAATATGTGACAATGTCGAGAAATGTTGAAATTTTCAGTTTAAAATCGAATATCCTTACCTTTCTGATAATCAGCATATACTTCAAAAGTCCTCACCCCGGTGTACTCAGCTTTACCTCCGGCGTAAACACCTTCTTGTTTATCTACTTGGAGCCACTGATGTCCAATAAAGTCAAAAGTTTCATTATATCGTCTTCCTTCACCGCCATCAAGCTCCAGAGTCGCTGCCGATCCGTAACGATTAACCCTAGCGACATGCCACTGACCATCATCAACCGCCACAGCACTTAACCAAATATCTTTTTCTTCAGTCCTCAATGAATTAAGATTATACCTAAAGTATAATCTCGAATCTTTAATCTCTAAAATACCGTACTCGCGATTGTGTTGATCGGAAACGCGAAATAGTTCACCGTGTTCTTCGCGCGTTCTGAATCTCAGTTGTATCTGAGTTGAGAAACGATCGGGATCGAAACTAAGCGCGTATTTCACGTACGATTGTGGTTTGAATGACGTTGGTATTGTTGCAATGGTGCAAGCGGGTCCAGTCCACCCCGGTTTGCATTGGCATTTAGCCTCATTGAAACTGCCTATGCAAGTACCGTGTTCCCAGCATCTGGAAGTAGCATCTGTTCTTCCACACATTTCTTCGCTCTGAGGACATCCCGCGTAGCTGTTTCTAGACAAACCTGGATGAGCCAAGTCGTATAATTTTGAGTTGTGGAACAGATTTCTGATGCATCCATCGAAAGCTTTGCCAACAGGCATGTACTGCCAATGATAATGGGTGGGGTCGAACTGTTCAACATAAAGACCTCCGAGTTGTAGGGGAGCGTTCACATTGAGATATTCGTTGAAAGGTGGTATAGTTCCTTGAGCTTGACAGGAGCTGTCGTCGAATTCAGGTGGTGTTCCGTCTTCTAATTCGGCTATTTCGGCCGATTTGCAGTAGTCCACTACCATGCGTACGTTTTCGGTTTCCCAGAATATATCTAATCTGTGCCATTCGCCGTCATCTAAAGTTTTCTTGGTTTTTACTCGAAGTTCCAAAGTACCAGAACCGAAGTCCACGAGAAGGCGAGGATAACCCCTCTCGAGTTCAATGGCGACGTAATCCGATACCATTACCTGCAACAACAATTGTAATGTAATTTGTTTAGTTTTGAAGAGACAATGTGTCTGAACTGTCTTTAGATCAAAAGTCATGTTTATGCTGATTAAATGAGACAAGAGGTTATTTTGAAACTCCTTTTTTCTTCAAAATTCTATTTCCGTATCGGCTGACGAACCATTATCCAGAGTGCAAAAAATATGGTTAAAAGATTTAAGTTTTTTTAAGTGCTAATCAATCATTTTGTCCCTTTTATTTTTTATTATTCATTTTAATAATTATTTATCATGCTTTAAGTTTATTGAATATTATGAATTACATTTTGGAGCATTACTTATTGTGGATTTTCTAAGTAAGGTCAACTATGCCTTAGTTGTGCTTACACACTCGTAAAATATGAGCGCTGGCTTTGTATTATAAAAGATCGTCTGCTGGTCACTTTAGTTTTAGAACATATTTGCGTATATTTATAATGTTCCATTAAATGCAAAATACTGTGAATATGGAATGTGTCTTGGTTTGAATAATAAAATTGCGTTTTAGATAATATTAATTAATAATAAAATTTAAATTTATTATCTAATTTTCCAAGTGTGTTTGAAAAGCTTAAAAGCGGAGCAAATTTATATTCTATATTTAATTAAAATATTAAGTGTAAAACTTTCTAATACAGCATTTGGTAAATACCATTATTCTAATGGAACCATTTAAACTTGTTGATAAATATGCGAGATTATTAGAGCTGTGCGCATAAGGAAATTTACAAACCTCATCAGGTTCCGGCGGCACAATAGGTCCATTATAAAGTAAAAGTCCATCTCCTCGCCTTGTAGCGAATTCGAAATGAAGGTGAGACTTATCGCACATCTCTAAAGCCGGATACCAAGCCCAACCGTTTCCTCTAAAGCTCCTAGCTGTCTGCTGGCATCTGGGCCCGTTGTATCCTGCCGGGCAGTTGCACGTCAACGAATATCGCGTTTCTATACAACGGCCGCCATTATAACACGGATTATTCCGGCAATTTTCCTCTTTGCTGAAGTTTCTCGCGCCACAAGTGCATTCGGCTAAAACGTCTACACGAACACCCACTAAAGAAGTCTTATTGGCGTTAACCATATAAGGCAAGGCACTTATGTCGAGAGTGTTTGTGCAGGATCCTTCACACATTTGGTTTTCGTAGAGGCACTCATCAATACCTACCATCGTTATATTCACACCTACGTATTTTTCGATGTCTTCGCGGTGCATTAGAACGATTCCGTTTAGACGGACGGGTTTGTAATACGGAGAACCGTGGGCGGAAAATCTAACATCGGTAACTGGGGGGTGTTTCCGCCTGAGCTGGACGCTGAACACATCGACGTTTTCTTTCTCGGTGTTCAGAAGTTCGGCGATCTTCTCCTTGAATTTCTCGGCTTTGCTCTTGGATAGGCTTTGAGTTTTGTAATCCCAGATTCTTATGAAATCTTCGTCTGTGATGCCGGCGATACGGACGGAGCCAGAATTGACGACGGCCTCATGTGGAATTTCTTTGACGGTTACGGTAACGTTGGCTTGGACATCAGTTTGAGTATGCTTTCTGTCGTATACTTTGAAGCGCAGTTGATAGATTCCGTCTTTGGTGCCTTGTTTCATGGAAATCATACCGGTCTCTTCATTTAATCTGAATCTGCAAAAGAATACGTTCAAGATCAGAAAAGCTTTTTATTTATAAAGCAAAGAGTAGACCTAATAAAAAATTAACATATTTTGGCATCTACAACGGAGATAGGAAATGCAAGACATGCAAGAAGTTAGGCAATGAATTTTCAAAGTTTCCATTATTTATTTTAAATTTTTGCTGAAATGTTTTTTATCCAAAGAGAAATAAATAAAAGCATTCTATTATATTCTTTAAATAATGTTCTTTTAGTATATATCAATCGAGGTTGTGGTTTCGATTCGGCCGCGTTTTTGGTTTCAATCCAAACTTCACTAAGTCAAATAATATATATATATATATATATATATATATATATATATATATATATATATATATAATTTTCAGAGAAAAATTAAAACTTTAATAAAAACTTGAAATTATGAACCAAATTCGAGATAAAAATTTTATTTTTTATTTCGATTTTAAATCTGAAATTTTCGGAAATACTATAATTTTCTAGTTTCAACTGAAAACAGTTAAAGAGTCAACATTTTAAGAAAAAACTCGAAATTTCTAATAATAATTTTCTCAAATTTTTGAGATTCATATGTAAACACGGAGTTTCAAGAAAGCGGTTCAAAAAATTAAAGTTATTTAAAAAAATACCCAGTTTTAAAACGAAATTTTATAGGTAGATATTTCGAATTTAAATTCGAAAAGTCGAGAAAAAGTCGAAGCTTTATGATTAAGGTCGGGATTTTAAAAAACCTAATCAAAATTTTTTGAAGAAGTATAACATTTTCAGTTTTAAGTAGAAATTTCAAAGAACAAACTTAAAAATTGCAGGTTTAAACTTGAGAAAAATGTCAATATTTCGAAATAACTCGTTATTTATCTAACGGAAACATTCTTAAAATTTCGAGTATTTTCTTGAATTTTTGATTCTATTTTTTTTTAAATTAAATCGGAATATTTTTTTTTTTCGAAGTTCCTGAAACCCAAACCTGAGTACTCATTTGAAGTCTAAATTTTCTAGAAACCATTCGAATTCAAAGTAGAAGATTTGAATAAAAGTCTAGCATTTTGAGATGAAACTTAATAATAAAAAAACACCAGCCTGGTTTCTACATCTGTCGCCATCGAAAAAAATGTCGAAATTTTAAGAAAAACCTAAATGTGTTATACAAAAGTTATGACATTTCAATGTGAAATTTAGTACCATTTTGATAAATGTTCGATTATTCGACTTTTTGCTCATCACCTTATGGAAAAGGTCAAATTTTGAGAAAAATTGTTCTTATAGATTTAATTTTTTTGTCAAAATTTCGCCCTTTTCCCAAAATTTCAACTTAAATCTCGACATTAAACCGGAATTTTGAGAAAACAGTCGAAGAAAAGATCGAAATTCGAAATAAAACACTCTTACAGGTTTATTCTCAAAACTTCGATTTTTAAACCCCATATTTTGTTGAAGTTTAAAATTAAATAAAATATACCCAGATATTGACAAATTCGAAAACAGTTAAAATTCCTAGAAAGACTCTAAAATATGAAGTTGAAAGTCGAAAGTTTTTTAATCTTTAAAAATTGCAAGTTTTAGCCCGATAATTTGAGAAAAAAATTAAACCTACGTTTTATTACAAAAAAAATTTGAAAATTTTCAATTTAATCTCACAATTAAGAACTCTTTCGAAATTTTTAATGTCTCAAAAGTTTGACTTTCTCTGCAAATGTTAAAATTTTCAACAAAATTTCGAGTTTTATAGAAATCCTGAAATAGGAGCCACAACACTTTACACAAATGTAAACTTGAAATTTCGAAAGTTTAAAAACAAAACAAAAAGAAAGTTGAAAGTTGAAAATTTTAATTTATAAAAAAAGATGGATAAAACCATGAAATTTCAATTTCTGAACGAAAAGTAGATAAAAAATTGAAACTTCCACTTTACGGCTGAAATTTTAAGAAAATTTCATTTTGAGGTTAAAATAAAATAATAGAAAAAAAAAAACAACTATTTCCTCTTTAAACTCAAAATTATGAATTTAACCCGAAAATTTTAGCTCGTTTCTTTATAATTTAGTTTTAACTAAAAATATCCACAATCAAAACTGCAAAATTAAAGTAAAAATTTGGAGTTACCATAACAGATTATAAGAAAACATTTAAGCTCCAATTTCGACGTTTAAATAGAAAATTTCAGAAACAAATTCAAATTTCATTCAAAATCTTAACACTGAATTCCATTCCTCGCTAAAAGATGATGTTTTAAGTTTACAAATCCTTAAATCAATGATGAATTAGTATGAAACGAAAAATCTGTATTTCGATTTTTGTTTAAAACTGGAGAAATTTTTTTTAAAGTATAGATATTTTCTTTTATTTTTTTTTTATAAATGAATGCTCAATAAAAACTTTAAAATTCTAAGCTTACCATAAATAATCCATTTTTTTTATGTTAGGTACAAAAACATGTTCACCAAAAATAGATTAGCGCAGTTTGTTTCTTACCTAGAGTGCTCTCCCTGATCCCAATAGAATTTCTTGTCCGGTAAATCCCAGTCATCCAGGTCATATACATACACTCGTCCAATTTCCGTTTCTGGCGCTTGTCCTTGATAATTGTAGACGAAAATTTCCTTAGAGCCCGGCTGCATTTTATTATCATTGACATCCCCTATAACCACGGTTAAGGTGGAGGTGCCAGTCATGGCAGGGTTGCCGTGGTCCTTAATTACGATAGGTATCAAATATTCTTTTTGCTGTTCCCTATCGAAGGATCTCAGGGAGGAAACAATCGCCATTCCGTCACCATTAGCACCCTCTGTAATAAGAATTTAAGCAATTTACGTAGTGTAAATGACATCCTGACAGGAGTAATTTAACTGAAAAGTTCTTTTAAAAAAGTTCGCTTTAATTTGCTCAGTTTGGGAAAAGTTTTTCTAAAAAGACGCTGATTTGCTTGAAACCAAGAAATTTTAACAATTGAAAAGTGAAAGTAAGGTAATTCGACACTGAATCGGAGTTCATCCCCTCGTTTAATTTAATTCGAACACTTTGAAAGTTACTCAAAAGGAAATTTAAAAGTTTAATCAGCACTCGGGGTTTTCATTCACTTAGGGCGTATTATTCATTTTACTTACTTTGATCTTGTTCAACTTTGAATGAGGCACGTATGATATCATCTGCCCCGGGATCCAACCTAAACTGGAACGGAGGGCCGTTGCTTTTTGATCTGTCATCATCGTCCGTTGCAAGGATTTCCACGACTTTACGTGGAGGAACGTGTTCGGGAAGTACAGGCCTGTAGTCTTTCAGGAAAGTCGGAGCATTATCGTTTATGTCTTGCACGATTACCGTTAAAGTTGCTGTCGCTGTTTTCGGTGGTATGCCATCGTCTATTGCCAGTATTTTTACTTGATGCCTTGGCGTATCTTCGCGATCAAGCGAGCGCTGAATGCTGACAGTTCCTTCTTGATTGATCGAAAATTGCCTTTTCCTATCAGACGTCCTGTCGATCGCGTAAGAGACTTTGCTTTTTCCGCCTTGGTCTGGATCGGTGGCTTTGAAAGTTTCTAAGCTTTTGCCCACTTCCGCGTTTTCATATACTGACACTTCTATATTGGGGCGCTCGAATTGGGGTTTGTTGTCGTTGATATCGCGGAGTTTAACAACCACCCAAGAATAAGCTACGTGATATTTGTCGTTGTCGTTGTCTTCGCCTTTGTCGTTGACCTGTATTCTAAAGCGAAAACCATTGCTTTGAAGAAGATCTTCATAATCGAGAGGTTGGACGATTTTCAACGAGCCCGTTCCATCATTGTTACGAACCATTGTAAATTTGTCAGCACCATAGCCACTATTTTCTATTACCTGGGAAAAATATATTATTTCAGTTTATTACCTTGTATGTAAATTTTAAATTCATTTTAATTACGAAAATTGGAATATCACGTAAATCAGAAATTAATGCATATCGGGTGTAACATTATCATGCTATACCCCATATTTTTTCTTTATTTATGAAAATTAAATTTTCAAATTTACTACACTTGACATTTCCAGGCAATGTCAAATGTTTGCATAAAAATGGTATTTTTACTGCTATCACTTTCGCTGAAACTGATACCAACTTTTCATTTTTAAATGAAACACCTGTATATCATTACATTTTTGGAATCTGCACAATTTTCTGAATACAATATACAGGTTGAATCAAATGTGATTTCCACTACAGGGTTCTCGTAAACTATTAGAGATACAAGGAAGCTTAAATAGGTAAAGTAGTGCACAATTTAATGCCTAGCAATATTCCACTGACAAAACAATTGAATTCCAATTCGTCTTGACCTTATTTAGAAAAAGTTGAAAATCGCCATTTTTAAAAATCAGCTGTAACTGGTTTATTTGAAATTCGATTAAAAAATTCAAAAACTGAATTTAGTTGTTTTTTAAGAACTTTTCTTTGATGAACATTAATTTTTTTCTAAATTTAACTGTTAACGAGAAAATTATACTAATTTTGTTATTTCCTATAGACGCCATATTGAATTTTATTATTTTCAAATTCACTATATTTTTCTGATTAATTTGATATAAGGCATGTCATACTTTAAATGTGGCGAAGTGGATTAAATGAAATAATTTATTATTTTTAAATAAAAAAATTATTGTAGGCGATGCAAGTGCCATAACTTTTTAATAATAAAAATACAATATATAATTAGGTAACAATAATTATTGAAAAACTAAAAATATTGTAACCAACTGCGCAATATCAAAAGAGTCATTAGTATAATCGTAATGTGCATGCACCTCTTGCAGATGTTGAATTTTATCATCAATTTTTACAAAAATTCTTCTAACGTTGATTATTTATTCGTGTAACGTGAAATATTTAACAAACTAACATTAGAAATGACTCTCATATGTATGCACATTATCCATCTTAGAACACTTAACTTCTAGAGAAGTCTAGAACGCACACTTGCGCATGAGTCATGGAAAAGTCGCCTTTAATAAAATTCTTAGAATGTTTTGAGAATTCCGTGATTTAAAGGAAATGATGCACTTTACGATTATTCATAAATATTTCAATATTATACAGTTGGTTACAATATTTTTGATTTTTTATTAATAATTATTGCTTTTTCAGGGTCTGTATTTTTTTATTATTAAAAGCTATATGCAATTGCTATCATAGTAGGCTATAATTTATTTTTTTAATAATAAATTAATTTATTTAACCCACTTTGCCGTATTCGAAAAGTTGACATAATTTTCTTGAAAACAGTTTATTTCAGAAAAAAAAAACCTAAATCAATGAAAAAGCCTTAAAAAACAGCTAACTATGGTTTTTGATTTTTTTCAATCGGGCTTGAAATAAATAAGTTAGAGCTGATTATTAAAAATGGCAATTTCCAGTTTTTTCTAAATAAAATCAAGACAAATTGGAATTCAATTGTTCCCTCAGCGGAATATTTTTAGGCATTAAATTCTCCACTACTTTGCTTATTTAAGCTTTCTTGTATCTCAAACAGTTTCTGAGTTCCCTGTAGTGGAAATCAAATTTGGTTCAACCTATATACCTAAAAGAAGTGATTTTTGAAGGATCGAAAAATTTTTTGTTCCCTTTTTAATTTTCAACATAGAAGGCTATGACTCATTCTAATTAATTCTAATGAACCATATTCTTAATACGAAAATCACGTCACCTGAAAACAAAAATGGTTTTTATATCATAACCTCAGTTTCTTAAATTAAACCATAATGGTACTGTGGTACCACGAAAAAGTATAATTAATGGCAAATCTAACCCTATTTTCATTTTTGCTGTGAAATCAATAGAACCGAAATTACATTAAAGAGAACTAAAAATACTCGGTTTCAATTCATTTTAAAGATTTATTCATTAAGAACATAGGATAGCCGTGGAAAACAAATTAAAAAAGTTTGACGCTTCCAAAGTTTTCGTAATTTAATTTTTTGCAGCGGTAATGTGATCGCTTAGAATTAGTTAGAATGAGTCGTTACCTTCTAGGTTGAAAAATAAAAAGGAACCAAACAAATTTGCGATGCTTTAAAAACCACCTATTTTATGTATGTTGTATTAGAAAAATTGTGAAGATTCGAGAAATATAATGATATTCAGGGCTTTTTATTTAAAAATCAAAAGTTTTAGCAGAAGTCACAACAGTAGGAATGCCATTTTTATGCCAAAATTTCACATTTCATAAATACATTCATTATTTTCATTAATAAAGAAAAAATAGGGAGTGTACCATGATCCTGCTACATCCGATATATCGTTGAAATACGGCATGTGCTTTCGTCAATTGATTTGTATGCACGTTAGTGGACAAGCTACAGGTCGAAATTTTTAACGGAACTTTTAATTCTTAAATATATCGCTTCGCAATTTATTAAAATAGAAATTGATTTTGAAAATAATTGATCAAATAGTTACTCTTTAAAAATTTTTAATAAAATTCGGCATAGAACCTTTTAGAGGACGCTGAATTCAGTAGTGTATACTAATAGGAATTCCTAAAATTTTACTATTACTGTTACTGTTGAATTTTTGAACGACTTGAAAGTATTAATTTTCTTCAAACTCTATAAGTTACAAGAATATGCGGTTAAGATTGCACAACAAATAGACATTCTTTTTGTTGTTAAACAATCTACAAGAGCTTTCCTTTCATCCCCAAAAAAGAGTTTTTGCAGTTTACCGATAGAATAAAATAAAAAATAACATTTTTATATTTTTACAGAAAAAAAATACAAGAGTACAGAAGTGTGTTGTAGAGAGCTGTTATCTTAAAAAGAGTACGTCTGGTTATCCTATATAAAGCAGTTTGTAATTTCTCAAAAAATTAATCTGTTAAATGGAAATGATTGATTTTCACCGATTCAAATTTCCATGTTACTATCTAATTATTTCAAGTGACGAAACTTATATCATTTATTTCCAAAACTTCGATCTTTTTTTTTGTACCATTACATATTGCATACGGAATCACCAAGGGCTATTGTTCCCATAAACATACTCTCTAAAAAAACATATTACGAAAGTTGATTATAAGAAATGCCTTTTTAATTGAAGGTAGTTCCAGGGTTCCAAACAGCTCATCCTTAATCATAAAAAACTTAGTGGTGAGCAATCTTGTTTTATTTGACATGTTTATTTTATTTGGAACACAATCTTTTTGGTAGTTGATAGCAAAGCAGTTTATGCAGTCGCAGGTATTTTCGCCTGCACAATCTTAGTCTGTAACTTGTCGATGCTGTGTAATTCGCTCTATCATTTCTTTTTGTTAAATGTTTTTCACCCGTAGAAGAATATTTTCGACAGCATCCGTTCACATGTCTCTGCGGCAATCTCTTAGCTCAAGTATTTCGGATAAGACATAAGCTGTTAAGCTCTAGCTGAAACTCTCGCACTGAGCCAATTGAAATCTCAAAGTTTTCTTCAGTATATAATTTTCTTCTTACGGAATGTATTCTCTTAAAATCACGTAAATATCTATT
This sequence comes from Dastarcus helophoroides, assembly GCA_028583605.1. Taxonomy (NCBI): domain Eukaryota; kingdom Metazoa; phylum Arthropoda; class Insecta; order Coleoptera; family Bothrideridae; genus Dastarcus; species Dastarcus helophoroides. Next base: position 2,700,741 of record CM053335.1, read on the forward strand.
TAACAAGGCTTTTATGCAGGTTGTCAATTTTTAACCTAATTAGGTACACAACGAGTTTATCGGGAGGAATGTAGCCAATAACAGTAAGCCATCTATGATTTTTTGCCTTGTATCTTAGTGTCGAAACAGCCATATGTAATAATCTGACGAATATCTGCTTAACCGTTAAAAATTTCGAAATATTTGTAGGTACAAATATTTTCATTTTTTAATTCTGTATCTCATAGAAAAAAATATACAGGGTATTCTATTTGAAAAAACGAAGAAAAATTGCTTCATATTTTAGCCAATTTGGCATTGAATTTTGGACACCCTGTACAAGTTAGGCTTAAGATATTTATAACAAAGTATCTAGTGTAGTTTTGATTTTAGGGCGTTTTTGTATTTTTAATGAATTTTTGAAGAACATGTGGCAAAATATTTTTTTCTCTATTTATTTATTACTTTAAAACTATCTAACCAAATTTAACAATATCTTAGGGATATGTCAGAAAGAAACCCAAAAATGTAAAAAAATACAGGCGGTTCCATTAAAAAAGATTCACCTTCAGCGGCACACACTTTTTGGAGATACCCTGTAGATGTGAATATATTTTCCTGAAATACATCCTTGTACACAGTTAAGGTCTGCAGATGAACAGAATTCCTAACTTCTTTATTATAGGATCTACATTATTATATGGCCTTATGGCCTTTAATTATTTAATTAAATAATAATAATAATAATTTAATTTTTTTTTTGTATAAAAACGGCTAGTTTGCTCTGAAAGAATTGAAACGTGTAACATATACAGTAATACCTCGAAGTTATGCGATAGGTGGGATCTAGGAAAATCGCTAAGTGGAATTCACGTATGTCGGGGTACAGTTTTCCATGTAAATACATATAAATTTTGCTTAATTCGGACCGGCAGCTACGCTAAACAGGGGTATTTGCGTACATCTAAAAAAATACTTTCTGAACATTTTTGTTTTTTTTTCACGCAAATAAATGAATTACATTGATACATAAATCAAGGTTACTTAAAAAGTCATTGATAGACAATTTTATAAAATCTAATAGACTTATGTGACGGGACAATAATTCCTTCCTCGCGGAATTTTTTCAAGATATGCTAATAATTTTTTATTCCTTGCGTTGTAACGCGGTCATTGCTAGGGGCTATATTTTACAGAATAATTCCCTTTCCAGTAAAATAAGCCTTCTATTTGGTTTGTAAATATTTTTGATTTGCAGTCACTAGCTAAACTCTCTTTAACAATTTCTATAACTCGGTATTTCGAAACCTTAAAATATTTTTTTGCAATATTCCATAAAAATTCTTTTAAGCATTTTTTTAGAACAGGCCAGTGCCATTCACGTTATAAATATAGTTTTACTGATATAACAAGTTTCTTTTATTATGTCTTTCAGCGCCTGGGAAAAAATATATTAGGGGAAAGGGGCTATCAGGAATCGAGTAAGTTGGAGTTCGCCTAAGTCGGAGTAGCGTAAGTCGGAATGTTACTGTATTCCAAATTTTTTGAAAATAATTGTAGTTTAGAATTGGCTCTTTAGTAATAGTAATAATAATACAAAATCAAACCTAACAGTGGGCTTGTTAAAAGTAATGTAGTGAAATGTAAAAGATTTCATTTAATTAACTTAAAATTACTTAACTCATTTATTTATAAACTATTCTTAGTTAGTTTTAAAAGAAAAATTACAATAAATGTTTTAGGAGGCCACTACCTTTATTAATGCCTGAATTTAGCTTTCTAATTATCTGCTAATAAAGTTTGTTGAATGTATTTTCGTAATGATTATTAATATTATCAACTTCTGCAGAAATTTTATTCCTAACTTCATTTAAATTGTTCGCCCTGAATTCGCAATTTGACATTTCAGATATTCGATTTTTTTCCAAAGCATTGTAGCCATTTTAATATATTGGGTTGGCAAGAAAGTAATTTCGGTTTTGTGGTATGAAAAAAACAATTTTTTTTAATACAAAGCATAGACTTTAATCAATTACATATTTTCCATTTTGTTCAGTCTTTTGCCATCTTTCTTGCAGCTTTATGATTTCGCGCTCATAGAATTTCTGATCCTTCTCAGAAAAAACTTAACTAAGTGCGATTTAAGGTCATCATCATTGGGGACGTTTTTACCATTCATAGAGTTCTGCAAACTACGAAATAAATGGCAATCAGATGGTGCTAGGTCAGAGCTACATGAAGGAAGTGACATCACTTTCCAACCAAGCTTCAATAATTTCCCACAAGTTACTAAAGATGTGTGAGGCCTAGCATTGTCATGGTGGAACACAATCCTTTCCGATTTGCCAATTCTGGCCTTTTGAAAGCAGCTCAAAATACACAACACCTTTATAATCCCACCAAATCAACAGCACGATCCTTTTTTGATGCAATTCAGCTTTTGATGTGGTTTGTGTTGGTTCATCGTGCTTGGACTATGATCGTTTTCGAATGATGTTAGTGTAGGTGACCCATTTTTCATCACCAGTAATGATTCTTTTCAAGAAGGGATCATTTTCATTGCGCCTAAGAGGTGTATCGCAAATATTGATTCTTTGTGTCAAATGAATATTTTTCAAATATCCAGCTTTTTAACGAATTAAAGACATTTTAAGTGATTCTCAATGGTTGTATGTGATACATTTAACCTCACCGAAATCTCTCGAACATTATATGACGATCCTTTTTAATAACGGCATTAATTTGATTATTATTAACTTTAGTAAGTTGACCAGAACGTTGGTCATTTTGAGTGAAAAATCACCAGAATGAAATTTCCTAAACCAGTTCTGACAAGTGCATTCTGTTATGCAATCACCATCATAAACTTCACATATTTCTTTATGAGCCTCTGCAGCTTTCCGTCTTTTACGGAAATAAAAAAGTAAAATATGCCGAAAATGTTCGTTTTTGTACCCCATGTTAAAATTGACCCTCAGCTATCAGCTACAAATAAAATATCTCACCACGTGCTTTAAAATGAACCTCGATCTGTCTGATATCAAATGTTAAAACGTAAAGAACCCACAGAATTCATTCAAAAAAAATTAAATTACTTTCTTGTCAACCCAATTAATATGGTTTAAATGTCTAGTTTTAAACATACTAATGGACGGTAAAATCCTTCCGATGGGATCTAATCTATCCATCCTAGGAGTGATAACTAACTTCTCTTGGGACGATCATGCCAAATCCGCCTCTCAGAAGCTAGGCTTTCTTTTTAGAGCTAAAAAGTACTTCACATCTCATCAGCTATTAACACTACATAAAGATCAAGGTTAGGCCAACACTAGAATACTGTTCTCATGTTTGGAGTTCAGCCCCAAAACACACTTTAGCTCTCTTGGATTCAATTCAAAGAAGAGCGATTCGCCTAATTGATGACGAGAGTCTGACCGATTCTCTCGAAACGCTAGAGCACAGGCATGGAAGATGCTCGCAGGAATTCATAGGATTGATCCCCCCAAGGGCAAGATTCTTAAGGCGTACTAGACAGTCGGATACAGCAAATTCCTGTGCGGTCCAGCTTGACACAGTGAGGACTTCTGTCTACGGAGACTCTTTTTTCTATAGAACTTCCAAGTTATGGAACTTGTTACCGAAAGGAATTTTCCCCAAAAATTACAACCTTTCCTTGTTTAAGAAGGCGGTTCATCGCCATCTGTCTTTGTTTCTGCATCCTAGTCGCAGTGCTTTGAAAGCATAATGGGGTTACCCTTTGCGAGTGGATTAAACTTAGAAAAAAAAAGTTACAATATTTTCTCAAATTTAATAGACTATAATTAAGCAACTATTCAGAATAAATAACATACTTGTACGTTATATTTTCGAAAAGATCTTTAAACACACTCTTACATGGGGATCGAAAATAATACGTGTTTCCATTAACAAAATGTACATACCTTCTGTGCGAAAGGAATCAACCTGTATATAAACGAATGTGTGCGATGAGTAGATTACCACGTACCATTTAATGGGCACCTAAAGTTTTTTTACGAAAACGATTTTATATGTCCGAAAAATAGGTAAGCACTCTTGATGTCTGGCACTGTACTAATTGCACCATTTTAATGTAATCGAAAAGTGTTTTACAGCTATTTTAGCTGTTTTTAAACTTTAATAACTTAACTTAAATAAAGCTCTATAAAGAGACTTCAGTATAGATAATTACCTTTAGGTTTTAAAAGCATTCACAAAGCCTACCTATGCATATTTCAGTACTGAACGACAAGGCGTAATAGCTTTGAAGAAAAATGTTTCGGATCTTTTGTGGTTAAGAACTGGTGGAGTAGATGGTAACGAAAGTCGCAACGTTCTGTTGATTCACTTTGTTCCGACATTCATTCAAACCACATTTAATTGCGAACTTTGTGGCGCTTTATTGCGCTCAACCCTGATTATTCTCTTTGTGGATATTACGCTTCTCATAGAACTGGTTTCAAAATAGAAAAAAAAAATATATGCAAGGTAAACATATTAAAATGAATTAAATAAGATAATTATCAAAAGGATGCCATGTAGTTACGTTTTGCATAATGCGTTGAAAATCTTTAAGAAGCTTCTGAACTATATTTCATTTATCATTCAACAATTTGTCCATCGTTTTTATTCATAATATCCAACTAGGCATATATGAGTACATTGAAAAACAAATTTAGTTGAATACGGATCCTCTACTTACCTTCGCTCCAAAACTTATCTACATCAAGGAAGACAATAAAAATAAATACAAAAAAAAATAATGTTTTACATTACGTATACTGAAGCAACATCTTCATCACTCCGTAGAAAAACACACAAAAAATAGAAAATAGTTGGCGTAGCAAAAAGGTGATTTAAAGTTTTTCAAAATTTTATGTTACTCAAGTTAAGACAGGTGCTTATTTCGCATTCTATTTTACACAATTAAAGTAAATTTACGCACAGACAAGCAAGGTGGAATACATATATTTATCGGATTTAGAGTTACGAACTAAACAACGATTCTGATAATGTTCGATCTTGTCAGTTTGACATAATAAAATTTAATTTCACATATATTTTACATATAAAGGACTCTTATTTCGTACTGTAGGTCGATTTTTTCTATTTCTGAATTTAATGTAGTATCCTAGTTAAGATTATTGTAAAATAAAATAATTATTATTTAAAAATACCTTATACTGGAACTTGTTGGTCTCATCTTCATCATGTACAGTAACAGTAAGTATAGGCATCTCAGGAAGGGCAGTACCATCAGTTTCGTCGACTTCAGTAAACCACTCGTCTTTAGTAAATTGGGGCGGCATATCGTTTATGTCTTTAACGCGTATAGAAGCTGTCCCTGTTCCTTTCAACCCACCACCGTCCATCGCGACCACTTGTATCGAGTAATCCGGTGTCCTTTCTCTATCTAAACAACAAACAGCCGTTTTAATCACACCCGTTTCGGACTCGATTTCGAAAATAGGCGATCCCGTTTCTTCTTCTATCACATTTTTTTCTATAGAGTAAACCAAACGCGCGTTTGTTCCTTCCGAAGGATCATCGTAGTCAACCGCCGTCATTGTCATAACAACCATTCCCGCGGTACCATTTTCTGTCACGTTACCGAAGTATACGCCTTGAGGGAACATAGGAGCGTTGTCGTTGATGTCTTTTAGATTAACTTGAACGTCGGCATAACCCACGAGGCCTTCGCCTCCTTCGTCTTGGGCGAAAACAGTGAATCTCCACTGGGGCCTTCCATTAGGCTGATCTCTGTCTAATGGCTGAAACAAAGATGTATTTTAAGCTTAGATTTAAGCCCCTATGACTTCAATTAATGATAATCTACTCCATTACAAATTAATTTAATATTTTAACTCCTTGGGGACTCATCAATTAAATGTCGATATTACTATTAAAATTATTTTAACCAATTGATCACTAATTATAAAACTGACATAGATAAATATTTAAGCAGGTACATAGACAGTTGTTCCGCACACAATTTTTCATCAATAATTATTAGAATACTTTGAAGGTACAAAATATATTTCATGATAAAACGTTCGGATTAAAGCTTTAAAAAATTAAAACAAGTTATAAATGAATAAAGTTTTGTATAATACATTACTTTTTATTTTTAATTAATGGTTTATTATTAATTTCGGTGTGATGTAGAATATTTTTAGATTTGTTAGAGGAGCGATTGGAAATTGCATATTAATAATGTTAGCTGAGAAAAAAATACTTGGAACTCTCAAGGAACCGTTCTCTGGCAACTAAATGAATTCCCACAATGATATGTGTCATAAGTCATAAATCACTCCAATTCAAGAAAGAGATAAAAATGCTGAGCACATGATGTGTCACTGTTGAGTGAAATTCTCACTCAACGGTGTCACTGACTGGCGTTATCATCAATTAGAAAATCAACGCTGATGTTTTTCTGATCTAAACTCACTAAAAATCGATAAAATACGTTAGTAGAAATATACCTACTATTCGAGTGGAAGTTCCCGTTTTTGAAACTTTTTGCGATATTAATATTCTTTTGTGTGATATTATAGTTTATAATTTCCCGAAAGAAGTCTGTAGACGTTGCACAGAATAATACTCCAGAGGTATATACGAGGGAGCCCAAAAGTAACGGGAATTGTGCTCCGGTGGGGAGTGAGAGTGGGGCGACCAGGTGTCTGTTAGGAACACGTCTCCTGAGTTAATGTGGGAAGTTCTGTTGATGTGAATGCATCGCTACGCCTGTGGGAATTTTTGCAGTAAAGCAACTTTTTCCATTTCGCCGAAAACGCGATGGCCGATGGTCGAGACAACGCGCAGCTGTGAATTTCGTTTCCTGTTGGGAAAATCAGCCGCGACTGCTTATGGGAATGCTGATTTAAGTAAAACCAGAGCCTACGAGTGGTTTTCACATTTTAACAATGGAGAAATGTCAATTGAAGACCAACCCCGTTCAGGACACCTCTCAACGATAAGAAGTGACGAAAATATCGAAAAATCAATGCTCTCATTCGTAAAGACCATCGCCGAACCATTGATCAACTCTGTAATATGTCTAAGATATCATGGGGTTCAATTCAGATGATTTTATCAGAAGATTTGCACATGAGAAGAGTTGCAGCCAAATTTGTCCCTTGGTTTCTCAGTTTTGAACTTCAAAATCAGCTCAAAAAGGACCCTGGACTTTTTTTCAAGGTGATTACTGCTGATGAATAGTCCTATGGATGCGACCCCAAAACAAAGCAGCAATCAAGCCAGTGAAAGACACCTGGCTCTCCTCCTCCCAAAAAAGCTCGCCAAGTGAAGTCAAATATCAAGACAATGTTCACTTGTTTCTTTGATTGCAGAGATGTTGTGCACGCGGAGTTCGTTCCCTTTAATCAATCTGTAAACCAGAAGTTCTACTTGGAGATTACGGGAAAGAATCCGTAAGAAAAAGGCAGATCTTTGGCGCACAAGCGACTGGTTCCTCCATCATGACTAGGCACTGGTCCACACCGCTCTCTCCGTAAAGCAGTTCTTGACCAAAAACGGCATGCCACCAATTGTCCACACCCCCTACTCACCGGATTTATGCCTCTGTGATTTCTTTTTGTTCATAGACTCAAAAGGAACTTCGCAGGAACGCGTTTTGCACTGTGGACGTGATAAAACAAAAACCGCTGGAAGGCCTAAAGAACATCCTGAAAAGTGAATTTAAAAAATGTTTTGAACAATGGAAGGATCGCAGAGGTGCATTGTGGCCAACGGAGAATACTTTGAAGGTAATCAAAATTTGGTGTAAAAATATTAAGAAATAAAGAGGTTATGAAGAAATTCCCGTTTTTTTTTGGGTCGCCCTCGTATGAACAATATAATAAAAATAAGTTTGGTGAATTTGATAAAAAGTGATCTCTGGATGGCCTATTAAAATCAATCAGATGTCATAATGTTGTGCAAACTGTGATCAGATGTAACTGGCGTATACCCAACGATAACTTTGCCGATAAATTCTATATTGACAAATTAACTGTATTTTCTCATTTTTTAGAAAAATAATTGACTTTGAAGTTCGATACCCAGCTGCCAAGTACATTGAATCGGATTGTTGTGACAGTTTCTTTACCTGGGTTGTTTACAGTAGAGTGGATTCTTAGTTTCAATGTTTAAAGGAAGCTAACTTGTGAAATGTTAAATGTCTGGAAAGAATTCGAGGACAAGTTATCTTCTTCAATTTCTCTCAATAAGTAAAACGAATGTTATTCACAGACAAATGTTATTTACAATTAATAAAGCTTGCTGTAAAGCGACCAATTTTGCTATATTAAAAAATAATGTTTATCTTCATAGCACAAAGCCATACGAAATTGAAATGGCAATTTCAACAACATCCACGTTATTCACCAGATTTGGGTTTTCCAGTTGGATGGTAGCAGAAAAGTTTAGGCTAGAAAATTTTACCAAACTAAAAGCTGTTTACATGTGCTTGTCTTTTTTATTCTTCACTGAATTAACCAATTTTCAGGACAGAACAGTCCGTGAGCAATGGAAATGATGGACAAAAATTATAGGATTGGGTAAGCATTCTAAATTATTTATAAAATTATTTTCAATGGACAATATACTTTACTTTCCAAGCAGATGCTAACTTTGGTGTTGATGAATGCACTTTTTCATAAGAAGTACTTGAAGAAACAACAAAATGTGAGCTTGACATTTTCAGGCCAGGGAGAGAAGATTTGGAAACGCTTATCTCAGCAAAAAAATTGCCAACTTTCTCGTGTATTCCCTTGTACTGGAAGTTGATATTAACTCTTTTATTTCAAATAGATCTCTCTATATTTTATTTTATTTTTGGTTCTCCCATCGAAATTTAGAAATTCTTAAGTAAACAATTGCTATATCTAGAATAGGCCATTTTCGAGATACTTCTGCTATGCGTCTGAAAAATAACTCCATCGACGATCAAAGGTTACATTAAGTACCTACTCGCATTTATGAAGAATTCAGGAATGGAAAAATGTAGGTTGAACTACATAAAATAAAGAGGTTCCTCTAGTATAACTGAAGCTGAATTTTCCAAAAACGGCAATGTGCGTGTCATTGTCAAATCTGCCCTTCCAAAGTGGAGTATTTGCATTCGATCTAAGAAATTTCAAAGACCTTTGCATATAAAATAAAATCCTTATGTACTTAATCATATCTAAACTCTTTTAGGGCAGTTATGAATGAAAATTTCACACCGCCATTTTTAAGCCAATAAGAAGCTTTCATTTTAGTTTGTTACTATAGCAACCATAAAACTTCCCGGAAGAAGTTTTTTCCTGATGGGTATCTTGGGTGTGATTACAGCGATAGTTTTTCTGTCAAATGCGCACTTATAAAGTAAAATGATTAATAAGATTTTTCTATCTTTTCTTACTTGGTGAAATGTCATGGTATAATTCTTTATATTATTTTGGTGGAAACTTTTGTAACCGAATCTCCCACATTCTTGAATTACTACAAAAAAAAAATCTCCTCGAGCATAAATTTTTTAGAGAATTATGCCTTGTCTTCGACTCGGGATAATTTTCAAAAAATTCACGCTCTCGGAAATATTTCCGGTAGTAATTCAAGTACTAGGGAGATAACTAGTGGTAAATAAATCAATGTAAGCGAGTACATCAGGACATCTCGGCAATAAAAGTAATATACAATATATGGGAGGATGCGGAAAATATCCATGTTGTTACAGCTGTTACTAGGGATCTTTCAAAGTTAGTTCATAAAAGTCAAACAAAGTGAAAACTTAGTAAGCTTGAACAATATGGATTAAACCTAATTCAGGTTTATATAAATTTTGCTATACCTACTCTGTTACAACACTAAAGAACAGAGTTTCGTTTAAGTGATTAAATTTGTACATCAAAGTTGATTCTAAGTTTCATTTCATGTACTTATTTCGATGTTAACAAAACCATTATTCTATAAACCAGCGAATATTAATTATTTTGCATGTTAGATTAGTTTTCCCTCACGCAAAATTCTAAAAGTAGAAACATATACAAACTACTGTTGAACATTTATTAATGCGAGCACAAAACATAAACCCTGTACTTTATGAGATGAATAATATTTTATTGAAAATTTCTAAATCTCATAATCCTCATATTGAAAAACAAAAATATATCTAAAAAATGCAATAATGGTAAAGATCAGTAAAAAATGCAACAAATAAATGGAAAATAAGCACTTTTAATGCATTAATTCTCTATAAAATATGCAATACACTCGTATATGCATATTATAATATAGAGAGAAAGGTAATTTCAATAAAGAGGGGTTGGAATTAAATTATTACTAAATCTCGAATCGGTGAGTTCCTAATTCTTTACCAAATGATACAAGATCATACAGGGTTACAGGGTGTCTCGGCCATTACATGATTAATTTTAATAAAAGATGGGAAAGAATGAGTGTGATACGAAAAAAAAAATTAAATGCATACTTACATTTACAATGGAAAAAAAATAGGTTAAACCTCTTTTTGAACCCACTCTTGGCGGTTTGAATTTAAAGAAATAAAATGGGTAAATCGGTGCTGTGCTTTGCAAAAAAACTGCAATGTTGGTATCTACTATGTTTGTGATTTATTTGATATTTCGTCGTTACCGTGGAAAAATCTTTTAGGTGCTGAAATGTAAATTTTAAAAAACATATCGTCGCTGCATGAATTTTTTTTTATGTGCACCTTTTTATAAAAATAGGGTCTTTTCGTAATCTGATGGGGATTGAATGTTTCTTCTCTTTCAAATAAAAAGGTTTTTCTGATCTCTTCTAAAATTTACATTGCAGCACATTTTTCCATGGCAAGACGATTTGTCGTTTGCCGTACTTCTTTTTTACACTTTTACCTTATATCTAAATAAATGCAAAAAAAAACTATAGTAGTGCGAATTGCGCGAAGTTCATTTTTATGAAAATTGCGAAGCGGCCCCTGCAAAAAACTTATTGTTTTTCCAATAATACATTTTGAACGAATATAAGAATGACCCTATGCTAACTTTAAATTCTGTTAGAGAGGTTAATTGCAAATATGCATAAACAAATTGATCCCAATTACAGAATTTAAAATGATTGAGGAAAATAGCTTTTTTTAAAGCTTGAATTTTTTGAAAATGATACACTTTGCCGAAGTACTGCGACATTACACACCTGTTGTCTTGAACATGTAGGAAGATTCGCTGCAAACCTTCATAGACGTAAAAACTTCATCAGATAACCCACCACTCGTTTCGCAATGTTTAAATAAGATCCCTTTAAAACAGTGCAATATGGTCAATACTATGGGTAGGGATAGGAAAATCACATGAAATTGCGGACCAGATTAGATATTAAAAAAGACTCACAATAAAAATTGTTGACAAAAAAAAAGGAGATTACGTCAATTTAATTGAATAAAATTTAAAAATTATAACGTGGAGCGTATAAAGTCGAGGGTTGGATCCGGAGGTGGTTTGAGTAATATTGCGCAGACTGATACAACCATGTCGAGGACTTGTTCTGGCCCGCGGGCCGCTTGTTGCACATGACTATTGTCAAATAATTCCCACTGTTATTATTGTGGTCCTGATGTGGCAACCCTATTTCGCTTTAAAGTTCGAAATGCTGTGCTCTGTGCCTCGTTGTCAAAGAATTTGTTTCAAATCAGAAGCGCTCTGTTATACTTATGCGTTAAGTTGTCATTTTTTTACACGACCGATAACAAAACTTACAGAATTTCTGACTTTATAGGATTTCCGAATACGTGCCTATAAATAACTGACATAATGACTAAGACACCTTGTATATTTCAAGTTAACTCATAAAAAATCTAGATTTTAAGAAAAACTTGAAGTTTATAAGAATAATTCCACTTACAGCTTACACTTTCAAAGAAAATAAATAAATGTAAGAGGCTTAAACTGTCAAGTTAAAAAAAAGTAAGACGAGAAACGATCTATTAAAAAAATCCTGGAATTTATAACCTTTTTTATAAAAAAATCAAGTCCATTTTCAGAAAAGAATTTATGAAAGCATTGAGCTCTAAAACGAAATTTTAAGAAAAGGTAAGAAATTTCAAATTTAAATTCGAAATTTGGAGAAAGATAAATCTTCGACATTAAGGTTTAAAATTTAGAGAGCCAAGTCAATACTGTCGAAAAAATTTAAATTTTGAAACTTTAGTCGAAATTTTAGAGCAAAATAATTCGTATCTCTTTGTAGATGATAGCTTGGCTATTGAAACGCGTTAGAGCAATCTTTGTTGTGTTTTTTAATATTTTTTGGTTTTTGGCGACAAGATTTGTATTTTAACTTTTTAACATAATTCGATTTTTCCCATACACAATTAAATTATCTATTTTGTTTCGTGATTTCGATTCTAAACTCGAAATCTTCATCAAAATTTAAAATATTTAGAATGAGTCAAGATTAAAACCGAAACTTCAAGGAAGAATCAAATTTCGGCACCACACCGAAAATACTTAGATTTTTTCTAAAATTATCTTTGGCTTTTTAACTTCTCCAATTTTTAACTTTAACTTCGAAATTTATAAAAACAATTTTCAGCTTTTAATGCGAATTTTCGAGAAAATAGTCAAAAACCAAAGAAAAATTTCAATGAAAATGGTTTCAAATCGGCATTGTGATATATAATTTTGAACATTCAACCTTATACTTGAACCTTTAAAATTTCTAGAATAGAAGAATTTTTCGAGGCTAAAGCAGAATATTTGAAAAAAGCAGAAATTCGAACGGCTATTTATTTCGTTTCGGTTTTCGTTCCAACAAAAATAACGATTTTTTCTGGTTTTCGGTTCAGTTCCGGATTTGAAATTTTTTTAATTAAAAATTGATTTTTGAACATAATTTGAAAAATGTGATGTCCTTTTTTCTTTAATATTACAACACGTAACTACTCTGACCTTCCCCAAAAATTAAAGAAAAATATTTTCTATTTTTCAAGTTTAAAAATTCCATGCTGAAACTCTGAATTTTGAGTTCAAATTTCAAGAAAAACCTAAATTTTTAAAAAATTAAATCGAAATTTCGGGTTTAGATATTTCAAAATCAAACCCAGAATTTTCATAAAAAAATTAAATTATATACCTTACAGTTGAAAACTTCTAGAATATACGAACTTTGGCGATTAAAATTCAAAATTTGAAAGACTTCCTTCATAATGTTGGTTCTCTATCGATGTTTTAACTTTGGTTCGCTTTTTCTAATAAAATTGATTTTTATTGTTGCGACTTTGTTTTCTAGAACTTTCGATTAAAATGGTTGGATTAAAAAAGTAGAACTTTTTTATTTTCATTTGGTCTTTTTTAAACAAAAATGATAAAATAAAAAGTTTTCAATTAAGATTTTGCGGACAGTCACAATTTCCAAAAAAGAACTTCAAATTTATTTAAAAAATAAATTTTAAAAATTTCTACCCTTATTTAGAAGTTTTGGCTTTAAACCCAAATATTCGATTTTTTTTTCTGGAAATGTTGCTGAAAACTTCAAAATTTCTAGAAAAAGTAAAATTTTTTTTGTTTAATATATTTACCTTTTTCGATATTTTAACTTTTTTCTTTAGAAGCTTTAAATCTGAACTTATATGTACTTTGCATTATTATTTTGTTCTAAAATTTCGACTTTAAACAAAATTTAGTCTTTCTCTAGCAACCTCCTAACCCTTTTTATTGACGACATGTTGACTTTTATTCTTTAATTACAACATTTTTCTCGAAATTATGAGTTGAGACTTAGACTATAAAAAGTTGACAAATATGTTTGAATTTGGAATTTTCGAATATTCGACTTTTAGCTCGACAGATCAAAATGTTCAGGACGCAAAATATTGAGATTAATTTTGAAAAATTGTTTGTCATAAATTTAGTTGGTTTTTCCTCAAAACTTGGATTTTTTCAAAAATGTCTTTTTTCTTGAAATGAATTTGAATTAATATTCAAAATGAAAAATAACATAAAATTTTTAAATTCAAATTAGCATTTTTGTGTTTGAAATTTAACTTCTGCTAACAATTTATTAATTTTTAATGGAAATGTAAATTTTAAAAATAAAAGTAAAAAATTCCACAAAAAGTGCAATTTCTATTATTTCTAAAGATCAACAGCAAAGTTTCTGAAAAAAATAAACGCGAATTTCAATTTTAAAGACGAAATTTTAGAAATAATTTCAGCTGTAGCTAAAAGTTTATGAATAAATTTAACATTTTTAAAGCGGATTTTTGGGACAATAGTTCAAGGAGTAAAGGGCCGAACTTGCACAGAGCCGAAAATTAGAATTTATACCAGAAATTTAGCAAAAGCAATTGCCGAGTATTTTAGAGAACACACAATTTTGATTTCTAAATTCTAAACAAATCGAATTTTTGAGGCTAAAGTCGAAATCTTGGGAAAAAAATCGAAGTTTTCAGAATAAAAATTAGTATTTTACCGTAAACAAAATCATTGCAAGTTTAAATTATACATTTTCTAACATGTCACCATTTCAAGTTTGCTGTAAAAATTTCGACCCCAATGCCAACATTCCGGCTTTAAACTGGAATATCATGTTGAATTTTTGCTGAATTTTTGACTTGAAATTTAAAAATTTCTAGGTTAAATTTGAAGCTACGAGATTTTGGCGAACATTTTGAGAAAAAATCATATCTTGGAATTTTTGGAAGATTTAGGAAGTTCGGCAGCAGGAATTTAAATTTGGGATTTGGAAAAAAATTAAACTACTAAAATCAAAGTGAAATTTGAAGGAAAAAATTTCACAAAAACTGGAAAATTTGACTAATAACTTTAAAAATAAAGATATCAAATTAGGAAAAGAAAATTGAAATTTAAAAAAACAAGTTAATTTGGAGTTTTTTAAGAAAGCTTCCAGAAAAACTCGTATTTGCAAAAAAAAAATTGTAAGGAAAACCGAGTTTGAATAAAAAACACGCTACTACTTTATTCCAAAGATGCAACAGAGGATTTTTTGTTTATTTTATACTCGAAATTTTAGGAGAAGAAAAGAAATTTCCAGATAAAAGTCCAAATTTCAACACAAAGGTAAATTTTAATTTGGGTTGAAATTTTGGGAATAACGTCAATATTTTCTAGAAAATGTGGAAATTGTGAGTTTATAATTTAATCTAATTAGAAATGAGAGATGAAGATGAAATGAAAGTTACATAGAATTATGTAAAATTTTGAAAAAAAATTAAAATTTCAGAAAAAAATTTAATTTTAAGTATATAGTAAAAACTATTTTAAGCATATAAATTCGACGAATCGAAATAAACCGATATTTTTTTTTCGGTTTCGTTTCGGCGAAAATAACGGTTTTTTTTTCGGTTTTCGGTCCAGTTCCGGTTCGAAGCCCTAGAAAAAAGTAATCAATTGGTAGTTTGTCTTTAACTGGAAAATCGGAAGTCACAATCTCAAAAAAATATTCACATTGGTGGAAAAAATAAATCTTACAATTTTCACTTCAGTCTTGACCTAAATCAGGATGTTCGAGTTTTTCCCTAAAACTTCGCTTTAAAAGTCAAAGTTTGGAACAACGGTTGAAATATAATCAAAAAAGTTGCGTATTTCTTAGTTTACAAATTAAATAAAAAATGAAACCCCGAGTTTAAATAAAAGCTGAAATATTAAACAAACCCTTTGCTCGATATTTCCTTTTAAGAATTTTTCTAATAAAATAATAGTTTTTGGTTTCAACTGGACATTTAGATATATTATGTGAATTTTTTTCTGTCGAAATTTTGATTTCTTCCCGAAATTAAAAAACTCAAATTAGAAATTTTAGAAAATGATCATAATTTCAAACACGAGCTCGAAATATAGGTAAAAACGATCCTTTAACAGTTCTCATAATGTGGTTATCTGACGATGAAGCAGCTTGTAGAACTGTATCGTATTATTGAAAATTAAGTGTCTTTAAATTAATTCTTTATTGATAATTATTACCCTCATAATGTTTAATAGCTTCATAATACTTTAGTTACAATTATAATAGGTTAGTTACCAACTTAATAACATAAATACAAATTTCATTTTGAAAGTTTGTTGTTTTTTTTTGTCATCGTTGACAATGGTACGATAAAGCTTTGAATGCAACTCGATCCCGGACGTGGCCAGCCGATTCGGCTAACGCCTCGTCGCCTGGCAACCTCCTCGATTATTATAAATCGCATAATAATCTCGTTACACTAATGGCTACGAGTACTATACAACGCAGGACTCTAAAAGTACGAGCCCTGTCGCAATGAATTGAACCACTGAGAATTTTTTTTTAAATGTGTATTTAAAAGAAAGTTAACTACCACTATAACAAAAAGAAACAAACTACCAGTAGGAATACTTAACTGCTTTACATATTATAAATAAAATGCACCTATTTTGCAACTGTAATAAATTTTAAACAAAATAATATAAAAAGAAATATTATGACCTTGTCTCATATTAATTAAACCATGTTTATTTGGAATTTTTTGCCACTGTGTAGAGTCTCACTCTAGAGTTTTTAATCTGCTAGTATATGTTTAGGCAGTGTCTCCATCATTGATTTGCAAAATTCAGATTTAAATTGTTGCCAGATCTTATTTAACTTATCAATTTTGTACGTATGGGACTGGTTCTTAATTGTTTTTTCATTTCATGCTACAATGTTTCTATTGGCGACAGATCTCGACTATTAGACGGTACTTCTAATAATGGTATATTTTGTGTATTAAAAAAAAATTTAACTATCTTTACTGTGTGGATGAAGCACCATCTTGTTGGAAAATATATTCTTGGTTTCCATTTGCTAGCATCGGAATGGATGGCAATACTTCATTTTGTAGAATTTCTATATATGTATTTACCAGCATTAATCGTCTTATCTATCACAAAAAGTCGTTCCACACTTTGAGAGGACATACAACCCTAGACCATGACTGAAACAGGAAATTTAACCTTACGCTTTAATGTATTTGGATGATGCCCCTCTCTTTTTTCCTTAAAACTCGATTTCGGCTATCTCGATTCATCATTCCAAATTATCTTATGCCAGTAATTGGCAGACCATCAGCCCACTTCATCATAGTCTTCTTTTGCTTTGTTGAAAGAAGTGGCTTTTCTTTTGCCTAAATATTTTTATTTGACAAATTTTATATTTGAAAATTTAAAGGTAAGTTTTGCGTAGCTTATAAAATTCGTATTTAAGTCTTTTTATACTTCGCAGTTATGTATCCTTGAATACGGATTCTCCAATGGTTTCACTCCATTGTACAACTAATTCTCTAGATGATATCCTTCTGTATTTTTTAATTAATTTATCCAATGCACGTTGATCCTAAAGAGTGATTTTCGACCTTTTTCCACTTTTTTTATAGGTCATTACATGTCCAACAGTTTTATATCGGTAAATTATATTGAGCACTGTATGTACACTTAGGTATTCCCAATAATTTTCAAATATTCCTACCTAAGTTAGGATTATTGTGGGCAGTTATAATGGTCTTACAAAGGTCTGCAGAAATAAGTTTTTCAAGCACCATAATAAATAATTGTATAGCTTTATTTTATTTAAATTGTATAATGTTAGCAACTGTTACAAACAAACATTGAGTTTGAAACTTAATTTTCATGCAAGCTTACTTTGCAATTTTTAATAAGGTGGTGCAATATATTTGCGACAAGCACAGCTGCAGCTTTTATTTTTCAAACGAAAGTTTATATTAAAATTTAACAGTATAATAATGGTAATAAGATATATTTATAGCAAAATGTCCTACTTTAGATAGAGCGTTTAAATTTTCCATGTAAATTAAAGAAAATATTTTATATTCATAGAAACAAAAAAATAGTTAGGGTAGTTCAATTCTTCTGCGAGAGGGCTCGTACTACACAGAAATTTCAAACAACATTTTATTGCTATGACAAATATGATTTCATTGACCGGTGACAGTTGAGAAAATGGACAATTTTTATTGGTCCCAACTTCAAGAAATAATACAGTTCAAATAATAATGAATGGAATTTCACAAAGTCTTCAGAATTGACATAAGAAGTCGACATTTTAAAAACGTTTTTATTAATGGGTTAAGGTTCTATTTTAGTAAGTTAGACTTTAAAATTCGACACCTTCTGAACTGTATTTACACTTTCTTTTAAAGTATTGATTTTTTTTTGAATTTTGACATTTAAACTCAAACTATAGGAATTGAAAATTTAAGGATTTAAAAAAATAAACTTAAGCAAAATAATTCTAAATGCTATTAAAAAGAATTATAAGGCTACTAAAGAATTTTTCTAAAAAAATTGCAAAAAAGTAAAAAAAAAAAAAGTGATGTAAAATTTGCAAAAATTGCAAAAGGAATTAAATTGCACTTTCCGGGTCTTTAGTCTTCGGTATGAAAAAAAGGCTTTAATATCACATCCAAAACGTAAAATGGTAAACCTAATTTTTGTGTTGACGTATACATAATATAACACGATTATATTCAAAATATCCTCACCCTAGTTGTGTTATAGGATGATTGTTTTTTTGCAGTTTTACATAACTAATACTTTTATACAGTTTCAACACGTCGACAAGGGATAAAGTTCAACTCAATATACATAGTTTTCTAAATTGTAATCCTATAGAATTTATTATTTTCACTGTGTTGTACCTGCTGGAAAATATCACAAATAAGATCAGTTCCATTTCAATCTTTCTAACTAATACAAATGATCAACAAAGATTCCTATAAAGCCTTCTGTAAAATCCTCCACAAAATGTTCGTAGATTTTCTAAAACTAAAACTAAGGACAATTTTAATTAATTAATTGGAGTTTTTAGCATAATCTGGGATTTTATGTGGTTCTAGAATCTAGATGTTGGATATTTGTTAGGTGTTTTATTGACAATTTGGTGGAATATCGTAATTTATATTCAGGGATATTAATAAATGAAATCGGTAGCAATTAGAATTCCACAAATATGCGAACTGTTTAATTATCGTAACGATAAACTATTAATAACAATAAGGGAGATGCTATGCCGGCTAAATGAGATAAAATAATCTGTTGCAACCAGGCCATAATATTCTGAGCTTCGAAGTAGCAAATGTCTATGTTTTTAGGAGGTGATTTTAACTTATTTTATATCATTTCCAGTAACATTGTATGCTACTCGTCGACGTTTTGTTTCATCCTCTTATAATTTAAGCATCAATTATTTTTTTGACAAGAAAATGACTTCATCACGCTTTCAACCTGTCAGCGGGTAAATTAAATTTTAATAAGAGAGAGATAATGGGAAATTTGCCTTTAAAGGAAAATTTCTCTTATCTACGAATCCATCCGCATAAAACCTCGTCATTTTTGTACCCGTCAGCATCACTGAAATTCAGGTTGTATAAAAACAAATCCGGATAAAAGAGACAAAGCTAAAATCTGTTTCTATAATATAAAAAACTAATGGATTGTCATAAAAGCAAATATTAAGGGTAAAACCCTTCCCATATCGGTGTGCAAAAACGATAACAAATTAACATATAATGCAGGGTGATTCCCCTTTCGAGCTTACAAATGTCCAGACATAATTCGTTGCAAAGCCCAAAAGCGACATATTAATAAATCATGGGTTATAGGGGCTAGTAAAACTGCAACTGAGCCCGATCTATCGGGAAAAATGTTTTTTCTTCGATTTTCAAATAAACGAAAGCGCTTTGAAACACAATTAAATATTGAAGTGGATATTTGTCATTTTGAAAGCCTAATAGTAGAGAAGAAGGTGGTAATATAGAACTCCATTTTGTTTTTCCGATATAAAATTCTGATTTTTGCTATATTGATAAAAAACAAACGTGAATAAGTTTTCTGATTAATAGTTTACTAATACTGAATAAGACAATTAGCTTCCTGAACATAGATCGACAGAGAAAAGGTGCAATTTTGACTTGGTGGAAAACATGCTGGTAATATGACTTCCTCAAAAATTTGTTTATATTTGTTCATATCTCATGCTATGTTTAAAAAAAGACAGACTGTCTTATCTTTTGAGTTGGGTTATCACCCAAAATAGATTTCTGGACTGCTAAATGAGTCAGAAACAACGCTGATGTCACTGTCTTTGGATGAGTCTGAGTTTTCATTATTTTTCGGTCTGCTCTTTTCTGTGCTCGCTCATGTTATGGGAGTTTTTCGCCAACTGAACGTATCCTTGATTAAAATAAAAAAATATACATGTGTATGATATAGAATCCAGTTCTTAGCATCAGCTTTAAGCAAAATATTAACTTAAAATTTTACGGTAGTGGAAACGGATGTTTTATTGAGTAAATAATAGAAACAAAACCTACGTGGATCTACTGAAACCCTCAGAACTTACTTGCCACTATATGGGACAAAATTATCGTACAAAACACTTCGCAATGCACAATGTTTAAAATATAAAAATTGAAACTTTGCGTACTTGAAGCGAAACTAGCAGCACAATAGATGTTGCCAATTGTTTTGAGGTCTTTAAGAATAACTGATACTCAATTTTGACAATTACATATAGATGCAATTGGAAGTTTTGTAGTAAAGAGGGGTTTCTATATAAAAAACAAGTTCCATATTACCACCTTCTCCTCTGTTATTCTACATACCTTTTTGACACGTTGTATATACTGCTTAGTCGAATGAATAAGATACAGGTGTATATTAAAATGAACAAATACAGTTCGCTGGTTACCTTTTTAATTTTCATTACTAGGAGGGATTGTAAACTTCAAAATATAACATCGACTTATACAGCTAAGGGATTACTAGGTCCAATCGCAAAGGCGTTAGAATTGGCGAGTAATGCTTACCTTCAACACGAATATCTCCCCAGTGGTCCTGTTTATGTCGAATTTGCTGTTGGCTGGATTGTCGGGGTCGATTCCTTGACCCGTCAGGAAATACACGATGTTCTGCGGTCTGTCTTTATCACCGTCCGTTGCAGTTACCTGTTCAACAAAATAACACTTTTAGAAACATAATAGTTTTTATTTTCTCTGTTTGGCAAATTGTTAATGAAGCATGCTACAGGGAAACATATGTGTATGTTTATCTATTTTGTGCAAGAAAACGTGAAGTCTGTATTTAGGTTTAACCTCACTGTTAACTGGAAATTCACTGGCGGCGAAACACGGTTTAGACATCTAAGACATTAAGGATGCAACATGCAGACATTTCAACATGCAACGTATACCTTTCTCTGCCGATCTAAAGGGGATAAAAAACATAATCTATTATATGAATTACATGGAAATGTCTGAAATTTTACATTTTATGAGCTGATATGGTCATTTGTCATGGTGTGCTTTTTTGTTTTAATTATCTTTTTAGTCGATCTGCACAATGCTAAACATTTTATTCAGTAAATATATCGTGTTAACATAAATATTACTAACCACTAAGTGTGAAATTCGCAGAACGGCCACCAGATGACCACATATCCTTTCTATCAGCTTATTACTCTTCTAACTCGAATTTTCTGATGATAAAGACGTGATAAGAGGTAACCTTCTGGTTGTTATTTATTTTGTGCTTTCTCAATATGTATTACGGATAGAAGGCGCAGAACAAACATCGATTTAACTAAAAAAACTTCGTTTTTCGATTTTTTCCGAAATTCTAAGATTTCTCTAGACATCAGTCGGGACAAAATTTTGCAAACCACTTTTAGTATTCCACATTTTCCATGTATTACCGGTGTTATCATTTTCAGTGTCTTAAATTACGCAAATAATAGAAAAAATATTTCCCAAAAAGTTTTATATGAACAAATATCCAGAAACTTAATAAAGAAGATACAAGAACTTAAAATTTTAGTTAAAAAGAGTTTTTTTCGCACTTCCTAATTTTCGAAAATCAAACCAAATTTTGCACACATAGGATTCGGATGAAGGATAACACTGAAGGTAAAATTAAGCTTTCATGCGACGAAGTTATTCGTGACATTAATTTAGACAAAAATGGCATTGTTAAACAAATGAAGCAAAACACAATTTTTGGATAAAGCATTTAATTCTGAATAAAAGATGTCGCTTAATTTTTGGTATTTGTCGCTGTTGTGCAACAATATCAATTTTTGGTATTTATTATTCTTTTACGTAACAACTTTTCGGATACAAAACATGTTGGTCTTTAAATAATTACTGACTAACAAAATAAAACTAATTTAGTAAAATGCAAAACTACCATAATATCAGCAAATAATAGACTACCTCACACGAGGGAGGTGACCTGATTTATCTTCGCAAATAGTTGAGACAATAATTTTATCTTCTTTTATGAGCTTTTATCCATGTATTATGTATTATCTGGTCAAAATATTTTTGAACACCCTCAAGCAAAAAAATAAAAAAAATTTTTATTAAATTTTATTTTTTACATTAGTTGTTTTCAGACAAATATTTATATATGAAAATTTTTGTTTAAAATTATTTTTTCTGTTACATATTTTGATATTAAAAAACCAGCTTATTCTATTATTATGCCGGGTGATTGGGAAAGAACCGTCCATATTCAAAAAAGATGTAGGGGCAAAAAAATAATTACTAGTAACCTCCCTAGTACTTGAATTACTACCAGAAATATTTCTGAGATCATGAATCTTTTGAAAATTATCCCTAGTCGAAGACGAAGGATAATTTTCTCAAAAAAATCATGCTCGAAGGGATATTTTCTCCAGTAATTCAAGAACGTGGGAGATTCGATAAGAACATTTCACACCAAAATAACATAAAAAATTATAGCATTACATAATAATAAGGTAACAATAACAATTTAAAAAGCGTATAGATGGATGTTTGGAAATTTGACAGAAATACTATCGCTGTAATCACACCAAGGATACCCAAGAGGAAAAAAAACTTTCGGGACGTTTTGTGGTTGTAAAATTTTCAAAATATACATATATTACGAACATATGGTTATACAAGGTAATTCTAAATGTAGTACCATAAATTTAGGATCGTATTTTAGAGCTCAAAATAAGACGAAAATTCTATATAAACATATGTCGCAAAACGCTTCGTTTCCGAGTTACAGGGTGTGAGAAGTTAGCCCCTAATCATAGTTTTTAATTAATAGTTGCAAAACGTGTACAGATAATTAAATGAAATTTGCCACAGCTCCATACCCTTTCGTGCTCTTTCCAAAAATCTGAAAATTATTTAACACAACTTAACCAGTGGCGAGTATTTTGAGGGTTGCGGTGCTTAAAACGTGCCTTATTTATTTTGTGTGCACTTTTGTGACAAGTTTTTAACAAAAATATAAACTAGAGACATTTTTACATAAAAAAAGTACTCTTACCAAAATTCGATATTGTCAACGCTTTTCGTGTAAAATGCATTTTTATATTTCGATGCTTTAAAAGCGCTTATCCAAAAATATGGAATGTAACACATAGTTAGCATTGAAATGAAAGAAAATAGATAGTATTGACATTTTCATGTTTTCTTGTCACCGGTGGCCACTTTAAACAATTTCTGTAAATAAAAGGTAATGTTTTTAAATTTGTTATTTATTAAATATTTACGAAACATTTTTTAAATCTAATTATTAGTTAAAAATACTTTTTTGTAAAGTACATTTTGGATAATATATATATATATATATATATATATATATATATATATATATATATATATATATATATATATATATATATATATATCATAGCTTTCCTTTTATTTTAAAGCTAATTTTGTGTTATATCCGAGATTTTTGTGGGAGTGTTTTTAATGCATCGAGATATAAAAATGCCTTTTACTCGAAAACCGCTGATAATATCGAGTTTCAGTAAGAGCATATTTTTTACGTAAAAAGGTTTTAAGTTTATATTTTCGTTACAAAAATACGAAAAAAGTGCACACAAAATAAATAAGGCACATTTTAAGCACTGCCTCCCTCGATATACCCGCCACTGTTTAAGTTATGCTAATTAATTTTTAAATTTTTCAAAAGGACCCGAAAAGGTATGAAGTTGTGCCAAATTTTATTCAAATATCTGTACACGTTTCGCAACTATTAATTAAAAACTATAATCAGGAACTAACCTTCCACACCCTGTAACTCGGAAACGAAGCGTTTTACGACACATGTTTATGAAGACTTTTCGTCTTATTTTGGGCTCTAAAATACGTACCTAAATTAATGGTACTACTTTTAGAATCACCTTGTATATTAAGGATTACTTAGATAGAAAAGGAAATATACCATGTACATTTGTTGCTTTTTGCAAAGATTTATTATTTTATATTTTATTTCGTGCAGGTTGTGCATTTTAAATAAACGCAGAAGATATTAGCAATTGCAGATTTTAATTTATTGGAAAATATTGTATAGATTTACTAGACAATTTTTGATTGAACATTAATCAATACATATACTTTAAAGACGATGGTGCTCTTGCTCTTAGTCGTGTTGTGATCAACACCAAAGAATAAATAAACAAAAGAGACATATAATACGACGATTTAGAATGAATCTGGGTGGTTAAACCTTCACTAACGATATTTCTCGATAAAAAATATGAATTTACTTTCCGCAGAAACCAATATAACCAAAAGGCTTTGTCATTATGAGTTAGCCTAATACTATTTATGGATTCATTCTAAAAAAAGTCTAAATGATTTGAGGAATCAATTTACTAAAAACGCCACCCATAAATTTCAACATTACATCCCAATTATATAAGTGATTACATTTCTCGTGATAAATTAACATATTTTCCCTAATTCATAAAACGTTATGTCCGGGCATTTCATGCAATTTACGATACCATCATATAACATTTTACGCTGTCCCGAATGTGAAGTTTTATGATACAACGAATGGAATAGGCAATCGTCAATACGATACAATTTATAAACATGTAATACAAACTAGAACATTACATCGCAACATTTTAGAAGAAATTCCACCTTCTTACCGCCTATACCAACTTACCTCGCTTCTGAAAACTAATTTTTTAGTATACTATAACCTTCTTTTATGCCCCTTTACGTAAATCGAATCTTACGGGTGATTTACTAGATAACCCTGTAAAAAATCAAGAGATACGAATATTATCGCAAGAAATGCCATTAGTACAGTCCTCTAACAGGTTATTCAGTATTTTTACGACTTCAATCGTAATAAAAGACAAGCTTTATGCTACTCCAGTAACATGGAATTTCTTTAAGAAAAGAAAGGCAAACTTTGGAATCTCTTATTTTTATTAAGACACTACGGGAGCGCACTTTAACTTTTATTAACTTGAGGGGATTTTTGAAACTTGGATTTTATTAGTGTTTTTCACCATCATTAACTCGAGGCGAGGCACTTTATGCGAATAATAAATGGAAGTGTTTGATTCCATGCCCATTATAATGGATGAGTTCTCCTGATTTATGAAACGGCTTATTTGCCAATTACCGTCTGCGCGTCTATGTCTACAACACACTCGATTTTGCTATTTGAAAGAGAGTGTGAACTGAAAATATATGAATGGTTTCAATATTTAATATAAAAATTTTTTGGGATTCATTATAAATGTCTCGAAAAAAAACCATTGCTTGGACAGTGTTTACAACCGAATTAGCCAGTTCGCGCTTTCGGTGTGCTCGACATCTAAATAACAAAATAATTAGGTGGTAGACTGAAACTTTCAGTCGTCCGAGGTAGTACCACGCCACGTATCACTAGGAGGCGGTGAAATAATGCTTACATCATGTTTCCCTCTCTGACACGTGAGTTCGGTTCCTGTTATTCTTCTTTTCCCATCCTGTCCTTTTCCTTATTTCCTTTTTTCATCTACTCTGATTTTTTGTTATAATTATTAAAAACAAAGATGATGGATTCTCTTCGTGCAAAAAATTCCGAACGTAAACTACCCTCTCGTTCGGATGTCCGGCTGGAGGGTGTGCGAGGAAATCCAAAATCGACGGATAATTTTAATAAGCCACGGGCCAAGTTTCTTTCAAAAAATTCATTCAAATTCAATTCTGTAACATTAGAGGTCTAAACTCAAATCTAAACTCGGTTTATCAACACCTTCAAAATAAAAGACCCCATGTGCTGTCTCTGACAGAAACCCAAGTCTCCCCATCCATCAATACAGTCCATTTGCTTTGCCCCAACTAAGACTTGCACGCAAAATTTCGACATAAGAGGGGAATTTGTGCTTTTACGCGAAGCAACCTGTCCTGACAACGAGAAGAAGCACTGAAATCTGCTGATGTGATTTGGCTGAAAATATGCTCCAAAAGCAAAGTAATACTGATTTGTTCACTTTATTTGTCTCCAAACGATCCCTCATACAGACATCTCTTCTCTTATCTTTCCGTAAACTTTGATCATCTACAGTCGAATTATCCAAACGCCGAGGTTGTCTTTCTCGGTGACTTCAACGTACACAACATCCCCTGGTTAAGGTTTTCTTCCCGAACTGACGACGCGGGAAAGGTAGCAGAGGCTTTCGTCATCACTCGTGGATTATCGCAATTAGTTGAGGAACCCAAAAGAATTGCTGATGTAGATACCCAACAACCTAATCTACTCGACCTTTTCCTTATAAATTCACCAAATTGGTATAAAATATCTGTGACATCACCGCTCGGAAATTTGGATCACAAGCTTGTAGCAGCCTCTCGCTTGCTTCATATACCACCTCCTTCTCAGACACACTCCGTAGGGTTTGGCACTTTAACTCTGCAAAATGGGAAGAATTAAGAGACTTCTTTGCATCTTTCCCGTGGCAGCAAGTCTGCTTTAACTCAGACAACCCTTCATTAGTCACCGAATCCATCACTGAAACTATCCTAATTGGTATGGAATGCTCAATTCCCCATTCTCAAAAGAAGGCTGCCTTCAGTAAATCTTGGTTCAGCAAAAAATGTGCTCGGGATGTCTCCTGCAAAAATCGCGCATATTGTTGTTGGCGAAATAATCCCTCAGTCGAGAGTCGGACCACATTTGTAGATGCACGAAATTCTTGTAAACAGGTTATTGATGAGGCAAAAAGTGATTTCGATCGTAAAATGCGCCACAGGCTTATCAACTGTCCGAACTAGTGATGGGTTCATACATAGCAATCTGCTACTTTGCCACTGCTACTTATTGAGTAGCAGTTGGAACTATTATTAGTTCCTAAAATTAACTGCTACTTTTGGAACATATAAGATCTTTCAGTCGCAGTTGTTACTCATAACGTTATTGCTACCTGCTACTTTACTTACTTGACTCATTAACTCCGTGTACTTTCGGTCCGTTTCCTTAGGGAATTGTGGGCTTTATCACTGTTTCTCGTCTATAGTCGGAAACATCTTGGAATTCTAATGTTATATCTGAATATAAATCATTTCATTCTTGTAATAAATAATAAGTGATGTTGATAATCATTAAGCTTATTTTTATATTTTTACCCTTCTTTATCTTTAATTAGTTACTATTAGAAGATTATGTCAACAAAAAACAGCTTAATTGTACTGATACCTTTATTTGCTATTGACTGGGAAATTTTACGATTTAAGTCACATGTTTACCTCTTATAAATTCAGACGTCTCTTGAAATTCTCAGAATAGGAAATGTGATCAGTGTTACACCCTACATTCGAGTTTCCCTTTATAAAAGATTGTCTGCTAAATAAATTTAAAACATATCCATGTACCAATTCTCCTATCGTCCGAACGTAACTGCGACTTCAGTGATTTAGCGTAGGTAGTGTTATTGTTTAATCATACTGTCACAAAGTAGCAGGAACGACTAAGTAGCAGGAACAGTTTAGTGGAGTAGCAGCTATTTCTTGTCGGTTGCTCCTTAATGCGATTTGCGATCGCCTAACAGTAACAAAGTAACAGTAGCAGGTACTCTTTGTAAGTTGCTACCTTCTCCGTTCCATTCCGTTCCGACTTTCAGTATACTGGGACTGCTATATGTGATCGCCTAACGCGTATTCACAATAAGTAACAGTGATAAAAGTAGCAGCTATTTAAAACTGTTACTTGGTTGTAACAGGAGCAACTTGTAACTGCTACTTGTAAATAGCAGTTTTGCCCATCACTAGTCCGAACAGATTCAGGTCCTTCTGGGGATTTGCAAAGTCAATTGGAAAGGATTTTACATCTTCAAATTTTCCACCTTTACTCGATGGAAATAGCAATATTGCTACTACTTCCAAGGAAAAGGCTGACTTGTTAGCGTTAATGTTTGCTGAAAATTCCAATCTTGATTCTCGAAACGCCGAACCTTCTATTTTTCCTAAGGTTGGCACTTCGATGCCTGAAGTTGTTTTTAGACAACGCACAATCAGGAAGATTCTCCTTGAGCTTGACGCCTCTGGCCTTGATGGTATTCCCGCTATTGTTATTAAAAAGTGCGCCCCAGAATTGACTCCTGTCCTAAGCAAATTGTTCACACTCTCTTAAAACGAAAGTGTATTTCCTAACATCTGGAAATCTGCTAGGATGCAGCCTATCCCTAAAATGGGAAAACGAAATTTGACTAACAACTTTCGCCCTATATCTTTGTTACCCGTTATATCTAGATTCTCAAATATCTGAAGGAAAATAGAATCATCTCGGACAGGCAACATGGTTTTAGGCAACAACCCTCCACTGGCGATTTACTGGCATATGTTACTCATATCTGTAACTCAGCAATGGAAAAACATGGTGAGGCTAGGGTTGTGGCATTGGCCTTCGAGAGAGTCTGGCACCGATCACTTCTCGACAAATTAACATCTTAAGGTCTTCCTCCTGGACTCTCGTCATTTGATATCCAATTTTCTCGCTGACAGATCTCTTCAGGGCGTCGTAGATGGCATCTCATCCGAGAAATTTGCGACGAATGCAGGGGTGCATCAGGGGTCTGTCCTATCCTCTACTCTATTTCTGTTACACATAAACGATCTCTTAGCTTCACATTCCAATCCAATATACAGCTACGCAGGTGATAGTAGTCTTGTGTCATCTTTTTTCTGCGACAAACCATTATCTATCGCTGCTTCAGATTGACTAAGGGTTCAGCAGATACAGACGATTAATCGGGATCACGTAATCATTCTAGAATGGGGTAAGAAAAATTTGGTCAACTTCAACACTTCAAAAATTCAGACCGCGGTTTTCTTTAAGAAAATATCAAGGGATAATGTAACAAACATACCAATGGACATTAAAATCTTTCCCATGGGATCTGATCTATCTATCCTAGGAGTGAATGCGAGCAATAAGTTCTCTTGGGACGATCATGTGCGCGCCATTGCCAAATCCGCCTCTCAGAAGCTAGGCTTCCTTTTTAGAGTTAAAAAGTACTTCAAATCTCATCAGTTACTCATACGAGACAAGGCTCAAATTAGGCCAACACTAGAATATTGTTCTCATGTTTGGAATTCAGCCCCAAAACACACTTTATCTCTCTTGGATTCAATTCAAAGAAGAGCGATTCGCCTAATTGTTGACGAGAGCTTGACTGATTCTCTCGAAACACTAGAGCACAGGTGTATGGTTGGTGACTTGTCTCTTTTCTACAAGTACTAACATGGAAGATACTCGTAGGAACTAATAGGATTGATCTTCCAAGGGAGATCTTGAGACATACAAGAGTCTTGATTCGTGAGGCATACAAGACAGTCGAAGACAGCAAATTCCTGTGCAGTCCAGTTTGACACAGTAAGGATCTCTGCCTATGGAGACTCTTTTTTATATAGAATTTCCAAGCTGTGGAACTCGTTACCGAAAGGAATTTTCCCCAAAAATTACAATCTATCCATGTTCAAGAAGGCGGTTCATTGCCATCTATCCTTGTTTCCGCATCCTACTCGCAGTGCTTTGAAGGCATAATAGGATCGCACTTTGCGAGTGGATTAAACTAAAAAAAAAATTAGAATTATGTAAGGCTAGAGAAAGATGGTTACAATAGACGTTGCTTCCTGATTTTAAGTTCGAGGACATACTTCTAAATTGAAACCGCCTTCTCTCAAACCGCGTACAGATTTGAGCCGCGTCGCGAACCGAACCCCGTTGCGAATCTCGTCGCTAACCACGTCGCGAGCTTCGAACCAAATCCCGTTCTGCAACTTCAACTCGTTTCATTTTTATTGTGCTGAATAACGGCAGAGTAAA
Organism: Dastarcus helophoroides; assembly: GCA_028583605.1. NCBI lineage: Eukaryota > Metazoa > Arthropoda > Insecta > Coleoptera > Bothrideridae > Dastarcus > Dastarcus helophoroides. The sequence goes on from CM053335.1 coordinate 2,730,845, forward strand.
TATCTATCAACGATAAAGCATATAAGTAAGCACGTACAGATTTGTGCAATGTCGTCACGCAACCATCCTTTGATACGACGCTGAAAGATCTACAAGACATGGGACTCGGCGCGGCTCCTTATCAGCAGCTTATCAGATTCGCAACGTGGATCGCATGAATATCCAAACTAGACGCGGTGCGGTTCGCGACGAGGTTCGGTTCGTGACGTGGTTCAAGTCTGTACGTGGCTTTAGATACAGATAATGCAGTATGTATCTATTTGGAGCGAGAAAAGGAAATATCTTCTAACTAATACCAAATGAATCTTCACATATTATTTCGCCATACAATTACTTCTATACACTTGAATATAAAATAAAATTATGAAGACGATTGGATCTATTCTACATTCCTGGTTTCTTTAAAGAACCAGTCTAACGAAAAATAAAACAGGAATCCTATAAAATGAATAGCCTAAAAAGTTTAAGAAAATAATTAAATATTCTGATGAAAAAAGAAAACAGGAATTCTAAAAAATGAAAACAGCGAAACCAAAAAATTAATGTCCATTTCTTAAACAACCCTAATTATTTAGTTTAGGTATTAAATTCTTATATTACTAACCAAATTATTGAAATTTCCACTATAATGTAAAGATTGACTAATATCTAAGACAAGAAGAGCAAATAAGTAAAATATTAGTTTCAGTTTATAATCAAAAATGAAACAATTTTACAAAATATGATCTGTTGAAAACTTTTACTGCAAAGTAGACTAATACACATTTAATCGATTACATCTGGCAAAAAGACAGTTGGCTCCTTATCAAACTTGGCCAAGTTACAAAAGTTTTATGGCTTGGATATTGTCCACCAGACGCTGCCATGAAATTAAAGACTTGGATAATGTCAGCTAATCACGAAGAACTTTCAGAAATTGTGTTTTTGTTCGCCATTTCATTTTATGATAGTCGAGAAAAATGACTTGTTCATCAATAATTCATCAAGTGTTACATCCTTTCTATGGAAATAATGAGCGCTTTCGGAGGTGTTTAAAACAGGTTTTTCTAGTCCTGTTTTGTAGGGATGAAGCGTAGTCAAAGATGTTACAAATGCCGCAAAAGTTCACAAAACGAGCATCATTTCGTCTTGTAATTGTTATTCGAGAAAGTTTAGAGGTACCTTCGTCAAGGCGGTTGCGGTTTTGTCGTGACATTTGAGGGTAAATTAGAGTTATCCTATTTACTTTAGAAACGTTTCATCATTCTTTTTACAAATGAACCAAATGGAATAGTTTGCCGCCCGCTTCATGCCACAATAATTACTTGTAGTTAGAGCAACGGTGTGTGGTGTTTTCTACCTCTGGTAACACCATTTCGTATTGATTTTATTAAAGTTCTCGTTTTAGGGAGAATTTTCTAATGCAATATGGAATAAACTTGAAAAAATGTAAAGGTAAACATCTCATATTTATTACATTTATTATGCTGAGGGAAAATTCGGGCCCAAAATAATTCGAAAGATGTATAAAAATATCTAAACTTCCAATTGGTTAGAGAGGTTTTTCGTTATTCAGAATAGATAAATATATCGTATAAAGTCCAATATAAGACCTGGTAAAACATATTTATTGAATCTTGAATTATGTAAACGTGGCATTTGGAAATTGATTTTACGAAACCGCCTCGTTTGTGTAATTTGAAAGCTAGCGTTTTACATACATCATACATATATGTTTTTTACAGTCGATAGATATTATTCTCAAAATCGAATCTTTATTACAAAAGAAAAATTAAGATCCATAATATATCTGAAATTCAATGTCACGTCCACAACTTTAATTATCACTTCCTAAGCAACCTGACTTTTTCACACATCATCGTTTCACTGCGATGACTTCTTAGCAGAAGTCCATAGAGTGATCCATCCCTATCAGCAGAGAACAACACTGCCCGAAATGTTAAAACTTTAAAATAATCTTGTTGTTATTTAGTTTTTATGTCGTTTAAATTTTAAGATAGTTTTAAGCGTTTTTTCAGTGTTGAGTCACAAACAGCGATTGACAAACCAAGATCCAACGCAATCGCTGCTTGGGGCAATTTATTACAGATTTCACAGCTCCTTAACAGAAGGTTCGTGAAAATTTAGAATTGTGGCGAAGAAAAAGCCAATAAAACATGAATCGAAATCACATTTGTTTGTCTCTAATTTTAAAGATATTTGAGAGAAAGAGTTATTTATTATTTAACGAGGAATGCTCTATTATCAATCAATGTTGTAATTTTTAATAATCTTGTCGAAAACAACAACTGCTTCACGAATGAAATCGAAGCTTTCTGAAATGGCAATTATTTGACAATGTCCCTCGCGAAATTAATCGGTAATGGCAGTACGATCATGATTAAATTCAACAAAACTAATTACCTCCATCACCAGATGCTGCACGCATCTAGTCCTAGTCATTCTTGCTGAGTCAGGGCAGATTAAAAATTGGAAAAAAATATTTCACAAAAAAAACTCCACTTGCAGTTTCTATTTTTTCACAAAATGGATATTAAAAAATTTAAAAAAGGAAATGATTGGAGAGAAGTAGTTCTATTAATGCAAACTTCTATAAAAATGTCTAATTTTTATGACTGATACAATGACGTTTCGACAAAAAAAACAGCAATACCCATTTGCAGAACCTAAGAGGATATGAAGATGTTCTACGATATTTTAGATCGTGCCAAAGAACTACTGATCTTGTTCGATGTTTTGTCCATCATCGTAGGGTGATTCTGCAGGAACAAAAAAAAACAAGAACAAAGAAAAATTAAAAGAAAGAAAAAGTAGAAGAAAATTTCTACAAAAAATACAAGAATATTACAAAGAGTCAATTTAAGAAACCATCCGTTAAATGGCTCTGTATATTTAGCGATATATTGTTTTCTCTGCGGTTCAACGAAAACGAAACTGTCGGAAAGTCTTTGAACAAGCGCAATGCGTCTTCCACCAAAAATATATCCATTTCATGTATATTTTTTGCCTTTGTTAGTATTGGGCGTTTAAAAGCGCCTCACATATTTAAAGTGAGGGCACTTTATCTTTGCCGATGCATGTTTTATTCATCTCAGCAGCCTTTCATTATTTATCAGTGTGCGGAATTTTCTCTTGGAGCTGTCTTTTGTAAACCAGCCATTTTAAGTGCCTTTAGGTGTCTGTATTAGCGATACAAGGAAGGAAACACCACACAGGAAAAAGTGATTCCTTTACAAACTGTATTCGTTACGATAAAACATGTGTTTTTCTGAAAGAAAACGACCGACGCTTATAACAAATTATCTGAAAATTTAATAAAAGAACCTATTTTTGGATTTTCTGGAAGAAAAAATATATCTATTCAAAGGCAAATCTTAACATCTGTAACTATTAATCGGTGGAATTGTTTGAACTATATTTAATAATAAATGTGATATTTGAATATAATTTTAGTTTTTCTGGATCGAGTTCGCTCTCAGTTTTGTTAGATTATTATGTCACCAGATTGTTTGGTGGTTATTATGATAATTTATTTCACGGATTTCTATTCCGTTTAATAGAAACTTCAATCCAAAAGTACTACAGTTAAAGTTCAAAGACTACACAAGCAATGTTTTACAACAACTTGTCAAACATGTAAATTATAAAACTGAAATAAGGGAAAAATGTTTTACTTAAATGTGTTTTGAAATGTATTTATTTACATAACATTATGTTAACGTAGAAATTCTGGAGCATTAAGTAGGAAAACTAAGGCATAACTTCAAGATGGTCAGCCTCTCATAAAAGTCAATAAGGAAAACATTCCAACATTTCAATTTAAACTTATGGTTTCCACACTATTTAGCAATTCCAAAAACTAACCGAAAGTTGTTTTATCAACAAAAACTTATACTTTTGACCCTCGCCCCTAGCCTATAAATATAACAACTTCCATGTTTGGGCTATAAGAGGAAGTGGGTGGTTTGTTTCAGGAACGAATTCCGAACTTTCTATGTTCATAAGTCTTTTGCCTCAGGCGAATTTTTCCCTGCAGAAAAATGCTTACTTGCGACTAACTTTGGTTGATTAATAAAGACGTTCCATTTTTGTTAGGCGGATGTTTACTTTTGGGATTTTGAAGACAACAGATAATGCATTATCCCCAGAAGCTTAAAATATTGCGGTGCGAAATTTACAACCTAGTTTCACGTGACAAATGGTTTTCGGAGATTACCGTTCATGTTTAAAACAAGTAAACAAAATAATTTGTCACGATAGAAATTTAACACTAGAGAATTTAAGATATAGGGTAGCAAAGTAAATACAGATGATATTTTTACAATAAAGAAATACTTATATTAAACAATAACTTTATTTAGCATTTAAATAACATTCAGTTGATTAGCTTTTGCGTTATTGACATTTTGAAACTCTGAAATCATTAAATTTGTACAGAAAATGTTAGTTTATCTCACAAATGAATATTATCATTCAGAATTTTTGATACAATTAAGATGAAATTAAAGCGAAAATCTTTTATGATGAAGATAATCTAGATTCACACAAATGTGCTTATAATAGAATAAATGGCAACTCTTCCGCCAATTTTTTTTTTGTCTAAGTTTCATATGTTCTTCATGCTTCAGCCATCAATGAGATAGCAAACGAGCGATTGAGGAACTACCGAAAACCACTATGAAATGCTGACATCTGCAAGTCTAGATACTATTTCTATTAAGAAAAATACCAAACAAATAGTATTGATCTGATTATCAGATATAGAACTATTTATAAATAATAATTATTAATTTTCATCAGTTATTAGTTTTCAGACTTATTTTTGTAATTATTATTCGCGTGTGGTAAATGAGGATCTAAGACGGCCTCACATGTTTTATGACGTATTCCTCGGCTCGACCACTACGACTTTTGCATAAATCTGGCCCAAGAGAACGATAAATTAACTGAGTTTCCACTGTTATCTGGCACAGTCCATTTGTATTCCACTATGCAGTCCAGGGTCGTGCATTAAACTGAAAATGATCATTCGAAATAAAAATAAAAGCCGTCTCGACATCTACACTAAAAGCGCTTTGTTTCGGTAGAGGTAACATTAGCGACTTCTCTGCATCGTAATTGGGCTCAACGAGTTATTTCATTTCTGGCTCCAACTGCTACAATTATGACAACTTCATGAGAATTACGATGAATAAACCCATTTGAAAAGTTGTTTTTTAGTGTAACCTTATTCCTTTTGCTCTTCCTCTAATAAAGTAGCATCGTTAAGAAAATAGTGCATCGCTCAAAGGAAATTTAAGTACAGTAATTTCGCAATTTCACTGTATTCTAGAATTTATAAAGAGATCATGTAATATTTAGAAATACAATGCTTTTCTCTATAAATAATTTTTAGCAATAGGTTTTATGAATGGGAAGGGCAATATTCAACCCTAACTGAATTAACCGCTTTTTATATAAAAGATTTTGTTTTAATTCAAAAGACTTTGATTACACTCATTTCTGTATGTACCTTAAGGACACTCCAAACGCTAGCGCAGGCTCCAGGCATGATCGGGATATCGATAGCTAGCTAGCTAGTGGTTCAGAAAAAAAAAATGAGTCGCTCAAAAATAAAATAGTAGTAAAGTTTCTAAATTAATTTCGGTTTATACACATGAAGAAACTGATTCTTCGAACTAATCACATCAAGATGCCTCAAAGTTCAGCAACAGAGTCCACATTCAATATACATAAAGCAAGGTAAAGTTTACATTGCTAGTTTGGCTTAGTGCATGTAAAGTAGGAAAGAAAATACATTATTAGACCTCTGAAAGGACAGAGAAAGTTAGTTATAATCGACGTTTTTCCATAGTATATGACATGATAGAGGCGCTTACACCCTTTCTCGATACAACTGATAACAGCAGCACCTTATCGAAGTCAAAAGAAAGTGATATTCTTCAAAAATTGGATTTTGAGGATACAATTAAAAATTTTTTATTTCCGAAACATAAACAAAAAAGAAACTATTAAATTCAATGTACCTTCATCATTTGGGAATTATTTTTTCTATTTTCTACTGCATTTAAAACCCTTACAATGGAAACACCTGCAAAATATGGGAACAGGAAAAATATGTGAATGAAATACTAAAACTGGTTTGCAAAATTTTGTCCCAATTGATTTCAAGAGTAATCTCAAAATTTCGGAAAAAATCGTCGAAGGGAGTTTTTTTTTGTTAAATTGATGTTCGTTTTGCGCCTTCATTCATAATACCTACTGAGAAAGTTTGTAATAATATAACTAAATATACACAAGTCTGCAATTTCACCAACAACGCTTGACAGTAGATTCAAAACGATAAATAAATACGATTTACGAAAAAAAGTTTTTTGTTTTCGAGTTAAAAGCTCTCAAAGATGTCCAGAAAAAAAAATATAACTCCATAATCTCTTTACTGATCGTGCCAAAATTTGAAACATACTCTTGAACCGTTAAGGCTTATCATCTCTTAGAATTTTAGTGAAAGCAATATACAGTGTGGTAGTTTTTTTCGACCACTTCCCTATTTTACTGATCAGAACTTTTTCCATTGTCGCATTTTTGGAAAATGGGCAGAGCCAAAAAGGTAATTTTATTCCAAACAAATTTTGTCTTTTGATAGAATGGCCTAGAGGTAAACATGTCTGAGAAAATGACTATTTGTGGGCCTCTTTGTGTTGATTTTTGTAGTGAATGTAACTGAATTAAAATGTTTCATTCAGTAGACTAGGTAAACGAACTGTATCATGATTTCATTTTCATTGCCAATTTAAAATTAATGTTTGGGTTTCAATAATTGGTGATTTTTTAATAAAAAATATATTGGACTTATTGTAATTTAAACAGAGTATCTATTTATTTTGCAAATATTAGTATTACATACATTTAGTTGTTTAGGCATACTTCAAACAGTTTTTGGCTTACTTAAGCAACGTTAAGGATTAATTCCTTTACTTTAGGTTGCATCTGGAAAGGGCGGTAGGTATTTATGGAATACTGTTTTAAGAAGTGATGTTCTTTAATAAGAATATATTTAAAAACTACCAAAATTATTTAATATTAAAATGAAAAAATGTGCCTTCAGTCAGAGTTATCAATTATATTGACATTATTTGATAGCATAATAATACTAAACAGTTTGTTTCCATTGTCCATTAAACACAAACATATGAAATAGTAATTTTCCTCAAAAATGGCTACCTGTAGGTAATATTTTTAAGAGACACGATTTATTTGGCATACATAATACACAATAGGACCATGGTAAAAGTTCTGATGAATATAAGAGGTAGGTGGGCGAGAAAACTACCACCCAGGATATCACTTTCACTAAGATTCTGGGAAATGATAAGCCTTGACAGCCCAAATTTATGTGTCAAATTTTGACCCGATTGCTAAAAAGGTTACGGAGTTATAATTAAAATGATTTTTTTTCTTGATATATTGGACAGCCTATAACTCAAAAACTAAAAGCTTTTTGTCAAACTTTTTTTTTCGCAAATCGTATCTATTTATTGTCCTGAATCTACTATCAAGTGTTGTCAGGGAAATTTGCTGACTCACTGTATTGGTATAAATCTAAAATAAAAACCAATTCAACCCTAAACCAACAATAAATTTGTTTTCAATAACCTTTAATGACACTGAAAATTATTTAAGCTGGAGAGCAGTTGCAGATTCTAAAATAGCCCCTATTGCACATAACAATGGTTCATGAGGGGCTACCTGAATATACAGCCGGTGAAATATGTATTGAATATATGTAATTGGAATATTAATACCGATACATATAATTTGCGAGAAAAGACAAAATACTGTTTACTTAAAAAGATTCACATAATCTGCAAAACTCTAAAAGCTTTTCGTATTCACTGTATTCACATTATTTTTTTAGGAATAGCTTCTATAAAAAAATTGACATCCAATCTTTGAACTACATAAATGAAAATATATATTGCACGTTAATTATCACAAAAATTATATTATATCCATAATTTTTGCTATATATTTGACGAGTTTATGACACACACCAACGGATTTGACACTACAATATGCAAAATAGTATTTAATAATTGACCCTGCGTCAAAAATGTAATCTTTGAGTTTCAAAATATAAAACACGACACAAATTTTTATTTATGTGAATCTAGCTTAAGATCTCAATCAATTTAGAACCATTTTTCGGCTATTTATGTTTTAATATAATCTTCCGTGTGCTGTGTGTGTGTGCCTAAAAATCCATTCCATTTGTGAAGAGATAGTATTCGAAGGATACTAATTCATCCTGAAAGGGGATTTTTTGAAGATATTCTTTGAGGGGATTGTTGACTACCTTCCAATCCAACTTCTCTAACAATAGTTTGCGTCCTGCAGCAGTATGCAGTTAAGCATTACCGTGGATTAAGGCACCGTTAAAATGTTTAAGAAGTTCTTTGATAAAAAACGCTTTTTCTGTTGAAAGCATGGAGTAACAGCATTCATATTATTCGTGGCTATAGTTCATCAGAAACATCGTGTCCTTTGGAGTATAGGTTGGTTTCCTTTTTTAATTTCCTAAATTATGCTATGTGATTTTATCTACTCCATTATTTTGCCCTATTCCACATAGACTGACTGCTCTAACTAATCAAACCAAATTCAGCAACCGGCTCCAGATGTTGAACTAGCAAAGTTTTCGATATTGTATGTAATTAGGGATTGGACCATACCTTGTGGTGCCTATTGGCATCGATATTTCATTAGTTTTTCTTTCTAACAGCCGCATTCATCTCTGGTGTGTTAGGGGATGTCGCTACTATTATAGGTCTCTTCCGTCATTGTCATTCGAGCCACTTTGAGCGAATATTTATGGATGGTGGTCTGGTATCCCTGAGCATCCGCACACCACCAAAGGATAACACAACGTCATTACCACATACCCATCTGTGGTGCTGATCATTCTGTTGTTACTTTCAGGCTTCTGCTACACATTTGTGCTCTTCTCTTAAGATTTGGCTCTTCATCCATTTCTTTTCTTCTATGAACGTGGATTTCTATCTTTGGCCGCCGAAACATTTCTGATGTGAACGTTAACAGTAATATACTTTCTCGATTTTGTTTTGCTATTTAAACTGTTCAATGTCTGAAAAATTTGTTTAATTTATTTTGAGAAATTTAAGAATGTTTCTCTAACACTATTATAGAAACTGCACATTCTTTGACTAAACGTTGTGATAGAACAAATGTCATTCCATCACCTCTTCAGAATACTAGTAAATCTACACACCGTTTAGAATATTAATATTCTAGCACGGCTCTTGACAAATCAGAAGACATTTAGGTTAATTCTAGGGCGGGATACCAATAAATTTGTCTTTGTTGCTATAGTTACATGTAATGATTAAGGTATTTATTTAAAGCGTGGCGTTTCAAAATTGTAACTATTTTGAATATTTTTATAAATTTTTAGAGGGTTTTTTATAATCTTGTTAGAAAAATTATAGTCTACAACACGTTTGGAATGGCATATTCCACACTCGCGAAAACGTAACTCTCGCCTGCGGCGATGGCTACAAACTTTTCGCTCGTGTAGAATATCCTATTCCATAGCTTGTTGTGGAATATACTATTTAGGTATTACACTTTGCACTGCTATAGTCCGGAATTAATTTCAATTTCAATTAAATTTGTCGATTTTTATTACCGCCTTGAATCTGATCAACCATTTTGTAGATTTCATTATTAGCGTTTAAATTTCTAACAGAAGAGGTTTGGTTAGTAAGCCAGCAGGTTATTTTTTAATAATGAATTTAGAACCATTGCAATGACATCTTTGGATTTAATTAATATATTTCGGAATTTTTCCTGCCTTATCTTACTAGTGACGTTTCTCCCTTATAATAACAGGTATTTTGTACTGAATTGTTAAGTAGTATATTGTTGAAGTTTAGTTTGTTAGGTTTCGTATAGTAGGATGGGGCAATAGGTGCCATATCGGGTTGCATTAGAGTAGCGTCTAGTATATGATGATCTCTTTAAATGATTTAGTAGTTTTCAGTCCAAGGAAGCAGTGGCAACAGAAAACTACTTGACATTGCCATCAGATTATGCAGCTGTCATTCTGTTGTCCCTATTTTCCACCAGAAGAGTACGAAGCTTAGAGACATTTAGTTGTTTACTTTATGAAATCTGGTCGTTTGTTGAAGCTGCGCGTGTTAGTAAAGTAGGCGGCCATAAAACCCAGAGCCATTATCTACTGGGGAAAAATGTAGTAACAATGCCCAGTGAAATCTGTGTCTTTCTTCATTCTGCCTTGATAATCTTGTCATTTTTTTCCCACATTTATTTCTAAAGTTTCGCCTTACTTATAGTTATATATAGTTTACATTTTAACTTTGCCACTATTTCAGTAGGAAGTTTAAAAAAAATCCCTACGATGAAACGTAAAACAAAATCGATGAGATCCAATACTGACATCTTAAGAATCTTATTTTATAGCGCTTTATTGTGCTATGGGAGATAGCAGGTATAGGTTGCTATTACTAGCGTCGAACGGCATACGAGTCTGGCCAGCACTGCGCTTTAGTAGCCTATTATTACTTCGAGTTACACCCGAGAACTCATTTTTCCGTAAGGCTGAGTCGACCTTGGGAACCAGAGCGTTTCTTAAAAACAGGCGGTGGATGAAGCCGCCAGCGGGAACAGAACCCAGGTTTCTTTAATTGTAGTCCAGTGCCTATACGGCTGGATCACGGTCGCTTAGGATCCTATTTTATGCTGCGCAGAATTGAAATACGGTGAAAACAAACTGTAACATCTTTTCAAATTAGGTAAATTTTCATAATAGGTAAATGAATTAAGAGCTAAAAGCCAAACAGCATTTCGCAAATATAATAAAACAATTGGTTAAACACAACGGAGTTTCTAAACAAATTACAGAAAGCCTCACAATGTTTTGATAATTGCGATAATTGCTCTCAAAGTGATGACTTATTTTGCCGTATTCCGCAAATCGCGCCTCCGGCGCCCTAGCTAATAGAATTAAAAAAGCTTGAACGTGGAAAACAGATTAATCTGTAGACTGAGAGAATTCGAAACTAAGAAAGAACATAAGTTTTTAAACAGTCCGCTCTTCGCTGGATTATATCTTTTCTTCAGAGGTAATAAATATTAAGTTTTTTAAGTAAAGATATACTAACATTAATTTATTTATAACGACAGGCCCTGTTCTATTCTCATTTAGTGGATTTCCGAAGATAAATTGCAGTTTTCGTGATCTGTTGTTCTGCTTCAAAGGCATTTATCAACCCTATAAGAATTTTTTCCTGATAAGTGGATAAAATATTCATTTGCTTTTTATCTGCTATGAAAGCATTTCTTGTTTGGAATTTAAATGACTAGGTTATTTAGATAATTAGAAGTTTCATAATATGCAGCAAAATTATGGAACGGTTATCAATTTTCCTTTCAAAATTCCAAGTAAAATATTTGAAGAGCTCCTACTGATCGTATTTTAATAAAAACCTTTATCACGAAATTCGTAGGATAAAATTTCTTTTGTTAATTACTTCTATCAGAAAAATAGAATAGTTCAGAATTTTGCATAACAAGCGATAAGCTTGTTGTTCCCAATTTATCTTTCATTATGTTCCAAGGCGAGATACAAAGGTATGCTAATGATCTTTCTTCAAAATTCTACAACTTCAAGTCCTCAATAAATATGATAATTTTTCGTTTTAACTCTTTGGAACCAGTAACAATTACTAGCAATTATTATATGCAAAATCTAGTGCATGCGGAGTATAATGGGTTTTTTTATTTTTTCGTCATTATTTTAATCGAAAGCGAGGCGATAGTAAATAAATATTTGCAAAGAAATTACAATCACGGGTTAAATAATTATGTATATTTACATGTTTTCGGTGAAAACTTATACACCTTAAATGTTGTAATATGCAGTAGACAGATACAGAATATTGCCTACTTGAGAAGTAGCTGTCAACTTTCTGACTTTATATAAAATAGGTTACCGTATTTATTAGTTTATTGTTAGATTTTACACAATATTTTGTATTGTATTATCATCTAGACCTAAGTCGGAGTGATTTTCAAATAGTTCAATTTTAATGTTAGCAATGGCATTTGTAAGGTTTATAGACAAAATTCGGATCAAAAAAGTCGAAAATTAGAGAAAAGATAATACATTTCTGATAGAATGTATTTAGTAATCGTGATTAAAGTTGAAATTTCACATTTATAAAGTCGAAGTTTCAAAAACCAATCCCAGAATCTGTATAAATATATAATTGTAAATTTTAAGTTTAAAAGAAAACAAATTACGTTTAAAACCAAAATGTCGTGGTCAGAAATACTCGCTTTATTTTCCAAATTTTCCAAAAAGCTAGACCTACACATTTTTACATTAAACCAAAGCTTAGTTGCTGCTTAACAAAATTATAAAAAAAATATCAGGGTGTGCTATTTGAATTTTTTGAGGAAAAGGTAATTTTGTGTTTGCTAATCACCCTATGTATCAGCAAATGTTATTTAACTAAAATTATGTATTTTCAAGAAAAGGATATACTGTAATAATCTGTACTAAAAATAAAATCATTTGATTGTTTTTGGTCTTTCAAACGAGCTTCTAAATTATCAGACCTCTATTGTTTGACATCATTTTGGTCGGCATTTAAAGTATATAGGGTGTTTCATTTGAAAAAAGGCAACTTTAGTGCACCACCGTGTATATATTTATCCTGCATAGTGACAAATAATTTTAAAATGTATCTCGATTATTTTTGTTTTCAAAATAATTGTAGGAGCTACAGGGCGTTACCGCACTAATGACTGTACAAGCTGCATACTATTTGTCAGTTCAATTATTGTAAAGATGTTATATATTTGCCCTAGCAGCGAATTGATAACATTATCACGTGTGACACTTATCATTTGATGGAGCAAGGGGGCAAGTTGAAAGGAACAAAATGTGAAACACAAGAGACTCTGTTCAAAGTTTCTGACAGATGATTTTCTCCTTTCAAGATTCTCATGTTTTTTCAGGATATCAATTACGCGAATTCTCAAGGTGTTTAATAACTTTCATCTAAAAATTCTGGGGCTTGACGTTATCCGGAAAAAGGCCCCCCAAAGAGTTATAAACGAGACCCTTAGTGGCAATGACAGAATAAAATATGGAGTCCTGCAGGAATTTGATATTTTTTAAATGTGCAACCAACTGAATATCGGATTACGAACAAGATGTGTTTGCGTCTATCCACTCCAACGGATCAAAGTAAATTTAATAAAAATGTTTAAACTTTGATTTTCCTTGTGTAAAAACATGATATGAACGTGTCATTTTTCCGGTATGTTCTACATTTGAATCGACATAGGAGGTAAATATTCTACAAACGTAGCTTGCCTCCGCCGTATGTTATTTCAGTTTTATTCGCCTTGATAGTGAAACGAATGGATGTTTTAGTTCAAGTGCTCTCGACTGGGGCTTTTAAAGTTCTCCACTACGTAAATTATTAAATATAGTGCACTTCCTTCAGGCGAAAGCAAGAGCATTTCAGATGTGGGGCTTAGCGAAAAAGCAAACAGAAATTGGCGATTCAGAGATCAGACCAATTGAGCGAATGGTATACCATAATAATGGGAGCATTAAGGTGTTTGCAAGTGAAGGGATTAAATTAAGAATTATTACAGCCCTTTTGTTGAAAACTTTGCAAAAGCTTGTTATTTGCAGTTGCGATTAAAACATACGCTCAAACTTCAAATGAATAACTAAATGCATTTAAAATCTTAATTCGGTTATTGGTGCTTTATATTGTAGGCATCATCATTTTGGATATTCGTAGTTAACTGATTCTTACAAACTAACTAAAAAGCTCTTCGTTTTAAAGAAGCCAAACTATTTAAAGCTTAAAGCCTAAAATAAAATATAACTCAATAATTGAAAAATATTAATGTGCAAAATAAAATAGTAAAATTTCGTTAAGTGCATGAATGAGAGAATTGTTTTTGTAAAATAAATTTGTTCTCGAAAACTTTAGATTTATAAAGCTTTGTGGTCTGAAATAGCCGCTCAGCAAGTTATAAATTTCAGACTCACGACTATGGCATGTTTTATAATAAGAAAGTTTCCGAAGTTTTATTATGTTTACCACCTTAAAATTCTTTGTCTACATCGAAATTAACCCAGCTGGACATAACGTAATGAAAAGCGAGCCTGAGTTTTCACGTGATATTTTATGGAGCTGGCATAAAAATCGAGGAAAAATTTCCAACACATTGCACAAACAGGTGATACTATTTGAGAGTGGGTCTCGAGGATCGCTGCTTTTATTACTTATTTTCCCAGCATATTGTAAAAAGTCTTCATAATACTATTCATATTTAAGCGAGTCTATTTCTCTATTAAGTTCCCTTAGTAAATAATCTTATACTCCAACATTAAATTTTGAGTCCAAAATTGCAATATTTGCTTAAGGGCGGGGTAAGGGTTTTCACTTTCGAAAAATCGAATTTTTTTGTCTTATCTTATTATTTAACATTTCAAGAATATGTCCTTTAAATTTTAAGCCGATATAAGCAATATTCTTGAAGTTATTGTCTTATTAATCTCCTGGCCTTTAACGCTATAACTCTAACAGCTGCTGGCCGTCGGGATAGCAGTGCAGGTGTCGAACAGGTATACAGTTTAGTCATTGCTATACTATACACTACAATATTTTAAAAGAAGAAACGAGCGTCAGTTTGTCGTTAGACGTTCGACCGTGCGCTTGTCATTTTATAATTTTCTCAAAAAATTTCCTGTACAAAAATGCCGAGAGTAACAAAATTTCGAGAGAAGACCGACAAAGTGGAAGGACTTATTTGTGTAGATCAAAAAAAAGGTTTAATCCGAATAAAATAATTAAATATGAGGCTACCACAAAAAGTGCTTCATCGAAGAAAATCAAGCTAAATACCAGTGCAAGTGTACCAGAAGACGTGGAAAAACATTACAGAATCATCGATTTTTTGCTTGTTTCTTCAACCATCGCAAGTTTAGTGAAATGTGCTCAGTGTGATGGTTAAGTTGAGTTCAAAAGCTGCAAAAAAGAAGGCCTTGGGTTCCAAATCCAAGTCAAATGTGCAAATTGTGATCCACGCTTTATACCGTCGAGTGAGAAAACTGGTCATCGCTATGAAATCAACACTCGTTTTGCCTTTGTAATGCGTATATTAGGTTTGGGTTTAGCAGGCTGCAATAAATTTTGCGGGCTCATGGACATGGCAAGTAGTTTTTTATCTAAACCATCTTACTTGGATCTCATCATCAATCAATTAGCTGCAGCATCAAAACGACTGCTGAAAAATTTCTTGCTTCCGCCGCAGACGAAGAAAAACAGCAAACACGTGCAAATTCGAAGTCAGACACTTTGACCGTTTCTGGTGACGGCACGTGGCAGAAGCAAGGCTTCAGCTCTTCCTTTGGCGTCACTTCCTTGATTGGATATTGGTCTGGAAAAGTTATCGATATTTTCATAAAGAGTTCGCACTGTCAGGCTTGCAAATTATGGAGAAAGCAATTAAATACTAATGAATTTGAAGAGTGGTACCAAGAACATGTTGAAAAGGATGAATGCCAAGCCAATCACACCGGACCATCAGGTAATATGGAAGTTAATGCTGTTATCGAATTGTTCCGCCGATCAGTAAAAAATTACGGAGCAAAGATCAGCAACTATATCGGAGACGGTGACAGTAAAACTTACGGCAATTTAGTGAAAGCTAAAACTTACGGTGAAAATTTCACTATAAATAAAAAAAGAATGTGTAGGGCAAGTGCAAAAAAGAATGGGTAAACGTCTACGTGATCTAGTAAATAAAACTGTAGAAAATAAAGTTGTAAAAACCGGAAAAAATGCTGGTAAAACAAGGCAAAGTAAGTTACTCGGCGGCAAAGGAAAGCTCACTGGAAAAGTCATTGATAATTTGAGTCAATACTACGGATCAGCAATCAGACATATTGTGATTCGCTGGAAGGAATGAAAAATGCAATCTGGGCAACGTTCTACCACCAGCAGTCAACAGACGATAACCCTCAACACCATAAGTGCATGAGTGGTGAGAACTCGTGGTGTCCATATCAAAAAGCTTCGGCCACAACAGGAGTGGAAAATTTCAAACATGACTACACTCCACTTCCAGAAGATGTCATACAAGCGATCAAACCGATTTATGAAGATTTGAGTAAAGACGAACTTCTAGAAAGGTGTCTTGCCAACGAAAGTTTCAACCAGCTGATTTGGAGAATTGCACCGAAAAAATTATCTGGCAGCAGACAAATTGTTGAATTTGCATCTTATGTAGCTGCATGCACTGTCAATGAAGGTGCTGGTGCTTTCCTAACTTTTCTGTCTGACATGAACGTCAGCGTCGGTCCAAGCGCTCATGATTAGGCGACATTCGCGGACAGCAATCGCATTGACAGGGCTGAGATTCAAGCTGAGCAGCAGAGCAAAGAAGCCAGAATAAAACAAAGACTTGAGAGAAAAGAGGCTGAAGACATCGACAATGCCGCAGGAAGTCTGCTGTATGGAGCTGGAATCGATGATTCTGTGTAAGTTGGAAAAAACAATATTTTTTCTTCACTTTTTTAGTTCATAAACTTGAGACGCGTTTTTTTTAAAACTACTTTTTCAAAGTCCGTGTTGACTGCCATTTAAAAACTACTTGACCGATTCATTTCAAACTTTGTACATATTTTCGACATATAAAATACCAACGTTTAGTTAATTTTTTTTTTACATTAAGGGTGTTTCCCACTCACAAAATTGCGGAATTTTTCGTAGAAAATAACAGTTCACACTTTTGATGGCCGCCAAAGGTTTTTAAATGAAAAAAAAAAATTATCAGAGAACGTTGGGGGGAAGATTTGATTATAATTTAACTAATTTTCATGGTTTTTTATTTTCAGATAATTTCCGGCCGAGTTATGGTGAACGCCCCAAATTGTTTTTTTCCCAAGATGTTCTGGGGGAAGCTCTGTTACCGGCTTATGATTCAACAATTCTACATCATAAAATTACACAACATTGTCAAAATTGAAATTGCTCAATCCATATTTGAGAAAAAAATCGCAAAAAAGTGTTTTTTTTACGCTGAAACCCTTACCCCGCCCTTGCTTAATTTGAACTGAATTGCATCAGGCTTTTAAGAACCATAAAATTCTTTATAAATGTCTATAAAGAGTACGCTTCTATTTCTTTCCGCATTTTACCCAAGGTAGAACAGATGGCTGGTGGTAGCACGACTTTTAGACCGATGACAAAATATCCGTGACAAAATATCCCCGAAATAATATCCGCAGACAAAATATTCAACAGACCAAATACCTGCAGACAAAATATCGGCTGGCAAAATATCCGAACGACAAAATATCCAATCGATAAACTATCCGACGACAGAATAACTGACAGACCAAATATCTGGTTTATAAATAAGAGGTGTTAATTTCTTTTGATCGATCACCTAAACTATTGTTAAATATGAACAATGATATATTTTTGAAAAGAGAAAAAAAATCTTTCATTTCAGTCTTTTTTATACTTTTGACTTTGCAAGAGACAATAATTTTGTCTGCTATGTCTAAAAGATAATACATAAAAAATTGTTTAACTTTTGTAGCTCCTTAAACAAAGTCCCCAGGTAGGGTGCAAAATATAAAAAAAGATCCTGCACATATGTTTATTATTTATCTGCAGCGTGCAAGTAAACAGTAGAGTTAGCATTTTTTCTAAAGGTTGAGGTAATGTCTTTTACCCAAGTAACTTGTGGCAAAAGATAATCTAACAATACAATAATTCCACGAAACGTAGAAAATAATGGATTTTGTTCCAGATTATTTATATTTTAAAGAATGAATGAATTTCTTTCGTACCTGAAATTAGCTCATCTAGAGTTTATCTGATAAGTTTGTATTGTTGATTGTAACGTGTCGCGCTAGCATCTTATGTTATTAAATAATTTTTCGTTAATATTTTATTCATGGAGATTTTGTCCGTTGGATATTTTGTCTGCGGATATTTTGTCCGTTGGATATTTTGTCGGGGATATTTTGTCTGGTGGATATTTTGTCGCGGATTTTTTGTCGTCGAATAAAAAGTCGGGATACCTAGCTGGCAATTAAACAAGGGAACAAGAAAATAATCCTCGGAAAAACCCCCTTTGAGCTATATCTACTAAACAAGAAGTTTCAGTTCTTAATCAGACAACGACAACATAGGCGGATTCAAGAAGGTGGCACGGCACGGTGGCACGGGCGCATTTCTTCCTCCCAGACCTAAACTAGCCATATAAAAACCAAGGATTCTGCGGAACTTGAGTTGTTTCCCGTATAGTCTTTGTGCCCCCCCCCCAACTTCTATCCTCCCTTGAACAACAAATTATGAACTTAATACGTTAGTCTGTTTTTGAACTGGATTTAGAGATGATAAATGCTTATACATACATATACAGTCGGTTCAACAAGAAACGTTCCTCGCTTTTTCAAAAACTTTTACTCGATTGGTTTTCATAGACTTTTTGCCATTCGATTTCTACGTCGCGAAAGACAAATTCTTTACTATCGCTCGAACTGTCAAAATCTACAGACGTAAAGAAAAAGAGTGCGGTGTGTTCTAGGCGTTTCGAAGCTGCTATGTTTGTGTCCTCATTCGAAAGATCCACCTATTTTTTACAGTTATGCTACATATTAGCTAAATATTTTAAAAAGTCGAAGAAAATCGTGAAGAGGAGGGGTGAACGCTATAAAGCCAACAAAACTGTCGACGATCTTCCCGATAGAGATAAATAACGAGTGACAACAAAACAGCAGGATAAATTCATTGTACAGCTGATTAAGCGCAATCCTAATATAGAGTTACGTGAAGTCAAAGTTAAGGTAGCTAAGGGAGCAGCTAATGTCAGCATAAATACCATCAGAGGGCGTTTGACTGAGGAAAGTATACAATATCGGAGCACAAGGCAAAAACCGTGGCTTTAGGAGACCCACAGGAAAAACGCAAAGCCTAGGCTACCAAGAATCTGAATCGCAATTGGTCCAATATATTTTTTTTTAAAGAAGCGTCGTTCTGGGCAGACTCTTCATAAAGTATCTACCGCTGGTGAGTGATTGCTTTAGTGAAACTCCATGGGGATGTTTCTCTGAGCACAGTTTTGGAGATTTGGAGCTTTTTTTCCAGAACTTGGATGCTCAAAAAATGGTCAGTATTTAAAAGCGTGATCTTCTAAAGTCTGCCGACAAGACGTTTGGTGCTAGACGAGCAGGCTAGATTTTTCAGGAGGAAAATGATCCGAAACATCGGAGTCGTCTCTGTACCTCCTGGAAAGCAACTGGCATCACAATTCTAAATTGACCTTCACAGTCACCCGATGCAAATTCAATAAAAACAAGCTGAAAAACTGATATAAAGCATGCCCAAAAGGTGCCAGACTATTGGATTGGAGGATATATTAGATAGTTGTGTATGCTTTTTAATGTACTTTCATTTAAAAAAATAAAAATCAAAAAATCTGTAATAGTTTTCCTAAAATCGAGGAACACTTCCTGTTGAACAGAATGTATATTTCTGAATTTTTTGTACCTTAACATATTATTTGCACTTATCCCTAATCGTTAACAATTTTTTCTTCTGAATTTTAAATAATGTTATTGAAGTCTAGTCTGCTGAGTCCATACGTTCATAAAGATTGATGGGACAGGTGTTGTATCGAGTTGAGATTTGAATTAACTTTTAGCAAACTGTAACCCCGTTGATATCTTATCTCTGAGCTCAGGGGAGGTAAGAAGCGGAAACAGGAAAACCCATTCCATTGGATTTAAGAGCCGTGTCGCTCTGACTGACCCTATTTTTTTGTTAGGGAGCTACGAAAATTAGTGGGTTTTTACCAGCTACAAAAATTAATGTCTCGGTTCTTTAAAATCCAGTTCCAAATATTTATCGATTGCAATATTATTAACCTTCTAACTTTTTCACTACGTTCGCTATAATGAACAACAATGTTATAAAACGGTAGTTGTTTAGATACACTCGTCGCCTTTTAGAGATGATGGTACTATAAGAAATAATGAGCAATCTCTTAAGACAGGAATCAGTTCACGATCGCACTTCTTAAGTACGATGGCGGGAATGCCATCAAAGCTAAACAATTTCTGTTGTGTAGAATTTTATAAAAATTTTCCTAATATTGTGCTTTTAAAGACAATTTTGGGTATCGATGTCTCAACTATAGAGGGAACAGGGGCTTATGCCTTTTGTAAATCAAGAGTGGACGTTTGTGTAGCAAATCGATCTTTTCTCTAGAGATAGCCGTGTCTTATTTTTGTTCAGTAAAGTGGGAAGATTGACGAAGTGAAGCACTTTCCGACAGATTTTGTAAATCTCCAAAATTACATATTTAGGACCTCCGATAATGCAAGAAGCTCTTACGTATTTTACTATCGAAACCACTTTGTGTCTTGTCAATAACTTGCTTACAAATTTCCAGTAACTAAAGGAATATGGCAAATCTTCTCAATTTTGACCATATGTTTTACGTTGCATATTTGATTATTTAGGCTGTTCTACCTATTAAGTATGAACGTTATTAAATTCTACTTAATCAAAATTAGCATTGTGTAACATCAATGGGTATTAAAAAACTTCCTAAATTGATCGAGCGCAACTAAAATTGATTTTTTGCACTATTAAGGTGATGGAATATCTTAATACAGAAGTATAGTAAATACGTAATGACTTAAATAAAACATCTCCCTTTATACAATAACATCGATTTATTGTTTGTCATTATAAATATCATTACCTAATTTTCCGTTAACTCTTTGTTTGTCCATTTCAAAAAATAATCAAATGGAAAAAAAGGTTGACATAACATTAATGTGATATTTAAAAATATCTCTAATATCCTCATGATATCTGACAAATTAATAGGTTAGATTGGGGTATATTTATGACCATCATAATTAAAATGATTATTTTTTCACTTTCCTTTTTTTTATTTATACCTAAGTATTATTATTCTTCTATGTCTTATGCATTGCTGACGAATCCAAATGATAACGAAACATCCATGTTAACATTTTTTTTACAAAGTTGAAATTTATAGCTCCAAAATTTTCCAATTATAGGTACATGTACCTATGAGACACTAGAGGATGCCGGTAGTTCAAATTAACGTTATTGGTAACCCGAAACCATTCGTTTGTCGCCTATCCTTAGTCGCTCAACGCGCCTAGAGAAGTTTTAAATTGAAACAAAGATGAACATCTTAATTTTCAATATGAAACCTAAGATTTAATCACATGCAGCTCGCGAGTTCGTGTTGGGAAACACTAATATAAAGACTAAAGCTGCATATGTGAATTTTTTATATTTCCCATTTTATTATATTAAAAAATGAACTTAATACAAAACATCTTTACAACTAAATTATTAAACAAAATATTTAAATCAGCTACAAAAAAAATCAGCAAGTGTTGATTAAATTTGAAAAGTGTAAGGTAACATAACAAAATAATTGCATTGATGATATTGATTAGTTTTTTTTAAATATTTGGTCATAGCCCCCTTCTTTCGTGAAATCTGATTTACTGTCTGGGTATTGAATTATACAAATTTTTGTTGAAATCAGGATTATTGTTCATTTCGATCCAGGTTTTTTACAAAACCATGAGATTTTGCCTAAAATATGTACTCTTTTATCTGATGAACGATATTATTATTTACTAAATTGTCAAAATCATATTGGGAAATTATGTAATCTTTTGACAATTTCCAAAGACTGATTTAGGTAGGCACGAATAGCTGTATGACCTTTTTATGAACACAACTGTACTTACTTTTTCTAATTAAGTTTTTAGATCTTAATTTTTTATCTGTGTCTCATTTTGTTTCTCTATTATTTCTGTTTATGTTTTCAAATTTTATGTAACAAAAACCTAACCTTTTTATTTGTCAGATGTCAAGGGGGGTCAACTGAAGAATCTTCAAATTTCACATCACATTCGTAGTATATCAAAAAAATACATGAGAAATTAGTAGGTAGGAAAAAGAAAAATAAATTTTCAATATAAAAAAATGGTTAGTACTTACCTGCATCAAAATTTGGGGATAAGGTCCAGGAATTTCTTCTAAAACGTCTCGTCGGTACGCTGAAGAGTTAAAGTATGGTGGCATGTCGTTTACGTCCTTGATGTGAATGACGACTGTGGTGTAGTTTTCATTCAAGCTATCCGAAGCTACCAGGGTCAACTCGTACTAGCCATGCATTACAAAAATAGCGTCAAAATATTGGCAAACACAAAACAAAATGCAAAATAAATCAATGATTAAATGCGAATATAAAACACAAGCAGGTACGTATCCTATTCCGTTTACTTGACGGATTCAAGATTGCTCGAACTGAGTACATCTCGTACATACGTAACAACATAATATAGGTCGTGCAGACATGCAATACAATTGAATGACGTGACAATAAGGCTTTGGCTAGCTGTAAAGACAACAAATGACAAACAACACAAAGCAGGCGTAGCAAATGTGTAGACACTCGCCCTTAGAACGCTCTTCGGTAAGTTTCGATCATCCTCCTCTGTAATTTGCGTCCTATAGGTTGGTCTTTCGAAGACAGGAGGATTATCATTGACATCTTTCACGTGAATAACCACCGTCGTGTAGTTCTCCTTGAGATTATCAGAGGCGGCCAAACGCAATTCGTACTGTCATAATAAAAACATTTGATGTAGTAATTGTTGCAACGTGTCTTTCAGTAAAATAACAGAATACTACCACTAACTCAGACAATATCACAGACATGTTTAGTTTACTAAAAAAATGTTTCATGTAGCCATTTAAGCTTCTATAAGTCTCATGATAAGCTTACTGTTGTTTGCGCGTGTAGTGTGTACTTAATTAAATTGTTGATTTAGGATGGATGCATGTTTACAATCTAAATAAGCACTAATTCCAAATTCAGCATTAAATAATGTTTAATGTAAGTAAAGCAATTGTTTAATGTATAACTTGTTCAAAATTATTCTAGCTATACGAAAATTTGGAATTCATACGAATCTAACTTTCACGAATTAGCATTAAATGACGTCCATAAAACTGTTAGAAAAATCGTTTGAATCTAATTAGATAACCTAATTTTCTATAACCTATCTTCAGCTACCAATCATTATTGAATATATCAGCGTTGATTATTGTTCTCTGGCGGTGATAGTTTTAAAATAAATAAAGACGTGTCAGCTTAGACACGCTTGACATAATTTCGGCATCGATAATTATACAAGGGCTTTCCAAATAAGATGCTAATACCGAAGGAGCATAATTTTTAAGCGATTTTAACAAAAAAGTTCATAACAATATAGGTCAGGAACCGTTTCATTTTTAAGCTAAAGGTGCTGAAAATTAAGAAGAATTTGGTTTTTCCTTAGATATATTGAAACCGCTGGAATTTTGGTTGATATTAGCTAGACACAAAAGCACATTTTCTGCAGAAAAAATATTTGCTCTATTTGCATTAGTGGCGTCCGCGCCAATATGTCCTTGAGCATTCTTAACGAAAAAATGGTACGTCACTGCGATTTGCCAAAACAAGTACCAATTTCATAAACAATTTCATTTTTTGGTGAAAATACTCTCTTGACTTTTTTTCGTCTGACGAAAGATTTTCCACTAAAAAAAAAATTGCTTTGAAAACAATAAGTTTACTTATTCCATGCTATGGGTTTATTAATTTATTAAAACTAGTTAGTTCCAAAACAAATGTAAATCTAATTTATTTAAATAATATAAATTTTTATAAAGAAAGCACAATGGTCAAAGTTTCCTTTCTGACGGAAAATTTCCCATTAAAAAAATATTTAAAAACCATAAGTAATACTAATTCCATGCTATGGGTTTAATAATTTATTATTAAAAAGAATTAGTTCCAAAACACATATAAATCTAATTTATCCAACATAAATTATCATAGAGAACCACAATGGCCCAACGAAATGGAAATATATAAATTTTATTTTTTAATCGAAAACTATTAGTCTAACAAAAAAAGTTAAGAGAAAATTTTTTATTTATGAATAAAATATCTTAATGAAAACCATATTTATTAAAAAAAAAATCATTGGCGTTTTTTCTTTTAATTTTCTTGACTAAAAATGTTCAAGGACATATTAACCGAAAACCGCTCGTCATAGGAAAAAAAATAAGGGATCATTTTACCACGAAATAAAGGATGTTTATGGAATTGTTACCTATTTTGGAAAAAAAGCGTTGGCGTACCATTTGTTTCATTAATAATATTCGAGGGTATGTTAGCTCGGGAGCCACTGATAAAAGTAGAACAAATATTTTTTCTGCAAAAAATGCGTTTTTATGTCTAGTTAGTATCTACCAAATTTCAAAAAAAATATTTCAAAAGGTTTCAAAGTATTTAAAGAAAAATGAATTTTTTTCTAATTTTGAAGACCCCATATGAATTTTTTTCTTTAAATGATCCAATGATTATGCTTATGCTTCTTAAGCATTAGCATCTTATTCGAAAATACCGTGAATACAGATAGATTCATCAAAGAGTACAAAACAGTTTTTCTGAAATCGTTCGAGAAGGTATATAGTTTCTCGGAGCTATTTCAGATCGCAAAATACGTTATTCCAGTATTTTAGTCCGTTACTAAGAAATCATCATAAAACAATCCGAGAAAGTTGTTTCCATTCTAGGCAGAAAAAGTAGATAACGTTGACAGTGACAATGAGCTTTGCATTTCTTTATTAAAATTTACCCTTTTATGGAAAGAAGACTTATTTTTAAGAGACATTTGCCACAGTTTAATGTTAATCCGAATTAAAATTCCATTTATTAGCTACAAAGCACAAAGAAAATGATGAAGTTTTTTAAAACATTTCCTAAACCTAATAATAGTAATTAATAATTATTATTTTGTTATGATTTTTTTTCAGTATTTTGCTACCGCGGAACGTATCCCCTATATTTCCTTACATGGATTCCGCTATAATATTAGATAGGGGAAGGTGAGGCACAATGATACAAGGGGCACATAGATGCACAAGCATTATTTCATAACTAATTAAATGTATTCTAGTGGTGACATCTCTAAAATGCGCCTTTCAAATATAAGAACGTAGTCGTTGGGATTGCTCAAATAGCCAGTCAACCGGTGGAATTTTAAAAAATAAAACGTGTTTCGAGTGCGGCCAACTAAAATAATACACGAAATGTAAAAAGCCTTCAGTGATCTTGTGTGGCAATTTGTAAAAATCTATATATACCAAAGTTAGGGCATCAGGTATTAAGGCTTTACTACATTTTTTTAAAAATAAATAGAGTAGTTTAATTAGTGCAATATCCTTTTTTAAAAAAATCTTTTGGGGTATTTTCATACAAAAATATACAGTCACAATGATCAATCTGATCCGTAACTGTATTAAAGGGCCCAAATATAATTTATAAAATATAGTTTTGAGTCAAAATTTTATATTCCCTTGTTGTCATCAGAAAATGGGGCGGACGTATAAGCCAAACACTAAAAGATAAAAAATGGATGAATAGAAGTTTAAGACCGCAATATCTACACTTACTTCAAGGGTATTGTCTATACGAAAAGCAGCTGGCAAGTATGGTATCTAACCTGGAACTCTGCAACATCGCGTTGAAAAGTTTAGAAAAGTTTATGAGGGAAATAAAGCAATAAGTTACAGCTCCAATATCATGTAGCATAATTTTCAGTTGACTTAAGGGTAATCCAACCTTCAATAAAAGTAGCAGTAATATCCTTCTTCTTACTAATATTAAGTTTGCTATTTTGGTAATCTATTAGAGTTTTTTAAGATTGATTTTTACTTTGCAAGTTCTATTTGTTTAATCGATTAATAGTTTCATCGATCCCTATTTTGAAGAGAAAAGTTATTCTAAACCGTTAGTTTTGTTAAGGATCAAGAGAAAATGTAAGACTGATTACGATCTTCTCACAATATAAAAGTACATTTTTCATTAAAGTATTTCTTAGTTTTGTCATTTAAAAACAGAAATCTATGCAATACAACCAACATAAATCACAAGAAAGAATTTTTGATGGATGTTGAAAACTGACCCCATGCCTTTGAAGCTAGATTATAACGTTGTATGTAGGTCATGGAAGTCAGTTGGAAATCCTAATATTTTTTTTCTTTTTAATTAAATGTTAATAAAATTACTGAAGCTGATGCGATGTTTCATTCATTCGGTTAATCCTTGCTTATTTTAAATTTAAATAGCTGTAACTCCAGAAATACTCAATCTAGACCGTAAGTATTACACATTTTGTGAAATCTGCTGGTCAAGAGGAATCTAGAACTGTAGGAAAATACAGAGGGTTGTAATGCACAGACCAATAGGTTTCAACATTTATAAGATTCGAAGTTTGGAAACCAAATACCGGTTTCGATCTTATTAGATCTCGTCAGTTTGGTACATCCGACTCGAATGCTAACAAATGTTCCGACAAGTAAGTACTAAAATTTGTCAACTTGTCGGAATATTTGTTAGCACTCGAGTTGGATATACCAAACTGACGAGGTCTAACAAGATCGAAACCGGTATTTGGTTTCCAAACTTCGAATCTAAAAAATGTTCAAACCTATTGGTCTGTGCATTAGAATCCTTGTCTTCTGGGAACTTTTTCCTAGAGAACAACCGCTTCGCTAGGTGGCAGTGTTTCAACTGTTGGTAGTTCAGCTACCTATGATTCACTATACACGCCTGGAGGACTGCATGAATTTGTAGTCTAGGTTGCATTCTACTTGCATACAGAGGGAAGGCATTAAAAAAAATAGGGGGGATTGGTCTGAAGACGTAGGGATGACAGTTACCACCAATTTAAATATGACAAAATATGTCCCCCTGTAAATATTTATTAACTTTTTTGCGTTTTTCCCAAAAAAGACAATCTAAAAAGTTATTGAGGGTGGACAGTTTTCATTGAAATGCACTGTATAAGCTTTTAGGCAATCAAGTTAAAAGTGTTGCAGTTGCAATCAAATATTGTACACAGGATCTCAAAAATATTTGTCACTTTGAGGGCAACTTTTTAATAAAACTATTACGTCACTACCGGTCAAGAACTCTCCTGATATATCCACTTCAGCGTATATTACTGTATATTAAACCGTTGACATTTGTTTTCATTGTTTGCTAAGCTAATTTGGAATGAATTTTTATTTAAGTAAATAAAATTAACCATTTTTTTCAAATTTAATTATGATAAAATATGCAGTCTTGATTGCGTGCCAATTGATTTAAATTTTCAAAATAAAGAAAAATAAAAAACAATCATAAATTTAGAGTTTTATTAGGAATCTACAAAAATGTTTTTATAATTTCATTTTTTTTCAAAATTATTAAAATATTTTGTGCATCATAATAAAAAAGCCTTAATTGTGGCAAAATAGATATGATTATTGTTCCGTGCGAACAAGTTTGATAAAATGTTTATTTATTTAATTTAAAATTTGCAAGAAAAATTAATAATTCTGAATTTCTCCTTCCAGAATATTTCCTCAATCTCGAGTATATTCATTTTTTAAAATATATATTTGGAGTTTATTTTAAATTATGAAATGATTCATCTTTCCGAATACATATTCATAATCCACAATGACCAAAATCACACAATTTATGCAGTTTTTCTATAGGTGCATATCATCAACGTGGTATAAAAATCTAAACAGTGAAATCAATTGTTTTTACATTTTTTATCTGTTTGAGTGTTCGTCTGTCTTTGTACCCACTAGTCCTGGAATGGCTTACTGAAAAGATGTAATATTTTCATAGGTTTAATTTAAACTAATTTCCACTTGGTTTAATGGGTATCATCGTCAGTGTAACAATTAGTATTTTAATAAAATTACAGTTTAATCAGGTATCATATTATGTCTCACACAAATGCATGTATCTTTTTTCGTTATTATTACTAAGTTGATCCGAAGCAATTACTACTGTGAAAAGTTGGGAAGCCAAAAAAATCAATGTCGCCGCAGCATATTTTGCACAGTACTTAAATACAGTAGAGTGCAGTAATAATACTCTTATATATCATACTTATTCGTTACATTTACGTACATATGTATGGATATTTTAAAATTCAAAATTAAAACTGTGGCACTTTATGTTTATTTACGGTATAATGAGGCCTAGAGGATCTTTTGTAAAATATATGCAATCGCTTTGGGCCCATTCCCTATAACGAATTTTGTCGTCCTTTTTCGCTCATCCTTCTGTTAGAACATACTTATGCAAATATAAACTAAACGGGTCCAGCAGCAGCGACCATTCCCCGTTCTGCTTTTGTAAAAATTCTATGTTAATTAAATAAAATTCGGATAATTCTCAATCACTAACGAGTCCACTAAAAATAAGCATTTGACTGTAAAATTTGTATGTTGAACTTTTAGCATGTAAACGTAGATGTCTATTTGAAAGTCACTTGCGCGATTCACTCTCAAGAGTATTAAAAATGAGTTGCCACTTAAGAGACGATTTCCGAAAGTTTAACTTTTGGAAGATACAAAAATCTCTCGGATGAGGCTCTCATGGAAGATATAGGTACTCTCCAACTACTACTACTAGCGATGAGTTTCGTCGAGTTCCCGTGTAATGCTGGTTGTGGTAAAAGTGAAAATTAATCAAAAAAATAATTTTGAACAACTGCAAGTCGTTATTATTGCTTTTGTTTTATTAAAAAAGCCAAAAATCCAGAAAACGTAATTGTTGGGTAGTCATGAATTTAACCAGGACATGCTCTACATTTTTTTGGTGGAACGAACTGGTCCTTGGTTATCTTCAAAAAATGAAATACAAATCTTGTCCCATCAAACCAAGAAAATATCTCTTTCGAGTATCTCTCTGAAGATTATAGCAAAGGCTGCCAAAACGCGTTAGAGCAACCTTTGTTGTGTTTTTTAATCTTTACTGGTTTCAGGGGATAAGATTTGTATTTCAATTTCTAAAGATTAAAAAACAAACTTTGTTGTGTTTTTTAATCTTTCTTGGTTTCAGAGGGCAAGATTTGTATTTCATTTTAAGCTCTACATTGGCAAGAGAAGTAAAACTTGAAGATGCTCAACAATTCCGAAACTTTGTGCAAATTTAGATTGCAGATTTGTCTAAGGTCGTTTGGCCTTTACTTCTTCACTTCGATCGAATTAGTTGTTTTGTGGGTATGAATGAGAGCAATTCTTCTTCTGTAAGTTGAACATTTTTCCGTCGAGCAATATTGGATTTTATTTATTTATTATTTTTATTTTTCTTCATAAATGTTAATTAAATTCAGAAGTTCACGTCCCGACCACTCTTTTTTGCTGGCCATCTTGAAAACATTTTGGCGAGAACTTTCAAAAATTGAAACGTGTTCGATTTTTTCAAGTAACTCTCCGGTAGTGAGAAGAATTAGTATACATTTGAGATGTTATTGTTGCTATCAGTAGAACTCTTAGAAAATTATGCTAATACTCTCGCACAGGTGTTCGCAGACATGTATCGACTTGTGAGCTACTTACGCGAGTTTTCCTCTCAAATGAACACTTATCATTATAGTTTAGTTGATACTAACAAGGAAAGGTCGCGAAGTGTCCGGCGCCGATTTTGCTAATTTTTGGATATGTTTTAAAGGACCAAAACCTAAGAGACACGTATTTTTTTTATCGGCTGATAAACGGTTTTAAGGGTAGTTTTACCCCCTCAAAGTTGGAGCAAAAAATGCATATTTTGCTGTTTCTCACATACCAAAAATGATATTCGAGTCGTTTCTTTTTCCAAAAGTTTTGTTTTGACGAGAAATAAAAGAAAAAAATTTTTTCAAAATTTTCCCACCCCCCTCATGGGGCCAAACTACCCCATTTAGAAGTTTTTTAATCCTAAAAATGGTAATTACGCCAGAAAAATTTTGAAAAAAATATATGTTATTTTATGCACCAAAACTAATTTTACCTGTTTTTGGATTTTGTCGAAAAAAATTTTTTTGAGGGGTAAACACCACTTACACGAATACGTATATGATAGGATATATTTTTATGATTTTTGTTTTATTTTTTTTTCTGAAGCGAAGTATTTCGACGAGAAGCTAATAAAATATTTTTTTAAGATTTTTTTGGTGACCCCTCGACATCTATATACACCGAAAGAAAAGTTTACCAAAATGTTTTACCCCCACCCCTCCTGTTAGGAATAAATTACCCCCTTATGAAGTTTTTAATTAACAAGATAATAGTCATTATAAGAGCTCAATTTTGAAAAATAAATGTTATTTTATACATCAAAATTAATTTTACCTGTATTTGGGTTTTGGCGAAGGAAAATATTTTGGGGGTAAACACCCTTTAACGCAAATATTTATATATAATAGAAGATATATTTGTATAATTTTCGGTTCGTTATTTTTGAAACGAAGTATTTTAAAGAAGGTACAAAAATATTATTTTTAAATTTTGGTTCTACCGTTCCCACCCTTCGCCTTGGCATACCAGTAGAGTGAGCCAGTTAACTATCTACTTGAAAAATTGGAAATTCGGGATCATTGCTGTCTCTCTAGATACCACAAAACAGAGTTTAGAAAGGTTTTAAATTTTTGCATTTCCCATCCCAGGTGACTTATCCTTCTGATAGAAATAGGACGCGAGCTGTGGCTGGAAAAATTCGGAAAAATTATTTTTATTGTTTCTTGTTGAAATATTTCGTTCCAGGAAAAAAAGAAACGAATATCTTTACCGCCATAATAATATACACTTAAGTGTTTTGGTAAATTCCCATATTTCTCGTGTAGGTATATCTAATATACAAAACTTTTAAATTTTTATAAAGTTCAGACAACTGACCGCAATTTTTATATAAATATTTTATATACGTATTTGCTCTAAAGGGTGTTTACCCCCAAAAATTTTTCTTCGACAAACCCCAAAAAAAATTCAATAAAATAAGTTTTGGTGTATAAAATGTAGTGTTTTTTTTCAAAATTTTGCTGTTATAATGATAATTTTTTGAATACTTAAAAACCTCAGAAAGGGGTGGTTTACCCCCTTACGAAGGTGCAAAAGTTTAGAATTTTTTTCGGTGTATAAAAAGAGATCGTAATGATCTCGAATTTTCCGATTTTTTAAGCAGATGACTCACCCTCTGGTAAGATAAGGTGGAGAGAGGGGAAGAGGGGTGACTGGAAAAGTTCAAAAAAATTAATTTTCTAATTCCTCGTTGAAATACTTCCTTTCAGATAAAAAAAGAATTAAAAATCATAGAAATACATCCTATTATATACGTGTTTGACCTAAAGGGTGTTCACCCCCAAAATATTTTCCTTCACCAAAACCCAAATAAAAGTTAAATTAATTTTGATGTATAAAATAACATTTATTTTTCAAAATTTAGCTGTTATAATGACTATTTTCTTGTTAATTAAAAATTTCAGAAGGGGTAATTTACCCCTATCAGGAGGGGAAGGGTTAAAAAAATTTGGTAAACTTATTTTTTGGTGTATCTAGATAGTAGAGGGATCATAATAATCTCGAATTTTCCGGTTTTTTAAGTAGGTAGCTCACCCTCCTATAAGGGAAGGGTGGAGGGTGGGAATGACGGGTCACCGAAAAAATCTTAAAACATTATTTTTTTAGTTTCTCGTCGAAATACTTCGCTTCAGAAAAAAAATAAAACAAAAATCATAAAAATACATCCTATCATAAACGTATTCGTGTAAGTGGTGTTTACCCCCCAAAAAAATATTTTTCGACAAAATCCAAAAACAGGTAAAATTAGTTTTGGTGTATAAAATAACATATATTTTTTTCAAAATTTTGCTGACGTGATTACCATTTTTATGATTAAAAAACTTCTAAATGGGGTAGTTTGCCCCCATGAGGGGGGTGGGAAAATTTTGAAAAATTTTTTTTCTTTCATTTCCCGTCAAAACAAAACTTTTGGAAACAGAAACGACTCGAATATCATTTTTGGTATGTGAGAAACAGCAAAATCTGCATTTTTTGCTCCAACTTTGAGGGGGTAAAACTACCCTTAAAACCGTTTATCAGCCGATAAAAAAAAATACGTGTCTCTTAGACACTTCGCGACCTTTCCTTGTAAGTTTAACTAATCATTTCTCTTTCTACCAGTAGTACGACATAGAGTATTGGATTCTTTGCATGAACCATCTGCTGTAGGATAAGAACACGAGCGAAAATCAAGTGCAAGGCAAGTGAGAGTGAGAGTGAGAGGGAGGAGAGAGACAGAGAGAGAGAGAGAGAGAGAGAGAGAGAGAGAGAAAGAGAGAAAGAGAGAAAGAGAGAAAGAGAGAAAGAGAGAGAGAGAGAGAGAGAGAGAGAGAGAGAGAAGAGAGAGAGAGAGAGAGAGAGAGAGAGAGAGAGAGAGAGAGAGAGAGAGAGAGAGACGGAGAGAAAAGAAGAGTTCAGAATTTTATTGGAAATAAAATACCATACAAAAAAAAGTGTAAGCGCAATAACTGTTGTTTATTACCCTGAAATATATCGTATGAGGAACTACAAAATAACCTGCAAATTGATCGGAGCAAATAGTAAAACTTGCTTTTAAAAATATGGCCAAAACTTTCAACCGCTGTACGAGATAATTAAACATCGATTTTCGTTACTTTTGTTTGACGTGGACGGATTCTGAAAACTGTTTTACAGCAATTAGTCTCTTCTGGAACAATGTCAGTTGCACAAAACCACTTTAGTTTTAGATGTAATCTAGATGCATTTGCTATGTTCTGCTTTTGTTGGCTGAACCGGTAAAGCATAACGGCTTTTGTCGAGATGTTGTGTAACTTGGTGAAACATTAAAGTTATTGGCGCATTTTAGACACGCCACCCTTGGATCGACAACAAACAGAATAAACTCAAAAAATAACTGGGATTTTTAACATTAATGCAGAACATTTTAATCTGTGCAATGTTTTAGTTCCGTTTCCAATCTGTCCTTTCGCATTTTTGTTGCCCTAGATTATTAAATGGGCTATTTGAATTTCAAATAAATCACTTAGCACGTTTCACCTTTTTTTCCCTTAGCGGTTAATCCCCTGCCCATTATTATTCAATTTGACGTTTACTGGCATAACGTCGCGATCGTAGGGCATAATTTAATAATCCGCCTGTGCCAAAAGAAACGCAATCCTGAAATTGTTCGGTGCCACAAATCATCCCTATTTGCGGCTACCTCGAATCCCCTAAGAATGCGGCCATTAGAAATTTACAAGAAAAATCCCGCTCGCCATCATTTCTTTGTCCTCGGGGGTCCTTAAATTGGCGAAATTCTTTTGAGAGTGCCGGATTTTGCTACGAACGCTATAAGCATCCGAAATGATTCAATATATTTTCATTTATTTTCCCAAAACTCATTAACTTAAGTAATAGTTGTAATTTGAGATTGAATTAATTGCGTATTTGAAGATCTTTCGAATTATGCCAATGATGGGAATGAACAACTGAGGAAAGTTTTAATTATGTGACTCTTATTCGCTTTTGTTTGCTTTCTTTGGCTGAATTTTCATATTTCTTTAATTAAAACCCGAACTAAAGTTTCTCTGATTTACCGAATTGGTTTTTTTAATATCTTTAATTCCAGCAAAAGCTCCTTTATTTTAATGAAATCCGACAAAAAAAAACTACGTAAATTCGAAAGAATTCGATAAACTTAATTGAATTTTGCTCGTCTCTACTTCTCTTATTGCATGGATTTCACGTGCTGAAAAGTTGAAATGATGAAGTTAAGCTTAGATTAGAAGATTTGGGGCTGACATAAGTTATCTTACATTTAAGATTTTTACCAACAGAAATATTTGCCTGTCAACGTAAATGCTAAAATTA
Source organism: Dastarcus helophoroides (assembly GCA_028583605.1). Classification (NCBI taxonomy): domain Eukaryota; kingdom Metazoa; phylum Arthropoda; class Insecta; order Coleoptera; family Bothrideridae; genus Dastarcus; species Dastarcus helophoroides. The sequence goes on from CM053335.1 coordinate 2,764,762, forward strand.
GCAATATTTTAACGCCTAAGTTATTTATTTGAGCCTCACAAACATACTGATATAAATTTATTCATTTTCTTTTTAGACTTCAGTTGACGGGTAATAACAATTACATCCAAGATTCTATTCTGTCTTCTATTTTGTTTCTGTTGCACATAAAGCCTCTTAACTTCAACCTCAATTCAATATACAGGTTGTATCAAATTCGCTTCTCACTAACGGTAAGAGGTACAGCACCGATTAAATTAGAAATCGATAAATTGAAAATATTTCTTGCTGCTATGGAGATTTTTAAAAGAAAGTAAAATTTTGAATTTTTGTCTTTATTTTTTCTTGGCGTTATTTAAAAGTAATCGAAAAAGTAAAAACACTTTTTCGTTGGCGTTTTTTATCCTCTACAAGAAGCCTAGAAAGATTTTTATTTGACGTTTCGTCCTTTCGCTACCATTATTAAGTATACGGCATTTTAAATAGACACCTGTAATTCTTATTGCATCTTTGAGTAGCTTTTGAATTTCCGACTTCACTGATGTATCAAACTTTTATGTGCCTAAATATTTCATAACTGTAAACTTATAACTATAAGTTAACCCGAATGTAATAAAATACGACAAGTAAAATGCGGGAGTTATAATTCTATTTGTTGTTTGTTATTCTAATTATTCTAAATCTCCATAATTGTTCTGTCTGAAATGAGTAGGAATTATTTTTGGTGTTCAATTATTTACGATTATGTGTGGTCTTCTTTGTTAAAATTTATTTATTGTGCCATTACCTTGTGTTCTTACCAATTAATTAAATTTTTATAATTTCATTGTTAATAATAATTGTGAAAGGAAAATAAAGTAACGTTAATCTGAAAATCAGTGTTTTTTAGTGATGTCGGCTTAAAGATGAGAAACGTTTAGCTGCATACATCAATGAAGTCGGAGTTTCACAAGCTGCACAAAGATGCAACAACAGTTACAAGTCCATATTTAAAATAACGCAGTTGATGATGGTAGTGAAAAGATGAAAAGTTTAACAAAAATATTTCTTATACTATTTTGTAAAAAGTAAGAAATTTCAGTAATTTTTTTTTTCGATTACGATTCAGATAACGCCAAGAAATAATAAAAACAAAAATTCAAAATGTTACTTTTTTTCAAAAATCTGAAAAGCAGCAAGGGATATTTTCGTTTTCTCAACGGAATATTCCTGATCGCTAAATTATGTAATTTTGCCCCAATTCAACCAATGCTGTTTCTCTTACTGTCATCCAGATCCCGAAAAGCCAATTTGTTGCAACATGTGTAGCTATGCAGATGATAGTAGTCTGATGTCATTCTTTATATTTGACAAACCTTTATGCGTCGATGCTTTAGAAATGCCAAGGAAAGAACAAATAGGGATTATTAATCAAAACCGTGCTGAAATGGACAAAAATATCTTTCTTTTTAAGTTTAATCCTCCGGCAAAGGTCAACCCCATTATGTCTTCAAAGCACTGCAAGTAGGATGCGGAAACAAGGATAGATGGCGAGGAACCGCCAAGATAAGTTGTAATTTTTGGTAAAGATTCCGTTCCGAGTTCCATAGCTTGGAAGTTCTATACAAAAAAGAGTCTTCGTAGACAGAAGTCCTCACTGTGTCAAGTTGACCTGCAGAGGAAATTTGCTGTCTCTGATTGTCTTGTATGTTTCAAGAATCTTGTCCTTGGGGAGATCAATCCTATTAGTTTCTGCGAGCATCTCCCATGAAAGTACTTGGAGGAAAGATATAAGTCACCAACCATCCGCCTCTGCTCTAGTGTTTCGAGAGAATTGGTCAAACTCTCGTCATTAATGAGGCGAATCGCCGTTCTTTGAATTGAATCGAAAAGAGCTAAAGTGTGCTTTGGGGCTGAACTCCAAATATGTGAACAGTTTTTTAGTGTTGGCCTAACTTGAGCTTTGTATGGTGTGAGTAGCTGAGGGGATGTGAACTACTTTTTAGCTCTAAAAAGAAAGCCTAGCTTCTGAGAGGCGGACTTGGCAATGGCGCGCTTATGATCGTCCCAAGAGAAGTGCTCGCATTGACCCTTAGGATAGAAAGATTAGGTCCCATCGGAAGGACTTTACCATCCATTAGTATGTTTGTTGCATTATCGCTTGAATGTTTGTTGCATTATCGCTTGATGTTTTCTTAGAGAGAACCGCGGCCTGCGTTTTTGAAGCGTTGAAGTCGACCAGATATTTCTTACCCTGGTTAACTTTAATGGTTCAAAACCCTAGGGCACTGTTTTTTCCAAAGCGTCGGTTTCTTTTCTACAGTACTTTCATGGGAGATCTTTGCAGCGTCACTCACTCTTTGTAAGAGCGAAATTTTTCAGGAAAAAATACATTTCTGTGCAATCCAGTTCGGCGCAGGGAGAATTACTGTCTACGGAAATTCTTTTTTCTATAGAAATTTTTAACTCTGAGATTTAAAACCTTTTTATTTCTTAAATTTTTTTTGAGTTTCACTCTTCAATCTTTTCAGATTTAAATCAAAATTTCGAGATTCAAGATTTGGCACAAAACATAATATGAGCACAAGGGAATATAAGGAAATTTCTTTTCATTTTAATTTTTTCATTTTGCATTTATTTTATCCGACATTTTGGTCTTGTGAATCTTCTTAGAAAGTTCTGCATCCTTAGTTACTCGATCTTTTTCAAAGCTGCCATACCTTAACCGAAAATGGGAACCCATAAATTAAAGCCACACTATCATTTGTTGGGTTATAGATTTTCTGCTAGAGACTAATATGTCCATAAAAAGTCATCTTAGAAAACAAAACAAACTGCCGGTTAAATAGCCTGTTAATTAGTAAAATTGCATATTAGGTAATAATAGATCAGCTTTAATACTTGTTTCATCGTAATCGTAGATTTATCGATTCAGTGTTAAAGTACTCTAAAGTTAATCCGGTTTAAAAATAGATACGGTATATTTCTGTTTACATCGTTTTTTTGCCAACAAACGCAATTGCAATCAGTTGATGGTTTTCGATCAAGAAGACTAATTTCTGATTGATTAATTATACCGGCAAGTAAATTTGAATCATTTGGAGAAAGGGCAAATCACAACAAATTTAGAACGGTCATTTGTCTGAGTGGTCTACTGTTGGTCCAATTTTCTTAAAAGGGAAGTAAGAACTTTACCGGGTTGGGCAAAAGTCCCGGAACGGCTCGATTACAGCCGAACGGGACCTCGTATTAACTTCGGGTTTTCGACACTGTATTCAGCAAAATTTTTAAAACTTCTTGACATATATTTCAGGACCGTGACGTCATTACGGTCGGAGGTGTGACATAAGTGTCAATTTTTTTTTTAGTTTTTTCTATATTTGTATACTTTAAGGAGTCCCGAATTCAGCGATGTAACGTTTATATGGATTCTGTTATGCAATGTGGTCTCAATATGAAAAAATTAGAAATTACAATCGTAATTAACAAAGAACAGTTGATATGGCCCCTTCTACCTATCCATCTGATGTGGGGAAAGTTTACCCGATGAAAGAAACTAGTCGAAACAAGAAATCGTGCTGAATATGAACCAGCTGTATCCAAAATGGACACTCTTTTTTTACCATTTTTTTTACAAAACCAAGACCCACGTAAATGTCTGGGCGGGTATAATTGGAACACATGTAATAGGGCCGTTTTTTCTAAATGATAATTTAACTGGTGGTATCTATTTAACTTTATTACGCGAAACAGTTATACCCGCTGTAATTCAGATATTTCCCAACCGCGAAAATCCTCAGGTGATCGCCAATGACGTGTACTTCCAGCAAGACGGGCTCCGCCACAGTATGCCAGGATTGTAAGAGATTTTTTGGACAATGTCTTTCCCTGTAGATGGATAGGTAGAAGAGGTCATATCGAATGGCCGGCTAGGTCACCTGACCTAACCCCTCTTGATTTCTTTTTCTGGGGTCATTTGAAGTCTGTGGTATATCACACAAAACCTGCCACGGTACAAGAGCTTCAAGAAAGAATTCTAGCGATTGCTGATAATATTACACCTCAGTCCCTCCAAAATGTTCAGCGGGAATTTGTGGACAGGCTAGCACATTGTCAGGCAGTGGAAGGATTCCAATTTGAACATTTAATAAAATAAATATTTTCTGTTAATTACGATTCTAATTTTTCCTTATTGAGACCACATTACATAACAGAATCCATACAAACGTTACATCGTTGAATTCGGGACTCCTTAAAGTATACAAATGTAGAAAAATATACTGGAAATTTCATTAAAAAAAATTGACACTTATGTCACACCTCCGACCGTAATAACGTCACGGTCCTGAAATACATGTCAAGAAGTTCTAAAAATTTTGCTGAATACAGTGTCGAAAACCCGAAGTTGATACAAGGTCCCGTTCGGCTGTAATCGAGCCGTTCCGGGACTTTTGCCCAACCCAGTATAGTACATACTGACAACGAAATAAAATGTCATGCAAGGCTCAATATTGCTTCCAAAAACAAGCAAAATTGTATCTTCCAATCTAAGGCAGCCATAAGCATTTCTTGAAAGAAAAATAGTAGAAAGATTTTATGATACAACGGTCTCTCGTATAAACCTATGCCCTTTACTTAACATGGGATTATGCACAAGCAATAGTTTATTTCAATAAACTTCGAATATAATCGATGAAGATAACATTCAATGCCTCGTTGGCAAAATTCGATTGATTTATGCGAATTAATTAGTGAATAGTTTGGGTCAATAAATTCGTGCTACACCTACAACGAATCCGAGGTGGTCATTTAAATCATGTTGTATAATCTAACACTAATAAAAAGGATTGTACTTTATTAGCTCTTTAAAGGATATTTCTGTTATTGCTTAAAATTGTAGCATCTATATTTGCAATTTAGACACATTGTAAAAGTTTCGCGGAAAAAGTCGAAATTTCGAGATAGAAAACAAAAAACTGACATTTATATAATACATGGAAACCTAGAGAGATCATTTAAAACAAATATTTTTAAGGATTCATAATTATAGAGTAAAAAGTCGTCAGAATAAATTCGAAACGTCAAAAAACGGCTTGGGAGAAATAGAAATTCTGAGGAAAATCTAGAAATTTTTTAGGAAAATGTGAATTCGGGAAAAAGTTGGATTCAAAAATGACATATAATGACATTTTAAAAACAATTATGTTTGCTATAGAAGTAGAAACGTAAATACTCTCAAAATTTCAATAACAATTTATTATGGCAAAAATTGAAATGTTTAATTAAGTCCAAAGTTTTCAGAGAAAACTTACAACAACTAAGAGCATAAATTTCTAGAAAAATGGTTACAGGTGGTTTTTTTGTGTTTGTTTTTTTTCGTATTTTTTAAGCCATTTGTCGAAATTGATTTTACTTCCAAATTGAGAAAATTAAAAAGTAATAAATTTATTATATACATATATATATATATATATATATATATATATATATATATATATATATATATATATATATATTATATATATGATACGTATGAATATTTTGTAATAGTCAGAATTTAAATAACATTATTTTCAAAAATATAAAAAAAATTAATTCATTCGGATTCATAATATGCTTCACTGTTGGTAAACGGAATACAAGTCAGGTTTATTATTGCAAAGATAATTAGTCAAAATACTTTCCCTCCTGATAAGCCGCTATTGTACGGCGAACAATTTGCACATCTGTTCATAGCGTTTATGGGGGGATTTGACTTAATAAGTATTTAATTTTATCAGTTTTTTCTGCTGTTCTACTTATCTCAATAAAAATATTTTTCTTATATTCATAAACAATGGTTTAATTCCCTTTAAGTCACTGGCAATTGTTATCGTAATTCTTACTAGTTAGTACTTAAATGGGGAAGTTTGTTTGACTATCTGTTTGTCTTGCTATCTTTTAACAGTTTAACCACTAAACCGGTTTAGAAGAAAATGGAGTTTCCTTAGTCTTCCATAAAAAAGATCAAAAAAATGACGAAAATGGCAAGTACAGAAAACGGGCAAATATAGTAATGGACCAACAAGGAGACATTACGGCCAACTTGAAGGAAAAACTAGAGATATGGAGAAAGTAAGTAGAAGAACTGTTTAAAGATGAAAGATAAATCACCCACTTCGACAATATGCAACAGGAAACAGGTCCAGACATAACAAAAGAAGATGTGATTCAACTCATCAAGTCATCTAAAAATGCAGAGACACCTGGTCCAGATGAATTACCAACAGAGATCTTAAAACTGATACAGGATGACCAAATTTATTTGCTGGTTGAATTATTCAATGGAATCTATAAACACGGTGTCATCCCGCAAGACTGTCGTCTGGTTTCCAAGTTTGTCACTCTCCCCAAGAAGACAGATGCACGGCAATGCAATGAACATCGCACAATCAGCTTGATGAGTCATACGTTAAAAGGGTTTCTCAAGATAATCCATAACAGAATCTATAGAAAATTAGAAACCGAGATAGGAGAAACACAGTTTGGATTTCGAACTGGCTTTGGAACTCGCCAAGCATTGTTTGCCTTCAATATTTTAGCCCAAAGATGCTTCGACGTAAACCAGTACGTTTATGCCTGTGTTGTGGATTATAATAAGGCCTTTGACAAAGTTAAACACGACCAACTTGTAGTGATTCTAAAGGAAAAATAATTGGACACTCGTGATATACGTATAATAACCAACCTCTATAGTGACTAGAGAGCTATGTTGCGTGTTGAACAACAGATGAAATCCAAATTAAGAGGGCCGTAAGACGGGGATGCGTGTTGTAACCTCTATTTCTTAAACTATTTCACAGGAGATAATGAAAAAAGCCTTAGAAGACTAGGAGACTGAAATCAAAATGGGAATCAAAATTAACGGCAAGCCAGTTAACAATATCAGATTCGCAGATGACACTGTTCTGATGGCGGAAACATTGGAGAATCTTAAAAGTATTTTGGACAGGGTAGTTGCAGCCAGTGAGGAAAAGGGATTGACTCTGAATGATAAGAAAACTAAAGTTATAATAATATCATAAAAATTAAAGACTAAATGAAAATCTGCTCATTTATAATGATCCCGTTGAGCGGGTACATAAATATGATTATTTGGGAACAACTGTGAATAACAATAACGACATCACACAAGAAATCGGAACGAGAATTGGGAAAGCACGGGCGACGTTTGTAAAGGTGAAAAACTTGTTCTTGGGTCATGATATAAACTTAAATCTAAAAATGAGATTAGTCAGATGCTAAGTTTTCCCGGTTCTGCTTTGCGTGGTAGAGGCATGGACCGTAAACAAAAATAACATGAATTCGAAATGTGGGTATATAAAAGGACACTCAAAATACACTGGACTGACAAAGTGACAAATGTTGAAGTGTTACAACGAAAAATTTTAATTACAATCAAACGGCGAAAACTTGAGTACCTGGGTCATGCGGTGAGAGTGCAATATCAATTATTGCAGTTGATCATGCAGGGAAAAATTCAGGGCGGAAGGAGTGTTGGAAGTCGGCGTATCTCATGGCTTCGCAACCTAAGAGAGTGGTTTGGGTGCATATCTACCCAATTATTTAGAGCGGCAGCTTCAAAAATACGCATTGCAATGATGATTGCCAAACTCCACAGCACCTAAAGAAGAAAGCAGAAGTACGACAAAGGGAATAGGCTACATATTAAAAAAAAACCCAAAAGCGAGTATTCAGTCTATACATTGAAGCTTGCATACCAGTACTATATCTCTGTGTCAAACGTTTATTAACGCTAATATTTTTGTGATTTTCATTTATTTAGTTTTATAAGTTGTCGAAAATTCCTTCGACACGTAACTTAAAAAAAAAACTTCCCATATCTATACAGGCAAAATTCCGAGCGACCGTTGATGCACACAAAGTATCATTAATTAAATCTTTTCTTTCAGGTACGTCTTTTGAACCCAGAACGTTAAATGTAATAAAATTGACGTTAATACTTAAATGATTTCAGGAATTATATTGCTTTCTGTTAAATAGTAGGGCAACAATCGCCGGAGCAATTTTGAATATTTTCCCGCTGTTTAGCATTTTTCCCATCAGTGTGAAGCATCTTAAAGAGGATAACAGAAAAAAGACAATGAATTTATTGAAGATAGATAAAAAGTTTTTAGTGAAATATCAAGTCCCATATATTCGGACAAGACGGATGCTTTTGATTTCTAAAATCCGATTCACATTTTGTTTTAAGGAATCACCTCGCCCACCGTTATGAATCCCATGTGACCCACTTTTGCGGCAGATTATTCGCTTGGAAGCACCAATAATTTTTGACCTTTCCATAAATCATTTGATATAATTTGAAAGACTTTTAAAAGCGAGGTTTATTGATGGCGTGCGGGATTCACGTTGGTTATTCTACAAAAATCAAACGAATTGGTTTGATTGATTTACATGCGACGCAGAATTGTTTAAAACGGCGACAACAAAGAGCTTCAGTTTCTGAAATTTTCGGTTGACAGCTATGCGGCCTTTGTGTGCTCGTTCGTTCTCCTATTAAGCTGCGTCCAGCGTCAGAGTGAATGGTGGATGTGATTAGTGCGCCCCCGGGGGAGATGAAGGATCAGACAACCCAATCAGGGGCTACAATAGAAGCTGAGCATGAGATAACTTTAGACCTGTGCTATACCTGAAAGTAATGGCCATGTACACATGGTTACACTGAAACTGAAAGATCTGATAATATTTTAGGCGAAAACTTGTGTGTGCAACTTTGTGTGAGAATAGAATAACCTAATTAGATAAAAGTTTCGTTAAATTTGAAAGAGTTTAAACCTAAAATTTCTTTGCACTGTCCGTACTTAGTTTTTTTTTAACATACGGCATATACTTTCTCTTAACCGGTAAGCCCTGGAGTAGACAAGTGGCGAGTTGCCCATTTGACTAGTTAATTCGACGTGTACTACGAGTATGTTTTTTTAAATAGAAAAATATATTTCCAGTGTAAGAATATATTAGGATAATCCTTGCTTTGACGAGTTTAGAATGTTTTTTAAGTTTTAAGTTTCTATTATTAACTTGTGCCAACATGTTACTTTTACATTCTTGTACGATGGGGTTTTGCGGCATTAAATAATTCATTTTTTATTTTGGACAACGTAAGTATTAAAAATCTTCGACATTTGGCACACTTAGCTTTATATCTGTGGCTAATATTATAATTTTAGAAAAACGTTTGAAAAGAGATTTTGATTTTATACTAAGAAATTCAAGAAAAAATTTGAAAATTGACAAACTTCACTTTTCTACCTTCCTATTAACATTTAGAGTATTCAGCTAAGACTTTAAATTCATTTAGAAATTTCTACAAATTTCAACAAAAAAATATATGCGAGAAAAATTATTTGGAAGGACTAAGATATTTTCTTAAGACAAAAATATAAAAAAAACACGGGAAGATTGAAATTTTGTTAAAGTGTCACCTAGGAGTATTTTAGGTGCCACACCTTTCTGTACCATGCCATGAGGCCAAGGAAGGCCGAAAACGGTCTATGGTTGTAACCATTTTCACTGTATCATATTAGATTCCTACATTACATTTAATTGACATTATTTGTTGCGTTGGTGCTTGTATTTAATGAAACTTTTTATGCAATCCATAATACATTTTTTATTTTGGACAACGTAAGTATTAAAAATCTTTGACATTTGGCAGACTTCAGCCTTCGTTAGCTTTATATCTGTGGCTAATCTTATAATTTTAGAAAAATTTTTGAAAAGAAATTTTGATTTTATACTAAAAAATTCAAGACAAAATTTGAAAATTGACAAACTCTACTTTTCTACCTTCCTGTCAACATTTCGAGTATTCAGCTAAGACTTTAAATTTATTTGGGAATTTCTAAGAATCTCAACAAAAAAATATATGCGAGAAAAATTATTTGGGAGGATTGAGATATTTTCTTAAGACAGAAATATAAAAAAAAACGCGAAGATTGAAATTTTGTTAAAATGTGTCTCCTAGGAGTATTTTAGGTGCCACACTTTCTAATGTCCGTACCATGCCATGAGGCCAAGAAAGGCCGAAACCGCTGAATGGTTGGTTGTAACCATTTTCACTGCATCATATTAGATTCCTACATTACATTTAATTATTTGTTGCGTTGATGCTTGTATTTAATGAAACATTTTATGCAATCCATAATACAAGAAAGCTCCCTAACCCTGAACCTTTCTGTCTTTAGTTACATCGTACATGATCACGCTGTAAATGGTATTGCTGTTTAGAGGTTTAGGTTTTTGCTTTTCAAAACACTATACTGCAATGGATTTGGTACAAAATTACCCGCGATATAGCTGGAAAGTTGAGTTTTTCGTATTTTTATATAACAGAGCAAACAGGATACAAATGAAAAAAAAATCAATTCATTTAAGGGTATGTCCAGCAGTTCCATGGTTAAGTAATGCTTCATTGATAAATTATTTTAAAGAATATTGTAGTCAAAATTTTATTATGTGAAATTAAAATATCCGACTAAATGCAATATCAAATGAAACCGAAAGTAAAAGCAATTAAAAGCAATTGCTTGTTGATTCAATAGCTGTTTGAATGAAGTTTTTCGATTCGCTGAAAGTTATAATTGGAAAAGTTACCAAATACATAATAAAACCATTATTGGTAAACTTATAACGTTAATACGCCCTTTAGCCTTAATCAGCATCTAATATTCGATTTGTAATAACAGTAACTACAAAACCAAAAGAGAAAATTATCGAAATAAAAGAGGGTTTCCAACAGTGCAACAAACTAAGCTTCATCCATTAGGTGGGATTTCTTATTTCCGGTAGATATTTCAATTCGGAAGTCAGGTAATTGGAAGGCATTTCATTAAGCTAGTGTTGTTCCAGAGTAAAATTGTTCAATGTTGTCACAGTCGAACGGCTTGGAAAAATTGAGGGAATGTTTTTCTTGCTAATTAAAACATTCAGTGATTTATCTCAAGTTCTTATAATTTATATACCCAAGATGTTTTTATTTGTGAAAAAAAAAAATAAAAAATAAAACATAAATTCTTCCGCATAAATAGAATATTTTGATCTTTTACTTTGTTGCAATTAGGACACTGTATCTGTTTAACAAAAATATTAAGAACTGTAACGATGATATAAACTAATTTTTGAATTCAGGATGGGATCCAAGCTCGAATTTCCGCAATAACATTTAATTATCCCTAGAGTAATTTTGCAAAAATATATAGCGTAAATGTGAAAGAGCAGATCTTCCTTTAAGCAATCATCTCCGGTGTTATTTTTTAATTTAGATTTTACCGTTTGAATTTACATTGAGTAATTATCAGATGCAAGAGCTGATTTAAGGAAGTGCAACAAGTACTGCATCTTAGAATCCCTACTGATTATGAGAGCCCCCACCACCCCACCACCAAACATTTTAAATTGTTGAAAAATTTCGTCGCTGCTGGTACTGCTGGAAAATGTTTAATATGCTTCGAAATTAAATAATTGAGCTGAATGAGCACCGAACATTGCAGATGAGTACTTATTTATTTTTTAGAATTTCCATCTTAGTTTTTGTCAAATCGGGTAATTATTTTCGTACCCTTTATAAATCATTTATTTTTTTCAATTTCTGTTTTATTTTTCGTTAGGAAGGTTGACCGAAATGTGAAACAGTTGCAAAGAATATGCAAATATAAATAATTACTCTGCAAAAGAATACCTAAAAACTTCCATTACTTGGGCCTTATTCTCCATCGTTAGTCTACCTTATCATGTACAGTGGGCGAGTGATAAACGCTTTTTTCTCTATTAAGCTATTTAGCCTTGAAACAATTTACATTCAGAAAGTTTGTTACGCTCTATTAAAGGGAGATGTAGGTTGATTTACTGCCTTCTAAAATAATGTTTAACACATTTTTTTTAACTCTCTACCTTTATTAAGTCTTCCGAACATGTAGTTACAATTGAGAATTTATGATTGAGATACCCTGAATAATTACAATTAATTATATGTCGTAGGATTATAGTGAAATACGGCTTTTCATGAAAAACCTAGCATATCATGAAATGTCGGCGTTTAATGTAAAATCTTATTATTAAACCATCTGCCGAGGCCTTTAATGAAATGTCTAGTTTTTTTAGTCATACGAGGGTGGATTGATAAGTCAGGTAAAAATGAAACAAAGAGTTGCCTTTTTCCAATGAGTGCCATTTATTTTTTAACATAATCCCGCTTTAGAGCTATACACTTAGTTAGACGATGCTGAAGTTTTTTGATTCCGGCGGAAGAATGGTTAGAAGCATTATCGTGGTGAAACAAAACTTTTATTGCTCCAATAGTGTCGCGCAATACGCTCCATTTATTGCCTTCCTTTTTGGAGGAAAATAATTAAGATTATGCCTTCTGCATCCCAGAAAATCGTAGCCATAATTTTGCCTGCTGATGGAACCAACTTGACATTCTTCGGAGCACTGCCACCAGCTTCGACCCACAGCCTAGATTATTCTTTTGTCTTTGGTGCGTAAAAATGAATCCATGTTTTATCTACGGTGGTAAAACGGCGCAAAAACTCAACTGGGTTTCGTTCGAGTAGCAAACTAGCCTGAGAAAGTGTCACCTTTCACGTTTTTGGTCAATTGTCAACAAATGCGGCATTCATCCTGCTGAAAGCTTTTTCATATGTAAATGTTCATGAAATATGTTGGAAACTCGTTCATGTGAGATGTTTATAGTGTTGGCTATTTCTGTCAGCCTCATTCGTCGATCTTCTAATATGATATTGTGAATTTTCGTGATCATTTCTGGAGTTGTTACCTCAATTGGACGTCCTGAGTGAGGAGCATCTTCCGTGCTTGTTCTATTACAACAAAATTCAATAAACCACTTGGGAATTATCTTAAATGACGGAAAATATTCACCATGATTCACCATTAAGAGATTTTTTCATTTCATTGATGGTTTTTTTGCGAAAAAAGTAATGTTTTATCAACACCCGAAATTAAGTTTTTTTTTCATTTTAACAGCGAAAGAACGACTTGTCCGGTCTAAACGACTGACAAAACAATGCTAATTCAAATATTAGTATGAAATTTTGTGTATGCAATTTCAAAGCCATGACCTGTCCAAACATGTTATAAACTTGTATACTAGTATTATCGCTTCATTAATTTTTACCGGACTTATCAATCTGCCCTCGAATAGTGTTGTAAATACCTGCCGAATTGATTAGTCGGCACTTTATGAAATTAATATTTGGAGGTTAGGTAGGTTATTCCCATTTATGTTTTGTGCTTTGATATTTGATTTTTTTTAAAAAACTGCAGAAATGGAAGGAGACTCTTATAAAGTTGAAACATTTATTTCAAGCATATTATCAAAAAGATTATGAAGAGAAACCCAATAAACGTCCATGATATACAGAATATTTAAATAAAATAAATTAAACAGTTTCAAATATTTTTTGTAAGTTTAGAGAAGCAGTTTCCTTCAGCGCCTTAGTGTAATGGCAAGGTATTTTATACAAAAAAAGAGGAATTCTAGATGCCACAAAATCATCTCCTGTACCAATAAACTCTGTCGCCTTAATATTTATAATTTTATATTTATTGTTCTTTTTTTGGTTCAGTAAATGTTTCTGTTAATATACCTCTCTTTTTTCGAATATACTACATCTGATCATAACCGACAATATTTCCACATCATCCCCTCTGTTATGTTTAGGTTATTTCATGATTTGCCGACAATCGTAAAAGCGACATATTGTGAAAAACTGATTGTTGCAACATAAGCCTAAATAAATGCGGCACTTCAATAAAAGCCTCGTCGGATGATGTAATAATATTTTACAGAAAATGTCGGCATTCATGACATGCCTAAGTATTTCATGAAAAGGCGTATTTTATTATAAGCATACGACCTATACACGGTGGTAACTACCTGGAATAAGTTCAATGTACCAGAACCAGAGTTTTTGTCATAAAATTTCTATTTTTTCTTCCTTATAGGGGCAAGGGGATGAGAACAAAATCCAACTTTTTTAAAGTTAAATAGTATAACTTGTTAATCCTTTTTGAGTTAGCAAATTGTCAAATTAACTTCAATACAAATAAACCTAGCTTGTTTTTATTATTTTTAGCTCATTAGTATATGATAAACTGTAAGTTGCAAATTGTAGACCTTCTTTCTATGCTAAACTCTTAGTCAAAGTTTAGTAACTACCTTGTTACATCCTTTAATTAATATGCGCACTTCATACTCCAGAAGATTCAATTTGTGAAGCCTGCATTTATCAGAGGTAAAATCATTTAATATTAAAGCATATCTGCAAGTGGCATTTTGTTGCTTAAAGATGAAGCTTTCCAACTCGTACTGTATAAGCAGCGAAATACAGCATAATTTTCCAGAGGCTGTAGAATTTATATTGAGATATTCCGCGTATCATCTTTCACCTCTTATCTCAAGCGGGATGTTTCCCTAGCATCTTAGCTGAAAATGTCCCAAATATATGTTCAAAATTTAAGATAACACCTCAAGTCATTTGTTAGGGAAGTTACCTCAACACAACTTCTTCTGATGCTCATCCATCAACTTGGCAAGAAATATGTCCCGAATTAGCCCCAAGACAAAAAGTCATGTTGTATGTCGAAAACTCGTAGAAAACTGCCAGTCAGGCGACCGTGTTTAGGAAATCCCTCGATTAATAGTGAGTGATTTATTAGAGAGTTAACTATGTGCTCATGGTTTAACTCCTACTAGAATTTTATGTCATTATCAAGTCTAATATTCAGATTTGGCTTAAAATGTACAAACAAGTGAACTGTGAGGTCTAATTGTGAATGTCAGAAGTGGGAAAATTTAATGCTGCAGCATTACAACTCTAAATCATCCCAAATATTCTAATTAGCATTCTGGAAGTGGCTTATTTAAATTTCAAATGGATGCGTTATACATTAATCGGGTTATCGCACAATTTGGAATAGTATATCAAAAATTTTGGGCAAACACTTTACATAACGGACACATATTAGACAAGATTTATGATGTGTTTTCGTATGGTAATTACATCCAGACAATGAAAATATGTGAATATATCATTTAGTAATTCTAATGAGGTTGTAGTTTTATAAGTAGAAGACAAAGGCTAGGTAATGTTTCACAAACATTTGTTAATTTTGGCCATGAAATTATGATTAGCTTGTTATCAAAGACAAAATGATAAAGCGTAATAATTCCTATGCTGTTTGTTAATAACTGCATTAAGCCTTTGGTATTTATAGTTCTAGAGTAATTATATTTCATTTTAAGCTACAGTGGTACACATTCATTTTAACAAATGCTTAGACCAACCACCAAATTTAGTAACATATTAAACAAAACAGATTTAATAAATAGTTCCAATTGATAAAAAATATTATTGCGTAAGTTATGGACCTCTACCTCATAAAGGATTTTAACTAAAACTTTTTAAAAATACATTTAACGTCAAATACTTTAACGAAAAAAGTAATTGTAAACAAAAAGCCATAACATTTAAGTAATAGAACATTTGAAATTTCCCGAATCTTCTCACATCTTGAAATTTTGACACTTGATGAATATGAAAATCTTTAGAAAATTCATACTGTGGCATCAACAGGTGGTGGGGAACATTTTCTTATTTGGTGGCCTTTCAAAAGCCACCATGCATTCAAGAAAGCCATTCTAATAAAAACCAAAACAAGATATAACGTTTATAGAAAGATTTCTATACAGAGTAATCGAATACGCAGGTGTAACAATAGTAATAAAAAAATGTTAAACAATGCTAGACAAGACCACCACAAATTAAATAAATATGCAAATTTCCAAAAAACTTGGAATTTTAATGAACATTTTAACAATAAACTTGACAACATAAAGTTCCGGAAAAAGTTCGAAATAGAAAAATCCATATTTCAATTAAAAAGTCGAAATTTTGTTTTTAAATTTAAAATACCATAGCTTTTCTAAGATAAAAATTTTACTAAATAAGTAAAATTTCATTTAAAAACACGGTCGTTTTCGGAACACATCAAAATTAAACATTGATAAGATTCACATGAAAATTAAAAAAAAAGTTGTACATTTATTTTTAAATCCGCAAATTTAATTGTAAGATAAAATATTTACGAAATATTAATAATAGGATTGCTCCCTCCAACGGTAAGATTTTTAAAGCATACAAGACAGTAGGAGGCAGCAAATTCCTATGCGATCCAGCTTGAAACAGTGAGGACTTCTGTCTAGGGAGACTTTTTTATCTATAGAACTTCCAAGCTATGGAATTCGTTACTGAACGAAATTTTCTCCAAAAATAGCAACCTAGCGTTGTTTCCGCATCCTACTCGCAGTGTCTAAAGGCACAATGGGGTTGCCTTTTGCAAGTGCATTGCACTCAAAAAAAATTGATTAAAACATATTTAAATTTTAAGAACATTAAAAATTTAAACCAGGAATACATTTTATTTAAATAAATGTCAGATTTGAAGGAAAAATCTGAGTAATCGAAATTTGATTCATATTGTTTGACATTTTTCCGCTTGCTTCATAAGTCCAGATTCAGTATGTCGGGCAGACTAAACCATCTCTTAAAATCCAACTGAAGGAGCATTTGGCTCATTTGAGGTACGGAAGAACCGAGAGGTCAAGTGTGGCTCGCAATGCTTTTGAATTAGATCATAGGATAGATAATAATATTAAACTGTTAAGAGTAGTAAATAAGAATTATATGTTAAATGCATGTGAAAGCTTAGCCATCTATAAGGAAGGAGACAACCTTATCAATGGTTGCGCTAGGCTTTTAGGCCAGGTTAAAAATAGTTAAGGTTGATAGATAATTGTGGCACTACGACGTGTATGAATTGGATGCGCATGCGCGTTCGGATGTAGTGGATCATGCACGTAGTGTATATTCTTAGAGTATAAGGGTAAATTTTAGGATTAGGTATTAATATCTCTGAAGATGATAGTTTGGCTGTCGAAACACGTTAGAGCAAACTTTGTTGTGTTTTTTAATCTTTCTTCGTTTGCAGGGGACAAGTTTAGTATTTCAGTTTTTGAAAATAACCAAGGACCAGTTCATTCCACCAAAAAAAAAGCATTGTATCTACTTTCCGGGATATTTGTCAGCATTCGGGTTGGATATGCCAAACTGATGAGATCTAATAAGATCAAAACCGGTTCCCAAACCCTGAATTTGATAAATGTTCCAATATAATGGTTTGTGCATTAGAATGAAATTGGGTTATTGGGAAATATCAAAATACTTAATGCGGATATAGAGTAAACATGAACTCGAGACTCCGACAAACTGCTCGGACGGATTTACTTAGGAAAGACCTTCATATAAAGCATTAATTTTTTATGTTGATAGCGTTCTGCAAATAAAACAAATTGAAATCTGATGGGGCTATATCAGACGAGTATAATTGGTGGGGTAGCACATCCCATTAAGCTCAATTATTTTTTTGGTGAACCTGCAGAACATATTAAGTGCTATCGTGCTAAACGGCTTCTTTTCCTATAATCCAAATTTGGCTAAGTGCTCGTAGGCACTTGTTTTGGAAATGTTTAACTATTTTGTTAATTCTCTTTTTGTAGGTCGAAAATTTTCAATAATTTTAACTTTATTCGTTCATCATTAGTGCTGGTTGAACGTCCAAAAAGTTTCTTAGCATCAAGACATTCCTTTAAACCTGATAAACAACTTGTGAAATTGATTTTTCTGCTAAAACATTATTTCCATAAGCATTACATCTCTTTAGCGATGTATGTGTAACACTACATACTTTTCAGTGGTAAAAATCATATATCAAGTACGGAAAATACAATTTTTGTTCACTCACACTTTTGGAGTCAACTGCTGCAAAATTAAGTAAGAGAAGCTAACAGCTGACATTAGTTTGAATAAATGTCACTGTGGCACTTTATCATAGTACGCCCCATCTCTTAATTTAACACAATTTCGAAATTAAAATGTGCGAATGAACTTTCCGGATAACCCAATAAAAGACTGAACAATAAAATTTAACATATGTATTCATAAACTAGTAGAAATGGTATCTCATTAAAATGTCTCTTTAATTATTGTACCCATGCATCAAAGTACGTCGCCTAACTAATATTGGTTTTGCCTTCAGTTGTGGTTGTTAACTTTATTTTGTGACATCAATCGATGAAAAGCGCTTTTCCTAATGGAAATCTGAATTAGCAAATAAAAAAGGTTTCTATGAATCCTGGTTCGGTTAGCTCTCCGACGAAATCGATTACATGGGGTACGCTAGTGACCACAAAAAGAATATTCCCCCCACTAATTTCATGCAAGCGATTAGTAAAATATCTTGCATTTTGATAGATAATATGCCACTTTACTAAACCCAAAATCGTTTAGTAAAGTGGCATTTAACCGCATAGGTACGTTACTTTACCACATAGCAACCGTTACTGTCAATTAAACACAGTTGAATATAAAATATGCATAAAAACGCTTCTAGAGCTGCATTTAAAATGTCTTGGGTACAATTTTCCAAATTATTTTTGTTAGCAAGATTTATTTCTATCATTATAAATGTATAATTTAGACTAAATTGGACCATAAAAATGACGCTTAACAAGTATTGTTATGTAAATCTGTAAATCACCAAAGCTGTGTCAGATTGCTTGCTTACGAAAATAATAAACAGATAAATTATTTAAATTTCTAACTTTGTAATGTTACACATCACTAATTACTTGTTTATAACTATCGCAAAATGCGAAAAAATAGTATAAAAAAATTCGTAAGAAAAGCAGTTTTACTAAACTCATATAGCTTAGCTACAAGTTACTCGCCCGCTGCGCTCGCTCGTATCAAACACTATACTCGTTTAGTAAAACTTTGTTTTTCTACACTTGATTTTTAATTTAATATACTATTGAAGAACCGTTGCGCCAACTAAATATGTTTTTGGAAGAATCTTTGCACATGTAGCGTTCAATATAATCAATATAACCCCTAGATTGGCGTACAATCAAAATTCTTTCTTAAGTCGATTAGTGTTCTGAGATTATGTAGATCTACATTAATAAAGACTGCTTATACCGGGTGTTTTTTTTGGTTGGGAGGTTACCTTTATATGGAATACTACTTATTATAAAGGCAAACTGATTTTGTCGATGGGACTAATCGGGGTTAAACTATCTTCTAAAAATATTTTCAACTTCCCCCCACTACCGATTATACCGGAAGTAGACATCAATTTTCTTATTTTAAATGGCAGCCCACAAATTTTATGTTTTATTTGGATTTTACGTAAAAAAATAAAGTGAGTTTATGTATACGTGTTTATCGCTACCTTTGATTGTTTTAAAGATATTTCAATTTTTCGAAAAAAAAATGACAGAAAAGAGGGTTATTTTGACTCATTGTATCTTTTTTATTATTTGCAGTAAAAACATGAAATTTGGGTTGAAGTCAGGAAATATTATAAAGACTATAATAACGTAAACAGATTTTACATTTATTATACAGAGTGATGAAAAATTTATAATCTTTGCCGTTTTTGTTTTATTCAAAAAAACTCTGTTTTTTTAAATGGGAACTATATGTTTTTTAATCATTTTTGAATTCTTCACATAAAAAGAAGAAAAAAGTTATATTACTTATTTTTTAAAATTTTGTGCCATTACAGAGGTATTTTACATAAATTTCAAAATAAAAAAAATCAAACATTTCTTGCTTGTTCAAGTAGGAAATTAACTGTGGGCAATAAAAGCTTAAAGAATTAATCATAATAAGTAATAGGAAACAAAAATAATTGACAAAAAATTTACATCAAGAACAACAAAGGCGATATTCTCTTTCAATACATTTAAAGACATATTTTAAGATTTCGAATTGAGTAACGTTTTTAAGCACATCCGATTGTTCCTAGCAATATGCTTGTCATGCAGTAGTCGTAAAAAAAATTACTAAAAAATTTCCATTTTAATTTTCATTGTAAAATTTAACGCTTAAAAATCCTGAGTTCTAATCTAACAGCATAACAGTTAAAAGACGAATTTTCTTGAACATTTGTTGTTGATTTTGATTACTCCAAAAATGAGAAGTCTGTTTAACAAACTATTTTTACGAAACTTACATTCGTGGCTACCTAAACATTTTTCAGTAAGTATTCTAACAATTAGCCAAAAACTTATTCGTCTTGTGCGGTTATCTTTTAAATGTTATTTAGCCTAAAATTTTTAAGCCTTGTGGTTGTATTTTTTTTTGAAAATTTTGTTGACTACTAATAAGTTGCTACTAAAAAAAAAGATATATTTTTCTTTTTCATTTTGCATTATATCTCTGTAAAGGTGCAGAATTTTAAAAAATTAGTAATATAACTTTTTTCTTCTTTTTACGTGAGGAATTCAAAAATGTTTAAAAAACACATAGTTCCCATTAAAAAAAACAGAGTTTTTTTGAATAAAACAAAAACAATAAAGATCACAAAAGTTCCATCACCCTGTGTAATAAATGTAAAACTTGATTACGTTATTACAGTCTCCATAATATTTTATGACTTCAAACCAAATTTCATGTTTTTATTGCAAATAATAAAAAAGATACAAAGAGTCAAAATAACCCTCTTTTCTGTCAGTTTTTTCCGAAAAATTGAAATATCTTAAAAACTACCAAAGATAGCAATAAACATGTATACATAAACTCATCTTATTTTTTTACGTAAAATCCAAATAAAATATAAAATTTGGGGGTTGCTATTTAAAATAAGAAAGTTGATGTCTACTTCCGGTATAACCGGAAGTGGGAGGAAGTTGAAAATATTTTTGAAAGGTAGTTTAGTTCCGATTAGCCATATCGACAAAATCAGTTTACTTTTATAATGAGTGATACTCCATATAAAGGTAACCTCCCAACTAAAAAAAACACCCGGTATATACATGGTGTCTAAGGATCATGATTAAAGCTCGGGGTAATTTTGTGAAGAACAGCAGTTACATTCTCTATTATGTTATGTATTATTATTTCTCTTTCTCTTATGTAAGTTGTATTATTCGCCAATCCAATCAATTATATTCTTAAAGTTTCTTTCTTGATAATTTTGTATTATGTGCAAAAGCATGTGAACTGATTCAATTATTCCCCAAGAATGGTTCAACGTAATGGAGGATATGAACGTAAAGCGCATACACAGAAGTAATTTTCTCATTTCGGTTTATTGATAAGGGAGTTAAGTTCTCGCGAATATAATGTGATCAAAGTATCAACACTTAATTGTATCTCGTCAACCAGCTCTGGCATCCTGCTGAAAATGTTAGAGCTTTTAGCTAGATGAGACACTAATGTGATTAATTAATTTAACGGAATTCCTGTAGTTGAACGCGTTAATTAAATATCCATGGATTTAGAGTGTAAGTATGACAAAAAAGCACTTTCATCTTTGCCCATTAAATGACATACAAATACTTACTGTAAGAAAATATTTATGCCAAATTCAGAGTTCCAATTAAGGAATAAAATACCAACAAGGTGAATTGAAAGGTTATATAAGCAAGGCACTATAATGAATATTAATATGAAATATATTTTTATACAATTCATAATTACAATTAGTTATTTCAATATTTTATTATGAATTAATTAACTATTTTTTGTGAAAAATTTGTTTGATTCTTCACAATAGTTTTTGTATTATTTTATGTTGGATCGAATAATAAATTCTGACGATTAATATTCGCCCAGTTTTATTATATTCAGTAGAATATCGTATAATGACGAAACTTCGGCAAAACCCTACTTTTAACTATAGCAAATAATGTTTAATTTGCCTAAAGCCACCAACAACCGAGGCTTTTACAAATGAATTAAATAAATGCGAGATACTCATATTTTAAACTTCTTAATATAAGCCCTTGTACGGCCGTGTTAAATAATTAATTAATTTAAACAAAATATAAAGATGTAAGTCCAAATTTTGCTTTAAATAGAACTTCTATTTTGGTGACCTAAGCTAGTGGAACTATCAAATACAGGTGCATTATTTTCTGAGATGAATGTTGTTCGCCCATTGCATGATTATAAAGGAATTATTCCCTATAAGCGCATAATCAAATTAAACTACCTGAAAAGATAATAAGCCTTGTATATACGGATATATATATATATATATATATATATATATATATATATATATATATATATATATATATATATATAAAGTTTATTACGATGCAATTAAAATATAATTTCATTAGAATCTAATGAAAACCACACTGCAATTGCAAAGTTCACGTAGATGAGGCAAAGCTTGTAAAACGGGTTGCATCGCAACATCCATAGGTACAAACGTCCTCGGCGTGACTTTACTTTCATCTAGTTTTGACAAATGACCAATTAAATGTTCTGTAACTAAACAGTTAAACGTGCTTAAAATTGAAAATATGTAGAACCGCAACCGTAGACTAGTTTCGGCCTTCCTTGGCCTCATCAACATGGTGGTTGTATACACTTCCAACTTAAAGCCGTCAGTCAGTCGTATAAATATCCAAGAGAGTAAACCTCCATTGGGAGACTTGTAACTGACTTTTAACTGTTTATTACGCAAACATTTTCGCTACATGCTAATTGAAGCATTCTTCTCTGCTGAGATAATAAGCCTTGGATATATGAATATATACAACCCATGATACAAGCTTTGCCTCATCTACGTGAACCTTGCAATTGCAGTCTGGTTTTCATTAGATTCTAATGAAATTAGATTTCAATTGCATTGTAATAAACTTGTATATATTCGTATATACAAGGCTTATTATCTCAGCAGAGAACAATGCTTCAATTAGCATGTAGCAAAATGTTTGCGTAATAGCAGTTAAAAGTCAGTTACAAGTCGCCTAATGGAGGTTTACACTTTTGGATACTTATACGACTGACTAACGGCTTTAAGTTGGAAGTGTATACAACCACCGTACCCTGCTGATGAGGCCAAGGAAGGCGAAACAAGTCTATGGTTGCGGTTGTACATATTATCAATTTTAAGCACGTTTAACTGTTTAATTACAGAACATTTAATTGGTCATTTGTCCAAACTACCTGAAAACAATTAGGCTTATATTTTGAAAATATTAGGTTTTTCACAAGTGAATGGTGAATTATTATGACATACAGCCAGAAAGGCATCCCAATTCAATTCAGTTAAGTCAAGAGTATTTGTAAATTTCATCGTTTTAATCGAAATCCGGTAACCACTCTCTAAAAAGGCAAAATGATAAATATTTGAAGGAACAGTTTTGATGTAAAATGTGCTACAAGTTATGAAGAAGGAGTTTATAATTAATTTCATAACAATACAAACATAGTTTGACTAAAATACTATTACAATATTAGATCGAAAAACTGCTAATCGCAAATTCCATCTTCTTTAAGTTGATTAGATGTTCTCTGTATCTTCTTTGCGAAGTAGTGTTATTTTCATTAATATTTTATTGGTTTTTTCTTTGCCAGTTACCCCTGATTAGATAATTTGAACAGTGGATTCAATTTGAAAATAAGGAACTTTTTCAATTAGCTTGCCTATTTAAGGGCCTTAATTCAGAAAACAAAAAAAAGTTCCTTCTGGTTCTGTAAAGTATGGAAGAGTTTACGTTGTATGGAAGATGATGGAAATATAAAATTTATTGGCATAACTCTGTATACTCTAATGAAGTAGTTCCTAAAATGGGGATCGCAATCTTCTGGGAGGTAACGGTTAGGTAAACATAAGACAAACCACTTCTACTAATGATTATCTTTATCTTAATAATAGGGGATGTCTGGAATTTTTTTTTTCTTTGAAGTCCTGTAATTTCTAAATGAGACACTTTTGAGCTAAGCTAAGTTTGTACAAATCGGTTCTATTTGATCAAAAGAAGCTGTATTTAAGCTGGGTCCCATTACTTTTCGGACACTCTGTATAAAGAAAATTTAGTTAAAAACTTCAACTTTTCTGGAAAAAGTCGAATTTTTGATTTTTCTTAGTTAATATTTTTTAAATGTAAAATAAAATGAATGATAATGTTTCCGACCAATAAGAGTCTACCATGAAGAATTAATATTTTTTGTTTAAAATGTTGATTTTTTTCTCAACATTTTTAACCTAAACTTGCTATCTAAAGTTTTGATATCAAACTTGAAATTAATACCATTTCTAGAAATTATGATTATTTTATGGATGTTCAATTTTGTAGTTTAATCTCGAAACCTCACGTTTGAATCCGAGTTTAAAGAATTAAAAATTATAAGGTTAAACTCGGACTTTTCAGAAAACTTAAAAATTCCACTTTTTGTTTAAGAACTCAAAATTTCTATTTAAAATCGAAATTGTGAGATTAATTTCAAAGTTGTAAAAAGCACGTGTTGTTAAACTCTTTTTGTTTATTCAAAGTTTTAGCTGATTCAAAATTCAGACCTTTTTTTAGAAGTTTATAATTTTTTTCGGTAGGATTTAAAAAGAACTCGAAATAAAAATAAATAATTTCAAGTTTAAACTTGGAACTTTAAAACCAAAATCTAAATATTTTGAGCAGCAATTTATTCGAAATTTTTAGTAACAATGAAAATTTTGGGTGAAAAACGAAAAATTGTAGAAAACAATAACATTCAGGAAATTACTTCTAAACTCAAATTTTCTAGAAGTACATTGAGGTCTCGGTACGGATGGGAAAATTTCGAGAAAAAAGTCGAAATTTTAATTTGAAAGTAAAAATTTTTGGTAACAGAAAAAAAATTTGCAGTTTTAATTACATCTAGTTCAATACAAAAATTCTGGGAATTCGAATTCTAACTTTAAATTTACACAAAAACTTCAACATTTTTAGGTTATAAAATCCATATTTTAAGAGAAAAAAAGGTAAAATATAATTTAGAAAAAGCAACATTTTAATTTTATACTTTAAAAAAATTTAAATTCAACTTACAATAATAATAAGTAATTACGACAGACTAAAATCATAAACTTAAGAAAAAACGAAAAAAAGTGTTGCAAAAAAACAAAATTTTTTTGTGTAAAAATTGGAAGTTATATTATAAATTTTGGGAGAGGGTTAACCATTTTAGGCTTATTTTTAAAATTTCAAACTAGGCTTAAAATTTTAATGTTAAACTTAAATGTTCTACATTTTTCTTAAAATTGTAACCTTAGACCTAAAAGTTTCTAGAATAAATAAGAAATATTGAGATTTTTAGCTATAATTTTTACAGAAAAGTCAAAATTTTGGTTTTAATGTCGAAATTTTTAGAAATATACTAAATATTTAAATATGCATAAAAATTTTGGGAAAAAAATGGAAATTTTAAAGTAAATTCAAGCAACTTTAGAAATGGAGTTTTAAGACAAAAGCTCAAGAAATGGGTCGAAAATTGTATTTTAATCTAAGGAATTCTAGCAACAAGTCGAGTTTTTGAAATTGTTGAAAGTATGATAGTATGAACAAAAAAATCCTAAAAAAACGTAAAGTTTGTAGAAAAATTCAAATTTTCATATTATGGTGGAAATTTTAAGAATAAAGTTGAAGTTTTAAGAAAGTAGGTAAAATTTTGACTTTAAAGGTTTAATTAGGAAACAAATTCTAAATTTACTCAGGAAATAGGAGATGTAAGTGAAAACCTGTGGATTTTGGTTGATTAAACTAAAAACTGGAAAGAGTATTAAAAAACTTGAATGTACAATTGAAACTGTAGGTGTCAAATCGTGAACATCTTCACTATGTGCCAATAAAATAAAACCTTGACTGTAAAAATGAAACTCCCTATAAGACCTAAAAAGGGAATTAAAAAATTTTAAATCTACAGTTGAAACTGCTAGGTTTCATTGGTATCAAATCGTGACCATATTCACAAACTATGTGCCAATAAAATAAAACCTTGAATGTGAAGGTGCAGCTCCCTATAAGCTGAGACACCTATCTAGAAGTAAATTAGTAAATTTAAGGCGGCTGAACTACTAACAGTCAATCTGTTCATGCTTAGCAGATTGGCCACCCCGAAAATGTCGGACTATGGCTGTTTTAAAATGTAGGGTTGCACTACAAATCGAATTTTATAAATTGTTTATTATAATGAGATTTAATAGTGATCATGACCAATTAATTAAATCACAAAAATTAAATTTAAATTAAGGAAAAATACCATTTTGACTTTTTCCGGTGTGGTATATGTTTTAGTTAAACTTGAGATAACCTGAAGTTTTGGCAGGGCTATCATATGCACTTGGAGATATTGTATTAGCGCTTATCGAAGCTGCTTCCAGTTTGGTTGAAAAACAATCTCGCCTGTCAGTTAAAAAGATATTTTTTATTTTACAACAGTTGTTTCAAAAACAAGGCAAGCTCAAGCAGCTGTTACGCTTTATGAAATATACGAGAAATCTGCACTTTCTTTAACTTTAACTAGTTTAGGAGAAAGAATATACATTTTATGTGACAATTTCAATATTTGAATATTTCTTTTAAATCAATCTGCAAATATAAATAAATGATTTAGTTTTAGGGGAAGTGAAATAAAACAGTTTTCGCGCTTACACGTTGGGATTTATAAAACATTCATCAACTTACCCGTTTCCTGGTTTCGTAATCCAAAGCTCCTGCCACGTATATGGCACCCGTCATGTTTTTAACAGCGAAAGCTCCGCCTATGTTACCGCTTGTGATCTCGTATCGAATACGGGAGGCTGGAACAGAAAATCATATTCAGAATGGTATAAATACTTCGGAAATAGCTTGACACAAAAAAGGGTCGATTTCAGGGAGATAATCATGATCTTTTTATTGCGCCTGGATATGTTGCAAATGCCAACGAACCTTTATTGTCCCCGAATTCGGATTTGTTTATGTCCACGTTTGTAGCAATGGCTTAACGGCATAATATTTGAATAAACTTATTTATTAATTGGTTGAATTTAGTGATGAACTACTGCTGAATACAACATTTTTAAATATAAACATGTTAAAGCGCAGTCGATAGATTCAAGAGCTCTGTGTTAAATTCTTTTAAAACTGACAAATTAAACGGAACTAAATTTTTGAAGTGAAAACTTTTTTAAGTTTGATTGATTTTCGAGAGGTGGTAAATTTATGGTTTCGCCTTACCATCGCGCGGTACTAGCATGGTTTACTGTTAAGTAGACAAGTAGACCAGATAAGTAGACCAATAGACCTGAGTCGTGGTAACGAAATTAGAGTGATGGAACGTGAAACGATAAGTTTACCTTTATCAAAAATCGCTCAACGCGCCTAAGAAGTTTAAGCTTAAAAAATGCATTGTCGGCAACGAGATTGAAACGTTTGACATATCAAGCGTGTGAAGCCTGCGATATTATGCTTAACCAACCAAGCTACGCGGGCCTTGATAAGTCCGCTTCTAACTTGTGTCTTAAACATAACTGTATGCTTATTATGAAATAAATTGATTATTGTGCATTGTTTAAATTGTGTATGTGGGTACCATAGTACTTTTTACAACAAGAGCGGATATATGACATTTATATTTCATGAGAAGGAAGTTTGAGCACGACATTGCAGGCGCAAAGCTCAACCGTTCGAAAATGTGGTTTTCTAGTGCCCCAAAACTGACAGATGACTACTACCAATAAGATGTTTGACATTTCGTGCAATAAATAAACAGAGTGTAAAGTATATGTTTAAGTGATTTGATTATCAGTAAATAATATGAGATTTGTTTCCACACTATTACAAGCATCCAAACCACAAATATAATAAGGTAGGGCAGTTTGACAGTTTAAAAATAATTCCAATGTTTTGACTTTTTTACCAGTGTGGGTTGAACTAAATAGACACTGTTTTAACTTCTCACTTCTTTCGGTAGCAGCCAAGACTGCCGAGTTTTATTTTCAGTGTCTTCGCGTAATTTTATTTTTGGAGTTGGAAAAAAGGTGTAAAACAAAAACGAGTTAAATTTTTTCCAGAATACAATCCATGCATCTTCAATCCTAATTTTCAATTTTGCGTCTGTTACGCCACCTAGCGGTCATTTTAGAAATTCAAAAATATTTTCTAGAACTTTTTCAAGGCCACTTTCCTTCGTGTATTTTTTTTTTCCAATGCTGTTCTATTCTTAACTGTGCACCCGGTACATTATATCCGATTTAAGGATTTATTGTAACACTCTCTAATTTTTCTTTACTTGTGAACATAAAAACTTCAAAGTACTCATAATAAAATGTCAACTTTTGACATGAAAATGGTGTTCCTACATCTGTCAGTTCGCCAAAAATGGTATCAAACTTTGATTTTTAAATGGAACACATTGCTGTAATCTGCATAACTTCTTTGATACAATGGTCATAAGATAAGTTATTTTTGAACTACTGATAATGTTTTTGAATACATTTTATTATTCAATGTAGATGGCCGTAATTTATCCTGATTAATTCTAGTTGACCATATTAAAGTTGCATACAATTAAATTAGAAAGACTTAGGAAGCGTCATTTTTTTTTCATTTGTATGCCATAGATATCTTCGTTTCTTATTGAATAATTCTTAATATTAATTTAAATGGAATATTTTATTTCCTTTGAAGTGTAATTTCCGTTTCAATGATGTCACAGAAAAAATGAATATATGGATAGATTCATAATTGATTGTACTTTTTCGTACTACTATAGTATCACTAAGTTGTAATTAAAAAAAAATAAAATTATGCTATAAAAACCATTTTTATTAATTTTATCACACGATAAAAAAACGAAAAAATATACCATTTTTGCATGGTTTTTGTTGCTTTAATGTGGTGTTTAAATTAAATAGGACGTGTCATTGCCTTCTAGATTGAAAAATAAAATGAAACCAAAAAATGTTTTATAATTTCAAAAACACTTATTTTATATCCATTGTGTTTAGAGAATTGTGTAGATTCCAAAAATAGGGTATTATAGTGTGTTTCATTTAAAAATTAAAAGTTGTATCAATTTTAGCTAAACCGGCATTAGTAAGAACTAATTTTCGTGTAAAAAGTTGACATTTCATAATATATGTATTACATTCAGCAACTTTAAAGATTCTACCGTCATAAATAAAAAAAAGGGGGGCGTACCCTGAGTCTATTTTACCTCATAAATTGAATTTGTTCCTTTTATTATCAAAGCATTGTTTAGACTTAGATTTGTTCTACAGAAAGGACAGCAAGCTGGCTGAATAATTTGCCTGCCTATTTAAAAAAAAATTAAATGCTGTGTCAAAGCTGTTTACTTATTTTAAATTGTCAGTTAATATTAATTCAATTATTTTATAGAATAGAACAAAATATTCATAAATTCCTTTAAGTCTTTGGTACAATTTATCGAACAGACCTTTCTGATCCGATTAACTCTTTGTTCCCTTTCTCAGATCGATTCTTTCACCATAACTTAAAATTAACGCCAGAGAAACTTCGCGATTTGCGGTGAATAATATGCATCTTCTCTAAAGCACGAAAAATAATTTAACTTTGTAATTTTACGGCCAAATTGGGACTTAATAACACGCCCATCTATGCATTTAAATTAATTTTAATCAACGTGCCCCCTGAGAGCATTTAACTTTTGAAATTCATAACTTTATAAAAGTTATTTTCTTTGAGTTGTACAAAGTAGATACATAAATAATCTGACATAAAACAATTTTAATTTATAAATGAAAACAGAGATACTTATTTACTTTATTCCATTGATTCTTTGTGGAAGTTTTGAATAAATTATTTACAAAGTCGTAAGACTAGTACAGAAAAGCAAAGTTAAAAATAATTAGTTTCAAACTGTCGTTCCGTAAAACTTATTTAATTAATGCTGAATCCACTTAACTACACATTGCAGCAAATATATATTTGTATATTTCCTAAAAAAGGGAGTCATTGGAACTGCTGACAGAAGTAAAAACTTAAAACTAGGAATGAGAGTGTTTTCTTCTTATTTTCGAATTAATTGTACTAACAAAAATTAAAATTTGGTGTTTGGGATTTAAATCCCTCACTGTGAATAATGCGTGTTTTAATTTCATTACCCGTTTTACTAATAGCTACATAATACTGTTAACATTTGGAGCATATTTTGGTAAAGCGTAATTGTCACGCAAAACGATAAGTTTTCTCCTATTCAAACTAGCTCAGCGTACATAAAGTAGTCTTTACTTCAAAAAAACTTGTTTATAAACGAGAATAGATACATCAGGTCAATATGCAACAAAAGTGATATATATATATATATATATATATATATATATCATGCTTTGAATGGCATGTCGCATGTACCTGAAAAAACCAGTGGATTCAAAAGAGGTGCAGCCAACTTTTGCAACAAAGCGCAACTTCTACGATGAGTTGTGTCCCTTTCACTTCCCATTACAGAATCCGTACACAAAATGCATAAAATGTATACCACTTAATCCTCTACTGGAAAATGAATGGATTGAACTCATAATTAAGAGAATTTGTTAAATTAAAGCAAAGGAAAATGCTTCAATGTTTTAAATTTAAGTTAGTTGTTGAAAACGAAGCTTCTTGTAATTTAGCTTTATATAAAATTTTAAATAGCTTTGGACATACTAGAATCCGCTGTTAAAATCTTTCAGCCTAATTTCGACAGATAGTGTATATTACATAATGTTAGATTACCTTCTTTCTAATAACAGTCTGAAAGGTTAGACGCAAGTCACTTTTGCTTTTGAGAAAAATGCTTAACGAAAATGTTTCTCCTCTCATTTCATTAAAATTTTTTGTGCTTTTTGTTCAAGTAATCTGTATTATATGTATACTCATGAAAGCGAAGCTGTACAATCTGCCATAAATTTACGATATTGAAAACAAATGTGTTATATAAATTGCACAGTAATTTTTATCTGACAATTTTGTCTTAAAATACTTGCAGTAAATTAAATGCTTGCTATCCTACGAAACATTTTTGAATAGGGGTCGGGGGCGCAAAGGGTATCTAATTTTAATTATTAGGTACTACTATTAAAAAGAAACAAATTTGGCCCATTATTATATTTTCAGTCGTCATAGGTAACAAATGTCATGTTGTTGATTTCAGAAATGACTGCGTCTTCGTAGTTTTGTTTATTTCTAGTGATGCCGTACATATGACACAAAAAAATGAATAAAAAGTTTTACAGAAATACTTCCTCAAACCATAACCGAATCATGGTTAGTTTAGTTCATTGTTTTAATTATGATGTTATAAATTGGGTTGCTTGAATGTCAAGTATCATCAGTTTTCAAAATCAACCTTTAATGCGCGTTAATACAGCAACTGTTGATCACTTTGGTATCATGAAAGTAAACTACGTAGAATTACGTAAAACAAAATTGCTTAGAATAATTTTTCATAATAATTGTAGGTTATTTAGTCTTTAGAGACAAGTAAATGCTGAACATCAATACATTTTGAACTCATTATTCCAAAAATGTAGTTTACTTAGAAATAATAAAATAAGTTACTTTGAATAAAATTACACAGAATGATTTATACTTAAAATCGCTTTTTAGACGATCACTTTGTCTATCCGGGCGAAGCCGGGGCAGGGCGCTAGTTATTACAATATAAGAAAATAAAAACTTACGAAATGAACAAATACTTTATTTTTAAATGTATAACATTCCAAACACATAAAATAATAAAAATAAAAAGGACTGTAAGAATTATTAAACAGGCTTATTTCTTAGCATATAAGGCATCCAGCAAGTTGCTAATGCATTACTTTTTGCTTTTTCGGGCAATTTGCCGGCCAGTCTCTTTTGAGTCCCTCGCTTCTCCTAAATAGAAAGGAAGCCCTTTCGAGTCCCCATGCTCGATTAAATTGACCTAATTGCAAGATTGCGGAGTTGATGAAATTCCGCCAAAGAGACTCGACCCCTAACGCTCCTGTTTGCAGACGAAACGACCCTAATTAATTCAAGAAAGCGATCCGCGGTTGGCGCATTCTGACTCGTAGCCGCAATCGGGAATATCTGGCACCTTTCCTTGGAATACAATAATGAAGTAATGTTGCACGAAAGACAAAGCATTTAGGTATTGAGAGTGGATAGAACTGCGGAAGTGTTGTTCTTATCATAGTGGTGAACTAATAGATAATGAAAACTTTGAAATTTCGAATTTCATTTTGGGAATACTGACTTGTGTTGAAAATCTTAAGTCCAAATTTAGAATTCCTATTTTTTTGAAATGGAAGCTCTAAAGCAAAAATTGTGAAATTATTAAAGTCTAAATTTTCAAAACTTGTCCCCTGAAACCAAGAAAAATTAAAAAACACAACAAAGGTTGCTCTAATGCGTTTTGACAGCTAACTTCAGAGAGTATCTCTCTGAAGATGATATCTTGGCTGTCGAAACGCGTTAGAGCAACCTTTGTTGTGTTTTTAATCTTTCCAGGATTCAGGGGACAAGTTTTATATTTTAATTTTTGAAGATAACCAAGGACCAGCCCTTCCACCAAAAAAAGCGCCTAAATTTTGAGAAAAATGTAGAAATCTAGAATTTGAGTTTTAAATTTTGGAATTAAACTCAACAGCTCTAAAACGAAGAAAAAACTCGAGAAAAGGAAAAAATTTTGAGTGTCCTTAAAGAAATTTTCAGAATTTTTCTTACTTCAAAATCAAAATTTCGAGTTAAACCTTGAATTGTTTTTATAAATTTCAATTTTTTTCACAAGCTCAATTTATTTTTCAGAGTTGTAAGTTTAAACTTGGAACTACTATTTTTGGTATTTTCAATTTTAAAGTTAAAATTTTGCGATTAAGGTTGAAATTTCAAGTTGCAATTTCAAAAAGATTAAATTCAAAAATATGACTTTAAAGTTAATATTTAAAGATAATGGTAAAGGTTCCAAAAGAACAAGACAAGAATCTTGACACAATTTAAGATAATTATGAAAAAATAACAAAATTAAAATTACAATCAACACTACATAAATTTGTTGGGATTAATATGGTAGATAATTTTTAAGTGTCTTGTAGGCATTTCGGATTACACAAGGAAACTAACCCCACAGATGGGTATAACTATGTTTGTTTTCGCTCGTGCAATCACTCGGTATGTATTTTCCTAACCTCAGTCAATGTCCGGGGCTCTTAAAATACTCCTGGTCTCGATCAACACCTCATCCTTCATCTCTAAAGCAGATGAGAACTTCGTATAAAATTATTGTTTTTACACTTGGCATTAAAAAAAACTGTAAAATGCCGTCGAAAAATAAAGAAAGAAAAATCAGACAATCCGGTCAAAAAACGTCAACAAAAAATTAAGCCAGGAGAAAGTTCAAACTACCCGAAAAGAATCAGTTCGTAAAAACTTGTTTTTATTAAAATTTCTCTTCGGATGAAATAGAAGAAAATATTTAATTAAAATCCTGCATCATTTAATTTGTCAAGATCTGCAGGTGACAAAATATGTGGTCTAGCTGATCTCGCTGCCCAATTTAATTATTAGTTCTGTAGTATATGTAGGTTTCGTAATATTACTGAGAAAATAGGTAAACTAGGAAGCATAGTTTCATTTTCTGCACATTATGACATCAAATGAAATTCTTAATTAAAAATAAAATCAACACCACGATAGAAGCCATACTTTGATTATATGATTTCAGGACAAAAATTGTAACTAACAGCGGTGTAATTTGGAACATGCAAAATGGATTTCCGCCGCGTTCGCTTTTCAGTCTGCCCAGTTATGTTGCAACCGAACACAAATTAAACAACCAAACTTTTACAAAATGGTATTTTGTAAACTTTCAGTAAAGCGCTTGAAACTTGGTATTCCCCGTCATTGCCTATTTATTCATTTGAGAATTTATCTCTCATATTTTCTTTGAAATATTTTTATTGCTTTTTTTTTAATAAAATCAAAATTAATCAATTTGATTGTGCTGACCAGTGGAGAATGTATTAAATTCTGTGAAGCGCATACTATAAACATAGGTTCAAATTAGAGAAACTACATGATTTACATGTTCTCTACATATTAGATGATTGCGCAGTGTGGTGGGTAGCTGAATTAAATAATAAAGGCAGGTAAACTTGAGGTTCTTGAATAGCCGTTGGCCGTTGGTCACGCCTGATCTACAGCCAACCTTTAACAAGAACTTTCCAACTTTAACTTGGGTGAAAAGTTTCTCCGGGTTGAATTAATTTGGGCTGTTCACGAATTTTTGAACATATCAGAAGAAAATGTAGGATCACGTTATGTTATATTTTAAAATTTCCTGAGATAAGTGATAGTTGGTGCGAAAAAATTACAATAATTCTGTTATCTAGAGTTCCGAAATCAATCTTATTATTACATTAATGCGTGTTAAAAATTTCGTCAAAATACAACAAGGGGTTTAGTCACAGTGAATTTTAAATGTTATGAAGCCGTTCAGAAATATGGAATTAAATCGATAGCATCTTCAGGTGATTGAAACTGCTTTCCACGCAATCCATTCTAGACGAAAAATCATTGGGACTTACGTCAGGACTATAAGGAGGATGATCAAGTAATTCGATGTTTTCTTTTTCCAAAAACTCAATTGTTTTTCGAGCAGTGTGGGTATTCGCATTTTCCTGGTAAATGATGATTTGAAGATATGGGTTGTTTTTTCGTCGTAGAAATAATTTGTGACAAAGAAAGATTGTGTATCAATCCGCGTTGACTATCCTTTGATCTTCCAAAGAAATTGTAGCCGCATGTCTGGATTTTGATACAAAAGTTAAGGTCATCTTTTTGAAACACCCAAATACTATACTGACGTATATTCTCGGGTTCATCAGAATAAATCAAAGGCCCATCGCCACTGAAAATAATGTACATATTTTTGAAACGATTTAAAGTTCTTCGGCACCAATTGGTACGAGCTGCCAATTGCACCTCGGTAAACAGATGCGGGATCCAACGAGAAACTAATTTTCTCACGTGTAAAATCTTTTGGATTGAGGTCTCAGAAATGGTCAAGAAGCTCTTTATTTCATGGTAAGTGACATGTCGACCATTATTAATCCCCACACGTACAGCATTAATGTTTTTCTGAGTGATCTCTGTTTTTGGTGGACCTGGCCTAGGATCATCGCTGAGATTTGTGCTTCCACGTTTGAATTTAGAATACCAGCGAAAAATTGTCGACTCATGTGGAGCTTCATTATCATAGGCAGCAACTAACTCGGCAAGAGGATCTTGTTGCGATAAACCTCTTTGAAGGTTGTAAAAAATTATCGCTCGGAAATGCTCTCGATTCAATTCCATGTTTCTGAACGGCTTACTTACTTTCAAAATTCACTGTGACTAAACCACTTGTATTTTTTAACTTGTATTAATGTAATGTTAAGGTTAATTCCAAAACAATGCATTTTGTTACATGTGTCCTCTATATGGCTTTGTGTAAAACTAAAAAGGCAGCCCTCGTACCACAAAAAAACCTACCTATTTTTAGCACAACTATTGCCAATTGTCAATTAACGTTCATAAATTGTATTTTACCTTAAAAAAAGACGAGATTCAATTGAAAAATAAGAAAGATAGTCAATCCTCAACAGATTTTTGCTTCTACAAGAAAAAATAATTCGCTTATGAATGGTTTAATTAGTGGTTAGGCAAAACAAGTTGGTTCAATGCAACAATGTTTAGGTAGTGTTGGAAAATGTCAAATAAATGAGAAGATCTGGTGCCTAAAGATGACTTACAGTTGACAAAACTAAAGCTGTCTTTTGGACAAGACTGCGACAGTATAATTTTTTAGTCTTTCAAAGTAGCAAACCAAACTGTTAACCAAGTAGAAGTACATAATTGATCTACTGCAGACAATAAAAAAGAGATTATTGATCTACTGAAGACAATAAAGAAGAGATTATCACGCACATGTCGCCAGACATACAGATTCTGGACAAATTGGAAATGTTGAAAGAGAAAGAAAGAGATCGTACTCTCCAGATTAATAGAATAGAAATACGATACATTTTGTTAGTTTTCGGCTAAAGATCATTTGGCTTTCAAAACCAATTAGATTTGGTGCGGCGTTTTATTGACACATACTCAATATACCTCTTTCGTAGAAATGAGAAATTTGGGAACAACGAACACGTAAATATTGCGATATACCTGATGAGATTTACCAGTTCATAGAAGTAAAAATATAAAAAAAACTTTTCTTATGCTTCTTCGAAATTCGGTCACGAACATTTAAAGTAGGTTACCAGCAGGAATGGTAGTAACAATTTTTATAATGTTAGAACCACCCCGCTGCGTATAGCGGGAAATGAGTACCAAGCTATTACCACAGAGTACTAGTAGTACTCTGTGGTAATAGCTTGGTACTCATTTCCCGCACAAACACGATACATTAACAAAAATCTTTTTGCAGTTAGATTTTAGAAGCCGCCAACGTCGCAATGCCTGTGCGGCAGATTTCCAGGCATCATAGGGCAGAGTTGACTGCAAAAGCTTCTAAAAGGAGAAGGAGAGCTGCGGTGTTGCGATAACTTCATGATATATAGATATATTCTTAACACACAAGGAGCATCGAAATACCGCGAGATACTACTTATGACTACCATTCCCAAAAACGGTACCACTGAAAATCCTTATATTCTGCTGTTTCATTCACAATGTCATCATAAACAATGTATACCAATAACGAATAATATTTTCCAATAAAAAAGATTTGGCTGCAGTTAATTAAAATTTCTTTGAGAACGTTCTTTGGCACATATCTGTAACTTACATGTTAAAAAAGGTTTAGCATTGGTTTTGATATCGGCAATGTATTAGGTAACAATATTGGTAGCATCTTTCAGAAATTTTAGGAAAATCTATATATACAAAAGCAATCGATCGATGAACAACCTCAATGACATAGTAATGTGATTTAAAGATCCGTCAGCTCATAGGTTGGGTGTTTTCGAAGTTATTATGCGTTCATCTGCAATTGATTTTTGTGAAACATTAAATATACAGAAATATTAAATAACTGAACTTCTGGAAGGATAATTGTTTGGTAAATTTTGCAAGGGAAGCCTTTTTTTTTGACACAAGAGCATAATTCATATTTGTAGCTGCATATTTGATGGAAAGGGGTGAGCTTAATTGCTCGGAAATAAATTGTTAGCAAGAGCTTTGTCTTCGATTATTCGAAGCCGTATGGCAAACAACAAAGGCGTAATATAATTTGTATTCTACTTTTATTCCCTAAGTTTGCGCCATTGCCTTTCACAGCTGAGAGGGCTCCTTATAATAAGAATAACCTAATTGAAATATGCTACAGGTCGCGGCAAATCCGACAGCTTTTGTATATTGCAATAAAACTACAAATGCTTTCGCGAAACTTCAACCTAAAGTAATGTCCTTTTGTTTCTTTTCTGGCATCGACGGTTGTATATTAGCAGAGATATAGATAGCTTGCGTTGAATTACAAATGAAGAAATTTAAAGATATATGAATAATTCAGAATTTTGATTGCAGCTAGATTTAGTCAGCTTGGCGTACATTAAAGTGTCCGTTTGGGAGTTCAAGTGATTTATGTAAGAAATGTTGTGTGAATTATTACAGCGAGATAAAAATGATTAGAAATAATACTGGAGTTGAACCTTCATGATCCATCTAATATTCAAATTATAACTGATAAATGAATAACTTTGACATAAAAAGCTACATATTGACTCATTTGCCACAATGTTCACTATATGCCATAGAGGAAGGGATTTTGTATTTTACACTTTGGATGTGCATCGCAAGTTATTTGTCGGCATGAAAAATGTAAAGGTGGTTTTTATCCCGATTTTATTTAAATACAATGGTCTAAATTTCATTTTTCATTGATCGTGGATGAGTCATCTCAGATGCACATCTAAAATGTTAAAGTGAAGAAGTTCTAGACTTAAATAAAAAACTATGGTACTTAATTCCCGAAGAAAAAAATGCGGTTCTAGATTGTTAAAAATCATCCTATTGAGTTTTTCAAAAAAGCACTGTATCATTGATAATATAGTAGTAGTAGTAAAGAGAGAAGGCTGAAATTGTTAATTAACCCTAGCATTTTACATCCAGTGTCAAAAGATCAAAACCCACAAATAGCAAACAAAACTCACCCAATAAATGAAACGTAAACAACTCAAACTTCCCAAGAAATACAATTCGGGTCAAGTTTATTACAACTTTAGATTAAAAAACCTAAATTTTCATAATCGCATTTCTTCAACAAAACACACAGCGGAAGGCAAAAGAGGTTTCTTATCCGTTGGGAACTTTCTGATTCTCATCTTGATGCTGAGCAAACATACGGACTAATTTACCTTTACCAATTATTTACTCATCATTAAATATTTAAATTAAACACGAAATTTCTGGGCTATTTCACAATATAAATGAGGCAGACTTTGCGACCAAGTACACTGTAAACACGAAACTTAGCTAATTAAAATGTAAACCTCAAAAGAGCTCGTAAAACTCTCGAAGGAAAAACATCAATTAGCCAAGGACGGTAGGCCGACTATAGATATTTAATTAATTATTTTAGTAGATTGTTTCGCAAAAAATTGCCAAACCTTGTATCGATTTTGAGACATCAATAGTATTAAATAAAGTGCGAAGATGTCATGCTTGATGTCTTTCAGTTTGCTCTTTAAATTTGAACGACCTGATATGCTTCATGGACCGTTGGATTACACGAAGCTCCAAGTTGGAATCGGAGTTTTCGTGTCTTCGTTAATATTTACACATGAGTTAAAGATTGGGGAGTTCACAAATAGCTCATACTCTGAAAGGTACTGGAAAATGTTCTAAGAAAATATTAGCTAATTTACCGTGAAACTGATACCCTAAAAATGAAGAATTTGTCTTAATTTATGTCTGTTTTAGCTTTAATATAAGGCCATTCGCTTAATAAGATACAAGGACAAAAGGATTGTTAAGCGTATTTTATCCAATAATAAATTGGAGCAATATCTTTGTTTTAAAACTTTGCTATATACAACGAGAGATCTGAGTGATTTTTTATAAAATTATAAATGTTTCCTTTGTTTCTGAATATTATGCATTATTTTTATGGGCGCAGTGTAAAATAATACCGTTCAGCAATCATATTGGCTTACGCATAAAAATATTTTCTTTGTAGAGGATTCAATAAATGAAATCCAAATATGAAACATCACACCCAATATCACAGTTAACGTAGTTAAGTATAGTTTTTATTTTACACTATATATAAAAAGTACATTGAGGCGTTTCATATTTTTTCATAGATTTAAAAATAATATTTGCCTCTACCAGCTTCACATTTATTTATTGTTGCATTAGGCATTACTGAATCGCAACTTGTATCCAATATTTTTCAGATTTGTATTTTTAGATATGTTAGATTATTTAATGCCTATTTCCGTAAATAGTACAATTTTAAAAAACTTACATCTCCGCTGTCATATTTTACAATATAATAATTAAGATTTTTTTAACAATTAATTATTAATTCCCAACAAATATTAACTTGCTTCAACATCTGTCTAGCTAAGTAAAATACTCGTAAACCTATCTCTTCTATTTACGAAGGTATGGTGTACAGAAATACTCTATCTACAAGGTTTTCAAGCTCCAAAAAATAAAAGCAGATACTGTGCTTCAAAAGGTGGCAGTCGTAATGATTAAGCAAACAATTTTGTTGTTCGACGTTTAGTAGTGAAAAATTATCCATTATGTCCGTTTTCGATTATTTGATTACACCGCACAACAATGAAAATAATAAAAAATGCCAATTAGCTATTGTTTTGGAGATAGAGTAACATGCGACTTTTTGAAATCTACATATCCAGTACATTTAAAGGGTATTAATAGCAGTACTTCTGCAATAAAACCATAAACTCGGATGCAAAAAGTCTCTTAAAATTAATGTTGTGCACTCCCATCTAGATTTTTTCTCTCTTGG
This sequence comes from Dastarcus helophoroides, assembly GCA_028583605.1. Classification (NCBI taxonomy): domain Eukaryota; kingdom Metazoa; phylum Arthropoda; class Insecta; order Coleoptera; family Bothrideridae; genus Dastarcus; species Dastarcus helophoroides. Next base: position 2,804,643 of record CM053335.1, read on the forward strand.
TTATTGGAGCTGTCACCTCATCAGATAAGCACTGACAATGAGAAAGATTCCGTTAAAATATTTCTGGCCCTCGAAATGGAACAGCGATGGGGTATTAACGCTATTCTACCTGAGAAATACTCTAGAACTCAGAGGAGAAAAGACAAAGGTTAGTGATTTCATGAAGCCATCACACGATTTTTTCCAAACCCATCTACTTGCTTGGTGTTTTTTTTATTAATGTCCTTCTCTGAAATCGTAAAAATAAATAACACTTCTTTCTGGTCTATATCACAAAAACATTAACAGAACGAACATTTTCTTTTCTTTTTCATATTTGTTTTTTTACAACCCAAAATTAGTAAGAATTAACTCATAAAATAAACATTTAAAAAGTATTTTTGTTTGTTGGTCACTGTTATTTTGTAATAAAAGTTACATCATTAAATTGTTTCTTCAGTTAATATTAATAAAAAAACTTTAGGTTAATTACTAAAGCCGAACCAGTTCTTTGCACTTCCAAAGAGAATATTTCCAGGAGTATAAACCGTGGTAAAATAGAGCAATATCGAAATACAAATCTTGTCCCCTGAAACCAAGAAAGATTAAAAAACACAGTAAAAGTTGTGTTTTTTAATCTTTCTTGGTTTCAGGGGACAATAATTGTATTGAAATTTGTGAAGAAAACCAAAGACCAGTCTGTTCCACCAAAATTATAGCAATATATTTTTGATGACTGTTGAAATTCGAGAATTGAAGATTGAAAATCAGGATTCCGATTTATACAAAAATTAACATGTTAATGAATTTGATAAATAACCATAAAAATGTTGTTAGCAACCTACGATCAACAATTAACAACTGAAAACTAATGATTTTAATGATTTGACCTTCTAAAGTCTTTTACAGCTGAAATAAAGTTTACAAGGATAAAACGTTATTTACGTTTATGAGACCATTTAAGTTATAATAAATTGAGATTATGCCCCCCGAAATTTTTTTTTATTGTTGTTGTTCGATAACAAGAGTGATGTGTAGTATAGATGCCGACCTAAAATTTTAACATGTCATTAAATCGATAGCATACCTATACATAAAAATTAGTTTTTTCTGAAATATTTGACATCTAGTTTTCGTGTGATTAATTTAAAAAAATTAGGAATTTAACATATAGGTAGTCAATCGAGAATGTCAAATACATACACTGTTTCCATATATTATTTACCACGTAATGAATAAATAGAGAGAAGAGATAAATATTCAAAAAATTGAAATTTATATTAACCTCGTTTCATTATTAGGCATCTTATTAAAACATTATACTGACGTGTATTTTCAGTATTTTGTACATATTTTGGTCCCAACTGTTGAAAATTCAGTAAAATATCTACCATCCAAAAATGACATACCGGTTCTAAAAGTTTGGCACATTAGATAAAAATTGGTACGAGTTTCGAGATTCGAATATTATCGCTTGCCTCAATAAATCTGAATTCATTTCAAAAAAGTATAAGTTATTGGTAAAAATAAGATAAGTAAAAGGAAAAGTCTTATTACTGACACCTATAGCCGGTTCAAATTGTTTTAATGTTGGAGTTAGCGACGTTATGCACGTGGTTCTAAAGTTTTTTTTAGTTAATTTCTAGAGAGGGAAAATGTAACAATATAACTCTATTTTTTAGTCATTAATTCCCAAATGCAAAAGAGAGGAATGTCAAAGTAAATGTTAGACTATTTTAGGTGAGGAGCAATTAAGTTGTTATTTTCAACACCTTACTTCGTGAAAGTGTCCTGTTAGCAATAATATTAAATATAAATAATATTAACAATAAAACATGATAATAACTTATGTTTATTAATTTTATTTAACATTTCTATGACCCCGTTTGGAAATATTTAAATTTTTATTACTGAATGTTGACAATATTCTAAAACATTTTTAAAATATGACTACGTGATATCTAAATTTACCTTATGATAGTTGACAAAAAAAAGGTTATTTATTTTACATAGAATAGGAAACCAAAGAAATATAGAAGAACAAAATTAGATATGAAAAAATGTTTTTGATAACTTATGAAAATATCAAAATATTAAAAATTTAAAGAATAAAAAAAAAGGTTGTAGCACTCGACATCGAATTTCCGCTTTCATTTGAGCTCCTCAGCAGTGCATAACATGGAAAGGGAACAATGAGGATGTAAGTTCGACCCACAAGTGTAGTTCAATACCGGAAGGGGTGTTAGCCCTCGAAAAAGGTATTTCTTGTTGATCAGGCTTCAAATATTTTAAATATTTACCACTAAAACGCCCATTCATGTTCAAAATTTTTTTATATATTTCAATTTTTTATTTTTAAGCATTTCTTCCTCATTGTTCCCTTTCTATGTTATGCACTGCTGACGAGCTCAAATAAGAGCGAAACAACGATGTCCAGTAATATAATCTTTGTATTTTTTTTATGTTTTTATATTTTCATAATTTATCACAATTTTTTTTTCATATTTAATTTTGGTCTATGTAAAATAAACTAAACTATTTTTTGTCAACTGTCATGAGGTGACGTTTTAAATAAATTTGGATATCACGTAGTCATATTTTAAAAAATGTTTTAGAACATTGTCAACATTCATTATTAAAAATTTTAATATTTTCAAACTGGGTCGTAAAAATGTTAAATAAAATTAATAAACGTAATGTTTCCGACCAATAAGAGCGCACCATCAAGAATGACAATAACTGTTAAACCTTCTACGATATTTGGACAATTGTAAGATATTATAGAAAAGCCAAACCTTACAAAGCGAAACCAATCATATCTAATATTTGTCCAAATATCGTGAAATTTTTATTAAAAATTGTTATAATTTATAAGTTATTAGTTATGAATATAGAAGAATTCCGTAAAGTGGGGATTAAGAATATTAAGTATAAACAAAATAAAAAGTCAGCCAAAGGTAGTTTGACTCGTGCAGAGAAATCCCACAGACATTATGAGTAAATTTATTTTATTACGATATGATCCATTCTCATTTAATTATTTCACAGAACGATTGATTAAATTGTTTATTATTTCCCGGTTTTGCAGAACGAATGTCCTTTACATAACCACATTTCAATGCTGTAACGCTAAACCATCCAGGAATATCAGAAAAATAAAATATTATTATTGTCATAATAGTTATCTTTCTTAGAGGTGCTTAATTGTGGGTGTTACTGTATACCTACTTACTGAGTTAATGCTTCGTTTATTAAATCTCACAAAATTCTCTCCCCACATCCTTGATAATTAAAAGTAACTTCGGTGGCAGTGCAGATTTCCGACAGAAATTTAATAAAGTCCCATCTCAGAATTGCCCAAGTTGTTTGGCGCAATATATAAAGCCATAAGTTTCTAGGAACACGGATGTAAAGCCCGAAGAGCCAGTGGCTTGATTTGTTAGAACCCATAAATCCCCCCGGTGTCATTTTAATCTTCTTCGCAACATGCGGGCCACGCGGAAACCGAGTGATTGTTTTTAAAGATCCTGGTTTTAAGCGAAAAATCAGACAATCCCGAATACTGTCAAATAAATGTACGACCAGACAAATAAATGTCTCTTTAATTCTAGATCCCTACTGTCTTGGGGGCTTTTTCTAGTTGTCCCTTGTTTTTACTGTAAAAGCGACACATAAAAGTTACTAGATTAAGGAGCACTTCTAAGCTTTTATCTTGCAATAAAGCTAAGTCACGGATTATAAAGTTTGCATAAGATGCGAAACTTTAAAAAGTAGATTTATGCGGAATTAAATCTTGTAAAATTAAAATTTTAAGTTACATTGTAGCCAAATCTTAAGTGATTGTTTCATCACCATAGTCGATAGTAACCTGCACTAACCAGCACGATACTGCGATAACAACAAATCTGGTGTGCACTGGGGCTATGATTTATATAAAACAATTACATTGGAAAGCTAAAACTGCTACTACATTTTAATATTTTTCACATTTTTAGAATATACATTAATACAATTAATTTTTTAGAATATAATTACTAATAAAAGGTAAACATACTTTGCCTCTAGAGTACGGCGAGTAGAAGGCAGGAACAAATATGGATGGTGATGAATTACCAATTTAAACGGGGACAAATGTGTAATCCTTGGGAATACTCCGCTCGGCAGCGAATTTCAGAGTCTGGATGCCCCAAAAGATATATTTTTTTTTCGGTATTGGACACTGTCAAGTACTAAAGGTGTTTATCGTTTCGCTTACTATCGATCAGAAGAGTTTTGCCTCTGACATGGTTGACATACCGAATTACCGTGCTCCTTCTGTCTTGACTAACTTATCTTTTGTGCCATTTTATTCTGGAAAGCTTCGCCAGTCTGAACCGCAGAGGAATTTCCTCTCTTCGACCTTGAGAAAGTTGCTCTTGGATGAATTGGAGCAATCAATTTTTGCAAACACTTTCCATGAAAGTACTTGTAGAAAAGAGGTAAGTCACAAACCATCCGCATTTGATCAAGTGTCTGGAGGGAATCAGAAGTTTAAGTATTACTTAGACCAACTAATCTTCCTTGCTCCAGACACAGGAACAATACCTATTCCAGAATTAAGCTTCATGAAGAGTGAAAAGTGAGCAGTGCACAGATGAAGAGATATGAAGTATCTGATAGCTCAAAAATTAAAATCCAAATCTTATCCCCTGAAACTAAGAAAGATTAAAAAAACACAACAAAGCTTGCTCTAATGCGTTTTGATAGCCAAGCTATTATCTTCAGAGAGATACCAATACGTAATTCTACAATTAACCTTTATATGCTAAGAATATTCACTTCGTGCATGATTGACCGCATCTGAACGCGCATGTGCATCTGATCATACACGTCGCAGTGTCACAATTGATGTCAACCTTAACTATTGTATTAAAGATTGTACTCAAAAGTACATCGAGCAGACTAGACGATCTGAATAAAGAAACATTTGGCTCATCTGAGGCACGGAAAAACTGATAAGTCAAGTGTGGTCCGACATTCTTTTGAATTAAATCATAGGATAGATAATAATATTAAGCTGTTAAGAGTAGTAAATAAGAATTCTATTAAATGCATGTGATAGCTTACCCATCCATAAGGCTGGAGATGACCTTATGAATGGCTGCGCTGGGCCTTTAGGATACTAACCTGTGTTAAAAATAGTTAAGGTTAATAGATAAGAAATTGTGACACTGCGATATGTCTGATTAGTTGCGCATGTGCGTTGGGATGCGGTCGATCATGCACAAGTGAAAATTCTTAGTATATCAAGGTTAATTTTAGGATTAGGTGTTAGTATCTCTCTGAAGATGATAGCTTGGCTATCGGAACGCATTAGAGCAACCTTTGTTGTGTTTTTTAATCTTTCTTTGTTTCAGGGGACAAGATTTGTATTTCAATTTTTGAAGATAACCAAGGACCAGTCCGTTCCACCACAATTTGATAGTTCAAAAACAAATTTCTTTTATTTTTGTACCATGAAATCTTTCAGAATTTTGAAGCAATCCTTCAGAAAAAAAAATCCTTTGTAATTTTTATGAAGATTTAAGACAAAATAGTGTAGCTTTTTGACTTTTAAATCTCAGAAATTCTCAAAGGTGAAATAGAGAAATTCCTAAAGGGATGAAAGATAACTACAGAGGTCTACTGCTTTCTACTACTTAAATTTTCACCTAAAATTACGTTGCCTCATGTTAGGAGAAATGTGCAGGCAATGATAAAGAATGAAGTTAGGGTAGACATTTCTCAAAAAAACCTTCGAGTTAGCTGCGAGATCAGCTGCAATTACAAAATTTAAAGAAAATGCTATTAAACCATTCTTTGTCTCGAAAATGTCAACATTAAGCTGAATACTGTTTAATATATTGCAATAAGTCTTATTTATTTGAAACTTAAACAAATTCCTTTTATATTCTTTTCACCATGTATTTGATTTTAACATAGGAAATATACACATATCGTATAACCACAAAGCCAAGGTATCCCACAACTAGAGTTTGGGAACTTAGCGCTTACTGTGAGCAGAATATTCCAATTCAAATGGGGTAGAAATGCCATAAACTTAACAGACCATACCGTTGCGAAATCTGCATAAGTTGGGAGATAATCTGACAGAAAATCATTAATTCGGGAACATTATGTCTGAAGCTTATCTCAGGCTGACACATAATATGTCATTAGAGAGTCACTTTGCAAATCATCATTATTAATAGTTATGGGATGTAAATTTGCAAATTACTCTTTTACGACTGCTTCAGTTGAGCAATTGGAGTTATGGTTTACTGAAAATGAGCACTTAACAAACTAATCCACACTCATTAAATTTCGTGTATTTAAAGGAGCACCTTCTGGATCTATTTCCATATTTGTCCTATTATCGTATTTATATCAGTAAGTAAACAGTTTCTAATAATATGGAGCTCGGTGCAATTCTGCTTTTAGATTTAATGGACCTTCGCCTTTAAAAATTGATTGAACAAGGCATTGCTCTTACATTTAAAGACTCTTTGAAAACGCGAGAAATCCCTCAGGAAATATACCATAAATAAGAATCTTATGAGAATTTATTTTCCAGTAGGTAGATTTAGTCTCCTTATTAGATGCTATAAGTAGATAAACGAGGTAAGATCGATATTGGTAGAATGTTTCCCTTTCCTTAACGAAGTTGTTAAAATAGATGAGGTAATGTGTACACCAGTTTTCTTGTACAGTCATTTTAACTTTATGTGCGGTAAAGCCATATACAAGATCGATCGATGTTTTTGAGGTAACTAAGAAACAAACAAGTTAAAAATGTTTTCCCCATTTGAAGTTTACTGGATAGGAGACTTTTAGGATATATTTATATCTATAGACTGATATCATAATTCAAAGAGCTGGGACGTTACGTTGTTCAATTGCGAATGCAGTTTCATAAATTACATTAGATTATTCTCGTTGAACATATTTCTAGGTTTTAATGAATATAATATCAAAAAAGTCTACATTTTTATATAACATGATAATATGATGCATAAATAAGAAGAATATTAACGTGTCCATTTTTTACTGTAAAGAATAACTAAATCCAGAATTATGTAAAGAGTTCAGTGGACTCGTACCAGGTCTTAACAAAAAAAAAGTTGACCAATAAAAGTCATGTAGTTCTTAATTTTTGGTATATCGTATGTTGTATCTTTTAGCTACTTAAAAACCCAAGGTTTTAGAAATGGTACTTTTGTGATCAAGTCGATACGACTTTTTTGGTATAATTTTTTGGGTTTTCCTTGATAACTCTTTACTAGGAAATCTTACGAAAGAAAAGCCATTTCCTTGTCTTTGTAAGGTACACAATTTGCCCCAATTTAGCATAGCAGTACTTCTTTTTAAAGCGGATAACTTATGAAAAAATGAGGCTTCGAAATTGTGTTTACAATATGTTAATTAAATGTTCTGTAATGAAACAGTTAAAGATGCTACAGTTGAGAATATTTATAACCAACAATCATAAACTGGTTTCGGGCTTACTTGGCCTCATCCGTCACTGTGAATATTATTAACATATATCCATTAGTCAGCCACATAAATACTCAAGATGCTAAATTCCATGAGTTTGTATCTGACTCTTGATTATCTTATGAGTAGTATTTTTGATATATTCCAATTACTGCAATGATTGCTGAGAATTATGACCAGATTATGCACGATCTAATTAAAGGCAATAGTCACTGATACTGAGGTAACTTTCTTGTATTATGAGTTGCTCTATGGAGCATATGCAAAAGTCCTGTAGCTGTTTCTAATAGATTTTGTTATTGATTCTGGTGGATACCCTAATCAATTCATCATCGAGTTCCTATTCACTGTTTGTATAAAATTCTGTTTGATAAAACAACAGAAATTAAAACAGTACAAGAACAATAAGAGCGGTTTCCCATTCGGAAAAAAAATTACTACACTTCTACACCAACATATAACTTTTTTCTTGGACGAAACAAACCCAAATTTTCGAGTTAAATAATAGTCTATCAAGCTACAAACATTCATTGTTACTCTCCGACTACACAGGATTTTAAATAAATCTAAACCTGTTACTTACTTTAAAGAAAATATATATTTAGAATATTTCATTTAAAATAATAAAGTTAACATTTACTTCCCGCATAACCAGAAGAGCCACCATATCGAAAATATTTTTAGTTGCCCTTGCTAATATTAATATTCTACAAAATGTTTGAGAAATTTTTTAACTTTAGAGACTAAGGGTGCGTTTAGATTAAACATTTTATTCCGTACATTTCTTTCTGATATAATAATATATTAAGTGTAAGCCATCCTGAGATACACTATCTGAAACTAATGACATAGCTGAGATAAATTACTCGATACAAAATGTAGAAACAAATTTCAGCCAGTGTCTGACTTATCTCAGAAGTTGTAGTCATCCACATTCTCTTGAGATATTTCATGGGATTAACTATTGTATATCACTTATAATATTGATATACTATTCCATGTAATTTAAAATTTTAATTAGACAAAACCTATTAACCTTTTAAAGCAGCAAAGATATTTTATGTCGACACTTTATCTCAGCAAGAAGTGTCAGCAATTTTATTCAGCTACATTTGTGTCATAGTGTAAACAGGCAAGAAAATTTAGTCTCAGATACCTGAGATTCCTATCATGAAATTAGTCTCTAATTTAAACACACCCTAACAATCAGTGTAAGTGTAAATTTATTCTAAATTACATTACATTAAATATTCGTTATTGTGATTTTTAAGTGTTAATTAAAGTTACAAATTGAGGATTTAATGCAATCGTAGTTATAAATATACATATATATTTTATATTTGTATGCCCAATCGTAGTTTGTGTAATTAAATTTGGTGTACAAATGATTTTGTAGTTTGATTGCGACAAGCGTTACAACGGTGGTTGTTCCGATAATATAATTTAATTTCCATATCAAAATTTGGCGAGTTGGAAATTTCAAGGAAAATTTAGCCTATGGAAATTTGTTTTCTTGTGCTTATCATAAACTGAGCCATTTTCATTAACCAATCTAAACATGATGGCGGATAATCTTCGTATTGGGTTACTCGAGCTAAAGATGGTAGGGTGCGCTTCCCCATCTGTTTTTAGTAGACAAAATATTATTAGAAGATTCCTATATAAGCAAGCCTCCTAATATTCGATACACAATTTCAGACTCCAACTTCGAACGTTGTCAAAACTCGGAACTCATTTTAAACTGTAATGAGAAAAGTTATTAGACTCAAGCGAAGGTTTTCAATTTCTTCGATGGATATTTTATATGACTCATCTGAGAAATGGCGCATTATCTTAAAAATTTAGCTTATTTTCTGATATATGAACATATTAATATGCATGTAATTTTTTTATTGTATAGAGCACCAAACTATTTTTCAAGAAGTCATATTATTCTTACAGCATCAATCATCGTTTGTTCCTCATGACCAGCTGTAATAAATTTAGGACACGAAACACGTACTGAGTTTGCCATAAATCACATTATTACTCTTGTTCTTGCCGAATGGTACGAATTCTGCTGTGGACGATAAATTACATGTCTGAATGGTAGAGAACTCTGTGTTGACTTGCACAGACGTATATGCATTCTAAATTCTTTGCGGAATCAAATAATATTAATGTTGCTGCGAAAAGCTAGAGTTTAGGTTCACATGGTTAGCTCAAACCACAACTTTAAGGAATCAATGGCACTTTCTTTGAACTTACGACTGTTTTCAATTTTACTAATATTTACATGACTCACATATACCTGTCGATTTTCTTATTTTTATCAGGACATATACACATTATGCAGGATGTGTCAGTTATAATGTCACTAATTATATCGACGTATTCGGAAATTAACGAGAGAAGAACTCAAAAAAATGTACACTTTAAAAGAGACTTATCCTTAAAAGGAGTTTAATGCGTTATCAATTACTCAGCAGGTGCAATAATGACAGACTGTCATGACGGAAACATCGCTAATTAATGAAAAACAAATCTTTATTTCAGTATTTTGAAACATAATTATTTGAATTTTCGTAGAGCCCAAACTAATAATAACATTTTCGGTTTCCTTAATCAATCGGTCTGATGAAAAGTAAAACGGGAATTTAAACAATTAATGGACGTAAAATTTTTTGTTTACCCAGCCGACGCATTATTTAACTAAGCCACTTGGAGTCAGTGGCACCATGAAATGGATCTTATATCATGATTTGAAAATAGTTTTTTTTAACGTAAATATACCTGAATAATAATGTCACATATTCGTATCATACGCATTTTTCTCTATATTCTCTTAAAATTAATTAACAGAGACATTTTTAAAACAATAAATGAAACAGAGCGACTAAAATTATTAAAGCGCCATGGGTTTCGCACAATTTTAAATGTTTATCATTTTTGAGGGTTTAATAAGAAAGATAATTCAAAATGTTCTTACTCAATGTGGTTAGTGTTTACTATTTCTTGATTTTTGACTCTAAATTTAAAAATACATAAGGATTTTTATTTTTATTTGTACCAGTCTAAATTCGAATATTGTCAATTAATTCAAATTATTTTTTTGAATTTTCGACTTTCAAAAAATCCTTTATTTTTTTAAGCAGTAACATTTTCGATATTTTTTATTAAAATTATGAGTTTACACTTTTCATTTTTGTGTGGTTTTGCGTCAGCATCATGTTAAATAGCGTCTCATCATTAATTCTCGTTACCAACATGTTTTAACGTTTTCATATTTATGTAGTTATGGGTAAGACGAGTAATAGAATTAAAAACGCGTGGTTGGCAGCGATGTTTGAACCCACGACCCGCTTCGCAAAAAGCAATCGTTCTATTCACTGCGCCATACTGTCTTGTTGACTTAACTCGCTTGATGACCTATCGTTTGGCATAGGTAATACATAAGTTAAATTGACTTCATGGAAAGTGTATATTATAAATTGTGTTTCAATTTGGTAATGCGGCGTGCGAGATCAAAGCAGGATTAACGTTCCCGCAATATCACACAGTCAACAGACATGTAATAATGTAATGTAATAAATATAAATGCATACAAATCTAAAAGAACTAATATAAATAACTAGAAAAAAATAATTTTAATTTTAGCCCAATTAAATTATTCAAGTTACCTTGCAGTGCAGATTTTTTTTCATGTTGTTTAGGGTTAAGTAGAAGAAAAAAAAACAAATTTTCGACATTAAAAACCCTGTGCTTAATCCGCAATGCTCAAAAAAAGATTAAAATTTCGTACCTTTTTTAGTTTTTAAAGGATAATTTTCTTCTAAGCAACACGGCGTAACAGTAGATATTGCCATTTATAAAGACCAAAAAATGATCTACAATTTGGTGTACAAAATTTTTGTCTCAACTTAATAGCAAGTAAGCTATGAATACTTGAAGTAGAAAAAAATTCAAAATAACACCTATACTACACTTTTATTAGTTGTAAAGTAGTAGTGAAAACCTTAATATAATACGGGAAGGTTTTATTACTGACTGTTAAAATATATTTTTTGTTAATAATTGCCACTTCGAGATTTACCTTTTTACCCTTTCATGCCATTAAACTGTTTAGGGGTGCAAAAACCTTCCTGCAACCTTTTTCTATTATGCCAAAACTATCGTCTTCTTCATTATTATTGGTAAACACCTTGAAGACCTTTGTACAAGAAAAAGTATTTCCAGTTTAAAGAACTCTTCAGCCCCGATTTTCTGCAGCCATAAGATCTGCTGCAGTCTTTTTTTACAGATGCCTAACACCAACTTGACTAATGAAATGGATTCTTGAAGGTTGCAACAGAACTTAGGTCTTGATTTCTACGTTTCTATTTTCCATCCCCATTCCACCCCAACCACGTTTGAATTTGATGATAAGCCCAAAATGAATGGTGGTTGGCAGCAAACTTGCCAAGCCCAATTTATTTTTGGAGGCAGATTTGACAAAGTTGTGCTACCGTAAATCATCGAGTGTTTAGTTACCTATATCATATTCATATGCGATATAACTGCAAAGAAACTTTCTCCGGGCTCAACTATTTTCGCAAGGGCTTGTGTTAGCCTGCGTAAAAACTAAAACATTTTTTAGTTTGGGTACCTCCTAAGCATTGAACCAAATTTATTTTTCCCATGCACATACATATATTGTGACACTGGTGTTCAGGTTAAGAAGAAAATTTTATATACGAAATTGCAAATCATTTTATGTTCTTTATAAATGATAATGAATATTGTTAGGCTACGCTGCTTAGAAAAAGGTCGTTCTCGAAGAACAAAAAAAAGTACGAAATTTTAATGTGTTTTGAGGATTGTAGATTAAGCACAGGCATTCCAATATCGAAAATTTAATTTTTTTACCTCTATCTTACTCCATGAAAGAAAAATCAGCATTAACCAACCTTTTGCAAGGTAGACATTTTTTTCAGCACAATTTTACTGGACTATTTATAAATTATGAAATTTTAATTTTTGATACTAGAATTAATTTTAAAATTAAAAAAAACATGTTATATCATACTTTTACATCACAGTTCATCAAAGAAGCTAACTTTCTAAAGGATTTTCTTTTACTTTAGAATATTCTAAACTTTTTGCCTAAATAAAACGCAAGTTACCACTTGACAGATTAGTCAAAACAAGCAACAAGTAATCGTTACGTCCTCTTCTAACCAAAAAACACATGATGACTTTTTAAACTGAGTTTCAGTCTGAAACCACATTTGGTTTTCATAAATTGTACCAATAATTAAAGTTCGCATTTGTTTCATTTGTAGGGAATGTGCAACACCATAGACTTGAAAAGTGGTTGACGATTTAAACTAGTAGGTAGTCCTATTTAATAGTAATATTTTTTGGCTATATATTTCGTATTCTAAGGTCCTCGAAAGAGTTAATTTCAATTTTAATTTCAAAATTTCAATAATAAAGAAACGAGTTTTAAGTTCAATCTGAAGAGAATCTTGAATTTATTTGGAAATGTCGAGATTTATCTCAAAAGATTCAAAGTTGAAACTGAAACATATTGTACATCATATATTTTTACAATAAATGTCAAGATTTAAGTGAAAGTTTCGAGAATGTATAAAAATGTTGATATAAAAATCGAGAGTTCCATAAAATTCAAGGTTAATTTGATATTGCAAATTTATCTTTGGTATGGCATATACGGGGATTAAAAATATATGTTGGGATTAAAGTCCCAGTTTCTTAAATTATTTACGTTCTTTTCATCGTTATGCGTCTTTAAATAAAACTGCATTCACAATAATTCATTTTTTATATCAACCGAGAAAACAGACCTGTCACATCCAATTTATCTCATATATAAGTGAAGACAAGTTTTACTCATTGCAGAATTCCAACGTCACACGTATAGCAACAAGATGCATTTTTTAAAACATAAAATGATTGCGTTTGGAGATAAAATGACAGCATCTACTTCATGTTACCAAGCAAATAGAAACCTTCAGCGAAGACATTTCGGCGGCAATATATTTTTATTGTGTGTATGTTATTACGTCACGCAGTTACATTAGAAGGCGTTCAGCTTGTCAGAATAAGAGCGTCTTATTCCAAACCTTCATTTCTCATACGAATGGGTATGTTTCAGCTTGATTGAATAAATCTAATAAAGTCTAGATTACTTTACTTGATTCAATTGCATTTTAGCAATTTAAAGCAGTTGTTTCTCCCTCAAGTTTAATATACGACTAACCGTAAAATTCTCAAACCCTACAGGTTACTAGACCCTTGTAAAAACTTTGTAGCTTCTAGGTGGTTAACCATATAGAGTTTTTCTTTTTATTGGAAGTTTCAAAACGTTTCTCGAATTTATATTGCGAAATACCAATAATAAAGAACGGTTAAACTAAAATGTATTGAAGTCGAATTCATTATTTCTATTACTATTACTAAAAAGGTTTAAATTTATAGATTTCTATATTTCCGCTTTCTTCGCAGGTTACGGCATAAATATTGCCATTTGTTTAAGAGAGCATATAAATGGCCCTTATTACTAGCATACACTTTCGGAATGTAACACCCATAAAATTTCTCCAATGTTCAATTTTAAAGCACATTTTGCTACAGTGAAATATGAGAAAAATTAATCATCTTTCCTGAAACAAGGAGCATCACATTACTTTAATTTGTATCCTGCCGGAACCCACCTAGATTAAATATATTGTAAAATACGATAATTTGGTTAATAATGTATTTACTAAACCCCATTTAATTAGTGAAAGTTTGCCACTAAAACTATATCATATCTAATATCTAATTAAGCCAAATCCTCCCGCTCAGTGAGGACGCCCCTCGGTTGATAAATAGTGTTGTGCGCGTTTTGTGACGATAACCTCACAATTGGCTTTAGGTGTAATTAGTTTTCCCAGCTGCCGAGTTTCTCCGTTTCTCCCTCAACTTCGCTGTATTTTAAAGGCATCACCAAAGAGATGAGGATTTTGTGCTTCAGCCGATGATAGAACAAGTTGAGGCAATGATTAAAGTTTTCTCAGATAAAGCGTGTGTACAGAAGAGGATCAATTTAGACAGGGATCGCCGGAGATCCAAATTGCATTGACGGCTGATATTAAGTTCATCCTAATGTAAACTTCTTACAACTGGACTTTTACGCTAAATTTTTTAACATTCGTGATATGTTTTCTATTTTTAGTAACCACTGCTGGCAGTTGCAGCGTAAACTTAAAGTAATGCACACAAAGTTAATATTTGTAATGAATTGTTTCTCAAAAAAAAATTCCGAAACAGGTCGACTGACACTCTACTAATATTTGTAACTGCATCAATTTTAGAGTAATGACATCAACAATTTTTTGGAACGGTGACCGGCGCATTTTTTTACTATTTCACTATTTCTGTAGTCTATTCCTTTCTCTTTCTAGTGATATTAAAGAAAATGATTTTACGTAAGTCATTTTCTGGAAAACTAACCTTTTCTGCAGAAACATCTAAACTTTTTAGCGAAAATACTCTTATTTTTACAGATACTTATATTACACTTAATATTTTGATAAAATTGCTATCTATTTTTTTTTAATATTAATAAATATGGAAACACTGGACAAAAAAATCTTAACGGATTAATAAACTGTCACCTTTTATGAAATAAATCTAAAACCAAGTTATAAAGACTTTTTGTGAAGAAACAGATAATATTTTATTTTTTAAATATCTGAAAACGTCTTTTTCCCTCTCTCTCTCTCTCTCTCTCTCTCTCTCTCTCTCTCTCTCTCTCTCTCTCTCTCTGCTTCTCTTCGGTACTCCATCTAATAAAGACCCCAATTCCATTTAATTGAAAATTTTTGGGCACTTCTATATCGCAAAGCGTATGATGAAGACTAGCAAGCAGAAAACAAAGAACAGCTTCTTGTAAGGTGTTTCAATTTTTCCAAAATTGATGTTCGGGCGCCCAAATTCAGATAGTTGAGGTTTGCACAAAATTACACAACGTTGAAGCACGTTTATTTGGTTTATTCTAATAATTTTGTTATTTGTTAAGTCGTCACTAACAATAAGTAATATAACTTTAAATTTATTTATTTATTACAGAAAAAACGTAGGTAAATATTTTGTGTCGAAGACATACATACATTAAGTGCAGCTGAAACTTCTGAGTCTAGTACATTTGGTGATATCAACTGAGAAGAACCATCATCATTGGACAAGCTGGACAATAATAATGTGGGTCAAACCCCTGCTATAGACCGTTGAAGAATGAGCGTTATCATCCATATAAAATGCACTTAGAAACTAAAGAGAAACTAAATTAGCGTGGATACAAAGATACCGAACGAATAGACTATTCGAACTACCAATTCTCAAAAAAATATTATTCCTTTTATTGTAATCGTTTTGAAACATATAACAATATTCAAGAGACGTCCGTTTGCATATTTAAAGCAATATAAATTGCAAATGGTTTGTTGTAACGAGGGAATTCCAAGAATGCTTTTCAACTTTACACTAACAAGTTTTAAATTCAAGATTTTCTCTATATTTATTTGATAGCGTCATTCACGAAATTGAAAACTTTAGTAGCGTCGCGACCAACATGTTGGGTCGTAGATACGTGACTTGCTAGACAAGGGTTGGCCTGGTTGCCTAGTCTCATGACTTCTGCGCTACTACAGCTTTTTTTGAGTATCTCCGCGAAAGAAAAGCCTTAATCCACAAATTCAAATTTTTAAATTATTCTTTACAAAGATGTGAACGGTTAATGATTTTGTGTGATCACAACCAAAATATCTTAATGGACATTGTTCTTCCTGATGAAGCTGCATTTTTTAAAGAAGCTGCAAATAGTAGAAATGAGCGTCCGATTCACTTCGGTTTGCAGCTCATTTGTGTAATATATTCAATTAGAATTTTAGATGAATAATTTGTTTTTACATTTCGAAATAAGCTACATTTCTTTGTTATTTTCATTTGTAGTTTTTCTTGAAATTTCGTCTTTAATTTCTTCTTTTTATAGATATTTTGCGAAATTCAGAGTTTAAAGACAAAATTTCGTGATTTTATTTACAACCATTGGCGATTAAAGTTGAAACTCTGGAATCTCTCGAAACTTGGAGATTCATTTCGGAATTCCATGCTTAAATATTAATTTTTAGCTTTTTTGCCGAAAGTTGAAATTGACTCCTTCTTGAATTCACAATTTTAAGGAAAAATCAAAAGTTCTGGATAATTATAAGTTTACAAATTGTTCAACATTTAATCTCAAAATATCGTTTTTTTGTCAGTACTTCAATTTAGACTTTATTGAATATCAAATTTTTAGTTTAAAAGTTAAAATTTGAGGTAGATATGGCAGTTTAAAGTCAACAACAGAATTTTAAGAAATTTTTGATAATTATTGTTCTCTTTTGAATAAAAAGTTGATGAAATTTGAAAAAAAAAAATAATATTCGCGTTTCCAGAGTTTACTTTTGCTTTTTTTTACAATACCGATTTTAAATTTAAGGTTTGAACTTTAAATATAATTTTTTTCTAGAAGTTTTCGCTTTTAATATTTCAACTTTCCAAATTTTGGGAAAAAGACAAATATCTGAGATTAAAGTCGAAATGTTAAGCATTTACTAATTTAATTTATTCTAAAATTTTTAAATTTATAGACTTGCAATTATTACACCTTTTCAAAGTTTAAATTTATAATAGAAATTCAGAATCCTTTAATACATATTTTGGTCAATTTTTTTTTCAAAAAATAGTTGTCGGTTCGAATGATTAACACTTTGTGAATTGTAACCACTTCATTTCCAACTGATTCCAGAACACTACAATTGTAATTCACTAACACTCATTACTAACACTAACTTATTCATTGACTAACTAACTCACTGATTGACCATCTGAGGGAAAGCTGACCGAACCGTCTATTTATAGATCCCGTTTCGGGTTCAAGAAGGAACGAGCACTTATCGTTTGCCTAGATTTCTGGAGCGCTTATCTGCTGTTTGATTCATTATAGCGGCCGCTTCTTCTTATCAAATTCTCTAGAAAATTCCTAACTAAATTTTATAATTACATTTTGTCGCAATATTTTTCTTAATATCATCAAAAGGAGAACTAAAACCAAAAACCATTATCTAAAATGCTGGTTCCACTTAAAAGAACATGTTGACATTTTGGAAAGACCACTAACGTTGCAAATGTTAATATAGATGTAAGATGTACAAAAATAAAATTGAAAGAATTTTAGTTTTAAATTATTTACAAGAAATTTACGAATTTTGGGTTTTGCTAGAAATTCAGCCTATATACATATACATATAAACCCATATAATATATCATGTGCATATCACGTACATAAACGTAAATGAAGGAACTAAAAAGAGTTTGATTTTTAATAAAAGAGCAATCTGACAATCAGATCTTTCCAAAAAAGTTACAGTTACATATTTAAAAGTGCATCTTCTCCTACACAGTACGCTGATTTCTCCTCATACTTCTATTTCACCGCATAATTATTC
Organism: Dastarcus helophoroides; assembly: GCA_028583605.1. Classification (NCBI taxonomy): domain Eukaryota; kingdom Metazoa; phylum Arthropoda; class Insecta; order Coleoptera; family Bothrideridae; genus Dastarcus; species Dastarcus helophoroides. The sequence goes on from CM053335.1 coordinate 2,822,648, forward strand.
ATAACAGCTTGTAATTAAATGTGCTTTCCAAAATACTTAATTAATAAACTCCAAAAACCATTTTAGTCTCAATATTAGTGAACAAATTTATCAGATATTCAGCTTACTAATTACGGTAAAATTCAATTAACTTATGACGTAAATAATCCTTTATTTTCTTGCATGTGCATTTAAATTAAAATGGAACTAGGTCGCTAAATTTGCTACAGAGATCAAAACACTTGAAGCGAACTGCTTGGGGCTCGACACTTTGTCTTAATGATTTTTAGTATGGATGAGATTAAAATCGACATAGCTACTGAAACTGTATTTTATTAGCGGAACAGTAAATTAGTTTGATGGTGAATTCAGACGAGAGGAGGTTTTTTTAAAGTAAACTAGATTAATTCAAGAGACATTTCTCGAAGAGGCGAAATGTAGTATTCTAAATTAAATAAAGAAATAGTAAAAAAGAGCTCTTCAGCTAGCTTGTAGCTAAAAAACCTTTCAATTATCTAAATGGAAGTTTTAATAAGCTTCCACTTTGAAAAGCTTAAGTTACAGTTTTATTTTGTAAATATTCTTTTCTTTCTGGGTTTAAAAACCAACAACCTTAGAATGTCGTCTTCAAGTCTATGAATGCCCAGCGTTTGATTATTTAATAGCTTTCTTGGCTAAAGTTGCCCACAGACTGGCATACGTCACACTTGCTTGTCATACATGTGCGACGTTTATGTGTGACAATAAAGGTTTTGGCCACAGACCTGCACACAAGCTTACGAACAAGTTAGTGTGAAAGTGAGCGATGAGTAGTGACGACGATTGCCTTCTATTAGCAGCGACGTACGCTGCATTAAGTAAAAAAAAAGAAGAAGATGAGTAAAAAAATGGCTTTTAAAACGGCTTGAATATGCTCAGGTAAATCTTCTTGGAGAATTACGTTTATATTAGATCCTAACGATTAGAGAAATTACCTGAGGATGGATGAAGAAAGCTATGTAGGGCTATTAACGTTAATATGTCCAATAATTCAAAAATAGGATATAATTTTATGAATTTCTATATAACCACATCAGGGATTGACAGCCACAATTCGCTGTTTAGCCATTGGGACTAATTATGACGATTTATAATTTGTGGCAAGCCTTAGTTTGCCGCAGACAATTTTTGTTGAGTTCAATAAAGTCAGTCCCGAAGGCCTTTGAAAAGCTTGTTAAATCAGACGTTATAAGAAAAATGGGCATTATAAAACAAACTCAAACTAAATATGCAAGACACTGTACTTAATATGTTTTTGAATGAGGCCACATTTTTAGCCACACACCTACACTCTTGTATGCAGGTGCATGCTTGCGCGTTGAGGAATTCCAGCAAAACCAGAAAACTTGTGCGACGCACATGCTTGCGAAGTTTTGACCATTCATTGATAGAACTCAACGCACAAGCATGTATGACATACAAGTATATCGCACATGTATGCCAGTCTGTGGGCAGCATAAGAGGTGCAAGTGTTAAGGACTAATTGTATATTTTATCTATGTATATTAATAAAATTAAAGTGTGATTTTTAAGTAACCGTCTTTTTGTAAGCCAACTAGCAACCTGCTCCAGCCTCGGCACAGCGGGTCAGTTTGAGCAATTTCTGGCCAAAACCATGGTAAGAAGTATTGAATTTAAGAATAATATATTAGCTTAATAAGCAGTTAGTTGGCAAGAATAAAGCTTATTGTTAATTGTTGTTGATTATAATTTCTATATATTTCCATTTCACACTGCAGCCCTTAGAATGGAAAGGTGTTCAAGTACAATAATTGCATAGTGAGATTTCAGTATATTTGCGATTGCCATATAATTTGATAATTTGAAAAATTAGCCATACATCGTATAGAACAAGATCAATATTTCTTTTAAAAAAATAATATGCGGCTTGCGAAGTCTGTCATCACATGAAAGGTATCAGTCACCCAAGCGACCGGGGAAACCAGCAAAATAAATGTTTTTGTTTGTTTCAGTATTACTTTCACTCAAGTATTTTTTTAAATTGAATGCAGTATGGACTTCGATACTCTACAATTTTTGGCTGCTCCTAGATGCGCCTTTTTTTACCATAATCGTTTAAACAGAATGAGGCGGATGAGAAAAATTCCCACTTCCGGAGTTAAGGACTGATTCAATTTGACTCGTATCGTGTCAAACCCCCAAAAACTAGTCTATTTTAACAAAAAATAATTGTTTCACTAATTTTATGTTACTTTAGATTGCTGTATCTTCGAATTATTTTTTCAAATTAATTAAAATTTTAACCCCATGATTTTCACCCCAATTTGTTGGTGATGGTTTTTTTCAATATTTTTTCTGTAATGACCAATTATTATTAAGAAAGTTTTATAATTTTCAAAGTCCTGACCAAAAATTATTCATTTAGACTCACTAGGCTCAGGCAACCTGCATATTTTTATTCAGAGTAATTTATTTCAATATTTCTGAATATATTTTTTGCAACACTTCGACATGGATTCAAAACGTGTTGATTGCCAGCCAACATTCGCTAAATTCGAAAGGCTAATATAGGGGAAAGGTGAGTAAAGTGGCCAGAGCGGATAAAGTGGCCACTGCCAATTTAGAACCCTATTTGTGGTAGTTGATTATTGACAGAGATTCTAAGTTTTTTTAATAGGTCATTTTTAACTTTGCAGTGAACAAAGGAGCCATTTGTACCGTTCGGGTAAAGTGGCCACGCATATGTTTTACACAAGAATAAGAATAAGAGTTTGTGGATTACCCCCCGGACATGAAACTGAGACTGTTTGGAACTACCCGTAATGATTTAAGGCAGATAGCTTTTGATTTAGTAGAAAAAAATGACTAAAAGATTTTAAAATTTAGGCATTCTAATAAGACTTCACAAACGTCTGAGGGCATATTTGCTATAAGGAAAACAGCATGAAATTAATGGGTTGAAGTTTTTTTTACAATTAAACCAGATTTCGCTAACCCTGGCCACTTTGCTCCGGTCGGGTAAAATGGCCAGTTTGTAGCACACAATCAAAATAAATTATATCTGCTACAGGTGCCAATACATTGACCCCAAATATATTTTTCTTCAATCAGCATTTATTATACTTTGCTTTGCCTTTTAAATATTTAATTTTAAATTATTTTTTCTATTTCAAAAAAAATATTTTCGGTTAAGGTGGCCACTTTACTCACCCTTGCCCTACAATTATGACAAATTATATTCGATTATATGATTTTAAAATGAATCTCTTTCCTAATTTAGTTTTATGACACCAAAGTAGGTAATTAACAGATGTATTAACAGTACAATAAGCTTTTTCTGGAAATTTTTAATTTACATAAAATTTGTTACACTTGACCTTCAAGTAATCCGATTTATAAAATCGGAATAAAAAAAACAAAGGAAAAGGATCTTGGTTCCATCTCTAAGTTGATAGGATCACGTTTATAATAAAAAAGGAAACATTTCTATAAGGCGTTCAATTCTGTAGGACATCGTTAGAAATAAACAAATCTATGAATGAAATCAGAAAGGTGAAAATTGTTACCAAAAACGATTGGCAATATAATAATTGGACTAAAATTGTTTCTGAAAACTTAATTATTGTTTTATAAAAAAAATGGTTTTTTTTTCAATATTAAATTAAATTTTCACCTCTTTTTCTACTTGATTTTTTTAAATCCACCAAGTACGTATTAAGTCTTTTCTTTCATATACATACTCATTACAGTTCAGAATTATTTCAGTATGCAAACTTTTTTATTACTCGCCCTTTAGAAAGTGTCTGGTTAAAATTGACCAAATACATGTTTAATTATTTTTTCATAGATTCATTACAAGTATTTTTAGGTTAATCCATATTAAACTTTTTTGATACTATTTTCGAACCTCATTTTATCCCCTTTTGGTCCCGCTTAGAAATAGAAATCTTCAAAAATCTTTTCTCGTTATGTGTTTAGATCTTTAAGGAATCCTATAATCAGAACTTCATTTTTCTATTTAAATAATTATCGTGCTGCGTTGATGCGTCAGTTAATCAGTCGACTAGGTCATTCAAATAGCGAAAGGATTCAGTTTAATTTTTGCGTTAAGTTTAGAGGGTCGCGGTTTGGAATAAAAAAAGTTATTTCATGTAGAGGTTTTTTTATTTAGTAGGTTATCTATATACGGAGAACCACTTATTATAGAAACAAATTAACTTTCCGGATGCGGCTAATTAGGGTTAAACTTTCTTTTACAAATTCTTCCTTCCATTTCCGGTTAAATAGCTACCCTAAGTTTTTTTTTGTATTTTACGTAAAAAAAGTAAGGTAAATTTATGAATACATCTTTATTGCCACCTCCGATTGTTTTGAAGATATTTCAATTCGTTATAAAAAAATAACAGAAAAATGTTTAATTTTATTCGTTAAAGGTATGACTCTTTGCAGGAAAATAAGGATGATATTTGAACAAATTTAACGTACCGAAATACAACGCCATGCCGAAGGATCTTGTAAATAATCGACGCTGCTATACAATCCATTACTAGTAAGCCTGTAACTTCAGCTACAGGAAACTTCTTAGCTGTAATTTTGGACAAGAAAATAAATGCTTCAATTAGCACGTAGCTAAAATGTTTCTCATGAGATACAGCCAAGAGTCATTTAGAATTTACTCTACAGAATTCCGTTAGATATTTATGTGACTGACTAATATAGCTATAAGTTGTAAATGTATCATATTGATGACGCCAAGGAGGGCCGATCCTAGTCTATAGTTGTTGGTTGTAAATATTGTTAACATTATTACGTTTAATTGTTTCACTACAGAACATATAATTGACAGCACATCAGAATTTCGCAATAAATGCCAACTTTCCGGAAATAAATTAATCAGAAGACTGCTTTCAGGAAAATCATTTATCTACATGACGCTTTGGGGTTCGCCAAGGATGGTCAGAAACTCCCTTGTAGAAATAGGCAGCCTTGAATGTGTTTTCTGTGTGTTTGCTGATTTTTGACTAGATATAGGAGAGAAAATGTGTCCCGATGAAAGTAGCTATGGGATGTATGTTCAAGTGCAGATAATTTATTAATTTCTTTTAACTTTATCCACTTAAAAATCGTCGTAAATGAAAAATATTGTTTAAGCATGGCAATCGTGAGAGTTTTTAGAATTATCAGCTTTTAAATTTAAATCTGTCATGTTGTAGATTCCTCCTAAATCGAAGTTTTACTCATGTATTCAATAAATAAGATTGTTTGAGTATCTTAGAAGATAGTAGCCACGGGTTTTATGGCCGAAGACTCAGATCTTTTTTTGTGTGCGGGAGATTTGTATATTCGCTATTTTCATTCTTGCTTAGTTAGTGCCGATAAGGTACTCAGATTTCATCCCCTATTATGAATTTCGAGAATCATTTCCCAACGTTAGCAAAATTGGGGAATCTTCCTTTTCTTCAGGTGAAAGCAATCTTTTAAGTTATGGTGCTGATAACTCACTTATGCCCAGAACATTTGATGTTTTTAAAAACGCTGGTACTAGTAATATTACTGTTTCGGTGGCAAACACATATTCTGTAATTATTCGGTTTTGCAAAGCAGTTTAACCTTTTAAGTGTTTTTTTGACTTCTTGTGTTTCACATCTTTTAGGATCTTGGATCAACTTCGATCAATGCCGTGTCCCATTTATATTATTAGCTTCATAAAGTTTCCTCAAAATGCGGGATATTTATTCCAACCAATGGGAATGTGAAAAAACTACTAAGTTGTTACCAGTTGCAGAACCTGTGCCCACTAAATAGCATACGATTTTTGTTTTAAAAGATGCAGTGAAAGTTTATTATTTTAGTTTAAAATCCTATCACTGAAAAAATGAATCCCAAATTCTTATCACCGATAACACGAGCCCTGTCGCAGAAGAATTGAATCACCTCAACCAATATTTTTTTTCTATGAATATGAAATATTTCCATAAATTTCAGTGAAACATTTAAATGCCCTGTATAAAGTAGGATATTTTGCTATAAATATATCTTCTTGTTGTTATTATGCTGTTGAATTTTAATATTAATTTTTGCCTGAAAAATAAAAGTTAACGTGGTGCTTGTCGCAAATGTATTGCACCATTTTCCTAAAAGTTGCAAATATTCGTTTGTCGTAGTTGCTAGCATGATACTATTTATAAATTTATAAAGCTATATATTTATTTATTATGGTGCGTGGAAAACCAATTTCTGCAGACCTTCGTAAGGTCATTATAACTGCCCACAATAATGGTAACTCGGGTTTGAATATTTCAAAATTATTAGGAATACCTAGATGTACAGTGAGCAATATAATTTACTGTTATAAAACTCCTGGACATGTAATGACCTATCAAAAAAGTGTCTGTGCTGGCTATTCAATTGGGTAAAACTATTGGAAAATCCGCATCTAAGGATGCATTTCTGCGAAATATAAAAAAAACCTGAATATGGTTTTTGTAGGGTATGTTAAAGTTGCCTATAAATTTTTAAATATAAAATTTTGTCAAATAAAAATATTTAGGCAAAAAAGAAGCTACTTCTTACAACAAATCAAAAGAAGACTAGGTTGGAATGGACTAAGGAGCACTTCACATGGTCTGCCAATGACTTGGACAAAATAATTTGGAGTGATGAATCGAAATTTGAGATATGTGTGGGAGATAGCCGAAGTAAGATTTTAAGAAAAAAAAAGGGAAGAGCATCACCCAGATACATTAAAGCGTAAAATTAAATTTCCTGCTTTAGTTATGGTGTAGGGTTGTATGTCCTCTCAAGGAGTGGGACGACTATTTGTGGTAGATAAAATGATTAATGCTGGTAAATATATAGAAATTCTACAAAATGAACTATTGCCATCCATTCCGATGCTAGCAAATGGAAACGGAGAATATATTTTCCAACAAGATGGTCGTTCATGCCACACAGCAAAGATAGTTTAAAAAAATTTAATACATAAAATATACCATTATTAGAATGGTCCTCTAATAGTCCAAAACTATCGCCAATTATGGCATAAAATGACAAAACCATTGGGAATTATAGGGTCGTACGTACAAAATTGGAATTAATTGTTAAGTTGAATAAAATCTGGTAACAATTTAAACTTGACTTTTGCAAGTCGCTGATGAACAGGCTGCCTAAAGATATATTGGGAGTTTTAAAGCAAAGGGGAGATTGTACACAGTGGTAAAAAATTCCAAATAATCATGGTTCAATTAATATGAGACAAGATCATAATGTCTGTTATATTATTTTGTTTAAAATTTAATATAGTTGTACAATAGGTTCACCTTATTTATAATATGTAAAGCCGTTAAGTATTACTACTATTAATTTCTTTCTTTTTATTTTAGTGTTAGTTAAGTTTCTTTTAGATACATATTTTAAAATATTTTCTTAGTGGTTCAATTCATATGCGACAGGGCTCGTATGTCAATTCAGCTGAACGTTATTTTTAAGATTTGTATATAGTTAGATGCGACATTGTGTCTGATTTGACAATTCTATTTCTCCTTAGGTGGATTTACATATTTGAATTGACGACACGTAAAGGCTGCGCTTTATTTTTAAAAAGACTAAACTCAACGGTTGCATGGAATATTTTTCAGATGAGATTACAAAGATCTGAAATGTGCCTAAGCGCTCATGGAATAATTGAAAATGTTCCCGAGTCTGGGGCTGTTTTACAATTTTCTATTTTCACAGAGAAAATAACTGGGTGTTGGAATCTAGATAGAGTTAAAATATAAAAGAGCAAATTGTTGAAAACTTATGCAGACCAGAAGTTTTAGTAGGCAATGGATCATAGGGTACCTGATAGAAAAATAGAAGGACGCATAGATATTTTTACGGAAAAAAGTTTAACATTCTTATGGACTAAATATAATTGTAAGTTTAGTGTTTCATTTCAATCGTTACTTTAATCGTTATTTGTAGTAGTAACTAAAACAAGAATATTATAGTTTGAAAACTTCCATGAACCCGTGTAACTCATATATAATAACTTAAGAGGTCCCCGTTATAATTCCAAATCCCTTAGTCTTGCTCTTAAATAATAAAGGAATCTCCAGGATGTCGGAGTTTTGGTATTTTCGGGACGTTGTGTTTACATAACATTAGAGACGAGAGTAGGCCAGTAATAACTTTTCAGAGTCCTATGAGTTTAATAAAAACTCTTTCCGAACTGCGGAGGCAATAAAAACAGATCAACCGGGGAACTAAGGAGGAAAAACAACCGGCTCCATAAAAAGTAATTGGCATTTATGTCAGCCCCACGGCAGAAGTAATTGCGAGGCACCAGGTCTTCAACGCATCACCACCTTACAACACGTGGAGAAAATTGCTGACGTTCATGCTGGATTGCATAATTTTATTATCATTGAATTTAATATTTTATACTTCGTTGGAGCCGAAAAATAGAACGTCACCAGGTAGTTTGCTTTTAAAAATTCAGAAGGCAGTCCTTCCGAGTTGAGAAAGCTGGAAATTATGTTATACAGTTAAATTTTGCATGATTTTGATACAATTTGTATACATTATTAGTTTTTTGTTTTAACCAAAATTTGAATTTCGAAAAATTTACTGGCTTTCTTATACTAAACGCATTACTAAATTCTAATTTGATATTTAAAATCTACACAGAGTTACCAATTTAAAGCAAAAGGAAAGTTTTATTAAATAAGTTTAATGGCGTAATACAATGTTCCGTACGTTTTGTTTTACATTTTGAATTGACCATTAGTTTAAACGGAAATATTGAATTGAAAGCAGTTAGGATGAAATTAAATTAACATACACTGGCCATTAATTCGACATGCAGAGAACCGTATTTCACTGCTTTGGACCAAAGGCTTGACATTTTGTCGAGTTAATATCGATATCTTTATGAAATAATTGCGCCATATACCGGTAATGCCTTTGCGTTGGGAAACGGCACGTCGATGCTTTGAAGTGCGACAATAACGGACACCGACGCGATATATCACAGATAATCCCAGAAAACATTTTGATACTTTTATCTTTCAAATGGTTTCGTAGCAATTTCATCGCTTCAAACGAGAGTTTTAGTGTCGTTGTTCGCAAAAGGTATTTCCTGCTGAATTAGGTAAAAACGTTTGATTTTAAGGCTAAATTGAGAACAGCTGATATCAGCCTAAAAATTTATTGATAACATTTTTTTTTCGTCGCAGATGTCACAATCCTCAAATGGTTGGGAACATAAACACGTAAGTATTGCTGCAAATACGGTGTATCTTGAAAAATTAAATGGTTTTGGGCCTGTTAGGAATTCCACAAATGGTATGCTTTTCATGAACAATAATTGAACAGCCGACAAATGTTTAAAATGCTCCTGAATGAAATAATCAGAGTGTACGTCACTTGAAAATAGATGTAATTACTTATTTTTATATTAGTTTCAGTCGTATGGATATACAAGTAAATGGTAAGACCAACAATGAGTAAAAATTTATTATCATTTTAGGGATTGCCAGAATATCTTACTTCTGAACGTGGTGACACGATAACGTGGTTAACGTCTACTGATCTACATATGAAGTAAACCATTTACTGAACATCATTAGCGCCGTTTAAGGGCTAATTAATTTAAAAGGTCGAATAATATTTTTGTTTGATTTTCTGCCCTTTCTAGGCTTTTTGAATACGTGATTAAAATGAATGCATTATCACCAAAATATATTCAGTATAATCTCCACAATTTGAATTCCAGGATAGAATTTTGATGTAAAGCCGAAATTCTGAAAAAATGATCCATAGATTCTGGAAATTCTGAACTTTATGGACTTTAATCTGCCTATTTCGACTTTAGTTTAACCTCAAATTTTTCGCATTACGGTGAACAAAGTCAGGATTGCAATGAAGATCGCCAATGTCCGGAAGGGATGAGGCACCATAAGAAAAAGAAGAAAAAGTTTAACATAAGCATCAAACGATTTTAACTCGACATATCAAGAAACAGTTTTTATAGAAATTTCCAAGCTTTTTCTCGTGTCTATCTTCTTCCAAAATAAAATAATTTCAATATTATGCTTTTTCGTTAATAAATGGAAGCCTTAAATACCATTGCATTAATTCTTAATTTGACCCTCACTTTAAAATTTTCAGTGATTTTAAAAAAGAAACAAAATTCTTCTTTGTATTTACTGTTATTATTATTATCATTATTTTCATAAATCGAAACGCAAATATGCTCTTCTTATGATTTTGGTGCTGTAACTTACAAAGTGAAAATTTGTTCCATGCTTTATAGAATGGATACTAGATTAAACATAAATGAATGAGCACCACTGCGAGTTGAAACAAAATCAATGTTCTCTTTTTGAACTGGGAAAACTTTAATCAACAACGATTTGTCGAAATAAATCGAGCATGGGATTTTATTTCCGGTCAGCCTACCTCTCAAGTATTGGCCTACTCTTCGGTCTTGATATTCGACAGTGGAAGAATTAGAGCGAATTTAAAAGGTCGAAGTATAAGCCACCGCTGAAAATTAGAAGTTAGTTTTATTTTTATTTTCGACGGCAGTACAAAATGAATCCTCATCTACAATACTGAAAACCGTAGCTGCCTTTGTCTCAATTTATTACTATTTCTTTAAAGATACAATGTATTTCCGTTAGTGGTACATAAAAATTATTAGAAAATATTTCCTATGGGACCAAAGATGCAATAACAGAAAATGAACATGTTAGACAACATATTAAACATGTAACATCAAAAATTTACTCTAGAAAATTGGGTCAACAGCCCGTAATCAGCATTTACTACGTAACACATAGTAAAAGCGTAATTCGTTTTCACTTTACCGTCTTTAAGGTCTTCTCAGCAACTCGCTAAAACAACATAAACTGTCTTTATTGCCGCAAGGGATAGTTTTGCTCCCACAGTAAATAAGAAACGACTGAAGGCCAGCCCATCTTTCTAATAAAAGTAATAATGAGAATGAAAGAAGAGAATCATCCTTTTATTTTGCTTAATAAAACTTCACCGCCTTGGTGTTCCATTTTTTGAAAATAATAAGCCCGAGAATTCAATTACTGTTTCAATGAGTAGAAATAGAGTTACTTACTTGCTGATAAAAATTACACAAAAGGTTCTTATTGGCTTTCCGTTGATAAAATCCCCTTTTATATTCGAAAACTACTACAAACTCTTTCAACTCTTTCTAGATGTTAGAAAAGTGTGGTGCAACATTTAAAAGATAGCTAACTGATTATAAACCAACTTTACTATTTGATTTACCGTATAAAATGACGGAACGGGTCTTCGATAAGCCCTATTGTTTACAGAAAAGCTTTAATTCAACAAGTAATTAAATTGACACAAATTCTTATCCTCTTCTACTACATATATAAATATTTTCTTTACAAAACATTGTTCTCATGTTTCTTTATTAACATTTTTAGCTCTTTGGTGTCAATATTTATTGTTTGTTAAGTAAATTACATAATGTTTTAAAATTGCCTCAAACGATTTCAGCAGTAAACATCATTTAATATGACAAATGTAGTAGTCCTCCTAGATCAATTTGTTTTCTCGTAGTTTTTTTATTTTTCTCCTTTCGTTTTGGGTAATGCCCAGAGTGATTTACATCGCAAGCGGTTAAAATATAAAGATCCAATATAATTGATGTTTTAAAGAATTAAAATGGCGAATACCCTAAAGGAATAACATTAACAGAAATATGGGGAATTTTGAAAGGAAACGAAAAGTCGAATAAAATTTAGTCATGTTTATACAGTGGAAATAGCAACGGTGGAACAAAACTACAGTAAATAAACAGTATGTCATGGCAAATTTATAAGTAATTATTTAACATTAAAGTGCATGGACAAAGAGTGCCATAAGAAATTCCATTTGCGAGTAAATAAGGATGATCGGACAAATCTGAGAAGCGGGCTAATTCTTTAAATTCAAACCAGGGCAGTCATTAAAATTCCAGGAGTTCCTTATATATGTTATCATATTATACAGACAATTATAATTAAAAAACTTAACCTTTAGAGAATGAAAAAAAAAATGGAATTATAAAATTATCTTGAAACTTAATAATATAATTTCTTTCAATTTTGATTGGTTTGGAGTTAATGGGCGTACTGTGAAAGATAGAAATTACAACTCTACAGCCAACAAATAAATAACAAGTCAAACGACTTACTGGTGCAACTACACTTTCAAAAGAAAATAAAAAAAGAATCGGGGAAAAGAAAGAAAATAAAGCGCATTTGCTTCATCTATTCCATTTTCTTAAGATTGATTTCGGTGTTCTGTTGTTAAAATGTGAGTTTACAAGAGTTTAAAAAAAATCTTTTAAACCCATCACTGCAGGCTTAGTAACTAACATCACTGGAATATCGTAAGGATGTTCTACATATTCTCGAAAGGTGCTCTAAGAAGATTGTCTGAGCAATTTTCCAATTATAGTCAAAACCATCAGCGTGCGTGAATTTCCTGGGCACATCCCCTTGACATCTTACGCTGCAATATACTGGAATTGTAGTGTTTCTCAGTCTCTTTTGACCTATTGCCCTGTCAGTCTTATCCGTAGGTCATGACATCGGTTATAGAGTGGTGCGGCGCAAACAATTACAGCGATGTGCGTTGCGTATCAAAATATTTTGCAAACTTACTGATCCATAACCAATTGATAGATTTGTTCTCAAATGAATAGTACTAAGGTACCTGAACGAACTTGGCTCACAAGGAAAATATATTTGTGCAAGAATTGAGAACTCATTTCCTTTTCAATGTTTACTTTTATAACTAACTATCTCCAGCCTAACCACTTTCGAAGAAGGAATCGTTTCTTACATTGGAGTAGTAGTTACAGTAAAGGTCATGCTGATGGACGCAGTTTTAGTGGACTAGTTCTGTTTAGAAAGTGTCAGTTAAATTGATCAATAATATCTATCTTCTGTTTAATAACACTCATGTAAGTTCTATTGGTTGAGTTTAATGAGTTTGGTATGAGAGAAGCAAAGAACATGCTAAAGTAACAAGCAAACAGAAGCAGATAAAAGATTGAGACTGAAAGAACAACTACTTTTTTTTTATATTTATTGAGATAAATAGCGACTACTGCTCTTTCTGAGCTTCAACTCCTTTTCTTCATATAATTATTGCTCTAATATTTTTAGCTCAACGCTTGATGCACCAAAACGGTATGCCATGTGATGTATGTTTAAACAAGAAGAACGACCAGATTATTTGAAAAAGAATTCCTCCAATTAGTGTGAGAACCCTTGTTTATAGACTAATAAGTCAAATCTTACAACTACATTGTTTTGAAGGCGTCAAAAGCTTTTAAACATATTAGAGTTATGTCCTTGGAAAGGCAATTTTATAACAAACTCGTCATACAAGAATGAAAGGGAGAAAAAAACTAATTTAATGGCGACATACAGGTGTACAGATTGATTTTTCTAAATAAATATTTCTCTCGACTGCGAATTTAAGCCAAATAGGGCACATTTAATGTATGGGTAATTAAAATATTGCCCAAGCAAGAAATGTTTCATTTTGTACATGTTGCTGAAAATAAATTTTTGTTTGAATGGTGTGAATGCTATCTAGTCATCCAGTCGTATTTAGACATTAAGCTAATCTTACTAAATTCCCCCTTGAGAATTATGTTATGTTTGAAGAAAAACGTGTTTAAAACCTAAATCTTTTATAATGGCAAAATGAATCTACAACTGTCACAAAAAAATGACAGCAACAAAAACTTTCCTAGTGAAATCATATTTACATAATAGAAACAGTGTTTACTATTATAAGTAATTTTAACAATAATTTTATATTACTAACATCACTTAAAATTATTATATTTTCATCGTAATTTCAATTGAAAAAAACAATAATTTTTTATCTTTAAATTATTTGTTTTAGTAGCACACTAAGCATCAGCCATTTTTGATTGATTACCATATTTCCCTGATTTACCATTTGCTTGGAAATAAAATTTATGCTCACTGCGGGAGATAAATTTCCAGACTTTTATGGGGTCACTGGATATTCCTCCATGGCAACCTGCAGTTAAGAAAACTACCAAAGTTTCCGGCCGTTTGCGGTAATATCCCTCCAAGCTAAACAATTTGTCTTTGCTCGGGCATTTCTGTTGTCATTTTCACAATAGCCATTATTCATTTATATCTAGATTTACGATTATCATTAATTCATTACGAGGACAGAAATACCCCAGAAAAAAATGTATTTTTTAATATTTTGCTTTCACCTGCATCGGCAAAATAGCCGGGAGGCTTTGTTGTTAACTAGGATGTTATTAAGTTGTAAGGAGAAGATTTATGTCCTGTTTCCCTTTTCGTACGTCAGAACTTTGACCTACGGACGAGGAAGATTGTTTTTTCAGCCTTATTTTCTATATTGCTCTTTTATTAATGGCATTTCTTCTTCATCAGGCTAAGACTGATAAAATACTATAAACTTCATCAAACATAAATTTTTCCGAGAACAGATAGTGTAAAACTTTCGGCTTCCGAGAAAATTTTTGCGAGTTATATTTTAACAAGTAAAGGTAATTTGGTAGTGTGATTTATAACGGTTCAGTATTTAATTGACAGAGTTGCACGCATTAATGAACTGTAGTAACTTACCAACAAAAAACTGCAACGTCTTCGTAATTAAACACGACGAGAATGAAAGATAATTTCAAAATATCACAAAGTATTTCAATTATTTGGGTTTTATATAATCACTGCTAAACAAAAACTACTAGTATATAAAATTGCTGTACGCCATTCGAAAGCCAATACAATTTTTTTCCTAAATAACAAAACAAATTAAAATTGCGAAGGGCTTTATGAATTTTTAATTAACCTTTAACAATTTAAGATTAAACTTAACATTTTCAAAATCATCGTATTTTATTTTTCGTTGTTTTTATAGACATTGGTTAAAGTTAATTTTCCGTACCCGAGTTCATTTGCATTCCCATACAAGTTAATGGGAATTTTTATCGATGCCAAAAGCTACGAAAGGCTAATATAAACTTAAATGCAAGACGAACAACCCATAAAGTTTTTACTATCCCACCTCTGCGGCACTGACGAAACCGCTCGGCTAAAATGTCCTGTGACTTTGGCCAGCTAAGCGAAGTGGAAGTTTACGAGAAGGACATTAAAGTCGGAAGGTGTTACGGAGACGTCAGCCCCAAGCGCACAAAGGTGAAATCAATTGGCATCGCGAAGAGAAAACACATAAAGCACGGGTCCTGTTATGGAGCTCGACCGGGGACGACCGTAAAACCGGGCACCTTATAAGCGTTATCGATTCAAAAGCTTGCATCGAAGACATAAATCCAACTGGCTGTCATGGGACGGTAATTTAAGGTGCTCGAAGTGTCACCGAATGCTTCGAAAATGCAGAGTGGCACCGATTCGGGCTTTGGCTGTATTTTGCAGGCGATCGAGTTTGAATTTATTTCACCAAGCCGAACGATTGAGATGCAGCTGAACGAAACATGTAATGTGCATTTACAATTAACGTTGCTTCTAGGTATATTTCATTTTACTTCAAAAATGAAATCGAAGGAGCTTTGTCTTGTTATCCAAATTTGACGAGATTGTATACAGATTTTCTCTACTTCGACTTAAGTAATAAAAACCGTTGTCAGATGTTTTTTTAAACCTAAATTTTATCTTTAAAAACCTGAGAGATTAGGCGGGAACGGTCACTTTTTGCAGATTTTGAGCTGATCTAAAAATTTTAAAAGAATTTTACACTCTTGGCACGGTATCGGCACCCATGAAACAGATAGCAATAATAAATTGCTATTAGGTATAGTATATACGCAGTGAATGATCCTATTACGTCTTCTTTTTGAGATACAGGGTGAGACATTGTTAAGTACACCCCTTTAAAGGCGCGTACTGATTTGAATGTGCATGCGCTGAGTCGAAGCAAATGCACATTCGCATTCAAATGTGGACGTGCTATTCACAATGACTCGGAGCATGTTTAACTTCTCGCGAGCGACCGCGAACGCGCATGGCCTGAGCCGACGGCTGTCGGTCTCTGGCTCCTCTCAAAAGAAATATATCGTGCATGTGTGCTCAGTATGGACGGATTTTTGTTAATCTGCAAATCTACAGTAGTCTAACGCATGCACCAGAATGAACAATGTTCCTTGCTGTGAAGAGTTTTTGACAAATAACGATTTCAATAAAGACAGAATGGAGTAGTCTAATGAAGAACGCTTACAATTAATTGATTTGTACGATCAACATCCCATTTTGGGGGATGAAAAACATTCCTTCCATTCCTCTAAAAATAAAAAGGTAGATGCTTGGGATGAAATGGCCGATAAGTTAAATCGGTAGGTAAAAAATGTAAAACAAAAAATAACTATTATTTTTGAGAAGACATGCACGAATGACCGGAAAGGAGTGAAACAACACACATGCGTGCGGGGCAATAAATGTCTACAAATGTTCTGAGTTGGTACACATGCATATGCATGTGTATGCGCTTGGACTCAACGCATGCACATTCAAGTCAGTACGCGCCTTTAGGTATTTGGTATAAATTATCATTATTAAAGCTATATATTTATTAGGTAACAGTATATTTTTGATAAACTATTTGGGAATATAATTGTACAGTTTTCCAAGATCAATGAAAAATTGGGCGAAAATCTTACATAAATTTGCTAAAGAAGCTATGGGTAGTGCATTCTGAAGTCTCAAGAAAATAAGTATCTGAAAATCTTTTCGGGAAAGTTTTGTATTTATTTCAAGACAATTAACGCATTCAGCAACTGATTTGTGTACCATAATATACTAATCTATTGTCTTGGCTAAATGGAAACCAAATATTCATGCCATTTGCAATACTGAGTCTCTAATGAGAATCCAGCGATCACTTACAATGGCTGCTATTTTTGTGTGGCTGATAAACAAGGATATTTCAAGAAAATTAAGCATAATATAGAGTTCTCCATTAAAACTGTTGTAGCAACTGAACTAAATCTATGCCTTCTCCTTTGCCTCCTTAAAGAAGGCAAACTGTAAAATTAGATATGGCCAATGCCCAGGGATGAAGATAACACTGAAGAAAGTTCTCAGCCAAGATCAAGATTTAGAGTTTTTAACCTTTTTAAGTGTTTTATATTATTGGCATTTAATTAAACAACAGGGATTATAATTTGATACGAGACCAGAATTTGTCTGTGAAACTCCATTCGCATTTCTCTTTTTTTCCTTCAAATCTTGAAACCGTAAGTAATGAGCAAAAAGAGAGGTTTCATCAAATGTAAAACGGCTTGCGAGATTACCTCTAGTATTTAAAGGCGAAAGATACTTCCCGAAATAAAAGAAAAAGTGAAAAATGTTACCTGTTTTGTGTGTAATATCTGTTTTTAACAAGACATTTTGTGTTTTATGCTGCAAATGTATTAGTAAAAACTTTTATCGTCGGATTTTCTTAAACAATTAACAAAAAATTGAAGTATGTGTAACTAAGGGTCCATAAAAATGGTACGTGTCAGAAAAAAATTATGCATATATTCTTATTAAACGATATGTATACATAAATAAATTCGAAAATTTGGAGAGGGTGTTTAAATTTTTTTTGAATTTTGTCACGCGGTGTTATTAGGATCCTTAAAGGTAGCTCTTTCAAATGATACCTTACTCGATATATTATTCATATAAAACTTTTTTTTCTTTGGTCTATATTAACCTCCATTTTGATCTAAATTTATTTTGAAGTATGCAATGTCATATATTAGATTAATCAGAAATCTATACTGAATACAAAATTGATAAAACTTAATATGGCGCCCATAAGAAATAATAAACTTGATATAATTTTCTCGAAAATAGTTTATTTCAAAAAAATAAATAAATAATGTATATCATCGAAAAGGCCTTACAAAATAGCCGCCTACGGTTTTTGATTGTTTTTCGATTGGACTTCAAATAAAAAAGTTATAACTGATTTTTAAAAATGGCGACTTTCCGTTTCTTCTAAATAAAATCAAAGCGAATTAGAATTCAATTGTTTTCTCATCGAAAGATTGTTAATCATTAAATTCTGCACTACTTTGCCTATTTAAACTTCCTTGTATCTTTAATAATTTTCACAATGCCTGTAGTGGAAATTAAATTTGATTCCGCATGTACAGCGTTCTAGGAAAACCTCTGCGTCACGGATGGAATGACACTAGAGCTAGATTTTAATGGTTCTGTTTTACCTTTTAAGGTACTAATCTCCAGAAAATTCTCGCCTGCGAGGGAACTGAATAGGCCACACTCGTGTTGTTGTCAGCACATATGACATATTCCGGAAAAGTATAGCAATTTTTCTTCACCGGATATTCCCGTCTTAGAGTAGTATTTACTTCGGTCTTCCCATCTTAAGCATACGTCAGTAATTTTTTAGTTTCCAATCTCTCTAACGGTACAATTGCAATCTTCAATTGCCAGAAATTTTTAGTCACTTGTTAATTGATTTTGAATAGCAGTAAAATTTGAACAAGAATCAAAATTTTCAACGAAGGTTGGACCAGTTCTGGCTTATTTTCAAGAATCTGTATTTTAGAAATCTCCACAACATAGATCGTTTTACCAATACTTCCTTTTTGTTGCTTTAATTGCTCAGCCTGAATTTTCAGTACCATAATATTTATCGTCCCTTCGAATCCCCTTTAGGTAAACTTGATTCTTGATAAGTATTATATCTGTGAATCAGTCTAAGGATTTGAAAAGTTTCACTTACACTTATACCGTTTTTTAATAAACAATTAAATAAATGCTAATGAAACTTTGGCCGTTGTTTTTTAGAATCCGTTTGTAGAGTAGAATACAAATTTCATGTGTGCCAGACAGCTTTTGTGAAAGAGGCGCACCGAATTTCCTTTACTGACATTATTTACTTGGAAGACATATAAAGTGTTCATACATTTCATATATTCTATATTTACAGACCCTCCAGACAAATATAATTTTGCCCTAATGTCTCAAAATTTAACTGTTTAGCGTCAGTGTTCAAATAAGCTTTATTTTAATCTATGCCATTGCGAAAGTAAAACGTATTTATTTTGTTTTAACAAATGCGAGCTCTTTCAGTATTCAACTATAAATTTAACTCTGAATTTTGTAATTCGTCATTCTATAAAGCTTTAACTTTTGGCAGAAGCATAGAAATAATTAAAACACAGGAAATACAATGGCAGTAGAAATTAGGTGAAAGCGAAAGTTTTGAGAACAAGCTGAGAGGGGTTTTATTAATGCTGTTGCAAAAACAATGATAAATTTTCTAACGACTGCCAACAGTCAAATAAACGCTTTGGAAAGTTATAATCCACAATAACGTTGTTGCGATGTGGCTGAGAACATTGTAATTGGCCTCTTCAAATCGAATTACAATATCCCGAAGACACAACCACTGCAACTTGCAAGTGGAAGGCATTACTCCAAAGCCAATAACTGGATTTTAATCCCAGAAGCGTTCCCAGCGCTAAGTAATTATACAAATGTGGCAAACTTCCTGCATTTCCAGGCTAATTCTCTCCTTATCAAACGATCATCCCTGAAATATATAGACGATTGCGGAAGCTTATATTAGGAAGCTTGAATCATTTGCTTCCTCGAAAACAAAAGCAACTTATCATATAATATTAAATTCTCCAACGGAATGTTAAAAAAAATGTATTGTTTTACAAGCACTGTAGCTTCGATGCAACAAAAAAGCATCTCGATAACACAATGGTTAAGTGACATTACTTTTTCATTGCTAGACAAGTTTCTTTAGGCTTCCAGTGGTTCGAGCTTTAGTTCAAACTCTAATTTAAAGGTGAAACTTACGACCTGATAAAAGGTCAACAAAAGTTCAACCCAAAATTAATTACGTCTGGCTGCCTCGTTTACTTCTTTCCCTTAATGCATAAGGCGGGATAGTTTCCGTCAAACTGAATGCTCGTTGGCAAGAAAAATTACATAAAAATGAGAGCTAATAACTCGAAAAACTGAAGTGCAACTGTAACGGGAAGCTCTTATCATAACGTAGTTGAGACGGAAAAATAAGAAAATATAGAGGTACTTACACTCATCGTGATCTTTGGCGGTGACGGTGAGAACAGTGTGCTGAATGTCTTCATTTTCGTCGACTTCCGCCTCGTATAGGGCCTTATCAAAATAAGGAGGATTGTCATTCTTATCAGCGATTCCAATGCGAATAAATTTGGTAACTGAAAAGAGAATTTGTATAAGTTTCGTGTCTTCTATCGCACAAGGAAAGATTAAAAATGCTCCGAATATAAATATTAACCAAGTCGATGTTGTGTTATGAAATTTATATAAATATTTAGATATTTCCTGTTTAATTCTTTATATATCTGAATTGTCTTTTGTTTAGTTAATTTTAATGATATTAAAACTTTACTGCTTCAAAACACAGATTCACAGAATTATGAAACAATAATTGAATATTTTTGTTTCTTAATTAGATATTCTTTCAGAGAAGATATATTTCGTGAATCAAGTAAACGTTAACAATAGCCATGCTTAGATAAACTAGGTATTTAAAATGCTGTGAAGAGTTTCTTAATATTTTACACCTCGTTATTGCCTCGTATATGATCAACAAGTACTGTACGAATTCCATTCACAGTCACAATGGCTGCTATAAAATTTAATGAAAAGCTGAAAAAGACCTTCTTCGTAACAGCAGATTTCAACAAACTAGTGACTTTGGAATTTTTATTGGTATTTTCTACGATCGAAAAGGATTACAAGATACCATTAACATAAATGGGGCATTATCGAATGAAGATTCTAAATGATCTCCATGATTTTCTCAGTAACGGTTTTTATAAGCAAACTGTTCTAAAATTCTTGCTTTTTTAAATCAGATAACCACTGCCTTGATGTAAAAGGCAAAATTTTGACTTTTTGTTTAAATTTTGATATAATCTTAAACTAGACAAAAATTTGTGATTTTGAATAAAATAATTTTCTTTTCTCTTGTTGCTTTTTTTTTCTTATTTTAAGCTAGGTTTGAGAAAACAAATATATTTTGACATTTTTTTATTTCAGTTTTGACATAATCTTGAAATTTCAAGAAAAAGATGGACATTTTTTAAAAATTAATTTTTGCATAAGATTTTTCTCTTTTATTTCTTTTGTTTAAATTATGATATAAACTTGGACTCGTTGAAATGTTTCAAAAAACAATTTTTAAGACATTTCCACGAACAGTAAAAGTCGAAGTTTGGGGATAATAATCGAAATTTCTTGGGGCAAGAAATATTGAATAGGAAAAATTTAAATGTTAAAAAATATCCCAAATTTAAAAAAAAAGGCGAAGTTTCTCAGAGAAAATAAAATTTTACGAATAAACTGGTAATCAATTAAACATTTCGAGAACAAGAAAAATTAAAGGAAAACTAAAAATTTTTCAAAAATTCAAATTTTGAGAATAATCGTAAAATTTCGAAAGCAAAAAAATTATTGAATTTAATAATTCAAATTTTCTCGGACAAAGAAAACAACTTAAATTTTGAAAATAAAGTCAAACTTTTAAGCGAAAGTTGAATATCGAAGCAAAGTTAAAAATTTGCAAAAAATTAAGAAAAGACAAAATCGGAATTTAAAAATAAATCTAATTTTAGGAAAACGTTTGAAATTCCTAGAAAAATTCTAAATTTCTTAAATCTTGTAGAGAGAAACGTTAGATTTTGGGAATAAATTAAAATTTCTAGGAAAAAATTAAAAAATAAACTCTAATTTTTCAGAAAAAGTCAAATTTTAGAAAATAGATACAAACTCCGAAAAAGTTCCGAGAAAATATCGAAATTTGTAGGAACATGATCAAATTTTATGGAAAATGTCTAAAGTTTGAGAAAAAGTTTCAGTTTAAAAAAAGAGGCAATATAACCTACAAGTCAAATTTTCTAGTAAAATTTATACAGGGTGAGTCATTAGTACAGTAAAGCCTTGTAGCTCCTACAATTATTTTAGTAACAAAAATCTTTTTGGTACAAAGGTACATTACCGTGAGGCGTACATTTAAAAATTATTGCATATTATACAGGGTGAATATATACAGGGTGGTGTACTAAAGTTTTCTTTTTTTTAATAAAATACCCCATATATTATTACATATTTTAATGCTAAACAAAATGTTGATTAATATGAATCAGCGATTAACAATAGAAATCTGCGATTAATAGTTTTTGAGATATTTAGTAAAATCATGAAATTTCAGTCTAGATTTGAACCTCGTTTGAAAGACCAGAAACAATCAAATTAATTTATTTTTTATGCAAATCATTACAGCATGTCCTTTTCTTAAAAATTAATGTAATTTTATTTAACTAGTATTTGATATTATACAAGGTGGTTAGGAAACACACAATTATATTTTTGTCAAAATATTCAAATAGCACACCCTGTATATTATTTTTTTATTTTTGTTAGACTTTAATTTAATGTCAGAATTTGTGGGTCTAGCTCTTACAGTTTGAGAGTTATTTAACTATAAATTTAAAAAATAAAAATGTCGACATTTGAATGTTAAAATATATCTCTGGTTGAAGTTGTTGGAAGTTTATTTCCTAGCGGTAATGAGGAACACTAATAAATAAACTATTTAGTGCATAATTTCCAAAAAAGTTTACAAAACCAGAAATTCGACATATCTCGTTCCAACTTCGATCTTACCAATTTAAGGTAAAATACACAACTGTTATTAGAGTACTTTAGCTTGATTAGGACACAGTGTAGGTTTAATTTAATTCCTTTTGAAAATATGCTGCATAAAATATATCTATGAATATTTTTTATTGTCGTTGTGGAAAGAGAGCTTTCAATTAAGGCTTAATTTTCATGATTTTTCAATTATCTCAAAAACTTTCACCCCAGACCCCCATTATTTAACATCATTTTAAACACCTATTTGCGGGAAATTCAAATATGTGAAAATATATAGGGTATTCTATTTAAAACAAGTAAACTTTACTGCACTATTCTGTATATGTGCATCCTGTATAGCAAAAACTAATTTTAGAATGTGTGTCTTATGCTAGTGTACCTTCGTGCTAAAAATATTTTTGTTAGAGAAGAATCTGTAGGAGCTACAGAGCTTTACCCTACTAATGATTCACCCTGTATATTTGACAAAAAATGCAAAATAAAAAAAACGAATTTTGAAAGGAAAGTTGCAATTCTAAGAAAACGGATGAAAATGTGTTGTGCGTCAAGTGGCAATTGTCACAAAATGTTTAGTTATATCGACAACTTTTGCACTGTATTTGAAGAGTTTAGGATGCGCACAAATGGATTTGGTGCTATAACTCTCGAAGTAAATACTTACATAACAAAATAATAATAGTGAAAATTATGTTGTTTTAATTTCAAACTACAACGCAGAACAGACATTTTTATTAATATTGATCCAGTTTTATAGTAAAATCTAAGAAAATACAAAAGTCGATCTTTGACAATAAATCGAATTTAAAAAAAGAGAAAAAAATATCTCTTAAATTTTTAAATTATTGTTTTTCTTAAGATTTTTACTTTTCTGTTACAAAATTGGTTAAATTTCAAATAAAACCGGAATTTTTGAGAAACAAATTGAAGCTTTCAAAATGTTGAATGAAAACAGTAGAAATTTTCGGAAAAGGTCGAATTTTGAAAAGTTGTTCTTCCCTTTTTTAAATTACAAAAGAAACAAATGGTTTTTAAAAAAGTTAGAATTAAGAAAAAAGTACAAATTTCCAAAAAAAAAACCAAATTGTTAGTATAAACCCAAATTTTGAGAAACAGCTCTAGAAATAAAAATAAGATGAATTTTGAAAAAAGTAAAACAAGTTGAAATACGTATCAAGAAAAAGGCGAATTACGAAATAAAAGTTGACATTTTGGGATAAAAAGGTCATCCCGACTGAATTTTATTTTGACTTTCATAAGTTTTCAATTAACTGCATGTGACATAGGAAGGCAACGATTCCGACGTGCCTTTTGTCTCACCATAACTATCCTCATGCGCTTGCTAATCAGAAATCTCATTAGGCACAGGGCCAGTAAAACAGAAACTACCGGTAGTCAGTTAAAAAACTAAATCAAGTTAGATTTTTCACAGAGAATGATGATTCCGGAACCTTTAACATATAATTTTCGTTTTTACATGAACATGATTGGCAAATTCGAATAAGTGAAAGTCCTTTTCAATGTTAATGATGAGCATGTAAACTTAGCGACGTTACATGTAGGAAAACATGCTAAGCACTTGTGCCTTTTAAAGTAAGGACTTATTGGCCCTAAGTTAAACAGAAGAACATCCAAGAACGACCAGGATGTTCAATTTGGCGATTGTAAAACTTCTTCTCCCTTTGTATTACAAGGAGCCCTTCAACTCCGTACCACCGTCTTACAGCATCCGTAAGTTTTCCGACTCAATCTCGACCTAATCTAAACTTAACAGTTTAAACTTTGAACAACGGCACCCTGCGGACCAGCCCGAAATTTACTTGAGAGGTCGACCTGACTGAATATATGCATGTCCCGCATCGATCTTTCAACAGGTGGGAGCTAGGAGAGTCCGATAGGGTTTCCTTTGATTCACACAATAAACATTGTTCTCGTCCCTAAACCAAATTTATTCATAAACTGTTTTACACTGGTTCTGAAGTGAGTAACATAACTTCAGCAGATTTTGAAAGCTACGCAGTCCTTTACATGCTTATACGAGAATTTTCGTTATTCATTAATTCTTAGCAAAAAAAAGTACATAATGGCATCATGATAATTGTAGAGTGGAAATATCAAAGGGGGTAAATGCCAACAAATTTGTTTTTCAGCTTTTACTTTAAATGGGTACAAAATGTCATCGCCAATATTTCAACCAAAGCTCCAAGGGTTAATCCTTCTTGTTGGGCTACTAACTTAAACTAAATTAATTAATTAACTTAATAAGTAATACATCATAGCAGAACGTTTTTCTCTAATAACTCCAGATTTCTTATTTGGTACTTAGCCCTCTTGTCCACTCTACAATTACACATACATTTTACTTTATCACTTTAATATAGGATGTCTCACAGTGTTAATAATTTTAACCTCGTTTTTGGAAGGCTTAGTAGAAAGAAAATCGAAAAGAAAATCATTTCCCCTTTAAAAGCGAAGCTAACTGATTGACAACAATTAGTTACAACTTCAGAAGTCAATAAATGCTATACAGGGTGTCTTAGGGAATGTGAAAATGTGATGCTAAATTATACTGCGGGGGACACATTTTCGGATAAACAAATTTAATTTTCTTTCTTTATCTTTAGATAATAACAAATTTTTTGTAATGAAATGTTATATCTTTTATTGGATATTTGAATTCCTTTTAACTTTTCTGACAACTTTTAATAAAGCATCTAGTAGACTAAAATTCCATAATTTCCACGAAATAAAATACTTTTCAAAATAAATTCATAATTGAAGTACACAATGAATATTCAAAAGCTGCTCCATTTTTTAATCCGCATTGTTCATATTTCTTGATTAATGTAAAATCAGTTATTGCCTTTGGAGTTTATGGGGAAATGTTTGCATATGCAAGTCTAATTTTGGTTTGCAACTGCGGCCATCTAATATAACCATATCTACCTATCAAACGCGAGTAAAAGCCGTATATAAGAAATTTCGCACAACATGACTACTAAGGGCAAGAGCGCAATCTTACTGAAAGTGTGAATTATATCTCAGAGAAGAAGAGGAAGCTCATTAGCCAGAAAATATAAACATAATTTACCTGTTAAGGCATCATTGTAAAAATATAAACCAGTTAGTCCTTTATGACTTCCACTGCACTGTCTATGAATTTCGCGTTTAATTCGGAAAATATTTTATTTCGCAGAAACTATGGGTTTTAGGCAAGTAGATGTTTGAATAAAAGTTGTCAAGAAAATTACTAGTGACTAGAAATCCAAACATGCTATTAAGATAAAATTTACTCTGGTGTCACCTAGCGATAAAGAAAGGATATTAAAATTTTTGAAACTGCAAATGTGCCCCCCATGCCACGGTATAATTTAAAATCATATGTTTACATTATTTAAATCACCATATGTTTCTGAAATATTCTTTTATTCCTCGCTGAACACTCTATATAATAAGCCAGCGATTTTACTCGGGGGTCGCCATCATTTATAAAGGGGGCCGCAATTATCGGTTATAAATTAAACATTCATTCTTAATTATGGTTGACAAAACATATCAGACAATTATGATTATTTCTGTCCTGGATTTTTTTACTGCACAAAACTATGGACTATGGATCATCAGTACGAATAACCATATATAATTTAAGGTCCTTTTTTTTAGTCAATAAAAATAATGCCACTGGCCATTTTATTCATTTTGAGTTTATAAGAGTTCGCGATATTAGAAACGTCTATTTTATTTTTACCCTTTTAAAGGGTTGCGTCACTAAAAAGGCAGAGGCGTCAATAAAAAGCATTAACATTCTCTCATTAGGTAAGGTAGACTGGGCAGTGTGAAATATTATTAACTACTGGGCAAGGAATATTTATGTAATTATTTCACTGTATATTTTCCATACCTAACTAATATGAAAATAATGGCACCTATTTTACATATTTGTTTCTTTAATCTGACGAACAATAAAACAGGAATTATAAACAATAAATGATGTAAAAAGTACGAAAACAAATTAATCTTCAAAAAATAAAACATGTTGTAGTCCTAAAAAATTAAATAAGATGCATCCACGGAATTAATATTTAATGTTCAGACATTTGATTTTGAATTATTTAATTTCAACATATTAAATACTTCTCGGCAGTTAGGTTTATGAAATAATGCCCTAACCGTGTACTTGCTAACTTAGCCCAAGAATTTAATTTACTAGGGCAGGTACAGTGTACTTTTTTTTCGCTTGAGTGGCTACTTTCCAAATTGTTATTTGAGTTTTGTACCGTCTATAAAAAAAATGTGATTTATCGGTAAGCAAAGACATGGTTTAAAACATTTCCATCGGCATCACTTGTTACCTTCATAGGTGCACAAAATTCAATACACCGTCGGAAAATATCTCTCGAGTATTGGACTAACTTTATAACGCTTGCATCAATTTATTTTCAAATTATTCGGCACTGATCGTGATTTTACACTGACATTATTTTGTAATTCATTATCGCTATCATGTGTGTTTTCTTCTTTCAGGCCTAAACTAAATAATGTTTGGTTTCTCTCGATTTCCGATTGCGTTGTGGCGCATGTAATGAAGTTAAAACCATTTAGAGGCGGTGGTATTTCGAAAAGAGGTGTAAATTATCATTTAAAAATATTATATTCAGTAATACCTACCTGGATATCTTAAAAAATCATTAAGCATGTACTCTCCTATCATTCCTTTTTGCTTTATATTTTCTTAAAATTAATGACATAATGACGCACCAATCAAAAGAAGGTTTCAGTAAATATGGCAAAAACCAAAACTGCGATCGAAAGCTATTAACTCACGCACATTAATATCGGTAGTACGTTTGTTAATATTAATCCTATAATATTTTGAAAGATTTGATAGATGAAATTTGGAAAAGAATATAATTTGAATCATCCAGTTCTGACTTTATTAACCCTCAAATTGTCATAATCTCCAGTAAGTCGTTTATTTAATTGGGCTTGAAAGTTAACACGCAAAATTCTTCGTGAAACATCTTGGACAAAAAATAAAATTGTATTGAACATCTAAATCTGAATTTATGTGCTGCTCGGCAATTTTTCCGCGTATAAAAGCCTATAACAAGCCAGTTCCGGAATATTTCTTTGAGGGAATGGAAAAATCTAGTTTAAAATGTCAGAAGCATTTTACGAAAGGTCGGACGCGGATCAACTTTCATAAACGAATTTTCCTTAACCCAATATATCCGGACCTATATATTGAAATAGTTCGGTATTGATGTCGACAAATAAACTACGGAATGAATACACCCTAACTCTAAAAAAAACGACCAGAGAATAGAAAGATACGACACGAATGTCGATTTTTATACACTTCGCAGACATGCCCTTTTATAAAGGAAAAGAATACACAAAGTGCATGCGACACGTTCGCACACAAGTATCCCAACTTTGAATCAAATTGTTTGTTCTTGCAAATTTGAACCTCTTTCAACAAACTTAAACACGCTTAGGTAACTTATATTTTAGGGTTAGACCTAATTTTAGCTCATAATGACATAATGCACATCTTATTTCGTTATTTCGTGGCGTATTCAATCTACAACGTAACTTTTTAAACTTATTAAAGTCTCTAAGAGATGGCTTTTTAAGTTTTTAGGTAGCTTCTATAAGATGTAATTAGACTTGGGAGTTTTAAGTGAAGAGATACAAAAAAGCCAGACTAATTTTCGTTAGAAAATTAACAGAATGCAAAATGTGCTACTTAGAAAACTAACAGGAACATGGTTTAAAAATCTTTTAAGCAAATCATCATTTTACATACTTGTAATATTAATTAGTAATTATTAGTGAATTATATAATAAATTAAAAGTAATTCAACCGGGAACCTAATCTGCTTTTTACTACGCTTGAGCCACATCTGGGTAAGGTAAGATGCGACCAGACTTAAGTTTTAAAAAAAGATAGAGAGTTTCAACACTCAAATATGAATCTCCTTCATATACCAATAATCAGTTTTTAGTGAGAGCTGTAACTGTAATAGGGCTATATATAAGCTATAACCTCTGTGAAGCAGAGTCTTAAGTTCTGGATTATTTATTTCTCTAACTTGAACTGCAGCGTGTTTGGGCTAACGTCCAATTTATACAATTGACCGAAAATTTCAAACTCGTTAGGAGTTTTTCCGAAAAATGGTGTACTTCAGGTTTTACAATTAGTGGTTACAAGTTTTTTAAACATAATAGGAAAACTAATTAGAACTGGGCACAAATTCAAAATTTCTAAAAAAACATTTAAAGATAAAATGATCTGAATGTTTTATCAGAGTATCCAAAGATATTTTACATATTTTTTCCAGATCCTGAGAATGTAAGTATATTTTTGTAACTCTGGTAAAAATTTTATCTACTTGTAGTGATTTGGCCTAAATACACTATACTTAAGCAGATACGCAACTGCGAATATTTCACTTTAAACTATCATCTTTTAAACCCAAAATCCCTTTTTAAAAGTTGCTGAAATTAAATGAATTGGGTAAAGGTGATATTCATAGATCCGTTCTTGCCATCCCCTGGTAAGAGGCATATTTCTTATTCCTGGGAAACATTGTCGTTTCTTTAATTACCTCTAAAATGTCAGAATAGTACCCCAAGATTGACAGAAGCAGTTTTGGTCATTGTTTGGAATTTTGCTGCGTTGCTGTAATAAGTTATTCATATTCTTTCTTTCAAGTATGTTTGAATTTGGCGAATATTCTGGAACTGGTCAAATATAGCCCGAACAACTTAACCAATGCCCGTAGTCCTAATGAAGATCAAGTATCAAATAAGGATAGAAAATATTTCATTTATTTTGGTGGAACGGATTGGTCATTGGTTATCTTCAAAAATTGGAATACAAAACTTGTTTCCTGAAACCAAGAAAGATTAAGAAACATAACAAAGGTTGCTCTAACGTGTTTCGACAGCCAAGCTATCATCTTCAGAGAAATACTCCAGTATATCTCTGAAGATGATAGCTTAACTGTTGAAACGCTTTAGAGCAACCTTTGTTGTGTTTTTTAATATTATCTCTCTGAAGATGATAGCTTGGCTGTCTAAACGCGTTAGAGCAAACTTTGTTATGTTTTTTAATCTTTCTTCGTTTCAGAAGATAATTTTTGTATTTTAATAACTCATTTAATTTAAAAAAATTGTCATCTTTCGCTCCAATGAAAATATTTTCTATCCTTTCACAAAAGACAATGGTGATGTTTTCTAAGGATGTCGTTTCCATCCAGGAGCACGTAGCGAAGTTCTGTAGTGTTCATCACGTGTGCAACAACCATAAGAAATTAAAGCAATAAATAAACTTGGTTATTTGGTTTTAAATACCAAAGTTTTTGATTTTAGGAGTTCAATTCTACATGTAAAATAAAAAATACTTATTTATGTTATTGTATACTATACCATGTGCTTCAGAAAATTTTAGGTCCATTGACCTGAGATCCGACCACGTCCGAAAAATAAATTATTGATACCAGAATTTTGTACTATTTTTGTACCTTTTTGTAGCGCTAAAAAAAATTTTTGTTCCGCAACCCAAAAACCGAAAATTGCAATTTACAATTAGGATCCTAGGTCAACGTGAACACCACGACTACCTTCAAAATCAAATCTGACTATGCCATAATTTTGTACTATTTTTGTACCTTTTTGTACCACAAGTTTTAATTTTTGTACCGTTTTAATTTCTAAGAAAAACGATATCACAACTCGGATCCCAAGTCAACGTGAAAATCACGGCCATTTTAAAAATCAAATTTGATTATACCATATTTTAGTACTATTTTAGTACCCGTTTGTACCATCAATTAAAAATTTTGTGCCACCACCCCAACTAAGAAAAAAATATTTTAAATATTTCGGATCTCAAGCCAACGTGACAAACTGAAGTACATATCTACATCAAAAATAAAATCCGACTATATCATAGTTTTGTTCTATTTTTGTACCCTTTTGTACCATCAATTAAAAATTTTGTACCACCACCCTAACTAAGAAAAAAAATATTTTAAATATTTCGGATTTCAAGCCAACGTGACAAACTGAAGTACATATCTACATCAAAAATAAAATCCGACTATACCTTAGTTTTGTACTATTTTTGTATCCTTTTGTACCATTAATTAAAAATTTTGTACCACCACCCTAACTAAGAAAAAAAATATTTTAAATATTTCGGATTTCAAGCCAACGTGACAAAATGAAGTACATATCTACATCAAAAATAAAATCCGACTATACCTTAGTTTTGTACTATTTTTGTATCCTTTTGTACCATTAATTAAAAATTTTGTACCACCACCCCAACTAAGAAAAAAATATTTTAAATATTTCGGATTTCAAGCCAACGTGACAAACTGAAGCACATATCTACATCAAAAATAAAATCCGACTATAGCATAGTTTTGTCCTATTTTTGTACCCTTTTGTACCGTCAATTAAAATTTTTGTAGCACCACCCCCAACTAAGAAAAAAAAATATTTTAAATATTTCGGATCTCAAGCCAACGTGACAAACTGAAGTACATATCTACATCAAAAATAAAATCCGACTATATCATAGTTTTGTTCTATTTTTGTACCCTTTTGTACCATCAATTAAAAATTTTGTACCACCACCCTAACTAAGAAAAAAAATATTTTAAATATTTCGGATTTCAAGCCAACGTGACAAAATGAAGTACATATCTACATCAAAAATAAAATCCGACTATACCTTAGTTTTGTACTATTTTTGTATCCTTTTGTACCATCAATTAAAAATTTTGTACCACCACCCCAACTAAGAAAAAAAATATTTTAAATATTTCGGATTTCAAGCCAACGTGACAAACTGAAGTAGATATTTACATCAAAAATAAAATTCGACTATAGCATAGTTTTGTTCTATTTTTGTACCCTTTTGTACCGTCAATTAAAAATTTTGTAGCACCACCCCCAACTAAGAAAAAAAAAATATTTTAAATATTTCGGATCTCAAGCCAACGTGACAAACTGAAGTACATATCTACATCAAAAACAAAATCCGACTATACAAAGTTTTGTACTATTTAAAATATTTATTTTCTTAGTTGGGGTGGTGGTACAAAATTTTTAATTGATGGTACAAAAGGGTACAAAAATACTACAAAACTATGGTATAGTCGGATTTTATTTTTGATGTAGATATGTACTTCAGTTTGTCACGTTGGCTTGAAATCCGAAATATTTAAAATATTTTTTTCTTAGTTGGGGTGGTGGTACAACATTTTTAATTGATGGTACAAAAGGGTACAAAAATAGTACTAAAATATGGTATAATCAAATTTCATTTTTAAAATGGTCGTGATTTTCACGTTGACCTGGGATCCGAGTTGTGATATCGTTTTTCTTGGAAATTAAAACGGTACAAAAATTAAAACTTGTGATACAAAAAGGTACAAAAATAGTGCAAAATTATGGCATAGTCAGATTTGATTTTGAAGGTAGTCGTGGTTTTCACGTTGACCTACGATCCGAATTGTAAATTGCCATTTTCGGTTTTTGGGTTGCGGTAGACAATTTTTTTTTAGCGGTACAAAAAGGTACAAAAATAGTACCAAATTCTGGTATAAATAATTTATTTTTCGAACGTGGTCGGATCTCAGGTCAATGGACCTGAAAATTTTTCCCTGGAAAATATTAGAATTAACAGAAAAACAAAGAAAAACCTTAGACAAGTCGATTTTCTTTTCCAGGGACACATGATGACGTAAGTTTTGGTGTCTTACAAGCTACGCCTTAGACGGGGGTGTAAAATAACCTTAAATTTTAAATGGCACGCTTTTTTAAATCAGGGTTTCAATATGACAAGAACATTTTTATTTAAATCTTAAGAAAATTATAAATCAATGAAAGATTAATTTATTAAATGGTTAAATTAGTTTGCTTCTGCTTCCGTGTGATAAAATCCTTGCTCAACTTCCGAAAAAATATTTCGAAGCATTTCAGGAGTTATTTGACGGCATTCTTCAACAATTTGCCGACAACTTTAATTTCTTGTACCAAATTAGTTTTGTATCGCTGACACTTATGAATTTTTAAGATTGGGCGACGACTGGGTACATATATTGCTAAAATACTTGCAAGTTTTCTGAGATTCAAAAGTTTCGTTGATGTGACCAAGGACGGCTCTTGATTACATTCATTTCGTAAGACCTCTGCATATTGATGCTTTGTTCCACCCAATCCAGTTTCTGAAAATTTATACACTAAATCCTGGACGTACCGATGCGAAGTGTTTTTGTCATGTTATCTGCCGTGGTCATAATTTTTCTAGAATAAACAAGTTATTTCCACTTTTTCAGCATTTTCACAAATTCAAATTCATTAGGAAATATTTATTATCTCGATTAAAGTAAAACAAGTAAAAAAGTTGAACTGATAGATAACAGTTTTATATTGTCCGATAAACGAAAAATTGAAAAAAATTTTTTATCGAGAAATTGTTGAAAAAGCTCCGACCTATGATGGAAAGACATCCTTTCAGACCTACAGAAAACAGTTCGAAGCTGCTGCTGCTAAGGCCAATCGGTGGACGGAGGATAAAAAGGTGACCTCATTAGTAGTATTCCTGCGCGGAGAAGCTCTGGAACTAGTCCGAACTCTAACTGATCATGAACAAGCTAACTGTGAAGATCTAGTTAAGGCTTTAGAGCTGAGATTTGGACACCACTATTTGCAGCAAGTTATCCAGTTGCAGCTGTTAGTGAGAAAGCAAAAAAGTGGCAAAACGCTGCAAGAATTCGAGGCTGTAGTGAAAAGACTGGCGTATGTTGCCTACCCAACAACACCAACCGACTTTCTGAAACTTTACGCAGTTAGAATCTTCATAAAGGAATAAGAGACCCAGAAGTCCAGAGAGTGATACGCTTGTCAGGAGGCACTGATTAGAGCTTTGCATGTTGAAGCTGCTCACAAGGTTTCAGAGACAGAACAAGGAAGTCCTACATCCTACACCCAACAAAAATGGTTGGACTACTCCCATAAATAAAGCGCCTAATTTGAATTATTATTTCTGTTGGTTGTATTTAAAAATCTCACATCTCACACACACACACACACACACACACACACACACACACACACACACACACACACACACACACACACACACACACACACACACACACACCAAAATAAGTTTCTTCGGTCACGTCATTAGTAACGCTGACTTTTAGAGTGAAAATTATTATAAAATAAGTTTCGTTTTTCGTACTATTCAGTTACAAAACGAGTGGCTTGAAGGATCCATCGTGCAAGGAAAGTCGTCTTATAACTGTACACAAGGGATCAGAGGAGAATTTTGTTTAGGATATAACAATATAAGGATTTATTATTTTTTTTACCATTCTATTTGAATTTATTTTTTATGAATTTTTTACATCATATTTTATCATCATTCCTTAATATCGTGTTGACCTGTCTTTTTTTAAGGGAAAGTGGCGTAACCATATCTGCTGATTGAACGGTTTATGACTGGCGATCACATTATGTCAATGCTTCACTACATTGTTGCCAACAGGTACAGGTATTTAAAAGATACACCGTTTTTATTTTTGTCCTAAAACCTATAGGTTTTTACCCTTGCTATCCATAGGCAAAATTCACGACCCTTTTCTAGATAGTAAATTCCAAAGATCGATCTATTTCTCTCTTTAAACTTCTACTTTAATTTAAAAATTTTTTATGTCAAAGTTGAATATTAAAAAATTATTTTACAAAGATTTAGTAATAAACTGGTGCCCGAAATTTGAATTATTTTCCCACAAAATTCAATCATTTACAGTGGTAAAAACCTTTTCACTATTCATTCATTAAAAAGAAAATAAAACACGTTAAAATAAATAAAGTTTTCTCATTAACTCCTCAGGTCACTGCAATAAACGCCTGATGGCAACATCACTTACGAATAAATATTTAATATTAAAGCTTTAACCAACGGAAAGTCCTAAAGTTTGATAAATTCAAGGTTTTTTAGGGAAAACTAACTACGCTAAAAACCAGTGTTAATTGATTCAGCTAACTGGCCCTTTCCGCAATGTTTTTGCTGAGAACTAATTTGATTTTAAAATTTAACCTCTGTTCCATTGGGCGTTTTCTCTGCCCACAAAATAAAGAGCAATTCTCTTGAAACGAATAGTCTGAATTTTTCTGCATCAATTGATTACTATAAAAAGGGTTTAAAATGCAATTTGCTTACGTAAAATGCAAATTCAGTTGCCTTTAAAGCATCGAAGATTAATTTTTTTTCGTAGGAAAGCGTAAAGCCGCCCAATAAAATAAATTTCTTCAAAGAGGAAAATAGCGGGCTATCGAATGGGAACTAATCACGGAGGTAAAAGAGAAATCTCCCGTAAAACTTTGAAAGGAGAAATATGTAGCCCCATTACGGGCACAATAATCCTTTAGAATAGCACTGCGATATATTGAATGCAACAGTCACTCAACACGAATGTCGGCGAATTTGACTACGGGCAACGATTTTAGATCGAATTTAAAATCCCGCTGGAAAATGCAAGTTTGCTACAGCATTTCAAAGCTAGAAGGGTTTAAATTTACATGTTGGGCTCAGAGCTTATGTTCCTTGTTTCACCTGATAGGAAACTATCAGCTCTTTTATTCAACTGGGAAAAGCGAATTTCTACATTTAAAACAAGGTAATATGAAAACACAAAAATCACGTATCAGTATGTGATTTTTACTGTTTACTAGATGTTTTTTAGATTGATTTAATTTAGCAAGATTTGAAATTTATTATTTTCATCTTGAAAAATGAGTCCAAAATATAGGAAAGATTATTTTTGGAAAGCGCATCTGATGTGTATTTTCTAGATTTCAATTATTTAAAATAATCAATATTTCCCATGCCAACTAATAACATACTGTTGTAATTACTGAACTAAAGCACAAAAAAAACAAGCTATATATATAATAACGTACGTTGCCGATATGAAGTTATGATTTAGATCTGTTTAGATGTGTACTGAAAATCATTGATATAATTTCAGTAGCATGCGTCCATCGCCTGGTCAGTTATTTTCGTATTTGATTTTCAGTTTTGAATATTTTCCATTGCTTTCGTAGCTAACAAGTGAAAGGTGTTTATGAGATTTGTGACATAATAGATGATGCACTTTTCCTGTAAAATAATCTTTGCAAGATTCACGGCAGTACTTCGCTTTCTGAAAACGTAAACTTTTTGTGAATCCATTTTAAAAGAAGATATTAAGGAAATACAGACACAGATATAAAAGGTGTAAAAGCTTACATGTAAATAAAAATTAAACATTGGTTAGTGGGACGGAGATCCTTTTAGATTAGTCGTGCCCCAAAGATACGATCTGGGAACATTTTGTGTGCATACAACTTACAAAGAAAAGAACAAATAAAACAGACAATGAGAAAACTGTAAAAATATTTGGAACACCATTGCCCAAGAAAATAACCACCAGAAGCCGTGTGTTTTCTGAAAAGAAAAAATAGTGTTTTCTGTTTTTTTTTTCTGTTTCAAGCAATTACAATGCCTGGGACTATAAAAAGTTTCCCAGCTTCAGCACAAAAATACCATGACAAACACGATGTTTTCAAAATTTTCCAACATGAAAATTTTCTTTCAAACACTTTTAAGAATTACCGATTTTAAAAATTTGGATCAGTTTGAACCATATCTTAATTTATGACAAACTTTCGATAATGTTCCCTAATAATTCTCAAATTAATATACTTCAAGCGAAATATTTCGAAAATGGATTTTATAAAAATCAACTGGGGTTATATTTTTAAAATCAAAAGAAAAAGAATTTCCATTTCAAGCAATCGCATATAGAACACTCCATTTAAAAAAGTGAGGTTAGGTAATTTCTTCCATTAGGCCAGAGTAATATTATTTTATTAAATGTAAATACTTATAGCAGGCAAAAACTTCTACAACTTTCATTTGGATCATTTCTTCTATCCAAAAATTAAAGGCACTGAAGAAGCACTAATTCTGAATACTATACCATGTACCACCATGAAAATTCTGCTTCTGTTACATGAAACAAGAACGAAAAACAGAACTCAATGCATGTCTGCCCATCTAGTTTTTTATTAATATCAATACAGATATGTATGGACCACCTTTGTAAAAAAATGTTAAATTGCTCACATTTCCAAATGTCGTAAAACGGAATTATTAAGTTAGTTCTGCTTAAAGTGACGTTTTTAAAAGTTAAGAAACATGGTGGTAAAATTATTCCATTTTTTAGATCAAAATATAATTATTTTAACTTAATAACGCTGTAGAATTGGGAAGCCACTTAGAGTTTACAAATATTAACATTTAATGGAAAAGATCAGCCTTATTGATCCAAAACTCAAATGTGGGAAACTAAGATATAGCTTTTTATATCAACAAAACACCTGTAAAATCCCAGTCGGCAAAATGAAATTTCAGCGTTGAAATATTTTTAAAATATCTCCACCATACATGCCTTTTTATGTTCAGCTCCGATCGTAATTGAAATTTATTTCCGGACTTGTACCTAATTATTTTCCTTCTAAATTCCCAGACATTAATACACAATAAATATCTTTGCTTGATGCTTCATTAAATTGTACATTTTAAAAATGAAAGTATGTTTGTTAACCTAAATAGTACACGCACAATATAATACAACAGTCCAGTTATTATTTTAGATAACGTCAACATTATTTTCAACTATTATAAGAGCTTTTTATTTAGTTTAGCAATTTGTTACAAATTATACTTCACTATTTCCTCAAAAGTGAGCATTATTGAATATTTGTGTAGTTATAAGTTAAAGATGATTGTATTTGAGAATGAATGAAACAATTTAAAATCATTATAATTTATGTGCTTGACCGTAAACCTTACAGGGTAAGGACATGAGAATTAGTTTGAAAAAAAGGCGCCAAAACTACAGCCTCGCAATTGACAAAGAGCAAAATCCATAAAGCATTTTCCATAATTACGTTAAACATGCAAACAAAAAGGCATTAATAAGAGGTGTTAGAATTATTTACTACTTTATATAAAAAGCCTTCTGAAAACATATGGAGTATAGAGATAGAATATAGCTATTGATGGAGCAGCGTGCAGCAGATACACGGATAAAACAAACTTAAACATCAAACAGCCCAACAGAATACCTAACAAATGACAGTTTAAGAGTACGTTATTAATGCCTATAAGGCTTCAAGAAAAGCTGCAAACTTTACCACTAGAATAATTAATAACAAAAAAAACAGAAATACATACAAAAGATGGCTTAGAAAAGTGGTAGATTAAGTACCAGAACAACATGCAGCCTATTAATTTAAGAGGTTCTATGTGAATTTCTATGAAATGAATGGCTAGGTTGGTACTAAGCCCAAAAAGTAAGTTTTATTCCATATAGTTAGAAAAAGAAATAACGGGGCTATTTAAACTCAATTTGAAGAAAGATTTTAAATCGCGGTGTCCGATGATGCCAATAGTCTGCAAACGAAGGCAAAATGAAAACTACACAAAATCGTTAAGATAAAACATCAGTTGTTGGGAACAAAGAAATATAGTGAAAGGCGTTTAAGTCTGACTTCAAATTAGAGTAAAGGACAAACACCTAATTAGTATTCTCTCGAAGACTTTTGAAAACGCCAGACGAGATTTTCGCCAAATGCCATCCAGGAATGAGATCTACTTATCGTACATCCTCATTCAAAATTTGGTGACTGACTTACCAAAACGTTTATTTAATAAAGCTTATTGGAACAAATCTGATTACAAAGGCTTTTATGGCCAGAGAGAAAACCAAATTCATGACAGAAGTGTAAAGTGATGTTAACCATACCAAAGGTGAAAGTGACACAAAAATGGGAAGGTATGTACTCAATACAGAAAAGCATGGTAACTCAGCATGAAAACTATACCAGAAACGGCCGTGGAATAAAAATTAATACTTAAATAAGAAAAGCACCAATAACACCTTCAACCATACCAGAGGCAAAACTTTTACGAAATAGAAATGGCGCAAAAACAAGATAGCCGAGGCCGAAAGAGCACAATATAGTTAATATGTAATTGTAGGTTGAATTTGCTTTGCCTTGCTCCTGAAATGGTCTGCTAGGATGGCAGGCTAAAAGTCGAACACTTTCTGTAGTTCCTTGACATGGTTCAATTCCGACAGATACTACATCTAACACAAAATTTTAGGATTTATTTCGATGGTTGTTATTAACGAAATTCTTGATATTTTAAACTTTTACTAAGAACTGCCAGACAGTCATAATTCAGGAAGGTGAATTAATACGTAACTACGTATTAAACTTTGTTAATACAGTTATACATTTTTACTTTTAGTAGTTTAAAAATAGTAGTTTGTACAACAACAGCGGATATGACGTCCATATCGCACGAGAACGAAGTTTGAGCACGACGCCGAAGGCGGACTGCCTCAATCGTTCGAGTGCGATATGGACAATCCGCTCGAGTTGTACAGCGAATTTTTCCCACGACTACGATCTATCAAAGACTAAAATACGATTTAGAAAATTAATAATTTTTTATGTGACATTTGCAGTTTCTAATATATTTTATATAGTGTCCATGTGTCAATGAAACATCATAAATTTATCGCAACAAAATTCATATTTACTATCTGATTTTTAAGGTAATCATATCTTGAATATATCACTTGCAGCTTCAGAAATGTCCGCTGGGATAAAGTTTACTGATTCTGCACTAAAAGCACTCATTTTAAATACTTTCTTTGATAAATACCGAAGTCAGTTTGATAGATTCTATGGTATAATTCTGAATCTAAAAATGACATTCGTTTTTATCGCATGCCGTGATTGGTCGATTTCATATCCACACTAGTGTCACGGCGCGACTTTCGTTATATCCGTTCACTAGACTGATATGGTCTATCTATCCTGCTCGTAAAGTATAAAGAAAACAGTGAATATACGGGTGGGAGTGGGAAAAATATATTTGAATAACATTTAAAATTTCATTAAAGCCTTTTTTATGCCTGGAACCTTAAATTTAATTATAGGGCAAAATAATTTCTTAAGACATACCGCAGGGTGCATTCACATTCTTATTTATCTTTTCTCTCGGGAAATAATACAACTTCCCGTTCCGCCTAAAAACCCGGACAATAAATGTTTAAAATTGCCTCGTTGAGGAAAAAGATCCAATCCTTTCTCAGTTCACTAATTATAGTTACGATTATGGCGCAATTTCCTGAAAACTTTTTGCAACAGGAGAACCTATTACGGTTTTATTAGCGAATGCATCATCAATCTTTTTTTATAATTACGTAACGGGATATAACTTTTAAATCATTAGTGAAACGTTGTTATCCCCTGAAAGCTTGTATGATAATGTTCTTGTTTACTTGGCATAAGCGAAACAATTTTATTTTCCAGGTTAAATTCGCTTTTCTAAATTTAGGTTTGATACAGAGATAAAGCGATTTGTTGCGAGGCTCCAAACAGCCACAGCACAGGAAAAACTGATATGTTTTCCTCAAAGACGCTGTATTTAATGTAGGTCTAAGGGTCATCACGATAATGGAAAAGGTGAAGGGTTTGGCCCAAAGTCTTTGGCCGTCAGAATCAATTCCACCGTAATATTCTTGCCCGCTATTGAAATAAATTGGTTTGCTTTGTCTCTTTTTCCTTTGATTGTGAATGATAAATAATTCAGGAAGCAGGAAATGCAAGTTTGAAAAAAATAAATTCATGAACTCAAGAAAAATGCAAGTAGAATTTTGCCCCAGATGTTTAATAGTAATTTCCCAATTTCGGTGATACCTTTCTTTTCTGTTTCTCAAATTAGTCATGAGGTGTTCCAACAATTCAAAATTTTCAAGACAATATTTGATAGTTCTTGTTCAAAGATAGGTTTTTTGAGGGAAGGCAGAACCGAAGACTGACTTTGGAAGTTTTACAACTCGTAACAAACTGCAGATATAATTTTTAATGAAATAAAATAAAATATCCTTTCGCTGCTCTTTGAGTACAACAAAAGGCACAATAAAATCTCACCATAATATTTCAAAAAAAAACTGTTACTAAGTATTCTTGCGATAAAAAATTATTCTAATGATTATAACTAGACAATAAATAACAGATACATTGCACTACGCAACAGGCACTATACCACAAAACTCACAGCAATAATGTTAAAAGGCTTGTGCGCTGGTTGCGACATACCTATCACCTGATATTTTTTGCATCTCTCTCGCGTTTTGTTCTCTCATTTTTACCTGATCCACTTACTATGATATCTATGGATCCATACACTCCGCCACCAATAGTATCTGATTACACAGTTTGTTGAAGTATTGGTGTCAATTATTTAACTTGAAATTTCGAGCAGGTCGTTATTATTTTTCTTTTCTTCAGAAAATTTATTCGACTCTAAATAAACATAAATATTATCCTTATAAATTTAAAAAAGTTCAATTTTTGACAGATGAAACCAAGCGAGTTAGATTAAACTATTATCAAGAAATGATTGAAAGGCTAAATAGGGACTATAATTTTTTTCATAATGTTCTTTGGACAGATGAAGCGAGTTTTTCTACCGGTGGTATCTTTAATAGAAAAAATACTCATCATTGTGCAAAACATAATCCACAACTATCCAAATCAATAAAATTTTCGGGTCGTCAAGCGATTAACGTGTGATGTGGCATTTTTAGATATAAAATTATTGGTCCAATTATTTACAATGGCACCTTAACTGGAGCAAGATATCAAAATATTTTAGATGAAGTATTAGAAATTCTTGTACAAATGTTTCCAAGAATGAATTTAGATAATGTAATTTGGCAACAGGATGGTGTACCGCCACACAATATTGTTGCCATTCGAAACTATTTAGATAACAGATTTCGTCTGTGGATTGGTAGGTTTGGAGTCATAGGTTGGCCACCATACAGTCCTGATTTAACCCCCAAAGATAAGGTCAATGCGAGACAGCGGTTAACCCTTCAGGAAATCCAAAATATGATAACCCATATAGTTATGCTTTTAAATACCCAGAATCAAGGCTCAATCGTCAGGGCTATTTAAAAACTGAAGAAACGCTACAGGCGCTGCGTAGTAGAAAATGGAGGCCACACTGAACAATTTAATTTGTAAATACAGTATGTAAATTATGCTGTTTAATACATATGTTAATAAGTTCACTTTAATTAAAACCTGAACCTGAAGTAACATAAAAAGTTGGTTTATTTCAAAATATATCACTAATAAAATAAAAAAGGAAAGAGGATCCCATTTCTTCTATATTAAACGGTTTTAGAGTTATACTTACATGTTTTTATTTTAGGATTATAAAATTGACAATTTTTTAAGTAACAATATTTTTAAAACAATTGAATCTTAGAGTAAGGTTATGTTTTATGAAATACGTGTAAAATTAATTAAGCAGTTCAAATATAAAAACATAACTTGGATGTTATATTTAAAAAACAAAATTTGATTTGGATTCTGGAAAACTAAACACCCTGTATATATTAAAATTAATTAAAATACAATTTTAAAGAATTTCTATAAACTTTTGAATTTAATATTTTTTGTAGATATCTATTATTTGTGAAAAATTAAGATCATATTGGCGATTTATAACTATCAATATTTCGAAAACAGTTGAATTCAAATATAGGTATGTTATATAATACTTATGTGAAATTTTTGGGAAAATTCGAAAATGAAAAAATAATTGGGGTGTTCCATTTAAAAAACCAAAGTTGACTTTGATTCTGAAATTACGTAACATCCTGTACATCGCAAAGTTCTTTCAAATAAAAATTTAAGAGGGGTCTAGAAACTTCTGTATTTAACATTTTTTGTATCTGTCATATTTCAAAAGATAAATGGGGAGTGCTTTTATAACCAAAGACCCTGTACATCAAAGTATTTGTAAGTATTTTCGCAGTCTGTTCTTCCAAATATCTCAACTTTTGAAATCGGTTAAATTATGTAAATTTAAATTAACACACTCAAATGCACACACATTGCAGATACATACCAGAATGTGATTGGAATTAAATTGTCTATCTAATAAAATTTCATCGTCATGGATGTTGGTTTAACAACATCAAACAGTGATCTAATAAATACTGGTTGAGTTTCATTAAACTAACAGGTAGTTCACGATATGAGTTTCAATTAGGGACCACTGAAATCTGGTTTATTCAAAGGGCGGTTCTTACAATTTACAGCAATCGCAATAAATCCTGGAGTTTCGAATCAATTTAAGCGCGGCTAATGTGAGGCTGCCTATTCCAAGAACCATCAGCTTACTGCATAAACTAGATCTGAAATCCAAGCTGAATATACCACATGAGGCATAACGAATTTAAAGCTCAAATCTAAGACATTTATGAACATGCGGTTAATGAATTGCCTTACAAAAATGATGGCCTACCATGTATAACAAGAAATGTGAAAGCAAAGAACTTGTAAGCAGCTTTGCTTCTCATCGGAATATTTTCGAGAAAGAGCCTTTATAATCAATCAAATGTTATTTAAGCCGATTTATCAAACCCTGTAACGCGGAATACATTTTCAATTGATTGGCGTTTTGCATAAAGTGGCGCG
Organism: Dastarcus helophoroides; assembly: GCA_028583605.1. Lineage (NCBI taxonomy): Eukaryota > Metazoa > Arthropoda > Insecta > Coleoptera > Bothrideridae > Dastarcus > Dastarcus helophoroides. Next base: position 2,865,991 of record CM053335.1, read on the forward strand.
AAATTCCTCGACCTATATAAGTCCCCAAGGGAAAAAAGGAAAATATGTACACATTCATTATTTCCGTCACATTAAGTTAATGTGAATGAAACGCAATCTCGTATTAATAAATTTTCTTTAAAATTGGAAGATGTTATCTACTACATAGGACCGAGTTTTTAGGTAAATAAACAAGAAAACAAAGATATAGTTGCAGTATTTCACTAGATTTGCAAGTTTTTAGAGAGAAATATTATTTGTTTTGACAATGTATATTAGCTTCTATATTTCAGTTACATTAAGTAATGATTAAACATATCAGTGTACCAGCTGTACCAACATTTAAACTATTTAAAAACATCTATCTCTAGCCAGGTGAAATATCAATTATTATAAACTTGCCTTATTAATACGTTTATGGTGAAATATCCTCAAAAATTCAAAGAAACATACAATATATTTGTTAAGAGCAAAGCAACTAGCTGAAGCACTTGAAACATTACGTTGATTTTTAAGAGCGGATAAACTACTAAACCACCCGTTGTGTAGATTTAATACAGACTGAAATGGATTAAGGTTTTGTGAAATAATTACTGTATCTGTAAAAAGTTGTAAAACATAATCTCACTTCTGTTTTACTGTAGGATAACGAATTTAAATCTGCTCAAAAAAGACTAATAAATTTCTCGAGGATTGATGAGGCCACTAACGAGGGTTGGATTTATTTCCTCAGAAATATATCCAAAGCATACTATTCATTGCGATATTGAATAAATACTCCAAGTTAATTGATATCGAGAGATATTCAATGCAGTGGTATAGTTCCCAGAATCTTCGTTGTAATTGGTGCGTGTTCAGCTCCGAGGATCATTGGTACCACCGCAGTGCCATCAAAGTGTTACTAAAATGTCCGAGCGAGAACAGAGAAGATTGTTCTCCATCGAAATTGTGTTGTGAAGATGAAGAAAAAGCTAAATATGTTAAATAAGGGGCAAAGAGCAGCAAGCCACTTTAACAAGAAGCTTGAAGATTCAGAAAACGTGCCAGCAGAAGCATTCCAGAAGATACTTATGGTAATAGGTAAGGCAATCAAGGCAAGAAAAAAGAAGAAGAAAAAAATGTGTGAACGCTACTACAAACAAACAAACAAAGTGAAGAAGGCTCGGTTGATATTGAGAAAAAGAAAGAGCCAACATCACGCCAACTGAAGGTGGAAAAGGAAAAACTAAGGAAGGTTCCGTAGGTAACTCTGAGGGTATAGCGATCGAAAAACAAAGGAAATAAATGGAGAACGGCGTAAAGCGCAACAAGATAGGACGGTGCAAAATCACGGTTACTGAAACATAAATGAGTAAGAACAATAAGAAAACTCGAGCGAAAAAGGGACGAGTACCTTCAGTCATTCTTAGAAAAAAAAATTGCACGGTTACTGCAAATACGATGAAAACTAAGAAGATCGAATATGCAAAGGCACAGGGGAGTAACGATAAAATCCTACTTGTCCAGTGTGCTTAAAAAAGAAAATGCACCCCACCACATATACTTTTTTCCAGAGGAAAGAAATCTTAAGGTAGTACTAATACTGAAGTTCTTAAAAGAAATACCAGCAAGTTGAACGGTACTTGAAGACAAACAGCAGCAAAGCATTCAGAGATACGCAGAAAAATTACCAGGCGGACCCAAGCTGTGTCAAAATCAGGCAAAGACTTTCAAAGAGGAACAACTATAAACACCAGAAGCCAGCAAGATGCGCCAACTGCGTAAGAGCTGATGCAGCCAGCCATCGCGGTTATCTTGAATTGACGAAGAACAAAAGCAGTAAAATAATTACTGTAAAGAGAATCAAGGGAGTTTCTTAGGCAAAGCTAAGTCAAGACCATAAGAAACAAGACAGCATTATCTTATGTGATATAATAATGGAATTCAACAGCGTAGGAGCATCAACAAATAAAGTTAATATCTTTACAGAGAAGATACATAAACTTCTAAAGGTAGTGCAATTATCCAAGAGGACATCTCGACATAAGAGGAAGTCTACTAATATCGGGTTTTTGTGTGATTTCCCCGGGAATTTGGTCAAATAGTAGATAAATAAAGATCAAGACGTCCCACACGCGTGAAGAAGACGTTAACATAAAACAAGCAGATATGTAAAATTTGCATCACAAAAAAGTCAAACATGCAAGGTCAGTAACACGTGAGAAGCAATAATAATAAACAAACACGAGAGGAACTAAAGTTCTTGTACAGAAATTGAAATAAAGGGGTCAGGAGAAAAAATTCTTGGCCTCACAGGAAGATTTGGAGAAAAGCAGCAGTGGAATAAAAAAGAGTGAAGATAACGGCTTTAAGAAAATACACTGGAATGTTTAAAACGAATGGACGAAGAAATGCTAGAACAGTTATGTACAACTAATTAAAGATGATCTCGAGGTCATCCTGAACCGGAGGTGGAAAAGTCCAATTGACCTAAAATTCAAGCGGCTGTTTTTTCTAAAATAATATAAAGAAAAAATACACTCAACATTCTTATGAATGCCAAAGCTATCTACAAGAGATACAATCTGTCGTAGGTGTAAGCTTCGACTTTTCTAGAAGCAAGACGTTGCCAAATTCGCTCCTCAAATGTTGGGCTTTTTTTTGACTTAAGAAATACATCTCATGACATCAACTACTTACTCTATATATAAGCCAAGTTAGATCAATCTGGATTACTGTTCTCATGTCTAAAGCTTAGCCCCAAACCACATTGGCTCTTTTGGGTTCAATTCAAAGAAAAGCAATTTATCCAATTAGTGACTACACTTTGAAAGTATTTCGACACACTGGAGCACATGCGGATGCCTGGCGGCTTGTTTTTTGCAATTACTTAGATTTCGTCTCAATCATAACGTCAATAATTTTACCCGCACATTCAGTAAGCTTAGTAAAGACAGAATATCGCAAAAAAAATATTCGACCTTTTGAAAGAGAGGTAAAACAACCCGAGTTATTACAATAATCTTCATGATTTTATAGTTCAACCGACTCTTATCACCCTTTTACCAGGAGCAACGATAGACTGACAGACTGTCCAGAGCGTCTAGTTAGTTAAGTAATGGTAAAAAGGTAAACATAGGATATTTTCCATACATTTTATAGATCTAGTAGAGCTCGTGCAAAAAAATACATCCTTGTCATAACAAAAAATTCCTCTAGCAGAATTGGAAGAGCTTATAATGAAAATTAGATGTATTGATAGATTTTCTAGTAAAATTATCTTTAATTTCTGTGTTGTAACCTGAGTAACAGTTATGAAGTTCAGTGGATGTAATGATACAAATAATGTCTGGTACAAAGGAATAGCAACACATATAAATTACAAATAAAAATAAAACAGTTAGTTTGATATTCAAAATAGCCGCTTGTAAACGAAAATCGTACTCTGCCACGTAGTATTAAGGCCCATCAAGTTCTTTGTAAACAATGTTTTGCTAACGCTGTATGTCGTGATATACGGAGTATTTTTTTAGTTGGGAGGTTACCTTTATATTGAATACCACTTAATATAAAAACAAACTGATTTTTTTTGATGGGGCTAATCGGGGTTAAACTTTTTTTTTAAAATATTTTCAACTTCCTCCCACTACCGGAAGTAGACATTGACTTTTTTATTTTGAGTAGCAACCCCAATATCTATATTTTATTTGGATTTTACGTAAAAAGATAAGGTGAGTTTGTGTACCCATGTCACATGTCATTAATAGTTTTAAAGATATTTCAATTTTTCCAAAAAAAAATGACAGAAAAAAGGTTTATTTTAACTCTTTGTATCTTTTTTATTATTTGGAGTAAAAAAATCAAATTTAGGCTGAAGTCATGAAATATTATGGAGACTATAGGCTTGTTCCAACCGAACACTTCTGATTAGTTTCCGATTAATTTATGAATGAATTCGTACGCATGCGTGCACTCCGTATAAAACTCTGACTGATTTTGGATTGTTCCACGTTGGAAAGCACATTGGAACAACACGGAAAACCGCTTCGCTATCAGTCTCACTCGAAAGAGACGAAATTAAATCTTCAACACATAGAGAGATCGATCATAGACACATCAATGCAGATGATGTAGAAGCTTATTTTGCTAATCAATTAACATTAGTACGTTTGAAAATGGCAGTTCTGCTGGTGAAATAAGTATCGCGTAATTATTTGTTTTATTGCCGATATGGTAAAGGGGTAAAACCTTCTATGGACATATAATTTCCTCCACGAAATCCATTTTTGTTATTAAAAGCAAACATAGTGAATGAAAAATGAAAATCAGAATTTAATGACACAATTCACATTGGCCCTCAACAAGATCAAAATATTTGATAACCGTATTGACAAATAACAACTAAGAAATTATGTACCGCTTATCAAGCTTCCGGCTGCTGACTTCTGATTGATCACAAATCGATTCACGGACTAGTCAGAGCAGTGTTGGAACACCGGATTGCCAGTTGGGTTGGAGTTTACACTTGGTTGGAACGGTAAATTTTGAATGCACATGCGCCGGACGATTGCAAATCAGTTTGATGTTCGGTTGGAACAAACCTTATAATGACGTAATCAGATTTTAAATTTTTTATACAGGTGACGGGAATTTTATGATCTTTATTGTTCTTGTTTTATTCAAAAAACCCTGTTTTTTTTTTTTAAATAGGAACTATGTGTTTTTTAATCAATTTTGGATTCTTTATATAAAAAGGAGAAAAAAGTTGTATGCTAATTTTCTAAAATTCTGCACCGCTACAGAGATATAATTCAAAATAAAAAAAGGAAAATATATCTTTTTTTTCTCTAGTAGCTACTTGGTAGTAGACAACAAAATTTTCAAAAAAAATATAACTACAAGGTCCAAAAATTTTAGGCTACATAACATTTAAAAGATAACCTTACAATACGACTACGTTTTTGGTTAGTTATTAGAATAGTTACTTGAAATATTTATGGAGCCACGAATTTAAGTTTCGTAAAAATGGTTTCTCAAACAGACATCTCATTTGTGGAGTAATGAAAATCAACAACAAATGTTCAAGAAAATCCGTCCTTTAACTGTTATTCTGTTAGATTATAACTCCGGATTTGTAAGCTTCAAATTTTATAATGAATTCGAAATGGAAATTATTTAATGATTTTTTCTTAATCATAAATAAATCCTAATTTATTATTTGACTAAAGTAAACAGAATTATTTTGCAATGATATGTTAATGATGATGAGATATTGAGCCACATTTGGAAAATATAGATTTGATTAATACTATGGAGCTCATAATGGTAAAATAGACAATGACTTTCTGGCCTACTTATTTAAGACCCAGTTTACTAAAAACGATCTTTCTCATCCGTGGTCGCCGCGCCCCTAGGATAAAACTCCACTAGAATTGTTTTATGGGAAACTGTTAGGGAGCAGGTTTTTGCAACGACTACTGCATGACAAGCATATTGCTAGAAACAATCGGATGTGCTTAAAAAGTTACTCAATTCGAAATCTTAAAATATACCTTTAAATGTATTGAAACAGAAGACCGGCATTGTTTTTCTTGATGTAAATTTTTTGTGAATTATTTTATTTTCCTATTACTTATGATCATTAATTCATTAAGCTTTTTTTGCCTACAGCTAATTTCCTACTTGAAATAAAAAGAGATGTTTGATTCCTTTTATTTTGAGATTTATGTAAAATTTCTCTGTACCGGTGCAAAATTTTGAAAAATAAGTAGGGCAATTTTTTTCTCCTTTTTATGTGAAGAAACCAAAAATGTTTAAAAAACATATAGTTCCCATTAAAAAAAACAGAGTTTTCTTAAATAAAACAAAAACAATAAATGTCATAAAATTTCCGACTACGTTATTATAGTTTGCATAATATTCCATGAATTCAAATCAGATTTCATTTTTTTACTGCAAATAATAAAAAATATACAAAGTGTCAAAATAACTCTCTTTTCTTTATTTTTTTTTTTTTTTTTTGAAAAAGTAAAATATCTTTTAAACTATCAAAGGTAGCAACAAATATGTATACATAAACTCACCGTACTTTTTTACGTAAAATCCAAATAAAATATAAAATATAAGGGTTGCTATTTAGAATAAGAAAGTTCCTATTTACTTCCGGTATAACAGGAAGAGGGAGGAAGTTGAAAATATTTTTAAAAGGTAGTTCAGCACCGATTAGCCCCATCAACAAAATCAGTTTGCCTTTATAATAAATGGTACTCAATATAAAGGGACCCTCCCAACTAAAAAAAATAGCCGGTATGATGGTGCAAAATATTAGAAACAACCCATTCCAATTTGTGATAATTCAATTCTATTAACTTCTGTAAAAATTATATATATCTAATATCAGATTAGTATAACCTGTAACTTGTTCCAACCAACTTTTGTATACTTATGTTACGTTTATATTTATTTCAACAGTGGCAGTGGGAAGAAGAGGAGACTTGAGTGCCAATGAGAAAGGGAAGATCGATGCCTACAAAGCGATGTGATGCTCAATTAGCGAGATAGCATTGAAAATTTCTAGCAATAGGTCAATAATATTAAAATATCTGACCAAAAGTGATGGAGAAAATCGTCCTAGCAATTGGATCCTTGATCATCGTGACCATTCACATATTTTTAACGTGGCAAATAGCGACAGGTTGTCATCACCTAAAATAGGTCCCGCAATACCAACGCCAATATCATATATGGCCGTTTTAAGATCGCTAAATAGCCATAATGCTAAATATCAAAGAATTGTATCAGCCAGCTCTGACCAAAGTACATATTAAACGGCGATTACACTGAGAAAAAAGCATCAAACTTGGGATCAAAAATGGAAGTCCGTGATGTTTAGTGATAAAAAGAAATTCAACATAGATGGTCCAGATGGATACAAATATTGTTGGGCTGATTTAAGATCAGAGCCTCAGTAATATTCAAGGAAAGCAATAGGCGTAGGCGAAGCGATGATTTGGGCCTATTTTAATAACAATTCTAAATCAAGATTAGCTGTAATTGACACAAAAATTAATTCCAAAAATTATTTTACTATATTACAAGCAAAACTTCTATTCATAGAGGAACATGGCGGAGAATTACCAATTCTTCAGCAAGACAAGGCAGCGGTACACAAAACTGCATTAACAATGAGCTGGTAAGCTGAAAAAATAGCTCTCCTTCATGGCCAGCCAAAAGTTCAGGTCTCAACCCTATAGAAAACCTATGGGGAATATTAGGAAGAGAAGTTTATACAAATGGAAGGCAATTTAAATTAATTCTGAGCCTAAAGGCGAAATACTTAAATGCTGGTCGAAAATCGAAGAAAAGACATACCAAAAATTAATAAACTCTATAAAAATCATGTTTTTGATCTAATTAAGCTTAATGGATATTTTATAGGACGTTAAAATAATTTAGATGTATTTTTTATACTGATTAATAATTTGTTCCAAAATTTTTGCACCACGGAAATTTGTTACATTTATAAATTAAATATGCCACTTTGCGTTCTGATTGATTTTTGTATTTAATTTTCAGTATTTCCTGCTCTAATGCAGCACTGTGTAAGGTACACTGAGTTACATATATGTGTTTGTTTAATAATTTAAACAATCCTTGCTAATTTTTTGCACCAGACCTTATAAATTAATACATTTCCGTAAACGTATAATTTATTTTTGGAATGAAAGCAGGTTTGAAACAAGCTACCTCACTTTATCTTAAATCTCTTAATACCTTGGAATTGATGCGAAAGGAAAGGCATAAAAGCTTATCTTCTGCTTTCAATGGATAAGAACATATTACCAAAAATCCCTTTGTATTCAAATCTGTTTTGTTTCAAAGAATATTAAATTTCTTTTTGTTCCGGCTTTAATCCAATAAAACTCGGAACATTTAAACTTACGTCATCTCTAAAAAGCTTTGTATTTCGACAATCTTTCCGCATCCTAATTCTGCATAGCATAATTGAAATTAATCTTATTCGGATGTGAAAGTGACAAACATTTAAATTCTTACAGAAACAATAAGCAGAAGCTCTCATGGATAATATCAAAGCTATGATATTTCATCAAATTTACGGTAATGTTTGTGACCTTTCTGCTTAGATTATTTAATTAATTAAGAGGCTACTCAACTATGAAATTTGCTTGTTAATTCAATTAGAATATGAAATTATATATTTAGGTCCGTCCCTTTATGATGAGAATATATCCGGACCAAACTTAGTTGAGCATAATTTGATAGTATTGTTAATAAGTAAGATATAACTACTAAATTAAGTTAGTTACGACTCAAATAAAAAATAACCAAATTTAATAACATAAAATTAATTCAGTGGGGATATTTAGTAAAGTCTTAAGCAGCAACGCTAGAAAAAACTGCGAAAGTAACGTGTTTTTAACGTGTTCCAAGTTTATTTTACTTACGCTTTCAAAAGGTGTTCCATTCTAAAATGCTTGTCAGACAAATGGCTTAAGCGAAAAAATAAAGTGCCCGTTTTTTTAGATAAATATGCTTACTTAAGTCTTTTACGTCTAGATGGAATTCACAAAGTCATGGCGTAAAGGATTACCACCATTATTTTTAGGGATATATGTGAGATATTTATTTCTTTTCTCCGGTTAAAAACTTCGTGGCGCACTGTCATTGTTAAAATGAAATGTTATCAGCAACTTCAACTAAATTTACCCTCCTTTTGCGTCATTTAAGAAGTTTTCTTGCGTTTGGTGTTTCACACGATACGTAAAAGTCGTAAAACCTTTGCTACATATTATGTAAATGAATAAAATTTATTTTCTGGTGAACGCTCGAATGTCTCCGATACAGCTGATTGATCAATATATTTACCGTGATAAAGTATTACAAATAAAATAGAAAATTCGGTGGTAGCCTTCAATGAAATTCTAACATCAAACGAATCTAATATTTTCTGCGACAACACACATGACAGACTGTAATACTTTGCACATTGTAAATTTATTTATTTCTAAAAGGCGTTTTATTGCAACAGCAGGATTCATCTTAAGTTTAAAAACAAGTGTGTTCTTTTAGGTTGTTATGTATTGCTTGCGAGTTCAAATTTTAACGAGGCACCGTACACCAATACAACGATCTATTTAAGCGTTCGGTTTTTTAGGAATTTTCCATATTTTTTCTAACTTTTAGTTTTTATCTATGTTTCCTCTATTTTTCAATGTTTATGTAGGTTGTAACAAATTCGCTTCTCACTACATGGATCTCGAAAACTGCAAAATATGCAGCATTGGTTAAATTTGGGCAAATTTGCATAATTTGGCGACCAGGAATATTCCGTTAAGAAATCAAAAATATTTCTTGTTTTTCTTGATATTTTTGAAAAAAAAAAGTAAAATTTTCAATCTTCGTCTTTATTAATTCTTGGCGTTATTTGAAGAGTGATCACAAAACTAAAAACACTATTTCATTGGCGCTTTTTATTCTTTATCAGATAGTTTAAATCAGGGATTCCCAAACTATTTTGGGCAAGAGACACAAAATGAATATATAATAATAGCCAAATTACGTCCACGGTTATTGACTTGCTGAGTTTTCATCTTGTACGAACTTGTGGACGCTTATCGACTTGTTGAGTTTTTTAAAAGTACAATAATAATACTTCCTCCTAAAATATTACCCACTCAACAAGTAGGTAAAAGTTTCAAATAAGAACTTGTGCTAACAATTAGGGGTCGATTTTTAGACCTTCTTGACTCCCGAAATCAGTTTTCGTTTATGTCGACCATTGGGAAACCGATATCGACCACAAGGGGACCGGTACCCACCACTTTGGAAATCCTTGCTTTAAATCGCTAATAATATAATTGAGTTGCATTCAAGGCTTTAGCGTATCATCGTGAAATAATCAACACTTTTGTTGTGATTTTAACGTGCCATAAAAGATAAGGTGATCAGCTTTGGCAAAATCATGAAAGATATTACTATTCCTGACTATTTTCTTGCTGCTGCTTATACTGTAAAAAATTTCCTAGGGGTCCGACAGGGTTAGTAAAGTCTGTTTTAGGGGTATTATATGAGTTTAAAAGTAGAATATATCGTAAGCAGCTTTGCGTCATGGACTCATGGAAAGTGTGATCTGCCCATGTTTCAATTTTTCCTAGTTGAGTAACAACAAAACAAACAAAACAAACAAAACAAGTGTGATCTGCCCATATTTCAATTTTTCCTAGTTGAGTAACAACATTTGCTCAGCTGCAATTCAATTTAGAAGACTAAAAATCCTTTCTGTCGTCGAGTGAAACAATGGATTTGGTTGCTCTAAGAGCACACACTTGTCTTTTAAATTTTGGATAGTGCGCTAAACTTTTGAATGGTTAAAGCAGCGTGAAAGCATTCATTTTAAGCCGTAAGATGATACTACTTCCTAAACAAAGTTAAATTAAACAAGTTGGGGGCGAAGTAAAATATTTGCATAAGTATGCAGACGAGGTTTCATTAAATTTTTTGACCGCGACTCTCAAGGGGAAATGAAACCATTCGGAAAATTCCTTTTTAATAAACATTCCCGTTACAATTGTATTTAGCCGGGGAAATCGACTATTGTATCGTTCATTAGTGAAAACACAATTTAGGGCTGAATGGAGGCATTGATTTACCAATTTACATTCATGGTTTTTGAATGCCTAAATGGCAAACGATATAATTTATATCAGCTTTTCAGTACTGCCGTCGGTCGATCGGGTAACATGTTTTTAATTGATATTGAAAATATGAGGCACTCTTCGGTTGTATCAATTTCTTTCGCCTCATAAACTTGATTTACAAGAATTGGGCCACATATCACAACGATTGGTTTTAGAAACGAGCATCAATAGGATTATAAATATGTGTTGAGGGATGATTTACGTTCGATACCGAGCTGATTCTAACTTTCCTTTCCACCTTCTTCCTCCTTTGGGATCATCTATTTGCCTTGTCAATTTTTATATTGCTGCAGCAGGGGAAAACTGAACAAACTTGATTATCAATACTCCGATTTTTGAATTATGGGGTCGAACCTAATAGAAAGTTTACAAGTAGTATTTCATTCGATTATGGGTCCACGTATGGGAATATAAAAAATTGTGATATGAGTTATTTATGGAAGAATTTGGTTAAATAAGTAAAGATACAATGAATCATGAAACCTAAGGGCGTTATTGATTTTAAAGTAACTAAATCCATTAGGATGTGGAATAATTATGATTTAGTTTCGTGCTTGCATTACGGTGAGCTAAATATATGATTCAGGTTAGCTGGAATATGCAAGGATCTAATTGCATCTGCATGTGGAATAAACTGCATTTATGAGGAAAAATTATTTCACATGTAACCTGATACAAAACGTATAAAATTGAAGAACACTGAAGAAGAGGTTAATATTTTTAATTTGAACGATAATAGTTACGTTTAATGCAAAATTTGTGGGGCAAAATTTATAACTATTAAACTTTATTAACGATAAAAACGCAACAAAAATTAAAAATTCCACAAGGCTTTCTATAAATATTTGCTAACACCGGACCAGGTTTCGCATTACTGCATTATCGGCAGTCATACCAGCAATTTGTTTAACGTTGTTATGCTAATAAGCTCCATGGATCACAGACTCCTACGAATATTCCGTCTAATCCAAATTCTCGTCCAAAGCTTCAATTAGAGGTGTGTTCAGAAGATCAAGCTGCTCGTTGATAAGTGTAAATTGACTAGAATGTAAATATTTGTGAATTTTTATGTCTTCCAAGAAATTAAGTTTTTTAGTGTTATTACAAATATGTAATACTTCTACTGCGTTCGCGCATATAAGTTTATGTTGTGTTTCTAATAGTTGCTTCCCAAAATTTGCTCTTTCTGGATATTGATTTCTGAAGACCTTACAATTTTCTGAAAAAAAGTCAGAGCTGTTAGACATGTTGACTTAATTTATTTTTTCAAAACTCTGATTTTTTTCTTTTTACTTTCTAAAATATTGATATTTAAAATTTGATGTTTTGGTATTTTTTTAAATTTTAATTTTCCTAAACTTTTACTTTTTTTTAAAAATTTCAACTTTAAAGAATACAAAAACTAAAAAAGCTTAAGTTTAAATTCAAAAATTGAAAAAAAGTTTTTTTAGGTTCATTGGAAAATTGGCTAATAATTCACCATTTTTTTATTCGAAATAATTTTGCTTTTTTATGAAATTACTATTCCAAACTTGCAATTTTACCTTATTTTTGAAATGTTAGGAAGATTCAATTTTGTTTACAAAATTTTGGTCTATATTTTTATTTATTTTTTCCCTTACCAACTTCAATTCTTAAATTTCTTTAACTCTTTATTTCCACTTTTAATTTTCAAAAGTAGTTCTATTTTTTTATTTATTTTGATTATTTTTTTGAGGAAAAGGAATCTGTGATCTGAACTCGTAATATTTACCTTTTCTCTATCATTTTCCTTTTAAACTCAAATTTTCTAGACATTTTAAATTTCGAGATAATTTCACGTTAAACCAAAAATGTTTCCTTCTTTTTATTTTCCATTCAATGCTAAAAATTTGGACTTTTTTCTCTAAGACTTATATTTTAAAACATTTTTTTACTAAATTCTGGGTTGATTTTCTGATTTATTTTTTTTTACATAATTTCAAGTTAAGCTCGAATTTTTCATAGAAGTTTCGAATGTTATCGAAAAATTTCGTTAGCTTCAACTTAAACCAAAAAGTTAAAATTTTTTGTGATACTTAAATATTTCTTTCTTAGCAACTAATTTCGAAATTTCTCTATATGTTCTTTTGTTACATGTTAGATTGATATAAAGATGCGGCGAATTTATAACATTTTATTAAATTAGGCACAATAGACAACGCACTAAATCAGTCATTGAGGTGCGCGTGTTTCCATTCGGGAGGCATCCTGTACATGAGTAATCGCGGGGACAACACTGGGGTACGTTAAGTCGCTTCGTACACTTCGCGAATTGAATCACATCTGTTCGTAACAATATTTAAAATTATAAAAAATGTTCCATAATTTTTTTTCTTATTTTTTTTTTTGGTCTTTTATTGGAAGTATTTGCCTTCTTTCTACCATTCCTCCTTTAAACTTGAAGTTTCGAAATTTCGAGGAGAAGATTTCATAGATATTTCATCTTTTTTCTAAATTTGGCTCGCTCCTTTTAAATTTCCGATTTAACCCTTTTTTTAATTCTAGGTTTAAATCCTAAATTTCTCTAAAATTTCGGTTAAAATTTATATCTCTCAAAGCTTGGAAAATTTGAATTTTTTCTTGAAAATTTGAATTTTACTTTGATATTTTTATAAACCCTGGGTTGCATTCCAAATTTTGAGTTTTTTCACCTAGTTCAAAGCGTATACCTTCTATTGTCACTTTTTTTTTGGAACTTCTATTTGTAACTCAACTTTTTGTAAAAAAAATTTGACTCATCGGAACATTTCAATTTTTTCTTAAAATTCTAGGTTTAGGTTCGATTTTTCCTTATAAAATATTAAAATATCAATGAATTCAATACCTTTTAAAAGAACCAAATTTAAACTTTCAGTTTCTACTTTTTTTAACGTAAATTTCGACTTGAAATTCAACTTATTCATTACTTTTTAAAAATTTTGTCTTTTAATATTGAAATTTTTACATTTCGTTTAAAATTACGAGTTTGGGCATTTAATATTTATGTAAAGGTAAAAATACTGACTTCTTAGAAACTTGATATTTATTTTTGAACTTTTGAGTTTAAAAACTTTTAATGCCAATTTTTTTTCCAAATTCGGCATTTTTTAGAATTGTTTACTTATTTTCCGAAATATCGACTTCAATCTGAACATCTTAAATTCCTTGTTGAGGTTATAAAACTATCAATGGTACTTTTTTCTCCAATCTTCGATTTAAATTCCAAATTTCAAATGTTTGAAGATATTTTAATTTTTTTGCAACTTTTAGTTTTTTCTCAAAATAGGGATTGTGGGTTCCAAAAATTTGCTAAAAATTTCATTTTCTGTCGAAATTTCTTCCTCAAAATCCCGAGGTAAGTGTAGAAGTCTTATTTTTTCCCAAAAACTTATCTTTTTCTAGTGTCACTCTGTTATTGAAATGTAGACTTTCATTACAATTTTCTGTTTTTTAAACAAAATTTTTAATTCAAAATCTAAATTTAAGCTTTCTTCAGATGAAATTTCTTTTCGTCTCCACTTTCGAAATTCAAAATTTTAAGATATTTTTACAAATTACGATGTTTTCTGTAACTTTTGTTTTTTTTTTCTGTTATTTTGAACTCCAAAATTTTACTTTTTTTCTGTTTCAAGTAAAGCATTTAAAAATTTCCAATTTTCAATGGTAATTTCGATTTTTTCTTAAAGTTTTTACTCAGTTTGGTTTTAAATCATCCGTGCAACTTTATTAGTTTTGAAAAAATATAACTCAAACAATACGCCCCAAATAGAGCCATTTTCAAAGTTACTCAAGGAATCGAGGATAGCGGTCGAAAACTGTATAAATATTACTACAGATAGGCACTATTTATCGATATAATATTCATCACATAGGCATAGATTCCTTATGCTTATCCTGCTATAGCCTTTGGAAAGAAAATTTATTTTGAATTATTATTCCTTCAAAATATTTATGCTCAACCAATTTTTAAATTTTGTTTGCTTCATTATCAAAAAGTTTATTTTTGATTTTTTTTTATTTTTCAAATATTTGAAAATTCTGCTTTTTTTTAATGAAATTATTTATATTAATTTCATTTATATTTTTCTTATTGTGAACATTTCTATGTGAGTTATTCTTAAATCCTTGATTATGACAAAATATTAATAATTCCTCATATCTTTATTACAACATCTCTCAAAATATTCATTCAATTAACTTTTAAATTTCGAAACAAAAAATTGTAATTTCAATTTTTCTTATTTCTTCTTGATTTTAGACTCTTATTGGTCGAAAACAGAAATGTTAAATAAAAGTATTATCGCTATTTTTCGATATATTTTTAATTAATGATTCCTAAAACCACAAAATACTTTACTATTTATTTTCATAGTCACATTTGCTTATTTACAAAACATACTTAAAACCTATTTTTCAATAATGATTTTCTCTCTGTGTGTCCACCTCTTTTTGTTTAGGCCAATCTCTGGGAGGAAGGCTAAACAGCGTTTTATTGCGTTTTCATCGAGAAGAATAGTATTTTCTTAGGCATTATTTAGGCTGCTTTTCAATTGGTTACGCGGACGGTGGACAAGTCAAGCAATTCATATTTTACCTCATACCGATAATAGTTATAAAAATAAATAGAACATTAAAATCTGATAAAAGTTCTTCTGTTTTTCAGCTCCAAGGCCTTTTTGGTTGAGAACAAATAAAAAATGAATATTATTTAGAAATTGACGTAACTTTCAAAGTAATCGCAGCATAGTGACTCTTAACTATTTTAAGTTATTTAGGTAGGTTCAAAAATTGTTGTGTGACTAGAAATTCTTATAAAAATGAGTTAAAAAAGGTATCATATTTAAAGTATCGCCTATTAACCGCTAGGCAATGTATAAAAGCCTAAAAGTTTTACTTTAGTTGTAAATAGCATTAGAATTATGAATAATATTATACTTTTTGCAAACATTAAATCAGTTTCGTAACATATTTCTCTTTACAAAAACTAAAGCCAAACTTCCTGCAAAGTTTATTTAGCGAAAACTGACACTATTAACCGTATTATACAGTATGAGTTCGAAACCAGACAAACATACAAAGATAGTTCTGATTTAGTCTCTCACCAATTAGACAGACTGATCCTTACAAACACTCGGTTTTGCGGATTTTACCGCTTAATCTGGCGCTGCAATCAAGCTGACCGTAAATCCGTAATCCTGCACACCGCAACTTGTGTGTCGCCTAAATTAATTTTGCTCAAATAAACAGGGATTTGAAGTTTCAAAAGAACTCATACTGAAAATATAATAAACTTCGAATCAATGGTAATTATGTCGCCCACCATTCAGAGAAAAACTCATAACATTTCCGAAATATCAAGAGACTATTCTCCATCGAAAATTCTCATTTCGTCATTCACACACCAAATGCAAATAACCTGCTTTCAAGTAGTAGAAGTTCGGAAAATGCATAAAATGTTTCGCAATTCAATTACCCATCGAATAATGATTCCGTCAATCCCATGTATCCAACGTTCGAATCCTATTTCCTTAATGTATTCTTTATCAGGTTTTGTGACAGGAAAAATTCAACTTGAATTTTAGCGAGCTAAGTTTTTTATCGTCTTCTTTCATTGTTCAAGGTTCGGCTTAGTTTACTCATCGCAGCGTAGCTATTAGTTTTTGAATTCAATTTAGCTGTGTCATTATAATTGATTTATTGTTTTGCAGTTTAAAATAAACGCTTTTTCTGAAATGGAAACTGCGACGGAAATGTTAAAGATGCTGATTAACATACTTATTATAGTTATTGTGCAACGTTTAAATATTGCAGGAAATTAATATTTCTATAAAGTTCTACTTTTGAAATAAAATAAAACAGAGACTACGAAACACTCCACGAACAATTACAGATTTTAAACAAAAGATTCAAAGCACGATTGCAAATACACCACGCGATATGTATCAAAAAGGAGTGGACAATTAAATGTTCACAATGCACGGAAGTCAAGGAAGACATTTGCACAACATTATTTTTAAACTATAACGTCCAAGATTCTTGACAATAATATAACGATTCCTGAAATATCACTTGCAGTTCTCATCTTTTTAAAGTTCTGACATGCTTATTGAAAAACCCTATATAAATAAAATTAAAAGCTCTGTTCCTAGTTTCAAAATCAATCCTCCTTTATAAATTCATACGGTTGGCAAATAAATATGATACAAACCTCATAAATTAATTCCGAATGTACTTAACTGGAGTAATTTCGAAATGGGCTAGTTATTCGATTTCGAATTTCAAAGTCAGGAATGTTTGTTAGTTGCCTACTTTTTTACTCCATCACGCGGGCGATGTGATCATAAATAAAGTAAGTTATCGGGAGCTTAGTAACGAAGTAAATGTGAATAGAAAATACTATAACATTAAAATGTTAGAGGCAACACCTAAGTCATGAAATATTAGAAAGTGTTCGCCCATTCTACATAAAACATCACTATGTGAAAATCACAAAAGAATCAGATGTGCTTGAAGATCTAGTTTCACAAATTCAGCAAAGGTGTTTGAGTTCAAATCTCCCTGACTTAAATTCCCATCATGTTAATGAAAGTTAGCTTTTAGATGTTTTCTTTACTTATACAGCAAACTGATTACTTTCACACCGGAATTCGTGTGTATACTTTATCTAATTGGGTTTCTGTGTTTCGCTGATATAACGTAGGTTATTATTCTTTCGGAAGACTATTATCAAGATCAAAAGTTTACTAATTCGGATAAAACAACATACATATACAGAGCGTTTCAATGAACACTACGCACCCTAAATAACTTTTGGACCGTCATTTATAAAAAAAAAATGCAGATATTTATACTAAGTGTAACTGTCATTCCTTATCTCCCCCACCCACTCCTTCTATTTGTTTAAATAACACACTTTTTAAACTAGAATTATTGATAAATGCATTTCAAAATGCTATTTACAAAGTGTGTGGCATTGACAATGTAATGGCATTTCTAAACCATTTGACATCTGTGTTGAAAACATTCAACATTATTGTTACTAATTAATTATAATATTGTTACGATTTACAGCATCCAAGAGCACATTAAAATTATACAAGACTCGTGGCTGCACTTTTTTAATTCTGCTCTCTCTGGAAAAAAACCTAACACATAAAAGTATGTAACAAAATTGAACAGAATTAATGCAAAAATTCATCAAAATTCAATTTGTGCTGCTGTGGCTAATAAAATGTACAGGGTCTTTGGTTATAAATGCACACCCCATTTATCTTTCGAATTAACATAGATAAATAAATTTTGAACAAAAAAGTTTCTAGATACCTATATAAGTTTACGATATACAGGGTGCTACGTTTTTTCAGAATCAAAGTCAACTTTGGTTTTTAAACAAAATACCCCAATTATTTTTTCATTTTCGAATTCTCCTAAAAATTTGACCTATGTTTTATAGAACATACCAATATTTAAATTTAATTGTTTTCGAAATATTGATAGTTATAAATCGCCAATATAAGCTTGATTTGACACTAATAATTAGGAAATTTTAAATGTAAAAGGTTTCAAGAATTGCCTAAATTTTTGTTTAAAATGATTTAGCGATATACAGGGTGTTTTATTTTCCAGAATTCAAATTTAATTTGTTTTTTTTATGTAGAACAGTCCAATTATTTTTTCATTTTTGAATTCCCCTGGAAATATATTTTATACAACATACCCCATATCTAAATTTAACTGCTTTGAAAATATTGATGGTTCTAAATCGTCAATACAATCCTAAGTTCATTTCGATTAAAACTTTAATGAAAAAAAAATGAAGTAACATAAAAAGCTGGCTTATTTCAAAATATATCAATAATAAAAAGGAAAAGAGGAGCCCATTTCTTCTATGCTAAACGGTTTCAGAGTTATACTTATAGGTTTTTGTTTTATGTTTAGAAAATTGTCAGTTTTTTAAGAAACGACATTATTGAAACTGCTGAATCTAAGAATAAGCTTTTTTTATGAAATACTTGTAAAATTATCAAAGCAGTTCAAATGTAACAACATAATTCGGATGTTCTACTTAAAATACCAAAATTGATTTGGATTTTAGAAAGCTAAACACCCTGTATATAGTAAACTTATTTAAAATAAAAATTTAAACGATTTCTATAAACTTTTATACCTAACATTTCTTATAGATATCTATTATTTACGAAAAATCAAGATCATATTGGCGAGGTATGTTACATAAAACATATGTGAAATTTTCGGGAAAATTCGAAAATAAAAAAATAATTGGGTTGTTCCATTTAAAAAACCAAAGTTGACTTTGATTCTGAAAAAGCATAACACCCGGTAAATCGCAAACTTATTTCAAATACAAATTTAAGAAGGGCCTAGAAACTATTGTATTAAACATTTTTTGTATCTATCATATTTCGAAAAATAAATGGGGGGTGCATTTATAACCAAAGACCCTGTACAACCCAGAAAGAGAGTAGTCTTTAATTAACTACAGAAGTGGCTATGTTAGGCCTAGTTGTTAGCAGGTTACAAAAAAGTATACGAGGACTGTCTTTTTAGTTTTGCATGTAGCCACATAGGAGGCGCAAGTAACAAAATGCATAATTTTTAAATTAACCTCAACATTACATTAATAAGTATGTGTTGAAAATTTTGTCAAAATACGACAAGTGGTTTAGTCACACTAAATTTTGAAAGTTACAATACTAAGTCGTTCAAAAACATGATATTCAATCGAGAATATTTCCAAACCATAACTTTTTACAACCTTCAAAAAGGTTTTTCGCAACAAGAATGTCTTGCCGAGTTGGTTGCTGTTTTTAGTAATGAAGCAACACATCAGCCGACAATTTTTCACTGGTGTTCTAAATTCAAAAGTGAAAGCAGAAATTTGAGCCATGATCTTAGGTCAGGTCTACTAAAATCAGAGGTCACCAAGTAGACATAAATGCTATGCGTGAGAGGATTAACGACTACGTAACTTACCGCGAGGTGGAGAGTTCCTTGGGCATTTATAAGACCTCAATCCAAAATATTTTACACGAAGAATTAATAAGGCGTAGAAAATTAGTTTTTCGTTGAATGCCGCATCTGTTGACCGAAGAGCAATTGGCTGCTCGTCTCAATTGGTTCCAAAGAACTTAAAATTGTTTCAACAGGTGCCGCTCCAAAATTGAATACGAGTCTTGGATTTATTCTTATGAAGCCGAAAATAAACATCAGTCTAGTGTTTGGGTGTTTCAAGATGACGAAAAACCAACCAAAGTTATCCATTCCGGCAGTATGCTCAAAAAGATGGTCGAAACCTTTTTGTCAAAATTTGGACATGTGACTATAATTCCTTTAGAAGATCGAAGGAGGATAAATGCCGATTAGAACACAACCATTTGTTTGTCATAAATCATTTCCACAAAAAAACAACCTATATCGTCAAACCATCATTCACCAAGGCAATGCGAGTGCCCACACTGTTCGACAAACAATTGAACTTTTGGAGCAACAAAACATCGAATCGCTTTATTGTCATCCTTATAGCCCTAATCTAAGTCCCAACATTTTCACCTAAAGATGATGCCAACGCTTTCCAAATGAACATTTCGAACATACCCATTGAAGAGTGGAACAAGTGTTTTAACTGGTTTGAGCAAATGCAAAAGCACATCGACAGTAAAGGCAAATGCTTTAAAAAAGTATAAATATTTAATATCTAAAATATTGTTTTTTATTAAGGCTACATGTAAAACTAAAAAGTTAGGCCTCATAATAATAGAGAATGGAGGACAAAAATTTATTTGAAGATTTATTTATGTTTGAAAATGATAAGATAAATGTAAGTCGGTACAGTAAAAAAAGGAAAAACGATATAAAAAACTTAAAAAAGGGTTTTTAATTGGGGTTTAGTAAGGTACATTTTAGGACAAATCTGTATATTTTTTAAAATTTAGGAACCGAAGTAATGACGTCATGCCTCCATTTTACACATTTAAAACGGACCAATTTTTCTTAACAAATTTTGCAAAAAAATTTGGTGTATTTAGTTAAAACGATATAATATTTATTGTAAAAATATGATATTAAAAATTCGCAATTTTTACGTTTTAGTCAAACAGACTTTGGAAACCAATCTATTAAATATTTTTAGGCATGAAATAGTATGTGCGGGGTATGTACGACTTATCTTCTAGGGTTCTTTTGAAATTGCCCATAAACTAATAAATAATATGTCGTTTGCGTGAAAATTTTTCCAAGTTAAATGTCAACAAAAAATGTTTGTCAACCATTAGTTGAATTATTGACAGATGCCAGTATGTTTTGATTTTTGATTTATTGCATTTCCAGAGTCTATTTGTTTAAATCGTAGTAATTACAAATTATTAATAATACTTTTTTTTTACAATAAAATTACTTATAACTTTTTAATTGGAAAATATACAATTTTTTTTATTTATGAAATTTGTTTACAAACATAATGTTACGGGCTTATCAGTTCGAATTGATTACCACGTGTGAATTACACCACTTTATTACCAAACTTAACTTGGATCACCACAATTGAACAATTAACTCACTTCTACTAACTCACTAATTACACCGACTCTAATTCACTTACTCGAGGGAAAGCTGACCGCCTTTTATAGTTTTGGCTCCCGGCTTCTAGAACTTTTCGGCAGATAAGGCTTATCGTTCCCAAAATTTCTGGAACGCTTATCTGCCATTTGTTTCGTTATTGCGGCCGCTTTCCTCTTATCAGATCCTTGTAGAAACTTTTTTTATTTACTAAATTATACAATTCTATTTTAAATTCTATTCCATCTATTTACATTGCGTTACAATAAGCTATTTTTAAATATGCAAAAATATAGGTATATTTCTGGAAAAAAAAGTTCAATGATCTCATTACTTCAGTTTCCAAATATGAAAAAGTATGCGAACTTGGCTAAAAAGGGACCTTATTCAATCCAATTTAAGAACATCTTTTCAGATTTCTTATATCATCTTCTTCTTTCTTATAATAGGGCTAAAACATCGAGTTTCGCTTCCTATACGTAAGTGTTTGAAGTGACATATAGGCCCAAGAATTCGATGATAGAGTGGCTACCTAGGTTACCTGATTTGACCTCCCTAGAGTTCTTTCTGTTATTCTGTTAACTAAAAGCAACACTCATTCAACATAACCAAAATCTATAGATAAATTGCGAGAAAAAATTGAGAAATGTTAAGAAGTGACCCCAGATATGTTACCATTACCTTTGAAGCTAGATTATATTATGGTATGTAGATCAATGGAAACCAATGTAAACGCCTGCTACTTTTTTTCTTAATTAAAGGATAATAAAATTACTGAAGCTGATGTGATGTTTCATTTACTATTTGACTAGTAATTGTAAAAATTTTTCCAACATAATTTTTTACAGCCTTTAGCCCAGTCGGCGAATCTTTTTTTTTGTGCAACATAATCCAACAGCGATTTTATTATTGCAATCAATTAGTAGGTTAATTTTGAGAATAAATTCAAGTTGGCGCGGTGCGGAGGCTGTGCGTTAGCCGCCATTTTATTAAATGCGTTTATGTAATTAGCTCCATAATCGATGGTCCTATTAGAAAAGTAAAGGAGATCAGATTTGTAGAAAAATATATGGCTTATCTTTTTTACCAATAATATTTTTATAGGAGAAATATTTTAAAAGTTATTAGGCTGAATTGTTTTCTCTTTTAAGGTTTTGCTTTATAATTCATAAACAAATACCACTATATTGATAATAGTTATTACCAAATTTATGGAGCATAATAAATTGTACACATTTTGTATGAAACATTTTTTTCACGCATAGCCCCCGGCGCCGCGCCAAATCGGACATATGCTCAAAATTGACCTGCTAATAGATTGCAATCATAAAATTGCTGTTGGATTAGTTTGTATTTTTCCCCTCTATAGCGATTTCCTCGCCAAGTGGGCCGCTTAATGTAGTCGGTTAGAATTAATTAGGATGAGTCATGTCATGACCTTCTTGGTTAAAAAATAAAATGGGATCAAAAAAATTGTCGATCCTTTAAAAATCATTTATTTTATGTATATTGTATTCAGAAAATTGTGCAGATTCCAAAAATGTAACAAGATACAGAGTGTTCCATTTAAAAATCAAAAGTAAGTATGAGTTTTAGTAAAAGTGACAGCAGTAGAGATGTCATTGTTAAGTCCAAAGTTGAAATTTTAAAGGTACATCAAGTGTAGCAAAAAAAATTTATCTTCATAAATAAAGAAAAATAGGGGGTGTATCATAATTGGAGGATTTGATCCCGAGATCCCAAAAATCGAGATCCCGGGATCCCGACAGTTTTTTCAATCCCGAAATTGTCGGGATTAAATTTTTCTGATCCCGGGATTTTCGGGATTAAAATTGTCTAAAAAAAATGTAAAATAGATTGCACATAGACTGCACAGTGTCAGTTCTCTCAATAAAATTACTTGTCCATCTTTTTAATATAAAATACGAAGTTTTATTCCAAGCAAGTACAATAAATGAGCCCACCGAGGGTGCTATGCCTGCTTTAAATAAAATTGTTTTTTATTTTTAGCTAAAAAGTTTGCTGATTGTACGTGTTATTTCTCAGGTCAAATTTTCGTAATTCAAATTATAATGCTCCTATTAACTTAGTTTTATTTATATTTAAGAGAAATGTGAGTGGTTAATATTATTTTTAAATAATTTTTGTTTTTTGTTAGCTGCTGACTAAGGAGTTACATGAAAGTCATCGGTTTATGTTAAGAAGAAATTTTGTTTATTTTTAAAATTTATTCTCTAGATACATAGATACTTAAAGGTATTTTCAATTTATAAAACTTTAAAGAGTAGTTAAGAAAGAATAACTTTACATAAAGAGTGAAATCACTTTAAAATTGAGGTTAGGCCAACACTTTTAGTCTGATTAGTTAGAGAAGAGGAAAATGCATTGATTTTTGGTTAAATTTTGATTACGTTGATTGCTGTCTAAATTTTAATTTGTTTATTAAAAAGCCGACTTCTATAAGTTTTTTTTCTCTTTTATTCGAAACTCTCACTATCCCGGTATCCCGGGATTAACCAAATGTAATCCCGGGATTAGGAATAAGGACCCGGATCGAATTCCCTAATCATGATCCTGTTGCACCCAATATATTGGGATTTTCACATAATTACATGGAATCTTTAAAACCGTTTGAATGTTTTTCTTAAAGTTATTGTGTGTAGTGCGGTGTTTTTAAAATAATTTCTAGTTGAAG
This sequence comes from Dastarcus helophoroides, assembly GCA_028583605.1. Taxonomy (NCBI): domain Eukaryota; kingdom Metazoa; phylum Arthropoda; class Insecta; order Coleoptera; family Bothrideridae; genus Dastarcus; species Dastarcus helophoroides. The sequence continues at coordinate 2,889,937 of CM053335.1, forward strand.
TGGCTTCCTGTCAATTTAAAATATGTTGTGCGGCCTACGGGCTACTATGTTATGGGGCATCATTTCTGAAAATTAAGTTGTTAAATATTAATTTAAAGCTTCACGACATTTAAAATTACGAGACATATAACTAAAGATAACCTTATTCCAACGAATGAATTAAAAGTGTTGAAGATGTCAAAAGTTCTATGGCAGGGAAGGTTATCTTCTTAATTCACGTAAACGAAGTAATTGCTGCGTTAAAAATATAATTTTCAGCTTAGATTCAAATAGTAAAAAAATATTCTTATCGCACCCATGCTATGTAAGGAAAAAGGAAGAAACGTACCTTTGCAAAAATACGGAAATGGATTTTTTAACAAATTTTCCTGAATAGCCGTTTCGAATTGCTTTGTACAATTGATACTTTAATAATACATAATGAATTCGAGGAAGACGTGAATTTTCAGGAGTTTATAAAGGCAAAAGCAAAAATACATTTCAAATTTCAACAGAAATAAATATACACATCTAATGCGGAAGTTGCAAAACGTTTGCGTGCGTTGGTGGCATCATTAAAAGTCGTATTTGGGTTACACAATGGAAAACTCTGCACAGTTTTGTACCAACCAAATAAAAATGTTATCCTGCAAAATCTAGAATAGAGTAAATGCAAAAAGGGAAAAATCTGCATATAAATAAATGCCATTGTCTGCATTGGACAGATTTATATATTTGTTTTAATTAAAAATCTAATTTATGTAAATCAACATTATTTTAATTAAAACCTACTGTGGCAATCGAAGCAAAGCCTAATTATAATTTTGTTCAACAGTGGCGGCTTTTTTAACATCGTAAAATCAAAGAATATTCGTCGCATTTAAAAAAAATTAAATCGATTAAAAATTTGTCACGGTTTAAATATATCTGCGGAAGTTTCTGATAATTATTTTTTTGCACGTTCCAAGTCGAAGTGAAAAACGTGCTGCATCAATTTTAGGATTAAATACCCCCGAAACGCAAACAGTGTGAAGGAGCTTACTAATTCGATAAATACCCAAAGAACTTCCGAAAATCCTCCTTACCACTCCATTGCTTTTAAGATATTTCGTAACCCCTTTTTAAGTGGTTTCACTAAAAGGTACGTTAAGCTTCTGGAATTTACTAAAATATACGAGAACGTTAAATAATTCACTAGATATTAGAGTCCCACTAAAAAGTAATTTCCATTGGAACCAAAAATGTCAGTCATATTATTAACTTCGAGATAAGACATTGCAGTATAAGTAAAGTAAAAAAACGAATCAAATAATTTAAACTTTAGGTTGTCATCTTTTTAAAAATTCTATTTCATTTTGAAGAATTTATTACTTACGTTTAAAATTAAATGGAGTTATAAATATTTAGAAATTATTATATAAGACAATTTTATAATATTGAATATGTGCCATTCTAACGCTGATTTCTTGGCAGTTCTTGATTTCTTCTAATAGCTTTTATAGAGGGAAGCAACTGAAAGCAATTTAAATATCAATATTTCAAAAAGTTTTTTTTTAAATTTTCATTGGACAGAATTCTTGGAATAACTATAATTTTTTAAAGAACATGCTTTGTTCAAATGATAGACATATTAGCATATACTCTGAGATCGTTGTGAGGAGGCGGCTCTAAAATGATATTTTTGCTGTTTAAAAAACGTCCCAGATTAAGGCCGAATATTTAAAAAAAATTATTAAAAAGTTTACTTATAAAATAAAATATGAAAATTTCGAGAAAATTGTCGAGATTAAAGTCGAAACTTCAAAAAAAAGTGACACTATTGAAAAATGTCTAAATTTTATTTATAAACTTGAAAAGAAACTTAAATTTAGAAAAATATTGAAGTGAAGATCGTAATTATGAGAAAAAAATTCAAATTTTGGGAATGCAGCGAAACAAAATTTGCAATTTATATACAAAAATTTAGCTTACAAATCGAAATGTTTGGAACATAGTACTTATTACTCGAAAGTCGAAGGTGTAAACGTGAAATTACAATAAATATACTGAAAAACATTTGATTGGAATTTGTAAAAACAAAGATTTCGACTGAAAAATTGTTTAAAGAAAATCTACACTTTGAAATAAGGGACATGCTTTGAAAGTAAAATAAACATGTCTAAACAATATCGTCCAAATTTTGAATTCGTAATCAAAGGAAAAAGCAATAATTGAAAGCGCTAATCCAAAATTTCGAGAAAAAGATAAATAAAAAACCATAATTTCTATTAAAAGATTCTAGAAATTTTTTAAAAACATAGAATACGGAACAAACAGCAGAACCCTAGTATTAAAAAAAATCAAAATCTATATTAAACAAATTAGTATAAATTCGATATTTTGAGAAAAAGTTAAACATTTCACGATTAGCGTCAAAATTTTGAAAAGTAAATCCAAATCTCTAGAAATTGGAAAAATTGAACCAATCCCAGAATTTTCTAATCGGTTCAAATCTTGCAAGAAAGAAACATCTTATAAGCTTCGACTTTAAATTCAATATTTTGAGAAAAATGTTATGAATGTGAAAATTTTTAAAAAACTCTTAATTTATTTAAAAATATCTACTTAGCTTACAGTCGAAATTTAGATAAAATCAACTAGAAAGAAACGCAGTTCTTGAAAACCAAAAACTTCTGACTTAAAACAAAAAACATTGTTATGCTAATAACGGCTAAACAACCACTTCTTTTTTAAGCTGGCTTAGTTTTCGAATAAAGAGGTGAAATAAATGAATTATTTCCCCCCTGAAAAAAAAAATATATGACATTTACCACTAACACTGCGTAACGGTAAGCTGCATTGGCAATAACTATAGAAAAATAATTATTAAACATTGCACGATTTGGACAAATAATTTTTAAAAATTTTAGGATGCTTGGACAAATAATTTTTAATATTTATTGCTATATTTATTATTAATACAGTTTATTAGTTACAATTATTGAAGAATTTTATACAGTAAAGGTCAAACATGTCACTTATATTAATATTGCCACAAAAATTTGGTTCAGGTTTCTTCAGTCAAAATGTAAAAAAAGTTTATATTAACATATGGCCGAAAACACTTCGTTGCCGAAATATTAAAATATTAAAATGTCTTTAAAACGCAATCGCTTTTTAATACCCTCGACTTTTTTTGTTTTGGGCAACAATAGCTCACCGTAGAGGGCTCAGAAACCAATTAAATTAAAAAGATTAAATTAGCTAAGAGAACTTTATGACGGGATTCTTAAAATAAACAAAAAATTGGAAACATTTTTGATGACTCTTATAATTACTCAAAGCATGCAGATCCTAAAAGAGTAAAGTTTTTGTATTCTATATAATCATTTTTCCTTGAATTACAGCATTTTAAAAATAACCTTAACAAGGATTTTTTTAAATGTCTGTGCCCAGTGTAACAATAGTAGGGTTATTATATTTGAGTCAGGTCAAACATTTCTACGGAGCGCTCTCAGAAAGTAACTTTACATCTATTGACATTTTTACTAAAGGTTGGCTTAAAGCTAGATACTAGGTGCTAGATGCACGTTTTATTATCTAAAATGAACTGTAGGTAGTAAATTAAACCAGCAAATAAAATAAAGCTACTGATAATCTAGACTTAGCATATTATGCTATAATTCTTAAGTTTTTGTTTCTTAATTACACAAAAAACGGCACAGTTCCTTTAAAACGCTAGTTTACTTACCAATCGTCCATTCAAATTAAAGCTTTGTAAGTCACTCACCTGAAACAGAAAATATATGATTAAATATTCAGCAGATACGATTTTCATACAATAATTGGAACTATAAGTATCTAATTTCTTCCAATTTTTTAGAAAATGGCAGTAAAGCATTAAACTTGGCGGCTTATGATTAAGTGAAAGGAAGATGTACCCATATCCCACATCGCTAATTAATGCAGGTAAGTAATGCATATTTCGCGTGTAGATCACTGGCATTCTCAAGCGCACAATAATCTAACTGATTAGCAAAAGAACTACCAACTTCATCTGGGTTGGGATCCAAGTCAATAGATTGTCGATCTACGTCTTAACGCAGATGAAGCATTAATCTGAATCTTAACGCAGAAGAATGCTATGCTCTAAAGCGTGTTAATCCAACTGATTAACAAAATAACATTGGAATTTATATGCTTTGCCGTTGAGATTGAAATTGATATTCTTCAAGTATCAGTTTCTAAGTGCAAAGAAGGTTTCACTCCTTACGACATGGACAATTAATAAATAATTACGTAATACGAATTTTGCCAGTAGAATTGTCATTCTCAATCATAGTATTCCTATTCTTTAACAAAAGAAGCATCGAGTGTATTGCGATTAAAATTGATATTGCATCGACTTGAACCTCAATGTACATGAATTCGAATGCTGTTGAAAATATGTAAATTTATTGAAACAATAATTGAATTCAGAGCTGACAATATCTGCTAAAGGAAATCAGGTTTTATATGAGTGGCGGAAATGGTGTAAAACCTCCATCTTTTATCATCTACAGTAGCTAAATACTAATGTTGTGTAAACTATGCTTTTACTGCCTCCCTAAAGGCCTCAAAGAGAATATTCATGATATAAGGATATATAACGCATGTAATAAACAACTTAAACATCAGGGCTTTTTGGAATACATCAAAATAACAAACATATTATTATGTGTATTCCATATTCAAACAAACACATAAATAATGAAGTGAGATAAAAGGAAAACATATTTCATTTCATGCTTTTATGTAAAACTCACTAAAGAACTCTTTTTGTCGCATCAAATTTCATTGAAAGTCTTTTAACGTTCGCATTAAATTGCAATGGGGTAAAATTTTTGATTCTTTCGAATCTTCTGAAAATTGCAATTTAATCAAATGGCAAATATCCTGTCCTTATTAAATATTTAGGATAACTTTCTTAAGTTAATTGAGTGGATTTGGTACCGTTTTTACGCTCCTTACGCTGGTTCTAACGGCGCATAAAATATCGGGAATGTATATACAGTTTTCAAGATACGATAGTTATCGAAAAACCATTATGTTATATTTTCTGTATTTAATTACATCACTGAACTTAAAGGAAGCTTCTTTTTTGTGATTTCTTTACTTGAGTTTTTTCCAGACACGTATAATACTCCAGAAGTAATCAGCTATCATGTATTCAGTCAATCGTCTCTGGTACCTTTCCTCTATCTTTCTTAGGTTCTGATGAATTTTCCCCATTTTGCTCCATTGGAACTCTCTATTAAAATGTCCAATTATTTACCTGATAGTTAAATAGTTCAGTATACCTATTTTTAATAAAATGCCCAGGATAATTACAAAATACATTAAGCTTTCTGAGTAAAAAATGCAAGTAATTCTTTTTCTTAAGTACGATAACATGTAATTTTAGAATAAGATAAATTATTTTCTTTGAGTCTAGATTCCACATCTCGAATTTTTTTTTAAAACACGAAGTTTCTGATAAAGGTCGCTTAAGGTATCTTGAGTAATGTATCGGTTTTGAGGATGTATCTCCAAAATGACCACTCTCATTGCCAATAGAAGCTATCGTCAAATTCTATATCCCAAAGACCAGACAAACTACGAAAAGTTGGAACAGGGAAGCCTTCGGAATGATAATCAGGATTTTTTACTAATTAGATCGGGGTATGTCATTTTTTTTTTGGGTTAATACCATATACACTGACTAAAAAAACAGTCATCATAGAAATTTTCGTTTCTCTCTAAATCATAGGCATATCGAACTTCAATTGACTTTTTTTAAAATTCGTCCTTTGCCTTACATGTTTACTAAACAGTTTACAAACATTGTTTAGAATCTAATGCTTTAACAACTCTTTGATTTTCAGTAAGGGAAATAGGCATTTGTCACAAATTTAGATAATGATCTTCGAACATTTTTCACACCAGACGTGCCACAAACGTATCAAAAAAAAATTTCGGGGTCATTCAAATACTACGGTTTCGACGTCCTGCTGATTTTATTTACTAGCTTTTTTAATCGAACAATCAACAAAACAAATTGGTTAAATGGCCACTGAAAAGCAACCGAATTAACTGAACTTACTTTTGATAATTAAATGTTACCCACTGTAATTACGGTTGGATCTCGGCGGCACAATTGTTTGTTTTTTTTTATTTTCCAGACCACAGTATATTACAACAGCGATCTCGATACTTATGAAAATAAAATTGAAGTTTTGCATTTTATGTTTTATTACTGAAATTTGAAGAACAAGTCAAATTAAGAGAAAAACTTCCAGTTTACTGAAATAAATTTCAAGATAGTCAAGATTTCTAAAGAAAATTAGAGGTATAAAAATTATTTTCTCTTAAAATTAATAACTTGAAATTTATGAAAAAGTAACTTTTTAAACTTTGAGAAAAAATTGACTTACTGAAAAAGTAAAAATACAAAATTTAAAGAACAAACGAAAATTACTAAAAGAAATCGAAATTTTAAGCAAATAATTTAGAATTAAATGTCGACAAAAAATTGAATTCTTAAGACTCATGACTAGAGACTGGATTATGTGCACTAGAAAAAGTACAAAATATGAATGCAATATGCTCTAAAAAGTATTTAAAATATGCATTATAAAATCCATTATATGCATTATAAAAAGTAAAACCAATCAATATTAAATTCCATTTTATTTTCTAAATTGTACTAAAAATTATATAATACAATAAGAATATGTATAATATTCAAAACAGCTGTGAGTTGGGCCATACTCGCGAAAAATCGCGAGCCACAGAGCGACAAAAAAGTAGTTCAAACACATAAGAATTAATTGAAGTTCCCATAATTTCCTAAGCGACAACAACAAATCCCTAAGCGGAGTTAGTGTGTATCGCTTACCAATTAAAGTTTTTTTTTTAATTTTAGAGCAATTTGTCGCGTTAATGTGATGGTTTTGCTCCTTGGGCTTCCCAAAATTTCTTGTACGTTTTCGGTTTGATTTTTAATTTCACTCAGTAATAGGTTAAACGCACCTACAGGAAACCTAATAATATAGTTAAAAATCTTTCTGAATATTTTTGTAGTTGTTTGTATGTGGTGGGATTAGCTATACTTGCTTCTAAACCTGTTGATAGATTGAAAACCAAATTGTCTTTTGCGGAAAAAATGATTAGGACGACAATTATCTTCGAAAAGCAGGGCAATACGATTAATTCGCGAGAGAGGCATAATAGAAACTAAATTTTAATCGCTTAACGGTAAACAACATGTCGCTTGTCTATCACGATATTGTCGCTCGCAAAAATCTCTCGCTAGCGTAGTGGTACCCTTACACACTAAATACTTTTCAATATTTTCAACATTCCACATTACAAAATGTTACAGGTGCATATTTGAAAAGCACATAGACCCATAGCGATTTGTCGTTTACAATTGATTCAGTTTTTTTTTTACTTTAAAAAACGATCGTTTTTATGAAGGATGCAACGGAGCATGGGCGATATATTTTCAAGAAGATCTTCATCTTTACCAATAGTAAATTTCAAAACTTCTGTATTACGTAAACAGCTAAAATTTCGCTGCATAGTGGTCGACCCAAGTAGTTAAGCTTTCAACTTAAATGTCATTTATAAATTCCAAATTTGAAAAGAATGTAGCCGGATAGCAGTGGGAAATCCGTCTTTGAATTAATTTGATCACTTTTCACTCTAAAGGTTGTAACGTTCCGTTTTTTTATTATGTGCGCAAATTTCAAATTTCGCGGCACAACATTTCTCAAGGTGGCTGTTATTTGGTTATTAGGCGACGTTGATCAGGGGGGCGGATGTGAAATACTGGTGCGCAAGAATGCGTCGAGTTATTAGACGTAGCATTTACTATGTCAATGTCAAACGCTCTTAACATTTATGACTCTTATAAATAGATGTCACTTTCATTATCTTTTTGGGAATTTATGACTTAAATGTTGAATTCCCTGGAAGATTGGTAATATTGTCTGAAAGGTCATTTTAAAATTGCTGATCTATTCAAATTTTGTCTTTCATTAATTCTTTCTTTATTTTTTGTAATTTGTGTGCAGTTATTGTGTTGTTTTGTTGTTAATAACAATTTAAAACCATGAAATGGCTATAATTTGATATAGTAGATATACTTGGTGAGCACTCAAAAACTGGACCTTCAGTTCTGGTGACTGGTGAAACTCCAATTCCCGTTTTACAATTTCCGGAGAAGGTTTATGCACCCGCAATTAAAAGAAGAAGAGTGTTTGGTGGTGAGTACAAAGTGAAAAGTTTGTAATTAATTATCCAAAACATTTTTTGGATTCTTCAGATTCACCAAGTACAAGTGGGATCACTTCCACCTTCAGCGATTCGCTACTTTACGAATTTGTGTATCTCATTAATTCAAATTATATTTCGTTAAAGAAAACAGTTTCTAAAGGATCATTATTTGCCGGGCCAACGAAATAATTCGTCGCAAAAGCATTTTTCCTCCTTATGACCTATTAATGAAATGTGTAGTATTATATTGTACAACGTAATTTTAGGAACCACTTTGATATGCTGCAAATAGTTCATAGACATTTTGTTAATTCTAAATAATAGGAATAATTTTGAGTTTGATCTATGCAGAGAAGAAACCATTACAAAAGTACTAATTACTGTTTGTAAGAAAAAATAGAAAGTACTTAAATGACTATTGAACTTATTATTAAACAATCCTTTAAGCAAATCTATAAATGTAACAAAATTCACTTACTTATATAGGTTAACTGTGTTCAAAGACAAATTGGGTTGTCGCTATTTGCATGAATTTCCTTTTGTTTTATCTTGTAATATAAAAAAATTGTGCGAGTGATTATTAATGTTAATGATTATATTACTCACGCTTTTAGTGGATAATGCAATTAGTACATAGTTACTCTATTATATACATATTATATAATTTGTAATTAGTTAATATTACTAACAGGTTTTATATTACAAACATATACATTTAACCATTTTTTTTTAAATCTAATGTATACAAGTTTAACAATAATATGTTTATTTAATGTTAGAAACAATTAATTTTCAAATAAATAAAATTTTACAAATGTCTGCGTTATAATTTGCCCCATACCCAAAATATGTATATAAATTGTTGAAGTATTGCACAGTATTGAATATTTTTTGGTGAAACAGACTGGTCCTTGGTTATCTTCAGAAATTGAAATACAGAACTTATCCCCTGAAGCAACCTTTGTTGTGTTTTTTAATCTTTCTTGGTTTCAGGGGACAAGTTTTGTATTTCAAGTATTAAATATTAATTTGTCATTTAAAATATGGGGTTTGGTATATTCATATACATTTGTCACATATTCTAAATGGACAATTTATTCTGTGCAATGTTTCGAAATATTTTTATATAATTTTAAATTTAAATATTTTAAAGCTCCCGCGTTCCCAAAAAAGAAGGTTACAGTTTTCTGTAACAATGACAGTGACAGTTAAGACATAGGAATTAGAGGTATCAAGAGATGGCGCTGATCACGGTTAGAACAACATCTCATCTCTTTCTACAGGAGTCAGTTATATTTTTTGATCTTGTCTTTGACGTTGATGGATAGAACAATATTTGTTGATACCGCCAAGACGACCATCTTGCGTTTTGTGAGGTGGTTGCGTTTATTGTTCGACAGCAGCTAATTTTTCTCCCTGCAATTATGTTCGTTTACCCCCTATTTTCAGTTTATTATCAAAATTATTTAACACGGATCTTCGTAGTTAATAAAGGAGCCTAATAACATCTCAGGGTCTTTCTGTTTATCGCATTTCTTCTCTTTGATTTGCATTTTGGCGACCTTTTGATATTATGGCAGTATTCTCCTTACCTCGTCCCTGTTTGGGTAATTTGGTAACTACTTCGTCCGTGGAAAGTTTACATCGGGATTGTGCCGCCTTTGTCGTTTTTGATCCAGTTGCGTTGGATGCTTCTGTAGGCCTGCGTTGACGAGCCCCATTTCCCAGCACAATATTTTGATAGAAGACTTCCAGGTGATTAAAGAAACGTTTCGTTTATATTACATTGAGGTACTGTCATTCGAATTTTACTTTGTGTATTAAAGCCAACCCAAATTTCAAGATTTCGGACAGTAATTAGAAAACTTTTCGTTATAAATATAATCATATAATTAAGATAATTTTATTTTGTCCCTGGTTTGCATGTAATGAAAAGGTATGCTAATTTTTCGTAAGCCTGTGTACCACTTATTAATTTTTTTTTGTTTTGATATCTTCTTAATTTGATAAAAGTAGTTTAAATATAAATTATAAACCCTTTCGATTGCTAACATATTTAATTGAACCAGTCTCTGTTCGTTTCAGTATTTATTAGGTTTGTTCCAACCGAACATCAAACTAGTTTGCAACCGTCCGGCGCATGTGCATTCAAAATTTACCGTTCCAACCAAGTGCAAACTCCAACCCAACTGGCAGTCCGGTGTTCCAACAGTGCTCCGAGTAGTTCGTGAATTGATTTGTGATCAATCAGAACAGTCAGCAACCCAGAGCTTGTACTGGCAGTTGGGAACATGCGCAATAAGTAATCGATAAGCGGTATCTAATTTCTCAGCTGTTATTTGTCAATACGATTGTCAAATGTTTTAATCTTGTTGGAGCAAATGTAAATTGTGTTGTTAAGTTCTGAATTCTATTTTTCATCCACTATATTTGCTCAAAAATAACAAAAATGAATTTCGTAGAGGTATTTATATGTGATGAAGATTTATTTTCATCGCTTTCGATTGAGACAGACGGCGAAGACCAGGGGTTTTCCGAGAAGTCCCAAAGTGTGGTCCAACGTGTACAATCCCAAACCAGTCGAAGTATAATACGGAATGCACGAATGCGTACGAACTAGTTCAGGAATTAGTCGGAAACTAATCAGAAATGTTCGGTTGGAACAAACCTATTATTGTAACAAGAGCGCCCCAAAAAGTGCACTTTTCTATTTTTAACACTCTTGACTTATTTAAAAATTACTACTATCAACTTTGTTAAACAATACTAGTTCCTAAATTTGAATTTATAAATAACTTTAAATATTACTCCTCGAAATTTGTTAAAAATATAAGTATAACCACCTCTATCGTTAACTACTTTGTCACCTGCATGCTAAATTAGTAAGAGCATTTGATACATTAGTCAAATGAATTCAAAAGCCGATTTCCTATGCCTACCTGGCTAAGCCTTTGGTATCGGATTAAAAATTAAAGCCTCCAATACGCAAAATAAAATAATGTATATGCATTTATTGAAAAGATGTAAGATATGCTCATATGTATTTGATATGCATTTAGCATATAATACAGTCTCTACTCATGACAAAATTTAAAAAAAAAACTGGAATTTAAAAATCTGTTCTCAAATTAAAAAAATAAAATTAGACAATACAAAACTTATTTATATAAATGGAAACTTAAATAAAGATAAATAGTCAACATTTCTAAGAAATGGCAAAAGTAAATTTAAAAAACGAATTTTGAAATCCGAAATTTTAACGGAAATTCGGGAAAGCAATCATCAACTTCTATTTAAAAAAACACGAAATTTCGGTTGCTGAGTGCTAAGAAAAGATTTTTGAATATTGATTACCTAAGGATGTTAAATAATGTATGAAAATTTGGATTTCAGTTGGTCATTTTTGAAACTATAAATGTGGCAGTTAGTGTTTAGACTTCAGTTTATAATTAAAGATCAATTGTATCACGATATTTTTATACGGGTATGTCAAGGTGCATCTGATGACGTGGACGGGAAGCAAGAGACCAGATATTTACATTATACAGTGCTTCCCGAAGTAACGGATAAATTCTATAAAACCGCGAGCAGATTTAAAAAAAAAGCTCATACAGGTGAATTTTTATTTCTAAATTACCACTCAAACATGTAATTTTTACCCCCACTCCATCCCCCTAATGGCTAGCATTCATAAAAATGCTCAAACAGGTCGATTTTTATTTCTAAATTGCCACTTAAGCACGTATTTTTCAGCCCCCCCCCACTGCTTCATTCCTAAGAGCTAGCAACCCCAACTTTAAAAATTCAAATAGCAAAATACCCCTTGTGATACCTCGGTTAATAGATCTTTTTATACTAAATACATGAAAATTTTTTTAATCGGTTGATATATAGCGTAGATATTTGCTAAAATATTGGCATATTAGCAAGATTCCGCCTCGCATGTTTGCTTCGCAGTTAATGTCAACCTGCGCGCACAGATGAGTTTGCGTCAAAATATCAGCATACCGATATAAGTCTATCGGGAAATGTGTTTTTTAAAATTCATCCTCTGACGATGTATAATAAGGTACAAAATTTGAATGCGTGCGTCATTTTTGAAATTAGAAATGTGGAAGTTGCTAGTCCGATTTGTCAAAATGGAAATGTCGTGTACCGAGAAGAAAGATATTTAAATTACACGGGGTAAAAAAGAGAACATGCGCATAGCAAGTTAGCCAAAAATTAACTCTAACTTTGAGAGATATGTATATGTATATGTTCAAATTTTATCGGATGTACTGGTTTAAGTGAAATTAATACAAAATATGGCGCTTTTATTCCAATATAAAATCACAAAACATCGTCTTCAACACTCACAAATTTTTTCGATTATATTTCCGGAAATACAAAAATCATTGTTTAGAAATTTAGTTTTCTAGAAAATTTCAAATTAAAGCATGAATTTTCATTTTTTTTTGGATAAATCTTGAATTAGAAATGGTTTTTTTTATATAAAAATTCAAATTTTGAAAAACGATTTTGCAAAACATTATATTTTTAACAACTGTTGGAAATTGCAATTGTCATTTTAAAAATTTCACTTTAAATTCGGAAAAACTATATTGTGTATCTAGTGGTAAAAGCAAAACATTTCCGGACGACATTTTAAATTGTGACTGATGTGTTAGCCGAGGCTAACAAATATTCAAGTTCGGGAATGTGGTTTTACTACAAGATACACTATTTTCTCTGAAATCGCAATCAATATTACTTAAATTAAGGAATTTTTATAAATTCATCGCATTTTTCATTGTCGTGCGGCTTACAGGAAATTGGAAAACATGTGCGGTTTGTCAAGGCCATTGGTGAACATTTTTAGTGCAAGTTTCGTTAGGCGCGTTTTTGTTAGAACTTAAGCTTACACTATAGTGAGAGCAATAAAATAGACAAACAAAACAAATCAAATAACGGCTGCCATTTCGCGAGTATCTTTCTTACGGCGTTGTTCACTAATTCTCAAAACTAACATCGTCACAGCAATTCGGTAGTTTATATTAGTTAGGCATTCAAATCAACTTGTTACATGAGATTAAATTTTAAGGATGTCGCGGATGTGATTCGCATGCAGCTAACTCGTTCAATTCTAGACGATGTCCCAAAAACTAATTTAATTTAAATGAGCTAAGCTCCTCGAATATTCGACTGACTTATTTTAAATGAGTTTCCGTGGTAAATAAATAACATAGATACGAGATCCACCAGCTCTTATTACTTTTATGAGTGCGAACCTATTTCGTGGTTTCCTCCTTTTGGTGGATCGTGTTTTTTGTTCTTAATGAAAAAGGAACAAAAGAAGTGCAGATGAAAAGAGCTTTGAAAAAACAAAGGCTCGATGTCGAATCGGTTGTTTTAAGTTTGAAGCGAGCAAGAAAGGCGGCTTCCACACTTTGACAGTATTGTATTCGTGGTTATATATATTTAACCGTTTCTGCGAACGGCCTAAATTTTAAACATGCCACACTACTTCGTTTTCAGATCTCAATTTTTTTCTGAAATTGGAGAGCAATTTTTATTCATTGCAGTATTAAATAACGCTGTTTTTAGTAAAAAATGTATTGCCAAAAGTTGTAAAAAGATGAATAATGGAAAGCTAAATCAAAAAAAAAGTTGGAACATAGTCACTTTTAAAGGAATAATTTTGTTTAAAAAAGTTTGGCAATAAGAGCCTTCGGCTTTAAAAAAAATTAATAGCTACGGAGGCCAACAAACATTGAAGTACAGGATATATTTCTTCTGAAAAATTACTACTGCTAAAAGTGTTCACTACAACGCAATCAAAGGACTACTAAAAGTGTTCAATCCCTTTTGTAGTTCTTTGATTGCCGCGGCCCGATTCTAGAAGAAGTATATCATGTACAGACCCTGGCCGTGGAAGCCTTTGTTATCACGAATAAAATAAGTTTTGTAAAATGATTTCCTTTTTATGGTATGTTTTCTAAAAATAAAGGTTTTCTTTGTCAAAAATCAGAAAGAGTTGAAATTTGAAATAGAAATTTTGTTCTTTCCTAATCTACAATTGCTGAAAAATGTAGATAATAGATGAATGATCCTGCTACACAATTCACTCACGGATTTTTTAATATCAGTTCTTATTTCGCTAATTAAAAATAACACATACAAGTGTGTTCGATTGTTTCATTACAGAACGTTGTAATAAATATTCTTTTTTTAAGTTTAACGTACCTAAACCGATACTACGCCGTAAATGCTTGAATATCAGGTGTAACAGGATCATGGTACACCCCCTTATTTTTCTTTATTTTTAAAGATAAAATTTTTAAAATTGCTACACTTGATGAATTTATGTAATGTCAAATTTTGACATAAAATTGACATTCCTATTGCAGTAACTTTCACTAAAACTGATAGCAACTTTTGATTTTTAAATAGAAAACCCAGTATATTATTACATTTTTGGAATGTCCACAATTTTATGGAAACAATACACATAAAATGAGTGATTTTTAAAGGATCAAAAATTGTTTTGGTCCAATTTCATTTTTCAGCCTAGAAGGTCATGACTCTTAACGCTAGCTGACCACATTAGTGCTGCAAAAAAATTAAGTTAGGAAAACATAGAAAGTGTTTTTTTTTTTAAATTTGTTTTCACAGCTATCTTATGTTCTTTTTGGATGAATCTTCAAATAAATTGAAAGCAAATATTTTGAAACCCTTTGCTATCACTTCAGTTCTATTGATTTCATGGCAAAAATGAAAATATGATTAAATTCGCCATTAATTATACTCTTTAGTGGTGCCACAGTACCAATATGGTGCCATTTAAGAAAATGAAGTTATGACATAAAAACCGTTTTTGTTAACTTTATCACGTGATAAAAGATTGAAATTTTCCTTTTTTCACGTTATTTAATTTTTTTAGCGTTAATGTGGTCCATTAGAATTAATTAGAATGAGTCATAGCCTTTTAGTTTGAAAAATAAAATGGCACCAAAAAATTTTTGATTCTTTAAAAATCAATTTTTTTAGATGCATTGTATTCAGAAAATTGTGCAGATTCCGAAAATATAATAATATACAGGACGTTCTGTTTAAAAATTAAAAGTTAGTATCAGTTTTAGTGAAAGTGACAGCAGTAGGAATTTCATTTTTATTTTAAATTTTGACATTTTATAAATACATTAAGTGTAGTAGGTTTAAAAATTTCATCTTTATAAATAAAGAAAAAAAAAAGACGGTATACTATGATCCTGTTACACCCGATATTACACCCGATATAGTAGATGTTTCTATGCAACACATTACATAAGATAGTTACATCATCATTATTAGCGACCTTTGGGACGTTTTATTTAATTAGTTATTTCAATTAATGCTAAAGCTTAAAATTCTATGAAGCCAAATAGAGGGTTTATATTCACATTTAAAAAAAATTAATCTAATTTGAATGTTGCAAACTCTGAAAAGTTTACAATTTTAAAATCATTACCTTATTCTTCTTTATTATTGGATAGATAACATGTTTTTTTTTATTGAATATATCCTATAACAAAAATAGTGGTTATCTGATGCAAGAAGATCAACCTGAATTTAATAACAGTTTAAGAACATCAACAGAGTTACATGACTTACATTAATGGTTCGGTCAACAGGTCAAAAAGTTTTCCTAAAATTTAGCATTCTCTTTAAATTTCAAATGATTCAAAATGTTGCAAAATTATTCTTACATTTCAAAATTAAGTTCGAGATTAAAGTTAACTCTCGAAACTTCTAATTTCAAATTTTAGGAAAAAAATTGGAATTCTGTAAAAAACTTTTGTTTTAATTCCAAAAAAAATAGTCTCGATTTTGCAAGATTTATTATAAATTCTGAGATCAAAAAAGTAAAAATATCGATACTTAGAATATAAATACTAAATTATGAGGAGACAGTTACAACGTAAAAGGGGGAATAAATTTAAATTACATTTTTAAAGTAAAAATTAAAATGGCAATTTTTTTCGAAATTTCGTTATTTTTCCTAAAAATTACGAATTATACTCCAAATATCTTAATTTTGTTTTTATCAAAATTTAGACTTTAAATTGAACTTTTAATAAAATATAGAAATTAAAATTTTAAATTTCTGCGCCGTGAAATGGAATATTTGTATCTTAATTTGTAACCAAAAAACTGTAACGAAATCCAAATAAAATACAATTCAATTATAAAAATATCCGAAAATAAAAGTAGCACCTTAAATGATAATAAAAATTCTAATCCATGTGGTTCATTTACCTAAACTTGATCATAAAATTACATTTCGAAAAACGGGTTTTATAAGAGAAAAAACCGCTTAATACATTTTAAAAATAACATGAAAATATACTCAATACAAATATTTTGTTACACATTGAACATAGGTTTTACGTTCAAAAGTAAAAAAAAATCTGCTTTTAAGGCAAGACTAAAGTCAAAATTTGGAGTTTACCTAAATGAGTATTTTCGAATTAAGTCGAAAATGAGGCATCAGGTTGATTTAGAGAGCTTTGTAATGGTTTTATTAAAATTTTTTAAATTTTTATTAAGCTGAAGCACATAAATACATTAAAAAGATGAATTTAATGTACCATTCTGTAGCAATAAATAAAATTTTTTAGAAAAAAAAGAACGTATACCTCAGTACTAGGTTTGTCTACATTAGAGAAAATATTCCACAGCAGATCAATTTTTATGTCACTTCTCAAAGTAAACCAGCCTGATTTAGGACATCAAAACAAGGCAATAAACAAAAATTTGATAAAATTTCATGCAGATTATTTATTTCCAAATTCCAATGTGTCTCAAGGGGTGTGTCGTGATAAACTATTGTATCACAGGAGGTTCCCAAAGTATTTAATTTAAAAGCATCAAATTCGTAATAAATAATAAATAAAGAATTGTATAAAATAACCATTTTTTATTAGTCAAAATTTGTTAGGCGGTCAAGAAAACGTTTTTTTTTTGTTGGCGATAATTGGTAGGCGATCATGAGAACGTTTTTTCTTTTTTTTTAGTAATCGAAATTTGTTAGGTGGGCATGAGAACGTTTTTTTAGGCACTGCCCTCACGAGAACGTTTATTTTTTAGTCGTTAAAATTTGTTATGCGGTCACGATAAGGTTGTTTTCATTTTAGTAAAACACAATTTATTTTCCCCAATAAGAAGGTGTGACACTTACAAAACAAAGGTTGGGGAACACTGTTCCAATCTACTCGAATGTATGATCTACATATTCAAAATTCATGTAGTAGAACACAATCTTGAAAGGCAAAATGAATTTGAATGTCAAAAGCATATGTTGGATTCCGAGGCAAATTAAGCCCTGTGCGTCTCAGTGCTGGCAAATATTGGTAAGAAATAAATATTTCAACGAAATAACCAGCTAAGCTCAGAACATAACACAACATAAACATATTGCTGAGATATTTTACTTTAATAACAATTTTAAATTTAACTTTTAAATTTTTTTTTAATACCTAAACTATTAAATAATTATTATTAAGTTATAATTACAGTAATAAATATTTATAATTATTTTAACGGATATTTACACAAATTTATTTGTCGAAACAAATAAAAAAAACAAAATTACGAAATATGCATCCACAGACGACAAAACAAAATTTATTTTCAAAAATGAATATTCCAGGAAAATTATTTTTTACAACTTTTAGTTGATCAATTATTACGTCAAAAATAATAGTTATAATTCTGAAAAAAATACAGATAACAATTTCTAAAATAAAGTAAAAGAAATAATTTAAAATATTGAAATACTAACTACCCATGTAGTTTAAACCTTCTTCGGTAATTATTTAAAAAATATAAAAAAATATTAATAAAAAACACTGACATTGGCAATTAAAAAACTATTAAATGATTTAAATCTAAAAGATTACAAGGTATTTCTTGTATAAAAAATAAATATTTCAATAAATGATTTACCAAGATAAGTGCTGTTGGTTAACACCCAGAAGACCTTAAGGGGGTCCACCATCACACTCGTTCACTCACATTTCTCGGAAAGGTCGCCGTTTACGACACGAAGTTTGCGAAAGCGCGTTTTCAACTGCTGAATTTCCCACCGATTTCCCGGCAAAATCCGGAGTGTGCGCCACTCGAATCATCTGCTGCCAAACCATCAATTATTAATCGGCAAATTAAGAAAAAAAAGCTCAATCCGCCCCCCGATAACTCGTTATTTTTAAATCCCCTTGGCGCTAATGATGATATATCTGGGACGATCCGACTGATTCCGCCACTTTTCCCCCATTTGAATAAAAGAGGAGGAGGTATTGAGACAGGCAGAGGGTTTGCCGCGATTTTTCTTCTTTTTATTAAATCCGTGTCACTTTTTCAACTTCGATTTTCGACAGTTTTGTTTTAAATTGTGGGCGTTTTGTAAGCGAAACGGAAGTATCGCAGTGTCGAGGGGGTTTGATATAAAAAAGTTTACAAGTTTGCAGTTTTCTGCATTGTTAACCTTTTAACTTTCTTTCGGAAACTTCGACAATCATTTTCCCTTTTCAAGCAGCCGTCATCCCTCATTTTTCGCAGTTGAATAATCTCCCGTACTTCTTTTAAATCATTAATTGGAAATGTTGCCTTCACCGGAGAAATTTATTGGCACTGAAAGCGCGCCATGGAAATTATAAATATAAATATTTGCTCGTTATGATTCAAAGTAAATAGTGGCACTTAGTTACCAAAGAGCTTGACAACTATATGATATCCAGTCCAATTAACTATTTGTTTACCTTTACATTGCAATTAGTGGTTTGAGATTATTATTTCTTGTATAAATATAGGAGAATTGGTCAAATATTAGTTCGTATTTTAAATCTGGGATAATATAATTACAGCTAATTGGATATTACTACTATTATTTTACTAAAATATATAAACTATTTATATGTCATTTAAATTGAAAAAACAATATTTAGTCGAACTTAATTATAGTGAAAATTTTTAAAATTTAGTTGAATTGGTTTGGTAGCTGTTGGAACCTGTTTGAACCTAATATATAAATATTTAATATTCGAGAATATTTTACTAGGTACTTATATTTGTCAAAAAAAGTTATAAAACCTAATATAATTTTTCAAAGCTGGATAATATTTTATTGTTGTACATTTGTCCCGAACATTACAGAAGCGGCTCTGTTTAAGTGAAATATGATAAGAGGTATTGAAAGATATTCAGCCTTTCTTAATAATCTCTCAAAATATCTTAATCGTCTATGATCATAAATGTTATTCAAGGGTTACTTTTATGTATCTCAAATAACAAACAAGAGTAAGAAATTAGTTATCAGTAAGGATTTCTTATTTTTATCAAAATATTTTTCATGTTCCACCTAAAGTCTTTTGCAAATATGATCACTGGATTTTGTCTATTTTAATTGAGGTATCTCGAAAATATGTGTTTAAGAAGCATTGATATCTTTTTATGAGGTAAAACATTGTTCACTGCAAAGTTTATTTTTCATACATCAAAACAAAATAAAATAATTGGGTGCCAAATCAGGACTGTAGGAAGATTTGCACGGGCACATTGTCTTGGTGAACAATGACTGTGCATCGCTGGTTATTTTTTTTATTTCTCCAAAGACAAACAAATAATTATGTACATACAATTAAGGATACTCCAGTTTTAGTAGTGTTGAAGCAAATTATGAATTTTTCTCAAAAAGAACACACGACCGTTTACTTCGGTTCTCGCGCGAAAAGTTTTTGTTGTTATTTAGCTCGTTTCGTTATGTTTTTCCTTTTATGTTTATAAGTATAGATTTAAAATTCGCCATCTGTGCAAATGTTATACATGGGTTATAAAGTACTACGATTGATTTTTTTTAAAGAATTTGTTTGCACCAATTAAGTAATATTTTGAGCGATTTTTTATCAAATTAGGGGGCATTAAAAAACTATAAATCTTTTTTTTTCAGGACATTTCATGTTTTTGCAATATCTTTTGTATGACTGTTATAGTACTGCCTAGGTATTTATTTTCAAGAACTACAGATTCTGTTAAGTTATGTTTGCCTCGAAAATGTAATTGTTTACGAGAAAAAATTTGAAAACCTAAAGAAGCAACTTCGAAACTAAATTAAGAATTTAGCCTCAAACAACTAAAAAACAGGTATCTTTTAATAAAAGTGCTCATGAATAAAATTCTAGTATTTTTAAGGGTCTTTAAAATCTTGTTTAAAGTTTTGTTCCATCTTGAACAGTTTCAGGAGACACACTTTTTAATATGGCAGCGAACCCCGTTCAATCTTGTCAGCAGCTTACCAAATATTTTTCAATAGTCTTCCAGCCAGCCCTCAAAATATCGATCACCTTATAGCATTTGCAAGACTAAGATAAGGAAAGGCGGTAATTTAACTTGACTAATATAGAATATTGGAAGAAGTCTGTATAGTTTAGTCACTGGAAATAATACCTAAGATCGAAGACAAAAAATTATGGCAAAATCGCTTAAGAACACACACGCACCAATCCCAACACTAACACACAACGGACAGAATTTTATGACAGACAAACAAAAGGCAGAAATTATACTTGAAACATTTTGATAGAGCACAGGAGTGGTTTTTAGCATCCAATAATTCATCATATGCCATAGAAATGGCCAAATACTACAATTAGCAGAAAAGGATGACACCGAAACATACACCGTTAATTTTACGAATATATGCACAGCAGCTGGAGTTTACGTAAAAAAACGTTAATGTATCATATAAACAATGTCATTATTGCTACTACAAATTTTTAAGCTCCTAGAAATCAGAAAGGTCTTCAAGAATATCCAAACGAAGATCATAGATACTTTTATCTATAAAAACGACATTTTTAGAACTGCCATTAAACTGTCTTAATATTAAAATTTGACATAGGGTGAGTGTAGCGAATTGAACAACAAAAATCTTCAATCAAGCATATGATAGAGTGACAAATTGGGCTGAAAAATTAGTCAAAGATTCGCGAAATTTTAGCTTACATTACAAATCGTTAAAATACATTTAGAATTTGCCAAAGCTAGAGAAAATTATGAAAAAACTGAAGAAGCAGTTCAGGCTTATCGTAGCGCAAAAGATTTCAGTTATTCGATTGCAGTTAGATAATTTGAATAATCCTGAAATCGTACTAGAACTTGTACAAGAATTCAAAAATGTAGAAGAAGCAAAACTCGCTGCAAGGTTAATATTTTTGATTTATTTATATTTAGTACCGCCTGAGATAAAAATCTAGATGTTTTTGTTAATAGTAGTTAATAATAGAAGTATGTTTCGTGACGCAAATACCTATACAATTTTCGAAAATGTTCAAGAGGTAACCTCATTTTTGGACACAGATGAATTTTATCGTCATTGTAACAAAAATAGATTCCGTATGACAACATGTTTTGAACATTTAACCAGTTAAATTGCCAAATTTTACTCTCGTTATGTTAATGATATGTTACAAACACGAAGAGTTGGCAACAATTAAGACAAGATTCATGCAGGTCTAGTTTAATTGGTTTGTATCTTTGAAATATGCCAAGCATGTATGTTGTATGTACATGGTGGCAAAAATGTCCACATTTTATATTTGGTTGATTTGTTTTCTTACTAGTGGTATATTTTACCAAATTCTTATCAAAAATACAATAATTTAGTGAAAAACTACCCACTAAAAATAAATAACCCTAGTGAAGGATACAAAATGTGGACATTTTTGTGGCTCACCTTGTACATATGCCTCCCAAGTAGAATTGGTGGGAATGAAAAGTGCTGAAATCTTTAAAGAATAATCCCACGGGTTCTGTCAGTTGCGTTATCTTTTTTTTATAAAAGAAAGCAATCTTGTTGTATCTCGCCAGGAATAAAGTTTCAAAATTAAGAGTTAGAACTGCTGAAGATACCCTGCACAGTCACTGTGCTCTTCTAACATCACGTTATTTTCATTTATTTCATTTCTTCTGCTACCCCTGGGATTAAATAATTTCGTAGCATTGTTTCACCGGGTGATTATGACAAACGGATAAAACAGTGACCCAAATGCAGTTGATATAATATAGTAAATCTTATGCTTATTTTTAACAAGAACTTCTTTGTAGCAATATCAATTGGATAAAATCCATTTGTTAAGATTATCATAACAAAAAATGCAAATGTTACATTGAGAAAATGAAAGGGTACGGATAGATAATTAACCATAAATATATCTTCAGCTAAAAATGCCTAATTAATCCTAATTCGAACTAATATATAAATTTAAAAGTTTATTTCTACGTCTGTTTGTCAGTTTTCTACGGTTCAACTACTGCAGTGATTTCAACTAAAACTAGTATAGACATACCTTACAAGGCGGGATCGTTAATAGAATACGTTTTATCCTGGAAAAGTGTTCCAGATGCCATTAAACTAATATTATACCCAGAAGAAATAAACAACCCTTCTACATTTTCTGCATAAATAACTGATCTGCAATGATGGCAGTCATCCAACGTTTCCGTGACTTTGTATGTGGGATTCTTTTAGATGACAGCGTCATCTAACGCGATCGAGCTCAACTTTGTTGCTCAATTTATGGCCGCACATTCGCCAAATATACACAAGGTCGTATCAACTCATTTAAACAAAACATCATTCTGTAATCTACAAGAACTCTTAAAAGCTGTGCATAGCCGATGAAGGAAACTTAGCATTTATACAAACTAATTTTATAAACGAGGAGGTATGTTTAATTGGCAGCATGATCTATCGCTATCTGATTCTTAGTTAAAATCAGAGAGAAATTAATCCGTTCAATTTAAAAACTTTCTTTCTGGCAGTTTTTTCGTTAAGTTGTAAAGTTGTTTATCTAATTCGCGGGTAATTCTTATTTATAAAGTTTTAATATCCCACACAGAATCATCAAACATAACTCAATCCAAGAAAAACAAAAATACCAGTATAATAGCTATTAATGTAACGAGATTATTATACGATTTATAATAACCGAGGACATTGCCAGGCGACGAGGCGTTAGCCGAGTCGTCTGGCCACGTCCGAGATTATTTAAATCGCTAATAATCAGTGGCGGCTGGTGACTTTTTGACAGGGGGTGCGCAGATGCTAAAATATTAGTAGTTAAGAGTTTAGGTGACTCCAGTGCTATAGCAAGGTATTCAATTTAAGAGTGATATTTAATAGTATTTTTACGAATTAAATTTAATTAACATCTTATAACCTCCAAAATATTTTTGGGTTATCATCTCTAAATTATTTTCATGGAGTACAAAAAAAAACATTATCGACATTTCTGAGCTTAATTAAAATTGCTTGCTTTTATAGGAATAAAATTATATTACTTTTTTATGAAAACTGCATTTGAAAATAAAAAATATTTTATTACAAAATTCTCATTAAACTCTATAAAAATACAAAAAAAATATTTCTTTTAACAAAATCCTCTATATGATCTTTTAAAAAAATAAAGTGTTCATTACTTTCTTATCAAAACTGTTTAAATCCAAATTTACAAATTAATAATTAGAACCTGGAATGGGTGCTGCTATCTCGTTGTGAATAGCGGTACTATTGGCAGTTAGGCCTGTAAGCGGCACAATTAGCAATCGCAATCAAATCAGCCGGCACCTATGCATTTAGCATCATAAACCGTAAATACACACTTCAAACTCTGACTCGCACTCGCCATTTGGCAATATCATATAAGCGCGGAGCGGCGTACCCCGGACTAGCATTAACGTGGCGTTCTGTAATTTATTTCTCCGTATCCCGTGGAGGCCGTTGATAGGTATCGTACGGCAGCCACGCTAGGTGCATAATTCTGCGCGCAACTTATTTAAATTTCCTTATAATATTTAATATAATGGAATCAAACGTTTGCTTACTTTATTCCAAGTCACTCACAAAGATTATTAGTTAATTAATATATCATTATTTTGTGTTTAAAAATGTGATAAATCGAAGTCTTTTACATTAAACTGTTGTAAAACTGTACTTTTCCAAAGTGATTCATAAGCAAGCAGTAGATCGTTTATTCTTAAGTGGGACAAACCATATATTACAAGTTACATTTTCTCTTATTATTTGTTCCTTTCAGCCCATAAATCTAAATTTTCCTACCTTTTGCAATTTAGTGTAGCAAATTTAACTTGAAGGCGTTAATTTCAGTAGTTGCTAAGATATGGCGTGCAATATTTACTTGATGTTAATGTAAGTATTTCATTTATGAGATACGGTCATAAAGTTATTTGATTCTTTATAAATTTAGTCCTTGGGCACGAGCTTAGAGTCGAGGATGAAGATGTGACATTAATGGTCCATTTCTCTGCTCAAACCGTCGATTAAACTTTATAGTCCAATCAAAAACTACTTTCTTGTCATGTCAGGACTTTCTGACAAACTACCCGTGTAATTAGTGGTGTATTGTGTCTGCTGTTAAGATAGCGGGCGGTTGGTGCCGGAAATTATTTGCTTAATTATAAAGCCAAGGCCCTGTAATACAGATGAACTTTCCCTATGAAACTACAGCGGCTGGTTAAAGGGGGCGTTTAGTGCCAGTTGGGACGAATATCTGAAGACTGAAGGCGCTAATGTAAACTTCTCTCATTACGAACGCTGTTTGTTTTAATACCGAATGAGTATTATTATGTGTAGTATGAATATATGCGGCAGGAAATTTAGTCCTTCCAATTATGATTATTTACATGTCACTTGTGTTTGGGGAAACGAGCTCCTTTGATCTGGGTTGAACATGCCACTTTGTTTTCTCTTCTCCTCTTACTGATTGACTTTTAAAGTTTTTTCACCTAAACTGATGTTGCTTATTTTTTTCGGGCACAAGCAGATTTCTTAAAATTTGGGTATGGAGGCATTGTTTTTAATTAAACGTTTTACAATGAAACAGTGCGAACGCGTTAAAAATGGAAAATATTTACAATCACAGCCATATATCGGTTTTGGCCTTCTTTAACCTCGTCAGTGTGCTAGAGTCATATAAACACTTCAAATTTTTGGCTGTAAGTCAGAGTCAGCCATATCAAATCGATGCGGTTTCCACTGAGTAACGTGTAACTCTTGTAATTGACTGTCAACCTTATCTTACTAGGAACCTTATTGCTGCATGCTAATTGAGGGAATGATTGCCGAGAATTGCAATCAAAAGTATGATGTAACACTAAAGAATTCCCTAACGGGCTACAAAGGTTGCTGTGTGATGCTACTTTAATTTTATTGTATTCTGGATTTGCATCAACGCAAATTGCAATAAATATGAGCGCCTATATTCAGTGTTATGTAATACAGCTAAAATATGGCCAGTCGTTCTACAAAATAACTAAACTTTAATGCACGTATTTGTATAAATGTTTTGCATTATTAATGCGGCTGATAAAATTTTAACAATTTTGTAAAATGATTGAAGAGAAGCGTTCGGTAATAATTTTAATTACATTTTTTGTTCATGCTGTACATTGTCTTAACAATAATAATGTCATCCAGTAATATCAATGGGAAAGATTCAAATTAAAGTGAAAACAGTAGTTTTCGGCACGATTTTAACAAAACTGAAAATTAATGTCCTTACGAGAAGCTGTTACGGAAATCGTTATTTGGAGAATAAGGAATTCGATATTCATGCAAGCTAGTAAAAAACCAATGTTATACAAATAAATGTGCATGTTTTAAAAAAATAGTTAAATAGTTCTCTTTGGCTCTAATTATATCATTCTAGATTACACGCATTTTAAATTTACTTTTTAAGAAATTCGAAGTTAAATGTAACCAAATATTATATTAAAGTTGGAGACAAACTTATAGCTGAAGTTAATGGGTTCGATCTAAATATTATGTGTGAAATTATTAATAAGAAAAACTTAAATGTCAACTGATAAATCCTTGACTTTCCGAGCTGACGAAAACAGAAACTTAAAGCTCGTCTCACTTCCAGTTGAATCCTCACTTACGCATGGTTTGATTAAAATTTTACAAAACATGGCTTAAGGATTTTTTACAGTTCAAATAAGAAGTTAAAATCACTTTTGAATAGTTTGAAAGATAAAGTCGGGTATTTATCAAATTCTATAAAGATTGTAATAAAAAAGTACGTCGGGCAGACTAAATGATCCCTTGAAATACGAGACTAGGGGAGCATTTGGCTTATTTGAAGTACGGAAGAACTGAGAAGTCAAGATAGCCCGCCGTGCCCATAGGATAGATAATAATATTAAACTGTTAAGAGTAGTGGTAAATAAGAATTCTATGTTAAATACGTGTGAAAGCTTTGCCATCCATAAGCTTGAAGACAATCTTATAGGGCCTTTAGGCTACTTATTCCTATTAAAAATAGTTAAGGTCAATAGATAAGAAATTGCGACACTGCGACGTGTATGATTAGGTGTGCATGACCATTCAGATGTGGTCGATTAAGCACGAAATTAATATTCTCAGTATATAAGGGTTAGTTTTAATATCTCTCTGAAGATGATAGCTTGGTTATTGAGACGCGTTAGAGCAACTCCCGTTGTGTTTTTTAATCTTTCTTGGTTTCAGAGGACATGATTCGCATATCAATTTTTGAAGATAACAAAGGACCAGTCCTTTTAGGTGTAGTACAAAAGGAAATTATTTTAAATAATAGCTAGTGATTATGTAAAACAGTGAATTATACAAAATATATCTAAAACTATCTGAAAAGTCTTTTATCTTATAAATTTTGAATATAAGCATACAGCAATGGCACCACGGCCCAAAAGCCGCAAGGCCACATCCCTCCACGTAAAATGAGCAATGCGTTAATCTAACAGACTACGGTTCATGACATTTTTAAGTAAAAAATCATGATAATTTAATTTATTAATATTTGTGAATGACCTGGGATGAAGTACAATACGTTTTCTTCCATCATACGGCCTCCAAAATGTTGCGCCCATTTCGACATTGCCACATTAGGAATTTAACTAACTGAATCTGCGCTGTGCCTATCAAAAACTCAGTAGCCGCCTCTGGCATACAATGTTCTTTTTTAGCATATAAAAGGTAATAAGGGATCGAGAATTTGCCCTCCATAAGTAAGTAAAAATTGTGACGCAAACTTTTGACAAATATTATAAACAACGCTTAACCGTAGCAGCAACAATGGTATTTGAATTTCAGGTTTTAATTAGCTTTCGGCCTTAGTAATGCCTCTGCGATATATCGCAGAAACTTATCAATAAATACCCAGGAAAGTGCAATGTACTGTTAACTTTAAAATACTTTTCTTAAGTGTTAGTGTACGTATTCCTTTGACAATCCATGCGTATGTTTTGTATGGTTATAAAGGGAAATGAAATGCCGTATTGGCTACAGTATTCAATATACATACATAATATGCATCGGTCATACCTAGGAATCGAGTTAATTAACCATTATACCATTATTGATAATTAGAGACCGGATTTTAAGTAATATCCTGTGATCCTAGCTTTCGGCGTTTTTCATGTGTTTTTGCCTAAATTACGATTTCGCTTATTTCTTGCCTTTTTATACATAGGTTGGACGTATTTTTAAAAAATTTAGTGCTTGTTTATTTTTTGTATGGGTTTTGCCAAGTACTTCTAAAGAATGTAAGTACAAATACAAGATGGCGCAATTGAAGTGTCAACTAACTTCAAACGGCTATATCTGTCAAACCGTTGACGATATATGATTCAAAATTAAGGTGATGATACTTCATTAAATTTTTTATAAGCAAATAGAACACCTTGTATGTTCTTTTTTAGAGAAAAAAGTTTTAAGCCCCGAAGTTTAAATCCAACAGTGTTATTTCTCTATTTGGTAGAAAATTGTAAAAGACGAGTGTTAGAGAGCTCCAGCAGTTGAACGTAAATAAATTTCTACAATGATACTGGTTTATTCTTCATGGTAGACCCTTATTGACCGGAAATATTATGTTTTTTTCAATTTATTTAACATATCTTCGGCCCAGTTGATACTGGTATCATTGGGAAACGTTATAGTGGTGGTTAAAAAAAGACAACAACATCTACAGATATGTTCGAAAAGTTATGGCAGAAAATCTGAAGATTGCTCTGAATTATCTGAAAATATCAGCGCGAAGCATGCAACGAATATTGCAAAATGAGCTCTGATTAAAGCTCTTGAAGTTCCAGAAGCTTCTTAATATTACATTGAAACAAAAAAAGATGCTTTGTTTGGCCGCAAGTGGTGATTTGCCGAATTTTATTTTCTCTACCGAGGCTCCATTCCTAATTGAGTAGTACATTGGCAAATAAAATGACAGAGTTAACTAGCCCAAGAGGTCTTTCAAAAATTTACACCTCCGAATGGTCACTAGAAAGCAGAGTATACCAATGGTGATGGTTTGGACTACCGTAACCGCCGATGATCGCTCTTCGTTCCCAATTTAGACCGCAAGGTCAGAATAAACGCAAGCATATACCGTGAAACTCTTCTACAGGTGGCATAGAAGCCTTTGGCGCACAAACATTTTAGGTCTAGGCTGTGAACATTTCAGCAAGACTCGACATATTCGCAAAAAAGGCGCATTCACCAAGAATGGCTAAAAAAACAACTTTTCACACTTCATGTCTTCGACACACTGGCTAGCAAATTCTCCAGATGCAAATTTGATGGATCTCTCTATTTGGAGTATACTAGAGAGCAGGGCTGGCACTAAAAATTACTAAAGTGTGGATCGTTTCAAACGAGCCTTTCGCCCGAAATGGACCAAAATTCCACGAAGCCACATTCGGGTGGCGTGCGATTCCTTTTTCCACAGTACGTGTTAAGGGCTACCATATCGAAAATTGGTGATGCATTATAAAAACTGCATATTTGTGAACATTTTTTACAATGGTTCAATAAAATTCATAAAAGAATAAAAAATTCAGCACGTGAATTAGTAGACAATTCGATTGCGCCACCCTGTATGGTTATACCTAATAAAATAAACCAATAAAATAGAAATTTATTGCATCATAATAACAATAAGAAGCTTCAAGCATAAATTTTCAAGAAAAGTAATTAAATCACAAATACTTTTAAGAACTTATGGTCCACCTAACCCCTTTATAACTTCTGTCTGCTAGCGTTACGCAGGACAATTGAACTACGTTATTCATTTATGTTAAAAACCGATCTTAAAGTAAAACAATAAAATTACTACTAAAATTACTTTTCCAAAATTTATTTTTAAACTGTCTTATGTAAAGTGTATTTATGTGTGGAAAATGCCATAATTAAACATATAGTTAGCTGTCAACTGGAAAAAAAAATCGTTTAATTGTTGAGGTTGATTATTTTTTGCAATAGTGTGAAAAACTAAATTATATCACAGCAAACAATTTTTTCAGTAAAAACACTGTGTTTATTTCAATTACACGCAAAAAAAATCTCATGATAGGCAACATCACATTCGTGTTAATGAAAAAACTAAAAACAAATCTATCACGCTACCTCTTTTTAAAAATGTGATCGTAAAATCTAATGTAAACTATTTTAACATTTTTTTCTGTTTTAGCTTACTAAGCTAAAATAAAAAAAAATCTGTACTTTAAGATCAGTCAGTAAGGACCTCAAAGTGAAAAAGTAAATATTTTCATTAGAACTCTAGATAAATTAAGTAGTATCAATTTTCGTAATTCTTTTGTTGTAAAAATTTACGGAGGAGAAAATTTCTGTAGAGGAAAAAAACGACTTAAAAACATTTTATGAGAAAGTAGGCGTTTTACACTTATTATCATAGAAATAATATGCTGCATTCTGTCCCGAAAAAAGGTAATATTAAAGAAGACGTACGTTCTTTTAAAATATCCACCCTTTGTTTTGGTGGAACGGACTGGTCCTTCAAAAATTGAAATACAAAACTTGTCCCCAGAAACCAAGAAAGATTAAAAAACACAACAGAGGTTGCTCTAACGCGTTTCGATAGCCAAGCTATCAACTTCAGAGAGTCTCTCTGTCTCTGTGAAGATGATAGCTTGGCTATCGGAAACGCGCTAGAGCAACCTCTGTTGTGTTTCTTAATCTTCCTTGGTTTCAGAGGACAAGATTTGTATTTCAAACCACCTTTTGAAAAAAGACGTTGGCGTTGGCTAGATTTACGCTAATGGTCAAAGTAAAAGGGAATGATGTAATTTGGACATTGCAGTTTGAAAGTGTTTGTCGATGTGGAGAATAACTTTCTAAATTTCCAAAATTTATTGCCATGAAGACGCACAAATTTTGCCATGAAAGATATTAAGAGAGATTTAATTTGGTGTTAAAAATAAAATAATTTTTAAAATTACCACTAAATGTTTTTTTTTATTGTGGTTTCGACCTTTTAATGCCTTTTGTAAAGTGTTTTGCTAATTAGATGTCTTTTCTAACTGTTGGTTTTTGCCTAATTTAATATTTTACTCACTTTTTTCATAGCGGCGGCTTGTCCATAAGAGCACAAGAGCACGTGCCCCCCTGACCAAAAATATATACAATGCAGAAAAAATAATCGAATATTTTTATTTTTTATAACTATCGATTCACCATTCACTGGTCTAGTATGTAAACTAAATTTACAAAACAAAGTATGTTGATTGTGTATTTATTCAGTCAATAAAAAATATTGTTGCGCGTTATCGGTTCGAGTGATTAACACTTGGTGAATTGTAACCACTTTATTTTCAACTGATTCCGAAACACGACAACTGTAATTCACCAACACTGTTTATTTAACTAACTTATTTATTGACTTCTAACTAACTAACTAATGGAAAGCCGACCGCCTTATATAGGTCCCCCTTCGGGTTCTAGAAGAAACAAGCAGATATGACTTATCGTTTACCGAAATTTCTGGAACGCTTATCTGCCGTTTGGTTTATTATCGCAGCCGCTTCCCCTTTCTAGAAACTTCCTAACTCAATTTTATAATTATATTTTTGTTATAATATTATCCTTGCTTACTTGGATAATCTTAGTCTCGGGATAATTTCAATGTCCACGCTATACTGCTACACACGCTGTGTGAGTCATGGCTTATGCGACCGAAAGGTAAAGTATTTTGATAACATTACAGCGATTGCGTTCTTTCTGTTTCTTCGCCGACTAGTATGGTTTTTAAGCGGGTGCATGATTCTCTCGTATTTCGGCACACTCGCTTGGTGCCAATTCATCAAACTTGCGTAATGTATTAATTGACTACCAGAATTTAGCGATTTCGATTCGGTATATTATCATAACGCCTAGTTTTACATTATGAAATTTGATTTTCTTTTATTTTTATTAATGTATTATTACTATAATGCAATAAAATTTGCCTAGTTGTTCGGTTATGGTAAATATGCTGATATTTACTATCGAGTTTACTATGCATATATTACAACATTCTCAGCTAAAGATAACTAAAAAAGTGCGAATGAATAATAATTTTTGTATGAACCTCCTGAATTTTTCAACACAAGACGCTATTGCCTTTTTACCTTATTTCATTGTGCTTAAAATCCGGACTCTATTGATAATGGTCTTCATTAACATTACCTGATTAGTTGTCGAATTAAGTTTGAATGCATATCCGGCAGGTAATCAAATACGGTCAGTTGTGTAAGTATTCAGTTATTTGCTGTTCGGACCGCAATTTGCACACTACAAAGCCATTGTTCAATAATTAGTCAGTTATACGAGGACTACTGATTTAATTATATTCAAGAAGATATCTCCTGGTGTGAAATTTTAGAAATTACTATCTCGGGTGTCTAAGCAGGGTGATTGACGATGAATGGAGTATCATACGTGTAAAGTGATAGAGTTCAACAGTTTTAAATTTTGAATCCATACAAGACCTTTATGCAACTAAAATAGTGTACAGGGTCATTCACTATATTTTGAATATAGGGATACCTCCGTTATTATGCAAGCAAGAAATAAATGATAAATACAAAAGTTGCACGTATTGCTTTCAAAAAATCGAATATTATACAGGGTTTCCCATTAAAAAAATACGTTTGCATCATATATCCGTAATGTGATGTCCAATTGTTTAAAAAAAAATTAGAAAAATATGTACAACTTTTGTATTTATCATTTTTTTTTTACTTCAATAATAACGGAAATGGGGACTGCCCAAAACAGCCACCTTAATTGCAGGTCGTTCAGCGGACTACCCAAAACAGCCACCATCAAATTCAGGTACCCTTCAATGCAATGACGAAAACAGCCACGTGTGCCGAGGACTGATTATCTTCAAAATGATGCGAGCCTTTGAAATGCTGCCTCTGAAAAATATGAGCCCTGTGATTTTATTAGGAAAAAAAACTATTGGAAAACAATAAAAGCGCCGCCTGATGCGACCGCCTCCTCGCATAATACTAACGCACGACACTGATGAACTACCTTAGTGTACCGCGCACGGGTATAGGCGAATAAGTTTGAACAATTTAAAAACAAACAAACTTTACAGTAATGTGAATGTGTTTGTCGCGAAATTGTTTTATTAAATTGTTAATGCTTTTTTCTTTACGCCAAATTTTCGGCTTTATACAAACTTTTTATCTGGTACTTTGCATCTTGATGTACGTGTCAAATTGAAAGTTCTAAGTACGTCCACAAAGTCCACAAAAGATGGATGAGGATTATAAAAACTTAAATTAAATCTATAGTGGAACGATTCGCACGCATTGGTCGTTCTCAAAAAATTTACAATGAATTTCCTAATGTGTAATTAACCAGAAGGACAATTATTAAGAATTTCATTAATATCTAATTTATCTATAGATAAAGGGAATTTTGTCGTGGTTGTTTTGGTCATCCCGTTTCAGGTATAAAAGTTGTACTCTGGATTAGCATATCATTAGTGGCTGTTTTGGGCAACCCCGACGGAAATAACCCTATGGTCAAAATATAGTGAATGACCATATACAAGTATGTGATAATCTATTAACTTAAAACCCAAGTGAAATTTTAAGATCAATGAAAATATCCAAATGGCATCCCTTGGATCTGAATTAGAAACTTAAAAATTAAACGATGCTGTTTTCAGCTGCCTAGCATAAATTTTTCTCCAATATTAAATAAAATTTCTTACTTACTACTTTTACCAATCATACTTTATTTGTTTGTACACCGTGTTTAATTTAAGACGCACCCTTTTGGCACATTCTTTGTAGAGTTAATTAGCCAATAATTTTGGCATGTTATATGCATTCCTACGTAATTTTTTCCAAATTTTTCATTTTTTTCACAGAAAAATTGATTGAAAGTAAAAGAAAAAAGATACGGATATAAATTGTACTTCTTTAAATGGAACAGTTTGTATTTTCGTGCGACTGAATATAGAAGTGATTTTTTTTAGAAATATATAATATTTCATATTTTTCACAAAATTTTACTGATCTAAACGTGGTTTTAATTCGAGTGTAACTTTATAAGGTGATTGATTCTAAAAGTACTACCAACTATATGTCATATCTGAGATTTTTGGGCGAGCGTTTTTAATGCATGAAGATATAGTCGAAAACCGTTGACAATATTAAATTTCAATAATATTACCTTTTTTATGCAAAAACTTTTCTGGTTATATCTTTGTTATTAAACTGCGACAAAAATGCGCACAAAATAAATAAGGCACGTTTTAAGCACCACCCCTCTGAATATACCCTCCACTGTTTAAGTTCTGTTAATTAATATGATAACGAAGGCTTCCACGGCCAGAGTCAGTACAGGATATACTTCTTCCGGGATTGGACCGTGTCAAAGATCTACTAAAAGTGTTCGACGTTTCGCCCACCATCGTAGGGGGCTTCTTCAGGAACAAAGAAAGAAAAATAGATGAAAAGAGGAATATGAGGGAATATGCAAAAAAGAAAAATAAAAAGGCCAATTTCAAAACATCAGAGCACGGTAACTCAGTATGTCCACCATACCAGAGGCGAAACTCTTCTGAATTGAAAATTGGTACAAAGGATAAGAAAGTTTAGACAGAAGAGCACGGTAACTCAGTATGTCCACCATACCAGAGGCGAAACTCTTCTGAATTGAAACTTGGTACAAAAGAAAGTTTAGGTAGAAGAGCACGGTAACTCAGTATGTCCACCATACCAGAGGCGAAACTCCAGAGTTTCTGATGTTTTGAAATTTGCCTTTTTATTTTTCTTTTTTGCATATTCCCTCATATTCCTCTTTTCATATATTTTTCTTTCTTTGTTCCTGAAGAAGCCCCCTACGATGATGGGCGAAACGTCGAACACTTTTAGTAGTTCTTTGACACGGTCCAATCCCGGAAGAAGTATATCCTGTTCTGTTAATTAATTCTTAATTTTTTGAAAAGGGCACGTAAAGGTATGGAGTTGTGCTAAATTTCATTTAACTATTTGTTGACGTTTCGTAACTATTAATAAAAACTATAATTAGGAAGTAACCTTCTATACCCTGTAACTCGAAAATGAAGCTTTTTACGACATATATTTATATAAACTTTTAGCCTTATTTTGGACTCTAAAATACGATCCTGGATTGATGGCACTACTTTTAGAATTATCTTGTATAATGATTTGCAAAAATTATTAAATTTTAAAAATCACACATTATGTTACATGTTTGAAAAAAAAATGATGTCCATATTAAAAACGATGCGTAAACATATTATTCTTTACCCATTGTTAGTATTTGATTAAAGTTGCTGACAGTTACGTTTATTATTTATGTTAAAATACAACCACGTTTAAATCATAAACGGTTAATGCCAGATATATCCAGGAAAATATATCGAGGAAAAGGAAATTCAATTCTTTATCCATCCAATTAAAAATATACAGGGTGTTATATTGAAAAAAGTTCAATTTATATTGGTATCTTTTTTTTTGTACAAAAAGGAAAAAATTGTAAACAATTATGTAGAGATTCATATAAAATACCAAAATTATTGGCCTATTAACTCTGCAAATGATGTTCAAAAAAAAGTTTGTCTTAAATTGAACACGGTGTACATATGCACCTACGTGTTCGTATCAAAAAAAAGGTAAAACTAAAAACTGTTTTTTTAGTTGTGTTTTAGCGAAGCGTCATTTAATTTTCAAACATATATAATTTTCGCCAATAAAATTGTAACCGGTCACATAAAAAATGGGATTATTTAGTTCAGTTTGTCCAACATAATCTAAATGGCGTAATTTTAATACGCAATGAAACTAAATTTTAATTGTAACAACGGCGGTTTATTCATTAAATAGGGTCCAACAAATCTAATAATAACGGTCTTTATTTTTCAAAATATTCCGCAAATTTACGAGTATCGTCGTAAATTCACGTTTATAGCAATTTATTTCACGAATGGATTACAATTAAAATTTAAACTCAATGCCATCAAAATGTAAATGTGATAGTTAGGTTTTACGACGTATTAGCAGTTAGTGCTAAAGGTTTTATAATGGGGCAAAATGAAACGGTTTTTATTACTTTAAATTTAACGCGTATAATATCAATAATAACCAGCCGGTATAATTGCGTTAATTTCTTGAAAATTGCGTTGGGGCGATACCAAACAATGACATAAAATTATTTATAGCAATTTATTACTTTTTTGTCCGTATTATCTTCATATCGGTTAAAGCAAGTAATAAATATACCAGCTAATGATGAACATTCCATTTGGTACGTGCAACAAAATTATTACTTATAATTTAAATCTGCATTATTTTTCTGGCATTATTGCGGTGCTTATTTTTTAATAATAAAAGACTGAACCATTTTGCTTTTGTTGGTCTTTTTTTTTTTCATAAAAATTGCAGCTTTGAAAATAACAATTGGTGTTCAAGTGGGAATTATTTATGCTTCTCGACATAAGCTCTCGAAATTCTCCTACATTTATTGGTGTCAATAATACTTGGGATATGGCAGATGCATCCATTCTTGCCACGCTGTTTTTGTCCCATTCCTGTTCTAACAGTAACCTAAAATCGAATCTCTGTGAAACGCAATTGCATTTTTCCCTTTGATCTAAAAATAGTTAATGTTATTAATAAAAATGTTATAGTTTTCGTCCTTCATGTTTCTTTCATATTCCGAAATGCGCCGAGTGTATACGGGGTTGAGCTCGAGTGCCTTATACTAATGACTTTGCTTTAAGAGATACATACATATATGAAATTCTTAAGCTATACAACGTTCACTTTAATCCGCCGTTGCTACTTAATCTCCACTGGACGCACACTCGAAGTAAATATCGGTGCCGATTTGCACTGCATGGGAAATCGCCACAAATTTTCCCATTGATAAATACCGCATAGGTAAGTCTGAAAATGTTCGTATAGGTGGATTTGAAGAAGAATTTCTTTTAAAAGATGTTACACGAGCCGCTGCTTAGTAATAAAGATTACGAGAAAAACCTAACGTATTTCTGAAAGCAACCATTCTTAGTCGTAAGTTTTAGTAACAAAGAACTTAACTTCCTCACACACAAAGGTAAATGCTCCTCAAGCTAAAATTGCTTTATGTTTTCAAAACACTTATCGTTCTGTTCGTAAGACAACAAAATAATTTTAAAGAGCCAACTAATTATTCTCAGCTTTAGTTGAACGTTCCTAATTATATGGTACCCCTTAGATCCTTTAGACGTTTCATCAATGCGGGGAATTATGCTGGCAAGCTTTGGAATCAACTATGCATTCTGCATTCTATTCAACTAACTAACAAATGAACTCATTGCATTATGTTATTGCAGACATCCCAGTTGAATCCTGCTTCGACATTAATCTCAAGATAGTGAATGTAGCTTTATATTTATTCTACAAGATATTTGGCATTAAGGAATTCTCTCTCAAAACTGCTCCGGAATTTATGCATTTTTGTTATGAATAGCAACAAATAATTTCACAAGAAAGACTCAAGCTTGAAACATAATTACTGAAATGAAAATGTTATGTCTAATCAGGTGCTCCCATTAAATCTACTGCCAGGACTTATGACTCAAGTTGGAGCATTTATTCTATTTTTAAAATGAAAAAAAAAACATATTTCCTACAACTAAAAACGAAATCCACTTTATATTATGCTTAGTCTTTCTAAATAGACGAAAAAATACAGAAACAGAAAAAGATGTAAATAACTATTGAAATTTCGTTGACTATCAGTTTTTATATGGCAATAAACATAAATTCCTAACGGGGGGTTTATACTGGACACTTTATTCCGTACATTTCTTTCTGACATAAAATATATCTTCTCTCTGACGTAAGTGTCAACTATCCTGAGAGAAGCTACCCGAAACTTATCTACCTACAACAGCGAGGAGGAGATAGCTTCTCTCAGGATAGTTCACAATTGCGACAGAGAGAAAATATATGTTATGTCAGAGAGAAATTTAGGGAATAAAATGTCCAGTATAAACGCACCGTAAGGTTTTTATATTAGGTTGGGTAATAACTAATGTCTGTCTTATTTATTTTTCAAATTTACGATATTTTAGGATAGAATTATCAATAAATGAAATATTTTTCATCATTATTTTTTACCTTCCAACGTCCAAAAATTTCCTTGATGCCTTTTCTGCATAAATCTTTCGGTTTTGACTCGAAAAATACACCCAACCAAACTTTGAACTTATTTAATGAAAAAACTATCCATGAGTCGTTCGTTCATTCATCATATGATCAATTGCCATATTACCATAAACATGACACAAATTTCCCCAACAGATTGAGTGGTTTTAACGTTTTCCTATTCTCGATTAAAACTAAAAGAAAGTATCCCCGAAAATAATCAATGTTATCAATTTGACATGCCATTTAAAATTAATGAAAATTCACAAAAATAAAATTTACGAGGCCACATCATGATCTGATAAGAGCAATAAGTCCTTTTTGAAATGTGCCATTTTAACATATATCACTAATTTTCATGTAAAATTTTAATCTGAATAAAATGGACATTACTTATTATCCAACTCAATAGAATAACTACTATCAGCCACAATTATTAGTATTACATTAATGTTCTGAAGATTCTCTTATTTTATGAATATACAATAAAAAAAAGTGTAAAATGTTAATTTAAAAAATGAGCAGAAAAATAACTTTAAGTTAATCAACCATCCGAAGTTATCAACATTTTGTTTAACTGGCAGATATTAATTTGTTTCGTTTTATTTATGAACAAGATAACAGCATTCCTTTGTTTTATTCTACTATGCACATTCGCTAACGTAAGTTCGCTATAAGCTGCTTGAGCAAAAATGTTTTACTGAGTTTAAAAAACAGAAGAAAATTGCACGCCATTTTTAATGTAAATGTAATCAGTCTAGAACACAAATCGACATAAAAATAACCAATTATCCGAAGTCCCAACAGTTCACAAAATATTATAGTTTTTAAATAAGTACAGGATGAGTTATTAGAGTGGTAGCGCCCTGTAGCTCCTAAAATTACTTAGATAATAAAAATCCTTCTAGTACAAAGGCCATCCTGTATAGTAAAAAAAAATTAGAATGTGCGCCTTATGCTAATGTACCCCTTCGTACCAAAAATTTTTTGTTAGCGAAGAATCTGTGGGAGTTACGGAGCTTTAGCATACTAATGACTCCGCCTGTACATAGAGATCTATTTTAAGTAGACCTTCGAAGGTAACGGAAGAATGAATCTTACAGCGAAAAATGGTGCTATAACATTTCGACCAATGATTATTGGGTATAATGTTAATGTGAAAAAGACATACTAATACACTTTCACATTAGTGTTGGTGTGGCCATAGGAAAAATAAAAGAAGCAAATTAAAGTTCCAAGTTTCTATTACGCTAAAAAGATTTTCAACGTAAAAATAATAATAACCGATTTTGAGGAAAAATAACTACAATGAGTAAAAATCGAAAAACTTTGATATTTTTCAAGAGTTCTTTGGGATCCTTTGAGACTGAAATATTGCTGTCAATATCGTTAGTCTACCTATTATTATGTGCAAAGTTAAGGCAAGTTTTTTTTTTAAGTTCAATCCTCACGCAAAGGGCAACCATTATCCCTTCAAAGCACTGCGAGTAGGATGCGGAAACAAGGATAGATGGCGATGAACCATCTTCTTAAACAAGGATAGGCTGTAATTTTTGGGGAAAATTCCATTCGGTAACGAGTTCCATAGCTTGGAAATTCTATAGAAAAAAAAGCCTCCGTAGACAAACGCCTCACTTCGGTGACTATGTCAGGCTGGACCGCACTGGAATTCGCTGTCTCCGACTGTCTTGTGTGTCTCAAAAATGTTGTCTTTGGGGGGATCAATCTTATTAATTCCTGGGAGCATCTCCCATGAAAATACTTGTAGAAAAGAGATAAGTCACCAAACATCCGCCTGTGCTGTAGTGGTTCGAGAGAATCGGTCAAACTCTCGTCATCAATTAGGGGAATCGCTCTTTTTTGAATTGAATCCAAAAGAGCTAAAGTGTGCTTTGGAATTAAACTCCAAACATAAGAACAATATTCTAGTGTTGACCCAACTTGGGTTTTGTATGTGAGTAGCTGATGAAATGTGCTATTAGCTTTTAGCTTTGTAGCTCTAAAAAGAAAGCCTAGCTTCTGAGAGGCGGATTGGGCGATGTCGCGCACATGATCGTCCCAACCGAATTAGCGAGTTAAGCGAAGATCTCTAATTACCGATTTTTTAACCCACTTTTCAGTCAACTATTCCGTAGTAATTTTTTTTTCACAAAATTCAATAACTAGGACTTGTAGGGCCAAAAACAACTTTCTTTTTTTTAAGTTTAATCCGCTCGTAAAGGGTAACCCCATTATGCTTTCAAAGCACTGCGACAAGCTGGACCGAACAGGAATTTGTTGTCTCCAACTGTCTAGTACACCTCTAGAATCTTACCCTTGGGGGGATTAATCCTATTAGTTCCTGTGAGCACCTTCCATGATAGTACTTGTAGAAAAGAGGCAAGTCACCAACCATACGCGTATGCTCTAGTGTTTCGAGAGAATCGGTCAGACTCTCGTCATCAATTAGGCGAATCGCTCTTCTTTGAATTGAATCCAAGAGAGCTAAAGTCTGTTTTGGGGCTGAACTTCAAACATGAGAACAGTATTCTAGTGTTGGCATAACTTGAGCTTTGATAGTGTTAATAGCTAATGAGATGTAAAGTTAGTGCTCGCATTCACTTCTAGGATAGATAGATTAGATCCCATCGGAAGGATTTTATCATCCATTAGTATGTTTGTGGCATTATCCTTTGATGTTTTCTTAGAGAAAATCGCGGCCTGAGTCTTTAAAGCGTTGAAGTCGACCAAATTGTTCTCACTCCATTCCAGAATAATCTCTAGATCCCGATTAATTGTCTGTATCTGCTGTTCCCTTAGTCGATCTGAAGCAGCGATAGATAATGGTTTGTCGAAGAAAAAAGATGACACAAGATTACAATCATCATCTGCGTACCTGTATACAGGATTGGAGGTTAGAGCTAAGATATCGTTTATGTGTAACAGAAATAGAGTAGGAGACAGAACAGACCCCCGAGGCACCCCTGCGTTAATCGCAAATGTCTTGGATGAGATGCCATCGACGACGACCTGAAGAGATCTGTCAGCGAGAAACTTGGATATCAAATGACAGAGTCAAGGAGAAAGACCGTAAGATGTTAATTTGGTGAAAAGAGATCGATGCCAGACTCTGTCGAAAGCCTTTAAAACATCCAATGCCACAATCCTAGCCTCAACATGTTTTTCCATAGCTGAGTTACAGATATGAGTAACATATGCCAGTAGATCGCCAGTGGAACGTTGTTGTCTAAAATCGTATTGCCTGTCCGAGATGATTTTATTTTCCTCCAGATATTTGAGAATCTCGCCGTTCTTGTTTTGGACGACAATAATTTAGTGAAAAATGGTCGTAGAAGGCTCAGAAATCAGTCAGATTAACGAGGATTATTATCTAGTAGAGCTTTATGATGAAATAACTAAAAAATATATATCTAATAAATCCGATTAGAAACTTACTAGGGAACATTTTTGGCCCATTGTTTTATTTATTATTATTCAAAAACCGTTGAAGCTCAGAAATATGGAACTCAAGTTCTGAGAACTAGAAACTTGGAGATTTAATTTGCTTTTCTATTTTTCTCTATGGCTGTCTGTCTTCGAGTTACAGCTTTTTGAAAAATCACCTAAAAATTTGGGATTTTTTGATGTCCCTTAATTTATGTGCCTATAGTAATTCACTATAATTTATTATAAAAGATTCAGGGCAATTTATTTTTTCTATTTTGTATATTATCAGGTAAATTTTAATGAATTCTTCAACAATGTCGTGTTTCATTCCTTGATTGACTCGGTCACAAATAAAATTGGAAATATACATGTGCGGTAATTGTTTTTCGTTACCAAATAATCGACTTACAGTTTGAAGCACAGTTTGGGCATATAAAAAGAAACGGTTGGAGCGACGTCGTTCTAAACTTATGCACAAACCATTCGCGGTTATAAAAGGGATCCATTTTCCAATTCCTGCGTCGTATTCGGACTCTCTGTGGAGCTTTACATTTAGAAGCAGGTGTGCATGCAGAAATCCCATACAATATGTTATTAAATTGAGAATTGCTAGGACATAGGGTTTAGAATATACAGGAGCAGTCAAGCAACAGCACGCGAAATAATTATTGCAGTTATAACAATGGAAACATGTCAACTGTGCGTTTATAAGATTTCGATACCAGATTAAAAACTCTTAAATAAATATAACCTAAATTCAGTTTTGTCACATCTATGATGTAATAAACAAAGCAAACTGAACATCCATATCCAATAAAACCCAGAAGTGAATAAATTTAACAAATATTGTTCCTTGGCACAGAAAGAGTCCATAAATGGCGTTGTTTTAAAAAACATATTTCCGTAGTTATTCGGCTGTACCGCAATTTATTTATTCATATGCGAAGATATGAATCAAAAATAAACACAGTAATAAAGCGATACAATTTTGATATAATTTTGACACTGCCACTGGATGATAAATTGCTGCTCACATACAGATTCTCATTTCAGATACGTTCCGAAGTGTATTTAATATTTTCACATCAAACGCAGGAAAATTTAAATGAGAAAATAATAAAACGGTTTCGCTTCTGGTAAATTTGCTGCGTAAGCTTAGGCTTAGAATTAATGTCCTAGAAAATTGTCATGTTGCTTATTTAAATAAGTGACCCAATTTGTAATTTAACATGTTACATGTTAAAAAGCGCAGTATTTTTGTCACCTAGTTACATGTACAATGTATCCCAAGATAGAGTACTGTAGACGGATTTCTTTTTCATTTGTGGATTTATGAGAAAAAGTCATTTTTTTATAAAAATTCCCGTTTGACCTTAAATCACTGAAATTTACGTTATTCTCTTTATTTCTTATACGGGGAGTTCAATTATTTGGAAATTCTAGAAAGTAATTTGGAGTAAACTATTATTATTTTCGGTAGAATCGAATGTTATTTGAAAATGTAGTTTACAATTGGAAAAAGCCTAAATTTAAAATTTTTGATTCATATTATTAAAATTTTGCAAATAGAATAGACCTGGACAGCAATAACGCAGCCCTTCAAAAGTGTACATTATTGCACTGGGAGTCTACTCTGCTTGCATGACGTGTTGGAGCTATTTCATAGTTTTTTCTACAGAGCGCTAGGTGCTTCTACACCTAGAAATTTGTGCTTACTTGAGAAAACACCATAAAAAATGATTATTATTGCCAAGTCAACAATAAAATTTGTTTTGATAGGTATTATCACCAAGATAATTTTTTCCAACTCCTATGATAGTCAGCCATTTTTTTTCTTTTCAGTGTCGCCAGAAACTTGATTTTGGAACATTTATAATTTTTTAGTTTAGACCTTCAACCGGAGTATTTGTTAGGTTCGAGTTGGTTAGATTTCAAAAAATAAAACTGCATATACGAAATGGCTACAGAGAATTATAAATATAGTTAAAAATTGCACAGAACAGGGTAATACCTTTGAATATGTTGTTTTAGTTTAATCACTTTTTGTTATTATCAAATACCTCTTTATTTTCCTGTGTTTAACCTTGATTTGGTACGTGTTTTGATTAATATCAAAAAATAAACAAAATGTCCTTTTTAAGCATTTTTTTTTGTAATTACAAAGTGTATTTCTTAGTAACAATTTTCGATACAGGTAAAAATAACAATAATTAGTCATATTTTGAAATATCCAAATAATTGAACTAGCAGGGAAAAAGTAAACAAAATTAATGTCATTTTCGGTGATCTAGGGTCCAGCAGGAGTTTTTATAAAGAAAGACTTTTTCTCATAAACTCACAAATAAAAAAGATACCCCACTTCAATATTCCATTTTAGGACACACCTTATGTATGCTGTGCGATATGGACAATCCGCTCGAGTTGTACAGTGTATTTTTCCTGCGACTATGGTTTATGAAAAATAACAAAAAAAATTTAAAATAATCAATAATTTTGATGATGATATTTACATTTTATAATATATTTATACAGGGTCCCCTAATGAAAACCTAATTAATTAGAAGACCAAGAAAAATTTAGGAATTCGCCGAGATTTCTGATTTCTGTTTTCCATTTCTGACACTCAAGCCAACTTGATATGTTCATCCCTCTAACTACTATCAACCCCCAGATTAAAATTTTAAATGGAACTACCCTACTTCTAAGACAATAGTGCATCTATTTTAAAAATTGGTTGTAAATTAGAAAGAAAAAATTGATAAACCAATATTCGTGTAACAGTGTAAGACCCCATATTTTTCGGCCTTATAAGTCGATTTCATAAAAAACATTATATGACCATTAAATGGGCCATGGTGGCCTAT
Source organism: Dastarcus helophoroides (assembly GCA_028583605.1). Taxonomy (NCBI): domain Eukaryota; kingdom Metazoa; phylum Arthropoda; class Insecta; order Coleoptera; family Bothrideridae; genus Dastarcus; species Dastarcus helophoroides. Next base: position 2,934,003 of record CM053335.1, read on the forward strand.
AAATTGGTCATATTTTCAAATATACAAGGTAACTTACTTTGGAGTACCACAAAGTAATAACATTTTAAAAAAAATAAAAATATGTATTTTTTGGCCGCGGCAAAACATGTCTACTTAATGTCGGCTTCAAATGATTTTTTATTTATAGCCCAGTAAACTTGTGAAAATTGTACATATTTTTTTTGTATAAAATTGGGTAGTGTGCTGTAAAGGAACTGAAAAATATGGCATATTATATTCCAAATTGTCCCCAATTAGTTGTAGTATAGTGTATTTGCATGACTTAGTTCAAAGCATACTAGCCGACTTTATACAAAAAAAAAATTCACAAAATTAAAACGCTAACGGTTAAATAAGCGTTTAAAATAGATATCAGGTAGACCAGATATCTGTATCCATTTAAAAAATATTGAAGCTTTGTGATACTGCAAAATGAAACACCTGTATATAAGAGATATTTTTGATTTATAGATCACTACGTGCCATTCAATGGCCATATTAAATTTTTTTTATGAAAACGACTTTATAAGTAGAAAAGTGGGTGGGTTTGTCAACTTCTAGTTTTTAATTCTTAATCAATTTTAAAAAACAATGTATTTGCAACAGTGTATTTGTAATAAAATAGGCTTTAAAATGATGTATCACAAATAGAGTAGTTTCATTTGAAATTTTAAAGTGGTAGTTGATAGAAGTTAGGGGGGTGCACATATCAAGTTGGTTTTTAAAAATAGTCCCCCAAGAACATAAATCGACGGGTTTCGGCGAATTTTAATATATTTTTCGGTTTTCTAATTATTAGGGGGGTCAAGTTTTCATTGGAAGGCCCTGTTTACAATATGTCGTGTGCCATGAAACTCATAAATTTATCGTATAAAAATTCATATTTATTATTTGATTTCTGGGGTAATAACGTCTTCGATATTTCATTTGCAGCTTCTGAAATGTGTGCTGGAATGCAATTTATTGATTCTGCACTAAAATCACCCATTTTAAATATTTACTTTAGCAAATAATTGAAAAGTATAAAAACATAGGTATACATCAATTTGACAGATTCTACACTATAATTTTAATTGGTGATTGGTCGATTTCATATTCGCACTGGTGCGGATATGAATCATATCCGTTCATATGGCCTATCTATTCTATTCGAAAGTTGTAAAGAAAACAAAGAATATATAAGTGGAAGTAGGAAAAAAATTATTATTAACGAGTAAACAGGAAGACATCAATTTAAGTCAAATGAAACTAAATTGTTCTTCATCTATTTATATGAAACAAATAATTAAAAAACCTGGTTACTTATATGCGCGAAATCTCTTTTTTGTCAAATAAAAAAGCTTTAATTTGAGGCAAGGACCAACATATTGGAACTAAAGGAGAAAAAGCAATTAATAAGGAAATGAAGTCGCTTTTATAAAATGAAACGCGGTTTCGTGCTCTAAAATTAAACGATAATAACGTCATAGATTGTACATAATCACAACCGAAAATGATTCTAGCGGAAACTCAAAGGCTCAAAGGCATTATTTATTAGATGAGTATAAAAAGTTTTATCATTTTTAATTTAATAAGCCTTTTTTCTCTTTTAAATTAGTAAATTATGTGTACGTATGAGTATGTATATATCGTTACCTGAATTGAAACAGTTGGCTAAAACATTTTGATGGCACATCAAAGTAACATAATGGGTGAATTGCTAGGATTTATTTATATTTTTAGGCAAATAAACAAGTGGATTATTTTCAAATTGTAAACAACGATATTGAAATAGATTTCATTAAACCTAGTTCAATAGGAATTAAAAAAATAAAGATTCTACTTCGTTGGATCATAGAAACAATTAAAATGATTACGATATTGACCACACTAAATACATTTCCTCTCCTGCTCTTAGTATCAACACAGTGATAGTTAAGAATCTAATATTTTTCTGGCGCTCAGAGATCCACAACACAGTAGTATAAAAAACAGCATTTAACAGGTAATACTTCAACATTCATGGACATGTGCAACCGTTAATTTTTCTTTCGATCTGAATATTACCATCAAATTGTTATTTACAGCTAAACGTAACTTTGTAATAAATTTGGATGCATTCTTATCTGTCGCGGCTGTTTTGAGATTTGCAAGAAAAACTGAGCTGCAATCAACCTTGCTCATTTATCTTCATTTGGTTCGTATTTTGTCTTTCGAATTACATACAACGCACTCGGAATTTTTGCAGCTCTACTGTCAACGAACTCTATTGTTGATTTCCCATAATACACTCTATTGTGTGCTGGGTGTAATTAATGTATGGCGTCGAGCTAATCAAGACTAATGATGAATACTAACCATCTAAAATCTGCAGGACGTATCGGAGGCATTTTCCCTCATAAATTAGGATGCCACAAGTTGCATTATTTGAGCCAATTTGCTTTGTTTTTGCTGGATGTTATTAAAAATTGTTTACATGGAATTTATTTTGTTAGAAATAGATCTGCGATAATTGTTAGACTTAGGCCGCTCTAAAATTGAAATTGCCTCACAAAGCAGTAATATCAAACACTCATGCCACCAAATTAAGATACTACTAGCAGAAAGATTATATACTGTAGAAAGAGAAATTGCAATGCAGATGTCTCCAGATCGTATTTCATACGAATATTACTTGTGACTTTTATCAGTCCTAGAGCGGCCCCAGTGAAGTTACATTTTATACATTTAGGAATACGAAAATCATTTTACGTTTTTAATATACGGCATTTAAAGAAATACATTATTTTTGGCATGATTTTCAGGTACAACAATATTTTCCATACGTGATTGACAATCTCTTTATTTAAACGTTTAGGTATACAAAGAATTACATATAGCTTGGTTGCTCATTTCCAACGCTAATTCTAATTTAGCTTTCGATAACTCAATTACATCAATAGGTAGCAAGGTAGCATAAACAAAGACCCGGTGCAGCATATGCAAACATTGCTAATACGAGTAGGCAACAAATCAGGCAGCATCAAGGCATTCGTATGCAAGTGCCATTCAGCATTCGCCTTAGACTGTTTGGTCAAAAGTTAGTTGTACATAGTTTGTATGAATTCGACGATGCGGTGAACCCCTAACACTCCAGCTGGTTATCCAGAGATGGTGCATAAACCAGGAGGGCAGTGGGGTGTCCAGAAATTGAGCTGCCATCTGCAGACAATGTTGTTCTAGATCTGATTGAAATGCTCGACCTCAAACTGTTCCAATTGGAGCCAGCATTGTGACCGGCGCTTGTTAACCGAGAGAAATCGGGTTCAGTAATGATTTTGCCCACACGGGCAAATGCCGCTCTAAATTGACATATTAGAATTATTGGCCCTTTACGCTGAAAAAGCGCTACTGGTGGTAAAGGCGTTTTTATTTATTAAATAAAATAAGAGGCGTAGCAAACTCGATTGAAGGTAAGTAAGGATCACTTTAGCTCTCACTCCGTGATGACTGCACGGAATCACAGAAAAAATTGCTTGTTATTATTTGCAATTGATATTTTCATTTCTATTGCGTTGCCAGTAAAAAGATGCGATCGTTCTCCAATTTTTTAGATATTTTTGATTAAGTTTTGGTGTAAGTACTAAAAATTATTATTCATCAAATTCAGCAGACGAAGTCACTGGTAATAGCCAATAAAACATAACAGGTAACTGAGAATCTAGATTTGTGAAAAAAGCAATAGACGAGCAGAAGCTAGTAAAATGATTGGGATCAGAAAATCTTATCGAAATAGATTGGTTTAGAGATATTAAGTTAAGACTTTCTACAATGGATTTCGAATTTTTCAAATTACATCTTTAATGGTAACGGCAAAAATTAAGTTCTAGTAGAGGGTAAATTGACATTCCTTTGTATTTTTTAAAAAACAATTTGATTTGAATGCCTCAAAGCTTAAATCTTTCAAGCCCGCGATGAAAATAAAATATTTCAGAATAAATCGTGTTTTGTATAAAAAAAAGCTGGTAGAAGGAATTACAGATAAAAGTTAATATGAAATCCTACTTAGTTAGAATATTTTAAAAAGAAATGGGTGCAAGTGTTATAAAGTGATTAATTGATTAATACTGAGTACTTATTGGTCTACGAAGAAAACAGGTGATGCTGGCGAACATTTTCTAAACCATGTGTTATTTACCGACAACAAAATCTGGGGATTGTGGGGGTTACGGTGTCTCTCTCACCGTAAAAAGTGAGATAGCGACCTGTGGAATTGCTGCTTGTTCATAGGGAGTTGTGGAACAAGTGATTTTTTTGTTTATAGACAATCGCAGAAGTTAGTCTTTGGACACGAGTTTCGCAATTTGTTGCGAATGTGTATTAGATATAATATTTACTGACAAGTAGCGAATTATCTTTTTTCTTTATAGACGCCACAGCCCCCAAATTTTGTTGACCGTAAATAACACATGGTTTAACAAATATTCGCCAGTATCACCTGCCGTAGATTCACAACTCAAAACTTTTGTAGTGGTTCTCGTATCGTATCGTATGTGAAGTTGGTAGTTTCAATTTTGTAGGAAACTCAAATATTAAATAATATTACTTCTTCGGGGTATTAGGAAGTTTAGATTTAAAACTAACTTTGAGGTAAGTGTATACGTATATTATTAAGGCATATTTACATTTTGAAGAAAAATCGGCCTATTTTTTGTTTGCATTTTAATATAAAGTTATTACTGCAATAGTCCTTAAACCACTTGAAATTGCAGAGCATTTTTAATAAAGTTGAAAACATTGTTTTGGAACATTCCGGGAAAGCTTTCTTTATACAAAAGCGAGCAACAGTTCATAAGTCGACTTGGAAATACTATTGCCTTCGTGATTATTCAGGCATTTCGACACTGCGGGGCCACCCCCATTCCCTCGGCGGTAATTCCGCGCCCCGTTGCAGCCACAGCAATAAGTCAAGAATGTTGTTTTCTTTGTGGCACCGGAGAACTTGGAAGAATTTTCCGCTGATCGTTAGTTTCTTAGTTCGCGTTTTGCTCTTTCAACAGATTTCGCGACCCGTATTTAAATATTCGTTAAACTGCTCTTTCCTCACGAATTTCCTAGACAAACCGCGGCAAAAGTTTCACTAAACGCCTTTAGAAGCAAATTGCGACGAGATAAGGAAGAACCTAATTGAGTATTGAGATCCGAAATGCGGATTATTCGAATCGTGCTCTACTCAATGCTAGATGTAATGGCTACCCTTGTTATTGCATTTGCCAAGTTATCAAACGGCTTTGGCAAATGAAAGCACATACCTATAACTATATTAACCTTTTGAATGATACGAAGTGCCGGTAAAACTAAAATTAAAAGGCTATTTATTGTCACATTAAAATTTTATTTAATATTGAAAACAACTTATAAGGAAGAGTACATTAGATGCTCAATTTTTTATTTGTGAAGATAAACTCGTTAAACTTGTTACAATCAATGATTTATAAAACATTTTATGACATGAGAATCATATTCCGACTGGTGTAATTTTTATTATTACGTACAGGGATTTTACATTCAATTTACCACTCCTCTATAGAGGTTATTTAAAAAAATACAGAAAATTTTCTAATACAATATTCCAAGGTTTTTCCTAAATATTTTTAATCTGTTAACAAAATAAAAAAATGACAGAAATGTATGCAGCTTTTTTTCTTACTGGAAGACTCTGTTTGTTATTGCATTTTGAAATCCTTCTATTTCTCTGCTTCCAAATATGTATAGAAAATCTATATTTAATCTATATTTTTTCCAGTTACTTATGCTAATTTATCGAAAAATATTACATTGTCTTTCTTGTTAGTAACCCATGATTTGAAACAAATTAGTTTCTTCATGTTTAATATTTGAATTATGACGTTTCCTACATCATATTTGAATTTGATTGCATTTATGTAAATTTTAATCAATATTGTAACGCAATGTAAATAGATGAAATAGGATTTAGAATAGAATTGTAGAATTTAGTAAATAAAAAAAGTTTCTAGAAGGTTCTGATAAGGGGAAAGCGGCCGCGATAACGAAACAAACGGCAGATAAGCGTTCCAGAAATTTCGGCATTCGATAAGCCTTATCTGCCGAAAATTCTGGAAGACGCGGGCCGAAACTATAAAAAGGCGGTCAGTTTTCCCTCGAGTCAGTCAGTTAGAATCAGTGCAATTAGTAAGTTAGTAGAAGTGAGTTAATTGTAAATTGTGGTGATTCAAGTTGAGTTCAGTAATAAAGTGGGAATAAATCCATCACGTGTATCAATTCGAACCGATAAGCCCGTAACAATATAATCATTGGCGTAGCTAGACGAGCAACTGTGGAACAACGCCCACCCTAGGAAGCCAATGCCCACCTTAGAAAGCTCATTGCCTACCCTAGAAATATTGACGCCAGATGATCCTTTTCTAGTTGCGATCTTTTTTTTAAATTAAAATTATTAAAACGCGGATCTTTTTTTAGGTCACAAAAAATTATTTTGGTAGTGAATGAACTGAACACCCCCCCCCCCCCAGGAAAATATCCTTGCCACGCCCATAAATATAATTCAACGCAATAGTGATTTTAGTTGCTAAAATTACTCATTTAAATAATTGCAGAAAATAGAGTCTAAACATGGACTTGTTGCAAACAAGTCGTAAGAAACACACTAACACACTAATACTTTTGTATTGGCGTCTTTTATACGAAGTTTTTTCATCAGATGTTTCGTGTTTTCGCTTACTCTTCAAATAACGTCAAAAAAAAACAAAAATCCAAAATTTTACTTTTTTAAAATATCTCAAGAGCAGCAGAAAATATTTTCGATTTCTCAAATCGCCAAATTATTTAATTTTGCCCTAATTGAACCGATGCTTTACCTCTAACCGTTTTAGAGATTCCTGTAGTGAGAAGCGAATATGTTACAACCTGTGTATTTGGAATTAAAAAAAATTAGGTTTTCGAAAAAGGAATAATATACAGGGGCTTTCGTTAAAAAAACCAACCTTGATGAAACTCTGCCATTTTGTGTTGTCTTTTTTTGTTTGGTTGACAGATTAAAAAAATGAGGAAAAACCCTGCAACTTTCGTATTAAAAAAATTTCTTTAAAATAAGCTTTATGAAATGGTGGAAAATTACATGGAAAAACCCTACACAGTATCACATTTTTAGAATTTGAATTCAATGGGCTTAAATGTTTAAATAAGTGACCCCTGAAATACTGGAAAAATTGATCAAATGAGAGCTATAGAAAAAAAAAACAAACTGCAGCTTTATTTTTTTATCACAATATTCAAATCAGAACTTTATTATCCTAAATGGTATCCCAAGTAGAATATTTTATAAACATTTTTAAAGATGACACTTTCAATAATTTTATCAACGAAAGATTACCCTTGTGTGTTCCGAATATTATTAGAATTCCAGAAGTTACGACGACAACATGTCATGTGCTTTCATGCATGTGTTCTGTTAATTTCATAAATTGGATACTTTCTTCCCGATTCTTAAATTCAGAAGTAAATAGTGTCCAAATATTTTAAAAAGCTTCAATAAAATAAGACCAGAAACTATTTTAAATAGGTCGATGAAACACTTATAAGGAAGTTTAACAAATTTATCGAATTTCAAATATTGCGTCTACGGTGGATCAGTTTTTACAACACTTCGAAATCTCGTTGACTTCTTTGTTTTTTTTTTATTTTCTAGCTCGATGTTAATCGTCTGCAGCATGATTTTTGAATTGAAGTTCTGTGATAAACTGTAAAGAAATAAATTCAATAATTTATTAATTAATTGGCAATTTTCGACTGTAGTATTTGCTTTGAAAAGTACAAAATCAAGATATAATAGCAGGATAATTCATTAAGCCAATCACACAAAAGTAAAGCATTCGGTGATGATGAACAAACGAAAATATATTGCAATCAAGCTCATAGAACCCAGGTCCAGCGGTCAGACTCGTCATAGCTTAAGCTCGTTAGAAGTCGCGCTCTTCAAAGGCCAACTTAGTCAGTGACCAAGCTCGTCACATCCGAAGTTCTTCAGAAGCGAACCTCTTCAGACCCAAAATTTCTTGAAAACGAATCTCTTCTTGTTGCAAAAACCCTTGCGGATGTTCCTTAAAAAGTATTCCACAATGATGTGCGAAATGTCGAAAAACTTCCCATTTTCGCAGTTTTGGTTTCAACGCATTTCCCTTTTCACTGGCAAGTGACTTCTCTTTAAGTTTATGGGAATTTTCAAATGGTAAGTTGATGCGAGTTTTCATTTTTTATGAGCTCTGATTGTCAAAAATTTTTCTTAAATGGTTTCAGCTCTACATCTGACAATTGTGAAGACCATGCCAACGTCCTAGTTTTATTTTCCCTTTTTTAATAAATGAATAGAAATTTTAATGTTTTGGATCCTTGTCTTTTTAAAATATTTAGTTTTCATTTTTTCATTCAAACATCATTTTTATTGATTTTATTAGTGCAAGCTTGTAATTATCCACAATTTATCAGTATTCAAATTATCACTTACAGCTTTAAATAACCAACTCAAAGTTTTAAAAAACATTTTCAAGCAGGAGTTGTTACGGGAGTGTTTTGCTTTTATCTTAATCATATTCAGCTTAATCCATTGCTAGTGTTAATTGAGCATTTATCGTCGTCACATCTTGTTGAAATTGTAGTAGGAAATAATTTTTTAATAGGTGGCGGTGCACCAGACCGTACTGCTGGTACACTCGAACTGCAATAATTTTGTGCATGTGTAAATTCTAATGCACAGGCCAATAGGTTTGAACATTTATTAGATTCGAAGTTTGGAAACCAAATACCGGTTTCGATCTTGTTAGATCTCGTCAGTTTGGTATATCCAACTCGAATGCTAACAAATGTTCCGACAAGTAAGTACTAAAAAATTCACATGTGTAAATGTAGAAAAATATACTGCCAATATTTTTATTTGGGCATCAACGAATGCAACAATTTGTTTTTAAATGGTTTCCTCTTAATGTCCTTTTTTGTTAATAGCAGAGCCATGACAATTTGTTGTTATTAACGAGTGTTACATTTGTAAATAAATTACATAAAATTAAAAGGTCGCAAGAACACTCCAAACATTACAAATATTAAATAATAGACTTCTAGCGAGCAAGGCGGACGAAATAGCACCAGTGTAAATGGCTGGATGGAGCGTTTGGAATGAATCCAAATAGTGGAAGGGCGGCACAAGGATTGTTAAGTTGACTACAGGATATTTATTTTAGAGAAAATGTACTGAAACGTGCCTAAAAGGACCCATCATTAAAAAGAACCGAAATAAACAAAGTGAAACGCAGTTTCATTAAGATAGCTGCTGCAGACTTGATTAAATCGTGACGTAAGAACTCATTATGACTTCCAGACTTGAAGTGAATTTTAAATATGCTTGAAATAAATGATTGAAACTGCAGCTGGTCTGCAGTTGAGTTCTAGTTAGTTTCTTGAATAGTGGTTATGATTTAATTTTTTAATTTAAAATGATTTTCAGTGTGTCCCACGATATAGTACCGAAGGGGGATTTCTTTTTTATTTGTGGTTTTAATAGAAAAAGTAATTCCTTATAAAAACTCCTGCTTGATCTTAAATTACCTAAAATGACATTTTAATCGAGACAGGGAGTTCAATTATTTGACAGTTTTTAAAATGACCAAAGGTAAATAGTTGTTATTTTTGATAGAATCGAAAATTGTTACCAAAAAATGTAGTTTTTAACAACAAAAAATACTGAAAAATGAAATTTTGCTCAATTTTCTAAAAACTAAGCAAAACAGAATACAAATTAAGAAGAAGACACAAGAAAATAAAAAGATATTTGATAATAACAATACGTGGTTACTACCTGCTTTTGTGCAAATTTCTACTCTACAATTTTCTAGGCATTTAGTATTTGCAGTTTTATTTTTTTTAATTCCAATGCCTAGACCGATACGTTTGAACATTTATCAAGTTCAGAGGTTGGAAAACAAATACCAGTTTTGATCTTGTTAGATCTCGTCAGTTTGACATACCCAACTTTAACCTAATAAATGCTGCGTTTGAAAGTATACACTACAAAATTACAAATGTTTTCAAATTTAATCTATGGCAATGCTGAATTTTCTGTGAGGGAAAAAAGAATGGATGACTGTGATAGGAATTGAAGAAAACAATCTTTCTATTGATTATACCTATCAAAACAAATATTATGATGATTTGTCACAAATAAGGAATTAACTTAGGTTTTAGCTTTCTATGTCAATTTTGATTCAACATAAATTTTATTTCAATATGTCGAATCATTCTTCGTAGTGTTTCCTCAAATAACCACAAATATTTAAGATAGAGCCACCTAAAGGTCTGTAGAAAAAACTATGAAATAGCTCCAACTGTTATGCAAGCCAAATAAACCCATCCTGCAATAATGTCCAGGTTTAGAGGGCTGCATTATTGCAGTCTAAGTCTATTCTATTTGCAAAATTTCTGAAGATAAATTATAATTTAAGATTTAGGCTGTTTTGTAGTTCTAAACCACATTTTTAAATGATATTTTTCGATACTACAAAAAATCACGGCAGTTTATTCCAGATCATTTTTTAGAATTTTCAAATAATTGGACTTTCTGCATAAAAAAATAAACAAAATAATGTCGTTTTCAGTGATTTGAGATCAAGCAAGAGTTTTTATAAGGAATGACTTTTTCTTGTAAATCCACAAATAAAAAAGAAACCCGACATCATTGCTCTCTCTTGGGACACACTGTATATAGTAGATCCGAAGTCGGCAAACATTTTTTAATATTTTGATAAATTAATATTGCTTTCAAAATATAAGTAATAGGCTGGATCATAAATGTTGCTGGAACATAAATGTGTTGCTCAGATAGAAAATAGTTATACAGAGTGCGTAAAAAGTATTGCACCAAATAAAAGTATTGTAGTGAGATTTTGTAGAAAGGTGACATTTAGATTTAACGTTTTAACGTTTGGTAGGATTAAATTAAAGATATTCATATTTTGATATGAATTTCATGTGCTTTGTGCCACTGGTGTGGCAGCTATCTTATTTTTTTTAATGACAACCTAGATTTATGTTGGTGTTATTTGATATGTTATTGATTTTGAAATACCTACAGTACGATATGTCATAGACTTGTTTATTCCAAAATAACTAAGGAAATTAAAAAACAAAGGCTCCTAATAAATGGCGTCCTAGATCTCCAGACATGACCCCCACAGACTTTTCTGAGGATATTTGAAAAGCGTTATGTATCGTAACAGGCTAACAATCATAAATTAGAATGATGAATTAGAAGCTCGAATTAGAATTGCGATCAGAAACATTCCTCCGAAGTATCTGCAGAATATACTGAGCGCTTTTGTTGATAGATTAAGATATTGTCATGAAGTGAATGGATATAAATTTGAGAGATTGTGATTTTCTTTAATTAAATAACTCAATTTGCATGTTAAATTTATTTGTTCTATGAAAGTATTTGTAAATTTTTTTTCTTCGTTATTTTAGTATAAAGAAGCTTATGACAATATACTCTATTGTATATCTAAATCAGTTACCTGTCAAATGACACCAAATTAAACCTAGGTAGCTATATAAAAAATTCAAGATTGTTGCCTTTGACAAAAATCAGTCGCACAAAACAAACGAAACTCATATCAAAATTTGCGAATTTATGTTTAATTTAACCCCAAAACATCAAATCAAAATGTCTAACAGTTTCTACATAATTCCATCAATTGGATATAAACAGAATGTCCCAGTTATAATTTATAATGGTGTTGTGCGGCCTTTTAAAAAAGAGACAAAACAACCCATAAACCTTTCTTAAAATAATGCTCATAAATAATCGAAATAAATGATTTACGATTTTATAGGTCAACAGAGGCGACCACTCGGAAGATGCTACTAGAAGACAGACTGGTCACATAAGTAAAAAATCTTTATAGAATTATCTCGCCTCACAATGACTTGTATTTCCATATACTTGAAATTAATATGAAAATAGTTGTATCTATTTTACATTTCTGGTTCCGTTGATCAACTGCTTTGACAGAAATTCAAGAAAATAAATGAAAGTAATATTTTATATAAATATAACTGTTCTATATAACTGTACAGCTGATCTGACACAAACTAAAACCTTAATCTGAAAATAAATATTAAACACTAATCCACAAAACTGACCTTTAATGCTCAGAGTCGGATTATTTCAAAACATATTAAACATTTTTTGAAAATTAGGTTATTATTTATGAAAAATGTGCTAACGATGGAATTTTCTAACATTGACCTAAGACAGAGTAGGTACAGGGTGCTTATATGAATGCTCAAGTACCTATTTTTCCTAACATTGAGGATTGTGGGGTCTACGAAGAAAAAAAACGCGTGGATAAACAACACAGGGTTTAAAATAATTTCCTTGGCAGCACATATTTTCCTTTTGTATTCACAAGACTCAACGTGTGTAATGTTGGTCTGAAATTATATCAGCATTATACGCTGTGTAACACTTGCACCCGTTTGTTTGCGAATTTTGAAACCCGAGTATTATTATTTAAGGACTTGCATATTCTCATCTTTTAGGCATAACCTAAGCAATATTTTGTTTCTTTCAATCCCCGATTTTTCCGCTTTTCAATATTCTTAGTTAATGATGCAACTTGGAGTTACTGATAGCCGAAAGAGGTTTAAATTATGACTTGGAAATAAAATATAGCAACGTTAATATGCACAAAAAATTAATTTTAATCATGTATTCACTTAAAATTATTGATAGCATTATAATTGATACACTATGTACTTGTATCCAAACAAATACTAAAAATTAACTTAATGCCCATTTAAAGAACCAAATTAATTAAAATAGTTTTTTAATGTTCAATGTAAATTTGATGTTAAAATAATACTGATTAGGATAATAAAATATATAATTCATGCTTGCTACTTCACAGTAAATATTTTTTTTTAATATATTAATTTCGAAAAAAGATTACCATAAATCTGGGCTACTTCGTAAGCAGCAGGTTAAATTTCAGTTAGTATATTAATTTCATTTAACATTTCTGCCACCCAGATTGGAAATATTTAAATTTTTTTGACATTTTAAGAATTTAAATATCACGTAGCCATATTTCAAATGATGTTTCAGAATATTATCAAATTCATTATTAATAATTTAAATATTGCCGGAAATATTAAATAAAATTACTTAATAATGATAATGTTTCAGATCAATAAGAGTCCAAAATAAAAAATTGTAATTGTTATTAAATTATGATTTGTTTTATTTTATTTTTGATTTGGTTGAAAAATAATAGTAAAAAATTATACTAAAAAAATTACAAGGTGTCGGCTGCAAATGCAAACGCTTGCCAACATTACGAACGACCTAAGTCAGGCTGAAGCCAGATGGCGTTGCACACTTTGCAATAAGCTATTTGGTAAGTATCTACCAGGACATTAACAAAACTCTATATCCTGAAGATGAGCAGATGACCACCCTAAGCCCTGAAGATGGTTAGGTAATATATCACCCTAAAACATGAATATGAGTAGACATTAAGTGGTACACTCTATAAAATCGCAAATTTGGAATTTTTGCTAATATTCCCAAAAACAATTTTGTTTAACTAGTGGCCAAATATATCTAAAACATAGCAAGAGCATTAAAAATGGAAAAATAATCATCCTGGGCTACATTTTGTTGAAAAGTGTGTATTTATAATTTATAATCACAGCTCTAATAGATAAATCGAAATGAATCTCTTCAAACTATAGGCTGAAAATAAAGCCCCTAGGTCGAACTAAAATAAATTTTCTACAGAGAAGTTAATATCTGACAAAATAATCCCAAAGAGTAGGGCTACTTTGTCGGGTATTTTATTAAAAATATGTAACATATATGTTGTAGTAACGATTTTTATTATTTTACATATTATACGTACATATAGACAAGACATGTATTGTCATAGCTGAAGCTTACTTATGAGTATCATAAGTATATAAAGACATTTATCACAAAATCTACCAAATCCTGTGCAAAGTAATTCCGGTTTACTGTAACTTTTAAAAAATATTTGACATTTTTAAACTAATGTAAAACAAGAAAACTACATTTTAAATTATCTTCTTTCAAAATACTTATTTGCTTAAGCAAAGTCTAAATTTGTAAAAGCTGTTTAACTTTTCAATATTTTTCTTAAAAATGTTCAATATTATTTTTTTTTTAATTTTGATATCATTTCAAAATTTTTTTATTCAAGGTTTACTAAAATCTGAAAAAATTTTTACCTACACAAATAAAATTTTTTGAAGCAAACTCTAAATTTAGAAAAGCTGTTTAACTTTTCAATATTTCTTTTAAAGTTGTTTGTTTTCAACGTATTTTAAACTTTGATATTATTTTAAAATTTTTTATTAAAGGTTTACTAATACCTCAAAAAAATGTTATCCATACAAATAAAATGGAAAGTTTTTGATTTGATAATAATTATTCACCTTTTATAAACTCTACTACTTAAATATAACATACTGTTACATGTGATTCGTCCAGTTTTATAGACAAACACCTCTTTACCCTTTCAGGCTTTAAGTTTCTAAAAATATTTTCTTGATGGGTTTATAATTAATGATTAAATAAATAACAGAAAAACGACGTAATTTGGTATTCAAAGCTAAAAATAGTTCGCACACAATTTTGGCCAACTTGATCAAATTATTTAGCCAACTCTGATTATGTCGTAAACTTTAGGGTCCTTGCTTTTTGCTTAGGAGTTTAAGTTGTAAAAGTATTATTAACATCTAAAACAATTTTAACTTAAAAAAATATTCTAAATTTTGAAAAATAATTGTAACTTCGAATATTAGTTTTTCCAAATTTATGAAAATGAGTAAAATGTCTTTTTTCTGATAAATTCCTTTAGTGATATAATTTATAAATACTCAAAAGCAATCTAATGAAAATTAGTTCATGTCTTGTCTATGTAGCGTATGTATTAATTTAAAACGATTCAACTTATAAATGCCAGATTTTCGAACTTATTGAGTTTTTTCTTTGGCGTTGAAATCATATTGTTTTACGTTTTAGAAAATTTAAGACTAATGAAATATGGTAAGATTTTCATACTTTTTTGTAGTAATTTTGGTTAAATAATTAAAATTAATATCAATTATGAATTGCTTGTCAAAAATTCTTGACAGATACCTACCCACGTAAGTTAAAAAATCCTACCACATTTAAAAGGTATAAAGACGAAGTCGTAGGCCACAATTAGTACCGAATAAAACAGCTAAATGTTGAAAATACATGTTAAACGGATTTCTGTTATCTAACTTAAGGGTATTTTAAATGAAACTGTGTCTGTTGAAAGAACAACATCATTTGGCTAAAAATACAGTCACTCTCAGCAAGAGTATAATACTTAAAAACAAATCGTTTTGCTATGAAAAGAGACAAACCTATAAATAAACAAGATAACGGCGGTAAAATAATAGACCACCTTTGCTTTTCTTTGTAAACCAATTTTATTATTCTAAATAGATGGAGAATAACAATTAAACATCAGTTTCCAATTCAGTAATAATTCTAACCGCATAAACCTAAAAACGAAGGATGTGGGCGATTAATAATATATTCCACACAAGTTTTTGCCCGTCTGGATCCGATGGTGCGTTAAATATAACAAAGGAAAAAAACATTTTTCATTCAATAACAATCCACAAGCGCGACCTGAATCCGGTCAAATAGTAGTTGTTGCCTGGTCCTACCGAAGGACAAATAAATGCAATCAGTTTTGATTAAACGCCCTGCCAATTATATCGCCTAGTTTTGAGCATGGGCATATGCAGTGCGGTGCGATTTACCTTCTCTTTTAGATGGGAAATATGCAGAGTTATGTACAATAGGGAGCAGATCCTCTGATATGCAGCGCAGAAAGGGGCATTAAATTTCATTTGCGCCTGTTATCAAACAAGGCTTTGATAAGCTTACATCCTTTGTCTTGTCGTTCACATATAAATATAAATTGGAGAAATGAGTTGTGGTTTGAGAATTCTGCAGCAGTAGTGCATTACGGACAGACAAACTGAATCCTTAAGTGGACTTAGCTAATTATAAAATGGAACAAAAGCTTTAACAGTCTGAGAGATCACCAGCATTATAATCCTTTTAAGTTAAAATGAAAGCTGGAACACTATATCGTATTATTATAAGAGTGAAAAAGCTGGGCCCTTATGAACACAAGAATGAAATTTGTGTCAGAGCGATACCGAGTGGAATACATTTTATTTGCATAGAAAGAACCTTCTCCCACATGAGAAATACTATGAATTTTTTGTGCGTATAATGGGTGGAGACTTAAGGACCCTTATGATTTGCATTGTGCATTTTCTATATCAGAAAGAAAAAGTAAGACGCAATTGTTTTGGGGTCCCCATCAACTAATTGGCATATATTAACTATGACGAATATGTGAGACGCGTCGTAGAGTGACATGGCAAGACATTTTTTGATTGATTGACTGATTGACTGACTATGAACTGCCATTACCCTAGAACAGTTAGCACTGCGGATGCAGAGTAATGTGACGTAACTGAGGCAACCAAATGAGGGTTATGCAGACTACTTTGCAAATTGTGGTGCTTCTTTAGAATAACGATCTGGCAAGCAAAGATCTTTCTGTTCATTTATATGAAGGGAAATTAAAGTTACAAATGTTACTACAATACCTACGTCAAACATTTTGCAAGGTTTTCAATTAAGATGTAGAAACAAAATGTAAGGTATTTTCCTCTAGTAAAATTCCGTTTCAAGGAATCGAACACAACTCTATATAATGGGACCTTTGTGTATAAGGATACGCGTACAGCTTAATATAAACTCTATACATACTTAATCAGTTCTAGGTAAGATTTAATTAATTTAGAAGCATACAATATAGACAACTAAAATAGTTAAGTGTCAGATCTTGTTAACTGCAGTAAAGAATAAAATAGCTTCCACCGGATATAATTTGATGATTGAACATACAATTTGTAGAATGTTAAGGCAGCATATAGGGTTAAAAGACTTCATTTTTAAACCTGACCTGTTGTGTTAGAAATTGGTTAGAAAATGAAAAAAGTCCTATGTAGAATAGTAAATTTACATTGATTGCACCCAATCATACTAAACACCTTTAATGCATTGAAAAATGCAACGAAAGCTTTACTCATAGTTTTTTTCACCTAGATATTTTAATGATACCTTATTCTAAATTTAGGTGTTGTAGCATTACGTGTATAATTTTTTTGAGAAAATTTCCATTTTAAGTTGGAAAGTTTTGCAAAAAACGTGTGCTTTAAGATCACAATGTCCTATTTTTTTATGTAATAATTATTTTAAAAAAAATTACTTCCCCCGAAACTCAAACGCAAAATGTAGACTTTATTTCAAGAACTGCATTTGTTATGCTGTATATTTAAAGTTAAAATTTAGATTTTTTTTCACAAAATCTAAAGTTTAATTTGTCGAAAAATTCTTAAACCATGATATTTTCTTGAATACAGTGAACGCTCTATATAAGTAACCTCTCTATAAGCAACATTCTTTATAAGCAACCTCTGTACAAGCAACTTTTTTAGTTCAGCTGTTCCGTATAAGCAACTTATTTTTTTAAAGCTAAATATTTGAGTTTAGGCCAATTCAGAAGTAAAATCAACTGTTCACAACAACATAACCTCAAATTGTAAAAAATTCTGTTATTGGAATATGTTTGTGTTTTATGCTACTAGTATTGAAGTGAATTTTTGTTAAATAGAATAGTTACTTGAATTCTGTTAGTTTCTGTTAATCAATAAATTAATTAATTAATATTTTTGTGCTTTAAATTCAAGCATAAAATATGAATCAAAAAAAAAAGACATTCAATTTTGTTAAAAAATAAACTATCCATTTTAAAGGACATTGAAAATGGTAAGAAAACAAAGGACATTTGTAACGAATATAAAGTTGCTAAATCTACAATAAGTAGAGTAAAAGAAAATAAAGAAAATTTAGAAGAATATGCATCCAAAACGTATGTGAATCAGAGTAAGATTAAGCGAATGAAGACAATAAAATATAGTGAAATCGACGATACAGTGTTTTCTTGGTTCTTGGAGCGGCGACAATTAAACGATTTAGTTTCAAATGAAATGATAAAATTAAAAGCACTTGAAGTAAATAGATTAAATAATGGACCTGAAACATTTGTAGCAAGTGATGGATGGTTAACGAAATTTAAAAACGCCACGGTATGCGGATTTTGTCTGATTGTGGAGAGAGTATGTCTTGCAATGTGAAGCTAGCTAAGTCATTTAAAAATTGTACTGCTGAAAATGGCTTTTTGCCTGAACAATTATATAATTGCGACGAAACTGGTCTCGTCTATAAAAGCTTGCCCAATAAAACTTACGTTACAAATTTAAAAAAATTCGCTGCTGGAAGAAAAGCAATGAAGGAAAGAGTAACAATTATGCCATGCGTAAACATTACAGATACGCATAAATTAGATTTGATGGTGATAGGGAAATCGAAATCTCCTTGTTGCTTCAAAAATATGGATTTGCCAGTTTATTACAAATCATCCAAAAATACTTGGCAAACTTATACATTTTTAGTGAGTGGTATAATGATATATTCATACCTTCAGTAACTCGACACTTGGAATCTAAAAACCTTCCCGTAAAAGCCCTTCTCTTAGTAAATAATGCAACTTGCCATGGATCTGAGAATAATTTTACTGGTAACCCGAATTTAAAAGTTATGTTTTTTCCCCCTAATAACACACCATTATTGCAACCACTAGATCAAAATGTGATAAAATCACTAAAACAATGCTATCGCAAACATCTACTTGCATGTCTTGCAGCCTTAGGTGCAGAAGATGGAATAGTTTCAGCACTGAAAAATATAAATTTAAAAAATGTTTATTTAGCGGTGCACGCATGGAATGAATTTCCCGGGTCAGTTATACAAAATTCATTTAAACATCTTTTTTCGCCAAGTAATGAAATTCAATACAACATTCGTTCTGATCACTTTTTAGAAGAAGATGATATTCTCTTGGCAAGATTGTATAATTCGATATTTAATGATTGTAATTTAGCAGATACTGAAATTATGGAGTGGGCAAATGGAACAAGCGAGGCAAATCATCCATTTAACCTTGAAGAAAATCCTGAAGTAGAAAGTGAAACTACTGCTGTTGAAGAAAATGAAAAAACGTCGGACGACTCCAACAAAAACCTCAATGATGTTATAAATTCTTTTAATTTGGTGATAGAATGGGCAAAAGAAAATGACTTACCCTGCAATGTGGTTCTTTGTTACAAAGAATAAGAGAAAAAGCTATCATGAACAAATATATGTAATCGTTTTTGTTTGTTTTGGCAATTAGTGATGCACTAAACCAAAGATTTATTAAAATTTGATTGTTTAATTTTTTTTAATATAATAATAATATGTTTTCTTTTGCAAAATACAATTGAATTTATTTATTCTACACAGTTTAGTTGGTAAAACAAATAAGTAAAAATATTTTCCAGACGGTAAGTATTTTTATATTCCTTTTTTCCCTATAAGCAACTTTTCCCAGTAAGAAACTTTTTTATTGAAATTGGTTCAAATGAGTTGCTTATATAGAGCGTTCACTGTAATTACTTCCCTCAAATTTAAAAATATTGCAGATCATGGTAAAGGTCTATTAAGAAGCAATAAATAGTTTGAAGTGCTGCCAGAAGACATTACAAATTTTCTAAAATCGGCACCAGCAAGAAAAATATAGTACAAGAAATCCTTAAATGTCACAAGCTGGTTTTTGTGGATCCAGTGGTCATAAGTACACTAGTTTGCTGATCTTAAAATAAATGAGATGACATGGTACTGTATCTTACAAATTGCAGGAAACTAACTAAATAATTCTAAGCTTCGCAAGGTGGTTTCTTAGTGTCGCTGTTTCCGCTGGAAATTACTAAATCAACAGACACTATCACGGTTGGTGAAAAGTTACGTTTAATGAACTCCACATCAATAATACCACCCCAAAGATTCTAAAAGAATACTAGTAACAATAAGAAAGAATCATAGGATAAGATACGAACAATTCCGAAATATATTAATTTAAATTTAAAAACTAGTCACACTTTAACAAAGTACGATATAATTAAAGTGACACACCTGTTAGTAAATATGAAAAGGGGGAAAATATAACTAAATTAGTAAACGGTTTTTTATCTCGCAAAGTGTGTGATGGAGGGGTTGGCAAAGAGAAGACAAAAGACAACTAATGCGACGAATTGATGTTTAAGCCACCGAATTTCTGATTGTTGATATTTGCAGAAAATTGCATCTACTTAAACTCATGGACCCCTTCATGTCGTTTCACCTGATAATTCTTTTAGTTACTAAACTGACAACTACAATAAATAATAATATAAGTTTATATTAAGTTATGTTTATTACAACAGAATATCTTTAAATATTTTGTGCCAAAACTTTTGAGACATAGGTTACATGGAAAAATATAAAATTTAAAAACTAATATGATTACTGTATTAAGGGCACTTTAAACATAACTATATTTGCAAAAGACCCAAAATTGAAAAATTTATTACCTACCTATGATTGTCCTGAAGAATTCGAGAGATTGTTTACAAATCGGTTGTACCGGGTGGCCAACTAAGAAAGGACGCCGGCTATATCTCAGCAACGAATCACTTTACAGCTTTGGGGAAAAAATTTCAATAAGAAAAGTGGCCCTGAAAAATCGCTGGAAAATATTTTTGAAGTTCTAAAATGACCACTAGGAGGCGTAATAGGTAAGACTGAATAGAAAATTAGGATTTTCTTGGAATTTTGCGTAATTAAGGTATATGAAAAATACATGCATTGTAATCCTAGAATATTTTCGATTTGTTTTGCTTTACACTTTTTGTTCTGTCTTTAAAAATAGAGTGGTGGGGAGACGTCGAAGAAATTTTTTTTTAAATACCATTTACTTTAGTTAGCCTTAAGGAAATTTAACAAATTTAGTCTTTATCGAAAGAGTGCTATTTAGTCTATCGACGGCACTTTCACGTGTTTTTATTTTAAAATTATTGTCGCCGCTACAGTGCGTTATATAAAATGGTAACAAATTTCGCCGTTTTTCTAAAAAAAATTAAACAGAATGATATGTCAATTTGGATATCTTAAAATAGAGAATTAAAGGCTCTAAATACAGGTAAAAATCGCAACTCGATATCTTTTGTCTAACCGAAGATGCACCACACGATATGTGCATGTTGCTATGTTAAGAAGATAACGTAGAGGTGGCATTGAGCAAAATATTATAACTGTTTTAGAATATGTGAAATTAAATCCTCATTTAAGTGCTAAAACAATAGCTATTGACTTGGGGATATGTTGAACCACCGTGCAAAACCAGACCCACGTGGCAGGTAGATAGGAAGTGGAAGTCAGTTTTCTTGGCCATCCAGGTCCCCAGATCTGACTTGCCTTGATATTTATTTGTCAGGCCAATAGAAGACCTTGTTTTTGCCAACAAGCCTACAAAAGAAAGGGCATGATCGAAAGAATAAAAAACAATATTTAGAGGGGTAGAATGGTCAATGGTAAAATTTAAAATTGCAGTGCTGTTCATCCGTCAGAGGATTCACTGCATGAAAATGATGGGCTGCAATCAGTTTGAGCATCTAGGGCTCCAGTCAATAGAGGATATTAATTCAACATTTTTAATGTAATGCAGTGTCTTTTTTTTACTTTTTTGAATATTAGATTGTTTCTTGGGTTAATTTTTTTACATTATTCACTATTATTACTATTAGATCATTGTAGATATGTTTTTTTTCAATTTATTTAACATTTCTTCGGCCCAGTTTGAAAATATTTAAATTTTTATGGTTTGTTGACAATTTTCTAAACAGTTTTTGAAATGCGAAATAAATTGAAAAAAACATAATATTTTCGGTCAATAAGGGTCTACCATGAAGAATTGTAGGTATGTTAACTACTTATTTTTATATTATGTGAGACAAATTCTAAACCTCCTCTGATTTTGTATTCTAAATGGTAAACATCATCAAGCTTTTACGTTGCTGAAATTTTATTTGCCAATATCTCCGGTTAGATAAAAGATATCGAGTTGCGATTTTCACTGATATCTAGGGCTTTCAATTCTCTATTTTAAAATATCAAAATTGACATATCTTCCTATTTAATTTTTTTTAGAAAAACGGCGAAATTTGTTACCATTTTATATAACGCACTGTAGCAACGACAATAATTTTAAAATAAAAACATATGAATATGCTTTCGATAGACCAAATAACACTCTTTCTATAGAGACTAAATTTACTAAATTTTATTGAGGCTAACTGAAGTAAATGGTATTTAAAAAAAATTTTTTTCAATGTCCCCCCCCCAACCCTTTATTTTTCGAGATAGAAAAAAGAGTGTAGAACAAAAACATATTAAAACTACTTTAGAATTACAATGCATGCATTTTCAATATACCTTAATTAAGCAAAATTTCGAGAAAATCCTAATTTTCTATTTAGCTTCACGTATTAAGCCACCTAGCGGTCATGTTAGAACCTCAAAAATATTTTCCAGCGATTTTTCAGGGCCACTTTTCTTATTGAAATTATTTTCTCAAAACTGTGGAATGGTTTGTTGCTGCGATATAGCCAGCGTTCTTTCTTAATTGGCCACCCGGTACATCGCGCTTGTAACTAAACTTGGGAACAAACGAGTACTGACCAATACATCCCTACCGATCATGACCCTCCCCCCTAGCTAGCATATACTGACAACCCTTAAGGTTATGACATTATTCATTAGCCTATGATCACGTTAAAATGAACTGGGAATCCACTAACGAAACCTATATTATATATTGGATCAAGTCCCAAAATATTCAAAACTAAAAAAAGGTCAACGTTCTGCTGGCGACGATCTCAAAAAAAAAGAAAAGCGCAAAGTAGGTTCAGAAGTGCTGGATAAATCTGAATAATGCTCAAGGAAATTAAGCTGCTGGAGGTTTACAAAAACGATAGTTCAAACAATAAATATTGATTCAAAGTACTAATCTCAAAAATGATTGTAAAAATTTCTTTCTAACGACCATATTCACAAAGAATATACTACAATCTAGACACCTGACATAATCTAAATAAAATATGATTAAGCAAATGCATAGCCATAGTCATATCCCAAAACAGATTACGTACCAGGTGATGCTACTAACCAATGAGAATATGCAAATATATTTCAAGGCAAACACTGCTAAATAAAAATATTAAATACACAAAGCTGATGGCTTACTAATTAAATCGCTATCATCACTACCCAAGAACTAATAACTGAAATTTACGAATTGATTGATCAGTCCAGATATATATCTACTATAAATCGAAGAGCTAAAATCATCATCAGAGCCGAGACTGTATTACTATAAATCAATGCATAAGCATGTTTAAAAACGCTCCTTTCATTAGAACAAACCAAACTTTACTAAGATTATACAGTTCAAACTAAATATATTATATATATATATATATATATATATATATATATATATATATATATATATATATATATATATATATATATATATATATATATATATATATATATATATATATATATATATATTTAATTAAAAATATATTATATAAAACAAAAAAAATTGATTCCACTGTTTTGGCGGCACATCCAGCAGAGATGTGAAAGAAAACGGGTAAAACATAATATTTATGAGTTTCGTCCTGGAAAGATAATTAACCATAAGAGGGAAAGTGTCCTGCACCAGAAACCACGAACAACTAAATCGGCAAGCCACGAGAATACCAGGGTTGGAAGCCGAAACGAAAAACACAACAAAATAAATACGACCTTTTAACAAAATCATTAACTGAACTCTTGACGCATTCTAGAAGCCTTTTAGGTAGTGCGGCTTCTCAGGGATGCCGGAGAACCTTCCAACAGTATCTCCAATTATTATAATCCTCAGGTGAAAAAACGAGAATAACAAAACTCTGCAACAAATGATAACAACAAAACTACATTACTTGGGTTCTTTCGACGGACCCTGCACCAACCCGCAACAGGCGATAGTCGCTAAGACAGACCGGCAAAAAAACGGATTCCACTAGAAATAGTTACTAAAACTATCATAGTAGCACCGAATACCAGAAGCAGTGACGCACACACCAGATATGACGTTAGAAAAAACTAATGAAATATCGCTGCCGATAGGTAAGCCCAACGGCACCACAAGGTATTAATGCTTCTCAATATTTCACCAGGGCATTTAAGATCGTAACAAAATCTGAAATTTTGAAAAAAAGTTTATATTATAAATTTGGGTATTTTTCTCGGTCTCTACCTCAAATTTACAGATTAAAAATTAAACTGTAAAAGTATACATTTACGAATTCTGTATGATCTGTTAATTGTATATATTTCTTTGTTAAAATCAAAATTGTGATAAAATGTTCCTAAAGATTGGGCTCAAAATTACAATTTTACATTAAAAATTTTAAGGAGAGAGTACAAACAATTTAAGTGTCCAGATTACGTTTCCAAAAACGTCAAGATAAAGATCGGAACTTTAAGGGTGTAACGTTTTAACTCATATCAAATATTCTTTTGATAGTGAATCCAAAATCTGGACTGAAAACTACATCTTTTGAAAAAACAAGTGAAAAATGTAAAGTAAATCTATTTTCCCGAATCACAAAATTTAAAGTGGAGACTTGAAACAGTGTTTCGTCTGAGCCTCCCGGAAGGTTCAATGAAGAGGCAAATAATGTAATAAGCAGAAAATAAGTCAATAGTAATGACCGGAAGTTTAAGCACTAAAAATCTTTAAAATAAGCGCTTATATTAGCACCAAAAAATAGGCATTTAAGCATTAAAAACAATATTTTAAGCATTTATTTCCATAAAATATGTATATATTTTATACATATGTACATTTTTCTAACATTAGTCATCATCAACATTATTATCATTTATATTACAAGTGATTACTAAATATCGCTTTAGGTTTTCTATGGTAAAATTTAGGTGTCTGTCCGAAATAATATATTTTAATTTAGAGAATGTTCTTTCTCCCTCCACAGATGTAATAGTTGCATATCTAAAACATACAATTTTGTCTACTGGTAATTCGACATTAGTTTCATTTTCACAAAGAATTTCTGAAATATTTTTTAAAGTTTGGTATTCAGTATTCGCATCTATTACCTGTTGCAATTTTCGAAAAATCTTATTTCCTTTATCGCCAGGAATTCCATACATTTTTTTTATTATATCTTCAAAAACTTTAATTGAAGCTGTTAACAATTCATCTCGTTTTTCCACAGCTCTTATTGATTCATCTAAATCATAGTAGTTAGCGGCAATAAAACTAAGAGCACTCTTAATACTTTGTTGTTGAAGAAGTTCTTTAACGATTCCTATCGATGCTGCGTCATCTTCATCGAAGTGGTCCACAATTTGTTTAAATGTGGCAAAATTATTTGAATAATATACAACACCTGATATCCATGAACCCCATCTTGTTAATATTGGTTGAGGAGGCAAAGGTAGATCAGAAGCCATTTCTTTAAATACTTGAATTCTCGAAGGGGCTTTTAAGAAAATTTTCCTACAATTTGAAATTAATTTGTCTACATCAGGGAATGTTCGACGAATTTTTTCGGCGACTCTTTGTAAGGAATGGGCTAATCAGGTCAAATGCATAATTTTCTGAAAAATCACTTTCAAGCTTTTTGCCGCCTTTTCCATGTAAGAAGCCGCATCAGATATGAATAAAAGTACACGTTCGTGTTGAATCCCTTCTGGCCAAAGTATATTTAACAATGAAATAAAGACTTTAGCAATGCAACTGCTATCAACTTTTTCTAGGAATTCTGAAGTTAGTAGGTAAACTGTAGGAGGGTTTTCGGGGCACTTACTACCTATGACTACATTAGCCATATGTCTTTTAAAATTTTTCTTCTTAATTGCAGCCTGCTTATGAAATTTACCATTTAAATGCTGCGTGATATGGAACTTTTTTTCTCCATTAATACTTCTTTTATGCACTTTACACAAAAGAACTTCACCATCCGTTGACAAAATGTCTTTTCCGAATTCGAGAATGAATTTTTGTAATTTGTCTTTTAATGAGGACGCAACTTTTGGCATTTTTTCTGAAATTACCTATAAAGGAACTTAAAAAGGAAACGAACTTACATTTAGAACGTAGTAAACATTAAATTATAATGATAAAATAAATATATCTTCAGAATTTAAATATATCTGAAATTGCACCCCTACAGAGATATATTGCATTGTATACGGTAAGGGCTAATGAATAGAAGAAAGTAATGTATTTAAGATATTATGAGATTATGATGAAACCCATTATTATGTTTCTATAAGCAAATATTTTCTGTTATAAGCTTTTTAAGCAGTAACCTTCCAAAATTAGCAAAACTAAGCATTTTAAGCATATTGCTTAAACTTCAAGGCTTTAGTCATTGTCATTACTAATACTAGGACGACTAAAATAAAGTTGAAAACATTGTCAGAATTTGAAGTGTCATGACCAAAAAAAAAAACGGTAACTCACTCTACGATTTAACATCTTCACTTCTTAATGTTTACCTTTGGCTACTGACAAAAATGTCTTCATAATTCGAACGGGGCTTGGGGTATTTGGCCCTTTTCCCACCTTTCTAGGTGGGCATAAATAGTAATAGTTACCTTTAATGCATTCCACTGTTTGAAAATTTTCCGCTGAAAATTTTACTTGAGTAAAAAATAAATTTCACCTTTTCTTGAAGGGGTGTTCTGAAAGAGAAACTCGTAACGGTTCGCATAAAATAACTTTTCGTTAAAAATACATAAATTTCATTCTGTGGGGAAATATAGTCATGTAATACATTCATTGAACCTGACTCTCGAAACAAGAAAGGACGCAATAAATATTTCATAATTTTATTTATATTCAAATTTGGGAATTCTTCCGGGCAATACGTTTATGCGGAAATAAAGTGTGCACTAAAATTATTCCAAATGTGTATCGCGGTACAAAAAGTCTCACAAGGCGCGAAAGCCACGAAAAGCGCACCATGGTGCTTTTTGAAACGAAACTACGTATATTATATGCATACTAGAGTAAGCTATAAATCTAAAGATTAGAGACGAAAAGCACGTGAGAGAAATATATTAAAAAAGTCTAGTTTATTGAATTTTTAAGAGTAATTTAATGGTACTAAATTTAATGAGGTGATATGTTTTATTAGCATTTGAGATATTAGAAAAAAAACAATCATTTCTCCAATACTTTTAACGTGAAAAGCTGTAATTTTTTTAAAATTTGATTAATAAACGAAACTCCGCTTTCCCCATTTTCTAACTTACAAATTTACAATTTTTTTGATAAAAGTATGATCCAAAGCTATGAATTACGAAAATCGAGATTAGCTTATTCATTATTTTTGAAACTAAATTTTTATTTCCTTCCAATTTCTGTTCACACTATTAATTCCTGTCAAAAAAAACCTTACATGCCGTAACTTGAAGATTGAAACCAAACTGATGACTTTTTTTCGGGCAAATTTTGACTGTTGTTATAATTTTTAAGTTTACCAATGAAATATCAGCACCCAGTAATATCTGATGATATGGTTGCGTTTTTGTGCAAGTAACGTGAAGTTTTGTGGCGTTCGCTTGAGATCCCGGGTGGCTTTGTGGTTTTTTGATAGTGTTATCATTTTATCACCTAAGGTGAGCCCATATGTTAGGGAAATTTAAGAACGGTGCTCTCACAAACAACGAATCCCCACTCCATCAAAGGTAAGGAAACGTATTTTTCTCATATTCATCGGTGAAGTTGACGGTCGTGTTCTCGTTATTTTCAAGTTCCTTTGTAGAGATCGCGTATTAACACTCTTATGTGTCGTACTTGCTTCTTTTCAGTGTTCTGCCGTGTGAGAATATTCCCATCCAAACTTGAAAGTTATTTCCTGAACAAAAATGAAAGTTTTTCTTAGGTAAATTCGAAACTTAGGCCAAAATTCAACCCACTGTCAATTCATAACTTTTCCTGATACTCGAAATTTCGTGTAAAATTTGTAAAATCCTAAGAATTTATTTTAGAAATTGTAAAGATTTTTCTTGAAGTATCGAGTTTAAATGAAAAAGTTGACTTTAAGCTTTAAAGTATGACAAAAAACTTCGATGAAAATCAAAAATTCAAAATGTTTACTACAAATTCAATTTTTATTTTTAAATTTTCGACTTTAGTTGGTTTTTATTACGAAAATTAAAGAAATAATTTCATTCGAAACCATGAGTTTCTTAATTTCTGCAAATTTTTTAGAATCTTTGATTTTATTGTCAATTATTTTCAAAACTTTGCTTATAAAGTCAAAATACTCAATGTAAATCGAAACAACCATTTCTTGGAGTTCTAACATCCAGCACCTTAATATGTTGACATTATAAATTATCGAATAATTATTAGATGTTTTAAAATTTCAACCATTGACCTGATATTTCGATTTAAATCATCATATTATTAAACTCGTCTGTATAGTTCGAATTTCAACTCGAAATGTTCAGTTTAAACTCGAAATTACAAGGAAACTTTTGTTTTCACATGCATATCTGAAATTAAATGTTGTTGTCAAAATTTCGGCCATAATCGTGAAATTTGCAATTTATTGTTCAAATCTGGAAAACAAGTTTTGTTTTGACCATTCGACTTTTTTCTGGAAATCTTGAGTTTAAGCTTATTTTTAATGTCCAAATTGTAGTCACTGGTCGGTTACATAAATACTCAAGAGATCTAAATTCCATTGAGTGATCCGTAACTGTTTTTCGACTGTAT
This sequence comes from Dastarcus helophoroides, assembly GCA_028583605.1. Taxonomy (NCBI): domain Eukaryota; kingdom Metazoa; phylum Arthropoda; class Insecta; order Coleoptera; family Bothrideridae; genus Dastarcus; species Dastarcus helophoroides. Next base: position 2,962,910 of record CM053335.1, read on the forward strand.
CTTACGAGGAATAGTTTTCGTATGTATTAATTAAAGGAATTATTAGCAGATTGTGCAAGATATAACTTAAATCACAAAGGTCACTAGTCGTGGGACAACTTCTTTGTTTTGTGGGTTTCAGCAATATCCATTAATACAAGCGCCCTTGCCCTAACGTGTATTTAAGTAGGTTATTAGTATCAAATAATGTCAGTTAAATATTCGGTAACGAAAGCATTTGAATATTTATGTGGCTGACTAATGGTTCTAAGTTATACATGTTTACAGCGACTGTACCAAACTGATGAGGCCAAGGAAGGTCGAAATCAGATGATTTGGTTGGAAATATTTTTAACGCTGGCACGTTCAACTGCTTCATTACAAAACACTTAATTAATATTATTTGCTAAGGTTAACATAAAGTTAACTAATACTAGAGGTCTTTGTGTTTATCGTACATTCGTTAAATAGGTACATAAAATAATCAATATAAAGTGATTTGATCTATAATTTAAAGATTTAAAGTCAAAAGCTTTTCTAAATGTCCTGTGACTAAACACGGTGCGTAATCGCAAAAACTTCAGATTTTATTTTTTTTTAAATAAAGGACCTTTTAATTTAAGACTAATTAATGAGTTAAAAAATTCAACAAATGGTTTAACTTGCTTTCCTTTTCCACTTTTATTTAATTAAATGTTTCAGCTTTGCCACTTTTGCGCCTGCAATTAGGTCATTTGTAGCTTAAAATATTTACTCAAATGTAGAAAGCTATGAAAGTAAACAAGTGTGTTGAATTTGCGAATTTAATCTTATTAACTTCAGACTTCGAAGTTTTAGAGCATTTCTGTTTGTATAAAGTGCTAACATAAACGTCAGTGCTTTAACAGTTTTTTTTTTGCAGCGCAGCCTTCAAAGTGTTTCCACTTATAAGGTTACAAAATAAAACGAACAATTCCATTATACGAAAATGGAATTTTTGCTTCTATCAGAGAAAACCCCGATAATTCGAACATTGGATCAACAAAGATTAGCGACATCAATCAAGCAAATGAGATCGTATTTCATTAATTCGAGCCAATATTTCACAGAATGCTGCGTTACCAAATTAATGACCTAAAGCCCTATCCGATATATTTTCATTCAAATAAACCAAACATCCGAAAATAATCAAATTCATAGCGATGCGGAATTCGCTCTAATAAAAATTCTTTTTCCGGACAAAACTATAAAAATTTTCAAAGCATTCCATCGACGGTTAAAGCTGAAAGTGCCCCCTTTTGCCAGCGATGTTCCGGAATGCGTTTAGGGTGGAACGTGACAATATACCTTATCGCTTAGGATTTCCAGTCTGAACTAAAATGGGAACTCGGTCGGTGGGTTTTCCGGACGTGGGAAATCGCCGGCGTTAGTGGCGCCACTATAGCGCCAGACTTTAAACTACCCCTTCGTCAGTGGGTTAAATCGATATTGTCCCGTTGCTTGCGAGAAATATTACGTTTAGAGCCATCTACTAAGCTGAAACTGAACCAGCATTGCTGCTGAAAGCGGAAACGAATTTAGTTCATGATATCTCCGCTTTAACTCGAAAAGATGGCGCCACAATGAGGACGGAAATTATCTAGATATTAATTTTCAAACCGAAATTGGCCGGATGGCTTAAAAGTCGAGTACCTTGAAAAAACATTTTTTTTAATTAGGGCATTAATAATGCGGTAGATCATTCGTCGATATTCGATATACTACATTGCAGAACACCACAGCCGATAGGCAGCCCCAGACATTGCGATAGTCCCTGACTTTTACATAGTGCTAGTCTGTAACTTTGAATAAATTCAGTAAATCAAAGACAGTTTTTTTCGGAAATACGTTTGGACATGTCGACTAATATTTTAATTTGCGCCATTTTTCATCAAGGAAAATTTTATACAGCATGTCTCAAATTTAAGATATGACGTCATCTAAAATTTTTTTTAAAAGGCAACCCAATCGTTTTCTTGACTATTTTTAAAGGATATATCAAGTTACGCATGCGTACTAAATTCCAATTTTTTATTCCTTGTCACTTAAAAGATATTTACAAATTTAGTAACTAATTTGAAAAATCAAGAAATCTGATTATATTCAATACAATTTTCATAAAGTTTAAAAATCGCGTATCAGAAGGCATTCATTTGACATTTTTTGTCAAACTGTGTTTGACGTCTTATCACAATCTTATAAAAAAGTTAAAAAAAAAACAAATAAGAAAAGTAGTATCATATTGATCGAAGAGCCTATTAGTTTGTCGTTCAGTGAGAAACGCCATTTATTAAAATAATCACCAAAATTCCGTACTTAACTGAAAACCGCAAGATTGAAATTTTAATAATGATTGGCTACGGAGATAAACCAAGAACACAAAATAAAGTTATTCATTTATTCAGAGAGAAGTATCCTGATTTACCATATCGCAAAGTACCGTAAGCAAGATTGAAAAACAGTTTCGGTAAAATGAGCATTTCCAAGAAAATCCTCATGTCTCCACTAGTCAGATAGGTAAGAAACTCGAGATTAGCCAGTCTTCAGTTGCAAGAATTTTAAAAATGCAAAAATTTCATCTTTATGAAATAACAATCCTCCATGAACTCCGGATAGAAGACTCCGCTTTTGCAAACAAATGGTAGATCCACTGGACAGAAATGTTCTAAGCATAGAAAATATCCTGTTTTCAAATAATTCAACGTTCAACTTAAATGGGGAGCTAAATCGTCAAAATTGTCGTAACTGGGCAGACAACCCACACTGGATAAGGGAAGGACACACTCAACATCCAGAGAAAGTCAATGTTTGGACAGGGATTGTTGGCGATCGAGTTATAGGACCAATTTTTTTCCAAGGAAATCTCAATGGGGTAGGATATTTAGAATTCTTACAGTAAGAGCTAATTCCTGATTTAGCTATTTTGTTTCCTGATTCGGTCGAAGCTGATAGCCCGAATAGAAACATCTGATTTCAACAAGACGGTGCCCCTCCTCATTTTGCAAGACCTGTCCGTTAGTATCTGGATGATGGATTTTCAGGCAGATTGATTGGTAGAAGAGGACCTTATAAATGGCCATCAAGGTCTCGGGACTTAAAACCTATGGACTATTTCTTATGGGAGTATTCGAAGGGCAAAGTTTTTAAAACCAAACCTGCAAATATTGAGGAGTTGAAAGGACGAATAAGACATGAGTGTAGACTAATTTCCCCTGAAGTAATTAAAAATGTTCAAGACGAGTTTTACTTCCGTTTAGGGTATTGTCAGTTAGTAAATGGACAACATTTTGAACATTTACTGAAGAAAGATTATCGAGTTGAATCAGATTTCTTGATTTTTCAAATTAGGTAATATTTGTTAAATATCTTTTAAATGACAAAAAACAAAACAATTTAAATTAGGGTTGCCATTTAAAAAAATTGTCAATAACTTCATATCTTAAATTTGGGACATTCTGCATACAATTTTTCTACATTAAAAAAAGCGCAAATTAAAATATTAATCGACGTGCACGAGCATATTTCCAAAAAAAACTGTCATTGATTTACTGAATTTATTCCAAGGTAGAGACCAGCAATGTATAGGGTTTAACACATATTCACGAAAAACGTTTGGTATGAGCTTCTTTTTTTATAACTAAATTTTAAGTTTCTTAAATTTTGAGTAGGTATATGTCAATTTTTTTTAAATTCTTAAAAATATGTTCTGACATGAAAATCAAAATTTTCAGTATATTTATATCTGGAACTCTTCCTAATTTTTCACAGGAAGCAGCATTTCAGTTTTCAGAATTATTACCGTTTCGATATTGGAAGTAGATTAAGGAGCTATCTATTCCCTTTAGAATATATAAAGATGGGGAAGGAAACGTAATTTTCTCTTTTAGATCCACCGGTATAAATTATAAAGGCTTTACGGTCGAATTCAGAGGTGCAATACGTTGTTAAACACATCACAGTTGACGTAAAATTGAGACGGAAATTTTAGGTTGTAAAAACACATATTCGTAAAACAAGTTCATTGAGTGCTCGCCATAAACCTTAGCAATTTTCAGAATAAGAAATGATCTAACTGCTTCTATTAGAAAAGTCACGGTAAATTTGCTCATGATGGTGCACTAAATTTCACCGTAAAAGTCTATATTGGCGTTCATGTGTTGTTCTTAGAAGCCAGCTGCCTCTACTAAGAGATTATAGGATTTTTTTCAAATGTTGTTTTGTTGATCTTTCAGGGATGATTAAACTATTCTCCCGTGTAGCCATATTTCGTACTCTTGAAAACCATGCAATTTAGTGCAAATTTATACTTCTTCGAACTCATGGAATTTCTCAAGGTGCGAACAATTACAGAGAATGGAAAAATGTTGAAATGAGGTGAGTGCGGTAAAAAAATGGCAAATTGATAACTAAGTGATAGAAAAAAATTTAAGTATCAACTCAGTCACGAAAGTAATTCTCTGTTTTATGGCAAAGTAGTATTGAAATTATAAAATCTTTGTAGCTCTTGAAGCGAACGCGGAATAGTACATTGTGCATCTACTAGTAAAAGTAACCGAGGCTAACAAACATCGAAATCCGGGAATGTGGTTTTATTACGGGGTACACATATTATTTTTTCTGAAATAGCAATCAATATTTTTTAAATTCGGTAAGTTTTATAAATCCATGACATTTGTCATTATCATTCTCATTGTAAAAGTTATCTACTTTTTCTGCCTAGGACGAAAAACAACTTTCTCGGGCTGTTTAATGATAGATGTACAAATCCTGTCCCTTGAATGCAATAAGGATCGAAAAACGCAACAACACTTGCTCTAATATAATACGTTTAGGTAGCCGAGCTATCATCTTCAGAAAAATACTTCTCAGTATTTCGCAGTATTTTTTGAAGATGATACCTATGGAAACACGTTAGAGCAAGTGTTGTGTTTTCCAATCTTTCTTGGAAACAATGTTCTTATATCAATTTTTGAAGCTAACCAAGATACCAAAATTATGTTATGTGATGAGTAATGATTCCTTAGCAAAGAACTAAAATACTGGAATAACGTATTTTGGGGCCTGAAATTGGGCCAGAAAAGTATGCATTCTCAAACGATTTTAGAAAAAAATGTTTATCAATGGCCACACAGATTTAAAGTTTATAACAAAATTTTGAACGTTTTGGTTTGCTCTAAATAAAGTAAAATTGTGAATCTAAGCTGGTAATTATAAGACAAAATCGCAATTAAAAAAAAATTGAAATTTATAACTACCCAAACTGAAGACGAAGTTTCGATAAAACATTTAAAATATTGAAAATAAAGTCAAAATTTTAGAAGTCAACATTCTGAATTTATAGTCAAGAAAAAATTGAATAAGTGAAAGTATAAATCCTAAATTAAAACAAAGAACCTCATCTTCGGCTGGTGCTGTGAACGCTACATCCGTAAAAAACATTGTTTTAGGCACTTGTTATATAAAATACTATGATATTTACTGGAAAATGTGACCACTATAATTTATTTGTATAATCTTAACTTAACTCAAAAAAAAGCTCATTTTTTTATCTCGCGTAATTGTAAGTGGTGCACAATTCACAACATCGGCTCTGCGAGAAACAGTTTCTCAGATTATTTTTCTTTTATCTTATGTTTTATTTCATAGTCATACCATTGACTGCATTCCTATACATTTTATTTAAGGCTAGGACTGGTCCAAAGCCACAAACTTAACTTGGAGAGAGTTTAATAACCAAGGCTTAGTTTTGTGCGAGTAGGGTAATGGCACCAGTAATTGTCTTCACCTCAGTAGTTGCCATCAAACATATTTTTTTAGAAAAAAATAAGATAATTCTTCTCTACTTTAATTCTCTTACTCAGTTCCGATATGTATTTTAAATGAACCTTTTAATAGTAGTAGCCTATACAAATGCATTGCCAATCAAAGCGGTACATCAGCTCCTTGTTTAAAATATTTTGTCGTGAATGTTAGCGAATTTGTTAAGGTAGGTTGAAATAATTTGGCTTACATTTCAGCAGTTTTTATTGTAATGAAGGCAATTACTTTTACATGGAAATAAAGTATATTTGATAAACTGAATAAAAATGTTTTTAGGTTTGTAATTAGGTTTTGGTTATCAATATTTTGATTGCAATTACTGGATACAAAAAACCAAAATAATTTAGTAGTTGTCACAATTATTAGTAGATCTGTCAGTGACAATTTTTAGTTCAATATACAGAGGAATTAGTTTTGGTTGCAATTGAAGCCGGCAACCAATGGATGACATATTCAAGGACTAATAAAACATTGAAGGTATCCAAAGCGGCACTTCAATATAAAGTTTTCGAGAAAAATAAAGACAAAACAGTCCAATAGATTGAAAATATTACAATAAAAGGTTATCTACCTAAAAAAGTATATCTTTTACTGACAATTCTGTAAATTATAGTGAACATCCCTGTTTCACTCATGAGCATGTGAATTTTTCTTTGGACGTGGAGATGTTAGAACAGTACCGTCAGTTGGGGTGAAATTGATTAAAATAAAAATGTTTTAAATATTTTCTTAGAAATTACAATACTATAAGTAATGGTACATAGAGCAAGAGCAAATTTTTCGTATAAAAATAACGTGATTTAGCCACATTTACCTTATACCAAAAGTTGACATTAACAGAGATACAGGGTGTTAAAGTTAAAAAAAAATCTGATTTTTCGCATAACTGATAAATACATTGCACTATAGACAAAAATTTTGGTATAGCGGGGTTTCTTTAATTAAGAAATTCTAATTTGCTAACTGATTGTCAGTAACTCATAGGGGGCGCCACCCGCGCTACCTTGTATTATTCTAAAGTATCATAACTTTTTTGTGCCTTCAGGTACACTTATTCTAAATAGATATTTTGATTAACCTACATTTTTTAAGTAAAAAAGGTATACCTTCTAAATGTTGATACAAGCAACCGTTTTTAAAAGATATTTGCCTTCAAAGTCTGACGTACGTTTATTTTAAGTTATGTAAATGTGAATTTTTCGCAGTAGGTTTCAAAATAAAAGTAATAAAACTGACTCTTAAATAGTTTATATCAAATATTACTTTACAGACATTATTATTACACATATTTTTTAAATTTCTAAAGCAAAATTAAATGAAAACCAAAACAAAATTTATTTTCAAAAATAAGTATGTGGGAAATGACCTTTTTCATTTAAAGGGATTGTAAACAATTAAAAATCTAGCTGTCTTTTATTAAAACTCATCTCCAAATATCTGCTTTGACCACCCAGACTATTAAAATTTACTTGTGCGGACTCAGAGATTATATCTCACATCTCTATGTTAGAAAATAAATTACGTCTTAATTTTTTGGATTTTCTCTATTGAAATTTTTAAAATTTAGGTAAAAATATCATCAGCAAATTACTATCTAACATAAATTAGTTACAAGGCTGTGTTATGATTACTTTTTTTTTCAAGCCTACTTCGAAAATTTATTATCTTAGTAATTTAAAACCAAGGCACGTCAAGCTTTAAAGGCAAATATCTTGGAAACGGTTGCTCGTATCAACTTTCAGAAAGTACACCTTTTTATGTAAAAAATATAAGGAAATAAAATAACCCATTTAAAATTAATATACGTGGGTGCACAAAAAAGTTATGATGGTTTAGGATTATGCAGGATAGCGCAGGTAGTGCCCCCTTTCAGCTATTGGTAATATGTTAGCAAATTAGAGTTTGTCGACTTAAGCAACTCCCTTGTGCCAAATTTCGTGCCTTTATTACAGTTCATTCCATAATTATAAGAAAAAATCGAAATTTTTGTTTCAACTTTGACACCCTGTATCTCTGTTAATATCAAATTTTGTTAAAAGGTAAATGTAGCTAAATCACATTATTTTTATTCGAAAAATCCACTATTGCTCTGTGTACCACTACTTACGGTCCAAATGGAGGAAAAATATTTAAATATCTAAAGGATGACAATATGAATATTACTACCTCAGCTTTTAATCTGTGGTCTGTATATAGGAAAAAAGTGTTAAACAATCTCATATACACTTTGGGGTGACATTGTTTAGTGTTTCCAGTAAGGGTGATAATATTCAGTGGGCTTTGATTATCATAACTCACTTTTAATAAATATAAATAGAAATAAATCATTGTCGATCCTTTATTTGTGAAAAAGAATATATTATTCTGACAATGTACAAACTAAAAAACATTTCTTACTAAATTGTACACATAAAAATAATTTATTTTATTTCAAATTTGTTAGTAACTTTGTCAAACATCAATTTAGAAAAGAAGCACAATCACCTGATGAATCGATACTAGTGTCCAAGGTTCTGCCGGTAAAAAACAGTTACCACGACCAGAGGTATTAAAACAACATACCTATAAATACACAAACACAAATGACCATGTGACAACTCTATTCACCAAAAAGCTTACACAAATGCAGCTTAAATCCTAATAGAAATACGAAATAAGAATAACTCTAGCTGGATGGAACATCTTTCCACATTTCCATCGATCATTATTTTGGCTAAAACCTTAAAAAAGCGATAACGAAGAAGTAAAAATTATATCTTTTAAGAAAAGAGGATAAAAAGAAAGAAAAAAAAAGAGAACAAAAAAAGCTTGAAAAATTAAAAGAAAATACATAAAAACAGGAAAAGTCAAAAATAAATACACATTCTCTATATACGTGGATATATGTATATATATACATGTATCTTGGAAACATTTTCCAAAAAATAAATGAACCACCATATTGTTCAATTTTTTTGCAAAGCCACTTCCTTTTAGTAATTAGTGGTATTAAAAGATGCATCCAGTGCTTTTCAATATCAGTAATAAGTTAGAGGGACGTCTAATAATGACATTTGCTGGTGCCATCACCCCACAAAAGAGTAGAGAAAAGTTCAGAGAGGCCTTTTTCAAGTATATGGTATAATATGAAGTAAGTAGGGTTGACAAAAAAAGGAAACGAAAAACTTCTAAAGGAGTATCGTCATGATTTGTCGCCGTACTTTGTATCAACTTTAAATGAAAATAATTAGACTTGATGAACAGTTATAAGTAAATTAAAATCCCAGGCATAATCTATTTTTCCATAAATAGAAAACAACTCAGTTTGGACTTAAATAAATGAAAGAGAAATTGCAAGCGACTAATGGTTACACTTAAAAGAGGATTATGAATCTCTAACACTTCTCACTAACTAGGCTTTTTGCAACAAATTCTGAGATTTGTTGAAGATTCATAATTGGTATTTTTAAACGATGTTTGGAAAGTAGTTACAAATTTTAAGATGCAATAAAACTGTAGTTCCGAATTATACTACAGAAGCACCTATAAAATACTTCAATACTAGATCTTCTACAACAGTAGCTACAGAAGATGAATAAATATAATTATTTAATTACCAATCAGTTGATATATATCATACCAGATTTGTATCCATCATTTTTAGATGCAATAGTTCATCGGTGAAGAAACAAAAAATCCATTTTTTTCAGATTTCAAGAAAAAAACTGCTTTAAACGAATAAGTGCAATTTTGCTTTGGATTTTAATGCATGTGAAATATAATAAAAGTTAATTGTTGGTTATGAATAAATGTTACTTTTCTGATTAGTATAAAATATCAAACTGTTTACTGTACAAGATTAAAGGAAATTATACTTTAATTTGAAAATGCACGTCGTGATTAGAAGAAACGCTAACCTGAAATTTCTAGAGAAAATTAAAATTTGAACAGTTTTGGAAAAAAATCGAAAATTTGGGAAGGTATCTGAAATCTATTTTAAAAAATTGGGACTTTAAAGTCAAAATTTGGAAATACAGATAAATTAAAAAAAAAAGATCGAAATTTGTAAAAAGGGATAAAAAAAGGTAAAATTTCGGAAAAAAGTGCGAAAATTTGAACATACAAAGTTTTCAAAAAGAATAAAGGTTTTCAAAAAAAAGTAGCAAGTCTCAAAAATATCGAAGCAAACTTTGAAAAAATCGAAATTTGGCAAAAAATTGCCATTTTTTTTAAAGTTTGATCAAAAAATGGACCTTTGAAAAATCAGAAGTTCCAAAGAAATTCGAAACTTTGATGAAAGTCGAGAATTGAAAAAAAAACAATCAAAAATTTAAAAAATAAATATCGAAATTATCGATAAAGTTGAGATTTTCAAAAAGAAAATGGAATTTTTTCAAAAAAAATAGATTTCCGAGATTTTAAAATATCCTAAAAAGGTCGAAATTTTAGAAAAGATCAAATCTTTCAAAAATCACTACATTTTAAAAAAGTAATAATTTTGAAAAACATCAAAATTTGAGGAAAAGTCAGAAATCTTAAAAAAGTGCAAATTTTGGAAAGTCTTAATTCTTAAATAAAATCGTAAAAAAATTCAATCTTTCAAAAAATTCAACATTTTCAAATTTAAAGCTTTAAAACTGAATTTTTTAGAAATAATTGCAATTTTCGAAGTTTAATAAAAAATCACAGTTTTAAATAGAAGCAAACGTTTTTTATTAAATGTCGAATTTTGAAAAATGCAAAATTTTAAAAAAAGTCGTAAATTTTAAATAAGTGTTTTAAAAAGTAGGAAGTTTGAAAAAAGCAAAATTATGAAAGGCACGCACCGCTGGTTGAAAGGTCCTGCTGGGTGGCATTGGATTTATATGATACATCCAATATCGAATAAATTTACCGATGTATTGAAACATATCGATATATTTTTTCGATGCATCAATTAAATATAGTATCTATGTTTTAAAAATCTTGTGCATCCCTATCACTTTGGCAAATATCGCACTGACAAGCGTCATGTGAAAAATAATCGCCAATTTCAAGTTCGTCCCTACTTACATATATGACACGCTCTTGTTTGTTTCAAAGCTTTCAGTTTTAGATCAAACACTCGCATGTTTTAACCTACTTCATTCCAAAGGCAAAACAAATTGAATAATATAAAACTTCAAATAACTAACAAAGCAACTTAGCAATCCATTCCTTCAAGCTAAATATTTCTTTGACATATAAGTCCTTCAGAAATAACAATGTCTTTTGTGAGCTTCATTTAAATTTTATAACAATTCAGTTCTACATGAAACCTTAAGAAGCGACAAGAATTTTATTTTCTATTGTACCTAACGTTGGAAAATGTGACTTAGAATTTAATCTACGAAATACATGTACTTAATAAATTAAAATCCAATTTTAAAAGTCATCTTAATTTTCGGGTATACATTGAAATCGTTAATTTTTATCTATGCATATTTCGGGCTAGAGGATACAATATTCTTTACAATGCATAGAAGAGCTTGAGAAGCAAATGAAAAGCAACACTAATGCGGGTACATTCACCTGTCACTAACAAATTCTGTGATTGATATTTTTATCTCGTCGCCCCTGCAAGTATATATCACTGCCGCATACGTGTTTCTAAAGAGAATTACCTGTCTGGTAGGGCTCTAGAGAAAATAAAGTTACAAAACGAGCAAAAAACGCGACATGTTTAAAGGAAAATTAAAATTTACAAGACGATGCTTAACACTAGATTGCTAAGCTTCATCGATCGCGGTATTATCAAGCACTATCTAGAGGCGTTCGTTATCAGCCATAGAGGTTTTGAGATTATAATGGAGGGACGCCTTTATCCAGAATTCCTGCCTTTCTGCGAGACTAAGAACGGCGCTCCTCTGTAGATAGGTGGGCTACTAGTAAGCCTTTGATTGATGATCTTCTGATTAATTCCAATAATGGAACTTTATGGGAGAACACGACGGTGATTAAGCTTGGCATGTTTGAAGCTGTTAAAAAGTAAAGGCGTCGCCGTGAAAAAACCCACGATTTTTGCCCCGCTATGATTGTAATTTTCACTTAAAAAGCTAAATAGAGCGAAAATGTAAGCCGCCCAAATATCAGTCAAGCTATAAATCATAAAGCCAAAACCTTTCACGTTTATAAAGCATTAAGAACATATCGCCCGGAAAACACTTCGTGATTTTACATTACATTAAAGACTTTCAAACTGTCATGAAAACGTAAATATTTATGTCGTTTATTTGCATGCGAAATTGAAGCAGTTCGGGGTAATTTAAAAAAACACATTTTGCAAAACTCACCAAGAATGTATAAAATATCTTCGTAGATTAGGACATTTGGGGACTCACCTGAAACAATAAATTATATTGTTATTGTTTGCGATAAACTTTTGATTATATTGAGTAAATATTGTGACAAATTTCTATTACAAATATAATATTCGAAAATACAGGGTATCCCATATTTCGTCCCTTGTTTTTGGAATCTTGCTTATTTGCAGAACTACAATTTCGATGTTGGTTAAATTATGGCAAGCTCCTTATTTTAGTACTAAAGAATTTGCAAAGACAAATTCGTAAATTCGTAACATTAAAATGTATTTTTGGTAAAAGAATTCATTTAATTTTTACACTTTTCTCGAAATGTATCGGTGCCAGAGGTTTTTAGTGAACAAATTATTAGAGCACATTTGCATAATATGTACCGATGTGTTCCGAATAACATTATACACGATTTTTATAGTGTAAACCTCCCCTATGTGTATTATAATTTCAAAAAGAAGACACACAAGCAACATACAGACCCAGCAGTGCCCAACGTATTAGTTGATTTGGACCCAAATCACAATTTAAAAATTGTAGGCGAGCCACACTTCAGTACTTGAAAGTTGATGATTAAAAAAAAGATGGGCATCCCAATCTTTAGTATCAAACATGGGCATTTTCAAAGCCACAGAGGTGAAAAATAAAAATAAATACGCTAACAAAACTTAAAAAATGATGCCTAAAATAAAACGCCAAACTTCGAGAACTTAAAATAATATTTCTTTATAGTTATCGCGAGCCACATGAGACTCGTGAGCTACGAGTTAGATAACACTGATATAGAGACTAGAGCGACATGGATTTTTCTTATATTCCGTATTTTATTATATTAAAAAATAAGCTTAATACAAAACATCCTTACAACTAAATTATCAAACAGAATATTTTTATTTGTTGTAAGAAACTTTTGGCAACTATGGGATTAAATTTGAAAAGTGTGCCGCAGCATAGCAAAACAATGCCGCTAATCATATAAATTAGTTTTTTTTACCTATAAACTTGATCATGGCTCCATTCTTTTGTAAAATTTTACTTACTGTCTGGGTAGTAAATTACCTATACAAATTTCTGATTAAATTAGGATTGTTGTCCATTTCGTCCCTGGTTTCTTGAGTTTCTTCTATAAAGGCAATGGATTCTTACCTAGTATGCTGATAAACAATATTGTTATTTACTAAATTGTCAAAATTACATTGTAAAATTATATTATATTTTGACAATTTCTAAAGACGGAGTTACAGTAGGCAAGAATAGCTGTAGGATCTTTTTATAAAGACAACTGTATAGGGGCTTTGGTTATAAACGCCCCCCACCCCATAGCTCAAGAAAAATAGATTTTTGTTACAAAGGGAATAAATACGATTTTTTTTTTAAATATCTTCACTTCGACTTAATTAATAAATGCAGACAATTCCCCACCAAGATCATGTGCGGATTTGCCGCCATATTGATTTAACTATGAAGAATTTTGTTTTTTATCAGTAATTCACAGAATTTTGGTCTAACAAAGAAATGTTTTTCATAAAAGTTAGAAAGTTTAAAATTTGCTACAAAAATTTTATTTGCCATTTTTGGTAGATCTAATCGTTACTGAGAAAATGTCACATGAATAACATGCTTTTGGATAATTGCAATGATTTCAAAGTCACCCAAAAGGTACAGCAAGTGATACGTTTTTTAACCGATTTTGCCAAAATGCCTAATGTACTATTCGGTTTTAAATTAAATTCGCAATTTATTGACGAGAGGAGTCTTTTAATTGGTCTTAATGTTAAGTTCTTGATCTTATAACTTACCTTCATGTCACCATCAAAAAAATCATTATAAGAGTATCGATAAACGTTTCAAATAGTATGGTATGTATAATGATTTTAAGCGGCATCGTATGTCGACTAAGGTACATACAGTCTCCTAATTACCAACTTTTTTTGCCCTTTTTGTTGTTCCTAAAATAGGTAAAAATGTATAATACGCACCATCAACCAACCATCTTTGCAACAAGTAATCTGACTTTGTTTTAGGTTAGGTTAGATTATATATGGGTGGTTTCGTAGTTGTCTTCGTCCACCCCGAACGTCGACCTAAGGAGATCTTTTGTGCATACCCTGATCTATGTAGTTCCCAGGTTCAAAGTCTTGTAGAAGTTTATTATGGAGCTGGGATTTAGTTTTTCCACATCTGAGGGGTCGTACCTTTTGCGTGCAAGCGCATCGTACTTGCATAGCACACGTTCTGCAATCTCCACAGCTTCTGCGCAAAAGCGACATAGGTCTGTTTCAGCCTGATCCATTTTCTGGAAGTGATACCTCATAGGGCAATGTTCTGTTAAGAGGCCGGTTAGGATCCTCAATTCGGATTTGCTGAGTTCTAAGCACACCTTTGTCTTTTCAAGCGTTCCAGATATGAATCTTTTCTCTTGTCGTATTCCTGGATATGATCTCCAGTGGGATATTTTTGACCTTGTTTCCCATTTTTTAACCTTGTTGTCGATTTGACTTTTAGAAAAACCAAAAGCCGGTTCAGGTCCAAGAAATGACGATGCAGGTCCTTCTCTAGCAAGTTGGTCCACAGCTTCATTCCCTTGTATTCCTTTGTGGCCTGGCACCCACTTAAGGCTGATACTGTTGTGTTTAGCCAGTTGCTTTAAAGTTTCTTGACTCTCCCATACTAGTTTGGATTTGACAAGGTAGCTGCTGAGAGCCTTTATTGCCGCTTGGCTACCAAAGTTAATGTATACCTTTGTTCCTTTCAGGTATCTTCAAAGGCACTCGTAGGCGCAGAGTTCTATTGCATATATTTCAGTTTGAAAGACAGTTGGGTTTTTCCCCGAGGCTTTGGAAAACCTATATTTGGGGCCATAAGTTCCCACTCCCGTCTTATAAGCTGTCTTTGATCTATCTGTACACCAGATAGATACTTTGTGTTTTTCTTTAGATACTGATTGAGCGTCAGTGTGACTATCTAAGTCCACCTCAAAGGAATGATCAAATTCGTACCTGGGTTGCATGTAATCAACCGATCTTGCTAAAATCACGGGGCTACATTCTTTGAGGATTCCCATTTAATCAGCGAAGTCTCCTTCTTTAAATTGTTTTAATTGCAGTAATCTTGAGGCTTCTTTGATCGCCTCTCTCTTCACTAAAAGGTGCGAAGGAGTTAGACCTAGGATTACCTCCATTGCTGCTGTTGGGCAGGTCTTCATTGCGCCTGTTATGACCAGACATGCATACCTTTGAACTATGTTCAGTTGGTTTTGTGCTGTCTTTTTCGTTATTTTTAGCCACCATACTAAAGAAGCGTATGTGATCAGGGGTGTAATTATCATTCTATATGACCAATAGATCATTTTTGGTTTCATACCTCAGGTTTTGCTGAATAATCTGCGGCACGTTTAGAACGCTGTTGTGGCTCGCTTGATTATTTTAGTCAAATGAGGATTCCAGGTGAGCTTTTGGTTTAGGACTATTCCTAGAAATTTAGTCTCACTTGAGAAGTAAAGTTAAACTCCATTCATAGTGAGAGGTGTTATATTTAGCTACCCTACTCTTCGTGAAAGGAATTATAATTGTTTTATTTGGGTTCACACTTAACCCTTGTTTTAAACACCAGTTGTTAATAGTCTTCAGGGCTTTTTGCATTAAAATCTGACCGGATTTTATCGTTTTTGCCCCTGATAATGACAGTAATATCATCTGCATAACCGTTTGCTTCAAAGCACGAGTAATGCAGTATATTTAGGATGTCACTAACCATGATGGACCACAGCAGTGGAAATAAAACACCGCCTTGGGGACAACCTTTTGCTGCGCTGACTGTGACTAAATCACTGCTTAAGGTTGTTTTGATCCTCCTACCGTCTAACATGGAGACGATCCAATCGGTGGTAGGTTTCTAAACACCTTTTTTGATAGCTCTTGCCTTTATGGATTCATATGAGGTGTTATCAAAAGCACCCTCTATGTCTATAAATCCACAAAGAGCTATTTCTCTGTTTGAGTGTGCACTTTCTATATTTTTGACGAGATTGTGTAAGGCTGTCTCTGTGGATTTGCTTTCTTTTGTTTTAAACATTTATTTATTTAGATCCCGTCAACGTATTATTTTGATAACGACGATGAAGATGAATGTAAATTAATTCATAAACTTAACCTTGAAACCAACAAAACATCGCTTTCGGCAAAAAATCTCAATTTAACGGAAGAGGTAAAGTAGAATAGGCTTTCTGGGGATATCGCTTAAAAAATACGTTCTATATCTTTTGAGTAATGCAGGAATGAACGCGGCTACCCAAAGAAACGCTACTCATGGGACCTTTCCTAACGACTAATTTTATAAAAAATGGCAAATAATATTTTTGTAGCAAATTTTAAGCTCTAAAACTTTCATAGAAAACATTTTTGTTATATTTAATTTGTTGAAATTATTGGCCAATAAACCAAATTTTTTATCTTCATATCCATCTAGCCACTGTTCCGCACATTATCTTCGCGGGCAACTGACTGAATATATTTATTAAACCAAAGTGAAGATATTTCTAAAATAAAAATTTAGTATTTAATTTTTTGCAGCAGGAGTAATTTTTCATCTATCTTTCCTGGACTACCAATTAATTCTCGAAATTTAATAAATATAAAAAAAGTTAAATACCAAAGGTTCACGAAACCGCTTAAATTTGACATAAGTTTGTGACATTCAGGGCGTTGCGTTTTTTCAGGATCAAAGTCAACTTTGGTTTTTTAAATAGAACATCCCAATTATTTTTCATTTTTGAGTTCTCGAAATTAAACGTAATATCGAAAAGGTAAAATTATTGCCGAAAATCAAAATTTTGAGTTTACAAAAAAAGTTTTGGGCGGAAAACAAAAAAAAATTGAAGTTCCAAAATTTTAAAAATAAATCCAAGTTTCGAAAAAGTCAATATTTTTCATATTAAAATTTTTTAAAGATCTTGGGTAAAAAGATTTGAGAAAATTTCTAAGAAACATCGAATGTTCGAGTTAATGTGGATATTAAAATGACCTAAAATCTATAAAACACTTCTTGAAAGTTGCGGAGTGTTAAAATTTCAAAAGCGAAGTCGAAAGTTTCTTAAAAACTTTAAAAAACAGAACAAAATTTTCAATTCGACATCTTAAATATTTTTTTGTAAAACTGTTATTAAAAGTGACATTTTTAGTTCATTGATAAGTGAACTAAAAATTGACTTTTATAATGACACGTGACAAAAACACTTTTAACACTAGTGCGAAAAAGTTTTTTCGCACTAGTGTTAAAAGTAAATATAGCAGTGTTTCCCAAACTTTTTTTGCCCTAACCTGGTTGTTTTTAATATTTTCCCTTCGCCACCCACTAAAAGATGTTTTAATTATATCTTAATGCTGGAAAGAACTAATCATTTGCGAGTATGAAAACAATTCTGCAGCCTGGTATTTTATTTTTGTGGTCCGCTGCCGGGTTGTGACCCACTGTTTAGAAAACACTGATATATAGCAATATGCAATATAAAATAGAAAGCTGTACTGGTAAAATTAGAAAGATATTTTTTTTGGTTGAACGGACTGGTCCAACAATATTGTGTTTCCAAACATTAAAACATTCAAAATAGTTATAAATTATTTATAATATTAATATTACTATTACAGTCTGAACGGTTACTTATTTTAGTTTTCCTGAGAAGTAATTGCAGAGGTATTTATGCAAAGTATTCCGTGCAAAAACCAGGTCGGATGTTGCTTTTAGTCTTCATAATATAAAACAAAGATTTTTCAATATCATGCAGTGTTAATTTACAAAATTCTTGAGAGCGACAGACTCCAAATAATCCAAAAACTGACGCAACATTTTACTGCATATTTGGTGTCTGGAGCTTCATTCAAAAAAATCTTGTACGCTGGTTTTAATACTTGCTTATATCCTAGTTTGATTTAAAAACTAGCTTTTATCATAGAGAGATTCCATAACTTAGAATTTCCTTCGGCGTAAACCAAAAATATATTTTTAGTGAAGTTATCCGCTAGATTCTTTATTTCATACCATCATATTTTTGTCCCGATTTCTGGAGCAATAAATCTCAGTTGATGTATTTGGTGTTTCTTCAACATCAGATGGAATAATAAAATTGCTTTAATTTCCAATCTTTTCTTCAAAATTCATGTTTATTAGCCATAAAATCTACAATATTTTAGGACAGGTTCAATTGTGGTTACTAATTAACATTAAACAACTTACAATTGTTTTACTTAGTTACACTCTATCCAATACCTGACTTGATTGTCAGATGTAAATGTCAAATATGTAATTCAACACGCAAACAATAAATCTAAAATTCAACCCTAGGGACAGCATTTTCTCTTTTAATTTAACAGTTTTACAAAAAATATTGTATGATACACTTGTTAAAAGTGATTTTATTTTGTTCGTGGGGTTGCTCCACTCGCTACGCTCGTTCCGCAATACTCCCCACTCACAAAATAAAATGTCACTTTTAACACTTGTATCATAAATAACTATTTATAAAGGTAAAATTTCAAGAAACAAGTTGACATTTCGAGAAAAATGCTCTTTTAAGTTCGTAAGTTTGGAAAAAAGTCGTCACATCAAGACTTAGGGTAAGATTTAAAGTTAATATTTGAATTTTAACAAAAACACTCTTCAAACTTACACAGAAATAGATATACATATGTATATACATATACATGATCTATAATTCGAAAATGTTCTATTTAAAAAAAAGATAAAGTGGTGGTTAAGGATGATAGTTAAACTTAGTGAAAATGTGAAAAAATATGTCTCCTCTGATATATTTGCGTTTTTCATAAACATTTAAAAAATTATTTAGGGTGGATAATTTTCATTAAAAAGCACTGAGTAATTAGGTAAAGGGGAAGAGGAACGTTTCTAAATGCCCCAGTTGATAATTAAACTATAACATTCCATTTAAAAATAAACTTAAAAATGAACCGTAAATTGTTCAGTAGTTTTGCATAAGCTTGAACATTGTTGTAATTGCCCTTTTCTCTGGTTTCTTTATATCAAAATATGGCCAGTTTCCATTTTCGTTAATTAAAACTCTCAACGACCCAAACAATTGTTCCAAATTTTTGATCATATTGGCTTAGCCCCGCTATTTAATTAGGGACGCTCCCTGCATGTATATGTATATATCAGTTGCAAAACCCGTCAGGTCCAGTATGGTGCTACACAATAATTCGACTTTAATTACTTAATAATTTATTGTCTGCAACAAACACATATCCATATGTTTTGCCAGCAATTATGTTTACCGTTCCGTTAAATATGGTTCTCGTGAAAATTGAAGTATTAGCTCAAATCGTTACATCTCTACGGTTAATTAAATTTTCACACACACGTTTTCAAAAATATTAAGTCTTTCAATTCACGACATACTAGCTCAGTTGATGTAGAATAAGGTGAATTACAAAATAAAAATTTTTCATCAAATAAATCATTGTTTGAGAATAGGAAAACAGAACTTCACCCTAAAAAAATAGAGGGTAGGTACTATCTCCATCTCCAATTTAAGATTATGTTAATCATATCGTGCATGAAAACTGCTTGCCCTATTTAAAAGAACAGTCGAAGTTTTGTCTAGACTAAAATATTACCTTATAAAGATGTGATATTTCCAACACTTTCCTTGATGGAATTGTTCAATATTTATAACTCATAATTCAACAAAAAATATAACAAATAAGCATACAAAATCCTTCAACTTCTCAATAAAATCCTTGCTTTTCCGGACCGATTTCGTTTTACAGAATTGACAGAGGATCATAGATGTTATGCAGAAAATTAATTCAGCCATTTGGTGCTTATCATAATTTAGGACATAAAGCTATGTAGGATAAAGAACTTGCTTTATTGTTTAATACTGCACAAATCCATTATCATTTTCTGTGATGGTTATGTTTTGATTAAAAGCATAAATAAAAATTTAATGGCAGAATCAGATTTGTTTTATGTTTAAATATTGATTGATATACAAACGTAAATGCCGAAAAAGATGAGATTTGGAGTGTTTACTCTGCTGTAATTAAAATTTAAATGAAACAACTTGAATTAAAATACGTAATACTGCACAAAATTCATGCCCAATGGGCGCTTTACGAAAATTCACATCGTAATTTAACTCTGCACAAAAAAGATGTCAACTACTATTTTTTGTAAAAAGTAGTTTTCAAATTATTTTTCAATGGAATAGTAGTTCTTTAAAAAAAGTTTTTAACGGATCAATTACTAAAGGAATTTTCACGAAATTTTGTTTAGATGTCAAGTAGGATAGGCTACGTTTTACCCAGGAAAACTGTTTGAGATACTCCCACACTAACATTCCATACAGAAAGAGTAAAGAACCTTTCGCCATTTTCTATTTAAATCACAGAACACCATTTGTAAATAAATGATATGACAGTGACGACAGCGTCATGTAACGATAGGGCTAAATGTTTGATTATTTTATTATATTGGTCTGAGAGCATCATCTAACAGCGCAACTCCGCTGTTCAATATACAGCTGGGAACTCGTTAGCCATCTAAATATACAAATGATAGTTTCGCGGAATTTAAACAAAACACAATCTGCACAGATTATTTAAAGCTGTGCATAGTTAATTAAGTTAATTCTATGACGTTTATCCAAATAGAACGCAACTTGGACTATATATAGTCTCTGCGTGGATAGTGAATCATCCCATAGATAGTCAATAGTTAAAACACAAACACCTAGCAAAGCGATTGCTCTCTAGGAAGGTCCTAGAAGACAAGGATTCTAATGCAGAGAGACCATTGGGTTTGAACATTTATTTTAGATTCGAAATTTGAAAACCGCGGTAGTACTAAGAATCACAAGGAGGACGTCCGTTGATTCTATAGTACTTACTTGCCGGAAAATTTGTTGGCATTTGAGTTCGATATACCGAACTGATGATATCAAAGAAGATCGAACCGGTCTTTGGTTTCCAAACTTCGAATCTAATAAATGTTCAAACGTTTATCCAAACTAATTTTATAAATGAAAAAGTATTTTTGATCGACAGCGCCATGTATCGCCACGTCACAGTAATCTGTTGTATCTGGTTTTTAATTAAAACCAAATACAAATTAAAATATTCAAACAAGACAAGTTGATGCGGCAATTTACTTTCTTTAATTTTGAGCAGTTCTTCCCTTAAGTTGTAAAGGCAATTATTCAAGTAATTCCGCAGGCAAAGACGTGAATAATAGCCACTATTTTAAAGAATTGTAAATTCTAAATATCGTAGAACGCCACCAAATAAGGGTTAAATATACCAATAATTTTTTTTACCCTTGTGGCAATACTAGAAAACAGTTATAAGCTGAAATTTCCTTGACATTATTTGCTTGGAAATGCAATATTATTTCAGATATATACATTTTCCCTAATATATAATTAGTCATTAAATATGTTTAGATAACGATTAGTAAACATGAATATATTTTTCCACACTTTATGTTTATATCATTAAAATTATGGTCACATTAGAAATATTTTTACCAAGAAATGTCCTAATGTACACATGCAAGTCTTATCTTAATAAGTGACAACTTTCCAATTGCCCTGCAATACTTCAAGCCCCGACAATTTTCTTGGAGAAAAGACAAAGTTAACAGTTGCTTTTTTATTTCAAGTGTAACAATATATCTCCCGCAAAGTCTTCCTAACTGAATGTAATTAAAAAACTTTCGGCGGTTGACGTAACTTGCCATCCGTAAGCCGATTTAGTCGCCATTTCTTTTCAGGCCAGACTCCGCTTATCTTCGAGACATAAATTTGCTTGGGCCAACATTTGAATGTTTCTTTTTAAACCGGAAGTAGGTCGCAGTGTGGCGAACACTTCGGTAGGGCGGAATGCAACAAATTGCACTGAAAGTTTTCAACTTGCGCTGAAAGCTTTATTGAGACACTATATGTATGTATTTAAAAATTTGAATGATATATTCGGGCCATATACAGTATCAATCCTTTTCTTGTCAAATTGCATATTACAGTTAAATATTTTAGTATTTCGGCTGTAGTCCCTGGAATGTAATAATTTTGGGCCACCGCGTTAGAAGTCAAAAACAAGCATCATTTATACATGCATACCCGGAAATCCCATGAATATATTTCGCCAATCAGCTAAAGGCAGATGGCTTTAGAGAAACGGCATAATAAATCATTTCTCATTGACAGTCAATTTCGAACTAGGCGATTAATTAAACGTACGGAAGACAAGCTGAACTTGTAGATCTATTGACAGCGTGGTTTAAACTAAAATATAGTTGGAGCTTGCAAGTAAAATACACCATTTATTTCCTTCTGAATCCGGAGTTTTAATAACCATTTGAACCGGCTAACCAATTTATAAGAACGTTCGTAAAATTTGAGGTACGTTTTTAATTTTAACCGTAATAAACTTCATAGAATTGCACAGAAAAAAAACGAGGCATTAAGATGCACTAATTACTATTGTTTGTTTAGAAAATAAACATCGAAGGGCAAACAATAGAAATAGAGCTTCATAGGGAGCTTTATACAAATTAAACAATGAAAACTTTCATTTAAATTTAAGTTGTTATATCTCAAACAATAACTTTTGAAGTGTACGCTTTTAGAACAATGCATTTCTAGGAAAACTTGGTTAAACTTTTTATCTCTGTTAATCCGTACCCTAAGTTCCAACTTATGCAACATTACGGTGGATGTATTTACTAGTTATATTTATATTACAATTCTAATGTTTCTATTTTTTTTATGTTTAATCCACTTCCATAGGGCAACCCCATTACGCCTTCGAAGCACTGCGAGTAGGATGCGGAAACAAGGATAAATGACAATGAACCGCCTTCTTAAACAAGGATAGGTTGTAATTTTTGGGAAAAAATTATTTTGGTAATGAGTTCCATAGCTTGGAAGTTCTACAGAAAAGAGTCTCCGCTGGATCGCACAGAAATTTGCTGTGTGTTGTATCGCCTCGGATGAATTAATTCAATTTTAGTGTGTTTCATTGAAGTGATTTTTGTCATTTGCAAAAAATCTTGTCAATTTTTTTACATAAGCCATAAGCTAGACAGATTAAATAAATGGTTGTTGTGTCTTACAATTAGATATAATTTTTCTGTTTGCGCCGGAGATTCCCATGCAAAAGTTACATATACAAATAACAAAATAGTAGCAGAAGTAGCGGATGTACATCAAAAGTTGATTCAAGACTGTTTTAGAAATAAATGTATGTAAATTTCTGAATTCCAAATAAAATGCAACCCTAGTCTTAAAAAACTAAAACAAACAACAGTAGCCATGAAGATTTGATATGTCTGTAGCCTTCTGTTCCCTTTGTATTTTTCACGCACGATCGATTTTGATAAAGCATCTTAAAATATAAGATTTTCCAATATGGAAAAGATACGTCTCGGATTCCTGTCACGATCAAACAAAAGAGGTATAAAACTCGATCTTATGCCTGGGACTAAACGCATTAGGTATGCAAAATGTATTGGCAAGAATTGTCGAACTTGTGTTTGTTGGAAATGCCTTTCAGCTTGGACGGACGCCGCAGAACGTTCTTGCTGGATTATGAGCCAAATAGTTTTGCAACGGCAAAGGAGAATTAGTTTCCAGGATTTCAAGTCAAATCCGGGCCCAACGACGCCTTTGGGTCCAACCGCAGTTTGGGCGCTTATCAAAGGTTTATTAGGGGGAGGGAGGATATCACGATTACTTGACTTCCAATAGTTCTTTGAAGGCACAAACAACACATTTCCCCCGGGAGATAACTATAATATATATATCACTAGTTTAAGGTAGACGCGTACGTGATTTAAAAACTGTTTTGAAGCTAAGAGTGCAAACTTTTTATTAAAAGAAGATCGTAAAATTGAAAGTCTTTTAAGTGGCGTGCACTTTCCAGACACACATAAATTTAATACAAAATAAGACCCATTACAAACGCTCTATACTAAATCCACCCTCGCAAAATGCTTTTAACTACCTTTCTCCTGCTTGTTAACCGTAACTACTTATTCGATGAAGAGGAAAGACATAAATATAGTCAATCTGATAGTTAATGTAAAATTTAAACGCAATACCGTACTAATCGACAATTACATATATTCAATAGATCTTAAATCTTGTGGAATTGCTTAAAACATATACTGAATAAAATATTGTTAAGAACTGATTGCGTTAAATTTTAAATTAGTAGTTGCGAAATATATGGATAGTTTTAGCAGTATTTACCAGGGTTGTTGCGTCAGAAAAATGTCTCATATACAGTTGTTCATCTCTCTCCGACCCTATATAGATTCCAGATGCTTTGAGATATGGACGATTTCCAAACATCGGTTGGATATAAAGATGCGCCAGGCATGTGCAACAAAGGCCCACGGGCCGCCGGCCCAGACAGTGTTTTATACTACTGTTCGCGCAACATGCCTTGAATTGATTTGATACGGTACGCGTAATAATTTTTAAGTTTTATTTAATTAAACTAAAGTGGTCTCCGTTTTGTTAATAAACATTTTTTATTTTGAGATTTTTGTAGTATATTCAATCCGGCCTACGATACGATTTCATAAGATCTTTTTATTTGGCCGACAATATTGACCAATTTTAAGTTACACATCCCTGGTATATGAGCTCCCCTAATGTGGTTCATTCATGTTATATAATACGTTAGGTTTTTTTGTTAAATAGTGTTTAAATTTACATTACACACTATATCCCAAAAGTCCTGGAATGACAAGAAAACCGGATTAATTGTGAATTTTAGGTAAAGTTCAGATATGCCTTAAAAAAATGTATTCGTCATTTTTTGACCCATAAACTAAAGGTTTCATTAACCTCTCGTGAGTTCTTCCCATTTTTTAAATTGCACAGTATGGCTTGTGATACGTCATTTAAAAGATAACTTCATTACCTTCACAATAGCATAGAATTTTGTAAAAAAATTTAAAACGAAGGATATACAGCTATTTTGTAATTGAATTGAAATTAAGAAATATTTGATTAAATCAAGTTTGTTAGATAATAATCATGGAAACCGCATGTCATTTTATAATAAAGTAACTTTATCGAATTATTGATTTGTTAAATTTTTCAATAAATATTTAATCAAATATGGCGCTAAACGAAAGAGAGCGAATAACGATTTTGATAATGAGAGGATAAGGCGATCTCAAATGGTCATACGATGAAGTAGTGCATTTACTTAATGATACGTTTCCAAACAGAACGCCAGTATCAAGATCAACTGTGTGCAAAATGATACAAAGGTTTCAAAAAATTGGAACCCTGAAAGACAAGCCCCGATCAGGACGGCCAAGGACTGCAACCATTGACAATAACGCTGTTGAAGTGTTGAAGAGTTTTGTGGAAGATCCTCATACTTCTGTGCGTAAGGCTACTAGAGAACATGATGCAATTATTAGGTCATCTATTTGCCGCATTTTTAAAACAAACCCTTATAAATCTTACAAAAAACATTTACTTCAAGAGTAAAGTGAAGATAATTATGATCCAAGGGTTGATTTCTGTAAAACAATAATAGCAGAAGTTGATCAAAACCCTAATTTTATATCTAATGTACTTTTACTGTTAATGGTTTGGTCAATCGCCATAATTTGAGGTACTGGAGTGATCAAAATCCTCACTGGATTAGGAAAGAAAACACGCATAGACCTCAAAAAGTAAATGCGTGGGCTGGTATTACTGGTACTACCATTATTGGTCCGTGTGTAATTGATGTCAACTCAAATAGCCAAAAGTATGAACAAATTTTACGTCATCTAATTATACCTGCTTTACATTAACTTACTTACTAACTTATACATTAATTTTGACTGAATATGGTTCTGCTATTGAATGGCTAGCACGCTCTCCTGATATGACACCTACAGATTACTTCCTTTGGAAACATTTAAAAGGTAATGTTTATAAAACAAAGCCATTAAATGTAGACAATTAGAGGAACAGAATATTTGAGAAATCACGACAAATTACTAGAGAAACTTTAATAAACGTTGTGACATCGTTCTACTATACTACTACTACTACTACTACTACTACTACTACTACTGCTACTACTGCTACTACTACTACTACTACTGCTACTACTACTGCTACTACTACTGCTACTACTACTGCTACTACTACTACTACTACTACTGCTACTACTGCTACTGCTACTACTACTGCTACTACTACTGCTACTACTACTGCTACTACTACTGCTACTACTACTGCTACTACTACTACTATACTATTATAGATTGGGATATTGCCAAATTGAGGGTGAGACACAGTTCGAACATTTATTAAAATAAATTTTTTATTCACAGTATAATCGCTTAGTTGCTTTATTTTTTTTTTTTTGTATTTTGTAATAAAGGTGTGTATTTTTGAAAAAAAAAAGGAAAAAGGAATTACACCTTTGTTTTGTAATTTTTTTCAGAAAACTTCATATTACTGTAAATAGAATAAAATTATCTTTCAAATGACGTACTACAAGTCTTACTGTGCAATTTAAAAAAAAAAGGGGGAACCTTGGGGGCGGTTAGGGGAATAAATGTAAACATTTATTTATAAATCAAAAAATGACTAAATTAATGGATTTTCTAAAGTATATCTGCACTTTTCCTACAACTCACTATTAATATAGGATACCTTTTTGTTCCAGGACTTCTGGGACAACTGTATATTTTATTTTAATTGAACCAGCAATACATGACAATATGATTAAAGCCGAGAAAATTACCAATGTAATATTATTATATCAATTAGCTGCATGTTTTATCAATTTTTATGCAGCTAAATTTACCAGACATAATAATTTTTAACCCTAGGGCTAATAATGATATCGTGTTTTACTTCAACTAATATTGTTTCAATTAACCCGATTTTCTATTTTATGTTCAGCTAAAAAAGTCATTTAATTGACTGTTATTTTTTGTTACAAGAGGATGTAGCGAAAAAAGCATGCAATTGCTTGATTATTTTGGTTGATTTGTCAAGTGTCATTTTAATGTTTTATTTATGAAAAGAAAGAATTTTTTATGGACAAGAAAAGTAAGAAAGTTATTTTGTTTGACAAATTAGGATTAGAATTAACGAGATGCACAAATTCGTAAAATACTGAGTCGCTTAAAAGTACTCGAGTGGTTTTATACAAAATCACTGGGGTTTTCATAGGTAGTTTTGTTAGGATAGTAGTTGCGATGTATTCACTGATGTAATCAATGATAATGTATGATACGTTAAAAACATAATAAATTTTCTCAGCCAACTAGATGATTTTTTCAATTGGACACCCGGTATTTACTTTGGAAAAACTTTTTGAGAAAAGCCAAACCTTTTTAAATATGCCCTTTAATTATGTCAAGGAATGACGTTTCAGATAAATCTAAATATAAAGTGGGTCAGTTTTTTCCTCAAAAAGTGGATTCCGAAGACCACTTATCTATCTATAAATTAATTATGTAGTGAGAGTAACAGTCCATGTTACCACATGGGAATATTTATTATTAACAAACACAAAGAAATGACTCGAAAACAACGAATGTTAATGACTGATTTATCTCAATAACTATCTGACAATTAAATAATCGATGGCATAATTAGCAAGATACATTGAGCTATACAATATGTAATCCTGAATTATAAACTAGGAATGCTTAAAGAGAAATTAGGGAGTTATTTGTAAATAAAATGTGACCAAATGATATGGAAAGCGGCTACCAGGAGTCTAAAAACATCAATGTCAAACTGTCAAGCCAATTCGTAACTTTTAATACGACTCATGAATTCGAAACTCTGTTTACGGCAGCCGTAAAATTCAGATGGCACCATTAGTCATTTTTATAAGCATTTGTTGACTTTTCCGTCCTCAATGCAGTGGCGCTATTGTAACAGGATATTAAGCGTTTTATCATTTAAACTGAGCCATCTCCTGTCATACGAACGGTCCGACTTTTCTCTATCAATTATATTTCTTGTTGGAAACAGTATTTTTGAATCAAAAGTAACGCTCAATGGTTAATCACGTTTATTATTTATTTCCGAAAATCTGCATTCATAAAGTGTCAATTTAAATTATTTATCGATCGCCGATGGTCCTTTAAGATGCAGAAAATATATTAGAGGTATTTTAGTATTACCTTATTACCTGTTCACAACATGCAGTGGCTACAAGCGCCAGAGCCTTAAATATAACAGTTTATTATTTATTGCCTAAAAAATAATTTTAAGCAAAAAGTTTTATAAAAACATGTATCCGAAAGCTCCTCTACTCTGTTCACTTAAGAGATATAGTTAGGCCACTCCCCCTTAAAAAAAGACAGGTTCACACGATATCAAGAAATAAATCAACTTTATTAATTACGCTATTAACCAAACCTTTTTGGTCTATGTGATAAGGGGATTTTTAGATTCAACCAATAAAAAAAAATATTCAAATATCCTGTTTTGTTTAAGGGAGTGGCCTAACTCTATCTCTTGAGTGAACAGAGTAGAGTAAAACATATATAAGGTGTTAAAAAATTGGTTAAAGTTTATATTTTTTCATTTCCAAATTTTCAAAGATATTTTAACCAAATTCTGCACACAAAAAAGTGTGTGCCTTTGACTGAACATAATGTAAATGGATAAAGTACCATAAAATCTGATAAAATGAAGTTTCTATTTCAACCAGGGGCGAAGTTGCATGGTAGTTTTTGTTTGTTGCTAATTTAACTAAAAAAAAATGGTACGATCCTGTATAAAATGAAAAGAAATAGCATTTTTTAATAAAGTTGTTTTATTTCATGACATTTTTTATATTTGCCACTGTTGTGCCATAATTTAAATTTTTGGGTTTATTAACATATGTTATACGAAAAAATTTTCCATTGTGAAAGTATCCAAGAGGAATGTTTCTCAACAGCAACGGTTTAATTCAATCAAAGACTTATATAGAAAAAAATGTGACCAGAAAACTTTTAATAATATTGTTCATAGCCGTGCTACTGTTTTTCTAACCTAATATCACAAACTCTGCTAGTAGTTGAGATAAAAACTTAATTTCATATTTTCTATGATCCTTCATCGATATACCATGTGTAAAATTTGGCTTAAATGTATTTACAAAGTTAAAGGGAAAAAAACAATATTTTTACTAACATTTAATCACCTTATATCTGTTTTATGAAGAGTTTCCAGATACACGTGTTATATGAATTTTTCGCGTTTATATTTTTTTCCGTATTTTGACTTGTAATTTGTTAAAGTAACACTTTACCTCATAGATACGTCACTAGTAGCAACCGTCCCTGTCACATAGTTACACATAAAATAAGCTCGAAGACGCTTCTAAAGCGGAATTTAAAATATCTTGGGAAAATTTAAAACGTTTTTTTCAGCACCAAACCGCATTTTTATAATTATTCATGTGTTATTTAAACTTAATTCGACGCACAATAATGAAAATTATCAAGTACTGTTATGTAAATCAAAAAACCCGTGTCAGGTTAGTAGATTAAGAAACTAGTAAATTTCTAACTTTATAATGCTTTCATATCTTTAATTATTATTTATATATATCACAAAATGTAAAAAAAATAATACAAAAAAACTCGTGTGAAAAGCACTTTTGTTAAATTCGTAGAGCTTTGACGCTATATTCGTTTAGTAAAACTTTGCTTTTTTACATTTGTTTAATCTACTATTTTCTAGTAGCTGTTACATTTAGGTCATTTGGAACGAAAGCACCCTGTATTTTAAAGTAAAAATTAAGTGAAAACTTCTTTAAATGCTGAAATTTATAATTTAAATTTCAACTTTTTTTGGAGATTTTTCGATTTATTTTAATAAAGTTTGTATTCTTATTATTTTCTTTTTTTCCCAAATTTCAAGCTGAACTCTTAAATTTTGACTTTTTTCAAAATCTTCATTTCCCACCCGTTTCTGCAGAGCGTGCTCAAGTTTCGTTCTCATGTGATAAGAGCATGATATCCGCTCTTTTTGTACATATAAACTACTGTAGTACTCATTGTGGTACTGCACAATGATTTTACAATCAAATTAAAACACAATTTAAATAATATTGCAGTGATCAATTTCACTTTAAGTGGAAGTATAGATATGTTGAACGCCAGTTAAAATTTGAATTTGTCAACGGAGACAATAGCGCAATTGGCTCCGGTTGTGCATTTCGCTTGATAGGCCTTATAGGTCGCGTGTTTAAACTCCGGTGCCACTTACGCATTTTTTAATTCTATTAGATGTCTTACTTATAGCTGCACGTTATACTGAAAACATTAGGATGTAAGCGACACGATATTAGCATAACGATGATGCGATATTAGTATGTTGATAATGTTACAACTTGTTGGTGACACGAACCCATAAGATTTTTCCCATACCAAAAATCGCTCAACGGGACTAAAGAGTTTTCGTTTCAAAGAAAATAAAAAATACACAAAAGAAAAAACAAATTTACTATTGCATTTTTGTGATAAAAATATTTAAATGGGAAAAAAAAGGCTGCCAAAATAAAGTTTACCTTTGGGGAAAATTACAACAAAATCCAATTTCAGTATAATAAGTTTGGTATGTAAGGTAAGGTGGGCAACAGTGAAACAGCAAGACGCTCAGAATTCATCCAGATAAGGATATAAAAACAAATTATTTTTGCCAAAAGACGCGCTATGTATTTGATTTTTATTTTGGAATTAGTTTCGACCCAATACCCAATATAATAGATATTATTACAAACCTTTTAAAATATAGAAAATGGTTCACTGTGTTGAACCATAGGTACATAGTTAACCAGGGGGTAGGTCCACAGTAAATCTCTTATGAGGTGTTAAATGAGCAGAATTTAACTATGAACTTGTTATTATAGAGTAAAATGTTGCAATGATGAGTGAGGACAATGTGTATATGGTTACACCAAAGAACTTGGCTCGATAAATATAATCTAGTGACTGATGCATTAAGGGACATAATCCCATCTGCAAAAATTCAGAAGAATGTGTATAAAAAGCCCAATTGACATTTTGTGAGAAGATAATTACACAGAAAAGCATAGTGCAAGATACAGAAAATCTGTTCGATCTGTACCCTACTTTTTTTGTTCACCGTGTGCCATCTAAACCTTTCGATGTTTTAAATAATATTAAAAACAAACAACAATAATTAAAATGGCAACGCTATGTCTGAACGATACAAAACTAGTCACTAAGGAAGTGTAAAAAATTTGAATGGTCAAAAAAATATCATACAAGTTTAAGAAACTAAATTAATCTTTAGTTTTTATTTTGTTTTTTCATTGAAAAATACCAACTACCTCACAAAGAGGGTGTTTTCATAGGGAATTTGTCATATACTATAAACGATACTAAACTAGTCACTAAGGAATTGTAAAAATTTTGAATGAGCAAAAAATATAGAAGTTTAAGCAACTAAATTAATCTCGGTTTTATTTTGTTTTTTCTTTTTTTTCTTTGAAAAACGCAAATTAGCTCATTGCACAGGTATTTTTATTAGCAGCTTGTCATCTACTGTGGGTGCGAAAAAGGCTGACAAATTGAGTATTTTCCTCTTCGCAGAATCATCTGCCAACCTTTCTCGTTTCCATAATTGGAGTGGTGATTCACTGTTTACCACTTGACTCTACTCTTTAAATGTTCCAGCAGTATAATATAGAAATTACTTGCACTTGCATCAAGTTATTTTCTCTTTTTGTTAGCCTAAATAAATGAAATGAAATGAATTAAAAAGAGAAGCAATTTAGTCATGTGCTTAATAGTTGGTGGAATTGAATAATCGAGGAATTATACGTATAACACTGCATTGTGAATTCACGGATGAGAAAACTTTCCAAACCGGCAGGCACAGAGCACAGAAGGCACAGATGTTTTTGTTATGTAATGGTTGGCATGCCTTGTCTTTTTCACTGTCTATTTATTCTATCAGTGACCATTAATGAATAAATCCCACTTTTAGTAAATATACATATGTTTTACAAAATAAAAGACGAAACTGTATAATAACCACTGAAACTAAAAGCAATGTCAGTGCGATCAGATTGGTTGAAAGACCTCCACCGTTGATTGTTTTTGAAAAGTCCTAAAGTAATATTGGGTGCCTCTCATAGTACTTCTAATAATATCGGCGTTCGACTAGTTCGCCTCTGTGGATGGGCTGACCCTGACTAAAAGTAGTAAATGTAGACAGACATAGATGTAGATAGGAGTTTCTATTTGACATGATTCAGTCAAGTGATTTTTAAATGTACAGAGTTACATTGAATTATTACATTATTAGCGTTGTGCACCGTTTTTGGCAGGATGAACATTGTGATTGCTTAAAATATGATTTTAAATATAAATCGTTCTTTTAATTTTATTCAGAGACATTTATTTCTAAGTATATTTTATTTTTTGTAATAATCTAATCTCTAAAAGTAAATATAAATTTAAGAAGAATTATAATAAACAATTCTTCTGTAAAACAAGTCTTTTACCTAATTTACGTTTGTAATGCCAAAGTGATGAACAACTATTGCATTAATGTGTAATAAGGGTTTTTTTTTGAACATTTCGATGTATATGACATTTACATAAAATGAATGTTATTTGACATTCAAGCAACCCAATTTAAAAAGTCAGAATCAAAAAATTGAACCCAATGATCTACGGTTTAATCTACGGTTCGATGGTGGCAAATTTCTGTGACACCTTTTATTTATTTTGAGTCATCTACATAACATCGCTAGAAATAAACAAACCTACAAAAATACCATAATTTCTGAAATGCAAACATAATATTTGTTACCTACGATAATAAGAAATATAAAAATTGAACCAAATTTGTTTCCTTCTAATACCACTACTAAATAATTTAAATCAAATTCTCTTTTTAGCCCCCCTTTAGGCGTGTTTAAGTTATTTTTTCAATATATTCTTAACGTAGAATTTTGCATTATGAAACGATTTTCTAATCTTTTGTACGCACATTTTTGTACAACTCCCCTTAAGGAACTGAAATGTTAAAATCGGTCAAAGGCGCGAGTAACCTACTTCTATTACAGATTATTAGTATTTAAACTTTGATACCCCTTTTTACCTTTGGATATTTCATTATTAGGATAGTCCAAATATGTGCTCATTTTATTTCATATATCCTTTACAAATTATAGGGATATAAAATGATTTCTCATTATTTTTTTACCAAATTTCATATCCTTCTTAGAACCTGAATCGTTAAAAGGGGCGAATTATGGAATCAATTACTTTTTTCATATATTATTTACACAAAATTTTAATTCATAAAACGCATTATTAATTTGAATGATTAAAATCTGCCAAATGGGGGTCTAATATTTTTTGATAGATTATTATGGTAGTTAATCGTTAATTTTAGGTTTTAGAATGCATTATTAACTCTGTTCCATACTATTATCGAAACTTCATTTCATCCTCTTTTTACCCTCTTACAGGACGAATTCTCGGAAAATCCATTCTAATTGCTTATTTACACTATCAAAAGACCCCACTCTTTCGTGTTTCTGACTTTGGTAGATAACATTGTGCATTGATAATTAATTTTTCGGACGATCAAAACTTCTCTCTTTATAATAGAGTAAATAGTACATATTAGTATACTAATTCATAGACCAATAAGTTTGAACAGATTCCGACTTTAGTAACTAAAGGTCAGCTTCCATCTTATTACATCTCGTCAGTTGGCACACCCAACTCGAAATTAATAGGCTTCGCCCATGTGAGACCCCTAAGTATAGCAAGCTTATTGGCATATTCGTCTCTACTTTACATGAACTGTTTCTGCCTATATTCAATAAAGTTACTATTCGTGGTTCACCTACATATACAGTGCGTTTCACTGAAAACTATCCACCCTAAGTGACTTTTTAGATGCTTATTTTTAGGAAAATCGCAAAAACATGTCAATGAATATATACAGACCAACTCCCTCTATTTTTTGAAATAAAACACCCTATATTTTCTTACAGTTTTGAGTTCCCTTTGAATAGTAAATTTCAAAAATGTATAATGTTTGAGCTCTAGACTGAACAGTTGGCGAGTTATGGTAGATGCATTTCAAAATTATGTTAACAAAGAGTGCGTAGCATTAACAGTGTAATGACATTTGTAAACCATTTTACATCTGCGTTTCACACATACAGCATTAATTATAGCTACTAAGCAATTAGTACATTGTTACAATGGTTTACAGTATCTAAAAGTGGATTAAAACAAGACAAGACCTACGGCTAATTTTTTTAATTTCGCTTTTCCTGGAAAAAAGCAGCACATAAAAGTATGTAACAGAATTGATCCGAATTGATGCAAAAATTTATAGGCATAGCCTCTGTGGTTGTGTGGCTAAAAATGTGCAAAAACGAGAAAAAATAGTTGACAAACAACCAAGCAAGGGAAGTGGCCGTTTTAGGGCTAGGTTTTCGAGGGTCAGCGGGATATAAATAACCTTAATGCTAGAAAATGACGTAAATCTATCCGAAGATTTATTTATACAGTCGACTCCCGCTAAAGTAGCGCCCGTTAAAGTTGCACGCTCGCTAATTTTCGAACAACGAATTGGACCTCGGAGTTTTAGCGCCACTTTTGAATAACCCACTCAACCGCGCAAGGAGCAATATTTTTCGACAATGGTAGAAATAATGGGGAGTAGCAACTTTAACGTTCGATCAAGTATGGTGAGCGCAACTTTAGCGGGAGTCTACTGTATTTCGAAATCTAAGACACATTTAAAATGGTATGTGTATAAATATCCAGACGGGAGAGATGTGCGATGATGGAGTAGTTACCTAAGTCACCTGATTTAAGCTCAATGGATTTTTTTTTGTTAGTTCTGTTATTTAAAAGCAAATATCTATGCAACACAACCAAAATTCATAGATAAATTGCAAAAATAATTATTGATGAATGTGGGACATTGACTCAAGTGTGCTACCATAAGTAATGTAGGGATGCCTTTAAAGCTAGATTATATGATTGTATGTAGGTCAGCCGAAGTTAGTTTGAACACGCAATACTTTTTTTGTTTTTAATTAAATGATAAAATATTAATTAAGCTGATGCGAAGTTTCATTCATTCGATTAATCCTGGGTTAGTTTAAATTGCAATAGCTCTTACTCCAGAAATATTGAATGAAGATCCTAAGCATGTTTCATTTTTGAAATCTACTAGTCAAGAGGAATTTAAAAGCTAAGGAAAATTTAGGGGGTTGTATTTAAAAAAATAGAAGGGTTTGATCTGGGGCATAGGGATGACAGTTACACTAAGTATAAATATTACCCTGTATATATTTATTGACGTGGTTTTCTTTTTTCCTAAAAATAACTATTTAAAAAGTTATTTAGGGTGGATAGTTTTTATTGAAATGCACTGAATATAATCCTCTACCACATATTTAAAGGGGTGCATTATTGCAGTCTAGTATATTTTTAACTACATGTGATGCAGCATAAAATGGGATATGAGCCACATATTAAATGAAAAGTCTTTTTAGAACATTTCTGCATACCAATTTATACAAACTTGTCAGGTATAAAGGTTTTCTCTATACATTCAATAATAATTCGAGAAAATACTTATTGGCCTTTTATGCACGAAGCGGAGTTATTTTCATCTGTCTTATTATTTATCCCGGGAGCCAAAGCTATTAAGACTTGAAAAGTGATTCAGCAATGTCTATTCAAGAAGAAAACCGTGTTATATTTACAAGGGGATGAATTTGCGAAATGAGCTTCCACGTTTTTTCTTATGGCGCATTTCCTTCATCCTTGTATGATTAAAGAATACATCGTACGCGGAATAGTAAATGAAGATGACTGCCGGGTGCTTGATAAAAATAAAAATCTTCCTGAATATTCAATTCATCGCATCGGTTCCTATCCTGCACTAATAAAGCCTTATTCAACATGAAAGAAGTAAAACCATTCGTTTAGGAATAGAATTTTGTCAAGACCAATTCCCTGTTGCAAAGTAAGCTGATTCGATCGCTCTAATATTGCCCTTATTTTTGTAGGACTGTTTATATGCTTTGATCGAACTTATTATAGCCATTGCTTCGTAAAACAAAATCGTAAAATAAATTATTGACTGCTTCTTCGGTAAATACACAGGGTAAAGTTAATATGTTACGTGCCTGGAAGTTTTAATTTTAGATATATGAAGCTGAGGGCAACAAAAGTCCTATTACTATTCTAAAAATGTAGAAACCTTCCTTGAAATTGACTCACATGAAATTTTTTTATTCTGGAGCTGTGTCTGCACCAAATAATAAAACAATTAAAATATACTTAGTACGTGATCCGACCCCATCCTTTTATTTCTTTTTCCGGAGTCTTTTATTTATATCTTAATAAAATGGAATTGGGATGTTTATTTGTACTACGGCTCTTCTAACATTTTCTGAACGTGATGTTTAACCGTTCAGAGATAACGATACAATCTGCAATAATATTGCGAAAAACAATACTTACCAACAAGTAATCGAAGTAAAGAAGCAAAAAGATGTTGATTATCTGGTACAGCCATCGATAACCTCAAGAATAAAGAAGAACGATTCTTGTAGTTTCAGGAAGAGGGCCACATGTGGAGCCATAGCACAGTAATGGACAGTTCATAGTTTAATATATGAGATGTTGTGTTACTTACTTTTTTTATTATTATTGCTAATTTTTCCTCTACAATAACCTTGACCAAAATATTTCATTTTAAATATCTACATATTGTAGATACTAATAAATAACTTTACGGTTCCTAAATAATTTTGGACAAATGTTTGTTACGTATCACATCATGAAAACCTCCGATAGGGTAAAAAACAGGATCAATATTATTTTGATAATAAAATATCTGGTGAAGTTGCCTGGCGTGCTGACGGAGTCTGTCAAGAACAGCAGGGAGGGTTCCTGGGATAGCCAAACGGCATTTAATATTGGTCTTTACTCCTCCGCATGCATTATTCACACAGAACAGTGCCTTCATTGTTGAAGTTTAGCAGGCATTAGTATGCCAGCCTTTAAACCATCTTGAGAACTACGATAAAATTGATTCCATAATTATATTTTATTATAAATCGCGATATCATTCTATTCGTTCAATATTATTAAACAGGTGCGGACTGGACTTTTACCCCTATACTATAAATGTGCAGAAATATCTCCTATACACGCGGAAAAAGCTTTTCATTTCAAACATTTGAAAAATAAATTTTTCCTGCATCTAGTATTTTTAATCACACATGAAATGGATGATGATAATGAGTCATGAAATTTTAACGAACTCTGTGTACGGTAGATAATAACTCCTAAAGAATGTTAAAGGCTTAAGACTTCCATAAATTCCCTACTTTTTTACAAAATTCTGAGTTTTACCTTTTAATTTAATGTATTACGTCCGATTTAAGTAAAAATTTTGAAAAGACGTCA
Source organism: Dastarcus helophoroides (assembly GCA_028583605.1). Lineage (NCBI taxonomy): Eukaryota > Metazoa > Arthropoda > Insecta > Coleoptera > Bothrideridae > Dastarcus > Dastarcus helophoroides. The sequence goes on from CM053335.1 coordinate 3,000,517, forward strand.
AATTTTCGAGAATAACGCAATTGATGTAAAACGTGGTATTAAAATTTATTGTTATTTAGTGTTTAATAATCGGAAGTACGATGCACCCCTAAATATTACAAAGACAACAGTACGAATGTGTTACAAGTTCCAACTTTTAGCAGGCTCATACATTATAGAACATTTAACTGAGATTCTTTGTTAAGTTCACGCATGTCACGCCCAGATGGCTCATGGAATTGGCTATTAAGCTACTGATTATAGAGTAAGGATCGTGCATGCCATATATTGGTCATCTATTAAATTTTGACCAAAATACGACTAGAAAGTGGAGTTAGCTCCGACAATTTCTTTTCTCTCTCTCCGGATGAAATCATTTGTCTACGGTCATGCATGGGCGCGCAAGCCTTTATCAATCAGCAGGCAAGATATAATAGCACTTGCAGCTCATTTATTTTATTGAAAGATAAGAAAAAACCCACTTGAAACATTTTTAAATAATTTCTATGTCATCTTTTTCGTAACAAATATGAATGAATACACTAAGAAATGACATTAAAATTAAACGAACTTGGCAAGTTTTGACTTTTCTCAACAGCTGTTTAATAGCCATATTTATTTACTTCGTTCCTCATTGGGAGTAGAATTCCATATCTACTGGAATCACGAAAACGTACCACCTACTGTTTAGACACTTTTTCGACACCGTTTTCTACGATAATGCACTATACTCCTTCTATAATCGGTGGGTCAAATACATCACAAATCCATAGTGCATTTTATACTTGTATACCTAATAAGAACTGTTTCAGTGATGCACAGTTTCTTACAATATTTTTAGTTTTTCAATAATTATTATTACGTAATTAGGTACTCTATTTTTATTATTCAAAGTTATCGCACTTGCATCGCCTACTATAACGTTTTTGTTTAAAAATAATAAATTACTTTATTTAACCTACTTTGCAGTATTGCATACCACATATTTGATTAATCAGAAAAATATACTGAATTTAAAAATAATAAAATTTAATATGGTGTCTATATGAATTAACAAAATTAGTATAATTTTCTGGGAAACAGGTGAATTTAAAAAAATAACATACATCGATAAAAAGGCCTTAATAAACAAGTAATTACAGGTCTTCAATTTTTTAATCGGACTTCAAATATACGTTAAAACTGATTTTAAAAAATGGCCATTATCAGTATTTTCTAGATAAAATTAAGACGAATTGGTATTGGATGGTTTTGTAAGCAAAATATTGTTAAGTATTAAATTGTGCACTAGGTCCATTTAAGCTTCTTTGTTTTGTTCATACGAGATCCCTGTAACGGAAATCAGATGTGGTTCGACCTGTATACATAATATATAAGCAATATTTCGCATTATATCGCATATTTTCGCGTTTTTCGTGGTTCATAATATTTTGGGTTACCCTTCATAATACCATTAGATAATTAAAAACAAATAAAAATAAATGGCAAAGAATCATAAAAAGAATATTTCTTAACCAAAGTATTTTATTTATATTGTTTAAATTACATTTAAGGACGTGATAGATATCATCGAAATAAAAACGAACCTGTTAAAAAATAGAAGGGCTTTCAATAGTTGTTCTAATAATAATTTCATTAAATTTTTAGTTGTCTTAATTGCATAAAAATTAGTACCATAAGAGTTGTCTAAATAGATGCTTTATTTGTGTGTCTTATTAAATTATAAATTGTAACAGTTTTTGTAAAATTCTGAACAAGTTTATTTAATGTCTAAGAGACTCAGCAAATTGAATTCCTGCAGAAATTTGCAAATTTTTCGACAACGGTAACATCTATTATTATTTATGACGAGTAACATTTTTGTCTAAAAAAAGTGTAGCAAGATGGTGCGTTCATAAGTAACAGCAAAGGTTTATTATCAAAAGAGTTAGGGTAAAGTAGAATTAATAATAATAATAGCGTATTCTCCAAATGCTGCACAAAAATTAATACCAAATTATGATTTCTCACTTCAAAAATAAATCCCGTTGTAAATTTTGTCAAAATACTGGCATAAAATCTAAAATAAAAGTTCACTGTCAACACTTTGCATCTCAGAAACGAAGCATTTTCGGAAGGTTTATGTAAACTTTTTTCTTAGAATTAACTCAGGATTAGCCCACTGAAATATTTTAACGGACTTAATTTAGAACCTTTACTTGCCAGAGTTTTTTTACAATTGTGGATTTTCATATTTTTCAAATAACATAGTGACTTACAAAACAAATTATTCATCGACATCTACAAGAATTTCAGAATTACGAAGCAGACCATTATGTAGCTGCTAGTAATTCTCTACAATTATCGATTACCATGCTGATTTCAAAAACTGCACTACTGCATATAATTTTAAGTAATGACATTTAAGGCAAATCAAAGATCAGTTTCGTTGCAATTTGTTAGTCCAAGATCTCTTCTGGAATATCTTAACTTTTATGTGACAGCGACTTTCCAAATAACTTTTTTATCGGCTTTAAAAGAGTAGGACAGTTCCTAGCTATTTAAACCGAGTCTTTCTCGATAAAACAATAAATTTTTTCCCATTTCTTCAGAATCCAATTTAAAAATGAACACGACTCTAATATATGTTTTGTTTCCTTTTATGGTACAGTTCTTAGGGTTTCCGGTGGCATATATAAGTGTACACCCATATATTGCGTAGACCCGAATTGAGATATATTAATCTGAAAGAGCCTGGTTTTTATAAAGATACATGGACCGAAAATTTTAGATATACGCTTCAACGACCCGAACCATTGATTTGACATTAGAGAGTACAACGGCCTAGGGACCGGAGGAAAAAGGCAAGCGAGAATTTTCACGACCTTAATAACATCGAGCGGATTTTCAACACGCGTGTTGGAGATATGACTGGATATCCTACTCATATTCCCTAATGACGAGAAATTAAAAATTAATGTGACAAAAGCGAGCACTTAAATAGACGATGTGGTAATAAGTTTGTATGCTAGAGTTGTGATACCGTTGATTTATGATCGTGAACGTGATTTATAAAAAAAATCAGCCAAGAGAGTGTCGACCTCACATAATTAGGTATCGGTATCAGTTACTACAATGAGCAGTGAAGATACCAAATGAAATCAATTTTATTTATGTAGATCTGTATATTGAAATCTTATCCAAATTTTCTTGTGGTACTTAAAATATAAAGCCTCTTTTCCAACAGACATTTTTTCTACAGTTGATGGCAACATTTCTAAAATTGGAGACTGTGGTCATAATGTCTGAAATAAAAATAATTCGTAACGACTCAACACATACCACATAATTATTATGACATCGCACGAAGTACGCCTTGAATCGCACTAAAATTTTCGGTTTTCCAGTTTCGTTCGCTGGCTATGATGTTTTATATCGAGGCATCGACGATTGACGTGATGTTTAGTCTGCCGTGATTACTGCGTTACGTGTAATTAATAAATGTGTGCAAACTCCGAAAATAGTCATCTGATTGTAAGTGAAATAATATAAAGAACAATTTTGATCTGCATTATATCCTTCCATTAAAAAACATTTTTTATTTCACTGTATAGGTCAAAAGCATGAGAAAATAGCTATTGTTATACAAAATATGTTTTTCTCAGTAAATACTACTTTGTCACAAAAGCCGGCACTTTTTTGATAATCTATGACCCGATATCTACCTATTAAAAATCAACATTTTCTCTTTAAGAACCTACGAGATCAGGTGTCACTTCTTGCTGGTTGTAAGCAATATAATTAGGACACTAGACCAAAAATTATATAAAAAAAAATAGAATCCATAGAGGGGGGTCCTTCAAATAATAACGTCTTTCAAATAATACCTCACAGGATATATTAATTAAAATTTGATTTTTCAGTGACCAAACTAACCTCCCATTTCTATAAATCAATTCCTTTTGCGATCGTTCACTAGCTCTATATGGCGAGGATAAGTGAGAACTGATCCTGTTTTGGAAAACCTCTTTGTGACATACAAATGAACGGACACCAGAGTAAGATGTTACAAGGGTTCCGCCTTTTTCTTTTAAGGTACGGAACCCTACATATTTTATACGTATTGTACAGTTTATTTAAACATTCACCATTCTAAAAGAGATGTAAAATTAGTGGAAATTCCAACAAAAATGGTTCATTCGTACAAATCGGATATTTAGATCGTTGGTAGGTAATGCAATAAACATATCTAAACTAAACAGATAAAATAATGCTACCCTTCGCTAGTGGATTTACGGTTTAAGATGATAACCAAATTAATAGAAATGTGACATATTTATCTTTACAGTCACTGTTTTTAAAGAAGGGCAAGAATATCAATATTGATGTAAAGATATTTTTTAGACAATAAATATAAATAAAAATATAATGTTGGTAGTTTACTACCAACACAATTGAAAAATAAGAAGGCGAAAGCGTGTTTACACTTTTGAGAGTTTAACTGAAAATATAATCAAACAAATAAATTTTTCTTCATTAAAAGTTGGCGCTAGTAAACTATACGTTAACAACTAATGAACTATTTATTAAAATTAGTTATGCTATAAGCAAACGGCTTTAGCATAACTAGAAGCGGCGATTCAATTCAAGAAATAAATAGTACACCATTAGCACTAAGGAAATGAGATCGACAAATAACCTTAAATCTAATGGAAGATTGGGGGCTGTATATTTTATAACGTAAAAGCCTTTTCATTTTAGAAGCTTTTCGACCAATTATTAAACTGAAATAGTTTTCCGCGCTGCATTTTTATTTTCCTCGATCCAGTTTACCGTTCAATGACGGTCCAATTAGCATTTAAAACCGCTTAGTAGAAAATTGGATCAATATGTCCTCTATGAAAATCTCGGCTCCACTAGAGAAAAATAAAATCCTCCTAGAATTTAAATTTTCAATGGCGTTATTCAATTATTGCTTTAATTAGTTGACAAATTCCTCCATCTACAGAGTACTCTTTTTTCCAATCAATGTTCATCAGCGGAAATCCAATTATCTTAAGGCTTTTTACCTTACCTTTCAAAAATCAGCTCTTTGTTAGATGAATTTTTGACAGTACTTAAACAAAATTGAAGTAAGTAAACAAAATCATAGCTACTGAAAAATAATTAATAAATAAACTAACACACACGAGAATGCCTGGAAGAAGTCATGTTCATGCAAGGTTAGGGAAGCTTAGCTTCTTTACTGAATTTTTGAATAATTCTTTCTATCCACCAAAACATAAGCATGCATGTTTGAAAATATTTTTTTTTAAATACAACTTTGAAATAGGAGTGAAAACAAGAATAAATATTTGAAATTTCTATAAAAATGTTAAATTTTGAATTTAATTTAAGCAAATAAATATAACAATTCCAGTTTGAATAAATAATTAATTAACAAGCATTTCAAATTTCTTGAAGGTTGCTGAGTACATTTTAAAACAAATCCAAATATTAAAGCAACATTTTGTGATTAAAATATAATTCATAGCTAATAAACTGTTGTAAATACTGAATGTTTAACAAAAATCACAAAGCAAACCCTTGCTTTTTGCAAAATTTGAATGGTTTTTTTTACAAAATTCCGAGTTCAATACTTTATTATCTTTAATTTCGAAGTTAAATTTCTGATTAAAAAAAAATTAAATAACTTTAGAAACAGTTTTAGTTTCGAAGATTCCAAAATTTCTCAAAAACAAACTGAATTAGTTGCAAAAATGTTCCTGCAAAATTTTCACCAAAAGAACAAATATGTCTATATTTATCAAAATTACCAGTTGATGCTTCGTATTTTTGTCTTTTGGGTTCGACATTAAACCCACAATTTGAGAAAATATCATCATTTATAAAGCAACGTTATTTTCGATATTAAAGTCAAAATTAAAAAAAAAGAACAACGCTTTTAAATTTAATTTGAAGTTTTGATAGGAAAGTCACACCCTCGAAATTATAATTATTAAAATCTTTCTCAAAATTTCAAATTTTCCTATAAATTTCTAGGTTTAAGGATTTTTTTTTTCAAAATTGTTGTTCAGTTAATTTTATTACAACAATTTTTGAGCCCTGTGTTAAAAATGTTTTTATAGAAATGAAAATTCTTGAAAAATCCATGCAAAAATTTTGATATGTCTATGTGATATTAAAGATTTTAAGCAGTATAACATAATACATATTTTCAATTTTTTTTTTCAATTTGTCAACAATTTCCGTTAATTTAAAAAGTTTAGATATTTTCTACCACAGGACATAGAAATTAGGAATTTTTGTAAAATTCCAGGTTTTTTTAATCCTGTGATTAAACAGAATTATAATTTCACTGAAATTGATAAATGAATAGTCTACTCAATATGTCAATGTGTTGATTAAGAGATTAAACAATCATTCAAATTTTTATAGCAAAGAGAAAATTTATTAAATTCAAGTGCCATAACTGCTCTAAAAGCAGTTTTTAATATTAAAAAGTGTTAATTTTGATGTACCGACTGTATAATATAATAAGTAAAAGAAAATGAAACTCTGAAAAAGATTTTGGAACACTTTTAATTTATTGCTGCAAATGGACATTTTTTTGTTTTCCTTTAAAAGTGGCAGACTGTGAGGAAATGATAAAAATAAGAGCTAAAAGATCAGCTAAAGCAGCATTTCGTCGACCCAGAGCATCCTTTGGCATCACCAAAAGCTATGTGTCATCAAAACTATATAATTAACTAGGCAAGTGGACAAATAAACACCCTCTGGAAAAATATTCCAGACTCCAGATTAAAGACAAACAAGAAGATTTCTGGTTAATCATTCGCCGAAAGAGACGAGAAAATTCATCGATCTACCCAGGAACAATTTGAGGCTCATTAGTGGTCTTCGTATCGGTTAAGAGAATGAATAAAATGGATAAGATCAAATGCAGAGTTTCCAACTTCTCTGGAGAAAAATAGAACAGTTTGGAAGGTTTTTTAGGTACAATCCACCTGTAAAGGGATAAGTTTTAATTGGTAGAAAAAAATTCATAGTTTGGAATTTCTGCAGAAGAGGTCTTCGTGGGGAGAAATCCTCACTGTGCCAAGCTAGACAGGAATTTACCGTTTCCGACTGCCCTGTATGCATCAGGAATGTTGCCCTTGGGGGTACCAGACCTATCAGTTCTTGCGAGCATCTCCCACGAAAGTACAAGTCACGTTCGTCTACGCTAAAGTGATTCGAGACTATCAGTCAAATTCTTCTCATCAATTAGGCGAATCGCTATCCTTTAAATTGAATTTAAAAAAGCCAAAGAATGCCTTGACGTTGAACTCCAAACATGAGAAGAGTATTCTAGTGTTAGTGTAACTTGAACTTTAAGAAAGTGAGCAGCTGATGAGATGTGAAATACATTTTAGTTCGAAAGAGAAAGCCCAGTTTCTGAGAGACGAACCTGGCAATGGCGCTCAAAGAAATGGAAGCAACACCTGAGAAAATTAACAATTTAGCTCCAGAGAATATACTAAACTTTACAAAAAGTCTGTACGAGATTGGATAGTTTAGATTAGGGGGACTCACACAAAAATGATTTTGCTCGAAATGCAGAATGACTCATGACTCACGACCCAAGCCAAACGACATTACACAAGTCTATAATCTAGAAGAGCCATAACAAATTGACATTTATTTAAAAATAAATTTTTAATCCAGCTTCGAACAATTCGCAACTGCTTGAAGCGGCCTCTCTAAAGTAATGGATAGATGAAATAAATGACAGTTGTTGTCCCATTAAATGAATGTATTTCTCCAGTCCCAATAAATTATTCTATTTCTCCAAAGGGCAATTAAATTTTAATTATTTAAGATGAAATTATTAATACGTTGAATGTCCCACACCTGTATAAACTGAACAACACAAAACCAAAAAAATTACCTCACAACATCTTTAACTGCATCCAGACTAGCAGCATTTGTTGAATCAACTTCTTTGAAGGGTTGGGAGAATATGGTGAATGATGCAGTCTATTGTGCATCATGCCTTAAACCCTGAATTTTTTATGTTTTTTGCATTTAAGAAGGTGAAAGAAGGTCAAATTTGGGAGAAAAAAAAAACCTAATTTTATTTTATTTTCAATATTTCGACTCTAATTACGAACTTTCATTTAAAACCCTAAGTGTGGATTTAAGCTCGGAACAATTCGAAATACCAAGGAAAAAGTAAAATTTTTGATAAAGAAATTTAAACTTCCGGAAAATCTCGAAGTTCCTAAAGACAAAATTTTCATTGTAAGGTCACAATTACACGTTTGCTTAAATTTTATCTCCATATCTTCTGTCATTTCTTTACTTTCTCTATTTATGACGTTGGCACTCCGTTCACACAGTCGAATCGAGTGAAAAAGTAGGCTAAATAGTGTCTAAGTAAACAGATATAATCTTTCACTGAAATTGTCGACATTGATTTAACCATTCCTTACCTAAATACACATGCAATAGATTTTTATATCATGAAAATAACTTAATAAATTACTTTCGATAGTGAAACAAACAAAACAAAATATACATACTTTACATTTTCCTTTATTTTAATTTAAGTTGGTTGACTAGCAGTGCGAAATTTTAACAGCTTATAACATACTGTATCAGATTCGTTAGACTCTTAACGATGAAAAGAAAATATAACCAATTTGCAGTGAAAATTGAGCCCTTGCCAAATATAGAGAATAGCTCATACACGAAAGCTAATAAGCCTCGTTGAAGCGTAAACGAAGCAGACGTATTCGGACCAAACAAGCAGCGCTAATGATGAGAAATCTTCCATTCAAATATTAACATGTTTAAACGTAATAAAAGCTCTTTATTGACCATTGCAAGTACTTCGCTTTTTACCCTATCTTTTGATGTACGAAAGCTGCAATTTATCTCACATGTTAGATAATGTTAGATAATAATAGAGTGCCTAAGATTAAATTTAGAAAGTAGATGAAAGAAATTTTTATCGATTCAGAATTCCACGATAGAGCGTAAAAGTGAAAGAAATTAAATAATCGATTTCGATATAGTGGTAGCCCATTTTCGAGGGAACGGAGATGAATATTTCGTTTGAGATTCTACTTAAATACACCAGCAGTTCCTGATGTCATCAATATCTGCTTGCGTCCCCCATCTTATGTGACCTGCGTATCTTATTACTGTCAACTAGGCCATTATAAGGCAGAGTTGGTAAAGTGATAAAGTTGGAAGTTTCATATAAAGAGGAAAACAAGGCTCATATTTTGTCCCTTGAACATTTCAGTATTATTACGCTCACCCTCGGGAATGGCTATGATTTGGGTTAATCTCTTCAACAAATCGTTTTATGCGGTACAATTCCTTTAATTGTAGTCTTTGGGCGAATTGCAATCACTTTATTTATGATCCCTATTTTAACGAAAAGATTAGCGAATTTAATAGAAGGCTATCAATGTTTGTTTTGCTTTTATTTCGCTCTACCATTGTACTGCCTTGGTAACATTTCAATTTAATCGTCCAAGACCTTCAGTCTCAGTCTAATTAGAATAAAATTTCAGAAACATATATGAACTTAAATTATTCCTTTTCAAGTTTTTCTGTAAGTGTCCAGCAATAAGACAAAATAAATTTTCTTAAATAACTTTATCTGAGGATCAGAAGTGTATCTAGCCGAGATCTAACTTATATCCAAGGTATGTAGACTTTAAATTGAGTCCCAAGTCGTCTGTTTGAATGAGGAGTAATCTATCAAACCAGCTCCAAGATCCCCAAGATCGGAAAGTCTCTAACAAATCAAGCGTTGGCGCAAACATTTATCTTTGTATTTAAAGTTATGTGACCTTAACTTACAACGTTGCATCGTATATTTAAAATTCCCAGGATTACATGGTTCATCTTTGAATAATTTGAACAACCAATAGTGTTTATTCCCTTTTGATGATTTACTTATGCGTATGCCTATTCAAAAATGAAACTGAACTGTCTGCTATAATAAAATAAAGTTGTGCTTTTAGCTTGGCTTCAAACAGTATGCTACGAACGAGTGCATCGTGTATTATACAAAAACAAGTTACTCTAATTGCATTTCATTTTATACAGCTTGCTTACAATTGTAATTGCTTGCACCAGAACCATATTTATTTAGTGCTCAGGTAACACAGGAAAATGTAGATTAATAAAAACTTCACAAATGTGCCAGTAACAATAGTACGGTTCTGTTATGTTCTATTTCCTGTTTGGGTTTGGTTCAAAACTAGTAGTTCAAAATGCTGTGAAAGAAAAAAAGCTGGATGTCGACCCTACGCAAACTGTACTGGGCAAACTTTGAAAAAAGAGTTTGGTGAGATTAGGAAAGGTGTAACTTGGGCCAAGGCCAGATGACAGGTCAAAATTTTAAGCAGAACACTTTGCAATGAGCACTTAATTAATCAAGGACACTTATAATACCCTAAATCCTGAAGATGAACAGATAACATCTTACCACCTCGAGACTTTAAGATGGGCAGGTAATATATGGTCATTCAAAGATCTGAAGATGAGTAGACATTAACCGATACTCCATCAAAATGCAAATTGGAAATTTCCATCTATAAAGTCATTTTGTTCAATTAGTCGCCAAATATGTCCAAAAACAAGTCAAGACCATTGAAAAATGAGAACATCCCGGGCAACCTTTTGTCGAAAACTGAGTATTTATAACCACAGTTTCAATGAATAAATTGATATGTATTTCTTCAAACTTTAAACAGTTATTACCTGACAAAAGTAGCCCAAAATAATGGGGCTACTTTGTCAAGTTTTTTGTTAAAAATATGTATATGTTGTAGTAACTGTTTTTATTATTTTACTATACACACATATTAACAAGACACACATTGTCATAACTGAAGCCAAAAAAAATATTTCGAAACCTGTACAAGGTTAAGGTGTATCTTGTGAGATTAAAAAATAAAATACACACATCTTTTTCTGCAATAAAGACTTTAGAACTGAAAACTGAAGTTTTTTTACAAAAATTCCAATTTTTCAAATTATTTTCGCCTTTAATTTTCAAAATGTTGGCTTTTTTTCTAGAGGTCTTAATACCTACCTAAAAACTTTCCATTTTATGTCGAAAAGCACGATCTACAATCTCGAGAAAAAATATGTTCTTGATTTCAAAATAACAAATGAAATTTTTGTCGAAAAATTTTAAACTAAAAATGCAATATTTACTTTTTTATATTTTCTAATATTTGATTTGAAGTTTGAAATTTTGACTTCTCAGAATTTTTCGTTTTCTTTTCGAAATTTGAGTTTTAATTGAAAAATGTTCTACCGATCATGTTTTTTTCTAGAAATCTAGAATTTTTAACTTATTATTCGGAATGTCGGCCTTAATCTCGAAATTTGGACTTTTTTTTTTAATTTTGAGTTTACATTTATAATTTTTACTTTTTCTTCAATTTTAGATTTGAACTTAAGATTCCGTACTTTTTCAGTTTTCAAAATTTTTTGTTTGTTTTTTTTATTATATATTTTAACTACATCTTCATTTGTTTATGTTTTTCTTAAATTATCGACTAAAACTCCTTTTTTTCGAGATGTTTTAATACTTGAAAATATCCTACTTTTTCTTCAGTTTCAACTACAAAATGTCCCTTTTTCTTTGTTGAAACTTTGATTTATTTTAAATTTCTCGCTTAAACATGCAATTTTTACCTAACCTATAAAATGCCTTTTTCGTGTGATTTTTCATATTATTTTCAAAATGCTACAAAAATTTGCCTCTTTTCGCCCAAGTCTCGCTTTTCATTTTCTTTCTTAAACTATTTTAAAGATCTATTCTCCAAATTTTGCCTCTTCCCAAAATTTTAGTTTTAACCCTTTCTCTGAAGTTTAAGAAGAAAAGCAGTCGAATTCTTTTTTATAAGGTTTTTTATTTGAAATTTTGAATTTGTTTTTAAAATTATGCATTTATAATTACAGTTTTTTGCTTTCTTATAGCTTTTTGATTTTGAATTTAAACTTTGTTTCTCCTGAAAGATTTGTCTCTTTAAACGAAATTTCCACTTTAAATCCCACTTTATACAACAATTTTTGAAATGTCAACACTAAAACCCAGTTTTTTTGCCAAAATTTTAATTCAAACCCACAAATTTTTCTTTGAACTCAAATTTATTTTGCAAATTTTGACCCTTATCAGAAAACTGGAACTTTTTTCTTCATACTGCGCAATTGAATTTAAAAAAATTCAATATGAGAGTATCGGCTTTGAACTAGATATTTCATTTACGTTTTATGTTTCAACTTCTAATTTCTGCTGTTTCAAGAACATTTCGACTTTAAACGTAAATTATTTCAGTGCTTTTTCAAAAAAATTTCACCTTTTTCTCATAATTTCACATTTACACTTTGAATATTATTTCAAAGACGAAATTCAAAATCTTGAGTTTATAATAATTTAAACAACAAAAATTTTTAAATGTGTAAGCTAGGAATTTCGAGAAAAAAGTAAAAATTCCAGAAAATACTGGAAATTTATTTTACAGAAATTGTCGAAAATTTTGTTTTCAATGCAGGATGTACCATAAATGACAAAATATCGGAAAATTAAAGCCAGTATTTCTGAAAAAGTCAACAAATTGATAAAAATAGAGTACCGCCTTCTCAGCCCTTGCCATACTGTATTATTTTCTTAAGTTTATTTTTAGAATTCTAGTGAGAAGTAAGATTTTATTAACGTAGGCTTTTGAACCTGCCTCCAACCGAAATAAATTAAAATTCTTTTCAATTATTTGTATTTAAATAATTGGTTTTTGTTAAGCGCGGGATACTATGACTTTTTCAACAATTAAATAGTATGTAAAATATAAGAGTACTTACAAAAAATTATCTAATTACTTCAAAAGGGCTTTTTAAATTGTGTAATAATTCTTATGATATGGCCATCAAATATCAAAAAAATTGTGTTTTACTTACATTTGGGATTTTGACACGCATTATTTTATCTCGTCATTGTTTTGTAAGTTTTTCGAACTGAATACTATGTAAAGTGGAAAATGGCTTTTAACGTCTTGATGTTGAAATAATTTTTTGGAACTATACACCATGTCATCGGAAAAATTGACTAACTGTGAATAGGATTATAGTTAGAGATTCAGAAAGTTACTAAAAAGTGTTATCATTTAATATAAACATGTCTAAAAATAAACTTTCATAACGAACCATTTTCCGTGGTTCATATTAAGGGTCAATTTGATTAATTTACCCTATTATTGTTATATATCATGTATATATGTAGTATTCGGAAATTCTCTTCATTAGACCAATTTCATGAAATAATATATAAATTCAACCTTGTGTTGAATATTATCTTTCATTAGAAATGGTTAGCTAAGTAATTAGACATTTCGGAGACTAAATTGAAAATGGAGCTTCGTTCAAATGAAATCGGAACACAGGGGAACTCTAACTCGGAAAATACAGGGCTTTATCCGTTATCTTTTAAATGGCCAACTATTACATATTAAAGTTACATCATAATTTCGCTCAGTTGGGGTTGCGAGAGATCCGTTATTAGACAAGTTTTAAAGCCCCCGAATATATCTTATCCGGTCATAATACTTTCTACTTTGCTCAACACAAGGACTTTCAATTCACAGTGAATATATTTTCAACACTTGATTTTTTTGTATAATTAAACTCCTTTAATGGGCCGTTATGTGTTCGTGGTCCCTTTTTTGCCTCAATAAAGCCCGATACGGGATCTTTTATCATGTGGCCCAGAGCGAGCTCCTAGTCCTCCTTCTGACAGCCAGAGTATAAAAGAACCAGTAACAAATAAGCCGGATTTTTATTTTTATGCCATTAGGAAAGCCACGTTGCATTATTGAGTTGGCCGTTTCTTCGAATCTAAAGAAAAACTGATAGTTTCGAAACGACGTCCGGATTAGAAAGAATTTTCTACGATAAATAGTGGTATTCTTATTCTGTAGCTTCTATAGCGAGCTCGGAAAAAGCAGAAATGGTGCGGCTTTAACGTAAGCCGCCGGTGGTCCCAACGGCATTTTAAAAACTGTAACTGAAAATATATAAGGTTTATTAAAAAGCTTGTAACTTATGTATGTCAACACTTATACACATCTTTAAAATGGTTCTATACCAGCACCAGTGTATCTAAAACATGAGGTTTTTTTTAAAAGAGGGCACCTCCTAAATGCCAATTAATAATCATACAGGGTAACTCCAACTGAACTAAACATTGTGCTTATGATTAAGTCCATATAAGGTTTTACCCCTCTATCACATCGACAATTAAACAAATAATTACGCGATACATATTTCGCCAGCAGACCTGGCATTGATTAGCTAATCAATTAAGCATTAGTGCGCTCAAAAATGCAAGCTCCGCTGATAAAATACCTATCAAGTAATTATTTGTTTAATTGCCTGCGTAGTGAAGGGGTAAAACCTTCTATGAACTTAATCATAAGTCACAATGTTTAGTTCAGTGCTCTGGTAACATTATTCATGCAAATTTCTTAATTTTCTCACATTTTGGGTGGTACCTGAAAGGGGTAAGTACTAAAACCCAATTTTCACAACGAAATGTTATATTTGGTAACTCCCCATTGAAAATGCCGTGTCAAGTGAATTACAGCGCAGTATCTGGTTTTGTGGTTATTAAAAACAAAAAATGGAATTAAAAAATAAAAAATTAAAATGTTAAAATATGAATTTTAATGCAAACAAAGTTCCAAATGTGCACCTTTTGTATATTTCCGAAATGAAAATTTATTCAGGTTGTCGTTGAAAACATCGTATTTGCATTAATTTTCAATCAATCCAGGGGTACCCTTGTTTTCTAATCTGTTTTTGTTACATATATAAATAATTTCTTAACTTCAATTTCCAATCCGATACATTTCTTTGCAGATGATACGAGCATCGTTTCATCCTTTTACTCTGCTAAATCAACAACAAGATACATATGATTGATCGTAATCTCTGGAATCAATTTAGTTGATTTTAATGAGTCACAAACTCAAATAGGTTTTCTAAGAACAGGAAAAGTGTTATGGCATCCAACATTCTCACGGATGGTAAAATTCTGTCTACGTCACCACCAATTTCTCTTGATATGACCATGTGCCAAATCTGCTTCTCAAAAGCTGGACTTTCTTTTTTGAGCTCAAAAGAACCTATATATGCTATTCTCATGTTTGGAGTTCAGCTCCAAAACATTCATTACCTCTTTTTCTTTTAAATTCAATTTAAAAAAGCCTCATTGCTGATTAGACTCTGCTCGAGTCTCCCCAGGCACTATAGCAAAAGATAAATTGATGATTATTTCGTTTTCTACAAGAATTTTTATGGGATATGCTCCCAAGATAATGCTCTAATCCCCCTAAAGACAACATTCTCAAGGCATACAAGACAGCCGGAGATAGAGCCAAAGTGCAGTTCAATTTGGCACAATGACAACTTTTATTTATGTTGACTTTTTTATACAGAACTCTCGAACTGGAATTCTTCAACAGTCGTGCTTCTCCCTGATAAGAATTGCAAGTTACCCTCATTTAAATCTCCACTTCATCGTCACCTATAGTCATTTCCATCTCCTTCTGGCCGTACTACAGAGGCATAAAAGAATTACCTTTTTCGAATGAATGTTGTCTCGTTCGTAAAAAACCAGAATTTTACCTACATCAGTGCATATAAAGCTAGAGAAAATTAAATGTAAAATATTCGAATATTCATTAGGAAATTTTTCAGAACATTAAACTTCAGACCTGACCCACGATACCTAAAAAAAACCTTAGATATTTTACTGTATCATACCAAGGCAATTGCTAGAAAATAGACCTCTTGTTTGTGCTATGCTCAAGAAGTCCCTCTAATCACCATATTCTGGCCTAATACAGTAAAATCTAACATTTTTCGAAATATCTTATCACTCAATAAGTCGTAAGACTGACACGTAAATGATTTTTTTTATAAGAGAATCATATTATTGTTATAAATTACCAACGGTCAAACACTGTGTATCAAAACATCGTGTTCAACAAAGCATTTACATGGTTTAAGTGAAGCTACTTTTGTTTTCTACAAAACAGTGGAAAATGTGTTATTAAACCCTGTGTTTTGATAGGCAATTAGCTCTCAAGCAAAGCAGTGACTTCATAGGTGTTATGAAAAGTCTGTGCCATTGAATGTTTATTTGATGTGTCTACGTTGCCGTTCAAACACCGATGAGACTGGATACACTGGCGGGTAGTTATTCCGGAAAATATAAAAAAATATGTAAAATCATTATGGAAGATCATAAATTTAAATAAGGTAACATAAGCTGACACCTTTAGAATATCTGAAAGAAGTGTCTATGGTATTTTGCATAAACATACGTTCAGAAGAAAGCTGCTGGTTTAAAGTAAAGTACTTGGCGAGCAGGGGCACACTGAACAAAATAAGCAGTATTAATGATAGAAAGCAGTGCATGAGCACAGTGAACAAAAAACAGCACCAATGATATAAAACTCTGTTTGAATCTGTTTTACAATAATACACAAAATTTTTCCATCGATATATGACAATGAATAAAACTTCTAAACATCTAATCACCAGTTAACTGAATGAAAATAGACGGAAAGATCTGCCCAAAGCGACAAAAATGCAAATGTCTACTGATAAGGTTTTGACCTTCTTATTTTCGGAACCAGGAGGTATTCTATTTAGCGGCTATCTTGAAAGAAAAAGACCATCAACGGCGAATATTCATTTCATTACTGGTGCTTATGAAGAAAAAAAAATGCGAAAATATGCCCTAAGCCGTAAACGAAAACAAGTACTTTTCACCAGAATGTCACCAGTCGTTGGCTGTGATGTCAAAATCGCACGAATTGAAGTTCTAATTGTTTCCCCATCCACCTTATTCTTTAGATCTATTTTCCTGAGACTTCTTTCTGCGCTTAAATCTCAAAAAAATGCTACCAGGAAAAAGATTTGCATCAAATGCTGAAATTCTAATAGTAGCAAGTGCTATTTTAAATGCAAATATTATTCAGTCTACAAAAAAACATTGAAATCATTGAATCTCTTGATTTTGAATTTTGCAGAAAAAATTAGTAGTTAGGCTAGTTAGCCTCTGCTCTTATTGAATGATAAGTTGATAAGATATCTTGCCAGAATTTGATGTTTGCGGAAATATTTTAGTGAGTTTATAAATATTTCAACATTTTATATTCCCAGAAAGTATAAAGTAAAAATGGTATTCTTGCATCGAGACTTAGATTTGACTATTACTATAAAAGGCATCAAAACACTAATTTCCAGTAAAGCCACATATTACTCGCTCACAATGTAAATAAATGAAAATAAAGTACTTCAGGCAACTTTCTAATGGGATAGATAATAGGTTGACCTGATGTAGAATGGAATTTTGCCAAAAGACATAAAAAGGAACAAGCATTTCCTTCGAAACAATAAAATATCAATTTTTTCTCATCTTTGAATTACGGCGGCATACCATTTTATATTTTACATATGAATAAAATAAAACTAAATTAGATTTTCATCTATGTAAAATGGACATTCAATCTGCTTAGTACTGAGTTTAATTAATCGATTTTGTGTTAAGGAAATAAGCAATCATTTCAAGCTCAGGAACGGATTAAATCACTTTGAATTTTTTTAAAGCCCAAGTGGTTTCAAATTAAGAATATTTCGGTATACAAACAATCCCAAGAAACGAATTAAATTCGAGGATTGCGGGTTGCCTGCATTTGTAAATCAATTATCGTGTTCGATCTGGATTAGTGACTAAAACTCCGGTTACGAAGTTAACGCTATAAAAACCATCATAACGACTTTATTTGCCAAACAAGCAAGATTTTTTTGTCCACCGATCTAAGGTTTAATAAAAAATGTTTAGTTTGCAAGCTATAGGCTTTCGAAGTTGTGAAAAAACATTAATAATAATAATTTATTTAGTAACTCAATAACCGCTTTAGCCGCTCTACTGATTGTGTTGAAATTTGAAACATTTAACGTTTAACTATTAAGGCATATTATTTTTTTAGAATCCAAGAAAGACAATATCCTAGGTTTTTTTATGGAACGGACTGGTCTTTGGTTATCCTCAAAAATTAAAATACAAATCTTATCCCCTGAAACCAAGAAAAATTAAAAAACCGACAAAGGTTGCTCTAACGCGCTTCGACAGCCAAGCTATCATCTTTAATATATTAGGTGGTATTTTTCTTGACCCACTTCCTTACTTTATCGATTAGAAATTTTACCAAGGTCCTATTTTCTTAAATCAGAGAAGAGGTCGGTGTATTTTAGAAAAATTCTGTCTTTTGAAAAAATTACCTACAGATAACCGTTCTTGAGGAAAATTAGTGTTTGATGTCCAATTGTTTCGATTTGTATAGTGAGTGCCATGAACTTAAATCTATATGATCATTGTTCAATAAACAAAACGTTGCTTAATGTTATCATGTCATCAAGTAATGTCATTATGGTGGTTTGGTCAGACTAAAGACACATTTTTTAAATAATTGTTAAATAAATTTGCCAATTTTTAAATTTGACTGTTAGAGAAAATCATTACCCTATTTTCTTGCAATGAATGTATTCTTCAAGTATAATTCCATTAATATCAAGCAATATAGTCGTTTTTTGTTTTAATCGTTGCAAAATTTCCTTCAAAAAGATGAAAGAGTTGTTTAACTGTCTGATTTTTATTCGGAGATAAACTATAGTATTTTCACGTCTACAATTTAGGTTGCGTGTGATTCAAGGAAAAAAATAAGGTAAAACTGGGAATACAGATGGATTTCAGTGCTTTTTTAGACTGTAAGTAGTTTGTAGTGAAATTATTACACCTAACTGGTTTACCAAGTAGCAAGCTATGCTTAGAGGTCGATCTTCTGAACATTGATTATATCCTTAACAAGGAATGTGTACCTTTAAACATCTGAAAATGTAAAGGGAAAACAAGCAACTTTCAAATGAAAATGTGCCAATAAAACGTGGAAAAGAGGTTATGGCAAATTATTGAGAATTCACACCTGTAACATGCTGATCACTTGGTCTGTTGATTCTTTATTAAACTACATGCTAAAGCTGGTACCGTCAACACAAATTATGATATTTTAAAAAATAATTATATTGCGCAACGAAGAAACTCCATCAGAAATAAATGCAACAAAAATAATAGTAACAATTACATAATAGATCAAATTTGACACGATTAATTTTAGACGATCATCAGTGGATGATACCAGTAGTTTGAGTTTGGCGAGAACATGACGCTAATATATCTGTAGAGGTGTCATATTATACCATTTAATATAATTAACACAACCAGTGGATCTCTATGATATTATTTCCTGAAAAGAGGATAGTTTAATTCACGATGTACAATTAAATCATGGATAAATTAATGTTTTAATTAAAAATACCAATAATTAACTGAAATATTTAATATAAGACTAAACATATTTTCATCATTTCAGAATAAATCGCATATTTATAGCAGATTATATGATAACTGAATTGGTATACAGCGTGTCTCACAATGTTTTTACTAGGCGATATCTCAGTTAGTTTATAAGATAAAGACATAAATTAAAAAAATGCCTAAATGGCATTAATTAATATATTATAATCCGTCCTCAAAACTTTGGTGGTCGCTACTGCCTTGAAGAAACCATCCTGCACACCCCTCCCCTTGTTTTGTCAAATTGCACTCCCCAATTTTTTTCTTGCCTTTTCAGTTCATTCTGAATACAGTCATATGTAGTATTTCATCACTGAAGGGACCTAGAATCGCTAAAAAAAGAATAATAGTTACTATAGCACTTAGTTATTCCTATCTGTATAAAATAAAGTCATAGCAAGGAACCAATGGTTTTATATAAATGTATATTTAATCTATAATGACTGTTATCAATCATCAAAATCTCTGTTGAAAACTAAAATTTCCTATTGTATTCAGTTTTTGTTCGACAGCGTTAAACACTTGATCACTAGCTTACATAAATCGTCAAGTAATAAATATGCCTGTATTCGGAATAAACTAAGGATTTATTTTCAGAAAAAAATGTGGGAGGTTCAATTTGAAAAAAGGGATGAGGTAGTTTCTTTAGGGAGATAGCAACTCCACAGTTTTGAAAATGTATTATAATGAATTCATTGAGGCCACTTAAACATTTTTTAATTCATGTTTTTATCTTTTCAACGAACTGAGACATCGCCTGTTAAGAACGTCTTGGGACAGCTTGCATATACACAATTATTTTTATTTTTTAGCGAAACCACGTCACTTCAGTGATGAAATTCTACATATGGCTATATTCAGAATGAACTGGAGATTCATTCTTACTGAAAAAAAGTGGAGGGTGCAATTTTAAAAAAAAGGGAGGAGCGTGTTTTTTTACACACCAAACTTTTGACGGTTCAAAATAATAGATTAATGGATTCCATTCAAACATGTTTTTAGTTCATGTCTCTATCTTATCAGCTAACCAAGATATCCCTTAATCAGAACATCATGCGACACCCCGTATAATAACAAAAACGCACCTACATAAAATAATACAAATAGTCGTAGAATTGCCATAACAGTTTTTTTTTGTTCTATAAACTTTCCTAGAAATCCAAGGAAACAGAAGTTTTAGAATTTTTTTGGATGACTTTTAAAGAGCTGTGCCTTTGCGAAAACTGATCATATCGAGTTTCTATTAGGTTTGTTTTGGAGCGTAAAATTTGTGGTTTCGAGATATTTTAAGAGAACATTTTTATAACCCACTCGTTTCGTGCCATAATCAATGGTATGAAATTTTCGTTATAACACTCTTGGTACCTTAATAACTTAAATAAATTTATCCTAAAAATTGAATGAATGAGCTATTTGTCAGAAATGACAAATTTAAACGTAAGTATAATTGTAAGAGCAATTGTACGGCTATTTTAAAACTATCACCATTTTCTCTAAAGCACTGAACTAAACACTGTGGCTTGTGATCAGGTCCAAAGAAGGTTTCACCCCTTTACCACATCCGCAATTAAATCTGCTGGCGAAATACGTATCGCGTAATTATTTATTTAATTGCCGATGTGGTAAAGGGGTGAAACCTTCTTTGGACTTTATCACCATTTTGCCTCTTAAAGTAAGATTTTTCATAATTAACGCTCAACAAACTGTGCCAATTTATTACATTTGTTATATAAAATTATTAAACAATGTTATTCAATTTCGTAAACGCTTCATTAATTTGGGTTGAAATCATACTTAAAATAAAAGACAAATTTAGAATTTCATTACATTGTCATCTTCTCCAACTTTATCTTTATTGGCTAATTTGAGAATGGCATTATTTCATTTTGTATCCGATAACCAATGAACCGAAGTTTTTTTTTATTATCGCAGGAAGTTCTCCAGAACTTCCGCTTTTGCAAGTTAGCAAATTATCATATTTCAGCCTTTCAGCTAAGAGAACTGTTGGTTTATTATGGCACGAGAGGAGAAAAGTAAAACGTCTCAAACAAACTTTTATAAAGTTTCGCGTGTGAGATGTAGCACATACATTTAAGACATCTTAATGAAATATTGATTTTAAAGGTTACCATTAATTCGATTCAATATTGTACAGGGTCTTTGGTAATAAATGCACCCGCCGTTTATC
Organism: Dastarcus helophoroides; assembly: GCA_028583605.1. Lineage (NCBI taxonomy): Eukaryota > Metazoa > Arthropoda > Insecta > Coleoptera > Bothrideridae > Dastarcus > Dastarcus helophoroides. The sequence goes on from CM053335.1 coordinate 3,022,155, forward strand.
TTTCGAATTATGATAGATACAAAAAACTTTAAATAAAAAAGTTTCTAGGTACCTCTTAAGTTTTTATTTAAAATAAGTTTGCGATATACAGGGTGCTCCGTTTTTTCAGAATCAAAGTCAACTTTGGTTTTTTAAACGGAACACCCCAATTATTTTTTCATTTTCGAATCCTCCTAAAAATTTCACATATGTTTTATATAACATACCTACATCTAAATTTAATTGTTTCCGAAATATTTTCGAGAAAATTCGAAAATAAAAAAATAATTGATTTGCTCCATTTAAAAAACCAAACTTGACTTTGATTCTGAAAAAACCCAACGCCCTGTATATTGCAAACTTATTTCAAATAAAAATTTAGGAAGGGTCTAGAAACTATTGTATTCAAAATTTTTTGTATCTATCATACTTCGAAAGATAAATGAGGGGTGCATTTATAACCAAAAGATCCTGTACATCTCGTTAGCAACAATCTTTTACCTTTCGTAAAAGTTTTGTCCAGTTGGAATCCTATTTTCATTAGAAAATGTGAAGGCTGTTTGAACTTTGAACAATAGATAGGAACCTTTTAATCATATTTCAAAATGAACCCAAATCACTAGCAAAGAAGAGAAAAAACCAAACACAGATTTTCTATCTAATTCCAAAACAAAAAGTGCGTATGTGGAATCTGCATTGTTTTTATTGGCATTTTTCAACTTCAGGTATTTGTCACGATATATTTACTTCTTGCCGTTATATTGTTGCTAATACGAAGATAATTATTCATTCAATGAACTGTGCTTTTCTGGCTATTTTACTCTTGCTGACGTTAAACAAGTTATTAATTAAGCGCAACTAGTTTAAGCTTAGAGTTTCAGCATTGTAAGCTGTCTAAAATATTAATGTCCCAAGATGGAAAAGTATATGATGTACCTAATAGATTGGTAGAAAACAGTACTTGTGATAAACTAAATAAATACACACATCATATTTTCAATCACTTATAAAAATTAAACCCATTCTTATGAAAAATTAATAATTATTGAAAGTTGAGTAAAGGCTTATTCACCTTTCCACGTAATAGCCAAAACAATAAGACAAATGATACAGACTTTTGGATTTCATGTTCAAAGGAGCCAAGGAGCTCAGGCACATTTTGAGAGTGTTCTGAAGCTCCCAGCTGATGGCGAAACGTTGTTGGCCAACCACGCCTTCAGTTCTCAAAAAATCTGAAAATCATTCGCTGCTAGGTCATTCTGCAATCAATTTCAGCAGTGCTACATCTTTCTGCTCGCAGAAAAAGAATTTCTCAACTCAAAGTTAACGGGAGCATGGATCGTAGGAACCACGTTCTAATTTCGTATCTCAGCTACAACTGATGTACGGTGCATTACAACAACTCACGTCATGAGAATCAAGAGGCCAATAGTTCACAGGTTTTTACTTTTAATAACGTCGTTAAACAACGATGTACTTTCTTTAACATAATCGTCAACTTCAGCAATGTCTGCTTATCGATCAAAAATTATCTCGAAGAAGTTTGTGCGCTCTATATCGCCTGAAGTCTGCCCAGAATGGATTTTGATTAATACTCTGTGTAATGAGTAAATAAAGCTGTAAAGTCCCAGCGACATGATTTATCTTGTGACAAGCTGCTTGAATTAACGGCTTTTGCAGCGAGTTTCGTAAGAAAAGGGTACAGTTGTCGGGCATAGATTTCAAGATATGGGAAACCCGTTTCCAACTCTTTAGATTAGATATTATTTGCTCCCTAGGAGACGCTGGATATAGGATTAGGGCAAACTGATCAGTTTAACAAAAAAGAAATTCAGTTTAGTGCTCAGTTTTTAATAATATAGGTGGTCCTATAAGTTTTGTCCTTTTTTACACATGCATAGTTTTACACTTAAAGTAAGTGATTTTTTTTTCTTAGACAATGCCGATAATGACATTGACTTTACTCAATATAATGTAATGTATTTGTAAAGTAAATTTAACTGTTTATTCCTGGAATATAAATCCCTAAATATTACAGCTGGCAAAGTGCTTTAACGGCATATGAATATGAGAAAGGCAATAGTGCAATATTAGTATATAAAATTTGTATGAAGCCTTAAGAGTGGTTGTTGTGTAGGTTAATATGGCTTAAAAATAGTTTGCTAAATTTCGTCACTAAAATTTTATTGCTTGAAGATCCAATTTTATTTACTTGAGAATCTCAAGGACAGAATGAGCTTTTATCATGACATAATAAGTTAAAAGACACGAGTAAGTTAGAACATAATCGGTTATTTGGAAAACGTATAAGCCAATTTAACAGAGTGCGTTACCACTTGTTTTTTATTTTGTTGACACGTCGAAATTCTGAGGTTACTTTTTTTAAACAGTTTGTAAAATTCATTTATCTGAAGCAGACATGTTTAAGATTTGTTGTAAACCATTAAACCAAAGTACGAAAAATCATTTCATCAATGAAAAATTGAAAGGAGTTCATCCCCCAATGGAGCGATTTTTAGACAATTTTTCCAGACTGTTAACTGCGAATTAAATCAAACCGGCAGTTTTTCCTCGAAATTGCGTGCCCAAAATCAATCATCATCTGTTATGTTTCTTTTAGATCCGATGTAAAGAAACCGCGAAAATGTGTACCGCCATGTCGTGTTTTATGACGGGTGAGTAATGATATAGTAGAGGTGATAGTCGTCGGTGTGCTGCATACAACCCATAATTCACCATGCCGCAACGCACACCTTGTCATTTCTGCATTTCTCGATCGGTCCATAAATCAAAAGGAGATGTAGGTTTTGCGGTTCTAGTTCATGCTGCCGCAGCTATTCGTCGCATTTGCTTTCCTGCCAACAGTTCAATTTACCCGGATCGTTGAAAATTCCCGAAAGTCCTAAAGAAACTGTGCGTGTAAGGTGACGTGTGGCTTAGGCATGATCTACTGAATCATTAAGCATTCTGATGCTCACATCAGTTTTATGGATAACAACGCTTTTAACATACTTAGTTGGGAATATTTAATTTTATTTATATTCTACTACATCAGGATAACCAAGAAGCTGCCTTATTATTATTATTATTATCAATTCGGTCTGTCTTAGCGACGTTGTATTGCAGGTATCGGTCAGTTGACAAGATACTGCTCATCTACTGCGAGTCTAGATTTAGAAACGCTCGGACTATTGCAAAAGTATTGAGTATTGCTGCCTTCTGAAGTTGGATGTATATGCTGACAGGTAGCTCTAGTTGTCTTAGACTGACCAAGAGCTGCTTAGGTATTACTCCTGTGGTTGATACTATTATAGGTATTATATGAACCTCATTTTGCTTCCACATAGATTTAATCTCATTTGCTAGCTGTTGATATTTGGCTGTCCTCTCTGTATAGGTTTTTAGGAGGTTATGTGTGTTTGGTACTGCCATATCTACTAGCTACGTGATAGGTGTGGCCTTAGCTGTAAGAATAATATCAGGTCGGTTGTATGATATGGTCTTATCCGTTAGTACAGTGCGGTTCCAGTACATTTTATTATTATTATTATTATTATTATTTTCTTGTTCATAAGATATGTCCTTGTTATAATCTTTCATTCCAGTATCAGAGTACAGAGGATGTGGTAATTATTTCAGCATATTATTTTTGAGACGGTGCGGTGCTTTTGGTTTCCTACAGGTAATTTTACACGTTTTGTTCATTTAATATTTTCCTTACAGTAGCACATGTTTCTAACAGGACAATTTTCCGCCTTTCTATATAGATATTAGAGTTTATGGCAAGTTCTTTTAAATTTCTAATAACTCTTTCTTGATCCCACATTTCTTTTATTTCTCTTGACAGTGGTAGGTACTTGTTTATCTTGTCTGTATATTTTCTCTGGATGTTAGTAGACAGCGGTACCGAAAAGTCCACTAGGTATGTTCTTCTTATTTGTTTTACTGTGAGTACTAAGTCTGATCTATTGTTATGTATTGCGACGTCTGTGATGATATCTATATTCCAATATAGTTTAAACTCATCTTCTTCTATGACTGTATCTGGATTGTATTTGTAATAGGGTATCTTATGATGTTCTCGTTTTCCTAGAATTGCTTGCTTATTATTATTATTATTATTATTATTATTATTTTTGTTTTCTCCTTCGATGGGTTTTCCTGTAACTGGGGTTCTTAGAACCATTCATTCACAGTGTTTAAATTGCGGTTAGGTAAACATTCTCCTCGATATTCAGAGTTTTTCTTATTTTTCGGCATGTTTCTAGGATGACGGATTGTTGCATCTCTTTTGCTATTGAAATTATGTTTGTGTTTAATACTTTTATGGTAGCATTTATAGGTAGCTTAGGAAATGTCGGCTAAACAGACCAGTTACCGACACCACCACAGGTATCACTGTCACTGAATTTTAGTTTGTATATTTGTTTATATTCTTCAGTAAGTTCCATATATTTGCCAATCTTCTCTATTTCCTTCTGTTCTAAATTGTGATCGTTCGGGTAGGATATATCTAAAAATTTTTCTGATATTTATCTACCATTACTATATCCGGACGGTTTGCCGCAATCGGTCTGTCAGTAATGATGGTCGTATCCCAGTATAACAAGTAATGCTCGTTTTCTAAAACTGGATGAGGAATCTATTTATAATATGCTTCTTTCTTGCTTTCTGATAGCGCAGTACTTAATGCCAGTTTTTGATGTATTATTCCTGCTGTTAAATTGTGTCTTTTAGTGTAATCACTAGATGCTAGTGTAGTGCATCCCGATGTTAGGTGTTCTATAGTTTTAGAAACTTTTCCACATAATCTACATTTACCGCTAGTTATGGTTCGTTTTAATATATATTTTTGGTAGTGTCTGGTTACTATTATCCCATCTTGTATCGCTATGATAAAACCTTCCGTTTCAGGGTACAGTATTCCTTTTCTGAGCCACAGTGTTGATATTGTTATTATTATTATTATGGTTTATTCTCAGCCGTGATTCGTCTATCCACTTCATCTTGCGGGTTTGTTAACCAAGCAAACTAAAGGTCTATTGTTTGTTCTTTAGATAGGTGGATTCAGGAATTTTTCAGGAACAATGGTGCACGTTTTCAGTATGACGGCTTTCTGTAAATTTATGTGTATTGTTTTTGAGACATCTAGTTTATCCAGGTTCCGTACAAATGATAATGGTGTTATTCCTGTTGGAGACAGGATCATCGGTACGATTTTGACATGGCGTTGCTTCCATAGCTCTTTGACTTCAATTGCCAACGGTGTGTATTTTTCTATTTTCTCTTGTTCTTTTTGTTAAATGTTGTTGTCTAATGGTATGGCAAAGTCAATAAGGTATGTTGTGTGTTCCTTCTTTATCGTCCATGTGATGTCAGGTTTATTGTGTGCCATTGTCCTGTCAGTTTGCAGCGTTACGTCCCAATACAGTTTTGCTTCTGTATTTTCCAACAGTTGTTGCGGGAAATACTTGAAGTATGGCTTTCTGTAACTAAGTTGTGCTTCAGAGCTATTTCCTAGTGAAGAATTTTGGCTGCTGTACTGTGTCTGTATATATAGTTTGTGCCTGCAAGCCATTTGCATCCATTTACGATGTGTTCAATGGTTTCAGGATACATTTGACATTTCCTACAGAGATCCGACTGATGTTATTATATTATTATTATTATTATTTAATTTTTTCTCCTTTAAGGATTTAACAGGTACGTGTGGACAGATACGTAAGTGATGGTAATTTATACTTAAAATGTTTCTGATTATCCTGCACGTTTCAAGTAACACAGATTTTTGGATTGCGGTTGTCATGCTCGCTTTTAATAACTTAACTTTTTCCAGATGCTTCAAGTTGTTTTTACTAAAGGGACCAGTTGCTGATACGAGGATTGGAACTACCGCTATTGTTTTCAGGTTATGTATTTTACGGTACTCTTCACATATTTCCAAATACTTGTTTACTTTTTCCCTTTCCTTCTGATCTAGGTTATGGTTGTTGGAATGCGCTACATCTATGAAGTAAGCACCTTTCTGAGTTTTATCTAAAAGAACAATATCTTGGACGGTTTGCAGCTATTGGTTTGTCAGTAATAATACAGAACGTACCTCTCATTTTCCATTACTAGATGTGGTACGTATTTATAATAAACGTCTTTACCTTTAATTAAGCGCGTTACCGCTGCAAGCTCTTGGTGTAAGATGGCTGCTGTGAGGTTATGCCTTTGTGTATAGTCCGTGGGAGCAAGGGTAGTGCATTCTGATATGAGGTGTTCAACGGTTTCTGAATATCTTTCGCACATTCTGCATTTGTCATCCGCGATGGATTGCTTTTCAATATATTTTCGATAGTTACGAGTAGCAATCACACCATCTTGTATTGCTATAACAAATCCTTCGGTTTCCGTAAATAAGTTACCTTTTCTAAACCATGCTGTCGAAAGCTTTATATTTGCGTTTAAGAGTTTTTGAGGATATTTACCATGCAACGGTTTGATAATCCAGGCCTCTTTACTCTCGTTCAATGTTGGTATTGTTATCAAATCTCGCCCACAGATTTTGAGTGGCGAGTGTTTATCTAGTGTCGTAACCTGTGCAGGTAGGGAATGGTCAGCCCGCCTCATAAAATATTTTTTGATGCCATTTACTAATTTGTCGTGCAGAAGTTTCATATTCAATAAACCTCTTCCTCCCAGATTACGTGGTAAATAAAGTCTTTCCGAACACGCTGCTGGATTCTGTTTATCGCCTTCAACTCAGTATTTGACCATTTGATGACTCCGAACGAATATCTCAGCGAAGGTACAACCCATGAATTGATGGCTTTAACAGTATTCCTACCTACCTATCTCTAGCGTCATAGGTGACGATGTTGTCGATTAATAATTGTTCTTTACATCCCTGGGTTTTATTGCGACATCCTTTTTGCTCTTCTGTTAAAATGTTATGTCTGTCGAGGTGGCATGTAATTTTTTGTGCTATTATTGATGTTATTAATTTATAGATCGTAGGTAAGCAGGTTATCGGTCTGTAATTTTTTTGGGTCTCCGATTTCGTCATTCTTTGGAATCATATATGTGGTACCTGCAGTAAAAAATTTTGGTATCCTTTCTTCATCTTTTAGAAGTCTCTCTATAGGTGTTTGGCCAATATAGCGTGTATTTTTGTATTCTTTCACCAATAGTTATGTAAGTGATCCTGTCCTGCTGCTTTTCAGTTATGGACTTTCTTCAATGCTTCCTGTACGTCATCCTCAGTAACTTTTATAGCTTCCATTTGTGGTATTGCTCGACATGTTTCCCTTTTCTATCTTCAGCCATGCAGCTTCAGGGTTATGATTGCCTTTATGGCTCCACTCGTTCTTCCAGAACTCCACAAATTCAGTTTTCTTTGACAATACTTGGGTTGCTGTTTAATTTCTTTCAAGTTTTTTATAAAATTTGCTTTCGTTTTTTCTAAACCAATTATTATCGCACTTCCCTTTGTAGCTTATATTATATCTTTTTAATTTATTCCCAGCATTACTATCTTTTGCTTTAGAGCATCTACATGAGCAGTTAGTTCTCTTTCAAATGTGTATGTTCCAAGTCTAATATTTGATCTTTTTAAGAAATTTTTTATTTTCTTTCTGAGTCTTCTGGTTTTATTTCCTTTCTGCCATTTTCGGGTTTTCCTGATTATGCTGCGGATATTTCTGATGTCATTTTCTATTCTACGTTTTCACTACGGTTGTATGTTGTTTTTATTTACTGGCCGTTCAGGTTCTATACCCATATGTGTTATTGCCGTTATTGCTGTACAATATACTATCGCTTGCGTCCTCCCAATATCATCCATTTCACTGACAAACTTACCTATTTTTCTGTTTATTATTGACATGCACTCTTTAGTTTTATTATTTGGCTTGATTTTTGGCAGCTGTGGTCTTTTCTCCGCGTCCATGTCTCTATACCATAAGATGTTTTTATTAAGCCCCATCATTATTCAATTCATTATATTGTCTATTTCTATTATATCCAATATCGTACTTGGAAATTCATTACTTATGGAGTTTTCTATTAACTTAGTCTACAAGATGATTCTAAATGTAGTACCATAAATTCTGGAACGTATTTTAAAGTCCAAAATAAGATGAAAAGTCTATATAAACACATGTCGTAAAACGCTTCGTTTCGGAGTTACAGGGTGTAGAAGGTTAAAACCTAATTTTAGTTTTTAATTAATAGCCTCGAACCGTGTGATAATTGAATGAAATTTGGCACAACTCTATATACTTTCGTGTTCTTTTCAAAAATCCAAAAAAAGTCAACAAAACCACTCGCGGATACATCGAGGGGGCGGTGCTTTAAACGTGCTTTATTTATTTTGTGTGCATTTTTGTCGCAATTTTTTAACAAAAACATAAACTACAAATATTTTTACACAAAAAAGTAAATAGTTTTGACATCTTTATGTTATCTTGTCACTGGTGGCCACTTTGAGCAATTCTGTAAATAAAAGCTACTGTTTTTAAATTTGTTATTTATTAAATATTTATCAAATTATTTAAAAATATTATTTTTGTAAAGTTCATTTTAAGTAATAAACATATCTTAGCTTTTCTTTCATTTTAAAGCCAACTTTGTGTTACATCCGAGATTTTTGGGGGAGTGTTTTTAATGCATCGAGATAAAAAAAAATGCATTTTACTCGAAAATTGCTGACAATATCCAGTTTTAGTAAGAGCACCTCTTTTGGGTAAAAAAGTTTGTAGTTTATATTTTTGTTACGAAACTGCGACAAAAGTGCACACAAAATAAATAAGGCTCCCTCGATATACCCACCACTGGTAAAGTTCTTTTAATTCATTCCTAGATTTTTTAGAAGGACATGAAAAAACATGAAGTTGTACCAAATTTTATTCAAATATCTGTACACGTTTCGCATCTATTAATTAAAAACTATAATCAGGAACTAACCTCTCACACCCTGTAACTCGGAAACGAAGCATTTTACGACACATGTTTATTTATATGGACTTTTCATCTTATTTTGGGCTCTGAAATATGATTCTGAATTTATGGTACTGCTTTTAGAATCACCTTTTATAATAGGTTCTCCTACCTTTATGATATCTGTAAATTTAGTATAAGTATTTTGGGGAACAGATATTTGTGTAATTATCATAGAAGAGCTATGTAATTGATTTGATTCATAAAGATATTTACATAATAATACATGGAAAAAAAAAAGTATAGTGCATTTATTTGGACAGTTTATTTCAATGAAAATGAGACAAGATCCAAAAATTATATAAGTAAATTTTAATTTACTTGACCTGCAAACTAGTTTTGAACTATCATGCCTTTTTTTAAACGGCTTCAACAATTTCTGCATCAAAATTAAACTTCTGAAAAAAATTATTGATGTATTTATTTATTATTTTTTTAAGAAGTCTACCATTTTTTATACTTATTAAAAATATTACTAGCTTCAAAACTACAATAAGTGCATTGGTTAGAGTAGATGGGAATTTGCATAATTTTCTTCACATATGGTGGATCAGTTGTGTGAAAAGCATGAGGCTATAAAAGGAATGGTAAAGGTTCAGAATTGCCTTCGGAAAGTAAAGAAGATTTGCCTTTCTCCAGTTATACACCAACGTCTCCAACTAAAGAAAACATCTATAAGATGGAAACAATGTTAATTACGACGTGGACAAACTAAGGGATGAAGAGCTGAAAGTTAACTCTTCTTTCCTAAATTAATGTCACATAGTTGTATCGAAGAGATGAATGTTCAAATATTTTATTCTTAGAACTATCAATCTAAAATTTTATCGGAAATTTGAAGTTAATAATAAAGTGAGAATATTTTTAAATTTTATTTAACATTTCTTCGGCTCAGTTTGGAAATATTTAAATTTTTATTGTTTGTTGACAATATTCTAAAACAGTTTCTGAAATATAAGAGTTCACCATGAAGAATAAAGTGAGAATAGTTTTTTTTATTCTAACTTGTTCGAAGCATATTAGAATTTGTCGCTTTTTGTATATTCGCAGTATGCGCCATTTTTGAACTTTAAATAGTCTATGATCATTCACTGCTTAGTATATGGAAATAAGTAAGAGAGTAACAAACCCACAGAAATTGACAATTGAATAGATATAGAACATGGCTAATTCTCCATCTAGCATCAGATAATTAAAAAAAAATGGTCATTTATAAAAATGCCCTCGTCACAATAAAAATGTCATACCGAAACTTAATAAAAACCCAACCCAGCTTGAAAAATTTGTTAAGATTCCTTTCGGGCTATTTATTAAAGCTTCCATGTTTCGCTTTCGAGAAAGTTTCATAATAACGTTTACCAGCGGCATGAGACGTGACATTAACCTGAAAGAATGTGGGAATAAAGTGTCAGAATTTCGGAAGGGAAGGTAATTGAAATCATCGACGCTCAACCGACCGTTTTGGCCTTTTTGTTGCTAATGAACCTGTCACGTTGATTGTTTGTCAGATTTTAAATTTTAACGTAAGTTTGATGGTTTAGATCCCTATCTATAATATTATAAAGAGAGAGCTTCTGATCGACTGAAAAACCTAATCATCAAAGCACAGTCGTAACTACCAGAAACATGAAATTTGGACAAAAGTTCCTTTTATGGTGTAGATGCGCTATAAGAAGAGATTTTTGGAAATTCGCCTTTTAAGAGGGTAAAAAAGAGGTGAAATGAAATTCGAAATTAGAATGGAAAAAGTTAATAATGCAATTTAAAACCTAAACTTTGGTCTACGAAAAAAATTGTCATCCCGTGTTTGGGTAATTTGAACAAAACGAAATTAGCATTGAACAGAGTTAATAATTCATTTTAAAACCTAAAATTTCATGTACGAAAAAAATTGTTATCCTGTGTTTGGGTAATTTGAACAATTCAGTTCCCTAAGAAGAAAAGGAGGTGAAAGCGAATTTCGAGTTTAGTATGGAACAAAGTTAATATTTAATGCGTTTCATGAACTAAAATATTGTGGAAACGACACAAAAGAAATAATAAAATCCCTGTTTCGCCGATTTTAATAATTCAAGTTCTAAGGGGGCAAAAAAGTATAAAAAGTTGGTGAGAAAAAAAAATAAAAAATCATTTTATGTATAACCCAAAATTTTTTTTAAAAAATATAGGAATAAATAATTGGGCAATATCACATGGGCAAAAAATATTTGGATAAAAATTTTACTTTTTCTGAAAACTTCTGAAATTTCCTGAAAATGCATTTTTTGGGGGAAAAACGAAATTTCGATAACAAAATATTGAAGATTGAAAATTTCTAGAAAAGGCCAAATTTTGAGAAAAATTAAGAAACACAGAGAAAACAAAAATTTATAAACAAATCGAAATTTCAAGAAAAAAGTCAAAATGTTAAATTTTGAAAAAAATATTTGTAAAATGTTCAAAGAAACGACAAGTTTTACAAATAAACTCAAGTCTTTAAGAACATTGTGGAAATCTAGAAAAAGTCGAAGTTTATGAAAGTAAGCTAAGTTTTAAGAAAAGGTAATTTTCAGAATAAAATAAAATTTTGCAGAAGATAAAAGTTCATTTCGACAAAAAAATCAAAACGTAAAATAATCAAATTTTGTGAAAAGAGTAAAAATTTTGGAAAAGGCTTCGATATTCCCTAGAGGAATTTAAATTTTGATAGAAACCCGCGAATTAAAAAGGAAACTTAAAATGTAAAAAAAATCGAAAACTTGTACAATTTCGAAAGAAAAGACAAATTTTGAAAATAAACTCGAGATCGCTGAACTTTAAAAAGATTGAAATTTTTACAATAAGGCAAATTCAAAAATCTCACAATAAAAAAATTGAAATAGAAAAGAATGTGGAAATTTTCAAATGAAATTAAATTTTAAGGAACAAAATTTTAGAATAAAATAAAACACACAACAAGCATGTCAACATTTTGAGAAATATGAAAAACCTCGTGAAAATTCAAATTCTGAGTAAAAAGTTGAAATTTTCAGAAATCAAACTTAAAGAAAGTCAAGATTTCCTAGAATGCAAAAAATTTAATTTTGAGAATAGTCTACGCATAAAAAAATAATGTCCAGGAAAAAATGGCATTTTAAAGAAAATAATTTTTAATTGTTTAACAGGGGAAATTTAAAAGATGTTGGAAATTTTGAGATCATGAATGGCAGAGAATCGAACCGCTGCCGTCTAGATAAAGTTTATAATGTTGTTGACACAAGCGGAGGGAAAAGTAAATTAAAGTTAAACTCAGCCAAACCTGGAACACCAACTGATATATTTTCAACTAAACGAAAGTTGCAACTAAACTTCGTTATCGTTTCAGTTAAGCATGTTGCAGATAACCTGTAAGATAAAGGACGAATTCTCAGCTATATAACTGAACACGATTTGTTAATTTATTTAATAAATTCTAACCTTTTGACTTTGTCGACTTGTAAATTGATTTTTAATTTATACGCATTGAAAGGAATTTCAAACAGCCTTATTTATGATTTTTTACAATTTTTCTCTTTCATAACTAATGAACTATAACAATAAAATAAACATAACAAATAAATATGAAAATTCAACGTTGTTTTAAAAAAATCTTAATTTTTTCCTATCGCTTTCGCTTATAGGCTTATAGCGTGATCCTTTGTATGCGGGACGACTTCTTAATCCCAGTGACTAGCTATCCGCAAGTGAGCCACCCGCGGCGCATGAACCACTGTAAGCCACAGACCGATTAACCTTAAACGGACAAAACCCCGTGCATATCTTAAACGAGCGAAGTGCTTACATACGTCGGTCAGGGCGGAGAAGGCAGTACAAAACAAAATGAGTTGATCTTGAAAAACGATAATCAAATGTCTTTTATAAAGATAAGATGCCTTCCCACTGCCTATACAGGGTGATTAGAGAGGAACCGTCCATAGTCAAAGGAAGTGTAGAGGGGACAAAAGTGGACAAAAAGTTAAATAAGTAATAAACATACTGTCAAATATCAAAGGTTACTGAAATGTCAAACGAAATATGTAATTTTATTGCTTTTTTGCGAACACTTATTATTTGATACTTTATTTTGTGAAGGCGTATATTTCTAGACAAAACCCACAACATATTAGTGATTGACATTGTCATTATTATTACGTAAGTTATTTGGCTCACTTCTACTAGCTTGACTTGCAGATTTAAAATATTTGGAAAATAATCTCCTAAATTTACTGGAGGATGTTTTATTGAATGTAAGGCAAAATATGTACTTATTTTCAACACAATGGTACTCTTATTCATTTCAGTCGTGTTGTGAACGATCGTCTTAAAGGGTAGTACCCGCTCGTAGACAAAATCGGGCGACTGTCTGTAGACAGATCGAGGATTTTATCAGTAGACAGTCCCAAACAAATATCTGAAAATGGTCTAGAGCCTTTATCAGGCGGCCACATGTAATAGGTTCTCTAAGCTAGTTTCAGAGACACTATAACAAGTGATGCAATGGAACTGCTGCTTTTTCACAGAGATATGTAGAGCAGGCGATTTGGTTCCTATTTGTCTATAGATAGTCACAGAACTTTGTCTATACACACAAGATCCACTATTTTGTTGAGAGTGTGTGCTAACCATAACAATTATTATTTTCATTAGCGCTGGATTGGCTATTGCAGTTTTTAAAATTGGCCACGAAAGTCAACATTTAAATTTTTTTGATTCCTGCCTTTATAGCTTAAATCATTGTTCACATGATCGATCACAATACGGTTAAAGTAAGTAAGCAACAATGTGCTTAAAGTACATGTATTGACTAGTATTCAATGAAAATAATCTAGTAAATCCATGACATTATTTTAGAAAAATTAAAAATCTGCCGATCGAGCTAGATGATTATTTCATACAACTGAACCAAGTAACTGGTATAGTATGACTGATAAGTACAATTGCTAATATCTTGTGTGTTTTGTTCAGCAATAAAAATATGTATTTCGTTTGCTATCTCAGTAAGTCTTCAATATGACCATATGTTTATTAGAATGTTTTTGTTTACTTTTGTCTCCCCTATACTTCCTTTGAATATGGACGGTTCCTCCTCAATCACCCTGTAAAATATGAACTGTGGACGTAGAGCACGGACAGGGACCAGCTACAGATCCAACCGTACTCAAACGAAATTATCGCAACCCAAACGCCAAATGCGAATGTTTCATTGTTTTTATATGGGAGCGATTCTTGCCGTGCTCTTCATTTGCCTTAAGATGCCCTGTCCTATCCATCTATGTTAATGTAAATCGGCTTTTGTTCAATTTTACCCGCATTGGTGAATACTTTTTCAGTTTGGTTAAACAAAATAGGGTAATGGCACCAGTAATTGTCATCACCCCAGTACTTGTCACCAAACATACTTTTGGCGAAAAAATAAAACAATACTTCTTTATTTCAATTCTCTTAGGATATCAATTAGTTCCCATATGTATTTACATTGCTAAACAAAATAGTACATCAGCTCCTTGTCCAAAATATGTTGTCGTGATTGTTAGCAAATTTGTTGAGAAAGGTTAAAATAACTTAGCTCAAAATTTCAGCAATTTTTATTACAATAAATGCAAATTTTTTTACATGGAAATAAAGTATGTTTGACGGACTTTGAACTAAAATGTTCCTAGGTTTGTAATTAGCCTTTGGTTATAAAAAATTTGGTTGTGACAGTTACTAGATATAAAATACCAAAATAATCCATTAGTTGCCACAATGTGGATAACTGACTATAAGTAGATCTGTCAGTGACAATTTTTGTTTTAATATAGAAGGGAGTCAGTTTTGATTACAACTGAATCCTGACTAATAAAACATTGAAAGAATTCACAGCGGCACTTAAATATAAAGTTTTCGAGAAAAATAAAAAGTCAAAACAATCCAATGGATTAAAAATATTGGAAGAAGAGGTTTTTCACTTCAAAAGGATTATCTTACAGTAACTATTCCGTGAACTCTAGTGAACTCAGGATGGCATTGGCAACAAAGTAAAAAAAAGCTACATTTTTTTTTTAACTGACATCCCTATTTCACTCGTAAGGATGCGAATTCCTCTTTAGTTGTGGAGATGTTAGAACAATAGCAAAAATAAAGCGACGAAAAAATCGATCTAAAAAAGAAGCCCAATCACAGCTTAAAAATCGATATTTGTTTTATATACCAGTGTCCAAAGCTCTGCGGGTAAAAAACAATTATCACGAACGGAATTATTAAAACAACATACCTATACATATACACACACGAATCACCAAGTGACAACTCTATTCAGCATAAAAGCTTATTAAAATGCAGCATAAATCCTAAAAGAAATATGCAAGGAAATGAGAATAATTCTAGCAGGATGGAGCACCTTTCCACATTTTTATCGATCATTATTTTGGTTTAAACCTCAAAAAAGCGATAACGAAGGTGTGAAAATTCTATTTTTTAAGAAAGGAAAATAGACAAAGAAAATTGTGAGAAAAAGAAGAGAACAAAAAACAAGAGAACTAAAGAAGCTTGAAAAATAAAAAAAAAGGAAAAGGCTAACATAAATCTACGTATTTGGTTATATAACATGTATCCTGGGAATATTTTGGTGTATTTCCAAACAATAAATAAACCTCCATATTGTTCAATTTTTTTTTTCGAAAGTAACTTAACGATTCAATTGTGATAACAATTACTGGAAAAGCTAATGGGAATTATTGGTTGTTACTGGTAAAATGACCCTGACAAATAAAAGTATTTTTATTAATATTATTTCGACAAAAACGAGTTTGTAGTTTTATAGCAAAGAAACTAGTCTTCCTCCTACGAATTAGTGGTATTAAAAGAATGCATCCAGTTTTTTTTTTATATCATTAATAAATTAGAAGTACGCCTAATAATGAAAATTACTAATGCCATTACTCTATTAGGTCATAGCGTGACTTAAGAAATAGGTAATAAGTTTAGTCCCACGTCAAAATAAAATGAGAAATGCTGATATAATGAATACCATTCTGTTTGAACATAAGGCTCATTAAAAAAATTTTAAACAGTAAAATAATTTTACGACTGACTGTAATGTATATTTATGATTATTATTTTATACAAAAAGTATTTGCGAAATTCAACCATTCAGTATCCAACCCATTAAAAAATATGAATACATGCCTAAATTCTTATATGGATATTTGGCCCTCGAGTTCACTATGCTAAATGTAAGCAAACATATCCAAATATTTATTAAAGTAGTAATATTTTGCACCATGATAACATACATAAAATACATCATGGTTACATTCATGGAAACGCTAATAATGTTCAGGAAACTATTGCAATCCTGAAAAGCTGATATATTGAGAATTAAATACACATTTACAACCCTTATTGACATTATAGACATATTTAATTAAAAGATAATACTTATTAATATTCTTATCCACGTTTTTAGTGTAACTCATAAATAAACTCAGAATAAGCTGCTGACTAAGTGATTAATTTAACACAAAAATAAAAATCCCTTTACTTTTTAACACAATAAAACTTAGAAAACTAAGGACTTTTTTACAATCGAAACAGTGGCTTACTTTTAACTTCTAACATTCTTAAGAACAAATGATAAAATAACTTTGTTTTAATAAATATAAGCACGTATTTGATTTGACAGCTACCACTACTAACTAAATTCGCATGTAATTAATAACTTGAGAATGACTGATTGTTTATGACCTAGAATGCGGCTCGAAAATAAAGATTATGTATCAATTATGTAAGATACATGCATTTTCATAATTTTTAAATAAACTGTGATCTGGAAATAAATACCTACACATGATTGTGTTATGGTTATACTTATACATTTGTCTTTAAATCCAAAATCATAATTTATAATTCTTGGTGGTATACACAAAATATTTAGCGGCCGTTAGGCAACTATTGCATGGGTGCACAAAATTTAATCCTATTCACAATTTAATAGGCTTGTGAAATTAATAACCACTGTAGCGTCTAGTATTTAACAGCCTTTGAATAAAATGTTCTGTGTGCCCTATTTACTAAACTTAGCCTAAACCATAGACAAATTCTGAAAAAGTTCAAGTTTGGAAATATAGTTAACATTTTTAAAAAAGAGGAATTTTTAAAATAAACCGAAATTTTAAATAAAAGACCATTAAAAATGGCAAATTTAAAAAAACCTACCTTAAAAAAGGTGGAGCTTCTAAGAAAGTGAAATTTAAAAAAAAAAGTCGAATTTTGGGAATAAAGTCAAACTTTCAGAAAGACACGAATGTTGCGAAAATTATCGAAACGATAAAAAACGAATTTGAAGAAAAAGTAGAAATTTTCAGAAATATAAGATGTTGAAATTTAAAAAAAACACCGAAACTTCCGAAAAAAAAGCAAATTTTGAGAGAAGAGTCGCTTCCAGAAAAAAATCCATTTACAGCAGAAGTCAAATTTTTAGAAAATTTACTATTTTATGAATTATTTTAAAACTACACCAATCAGTTGGAATCTTGAACTTTGTTACATGGATAAATCAGGCGTCGGGTGCCCTTTCAAAGGGAAGGCTTGCAAACCTATCTATGATGAAATATTTCTAAATTGCGCTAATTTTTAGTTTATATAGCATGAACGGAATTTTTCAAAAATACAGAATTATTATGTCATAATAAAGCAAGTTAATAAACAACAATAAAAGACAAAAAGAGCTGTCAACAATGGTACTAACAGTTGAAGTTGTTAATGTAAAATGCAGTAAAATGCAAATAGTAAACCACTTCTCAAATATACTATTGAATTTATATAAATTTATCATTTATCCGATATTTTTAATGTCTGCAGAGTCATAACATTGCTACAATAAACAACGCAGATGCCAAATAAATTGAAAGCGAGAGCCCAATCTTAAACAATTTTATCAAAGCTGAGCAAACAGCATCAACCTTAGCACTTAAGCTCCTTATTCTTCTTACAAATAAGCTCTAATTGGTTATATTTAGGGAAATACGCGAAAGCCTTACTTATTCAAAACAAAAACTTGATGTGAGCTGAAAAATACCAGCTGAAATAAGCGAGTGGAAAAATAGACTTAATTTTACCGAAACCCGATATTTTCTTTTGATGAAAATTACATAAAGGTTTGCAGAAGCAAGAATATATTCCCAATTTATTTTAAAAGAACGTGGAGCCTACTTGGGGCCTATCCCGTTTAGTGAATTGCTTTTAATACACAAGCAACGTCGTATATAAGAGATAATTTAAAAGTCAAAGAAAAACGGAGAAAAAATTCGGGCCACATAAATAGAATTCGGCTATGCAATAAAAAATGTATATCTCTCACTGCACAAGAATAATTATAATTATACTGAATATATAAATATTAAAAATATCTTTAAGTATTGTGATAACAATATTTAGGAACGTCGGTGTTATAAATCTTATTTTTGGGGAAGATTTTAATTGAAATTTGTTGTCTATAAGCCTACACAGATTTATCTTTTTTAAGGCTAAGTAATTTGTTCCCTTAAATAGTCTTCAAAGCGATGTAAAAAAAGACCTCATTAATTGGAAAGCTATAAAAAATATAATTGAGTCGCTTCGATTGTAGTATTCGGGAGAAAAGCTAGTCCACTACAATTAAATTTCTTTTTCTTCGAATACAATTAAGAAAAAGCAAAGTTCTGTGTAATTAAATCGCTTTTTCACCAGCGCTACAATCAAACGAATGTGTGGTGACTTCTTTTGTGCATTTCCTGGAGCGAGTCACTAATCAAATAAACCACGTGAAACCAGATGCCAATAAAATAAATTTAAACCGGGACTTTGGCACAAAATACCGATACTAACGATGTCTCGTTTTAATATTCAAGACAGAATATTTGCATCAATAAACAAAATTAGTAAAAATACTAAACATTGGAATTATTCAATAAATAAAATAAACTGCCTTTAAAAACTTTGAATAATAGGTTGATATTTGAAATATTTACCTCACTAGAGAAGTAAGGAAATATTTTGGAAAGTCTTAAAAATCCACCCTAGGTTATGTTTTACAATATTTTCTTATGCTTCCTGGATTTGGACGATAAGTTAATTATCAAAAACTTTTTAGAACTAAGGAAATATTAACATTTAATTAATTGCTTTGTTTTAAATAATATGCTGGCTGCAACAAGATTACGTACGACGTAACTAAAGTCATAAAACTGTTGTAGTAGTAGTAGTATGTTAACTTTCTTTTATGCTTGGTTCATAGAAACATCATTAAATACAATCACCCTGGTGTGACTAGCGTTTGGGTAGGTAAACTTAACAAATAATTTCAATTAAATATTCTCTAATGAAGCAAACAAACACCTTACAGTTGAAAATATTTACAACCAACCACCATAGATGGGTTTAGGCCTTCCATAGCCTCATCAGTTTGGTATGATTGCTGTAAACATTTTCAAGTTATAGCCATTAGTTAGCTATAAGAGTTCTGAATCTCATTAAGGGATATGTAACTTATTCCCAACTGTATCTTAGAAGGAACATTTTTATTACATAACAATTGAAGGAACTATTACTGAGGATCTCAACCAGTAAGCAGTAATACGGCAAAAGTATTCTCGTAAGATATAGTCGAAAGTCAGTTACATATCACTTAATGGGATGTAGATCTCCTGAGTATTTATGAAACTGCCCAAAGGCTATAGGCTGGAAATATTTATAGTGACCGTACGATGCTGATGCCGATAATCAATGAGTTAAAATTTTTATACATACTTTTTTATCTAAAATTAAGTAAATTTTCATGTTCTTTTAAATCTTCTACAGACTTCCTATCTGTCTAGTCTACATATATAGGTTGTAACAAATTCGTTTCTTACTACAGATATCTCCAAAACGGTAGGAGATACGGCACTGGTTAAATTGAAGCAAAGTTGCAAAATTTTGCGCTCAGGAACATGTCGTTGACAAATGGAAAATAGCTCTTGCCATTCTTGAGATTTAAAAAAAAGGAATATTTTGAATTTTCCTTTTTATTATTACTTGGAGTTATTTTAAGAGTAATCGAAAAACTAAAAACACTTTTTCATTGGCGTTTTTCATAGTTCATAAGAAAGCATAAAAGATTTTTTATTGGACGTTTCGTCTTTTCGTTATTATCATCAAGTATGTTATTTTAAATAAGAACTTGTAATTTTCATCGCATTTTTGCGTAGCTTTTGAAACTTCGACTTCATTTATGTATGTTTCTAAACGTTTCGTGTGTTTAAAACATCATCAAAGAAGCCCTTTTTTAGAATAACCTTATTTTATTATTTTTTTATAACTATTAAATAACTATCATTAACAATTAAATTAAAAAAATTAATTAATTGGTAAGAACATAAGGTAATGGCACAAGAAATAAATTTTAACAATGAACCACTGAGGCAATCATAAATATCTGAAAACAGATAATTATTACTAATAACTACGGACAAAGCGGCTATGGGGGTTTAAAATAACAAATAGAAAAATAACTTTCACTTGTCGTATTTTATTATATTCTGATTACCTATTAGGGTAATGGCACCACTAATTGTAATTATTAGGATACCTCTAACTTATTACTGACATCGAAAAAACTAAATACATTTTTTTGATACCAATAATTCCTTAGAGGAAGATAAATTTCTTTGCTATGAAACTACCAACTTCCACCGACTCGTTTCTTGTCAAAAAAGAAAAGAAAGGTTAATAAAAATATTTTTTTTTTGTCAGTGTCATTTTACTAGTAATTGTCATAGGCAAGTTTTTTAATAACCAATAATGGTCATAACTTTTCCAGTACTTGTCATCAAATTTGAATCGTTAAGTTGCTTTGCAAAAAAAATTGAACAATATTCAGGTTTATTTATTGTTTGAAAGTACATGAAAATGTTCAAGATACACGTATATAACCAAATATGTGAAATGTGTATTTATTTATGTTTGACTTTTCCCGTTTTTACGTCTTTTCTTTTAATTTTTCAAGCCCCTTTAGTTCTCTTGTTTTTTATTCTTTTCGTTTTCTTTCTATTTTCTTTTTTTTAGTCTTCTTTTCTTGAAAAATATAATGTTTACTCCTTCGTTACCGGAAGGATAAAAAACGCCAATGAAAAAATGTTCTTAGTTTTTTAATTGCCCTTCAGATAACGCAAAAAAAACCACATTAAAAATGTTATTTGTTTTCCAAAAATCTCCAGAGAAGCAAGAGATATTTTCGATTTCTCGAAAGCATATTACTGGTCGCTAAATTGGAACATTTTATGGCCGTAGAAACCTTGAAATTCCATATGATTTTTGAAAGTTACTTGCATGAACAACATAGACCTGTGTGACCTTTTCTGGAAAGTTTCTACTTTCTGGAAAGTTTCTACTTTCTGGAAAAACCCACACAGCTCTATGTTGTTTAAAACATTTTCCCATCTTATCAGTACACTTCAATTTTTTTTTTGTAACAATTTCCATGCATTGCTTAATAAACGACATATGATTTAAATTTACTGATATTAAATTTTTTATATTTTCATTTTGTACTGTTAGTGTACTGTTTGAAAACAAATTTCCTATAAAATTGCTGTGCGATACGCTAAGATTAAAAGTTATCTGTCCACTTATAGCTGAATAATTTTTATCCCTTGTATGCCTTTTCTTTTGCTTTGGTTTTCTTTCAAAACGGTATTAAAGCCATACAAGAAATCAAAACTATAATTTAATAACATGTTAGAATTGCATTTGTGGCATTACTAATTTTGTGGCAATCCCATAAAGTTTGCAAGTTTATGATTTCTTATTGGGTCGTATTCAAAGCTGTTCTGGGCAACATGCCACTCTCGACTGATGGATTGATAACGGTGTTTGACATTTGAAATTCTATTTACCTACTGACTGACTTTCAATATCTTACTTAAAGGAAAGCGAATAAGATTCCGCAGTGTTTTTACAACATCATGAATAAATGAAAATCCTTGCACCCAAGTATTACGAACTTTTAAAAGCTTTATTTCTAAAATAGCAAAAATTAAATTTTATAGGCACGTTCATATAATGTCTTTTATTGCAAGTAATTTAATGTGTACAGTTTGCTTTGTTTTTCAGTGGAAATTGTAGGTAGTGTTTTTATCTGTTGAAAAAAAAGTGAACAAGACAGGTTCCTTTCCCATCAAAACTCTATTCAAAAAAACATGTCTACAAAGTATGTAATGTATTTGAGAAACTAGTTATTTACTGAAAACAAAACATCAATAAGTGTAAGTGACAATAGATGAAGACAGTATATTCGAAATAGTCTTGTTGGGATCTCTAGACAATGAATCACTTTAGGAATGTAAAAAGCATAATATTCAAGGATATTGCACAACATATTTCGAAATAAACCAACTGTTTTTATTTATTTATTTTTTTATACATGAATAATATCTTGTATAAAATGGAAAACTTCGACTGGCAGTTATAATTGTGTTAAATTTAAATAGTAATGAATTTTCTTTTATAATGCCTGTTTCTTAGAATAATATTTAAAATACTAGAACGGCGCTGTCTATCTAAATAGTTGTGCATTCTGTAGCCATAAAAATTCTAACTTTGCCAATCAGATCCTGTCCAGAATCAGCAGAGATTAAATGTGTGGGCGGGTGTTCTTGGTGATTCTATCGTAAGACCATTGTTAATTAACGAGTGTTTAGATGGTGCCCCTTACTTAAATCCGTTAGAATATTACATCGATCCAATAATTGCCAAAGTTCTTTAATAGGATAACAACCTTAAGGAATAAACACACTTACTGCTACTGCTGCTGGTGCTAAATTTTAATTTACTCTGACACGTATTTTGGCCACAACCTCTTATATTCAAACGCTACAACACAAAATGTCTGGGAGTTCCTAAAGTACTCAGTATACAGGGTGAATCAGAAAAAATGGGCCAATACTAGACCCGAGATAGTAAATTACACAATATTTTAGTTAAGCTCAACATACTTCATATCAAGTCGCTGGTTTAGGAGGTAGAGGACGTTTAAGGTTTAATTTTTTTCTGAAATTTCTCAACTATTAATAAAGTTTAGATTCTATAAATCTAAAAGTTGAAAATTTTGTTTTTGTTGTAAGAATTAGGAATTTTAAGCTTATTTTAACCTTTCTCCTCTGCATTTTTCATGTAAAATAAAACATTTTTACCTGTTGAGTTGGGCTTAAAGCAAATAGAGAATTTAAAAGAACTATCAATTCTACAAAGAAAAGTTACTTTTGTTTAAATCTTCTAAGTCCATCGGCTTTTAAGTTATTTGCTTTTAAAAGTTTCAATGTATTTTTCTATGATTTTTTTTTCAGCCCTGATACTGATACTACTATATTTTACCATATTTAAAGAATTTGGTTTATAGTGACGAATTAAATTTTTTCCGGGAGTACCGTAAAATAATTCAAAAAGCCGCAAATATGTTTAAAAGTAATAGGAAAATTTTGCTTTTGACATTTAAGAAAATGTAATATAAAATTTATTCAGGTAGGTGGTAGGCACTTCCAACGTTGAATTTGAAGTTTGTCGTTGTCACTAATACCAATAATGGTAGAGTGACAATACCAAAGGAGCTAAGTATCAAATAAGGAGTTTAAAGTTATTAGACAAAAACGTTCTGTTATGATGTATTACTTATTAAGATAATTAATTAATTAATTTAATTTATTAGCCAAATAAGAAGGATTAGTCCTTGGTGCTTTTGTTGGGATATTGGCGATGACATTCACTGCCTATTTAAAACGAATTTTCTACAATTGTTATTGTTATTCATTTCTGCTGTTTGATTGCTGTTCCGTATCTTTGCATATTTTAAGAATAAAAAGTCATGAGAAAATACATTAAACCTTTTAAATCCAAATAATTTAAGAACCGATAGAATTGAAAGACCTAAGCAAGAGTACATTTTCCTTGTAGAATTGGTCTCTTTTCACATCCTTTACTCGTTTTAAGGATAATGCAACAGATAAAAAATATTTTAATTTGCGTAAAATTACGTACTTTACGTAAATAATAATGTGAAACTAGCGTTCTCTAGGAGCAGGGTCTAAATAATCCTAAAATTCGTAATTCTTTCACCAAAAAAACATAAAACCTTAAGGTTTTAAATTTGAAGCATCATAACTTTTTCAATTATTGAGAAATTTTAGAATAAAATTTAAACTTTGAACGCCCTGTATCTCTTAAACCAGAGACATTGGTACAAAGCACGTTGAGCTCAATCGTAATATTTTGGTGTCAAGTATTTCCAGTTTGGCGTTGTCACATTCTTTCTGACTCACCCTGTATATTTGCAATATACAGAAAAATAAAAGTTAAAATGACAGTTATTTCTATAAGTTCTAACAACAATCCCTACAATGACTCTATAAGTAAAAAGATAATTTAAATCTAAACAAATAGGTCAAAAATTATAGGGTGTCCATTCAATATAACAAAGTTATCAGTTATCACTGTTTTAATTCCCCAAAATGTACATTTTGATTTCAAGATTCAGTGTAAAGTTTTTAAATTTATCAAAGTTGTGCAGGGTAGTTTCATATGTGTTCTACTCACACACAAAATTCATTGAATCAACAAACGAGTACTTGAGAATGTCAAAATATTACTGCTAAATATTTTAAAATATTCGTGAAGGGCTTAAAAGTGGACTTTATGTTTGTTTGAAACAAAACCATGCCCGTTTTAAGCAGCTTTTATAAATAATGTACAATTTGAAACCTAGTAATCGAGAATATCTCCTAGACAAAAAATGCTGCAACAAACGAACTAAAATACTGTAAGAAAATGTGTAGTTATAAAATTTGTATTAGTGCTTGTGTAGTGTGAGAAACTCTCTGAAAACATTTG
This sequence comes from Dastarcus helophoroides, assembly GCA_028583605.1. Lineage (NCBI taxonomy): Eukaryota > Metazoa > Arthropoda > Insecta > Coleoptera > Bothrideridae > Dastarcus > Dastarcus helophoroides. The sequence goes on from CM053335.1 coordinate 3,046,992, forward strand.
ATAATTGTAAGCGGCCGCGAGAATGAATCATACGGCAGATAAGCGCTCCAGACGTTTCCGCAAGCGATAATTGTTTTGAGATCCGTTCTAGAAAACCGAAACGGTATAAATAAGCGGTCGTCTTTTCCTCAGTCATTCAGCAAGTCAGTCAGTTAGTCAAATAGTCAGACAGTTAGATAGTCTAATAGGTGAAATGAATCATAACTCCCTCCCTAGGAGCTCCCCAACCCCAGGTATCACACGGGGCGGTCATTTTAGAAGAATTAATAGGGATGGCTGGCCCCTAAAACGAAACGGGGTGGGAGTCAAAAAAACACATTCTTTGGTTTCCCCGATGTGCATTTGAAAGCTTTATGCCAGAATTTTTTGTCCAAAATATAATCAAAATTACTAGTTTTCAAAAATGTTGCTTATTTTAAACATCGATATTTCAAAAATTAATCCTAGGTTTTAAGATTTTTCTACAGGACTGTAAAGAGAAAGCAACGAACTTTCTAACAATGTGGCAAACAAGGCAAGTTCGTATTAAAAAAAATAAGTTGGGGTGGCTATCCCCTAAAGGGAGAGGCAAGGTGAGTCAAAAAGTACTTGATTTTGGTCCTCCTTCAATCCTGCAATATGTATTTCGGACCTTCTTAGTAATAATTTTTGTCTAAGTGATATTGCTGATTGCTACTTTTCAAATTGCTACCCTGTATAATTTCTAAAAACTACCTTTGACTTCATTTTAATCAACCACCTATCTCTAAAAAGCTAAGAAAGATTTAAAATTTATTGTAAGGCCTTAAATTTCAATAAATTGAAAACTAATCATAAAATTACACCTGCTTCTGCACCTATTTAAAGAGAAACAAAAAAACCTTTCCAACGAGGTATCATACGGGGAGGGTTCTCTTTTTACAATTATTAGTAAGGGTGTATCTTAAGAAAAGAGAAAAAGAAGTGACCAAAAAATACATTTATCCTTTGGTTTTCCTGACGCGAATTTGAAATCTTTTTGACACACTATTTATTTGTCGGTCAATAATAGATAGTCTAAATTACTAGTTTTCAAAAATGTTGCTTACTTCAAAAACCAATGTTTCAAAAATTAATGGTATAATTGGAGATTTTACAATAAAAACGTAAGGAGAAAGCAATGAATTTTCGAACGATAGTAGGTAGATTTCTTAAAAAACATGAGTAGGCGAATACTATCTAAGGGGTGACACGGGATGAGTCAAAAATACCTCATTTCCATTCCGCCTCCAATGTCCCGGTATGTATTTAAGATCTTCCTGATGGTATTTTTTGCCTTAAAAAGATATTGCCGATTGCTTCTTATCAAATTGTTACCCTGTATATTAAAAGTATAGAGACACAATTTAGAACCACGGATATATCATATATACAAAAAATCAATGAATTTAATTAATTTCATAACTATTTAATGTATATCACCTTAAACAAGATTCGATCATAAGTAAGGTCCACAATACTTTATTCAGCAGTAGAAATAATTATGATTCGAAATTGTAAAATTTCAACAATTCCTACTAAAAAGCATTTGGCATTTTCCTGCAAATGAAAGAATGCTTCTATTAAAAAAACGTTCCATAGTAGAACGAATGTGATTCTCTAATTTACAGAAGTATTTAGAAATGAACAAAATGAACATTTAGAATGTAACTAAGAAACATCTTTGGGTTATATTTTGTGTAATTAGCGGCACCATAAAAATGTGTCTAGATGTACTACATTCACAATAATAAATGTTTCGTTAGTCATTTCTTCCTTCCCCCTTCCGATCTCTTTTATTTCCCGAGCGTTCTTAATTACTTTTTATTTCCCTAACTTTATATATTTGAGAAATATTTAGAAACGGCAAAAGTGCATTTACCTACAAAAAAAACAAATAGAATAAAGCTAATAACGCCCAAATTAAAAATCTATTCATATAAGTATATTCAAGAAGGTCAAACAAAGAAGGGCATTAAAAAATTATTAGTAAAAAAAGAGGTGATAATACTTCACCTCTAGAATTTTATTTCCCTGGTATAAAAAATATTTAATAAAAGGCTAATTGACTAAAAGTAAAAGGAACCAATAGTAGCTAAAGTAGCTACTACTATACTGGTAAAGACCATTCTAGCAAAAATAATAATATTTGTGTATGCTGAAGATTTCCAGATATTTTAAACAGTAAAAATATGGTACTTATGTTTCAAACATGGTTATAACTTGCATTCCTAAATTAAAATAAACACAGAAAGAAAAAATAATCCTAAGGGACTAGGACCAAAATATTTTCTTTCAGTTGTGAGAAAAATGATGGATATTTATAATTTTTATCATAATTAAAAAGTAAATTGTCATCTGTTGTTTAGGTTAAAATCTTAGGAAAAATTTAACACATTAATAATACCATCACAGATAAATCCAGTTATATAAATTATGATTATTTTAAATACAAGTAAACCTCAGACATATTTATTATGTAGCAACAAAATATTTGAAAATAACCACCTCTCTATAGTTCACTAAATATATCAGGTATACCAAACATAATGTGGAAGACTTTTAAGTGTGCTAAACAATGACATGTAAATCCCTTAAAAAAATAAGACATACTGATTAAAATTTGAACTTAAGCTTAAGCTTTAAAAATTATTTTTTACATTTAAATGGGAAATTTTAGGATAGTATATAGCTTCTTTAAACAACAACCTTTTTTTAATAATTAGTTCTTCATATTTAAACTCTGAAGTAGTGAGGTAAGGAAATCTTCAAACTGCTTTCATGCATAAAACATTTTTAGTTCAATTATAAATTAATGCGACCATCCTAAATAAAAAAGAAGAAAGCCTTCCTCATATTTATTCTCCACATATTTGCCGAATATGGAAGTATTCAGTAAATAGAATATTTTTTCACTAACCGCCTAAACAATATATTATTTCACTTAAACAATACTGTACTGCTTAGTAATGCGTATTTATATAACACACCAAAACCTATCAAAGATCTAAATAGTAAACCATGATGTGATACATAACAAAAATTATTATCTGAACCAACTGCTTTAATATAAAAATCTCGTGTTTACTGGCATAACCCAAGCAATATGTTATCCAAGGCGTTTAGTTTGAACTTACAACACCAAACTTAACGCCACCTTAGTATAAGCGTTCACAACAAGCAACTCATTCAACTCGAAAGTCCGCATGGAAAACTTTGAAGGATAGTCGGCGGGAAAAGCTTTCCGACGCGAAGCCCAGAGCTCCTAAAATGCTACTGGATGCTGGAACACAATGCGACCGCTCGATCGCTGAACGGAGTTGTACGAAAGTTCAACGGGAGTTATGGTGTTTGAATGTGTACGTTAAGACTCTTAACACCGTGGCAGCTTATATACGTATATACAAGTAAATTACCTATTTATCTCAATGTTGTTTTTGTACGAGAATTTGTCATGCAAAACATTTCAGAAAGAAAAGGCGATGCAGGTGCTTATTCACCAAAGATAACTCATCGTGCTCTAGTGCAATAAATGAAAGCTGTTTTTAAAAAAAGGTTGAACAAAAACTTGCGAATCTTCTACGTTCTTTGAACATGTCTGATCAAATGTTTTGTAACAATCTATTTGAACTCCCTTTACCTAACATAATTCTAATGTCAAGTTTAAAGTATTTAGAATCTAAATTCTGAATTTTTTATTACATTTAATTTGCCTTATTCAAAAGGTAGTATGGTTTTTTGTAGTTTTCACATGCAGTTTTCACATGAAGATATCAAAATCACATCTGACATTCGCAGCTTTTATGCCGTGCAACGTCTTTATTAAAACTGGAGCTTCGCATAAAGTTTCAATATCTCCTACAGCTTACTTTGTGCTTAAAAATACAACATAAAATGACAAGTCAAATACTGCAGCTTTGATCATTTGTCACTGAAATAAACATTCTGGAAAATAATACGAATATTTCTTTAAGTTTAAGAACGACGTATTGCTATTGACATAGATGAAGCATGTCTTTGATAACTCGATTTTCGAAAACCAGATATATATATATATATATATATATATATATCCAAATATTAATATCATTTACCAAAACGACACCGATATGTTGCTCTGTGTGTTTCTGAATTACGTATAAATGTAAATTCCTGTTTCAAATGTTGCTAAATATTTACACTAGTTTAATACATGTTGAGCAGAATCCCGATTGAAATAAATTTCGTTTAAGGATATTTACAGCATTAATTTGTGGAAAAATATAGTTGTTAACTTAAAAAGCGATATAAAAATATTATAATTTTTAATCAACGTATACTTTGTGTTCAGAGATATTTCCAAACTTTCATCGAATTCGAAACCATTTTTTTGGAAGTGAAAATAATTAACTAAACAAAGTTATAACAACGCGATCATACCTGTCCACATTGATCTGTGAAGTTCACTTACCTGAAACAAAAAATATATTTTTATGCTTTGGCACTAAAGACAGCTTATAAATAGTAGCAACAGAATAAAAGAAATTTTATGATAAATCAGAGCCCCAAATATCTGGCACCATGTATGTGACAGAAAACCACTTTTAGAATTTTAAACACATAAACCTAATCCTAAATCTCTGGAATTAATAAACTTTATTTTAATGGACATTTAATTAAAGGGCAGGTCATTTTTTTTAATTTGGGCTTTGACTGGTATCATCTTCAGTATTATTATTTTTCTAGCTTATGTTTTCCACAAATACTCTTCTAGATATACCACTGAAAATAAGTGATATTTTTAAGCTACTTTTCCATTTTGATCAAGGGCAAATAAGATACGAAGAAAATTACTAAAGAAGCATCTTAAATGTTTGTGAAAAACTTACATCATTATATTTGAATAAATGCAGAATGACCATCTCTTAAAATAGGTTTTTATCAATTTCTTTTTTATTATCAAGTTTGCTAGAATTTTAAATTTTACTAACAAAATATCAACGAAATATTAGCAGACAGTAGTAACTAATGGGACCGTTGAATTTGTCAATCGAAAGTTGTATTTTAATAGTTCCTACAACGATCCTATGATTTCCGGTTTATGTGGGCACTGGACTCGTATTTGCAGGAATTCTTGTCGTATTTGTCGTTGAGCAATCACTCTTGATGGATCATCGCCACCTTTTTATTTCGCTTCTTCCCGTCTCGGGCGAACTTTTCGTTTTCGTTTCGGAATTAGTGCCGTGTTCGTCATAAATTCCAGATGGTTGTTAGATATTTATTTATTTGGTATTTTTCTCCCCGCGGATAGTCCAAGGCATATTAATTGTTTTAAAAACACTTGAGAGCCGCACCCCAAGAAAAGTTGGGGCACGCAACTTCTTACACTCAACCGTGGGAATGACGGTCGTAATTTACTTAATCTCAGGCTCCTAGAATGCTTTTAAAGCTCCCATGTCTCTGTTTTCTTATCTTTCTTTTGTGGTGCACATAGATGTCAATTTGGAGATCCCAAGACTGTAACAAACTGGAAGTTGAGAGGAATTCCGAATCTGTTGCCGACTAGGAAGAAGTTATACCTTGGTGGGATCTGAGCGAAGTAAAACTTTTCTATTTATCAAAAAAATATATTATCTCTAGTTGATCGTATTAACATCTCTTTATGACTAGAATTTTATTGCCAGGGAATTTGTAAATATGATTAAGATACGATTAGAAAAAGTATTTTTAATAAATTTTTAGATTTGTTGTTTATAGCAGTTCAGTAAACTATGGTTTACTTTTTTACTAGTTTATGTTTTATTTTGAGTTGGCAATGGGTACCGCATTCAATGAGTTAGCAATATGTTGAATGTTTAGATTTGCTTAATGCATATTGACCAGTAAAACAGTATGGTGCGTAATTTATTTGGCGTAAGATAATATCCGGATGTTATCGAATTTGAGGATATTCCTGTATGTTTACTTCTAATAAAGCCTATGAGGGGTCTTCGGTCAGAATCATTAGTATCAAGTATTTAGTTTAGTCGGGTTTGGAGTTTAAGATTTTGAAATATTATTGTCATTTTATAATTAGGGTCACATCATATAGTTCTAGTTTATCGATTATTATTTAGATCTGGTTATTAAAATATTTGGTTGTGTATTTTTTGTTCTATTTTTATATACCATCGCCAGCAATTCTAAACCTGTATTTCAGTTTTTGGTTCTATTTTAGATTGTTTATGATAACTTCAACCAGAAGGATCATGTCTTTGGAGTTTATCAATCCGGTTAAAGGGTCCTGATAAGTGAGTTGCATTAGTTAATACTTGTAGACTTTTCTGAAAGGTTAATGGGTTTAAGGGGTTGCAACGACGCGGCATTAACATACTGTAACAAAAAGTAGTTATAGAATTTAGCAAGGAATTTTTCTAAAAAAATTTGATAATAGGAAGCGGCCACGATTTAGTCTAGAAACCGGAAAACCTAAAAATACGCGGTCGCCTTTCCCTCAGTTAGTTAGTCAATGAATAACTTATTTAATTAGACAGTGTTAGTGAGTTAATTAGTCAGTTGTAGTGTTCCGGAATCAGTTTGGAAATAAAGTCGGCAGATATCACCTGCCAGTAAAATTCCGCGGTTCAGAAACATATCAAATAAATTGTAAGATAAAATTAGTTGTCGCAAAGTTGGGTTCATTTTGTTCGATTGTTTTGGTTTATTTTATCTTTTTATCTTTTTACTACTTTGTAGAATGTAATAGTAAATTTTGTTGTATAAACTTTGCCTAAAATAAGTTTAAGAACCATAATAGTTTCTAAAACAAATACATGAGTATCAGAAATTTATATGCAGTATGTCCCAAGGTAGAGTACTGAGAAGGGGTTGCTTGTATGTAGATTTACGAGAAAAAGTCATTCTGGTTGATCTTAAATCACTAAAAATGACATAATTTTGTTTATTTTTTTATACAAAGTGTTCAAATATTTGCAAATTCTAAAAAATGACTCTGGAGCAAACCATTATTTTTGGTAGTATCAAAAAATATTATTTAAAAATAAGATTTAGAGCTACAAAAATCCCTACATTTTTAATTCAAATCTATTTTCAAAATGTTTTACAAATAGAATAGACCTAGATTGCAATAACGCAGCCCTAGAAACGTGGGCATTATTGCCCTCTGGGTTTATCTTGCTTGCATGACACTTGGAGAAGCTATTCCATAGTTTATTCTACTGACCGCTGTGACTCTATGCCCAGAAATTTGTGATTACTTGAGAAAACACCACAAAGAATAATTCCAAATATTGAAATAATATTTATTTTTACTTAAAGTTGACAAGGAAAGTTAATTCAATAATATTTGTCTTAATAGGTATCATCACCAAGATGATTTATTTTTAATTCCTATCACAGTCATCATTTTTTTTCTCTGCAGATGGCCTAAAAAATTTAGTGTCACTACAAATTATATTTGGAAATATTTGTAATATTTTAGTGTGTAGGTACTTTCAAACGGAGCATTTGTTAGGTTGAAATTGGATATGCCAAACTAACGAAATCTAACAAGATCGAAATTGGCATTTGTTTTTTAAACCCTAAATATATGCAGTAAATGTTCAAACCTATTGGTCTGTGCATTAGAATTCGGAAAATAAAAGTGCAGCTACGAAATACCTAGAAAATTATAAGGATAGTAGAAATTTGCACCGATTGTTTTAGTTTAATTAGTTATTGTTATTATCAAATATCTTTTTATTTTCTTGTGCCTAACCTTGATTTGTAAACTGTTTTGTTTATTTTTTACAAAATCAACCAAAATTTCGTTTTTAAACATTTTTTGTCATTACAAACTACATTTCCTAGTATCAATTTTTGATACCACCAAAAATAAATACAATATACTATTTGCCATTTGTTTAAATTTTCGAATGATGAAACTCCCTGTACAAAAATCTCAAAAAAATGTCATTCTCGGTGATTTAAGAATAACTTTTTCTCATAAATCCACAAATAAAAGCAAATCCCCCTTCAGTATTCCATCGTGGGATACACTGTATATAGGTCAAAAAATAAAAAAAAACCAAAAAATCAGCATTAAGCTAAGACGAAAATTGATAGGTGCCTTATCGAAACATTTGAAACGTTAATGTCAATTTTTTTAATCAAAAACAACATTTTGGAACCATATCGACAGAAAGATTAAATATTAACAAATATTAGGAAAAACAATTTTGATAATTTCATAAAAAAATCTAAAACATAATAAAAAAAAAATTGTGCAGATATAGGGACTGCTGTCAAAAGTGAAAACTTAAAACTATAATATAACAGTGTTTTTTTTAATTTTCAAAAATTTCATGTTTTGTAATTTAAATTTATTATTTCTAGTTTTTATATCTTTTTATTTGTATACGATGTAGTCTTTGATTCTGTCTATTTCAGGTTGCTGTATATTAGAAGACCTGTCACACTATCTAAACTTTATATTTGCATGACAAATTTCAAGATATTTCAAAAAAATATGTTTTCAGTATGCTAATTTTTGGGGATTATGTAAACATTTAATTTGAGTTATCTCAATACTCCCAACAATGAGTTACCACCGTCTCCGTTGGATGGGTGTATTAAAATATATCGAATTGCCTAACTTTAAAAATCTAAATATATTAAAACAATTTTATCTTTGTTTCTGTCAACAAGTGCTTTACAGGTAACTTTCCATGCATCTTGTATGAATAAAGAAATAGTTCAGTCAGCAACATGAAAAGCATACATTAAACTTCGATCATAAAAAAAGAAAGAAAAAATTTTCAGATTGTTATTAATTCTCCTTGAAACTCCATGTAATTTTGGGATATCGCTTTTTGGCTTCAATTAAACTGAGTAAATGTTCGTAACATTTTTCGTCCATTCTTAAAAACGTTCACAACGCCACCTCAATTGCCTTCGTGAAGTTCCTAATTCCTTAGATTTCCAATTCCTTCTCTATAATCTATAATCTAGATCGTTTCTTTGTAATTGTCACCTGTACGAGATTCCAGTCTCAAAGATCAAACAATGTTATGACAGAAAAAATAACCTCCAAAATTGACAGATCAAAAATCTAAACAAAAACATTAATGAATTGGTAGAAGAGTAGGTAAAAAGTAATAGGTCACTTGCAGGGAGATTAGTAGAAGCCTTATATTGTAGGTTCGCCCTTTTTGTTTTTATTGCCGCATATTCTATTTCAATGATTGCCCTTGTCTCGCACGGCACATTTCGCATTGACACCTGTCGGACTATCACGATTTTGGCAGGGTTTTTTCTTTTCTAATATAGGCAATTTTCGCTAACGGAGAGATATAAAATAATAATAATAAATTAAAAGAGCGTTTAAACAATTATAGTATACACATTTTTCATTTTGGTACATTCAATCAAATGGCGCCGTGGTAGAGCAATCGACTAGTAGTTCAAAGAGCGTTCTTTGGTAACGTAATACCGATATATGTGGATTACATATATGGTAATGTCATCCTTTTTTCCCCTATCTTTTGGTGCTTAGTGTGCCTAAAGAAGTTTTCACTTCAAAAAATCAACATTAATTGAAATTATAAGGGAGACACATCCGAAGAACGTTTTTCATGTTTTGACTCAGTTCAAGGTGTTTATAGCCTTTCCAATTTGCTATTGAAAAACCTGCATTTACACAAATCGAATATATTTCTTAAACTGCAAGAAGTAAATTTCCAGCGTTAATTTTTAAGTTTGGCATGTCATTATTAGGTTGTGATTATTATACCTAAGTAAAGCATATAATAAACCGCATTTAGTGAATAATGTTCCAAGAACGAATTACAATAAAGCACATTAATTTGCTTTCATCCAAATACAATGAGGCATCATTGGTTAGTTTCCATTGGACTTTGAATAAACCAATAAGAGAATTTCCATCAATGTTTACAAAGCCCGCCTTGGTACTTGGCAAACAAACAGCTTAAATGGTTTTTCGTATCTGGCATCTCTGGTTGCATGTTTTATTCCTCCGGGAGCTGCCAGTCTCTTAGCATTAGAATTAATTTAGCTTAATTTGTTTCGTCGATAAAGCATCTGCTTCCGGCATAACGATTAGTCCTGTTCAGCTATAGTTGCGCTCAGAAACCAGAGATCTAAAGCGGAAAAATGAATCCTCTGCTCATTTTACATATTTAAACTTCCGCCTGTATATAACGAAATGAATACTTGTAAACCGGCAGTGTTAGAGGCGAAACTTTTGACAAATCGTTTTGGTTTTATTCTCCCTGTTCCATGAAATTATCCTTCGTCGGCTATGCAAAGCAGTTAGTCCAGTCCCCAGTATTTGCGTAATTAGGAAAATCCGGAAGCTGTGGCGCACCCACTCTAAAACGGTCGGAGAAGGAAATAGTTGTAAACTAGTTAGAAGTTCGGCAGCAAATATTTTACACTACGAGGAAATGAGATTAGCCGCTAAGAAGTGAAATTATGAGACACGTAGCGAGGGAGCGCGAGATCACATGAAAAATTTTAGTTCACGGGATATCCTGCGTCTTAACTTTTCCTTCATTTAGCCAAGATAAATATTGTCCTCGTTAGGGCTTTGCTTCAGCGTTTGGGGAATGACTTTTATTAAAAATCCCTTTGGTTTTTATATTTATGTTTTCTTTTAAGCCAGCTGTAGCAACATCAGGAACGTACTAGTATATACGTCGTTGCCTGCAAACGAAATGGGATATTTTAAATAAAAAAATGTTAGAGTTTGAAAATAAATGCCTCCGGAATGAAATATTTCCCTAGTTAATATTCAAGTAAAGAATTAATTATACGATGAACATTTGTTACTTTTCTTTCTTTTGGCTACTATTCTAAACAGAATTTAAAGTTTTTCTTGTCCCTAATTAAATATTTGAGAGTTCCGAAGCATCCATTACACTTTACCATTAATTTCGAGTTTTATGCATTGAATATCAATGAGTTAGACGTAACATTTCTGCTATTATTTTAATACTACAGTCTACAGTCTATTACCATATTCGTATGTACTGCGGCATGTTCAAGCAATTGGATGATACACAACTTGCTACATAAGTTCTTAAATATTTCTATTATGAAATTTTATTAGAATAGAAAATAGCTTTGTTTTTTCTATGAAAAATTCGTGTACTTTTAAACAATTGTAAATCTGCAGATTAAGTCGCATTTTAGTCGAAGGGGTAGATAAATAAACATTTTAATTGATAATACACTACTAGTAGCAGCTATAGGAAAATATAATAGTTAATTATTCTATGATCATTCATATTTCTCAGTAACCACATCTAACAAGTGCAATTTTAAAATATCAATCAAATATAGTACCTAATTGATTTTTTATCGTATTTCTTTAAAGTTTCAATCGAAAATAAATTTTCAATTGAAACCGAAATTTCGGGCTCTGTTCTAATTTCGAACGAAATCAAAGCATTTTTGGCTAATATTTATAGTGTTATTTCAAATCAAACAGGTATATCTTCCACTTATAACCAAGTAAAGTAATCAATTTTCTTTCACTTTTAGTGCTATATTATAGTTAATAAAATTATTGAGGTTTTGCATTTATTTTATGTTTTTATTTTTATTTACCAGGATAATGAAATATACACACACTTACATATACTCCTACTTACAACTTATACAAAATATACATGGGCATGCACCCGTACAGATGAAAGATTCATCTGTGCAAAGGCCCGGTTAACAACCTTAAAATAAAAGGTGGTTTAGTATCCTGCCATGCCAAATCGAGACAAAATATAACAATAAAATATAAATACAGGAAAAATTTACATATTAAACTTACATATTAAAATATCTAGGATAAAAAAATTTGATGTACTAACAACAGATCATATATGACTGTACGTCATTCACTAATTTCTACTATTCATAACTATTAAACTTTAGTAGCGATTAAAAACCAACAACAGATATTAAAAATTCCACAATGTTTCCATAAATATTTGCTAACACCGGACCAGGTTTCGGCGGTTGTACCAGCAATTTGTTTAGCCGTTGTTATGCTAACAAGCTCCATGAATCACAGACTCCTACGAATATTCCGTCTAATTCGAATTCTCGTCTAAAGCTTCAATTAGAGGTGCTCATTCATAAGTGTAAATAGTCTAGATTGTAAATATTTGTTAATTTCTTGAAAGCCATAGAAATTCACAAATATAGTTTTTTTTTTAATTTTTAAATTGGCTTTCTTTGGCTTTTCATATACTTTTGACTTTGTCCTTTCATTGTTATTTTCCTGTTTTATTATTTTTTCATTTTTAATTGTTTCTATCACTTTCTAGGCCGTAATAACTTCGGAAGCTTTCGCAACCTTTCTTTTCTTTTTGGTCGGATAATGTGTGCTTGCTTTCAAAGTGGTAAAAAGAACTGCCTGAAAAGAGTATACTGTACTACTTTTCTGTATAGTTGACCGTTAATGATATCTTCCCTATTTAACCATTGGGCACTATTCATAAACAAGATAAGGTTATCAGCAGTCTCAAATCTTTGATAGTCCGTCACAATATTGTTTTTAATGGATTTGACGCCAGCTTCAATCGGGGAGTTTTCTGTGATGATGAGAGGATACTCAGCAGCCTTCCCAATCAGCAAACGCATCGGATCATCTTCTACTATAACAATATTAAAAACCGTGGCTTCTGGTAGATTACTTCCATTTTTGAGGCAGCCGGGATCATACATTTTGTCTGATATAATATTTTTGAAAAACGCATGTGCTTTTTAATGGCGCTATAGGCATTTAAGCGCTCTGCTTAAATATCATTAATAACTTCATCAAGAATTTCTTTGGAGTGTTTACTCCTTTGAGTTTTTCTTGTATAATTTCGAACGACATCCTGTTTATAAATAAATTAATTAAAAATATTAAATTTATCGTAGTACAAATACAAAATATCATGTTCAATTGTTAAGAGGACATCTTTGAAACAATTATTAGAATAAACTTAAAACTAGAAACTATTTAAAAAGGGTTGCAATCTAAGGCGGAAGAGCAGACCTATGGTTTTTAGATAAATTGCATTAAGTTGGTCAATATTTTTTTATTTATTATAAATTGTGATACTTATTATGCATTCTTACCCAATTTTGGAACACAAAGCACTCTACTTCTTCGAAATTTCCTTCCGCAAATGGACTCTCCATTTTCAAAATTCCATTAAGCAACGGTCGCCTATTATAAATATGCGCCACATATCTTACAATAATGATATTAGGTTCCATTAGATTTCTATCTGCTTGAAATTGCAGTTTGTTAGCCATATGAATAATTAAAGGGTGTAAACACACTTGCCCCGTTTACGATCTTACCCCACTACACCTTAATGGAAACCTGGCATGTGACACGTGGGGTGTGACAAACCGCAACGTCGAAAACGCATACTCAACTTTCTTAAAATTTAGTTTGCGCCCCTGCCCCGCCCATTAGCTTTCAATTGTGCACTTTTAATGCACCTATACAGAAACCGCACTCGTCTATTTCACATTAACGAAAAAACGTCGCTTTAAAATAGTTTGGGGTGTGTGATACCCCACGTGTCAGTTTTTGAAACTTTTTTTTTGTGGTTACGTTTTTGGTTCTTCGTCTGCTGAACAAAGTAAGAGCGACTTCTTCTGAGAGTTTTTTTTGGGTAAATTTATAGTGCGTTTTCTTTTGTAACTATTTATCAAAATGTGAGAATGACTAAAAGAGCAGGATCGGAAGGAGTCCGAAGCCATCCAGCCTTTTATTGATGAGGATGACTTGAAAGGAGATGGTGAAAGCGACCAAATTAGTACCAACAGTGTCTATCCTAACCAGGAACAGGAAGCGGGGAGTGAAGAGAGAGACACAAGAAGAGAATCGTAAAATGGAAGAGGAAGAAGAAAACGAAATAAACTTTTATAGGAAAAAATGGAACCAAATGGGAGTAAAAAAAACACCAAATAAAAATCTTAGAACCAGCTCTGAAAATATTGTAACTTACTTGCCAGGGGTGAAGGCTTATGGAAAGAAGACTAAGACATCAACAGAATGTTTTCAGCTTTTTATAGATGAACAAATGGTAGCAGATATTGTAAGAAATACAAATTATAGAATCGGCAAGAAACCTGAAAAATGGAAAAATTCGCCACATTACGTCCAAACGATAGTGACAGAAATCAGGAAGATGAAAAACGGGTGTGAAGCCTACAGTGCTTTCATATGTCTAGGGAATTCATTACACTACTGCAAAAAAATGTGGAAAATCACTCGAATTTGGTTGCCACTAACGTCATTACTTTTTCAAATATACCAGTGATTTATTTTTTTATTGAAGATTAAGATTTCTAATTTTCGTTATCGTATAACCCAAAAATTAACGTTTGTTTTGTATTTTAAAACTTAGACTGTATAAAACATTACATATTCTGTAGAAAAAAATGTATGGTTAAGTTATTAATGTATCTTTGACAAAAATATAAATACTTCGTTTACTTTTTTGGTTTTATTCTATAAAAATAACTCAAAAGTTAATGAATAAGTAGCCCTAAATATTTATAGAAATTATTAAGACCTAATTTTGAAATTGGGGTGTCCGACACCCCACCTGTCGGAAAGTGTAAAAAAATTCACGGGTTTAAATTACAGTTTGGCTTCTACGTTTATCTCATTTTTCCTTCTTGCTTCAAATAAGATTTCGCCACTCTTATTTGCAAGTCTGACTGATCGTGTAGACTGCCCAATGCAGTAGATACCTTTACTTTATTCTTTACCCAAAATTTTAAGTTAACATATATAATCAAGGATTAGTTAAAAAAATCAGGATAAGGAACCCCTTTTGAAAAATTATAATGAACCCTCGTTCTAAATAACCTACGAGACTTCTTCGCTTTTAAAGAAACCACGGCCTAGGGTGCAATTATTTTACGATACAGTCCGATGCGTTGCATGTTTTATTGAAAGTCATTTTTCTTCATTTATGCTATGTTTCCCAGTTAACGTCACGAAAATATGGCGCCAGACGAAACAACTTAATCTCACTTCATTCTGTTGCCTGCCTCGTATCCTGTCCTACAAAGAACAAATAATATAAAAAATGTAGGACCAATTCGCACTTTCAAATTTTCAACTTTTGCTATGGCATCTAATCTAATTTAATAACGAATTCTGCTTATCACCTTAAGGGAAATTATTTAAGCCAGATAAATGTTTGGCAAGTTCATAACGTCCAAACTATTTCGTGACTTTGAATCAACTGGATTTAGACTTTTATCATCTTCCCGATGCGACTTCACCTCCCCCGAAATACATTCATCATCATTAGCAAGAAGTGTGACGCTGGGTCGAGCTGCTCTGGTTTAAGGTAATTGCGTTGTCAGTTACAGTCAGCGGTATGTCACTGTTGGGAGCTGTTTCTTTCCAATGATTGTGTGGCTTCGGAGGTCTGACTAACCTACAGGGATCGATATAGTTGGTATTTACACGGCACATTCCATCGAAGACTGCTGTCATCATTATCCATGAGTAATGAAACGAAATTGAGACACAAGACAGCGAATGGAGGTATATTAAGTAAACTTCGGTGACAATTTTCCCCGCAAATTTGAACTTCTTGTCAACACTATTTATATCTTTTTTTACTTAGAGCACGTAACGGAAATGTTCCCTAGAAGAGAAAATATTTTTTCGCATTTAAGATGAACTCTACATACTCAAGAAATCGAGTAAACGACTGATAAATATTGAGGTAATCCTGTCCCTCGTACAAATTTTGTACTTTATCATTGCCATTAATAAAACATCAAATGCCCCGGTATCCCTTTAACATATCCTAACAATATAATTTGAAGTAATTGCTCCTATCACGTAAACAAATTGTAAAGGTGGAAAAATAATACTTTTAAATTTGTCAAACTCCCCGAAGAAAATGGTCTCAAAATAAAATATTTTAGTGATTAAACGAATTTTGTATGCTGGTAAAAGCAGCCATAAAGTACAGATTTACGTAGCTTCATATTTGCAAATTGGATTGCAACATAATCCACATACGCCTGACGTTGGATTAGACATAAAAGGAATATCCGAGATAAACTTGTTGTTAGACGGAATTACATACTTTCTGCAACTTGCACACTTCCTAGTTGTTATAAATGTTCCATCAGTAACAACTCAAGACTAACATCTTGGCCTGCTTTGAATATCAAGACATAACACAGACAACTATTATTATAAACTAACCAGATTCGAAGCTATCAATATTCATGAGACGGCTGGGAGGCCGAATTTGACCTCTTAAATTTTACACAAAAATAAGAAAGTAAGTTACTTAGGCCCAAGTCGTCTAATGAATATTTATAGGCTTAATTATACTGATCATTAGAGAAATGCAATAGGTCTTCTTCTTTAAAATAAATTTGTTTCAATATTAACAAAAAAAAGAATCAGATTTCTGAAACAGGCAACTAGTTTAGGTGTATTAAAACTTTCGAAACAAAATTTGTGGAAACTGTGTATTAAATTAAAATTAACATAGGACCAATACAAAAAATGTAGCTACTTAGAAACAGCTATTTATAGGCTGCGGCGTTTTTTTTCATATATAAGATCAAAGTTATTTGGAATATTTATTAGATATTCAGTTATCAATCTACTGACTGAAGTACTTTTAAAGTTTCTGAATTCTATCAAAGACGACAGTCTTTCCTAAGCAATTATAAATAATTGATATTTTTAACCTTTCTTATGTGGAATTCTTCAATATTTATAACTATTAAATTGTATTAAAAATAAATACAACAAGAAATATTAACAATTCGGTTATATCAAATATTTGTAGAAACATCGTAAAATATTTAATATTTCTCGTATTTATTGTTAACACAGTTTAATAATTGTGACTTATAGATACAGCTAATAATGCTGTTATCTTATTGTTAGATTGCAAATAAAAGTCTCAGGTTCACATAGAAAGCTTTTTCTCCGTTTGTTTTTTTTTATAATACATAGACCAGTTGTTCTCGTCTCTCCGTTGTTACTGGTTTGCAATATACCATCGTATAAAATTTACAGTCAATTTAAAATCTATACAGGTTGAACCAAATTTGATTTCCACTACAGGGATCTCGTAAACTATTAGAGATACAAGGAAGCTTAAATAAGCAAAGTAGTGCAGAATTTAATGCCTAACAATATTCCGCTGACAAAACAATTGAATTCTAATTCGTCTTGATTTTATTTAGAAAAAACTGAAAATCTCCACTTTTAAAATCAGCTGTAACTTGTTTATTTGAAATCCGATTAAAAAAATGAAAAACTGACTTTAGTTGTTCTTTAAGGTTTTTTCTTTGATGTAGGTTAATTTTGTCTAAATTTAACTGTTTCCAAGAAAATTATGCCAACTTTGTTATTTCTTATGAACCTCATCATTTTCGAATTCAGTATATTTTTCTGATTAATTTGATATAGGACATGTTACATTTTAAATGTGGCAAAGTTGGTTATATAAAATAATTTATTATTTTTGATTAAAAAAATATAGTAGGCTATTCAAATGCCATAACTTAATACTAAAAATAAAGCACCCTATTAGGTAACAATAATTATTTAAAAACTAAAAATTTTGTAACCAACTGCGTAAAATTGAAACAGTCATTAATTAATTGTAACGTATATGCGCTCCTTTAAATGGAGAAAATCTCTGAAAACGTGTAGATGTTATAAACATTTTATTGGCAATTTTTACAAAAATTTTCCTAACACTGACTATTTATTCGTGTAACGTGAAATATCTAACAAACTAACATTAGAAATGACTCTAATATTTATGCAGATTAACCATCTTAGAATACTTAACTTCTAGAAAAGTCTATAATGCACACTTGCGTATGAGTCATGGGAAAGTCGCCTCTAATAAAAGTCTTACAATGTTCTGAGAATTACGTGTTTTGAGGAAATCATACACTTTACAATTATTCATAAATATTCCAATATTATACAGTTTGTTACAATATTTTTGGCTTTTTAAAAATAATTGCTGCTTTTTAAAGGTCTGTATTTTTATATTATTAAGAGCTATAGCGATTGCATTGCTTGCTATGATTTTTTTTTAATAATAAATTAATTTATTTAACCCACTTTGTCACATTCGAAGTATGCCATGACAAACATCAAATTAGTCAGAATAATATGCTGAATTCGAAAATAATAAAATTCAATATATACAGGTTATCCCAAAATTGATTTTCACCATAGGGATCTCGTAAACTATTAGAGATAGAAGAAAGTTTAAATGGGAAAAATAGTGCAGAATTAGTGCGTAATATTATTCCGCAAAGAAAACAATTTAATTTCAATTCGTCTTGGTTTTATTTAAAAAAAACTGAAAATCACCATTTTTAAAAATCAGCTGTAACTTGTTTATTTGAAGTCCAATTGAAAATATTTAAAAAACCTAATCAGTTGTTTTTTGAGGCCTTTTCATTTTTCGTACGTTATTTTTTTTCTAAATTTACCTGTTTCTGAGAAAATTATGTCAACTTTGTTATTTCTTATAGACGCCATATTAGATTTTATAATTTTCGAATTTGGTATATTTTTCTGCTTAATTTGATATACGACATTCCATACTTCAGATGTGACAAAGTAAGTTAAATCAACTAATTTTTTATTTTTAAATACATAATTATAGTAGGCGATGCAGGTGCTATAACTGGTAATAGTAACTAATTGTGTAACAATAATTATTGAAAAACTAAAAATATTGTAACAAACTGAGCAGTATTTAAACAGTATTAGTATAAGCATAACGTACATGCGTACATGCACTCCTGGCATGACGCAATTCTGTGAAAACGTGTGGGTGATTTGAAAATTTTGTCGGCAATTTTTAAAAATTCTTTTAACATTGAATACTTATTCATGTATCTAATAATCGAACATTAGAAATGACTCTCATATTTATGCACATTATCCATCCTAAAATATTAAACTTCTAGAGAAGTCTAGAACGCACACTTGCATATGAGTCATGGGAAAGTCGTCCTTAATAAGGCCCCTAGAATGTTCTGATGAGAATTATGTAATTTAAAGATAATTATGCACGTTACGATTATTAATAAATATTTTAACACTATACAGTTTGTTATAATATTTTTGGTTTTTTAATAATAAGTATTGCTTTTTTGGGAATATATTTTTTATTATTAAAAATTATGGCACTTGCATAGCCAGCTATATTTTTTTGTTTAAAAATAAAAAATTTGTTTATTTAACCCACTTTACCACATTTGAAGTATGGCATGACATCATCAAATTAATCAAAAAAATATGCCGAATTCGAAAATGATAAAATCCAATATGGTGTCCGCAAGAAATAACAAAGTTGACTTAATTTTCTCGGAAACGGTTAAATTTAGAAAAAATTAATGTACACTAATGAAAAGGCCTTAAAAAGCAACTAATTACATTTTTTGAATGTTTTCAGTGGGACTTCAAATAAACACGTTACAGATGATTTTTAAAAATTGCGATTTTCAGTTTTTTCTAAATAAAATCAGGACGAATTGGAAATCAATTTTTTCTCAGCGGAATAATATTAGGCATTAAATTCTGCACTAGTTTTCCCATTTAAGTTTCCTTGTATCTCTAACGGTTTATAAGATCTCTTTAGTGGAAATCAAATTTGGTTCAACCTGTATGCGTAGCTTGTAATAACATATAGTAGCTTAAACAATTTTTGAATTACATATATGTACTTAGCCGGTATTTTAAAAGTATTTGAATGTCAAGTTATCCGAAATCCATCTTCTGTAAATTTATACAAGTAATAACGTCAGTTAGTAACAAAAAGTTAATTATGAAATTGTTAACAAAAATATTCCATGCCAATGTGAAATAGAAACATACCTCTCCTGCGAAAGAGTCGCTAATGGTAACCACAATACAACATCGTTCTTTTTTTTCAGTTTACCGTGGTGGGTAATGTCATCAAATCCACAAGATACCTTAAAATACATTTAGTATAATGATGAGACTTTTTTTGGGATCCGACCTACTCTTTAGTCCCATGAAGGTCGGATTAACGGAGTTCTACTGTATTGTAAATTGAGTTTCCTAAACATTATTCTTCCTCAGAATATTCTTATTTAGTAGTTCACGGTTTTATCTGGTGCTTTTTGGAAGGTTAACTTTAATCAACATTACCACAATATTTACTTTTTTAGTGTTTGTAGTTTTAATATTTTTAGCAAAATATCACTCTTATAAAAAATAAAGTAATAACTATTTTTATCAACAAATTTCACTACATGGATTGTTGATTAGTGTTTGCTAAGAATATGAGTCAATATCAACCTGCACTTAGCAACCGCCAGTGGTTCAACGCCCTAGACTGAAAAATGCAAAGAAGCCCAAAGTGTTTTTAATACTTTAAAAATTACTTATTTAATCTCCAATGTATTCAAAAAATGTTGTAGATTCCAAAGATCTTATCTTTAAAAATTAAAATTTGCCATTTCTTTTGGCTAAAGTTGGCTAATTTTTAGGTCAGAAATTAAAATTCTATAAGTATATTGGGTATAGCAAGTTTGAAAATGTTGTTTGCATGAAAAAGGAAAAAATAGGAAGTGTAGGTACTATGAATTATAAATTCGTTACATACGAGAAAATACTGCGGTTTCGCATAAAGTAAGTACAGTTTCAGCAAATAGATGTCTTTAGACAACACGATATCAACAGCCAAGATAAAGCAGGAAGCAAAGTAACACACTAACCCATTTTACAACATTTTACTGAAACAAAGGACGACCCTCCAACTTTCGGGTCTAAAAAATTCGGAAACTCTAGCCAACATCTTAAGAGGTTGAACATCGGATAAGTTAGAATCTTGGAAGAGATTTGCATAGAACAAGGGCGGCTTTTATATTCAAATTGATGACGGACAAAGCTGTTACCAAATATGTCCTTTGCGCAAATCGCATTAGGCGAGAAACATTCAATTCTACATACGACAAACTGCAAATCGTTCACATGCTGCATCGTCGCCATGAACGCCTTGCAAATTTAAGACCAGATGCAGCAAATGCTCCTCAGTATTGATGTTGTGCTATTTTGTAGATTTAAAGGTGTATTGGTAGATGCAAGTATCTTCGGATATAACTTTATTACCTCCATAAAATATGTATCTTACTCAAACTAGGAATATATTGAGTTTGTCTAGAAGGTAGCGCAATAAAAATGTTGAAATTTCGTAGTAAAACTGAGTTCCGTCTACAATAAAAATTATTGAATTATTTGTAACATTTTCTAAGTTTAGTAAATTTGTGGTAAATGTGGAATGATGATTTTATTAATTGGACGATATTAGGCAAATTAAATTAGCTAACAATTTGGTTGAATTAAAATAAAATTGAAATAGTTGGTTATATTTCGTTTCCTTTTTTTGTTACTGAAAATATGGTTTTCATATTCGACATATAGAATAATGTTAAAACTGCTGTAACACTAGATTAACTGGCCATTTATACATGAATGATGTTTCCACTGTAATGATTTAACTCTTTCTCTATATATGTAATTAATCCGAGTTATTATATATTAATTAATACATGTACATATAAAACATAAATCCTGATGGGATGAAAAAGTTTTCATAAATCTAATTAAATTTTGACCAGACTAACGAATTTAAATACTGACCAATGGACGAAAATACTATATCGATCATGTAAGGAAAAATATACGACACTTATAGGTAGATCGCATCCGATGTTAAGTTATAGTAGAAAGAACGAATCTTTACAAAGATATCGGGGTGACAGTATCATGGACACCCCTATTTTTTTCTTTATTTATGAAGATCAAATTTTTAAAATGGCTACAATTGATGTAGAAATGTCAAATTTTGACATAAAAATTACATTTCTACTGCTGCCACTTTTGCTAAAACTGACTAACTTGTGACTTTTAAATGGAACATCCTGTATATTGTTACACTTTTAGGATGCCTTTAGATTAGAAACTTTATTCCGTACATTTCTCTCTGACATAATAATATATCAAGTGTAAACCATCCTGAGAGAAGCTATCTGAGACTAATCGCACAGCTGAGATAAATTACTGGATACAAATTTCAGGCAGTGTCTGACATATATCTCAGAAGTTGTAGTCGTCTCTAATCTCAACACACCCTTAGAATCTGCACAATTTTCTAAATACAATACACATCAAATAGGTGAATTTTAAGGGATCTAAACTTTTGTTGGTCCTATTTCATTTTTCAACATAGAATGTCATGAACCATCTTAATTAACGTATCATAGTTCCAATAAGTACCATTATAATTAATTAGAATGAGTCATAGCCTTGTAGGTTAAACAATAAAATGGGGCCAAAAAATTTTTAAATCCTTTAAAAATCACTTAATTTAGGTGTATTGTATTCAGAAAATTGGGCAGATTTCAAAAATCTCATAATATACGAGATGTTCTATTTTAAAATAAAAAGTTGGTATGAGTTTTAGCGAAAGTCACATCAGTAGGATGTCATTCTTCAAAATCTGGCAGTTCATAAGTACATTAAAAGTAGTAATTTTGAAAATTTTATCTTCATAAATATAATAATAGCTCCCTTCCAGAGCTTTCCAGCGTTTGGGAGATAGCAGGTATGGGCTGCTATTGTTAGGGCGGAATCGGTTCTATTTGATCACAATAAGCTGTATTTAAGCTGGGATTACTTCGGACACTCTATAATTCTTGATTATAAATATTTACAGCTGTTGCATATTTGACTGTTTCAGTACAATTGATATTATTAGGTGGTTTGAAAAGTGTTTATCATTAGGTTGACTTAACAACAAGCTACTGTCTGATAAAGCTGCAAAATTAAACCGGTGTCTAAAAACTACAGAATTAATGGCCCATATTTTTTGTGATGTTCATTATTTTATAGATATAGATAGTTTCTTA
This sequence comes from Dastarcus helophoroides, assembly GCA_028583605.1. NCBI lineage: Eukaryota > Metazoa > Arthropoda > Insecta > Coleoptera > Bothrideridae > Dastarcus > Dastarcus helophoroides. The sequence continues at coordinate 3,069,933 of CM053335.1, forward strand.
ATGATAATTATTTCAGATTAATTCTGAGACCAGAAACAGCGACAAATTTACGCAAACGTAAGTTCGGTCCTAATATTTTAACTGAGTGCAAATACGTTTGTCCACATTTCAGTGAAACTAATTCAGTGGAAGCTTTCCTTGAAGGAAACCTTTTAGTTTTTTTCACTTAACCATTGCAAATGCCTCTTCTACGGATCAATAAGGAAGGAATCTGCACGTCGCATTCCAATGCAGACCATCGCTGCATTATTCCTGATAATGAAATGGAACTGGGTGGCAACAACGACATTACTGTTCTCCGGGGGCCGTTTCCTGATGAGCACACGTATCTCCGACGCACGCTAAAATGGACATACGAGGGATGGTTTCGCGTAGATGAGAACGGTCCTCTTTTGTTATTGCTTGTTATTATCACACTTGACATACTTTCGGGCTCTACACGATACGGCAGATGGTTCGCTTTTAATTACACATATAATATATTTCGACAGAATTCCCCTAAATACCATGTTTAAATATTTTCTTTTACATATTTAGATATATTAGTGATTTGCAAACTATTTTTTAACCATATCTTTCTCTTCATTATTTTGTCATTAAATAAGGAATATCATCAGTACTCATGTATACAGGTGAACCATAAGTAGTGGTACACAGAGCAAGAGTGGATTTTTCATATAATCATAATGTGACTTAGCTATATTTACTTTAAACCAAAAGTTATACTTTTCGTTTAGGGTAAATGTGTCTAAATCACATTATTTTTATACGAAAAATCCACTCTTGCTCTGTGTACCATTACTTATAGTCCCACCTGTATATTGCAATAGAAAGATCGTAGAAATTATTAGAAGACCAGGACACGGCCTCCAAATGGTCGTCATAGAAAAAACATACTATTCGATCGATTGTCAATTCTCTTTTAACTCATCACGTTCTACATGACCAAAAACGTGCAAATAGAATACTCCAATCTAGTCTGTATTAGTGCATCCCTTTATGAACAAAGTCGCATCTGGGGCTACATTATGCAATTTAAGTATTATTTCAGTTGCACGTTTTCGCAAAGTGCGTTAAATCACCTTTATGGTATTGCATCTACGAGGAGTAACTATTTGTACTTGACTTCTTACAAGCAACTATACTATAGATTTTGGTCGCAATTCTACCATAAAGATTCACAAGACCTTCTCGTATCACTATGTATCAGGCCCGTAACCAGGAGGGGGGCTAGGAGGCTGCAGCCCCCCCCCCCCGAAATTTTTTGGTTCACACTAGATAGAACTGAATTTTCCAGATGTGCGACCTTTTTAAAAACCATTTTTAATGGATCATTTTGTTTTCGTACTGCTATGCGAGGATGTTTTTTTTTTCAAATTTGGTGCCATTTCTTTTTATTAGAGACCGGATTTTAAGCACAATCAAGCAAGGTAAAAAGGTGAGCAAAATGGTAAATTAGGCAAAAATGAAAAGCGATAGAAGGCACCGAAAAGGTAAAATACTCTTTAAAAAAGGCATTAAATTCACAATTAACAGAAAAAACATTTTAATTTCTGAGTCGAAATTAAAAAAATAATATATTTTAGGTTATACTCAGGATAACATTTTCAAATGAAGTTCTTAAAATTTCGAGTTCATTCTCGAATTTTCGCCCCGAATCTCAAAATTTTTACCTTAAACTCATTCGAATTTTTTCCAAAATTTTAACATTTAAATCTGAGATTTCGTTTCTAGAAAAATTTAAACTTTTCTTGAAATTTCTTTTTTTTTTTATTTGAAATTTCAATCTTACGTTTTGAACTTTATTAAAATAATATTGAATTTGCAAGTTTTTCAAGCTTAAACTCCCTATTTTGAAAAAAAAATCAAATTTTGAGAACTGGAAATTTATACAAGCGAGATTTAACACCAAATTTTGAGAAAAACTTGGATTTTGTAATAATAGTTTTACAGTTTTGGAATCTAAAAATTTAAATTGTAAATTCGGTTTTTGAATAAAATTTTGAATGTTAGGCTGTTTACTAAAAAATCAAAATATCTTATAAACCATTATTTTGAGAAGACATTTTTTGATACGTTATTTTTATGAATTTCTTCTTAATTTTTCTAACATGGCGATTGAACTTTAAAAAAATGTCCAAATGTCGATTCTTTTATAAATTTTGAGTTTTACACGAAACTTGAGCATTTTTAAGTTGGAAAATTCAGGATTTTTTTAATAACTTTAACCCATTAGCTTAATTCGAAATATTTAATTTTTTAAAAAAGTTTTAAGTTCATAATAAAAAATTTCAAAATTTTTTGTTATGAAGTTGATTTATTTATATTTCGATTACGATTTCGAAAATTCGACTTTTTTCTCCAAAATTCCAATTCCAAGTGAAAACTTCCAAAAATATATTGAAATTTCTATCTTAGTTATCAAATTTCAAGTTTAATTAAGAACTTATTGTACTTTAATCACGACATTTCAAGTTTAAATTCATATTTTTAGAAAAACTTGATTTATAAAATTTTTAGGCGAGTAAACTTTTTAAAACGAGTTTAAAAATGTCAAGATTAAAGTCGAAATTTTGAAAAAAAATGAGCTTAATGACTTAAGTTTAAAATTTTTACATTAGCACTGGTTAAAAATTCAGACTTCTTAAAAATACTTTGATTTTCTTTCTAGACATTTAATTTATAAAAAAAATCCCCTGACTATTCTGAGAAAACACTAAAAGTTTCAGGTAATAATAAAGTTTATTTTTTGAATTTTGTTTCAAGACAAAATGTTGAGTGTCATTAGTTTTTGTTAATAGATTTTATCTGGAAATGAGAGATTTTTTTTAGAAAATTTTGCTTCAAACCTTTTTTTCAAAAATTATGGCTTCTTTTTTTTCGGATTTAGAGAGTAATTCTAAATGTCAACTTATTTCTAAAATTTCGAATTTAAAAAACTAAACATTTCGAGTTCAAACAGGTCACATTAAGAATTAACATATCCTAATTTTGTTCGGAAATTCAAAATTTTTAAAAAAGTTAATTTCAGAAATGTTTAATAATGAATTTTGGTTATTTTTAAGTATAAACACCGTCGTAATTAAACTTTTTCTAGTTTTCTAGAACGAGTTTGTCCACTTTAAATGTAGACTTTTCTAAACATTTCAAATTAAAATTCCAAATTTAAAAAACTCAAGATTAAGTGCAGAATTTCGATATCTGACATTTTTCATAAAAATTTTGGCGAAATTTTCAGGTTTTCAGAAAGAATCGAAGTTTAAAAAAATATTTGTGTGTTTGAAGTAAATACCAAGATTTCAAACTTTGAATTTTGAGAAAAAAAAAAAGTAAAAGTATTAACATACTTCGCATTTAGCAAAAAATCTAATTCAAATTGAAAAACTTGTTTTCGAAATTCGGAAGAATCAAATCCATTTCGACATTGAAAATTTAGATAGCAACAATAATTCCCAAAATTGTCCAAAATAAAAAAACGTAGGAATTGAAGTTGTTGCCAGTTAGAAAAAGAATTGGACACTAAGAGGAAACTTGAACTTAAAAAAAAACATCTAATCTTCCAGAATGTAAGTCCAAAGAAGGTTTTACCCCTTTACCACATCGGCAATTAAATAAATAATTACGCGATACGTATTTCGCCAGCAGAACTGGCATTTTCAAGTGCACTAATCTAAAAAGATTAGCAAAAGATGCATCGACGTCATCTGCATTGAGATTCAAATCGATACGGAATCTCAATGCAGATGACGTCGATGCATCTTTTGCTAATCTTTTAAGATTAGTGCGCTTGAAAATGCCAGTTCTGCGGGCGAAATACGTATCCCTTAATTATTTATTTAATTGCCGGTGAGGTAAAGGGGTAAAACCTTCTTTGGACTTAATCACAAGCCACAGTGTTTAGTTCAGTGCTTTAGTTCCAGAATTTATAAAGAATATCCAAATTCTAAATGTTCGGGTGCAAACTTTAAATTTAATATAAAAGTTAAATTTATGAATTTAATCGAAATTTGAAAAAAATTAAAAAAAAAAGATTTTTCTCCAGCTGACTTCAAACTATGTCTTTAAATAGAGCCCTTTGTATAGGCATTTTTTATACACAACTGCAGTTTATAGAAGACAGTTCAAAGATAAATTTTAGAAAAGGAACATCTTTCGAGTAATTTTATCATCTTACCCACACATCTTTTTGTTTATTTGTCAGAATGTTAGAAGAGTTAGCCTCCAGAAATGGTTTTAGTGTATTTTTTTATATTTTAGTATACTGGTATACAATAATAATATTAATAGCAAATTGGTATTGGACCGTGGCTTCTTAGCTTTAACCTAAACGCAAACAAAGACTAGGTAGTTTTAGAAGAAAGATCGCAGCCCCCCCGAAAAAAAAAAAATCCTGGTTACGGGCCTGCTACGTATAGTTCCCTATCCCCCCGTATGTATAAATTCGAAATGTCACTAACTCACACATCTCTGAAACTATTTAAAAGTTTGAAATTTGGCAAGTGAGTTTCTTATACGACCTATACATACGCATAGAAAGGATTTCGAAATTAAACAGTTAAAGGGATCAGAAAATTTTAAAATTTACGTGTAATGTACCAGTAAGGTTGCATGCTCTTAACAAATAAAGGCCATCACTCCTTTCACAATTCCTGATTTCCACTAGCCTTCTATTAAGGATTGTTCTTGAATAATTTAGAATTTTGAAAGGAGTAACTGGCGAAGAAAAACCAATAAAACATAAATGAAAATTGTGAATCTGAAGATTAAATGAGAATGAATGTTTATTGAAAGCAAATTTTGAAATTAGATGAAAATTACATTTCTAAATTGTTTCGGTTAAAATCAGTATGTTGAGGTTGAATCCGAAATATTTATGAATATTTTTAAATTAAATCAATTTTCAAAAACTGATATACACAAACACAACAACAGTTGCTCTAACGTATTTCGACAGCCAAACGTTAGAGTAACTGTTGTTGTATTTTTCAATCTTCCTTGGTTTCAGAAGCAAGATTTGTATATCAATTTTTAAAGATAACCAAGGACCAGTCCGTTCCACCAAAATATGAAATGAAACTTTTTTTAAAATTTTGTTTTTTTACTCATATCGATATCCACAACTGTTATTTTTAACAGTTGTGGAAAAAGTTTTCGAATTTTCAGGTTTTAGAGTTTCAAGCACAAGTTGAGAATTTAAAATAAAAACTTCATTTCAATTTTAAGAAGCACACTTCGAGAAATGAGTTGAAATTTTCCAGTTTATTTTGAGTCTAAATGTTTTGTTTAAACTTAGAAATTTCGAACAAATCTCGACATTATGATCTTTTGCTCAACAAATTTTAAAACTTTGATAAGTATTTTTTAATAAATTTCATTTTTTTTAGTTTTTGGTTTCACTCCTAATTTCATAATTTAGACCTTTTCTACAAATTTTATCTATTCTTACTTAAAAATTTGAAATAAAGAAAATAAACATTTAAATTAAATTCGGAATTTCGAATTGATATAAAAAATTGTCAAAACCTCTATTTTAGCCACATCATTTTGCTATAATCACGATTAGTATCTTTCCTTAATGATCCCAGTCCTGTTGGCAAAACACGTATCGCCTAATTATTCATTAACAGCCGATGCGAAGGGATAAACCTTCTTTAAACTTAATCATAAGCCACAGTATTTAGTAGTTAAGTGCTTTAATGATTGATTTTAAGTAAATAACTTATTTAATAGGAGCATAAAATCAGTGACCATAAAATATTTCCATTACGCTACCTTCCAACGAGCTTAATATTTAAGTACCCTAAACCATATATTCTCTTACGTTGTTTGAATGTTTAAATCCAGCATATGAATCTGAGATTGAGCTATATGCCACATAAAAACCCCACTTACAAAAGCAGCTAGGAATGTTTTCATACAAAAGTACAACGTATCAGCATTAATTACACAGAACTTCAAGAGTTCCATTAAAATAATTCTAGTTTTTCTTTCTAATTAAGCAGCTTTTAAAGTTAGCTTAAAATAAACTACAGACGCTGTCGAGTATATTACTAATTACTGTGAGGTTCTCTGACAAAGAAAAATAAAACCCATAGTTTGAAACCAGAAGGGAAATGTTTGTTCCTTTAATCAAAGTGTTGCACTAAAAGATAAAGAGTTTGCCTAAAAAGTTAAAGCGATTTTCTACCAAGTCGGGAATCTTGCCGTTAATAAGCAAATTCTATTTGATAAATTGACTGAGTTGAGTTAACTTGAAAACTTTCGTAGACTACGGAAGAAATTAATATTAAGAGAATTCCGCCAGAAAATCCAATCGTATGAAAAAATTAGCTATGTGCTAAAAGTTGGAACAAAATTTTTACCTCATTCTTGAAGAGTTACGGAGATTTTGTATTCGAAATTTCAGTTTCAGACTTTAAGAAAGTAAACTGATGCGTGAATTTAAAAGCAGTTATCCTCGAGCACTAAGGTTTATTGCATTTGAAATGCAACATATACTGAGAGCTTCTGATATAACCACATCAAAACAGTTTGCTCTGAAAATGTTTTCGTATAAAATTCTAATTCGATATATCAGAGGACATACAACAAATTGGGAAAGAATATTTATTTTCTATATATTGCTTTATGACTGTTTCTCCGAGTCGTATGTATTCATGAGTAATACAATGTAATTGTTGTGGTGCTGCTGACCATGCAGGACATGTGATCAAAGCAAATTATGTTCCCATAACCGACAAGGCAAGGTTCTAAATTCATCCAGCCACACCATTAATGTAGTCCTAAATTCGGCAAATGCAGTTTGCTGGTAGTGTTATCGAAGTAGCGTGGCCTTTCAGCATAGATTAGTTGTGTAATTATATATTTATCTATGCACGTCCAAAGGGTATCGAGTAGGAACAACGGATAAATTAATACATAATTATCAGTTTGTGCATTTTCTAATATAGTTGCTTGTTGCAACTCGATATGTTCAGAATCCAAGTAACGAAAAAACAGAGCCTAAAAAAATAATTCAGGAGTAAGGTTTTAGAATAATTTATATGGACTTCATTTAAAAAGAGTAAAGTTAAAATAAGCGTTGTAATATTAGAATAAAAGAAATACCCCTGCAGGAGATGGAAGAACCAATTTCCAAGAATAGATACCTACCTAGTACCTAAATAAAGAGATAAAAGTTTGTTTGAAAGGTCGCTCCAGTAATTTTAAAGTGTTGCACTATACAGAAAAGTACCGTTCCGTAGATCTTTTTGTAGATAATAAACTTCAAACACCGAATTAAGTTTCTTGGTTATTTGATAAAAGAAATTTCCGTCGAACGCACTCTTTTATGTCTCTTGTTTGTTATCAAGTTGATGGCGTGTAATAATAAATCCGATCCCCTCTAGTTGTTTCACAACTCCAATTATATACTCCCATCAAAAGTTGTGCATGTCGTCCTTTAGAAGCAATAATAATTGCATAAATTCTGCCCGCAAACTTCGAAGACTTGAAACTCGTTCGACTGAAGAAAATAACAATCACCATTAATTTATAACTAAGCTGTTAAATTGTATTATATCTAAAGCCTGTAATTTGTAATGGTTTGATCCTACAACCACCAATAACTTTTTTTAAAGCTATCGGGATGGACATTTTAATTGCACTTTTTATTGTTCCTCGTCGGTGAAATATAAATTCAAGCGCAATTTACTCCCGCTAAAGTTGCGCCCGTTTAAGTTACCCGCTCGTTAAAGTTGTCAGGATATGATCGTTAAAGTTGCGCGGATATTCCCCCACTCCAATTCCCGAATAACGAATTGGACTTCCGTGTTTTAGCTCTACTTTTGAATAACTCACTCAACAGCCCAAGGAGCAATAAAACATATATATTTTTTGACAATGGTAGGGAAAACGGGGAGTAGCAACTTTAAGGGTCGATCAAGTACGGTGAGCGCAACTTTAGCGGGAGTCTACTGTACGTGATAATGTTATTGTCTAACGTTGTGGCTACCTAGGGGTATTTTTTTATCAAACCATAGATCCCAGGGCTGGTAAAATTCAGTGGTAGTCCCCTATTGCTGACATAATTTCATGTTGTATAAGTCTGATTACGTGTCAATCTAAAAATACCTCTCAGTTTGAAAGACTTACTCTAATAAAAATTATAGATTTGGATAAATATGAATTTCAAAGGCGGTGAAGAATATTTGGCAAAAATTCAAATCCATTAACTAAAATACCACTTTTCATAACAGACGAATTTAAGTCCCTTTGCCAAAGAGGAGGCTATTTAAGGAAATGAGGTTCTGGTTCCATTTTCCATCGTATGCCGCTATAAAATAAACGTCACTAAAGATACGTAACGTAAGATCCGATTGTCATACGATTCAAAAGGTCACCTTTATTGGTACAAACTATTCAAGCAAAGCTTTAAACTGGTGTGAAACACTAATCTAGATCGAATCGGAATGAATAAGTAGAGGCTGAAAATTTTTAAATGGAATAAATTTATTAAAACTGAACCAAATCCTGACAAAATTACTCAACAAGTCGATTTTTTTAAAGTTTGCCACATTTTAAATTAGTTTTTGTACTTTTTTCCCTGCAGGAGGTGTAAAATCAACCAATGCATTGATTTCTAGGTCTTAAAATCTCTGGTTGCGAAGACATTTAGAAGAATATTACAATGCACTAGCTCCTCTCCTCCTATAGGGGAAAAAATACAAAAACCACTCTAAAATTTGGAAAACTTTAAACAAAAACGAACCTGTTTCAGGGATTGTGCTAAAACAATTTTGATTTACTCTTATTAAACTTATTGCAGTTTAAGTTTCCACCCTGTATATTGTAACGACATGTAAATTGTAGAATTTAGTATGTAAGAAAATTTTCTAGAAAGATCTGATGAGAAGAAAGCGGCCGGCGTTCCAGAAATAACGATAAGCAAACGATAAGCCTTATATGCCAGAAACCGGGAGCCAGAACTATATAAGGCGGTCTCCTTTCCCTAGAGCTAGTTACTTAAAGTCAGTTAGTTAGACAGTATAGTTAGTGAGTTAGTAGTTCGACGTCAATAAGTGAGTTCATTATTCAGTTGTAATGTTCCAAGTTTACTTTGGTAATAAAGTGGGTATAATTCAGCAAGTGTTCAATAATCATTTCGAACCTGATAGCCCGCAAAAATATGTTGTTTGAATTCCATATTTCTGCCCATGCATAATTTTAACCAATAATACATTTTATTTATTAAATAATTCAAATATCGCTTTTGCAATTTGTCAATTACGTTAATATGCATCAATTAATTTGTTTTGGTTTAAGTTTTCTGCTGTTAACATTATATCGCAACTAAATTACATTCGTTGGTTAACAAATCTAATGTTTTTTTTGTACAGAAATTTTGCCATGTAACTGAGAATGTGTATTGTTTCCTAATAATTTTTAATTATTTTTTTTTAGAAATTTTGGTTTTAATTTTAAAGTACCGACTTTCAAAATTTTGCGAAATATCTTTTTATTTAAATTGTCAAAATTTACAGTACCCACACTAATTTTCAATTCTTTGTTAAAAATTTCAAATTACACTCAAAATATGGACATTGTTTACAGAGTTTTTGCAAAATTCAAACCCTAATCTGAAACTATCGGATTTAAGCACCACTTTTTATCGGTCAAGCTTTTTTTTAAATCCGACTTTCATTTCTTATATTTGAAATTTTGTTACATTTTCCTAAAATTTGAGTTTTTTAGCAATTTTATTAATTTATTTGTTTTTTCAAAATTCTAAATCTAAATTTTAAACCTCTAATTTTCCTCTTAAATATTGAATTATGAACCAAAGATTTTGGCTTTTTTTAAAAGATGTTCAGGTTATTCTTGAAATGTCAACTTTTTTTAAATTATTTAAGCTCTTTGTTTCTCAAGCTTATACTATCAATTTTAACTTTTATGCTATAGCTTCTGCTGTAAACTAGAGTTTTATAAATTGTGATTTTTTTTAAAATTTTATGTTTACGTTCGAATTTTATATAAATCACAAATTTGTTTCAAAATTTTAGCTTTTTCTCGAAATTTCAAATTTAAACTACACTACTTTTTCAGTAAATATCGAGAAACAAAATTTGCAAAAAAAATCGATGTTTTCAAAAGGGTCAAAATTTTCAAAAAATAATTTTTCAAATAAATTCAAATAGACAAAAAATATTAGGGTCAACATTTAAAATAGCGCATATTTTGAAAAAAGTTTGCAATTTAAAAAAATCAACAATAATTATAAAATTTGGCATTTTCGAACAAATTTAAATTTTCAATAACGTCGAAAGTTCAATAAAGTCCAAATTTTGAAAAAAGATCAAAAGTTTTAAAAGAGCCTTAGAATATTTCAATAAGAGTAGCATTGTAGAAAACCTTTAAAAAATACAATACAATAAAGTTAGGAGTCGAGGTCTAAAAAAAGTCAAACTTTTAAAAAAGGTGGAAATTAAAAATAAAAGTTCGAAATTTTCAAAAAGTTTAAATTTCCAAAATAGTGAAAAAGTTGAAGCAGGTTTGTTTTCAAAAAGTATAAGTTTTGTAAATAGGTCAATATGATTAGAATTTTACACAAAAAAATACAAAATAATAAATTCAAATTGTAGAAAAGGTCAATAAAAAGTTAACATTTTGGAAAAAATATTAATTTAAAAAAAACATTTTGGGAAAACGTCAAAATTTTTGAAATAGAATTTATAAAAGGTAGTTAAGAATGAAGATTTAAAAAACTTAAATTTTGAAAAACGCCTGAAATTGAAAATAAAAGGTCGAAATTTTGAAAGAAGTCGATATTTCCAAAAAAAGCTAAAACTTCATGAAAACGTTAACATTTTAAAAACATGGGTCGAAATAATGAAGTCAGAATTTTACAAAATAAAGTATCAAATTTATTAAAAAATTGAAATTTACAATAAAATTTAAACTTCAATAAAGCAGAATTTTTGAAAATAATATTTGTAAAAGGCCTAAATTCTCTAAAATTGGAAATTTTCAAAAAAATTTGGAAAATAATTACCATTTTTAAAAAAGAATCCTTTAGGTAAAATTTACAAAAAAGGTGAATCACGCTTTTAAGTGAAAATTTAAAAAGATAAAAATTTTTACAAGAAATTATACAATTTCATTAAAGAAAGAGGTCGAATTTTTAAGTCAAGTGTGAAAAAGTCCAAACTTTCAAAAAAGTTAAAAGTGTTAGAAAAGTTGACATTGTCAAAAAAATTCCAGTAGTTTTTAAAAAAACGTCAAATTTACAAAAAATTAAAAATTTTCAATGGTTTTGAAAAAATCCGAAATTATGACAGTTGATATTCTGAAAATTTAAATTTTGTGAAAAAGAAGAAATATTGAAAAAGTGAAAAATCTTATAAAATAACAAATAATTCTACAATGTTTAAATTTCGAAAACACATCAAAATTTACAAAATGGTCAAAATATGTTTAAAAATGTACCGGGTGGCCAACTAAAAAAGGACGCCGGCTATATCTCAGCAACGAACCATTCCACAGTTTTGAAAAAAAAATTTCAACAAAAAAAGTGGCCCTGAAAAATCTCTGAAAAATATTTTTGAGGTTCTAAAATGACCGCTAGGTGGCGTAATATGTGAAGCTAAATAGAAAATTAAGATTTTCTCGAAATTTTGTTTAATTAAGGTATATCGAAAATTCATGCATTGTAATCCTAGAGTAGTTTCAATATGTTTTTGCTTTACACTCTTTCTTCTATTTCTAAAAATAAAGCGGTGGGGAGATATCGAAAAAAAAAATTTTAAATGCCATTTACTTCAGCTAGCCTTGATGAAATTTAACAAATGTAGTCTCTATAGAAAAAGTGTTATTCAGTCTATCGAAGGCAGTTTTATAGTTTTTATTTTAAAATTATTGTCCCTGCTACAGCGCGTTATATAAATTGGTAACAAATATTGCCGTTTTTCTAAAAAAAATTAAGTAGCATGATATGTCAATTTTGATATCTCAAAATAGAAAATTGAAGGCACTAGATATGAGTGAAAACCGCAACTCTATATCCTTTGTCTAACTGGAGATATTGGCAAATAAAATTTCAGTAAGGTAAAAGCTTGATAACGTTGTTTACTATTTAGAATAAGAAATCAGAGGAGGTTTAGAATTTGTCTTACTTAATATAATAATAAGTAATTAGCATACCTACAATGATCTAATAGAAATAACATTGAATAATGTAAAAAAATGGACCGAAGAAACAATTTAATATTCAAAAAAGTAAAAAAAAAGACACGGCATTACATTAAAACTGTTAAATTAATATCGTCTATTGACTGGTGCCCTAGGTGTTTAAACTGACTGGTGTCCATCATTTTCATGCAGTGAATCCTCTGACGAATGAACAACACTGCAATTTTAACTTTTACCATTGACCATTCTACACCTCTAAATATTCTTCGATCATGTTGTTTCTTTTGTAGGCTTATTGGCAAAAACAAAAAGTCTTCTATTTGCCTGACAAATAAAAATCAAGGCAAGTCAGATCTGGGGACCTGCATGGCCAAAAAATCTGAATTCCATTTCCTATCTACCTGCCACGTGGGCCTGGTTCAGCATATCCCCAAGGCATTAGCTATTGTTCTAGCGCTTAAATGAGGATTAAATTTTAGATATTCTAAAACATTTACAATATTTTGCTCGATGCGGCCTCTATGTTATCTTCTGAACATAGCAACATGCACATTTCCTGTGGTACGTATGCGACGTATCAGTCGAAGGAAAACTCTTTCTCTTTGATTTCCTTTTTCGGGATTCTGCATGCGTAAATTTAGCGGCATGACTTGCATTTTCATGCATTCGAAATAAATGGTTAGTTAGCATGTCAAATGCTTCTTCATTTGTTTAAATCTTTTTAAATTTAAATATTGAAATACAAATCTTGTCCCCTGAAACCACTTTTTCATTTTATAAAGAAATATAAAAACGAAAATAACAATTCAGTTAGAAGAGCAGGTAGTAGACACATTTGCAACCTTAAAGATTGGCACTTTTTTATTTCATTTTCGCAGTTAAGTTTTTTCGAGGCCCACTTTACCAGTTTTGTAGACAAACTATGTGATTATTGATAACTTAAACTTTATTTGTCAATATCTTCGGTTAGACAAAAGATATCAGTTGCGATTTTTACTGGTATTTAGGGCTTTTGATTCTCTATTTTAAGATATCCGAAATTGACATATTATTCTATTTAATTTTTTTTAGAAAAACGGCGAAATTTGTTACCATTTTATATAACACACTGTAGTAGCGGCAATAATTTTAAAATAAAAACACGTAAAAGTGCCGTCGATAGACTAAATAGCACTCTTTCTATAAATACTAAATTTGTTAAATTTTCTTAAGGCTAACTAAAGTAAATGGTATTTAAAAAAAATGTTTTCGTCGTCTCCCCACCACTTTATTTTTAAGGACAGAACAAAACGTGTGAAGCAAAACAAATCAAAATTATTCTACGATTACAATGCATGTATTTTTAATATACCTTAATTATGGTAAATTTCGAGAAAATCCTAATTTTCTATTTAGTCTTACTTATTGCGCCACCTAGCGGTCATTTTAAAACTTCAAATATATTTTCCAGCGATTTTTCAGGGCCGCTTTTCTTATTGAAATTTTTTCCTCAAAGCTCTAAAGTGATTCGTTGCTGAGATATAGCCGGCGCCCTTTCTTAGTTGGCCACCCGGTACAATTTTTTAAGAGGTCAAAACTTCAAAGAAAGTAAACATTTTTTAAGTATCGAAATATCCAGAAAAGTGGTAATTTTCAAAGAAACTTGTACCAGAAAAATCAAACTGTATGAAAAGTTCAAATAAGGAGAAATTTTGAAAATAAGATCGAAATATATAAAACCAAATTTTTAAACAAAGTTGAAATTTTGACAGTTTAAAATTTCAAAATAAGTCAAAATTACGAATAAAAGTCGAAATTAAAAAAAATAAAAAATTTTTAAAAACGCAAAAGTTTTAAAATATCAATATTTAAAAAATCCACATTTTCAAAAACGTTAAAGTTTTCAAGGAAGCCAAAAAGTAAACATTTACAAAAATGTCTATTACAAAAAAATCAAAATATTTAAAACATAAAGAAATAAAAAAATGAAATTTCGAAAGAAAGGCATAATGTTGAAAAGATTAAACATCAAAAATTCAAGTGACCTATCACACGCACCCTTGTTTAATTTCAAAATTTCAAAGGGAGTAGAAGGAAGAGAGATAAAATTATGCTTAAAAAATGTCATTCATTTTAGAATTAAATTTGCCTTGTTTCGGGATTTTATTCATACATTTTAAATTACGTAGATAATGAATTTATGCGGTACTTTTCGACCCCACTGCATAAGCTACAAGCATGAGGAAATAAGACTATTTATAGATAGTTCAAAATTAAAAATTCGACCTGTTTCGGGATTTTATTCATAAATTTTAAATTATTTAGGTAATAAATTTATGCGGTACTTTGGACACCACTGTATAAACTATAAGCCAGAGGAAATAAGACTGTTTGTTTATAGCTAATTTAAAATTGAGTTTAAAGGCAGTTATATTGCATATTAAAAATATTTTACCGCATATTCCTGTTAGATATGCAGGTCACATGAAAAAATTATTATAATTATATTGTTATGGGCTATCGGTTCGAACTGATTATTAAACATGTGCTTTGTAATACCCACTTTATTATTAAACTTAACTCGGATCACCACAACTGAACAATTAACTCACTTATTGACTTCGAACTAGTAACTCACTAACTACATTGACTCTAACTTACTTGCTCTAGGGAAAGCTGACCGCCTTATATAGTTTTGGCTCCCGGGTTCTAGAAAAATCACGCCGATAAGGCTTATCGTTTGCCGAAATTTCTGGAACGCTTATCTGCTGTTTGTTTGGTTATCGCGCCCGCTTTCTCCTTATTAGATCTTTCTAGAAACTTTTCTTACGCACTAAATTCTATTCTAAATTCTATTATATCTATTTACATTGCGTTACAGTATGAATTATATGAACTAACTATTGAGAAGCATAGAATACGATGAGCACTAATGACAGATTTGTGGCAACTCAAATGTGGCACTTTTATGTGTTGCAGCTACTCCAAGTTTTCCGTTTTTTTGTGTGAATGGGAGAGGCAAGACGGGCCCGCTCAACAATCATTAGAGTCATGAATGTACAACATGCCATCGGTAAGCTCCACAAAGATTTTGTTGGCACCACTGGCATTGCTGGACTTGACGAAATACTTTGTCAGGGTATTGAACAGAGATGATCTACCTTTTCGCTACCTGCATCAGGAATTTTCGAGGATGAGTGAAGCAAGATTTAAAGAAGCATGGCCAACACTTCAATCACCATATATCAACAATGGAGAAAAGATATCAGGAAATGACCTTTGGTTAGTGATACTCCAGAAACAAATTATAAAAAACTAGCAAAAATACAGCGCATTTTGTGACTCTGAAAGTGTAAAAGTATCTACTTTTTGTTTTTTTTTTGTTAAAAGTATAATGAAAAAACTTGTTCCTCAAAATACAACTGCTTTTTACGTTGATTGTCATTTTTGTATTCATCGCCTCAAAATTAACAAAAAAATGCACTTGTTATACAAGATACAACAAATAAAATAAAATTTGTTGTGGGGTGTAATTTTAAATTCACAACCATTCTGTTAGTAGGGTGTATATGAAGTGAGTAATAAACTCCTTAAATCTTGTAGCCCTTGTATATCGTAGATAATATGTTAAATCGTAGGTTATTGCAGCTGACTTTGTAGGTCCCTAAATTGTTATATTCATTTGTGTTCAGCATGATTTATGTTACTGCTATACTGGTCGATAAACTGTTGTTATTGGTAAATTAAACTAGTCTTATATTGTTGGTCTTCAGTACTGTATTAATTTTCTTTGTGATTTCTAGGTAGCATGGTAATTGCCGCAGGAGTGCTGTCTTAATGTTGAGAAGTTTAAATGAATTTAGAACTAGTTTCCTGAATATGCATTTGCTCAATATACCATCAAGCACATCCAGAGAAATCCTTACAAATGGCATTATCTTTTAAGTAAACGTATTCTAATTTGGTCAAAAGCATATTTGAACAAAAGTAATATGCATATGTACTTATATTTGAACAAGAAAATGGCTATATATGTATGTATTGTTGCGGATAAAATCTGTTGCAGACAATGACCAGTGAGATGAAACATAAATCTATCTTTATTTATATCTATTTCCAAGAACGGGACCACTCTCAACTTTCTCTTGCTTAAGCGTAAATTCAAGCGGGGCATAATGTCAATATCATTTGTAGATAGAACCCTGTAGCTGGCATTCATTGTTGTCAATGATAGCAGAAGAATCGCCTAATATCTAAGATAAATTAAAAAAAAAATTCATTTCTTTTTTAAATTAGGTCTACTTTTTTCATTCATGTTTTATTGACTTTTTCTTCGCCAGTTACTCCACAACTGGTAATGTAACCCGCCATATCTCATTGTTGCGATAAGTGGCACTAAAACCGGAGACGATTAAGAAGATCACATCATATGAAGGATAGACAGTAGAAGGGCTGCCTTGAGTAGATTATGCAAATTTTAATACTTTATGCAATTTTTTCGCAATTTTTCGGTTTTATATTTATATTTTATTTACAAAATGGGCAATCTTGTTTTGTGCCTATGTACAATAGTAGTTATAAAAACTATCATGAAACTATATTTACCAATAAATAGAACAAATAAATATGAAAATTTTGGCAAGAACGTTTTTCTTCCTATACTTATTTCAAAACAAAAAATGTATAATAACTAAAGCTGGAATAATATGCAAAAGGCATGTAAAGTGCATATGTGCATATTTAGACATTTTTCAATAAATGCATATGCAGTTTTTTATTTGTATATTTCAGGTATTTTTCTAAGGGGTTTGACAAATTTGTTTTTGTTCAGTTAATACAAAGGCAATCAAGTTAGATAATTAAGCTTGAATTTAAAATAAAGGTGTGTTGGGTCTACATATCTTGTTTTATATGCAGTATGTTCATCAAGAAGCGTTCCTCGGTTTTAGGAAAACTATTGAAGTTTTTTTTTGATTTTTACTTTTTAATTAAAAGAACGTTAAAAAGCTTACAGCGTAACTACCTATTACATGGTCCAGTCCCCATTACTTTCCAGAATAGCCTATCACCCTTTGGGTATACTTTCTACCAGCTTTTCAGCATATCCTAGGAGTAATAAGCGCCATATCTCTTTGATTTTTCGTGAAAGCTGCTTGATGATAAAGATAGATGTTCCTGCAAGCTTCCTTATTGCAGTGCTCCAAATAATGTTTATTGGATTTGTATCAAGAGACTGTGAAAACCAGTCTGAAGTTACGATGCCAGTTTCTGCTCTCCATGATGTACAGAGGCGACTCCGATGTTTTGGATCATTGTCCTCCCCTAAAATCCAGACTTCGCTTTTGACACTAAACATCTTTTGAACAGGCTTTAGAAAATCACGTTTATAAATAATGATGATTTTCTGAGCATCCAAATTCTGCATAAAGATCTCTAAATACCTAAAACCGTGCTCAGAGTAATATCCCCAAACATGAAGTTTTACTGGGAGTTTGATGGATCACTGAAGCAATCCCTCAACAGCATACCTTATGGAAACCCATGCCCAGAACGATGCTTTGTCAGAAAAAATTACATTGGACCAATCGCAGTCGTGATTCTCGACAACCCAGACCTTAGATTTTCTCCTGTAGGTCTTCGAAAACAAAGGGTTTTGCCTTCGATATTGTATACTTTTCTCAGCCAAAGGTGTTTCATTAACAGTTTTTAAAAAATCGAGGAACGTTTCTTGTTGAACCGACTGTACGTGAATGTATTCATATTTTTCCTGCCTATTAATCCCTAACACCGCTATTGTTTGAAATTTCTTAGTGAAATAAATGCATATAAGATATTTCTCCCACTCCCACCCGTATATTCACTGTTTTCTTTATAACTTGCGAGTAGGATAGATAGGTCATATCAGTCTAGTGAACGGATATAGCGTAAGTCGCGCAGAGATTGGTCGATTTCATATCCACACTAGTGTGGATCATGACCATGCGATAAGAACGAATGTCATTTTTATGTTCAAAATTATACCATAGAATTTGTCAAGTTGACGTATTTAACGAAAAAAATATTTCTCAAATCGTATTTTTGTTTTTGAGGGATCGTGGTCATGAAAAAAATTCGCTGTACAACTCGAGCGGATTGTCCATATCGCACTCGAACGATTGTGGCACTCCGCCTTCGGCGTCGTGCTCAAACTTCGTTCTCGTGCGATATGGACATCATATCCGCTCTTGTTGCACAAACTACTATTCTAGTGCATATTTTGCAAGTATTTTAGGGCATACTGCATGCATATTTTTAATTTTTTTTGCTGCATTTAATCCCAGCTCTAATAATAACTTTAACTTCTGTGGTATAATTCTTAACCTAAAATATAAAATTTGTAACAAGTTATGCTCGTTGTTATTTATGCGATTTCCCATTTATTATCAGATTTTAATGATATATCTACATTTATCATATTCCATCCATTTAATTGGTTAATTAACAAATTAATTTAAAAATAAAATTCTTTTTGTATATTTAAGAACTAAAAATGATATTATTAGAAAGACGAAAAAATGTGTCAGATAAAGTTTTTTGGTTAATTATTTGTCACTTTCCACTAACTTTAATTTTGTTTTCTTAGCTCATATTTTATTGCTTTGGTAACTAATTTTTGAATTTTCAAATGACACCTGCATTTTTTATTCGCTCTTTTAGAAAAATCTTAACTTTCTGCATTCGGTAACATCAAATTTATAGGGATTAGATTGGAAGAATTTTAAGAAATCGTAGAATTACTGATTTTTATCATTCATTTTTTATTGTTATTTTTAAAGATATCTAAGTAACTAAAATGAAATTCTTACCAAAAACGAACATAGATACACTGGCAAAAATTTCATTTTAATTACTAACGCATGTTTAAAAATAGTATTACATTATTTAATATAAAAATCGGTTAAATTATGAAATTATTATATATTCTCAAACTTTTTCACTTTTAAATCGTGTTAACTTTGGGGTCACTAAATGCAGAAACACAGGCAAACTCTAAAAAAGCAACAAAAAAAATACGGATGTCATTTGAAAATTCAAAGTTCGTTATCCTACCAATGAAACAAAAACAGGGAAAAAAAAATTAAGGTCATCAAAAAGAGGTAAATGGCTAACCAAAAAAAGTTTATTTGAAACATTTTTTTGTAACAATTTGTTATAAAAGTTACAGCCAATATTCCAGATATACGCCGGACGGTGCCGTATACTTTGTACAGAGTAACATCAGTTCTTAAACATCTTGCTATCTATCTCTCTCTAAGCCGCCTTCTCCCGATTACGTACCACATTTCGCCTCCCGGAGTTCCTAACTTATACATTATTATGATCTTAAATAACCTTCTGTTAAGGATTGATAATCTATTATAGATTTCCCCAAGCAGCGATTGCGTTGGATCTTTATTTGTCAATCGCTGTTTTTGACTCAACACGCTGAAAAATATTTAAAACTCTTAAAATTTAAACCATGTAAAACTAAATAACAAAAAGGTTATTCTAAGTTTTAATGTTTTGGACAGTACTATTTTCTGCCCATCGTCACAAAATCAATATAAATTTCTTTCCCTCTATAATTTATCAGAAATAATTCTGACAGTTTATTGTTTTATTGCCAATCCTTAACAGAAGGTTACTGAAAATCTAGAATTGTAGAAGGAATAACTGAGGAACAAAAAAGGCAATAAAACATTAATGACAATAACACTACTCTGCAAAAAAGAAACAGAGAATACCTAGGTCTACTTTGAAATGATTGACCAGGAAAGCACAATCGTGAATTCTCAATAGTGGTACCGTTGATCTGTGAATATTATTGATTTTAAAAAGGTTTGGTTTCCTGTTATAATTTAATTATATTCTATTCTATAATGGATTAGATATTAGTCAATCTCATCATAATTTGTAATAAATCATTTGATTATAAGTTTAAACATATAATTTTATCTATAAATGCCTAATCATTTTTTAATTAACAAAGAAAACGCTCTTTTGTAGCCTTCAAGATTCATTGTTGAGTTATCTCCCTAATGGGTAAATAGACGCACTTGACACTACCTGCCTGTTTGAGCTTCTAGGTTTTTAAATTTTAAGTAAACAATACGAATAACTTTAAAATTAGGTTCCAACAGTATTGCACTATACAAAAGAAAATTCGGATAAAATGCGATTTCAAAACGTTTATTGATACCCCAATTTTTTCTTCAATGTTGTACACCTATCCAAGGAATCTTATCTAAAATATTCTGCTTTACGTAACTTAAGGCTAATTTTAAATTCTCAAAGCATTTTTATCAAATTGCTATTTCAGATGTAAATCCTCTTAGCAAAGTTAGCCATTTATTTATATAAGGGGCGCATAATCCACTCCGGGGTGGCTATCATTTATTGAGAAACTTTTCCAACCTACAAATAGATTGGGGAACACTTAAAAGGTAATAAAGAAACTTTGTAACACAACAATTCCATCTCATAACTCGAAATGAAGAGATATAGAGGCAATTATTATTTTCAATGCCTGGGAAAAATCGAAATTTGATTCTTTGGATAGAATTGTTTACAATGGTTGCGTATTGGTTCTCAGTTTAGGTGACAGAGTGGCCAACTTTATATATTTGTTTCGCTGTAAACACAACCTTAACTTTCACATTAGCATTCCATTCATGGTTTGCAGTTTCAGCCTTATCAATCTCGTTCTTCTGAAATGCTCTACATTTGTTATTCCAACATAAACCAAGTTTTCCACGTCAGATCATGACGGATTTAGATGAACGCAATTTGGTATAAAACGAGATACCCAACAGTTGTATTTATCAGTTGAACAAATATATTCCCTGAATTAGCAACAAAATATAAATAAAAAGTGAAATATGCCTTCGATAAACTGCTTTTAAACATTGCGAAACATGCAATTGTATAATTTTTAACTTTGATAAGTGGTGAATGTAACCTTATTTTTCTTCTACACAACACAAAACAAAAGCAAAGGGCAGTAAAATGCTCAATTTAAAACTCGACATTTTTACATATTTCAAGAAAAAAACCGAAATATAAGTCGAATTTTCGAAAAGAAGGCCCAAATTTTTATTTTAAAGAAACGTAATTTTGAAGAAGTTAAAACTAAAATTTCTGGGGTAACAGGGTGTAAATTTCGGGACAAATTCGAAACATAAATATTTTGAAGAGGAAATCGAAAATTTAATTTAGTTAAAAAGAACAAAATTTGAAAAAAAAATAAGCAAGATTTTTAAAATAACAATGTCTTAAACTGTAAACAAACTAAAGTTTAAATTAGGAATTTTCAGAAAAAAACCCAGTAAACGCCTTTTAATAGAATCACCTTAGTCTAGACCATTTTGATTTTAATGACCGGCGATTCTAATAAGCACCTTCGTTCGTGCTATTAATCGAAATTTAATTTAAATTTAAAAAAGTTCAGCTTTACAAAAATTTGCTGTCCACTTTTAAAAAAGCAAGAATTTTTAAAAGGCATAAATTTTCAAAATACCCTTGTAATTTTTATAAAAGCCGAGATTTAAAAAAAATGAGTAATTTTAGAAAAATCTAAACTTTAGAAAGTTGAAATTAAAAAATAATGAAAATTTTCAAAAGCGTAATGCTTCAAAAAGTGAAATTACAAATTAAATTTTCGGAAACAATTGAAACAAAAGTCGAAATTTTCAAAAACAGTAAAATTTTGAAAAAATTGAAATTTATTTTGAAATGTTAAAATTCTCGAAAGTCGCATTTTATGGAAAATTCAAATTTTAAGAAAATCGAAAGTTTAATAAAAAAAAATTCAAAATTTTGAAATGAAGTCGAAGTTTTGAGAAAAATTCATATCTTCACAAAAAAGCCAAAATTAAAAAAAAAATTTTTAAATTAAAAAATAGATCCATTTAACTCGTTAAAAAAAGTAGCGACCCTAACAATAGTGAGTGAGATCAGGTGACATACCAGCTAGTTTGTCTCATAACTTTAGTCTACCAAAAAAAGTTGTCGAATGGAACTGGCAGAATTATTTTAAACAACATCCGAAATTATCGGAAACATTTATATCGGTTTCGGTTACAGATTAGGATATTTTTTTATTTCGGATATCCGACAGTTTCAGTTACTGTTACGGAGCTCCATAACATCTCTACTACATATATTGACTAATACTCAACGAAATCCAGTTTTATGAAAGGATTTTACTGAAAATTCAAATTTGCAGCTCCATCTCGACGATTATGTAGTAGATACAATTTTGCCAAATAACTGGAATAATAATTATAACAATAATAATAATAATTTTGTGTGTTTGTTATCTTAGTAATCGTTGATAGTTGAACATACGTTTAGTAGACTTATTTGTTTACTTTTGTCCCCCATACACCTTCATTGAATATGAGCGGTTCCTCCCCAATCACCTTATATAGATTATTCTTCACATCACAGTATCACAGCGTAAACTCATAAAAGGGATGCTCAATGGCAAATTTAGAAGTTTTATTAAAATGCCTTACTTTCAAGACCTGATTTTGATATGGCGGATTTACGTTACGCATTTCTGGGAATATTTTCTTACTTACAACGAGTTTTAGGAGATTATAATTGTAAATTAATTAATATTACAAAACATGCTGTTCTACCTGTTCTGCGGAGTTTACGAAGGAGAAGGATTCTCTCACCTAAAACAAAAATTGACATAAAGCATTCTGAAAATGCTTCTAAAAAGTTCATAAAAGATACTTAAATGTCTATATTCGAAGAATAATGCAGTTAGAACATGGAAGATTCGTATTTTTGAGTAATTTGTTCTATATAAAGTATTCATAAAACGTATATAATAAATAATAATTAAAGAGGAAGCATTTGAATTTACAGCTCGATGAAGTTCTTATAAATGTTGTATTCCTTTGCACCGATAAGTAGAATTTAGCCAACGGAGGCAACTTTATCAAATTTTAGATATTACTTGAAGAATAATAATCCGAGTGCAATGGTATAGAGCATGTAGGACATGTTATCCTCTTTGAGGGAATATTGTCTTACTTTCAATACCGTAAGACAGTGAATAGTGACACAATCCTCCCGAAAGGTAGGTTTAGTGGTAATACCTGCAAAAGAATGAATCATCTACAAAAATTCCTTACTTCAAAATATCTCCCAATAATGAAACGTTACAACAAGAAAAAGTAATCATTGGTTAATTGCAGGAAGCAAGATTTTTTATGCAGCCACAATTAAACCACTCAAACATAAGTAACCCGGTTGGATTAAAACACCATAAAATAAATTTCGGCTTTAAAATCGTCTAGACATTATTGTATTGTAATCTACATAAATTAGATAAATCCTTAAAGTTAGAAATAAACGATTGCGATTTCCAACGTCTTAACGACTCACTTGCAGCCGGGCACGATTTAATTAAGTTCATCGAATGAACCGGCTGAAATTAGCCCAGTTTCCTTGCACAAAAAGGATTCGAAGTCATTGCAAGAACCACAAGAAAATCCAACCAGTAACTGCGGGCGTAGTTTCCGAACTATAACAGTTTGGGCGAAGCCATCGTACAAGAGACAAATCGCCTTCAAGAAAACTTAATGATTCAAGTTTCTTGGGTTGGCAGCCTTAATTCAGTCTGCGTCGATAGGTGGCTGCGAAGCGGTTTCAATTGCAATTGCCCTTAGTAATTTGTATTCCTCGTGCAAGACCTCTGAATTTATTTCTAGAGGTTTATAGAGTTCTGGAAAGGAGTTTATTGCTTTCGAAATTTCTCGCAACCTACATATTGATGACTGTTATTCATAACGTGCTTTATTACTGGAAACTGTAGATATGAATATGACCCATGATGGAAGATCATAATAGTGTCGTAAAAAACCGACGTGAACTCTATATAATCTTAATAAATTTCCCAAAGTATAACCGCTTAAACTTAAATTTTCGAAGTTTAAAGACATGGAATGGTTTATGTGAGTTCATCAGAAATTTTATTAGAGAAGTATTTTAATTTGTATTTTCTTTCCTCTGAAGATTCATACTCTTACATAAAACATAAAAACTCTTGAAATAAAATATTTAGAGGGTCATTAGGTTTAATAAGGAGTTGTAGCCTCATTATAAAAACAGTATGACTAAAAAGTAGCACGTTTAACAACAATTCAATGACGATGACTTTACAAAGCGAATATAACCAAAGATATTCATTGGTGACATTCATTGCTTTCAATTATGCATTAAATAACTAGCCTCACCTGCAACTATGCGTAAATTTTCAATATTTTTTAACAATGTATTATAAGAATTTTTCGCTAAATCGTAGATTGCTGAAACAAATTAAGTAAAAAAAGAAATCACCACAATTATCTAAAAATAGTGATTTTTTAACAAATATTTAAGATTTCTTCAAAGTTCAATCCACTAGCAAAGGCCAAACGCATTATGCCTTCAGATCACCGCGAATACCGCAAATAGGATGCGGAAACAATGATAGATGGCGATTAACCGCCTTCCTAAACAAGGAAAGATTGTAATTCTTGGGAAAAAATTCCGTTCGGTAATGAATTCCATAGTTTGAAAGTTGTATAAAAAAATGAGTCTCCATAGACAGAAGTCCTCACTGTGTCAAGCTGGACCGCACAGGAATTTGTTTGCTCTGGCTGTCTTATTTGTCTAAAAAATCTTACCCTTGGAGGGTTCAATCCAATTAGTTCCTACGAGCATCTGCCATGAAAGTACTTGTAGAAAAGAGGGAAATCATGAACCATTTGCCTGTGATCTAGTGATGAAGATGAATCTATATATATAGTAATTGCAGATCAGGAAAGTTGAACATTGTCCATAAAGAGAATATAATGGAAGATTTCACATTGAGAACGCGTCGGTGGCATAGACGGGCGGGCCTTGTATTCTCCTGCACCGACCGAAAGGATTAAACAGATAACGAAAAGATGTTGATAAGAGATGTTCCGCGACAACAATCAGTGACAGTGGAAATTTTATTACCATTTGCATTATCTGTATGTTCTTTTAGTCCGTTGATTTAATCACCGTCACATTTTGACCATCTAATATAATAGAGGATATTACGGTTTAAATTTCCATAAGAGATGGTGCTTGCGGCTAGGCCACCAAACATACAGTTGTTGGTTTTGTAAGTGCTGGCATATCTTCTGTCAGTCTTGGTATGGGGGAAATCGGCCATCTTCTCTCTGGTCGTTCACTTGGGTGTCATCCTTCTCAAGGTGAGGTTACAGAGTTTTCCAAGTGGATCTTGGATGTTTTTCCTGTGTAACCCATCTTCGGACCGTCTGGGGCGATTGTATTTCGTAGTGTTAGTGTGTGTGAACTAAAGCCTCAGATGGTTCCGGTTTTTCCGGAATAAGCAGGGAGGTGCTCTCCAAGCACGCGGCAGAGCCGACTAATAACCAAGGCTCTCTTTCGGTTGGGATCCTTGTCAGATTCATCTTTAAATCCTTGTCATCCGTATTTTGGATCTATCTCTGATCTGTCAATCAGGACCTGTGTAGAGACACAGTTCCAAAGGAGTGGTCATCGTCTAGTGGAAACCTCCAAGTGTGAGCTTCGAGGACTTCGGTGAAGGAAGTTCGTGTTAATCTATTCAGTAGCCGCACGAAGTACAAACATCCACTTCGACCTGGGACCCTTCACGACGATCATTTAAGTACCCCTTCTTTATATTATTACGTGGGGATTGTCTCATTGTAGTTGGAACCATAGATGTGTTAGTTATTTGGCTTTTAACCTAAATTATAATACGTTTTTGATATATTACTTATAGCCCTTCTTCGTTTGTTTACTTAGCATTTTCTGGTGGACTTTAGGTTCAGCCAGTGTTAATTCTGCTTTTGTTTGTGTTAGAACCTAAACAATATTTTAATATTCGTATTCATGAATCGAGTATGTTAAATAGATTTCAAAGGTAAAGTTTACCAGCTTTTGTAAACAACTGTACGGAACAAAGTGCGCACTTTCTTTCACATAAATAGTGTCAATAACCTAAGATCGGAATAAGAAATTTTGTGAGAGAAACACTTACCTTTGGTGCGTATATTGTTAGTTTTTAAAAGAACGTGCAATCCACTTGAATTTATTCTGCCTTTGAAGTACTTTGTTTTATTGGTTCTAAGAATTATTTTCCTGCCTGTCTAAATTGTAAGGTTAAAACATAGACGGCAACACTCTCAACAAAGTAGGTCACAGAGAGAGAGAGTGGCAACGAGACGAGCCGCTCCCAGGAACTACGCCATCTAGGAGTGAGTTGTCCAGCTTCCGTTTTGGGTATATTTTGGTAATTTTTCTACGTCTCCGTTAGGTAAATTGCGTGATTCAAAATCACCTGGCGCCCCTTTTTGGTATTCTTTAGCCGTCGTGTCGCGCAATTACTAAAGTTAATTCTATTTAAGCGGAATATTTTTACTCCTGAGTTCCGGACTTGTCAATTTTTGGAAAGTTTTCCATTCACTAGATTATCACATCGGCCTAAATGAGGGGTCCTCACAGCCTGTAATAAGAAGAGGCTCTTGCTCTTTCCCCAACGCTAGCCGGCGATAGTGAAGGAAATTATTTCATAGCTTGATAGCTTAGAAGAATTTCTAGGAAATTATAAATACTAAGCCAAGACTCCTCCACTAGGGAAAAACTCCGTAACAAGGAAAAACAATTTTTTTTATATAAATATTTATACATAGTTTTTTATGGATTCCATACTTTCTGGAGTTACTTCAGTAGCATATCCTACATTTTAAAAATCGGAAAACTGGTCCCAAAAGTTTTAGTTCGTTTTCTTTCTTTTCCAAATTGGTCCTCCTCTTTGACAATGTCAAATTTAAAGTTGGAGTTTTTATGGTTTTAAATTTCAGCTATTTTTTGAAAAATGAAATTTTTAAATTTATTCCAAATGTTCAGAAAAACGTGGAAATTTTGAGTTTAGGATCTAAATTTTTAAATTTAAAATAATTCTGGAAACTTGAAATAGGACATAGAATTTGAGATTTCTTGAATCTTTAAAGATCCTTTTTCGCTTTACATATTTTAAAAAAATAGATTTTTTTTCAAACCCTTGACTCAATCAAAATTACAAGTTTAAACTTAGAATTACTATTCTTTTTTAAATTCAGTATTTTAGTATTTTCAGATTACATTCAAATTGACAGCTTTGAATTAAAAATGTTAAGAAATGTACGGAAATATCAAATTTTAAATTTAGAGAATATCAGATGTTCCAGAAGAAAAGGTCAACATTTCAAACAATTTTGACATGTTTTATGAATTTTTTCCGATTTTTTTTTGTAAAGTTTCGATTTTTTTTTCAAGCTTAAATTTAAATAAAAATTTTTATATATTTTTTTTTTCGACTTTACAATGAAATGTTGAGAATGTTGAGAATAAACAGTAAAATTTCAAGAAACAAATCCAACATTTTGAAATGAAATTCATAATTTCGACTTATGAGCCCAAATTTCGAAATAAAAGGAATTTAGAGTTTAAGGCCCAAATTTTAAAACTAGGATGTCAAAAATTCGGGAAAATTAAAAGTAAGACCTCAAAATGTTTTACTTGTTTCCTAAAACTTCTATATTTAAAGCGCAATTTAAAAAAAGAAATCAAAACATTGAAATTTAAAAAAATAATGAAAATTTTGAGAAATAAAGTAAAAATCAGTTCAAACATTTTCTAATCATTTCTTAACATTTCGGTAAAGAAAACTTAAATTATTCAATTTTTTTTAAATTTCAATTTTTTAATATATTAAGTTTAAACTTTAAATTTTACTTTTTTAAGTTTAGGTTTTAAATTTGAAAGATTTTTATTTCCTTAAAATTGAAATTATAAAATCGAAAATTTGGGATTATAGTCGAACATATATTTTAGAATTAAAAAAAAATTAAATATTTTTAAATTGATTTTTTGTCCTTAAGTTTCAAATTTCTAGGTTATAAATGTAATGCTGAAAAAGTAAATAATTTCCACAAAAATATTTGCGAAAAGATTGATCTTAAAAGTCGAACTTTGGAAATAATGTTAAAAGTTTTCTCAAACTTTCTGCTCAAATATGGCAATTTCTAGAGCCAAATTTCGATTTCAAAATCAAACTGTTACAAAAAATTTCTTTATTTAATTTAAAGTGAAAATTTTGAACTTGGGGTTTAAATTTTAAATCAAATATGAAACCAGTATTTCAAAGTTAAATTGAAGATTCTTAGGTTTTCTTTAATAAATTAAACTTTAGTTTTTTGGTTATTTTACTGGAAATTTCAGAATTAAAAGTAAAATTCATAAAATGTATTTCGAATTTTCGAGTGTAAACCTCGAATTCAAAACAGTTTTGGTATAATTTGAAAAATTTTAAGCACATTCGACTTTTAACATGAAATTTCTATAAAAGGGCCAAAATTTCGAGAAAAACCTAAAATTAAAAAACCTTCTGAAACCTTTGAGTTTAAACATTTTATTTAATTCCAGTTTTTTAAAATTTCGCTACAATATCAAGGATTCGACTTTTTGTTCAACACTTAAAAATTTTCATTTCAGTCACAAT
Source organism: Dastarcus helophoroides (assembly GCA_028583605.1). NCBI lineage: Eukaryota > Metazoa > Arthropoda > Insecta > Coleoptera > Bothrideridae > Dastarcus > Dastarcus helophoroides. The sequence continues at coordinate 3,098,653 of CM053335.1, forward strand.
ATTGAATATTTTTCTTTTTGCTTAAGATATCGCAAAAGTAAAACATTTTTATCCAAAGTTGAACGTTGCTTGTTAACCTGTCGATACTATCGAACATTACTATCGATAGTTTCCGATAGTCAAAACTATCAATATTATCTATAGTTCCTATCGATATTTAGTGAACACTACTCTGAGACGGAATAATAACTGACATACATTAGTAAAGAAATTAAATAAAGAAACGGTCTTGCTCCGGCATAGTAGGGGAGTAAGTTTACAGCAACTAGATTTATAAAGAGATCTTTCTTTCTACATGGACCATTTTCCTTATCTGTATATCGTTCGAGATATGCACGACGTCTGCATGAATTTTGTTTATGGCAATACAACCTAATGTATTACCGTATTACGTGTTAAGGTTCGATTATAAATGACCGTAAATTCCATCCTTTATTTAGACCAAAAACAGGACAAAATTCAACAAAGAATAATACGAAATTAATTTTTGAATACTGAATGTCAGACTGAATTTCCAAATACTGAATGTCCGAATACCGAATCAATCGGGTATATTTATATACGACCACTGCTTCCAGAAGTTTCCATCTTTAGTAGGTATGTCTCAGACTATAGACGTCTCAGACTTTACACTGCTCATCGATTACGAGGGTAAATCAAATATGAACCGGAATTTGGTTTTAAAAATTTAACATTACATTCAAGCAAGTGAAGAAGTTAAGGTTAATGCATATATGTATGTGGGTATGTACCTATAGCTAAATACCTAATAAAAAACACTCCAGCTTGTTGTGTTAAGTGTTTGCAATTTTAGATATAAATTTGAAGGTATAATGTTATAAATATTACATCCATTACAAAAAAAAAGTATATTTAAAGCAGCATTAGAATATATGTTCAAAATGTTTTTTGTTTTCTTATATGCATGTTTGAATCCTTTTGCGAACTAGTCTGAAGACATTTGTAAACATTGCCTAAGTTAGTTTTAGATGGTTTCTGATTCTAATTTTCACACATTCTCAATATCTCTTGGGGTTTATTTATAGCTTATAAACGTCATCATTGATAAACTGCAACAGAAAGAAATCGGGGCATAATAAGTCAAAAGTTCTTAGTAGTGATTAAAATGACAGTTTTGTACAAAATATTCGCTGCAAAGACTCCTTTGTCGAAATTTTCTTAGAAGTTGATATATTTTACCATCTCACCAAGAAAAGTGAAAGTATTTCGATAACTAGTATCTTTTGGCACAAGGGATATTTAACAAAAGTTGTAGATAATTAAAAGGCCAGTTTAATCACGAAACAAAATAAGGGGTGTTTCATTGAAAATAGACGAGTTTTGGCCATTTAAAGTTCTCTAAAATCGAATTAATTTTTTGATTATCCTGTATAATAGTTTAAATACCTAATTAGAGGATTTAATTAGGCAGCTATTTTTGAATAATTTCTGAAAAAATCATTTGTTCATGACGTAATGGATTTTTTACACTACGCGGTACAAACATCTGAGTAACTCAAAAATGTTGGATATTTGAAGAAAATTTTTAACAAATACTCTTTCTGCTTTATAAGAAATCATAAAATCAAATAAAAAATACAGGTTGTAATTTTTAAAATATTAAGTTGGTTCCTGTATAGAGAAAAATAAACGCCCTGTATACTCCGCCATATTTTAATTTTGTAGGGCTTTGAAAAAGAGAAGGAATTGGTTCCTAAAAGTTTTCCGTAACTTCAGTTACTACTGAGATATCTAACTATTCCTCACTAGGTGAACACCCTGTATGCGTACCACAAAGAGGTCCATTACTTCGAGATATTTAACACACAGTTTGACATGTTCAATAGGTACTTCTAATGAAATTATATGTACAGAAGAGAAAATTCATAAGACAGAGATATAGCCTTAATTGTTAGGACATGTAGACTATCAAAATCTATATACGTCGCACGTGTTTAAATTGAGAGGAAAGACAGTCACTGCTAAATGTATACACAATTACTTTAAAAAAAGTCGAAATCATTTTAAAATTAGTCAAAAGGGTCTCAAATAATTTGAACATTCTTCATATATCTATTGCTCTAACATCTATCGAGTTATAAACTTATTGAATGCTTACCCATACAGACCGCATGAGTGTTTGGAATTATTTTTTTAATGAAACAAGACACTCGACAACTATTCTTACATTTTAAGGAATCAGTTGTATATCATATTACCATTACCACGGCAACAATATTTAGGAAATAAAGCACATGTTCAGATATTTTTTGTATTTTTAAACGAAGCTCTTCAAACATCCAAGGGGATTCCCTGCAAATTAAACTAAACTCCACCTTGAAATTTGAGAGAAATATGAAGACAAACCTGTGCAATTAAATATAAGCGCCCGATGATCTAGCTTAAACAGACGTCTGTTGGGAATAAGCAGAGCAGAGAACATCTTTGTAATTAATTGAGGCAGCGTCTATGAAACTTGGGGCGAGAGATGCAGTGTTCTTATTTTCCACAGTTCCGATAACAACCATAATCAAGAGGAGCCGTAAATTAGTCACTTGCTGGCTTTGCGAAAAAGCTGCTCGCATCGCAAATGCTTCCTGTGTGACAGATCAGCATTTGAGACCGAGGTGATGCATCTCAAGATGTTAAATAGTTCGAGGAAGGGCGTTTCTCTTCCCAGACAATTGGTCTTTAATGGGTTTCGTTCGGATGCAGGAACAATAGATGTGTTAGCTATGGAATTCATAATTTGCAGTTGTCTTATATTATCTGGAATTAAATCGAGCTTATTGTTTGTGCGGTACAAGAGGAAACACTCTACTGAAACAAAAGCGCTCGAAAAGTTAGACGTGAATAAATTGGGTGCAACTGAAATCAAATGTGTTGTAACACTGACTGAGACATATATCCATCCAAACAAATTTCAAGAAAGAATGAGAACGAGTTAGATTCTCCATTTTGATCGCATTCAGTTCCATAATTAGCGAAGACCATGGTAGTCCAAATCAAAATCAGAACGTATCAATAAAAACAAACTTATGTCAAGTCCCATTGTTTAATTTTAATTGTTTTTAACCTCGTATTACAAACTCCCCCACAATATATAATTAGAAACCATTAAAATTTAGGCAACCATTTGTTATGGTAGTCAAAATCAAAATCAGAACCTAACAGCAAAAACGAGCTAACGCTAAGTTCTCATGCTTTGGTTTTTATTATTTTTAAGCTTCTACTACAGACTGTTTAATAATATTTAAGTGAACATCATTAAAATTTAGGCAATCAGCAATATTTGGTAACTCTAAAAATGACGGCATTTGTGTTTGCAGCGTCATTAAGAGATATCTTTGTCCACCAACTGTGTACAAGCCGATTCTTTTATCTCAAGAAATGCGTTTGTCACGTAAACGGTCGATTTAATGTGTGCATTGCTTAAGTTACTTTTTCGGGCTTAAAAACACCGCGATAGAACAACACTGGCCGCCGTCATGCCACCTTTACTGTAGGTAGTGAACAAGGTTTTCGTTTTAAAAATGCTTCCCAAATAGATTTTTGTTAAACGTCAGAAGTTCGGCTTTAGCATAAAAATGTTCATTAACAAGATTTGACCATAAGGTCGGATGAGATTTTTAACTTTGAAGTTTTACTATTAATTTTATATTTTTTATGTAATTCCCATTTTTGTTTCTCTTTTGATATTTTTTAATTTAAATTAAAAAACCGTATTTTTTTTAAATAAGAATCTCTTCGAAATGCGGTTCGGGTTTCTGCCGAACATCTATGAATTTTTTTGTCATAAACTAAGCCTATTTTATGAGCTATTTTGTTCAATTTTAATTTTAGTTCTGTCAATTTCATTTTAATTCCAACTCAGCAAAAAATAAATTCCGACTTTCGTTTTTATCATGACCATTAGAAGATATGATAAAAATAAAAAAGATGCCTTTCAGAAATAACTAGACATATTGGACGTTTATAGATTTAAAAAAAAGCATATGACAGTGTGCCCAGAAAACAACTATGGATGGCTATGAGAAGAATGAATGGCGGAGAAAAATGGATTAATATAACACAAAGATTATACAGAGACGCAAAAGTGCAAAAATAGGCATCAAATTGACGAAACCAATAAACATAACGAAAAGTCTGAAGCAAGGATGAGGTCTATCTCCCACACTCTTTAATATATTTGTAGAATAGGCAGGAGAGGCATGAAAAATGCGAAAGATGGGCACACCGATACAAGGAAATATATTACACTCACTACTGTTCGCGGACGACCAAGTTATTTTTGCACAAGAAAAAGAGGACTTGGCGTATATGATAAGAAAACTTAAAGAAAATTATTTTGGTGGAACGGACTGGTCATTGGTTATCTTCAAAGATTGAAATACAAATTTTGTCCTCTGAAACCAAGAAAGATTAAAAAACACAACAAAGGTTGCTCTAACGCGTTTTGATAGCCAAGCTATCATCTTCAGAGAGATACTGGGAGATACTCTCTGAAGATGACAGCTTGGGTATCAAAACGCGTTAAAGCAACCTTTGTTGTGTTTTTTAATCTTTCTTGGTTTCAGGGGACAAGGTTTGTATTCCAAACTGAAAGAAGAATACGAATTATGAAGACTTAAACATGAGCAGAACTGAATAACTAGGTATTGGGCAAGTGGTTACAGATCTTAATCTAGAGAACAAAACTGTCACCAGCTGTCAAACCTTTAGATATCTAGGATCAACAGTACATCCAGATGGTACCTGTATAAGAGACATAGAAACAAAAATAGTACAAGGAAGACAAGCTACAAGAGCACTTCACGGATTGATATGGAACAACACTCTTACTAAAGAGAACAAAAAAAGGATTTTTTAAAGTATAGTACAAAATATTACTCTACAGGATGATCCAAATTACGTTGGCAGTATTGCTAACTTTGTTATTATTAAAGATACAAAATTGGTTAAATTAACAAACTAATGCAGTTTTTGACTCTGATTAAAATGGAATTATGAAAAAAAAAACAATTGAACATCGCGTTTTTGAGATATTTGGCAAAGTTGTAATTTTTAAATGGAACACCCTGTATATTTTATGTTTTTAGAAAAGGTAATGTAATTTAAAATAAAATTAGTTATTATTAATTTTTTGCTAAGATAAATAATAACGGAGCTATGAGCTCCTCAAATTCATTTAAGACTTAACGTATGGTGGGGGATAATTTAATTTAAAATCTTTGGACCTCCCATTTATCAATTTCACCTCAATAAAGAAAGATATTTGAAAAATACGCAAAACATCTTAGATAATAATTTCTTACATAGAATTGATTTACTAAGCAAGCAACACGTCACATTTGAGCAGGATTGAGCTCCTAAGGATAATTACAGGAAAGCCCATCATCTTCCAAATCATATAAATTGAAACTAAAGAAATTATTAAATGGCCTCCAAGGTCACCTGATTTAACCCAACTCGAATTTTTCTTGTGGGATTATCTTAAAAATCGTATTTATACAAAGCGGGACGTTAATGCAACTTAAAAAAATGTAGGCGGTTCCAGAAGAAGTAATGGAAATGAGATGGCAGAATTAGCTTAAAAAGTATTTAGGCTGTCCTTAAATTAGCGGAGAAATGTGTTGAAGAGCAAAGAGACATTTTCAAGCAACTTCTGAAGGCAAAATTAGAGATTGTAATAAGATACATTTTTATTAGTATTGAATATTAAATAATGTTCCCTGTTTGTTAATACTTACTCTAATATCCCTAAGACATATTAATCTGTTGAAATTTGCTTTCATAGTCTACCAAACTAATTTCACATTAATTTTCGATTTATGATCTACGTTTAAGTTCTCATAATTCCGTTATTTTTCATCTTAGCAAAAAATTCATTTAAAAACTTGTAACTATGTCAAAAATTTTAAAAACGCGATGCTGAATTGTTTTTCGCATGACGCCATCTTATTCAGCGTCAAAAACTGCACAAGTTTGCTTAATTAATTAATTTTGTATCTTTAATAACAACAAGGTTATCAATGCTGCAGACTTAATTTGGATTACCCTGTATATGGGGCCGAAGTATGGTCAGTAACAAATACAATAAGGAATAAAATAAGAACAGTGGAATTGGACTTTATGAGACGGTGCCTACAAACAACAAGGAGGCACCAAGTGAGAACTGAAGGAATATGGCAACGAATGGGAGTAAACTGTTCAATAACAAAAAAGCTAAAAAACAGAGACTGCAGTGGTACGGACACGTCCAAAGAATACCAGAACATAGATGGCCAAAACGAGTATTGGAATGGGAACCGCCACGGAAAAGACGGAGAGGACGACGGCATTAAAATGAGAAAGCTATATTGAACATGCAATGATAGGTAGAGATCTAAGAGCGGAGGACTGGAATGTGAGAGAGCTATGGAGGGAAAAAATAGCGAACTCATAACGGAAAAGAGGGGAAGAAAAAGAATAAAAACAGTTTGAAGAGTTTAATCTGTAGACTAACAGTCACCATAGCAGAAATGTTGTCACGAACCCTAAACGATCAACTGATGAACGCGTACCCCACTTCAAGAAACCCTGTACTGAAACATCAAATTCCAACCATAAACTATGAACTAATACTTTCAGCTAGAATTACGATGTTATACTAAAGGTTCCCCTAAATGGTTACAAAGGTCACTGTGTGAGGTAACTTTAATTTTCCATTGAGTATAGGCAACGTACGTTTAAGTATGTTCCATATGTTAAACTTAACAAATAATTTCTACATTTTCTTCAATGAAACAGTGCGAACATGTAAAAATTATAAATATTTACAACCACAACAATACCGGTTTCGGCCTTCCTTGGCCTCATCAGTATGGCATGGTCATTGTAAGCACTTCCAAATTTTAGCTGTAAATTACGGTAAGTTATTTACAGTTAAAAGATGGAATAACAATTTTTAGCATGTTCTGTTCATTTAACATTTGACTGATACTACTTTCGACTTTCTGACTTTCACAAATTTATTAATTTACGGTACTCATGGTTCTTAGTTCCAAGCATGGCACAAATCTCCAAAAATTAAGCTTTAATTTAACGATTTATAAACGAAATATCGGAGTATCATTTGTCGCGATATTTTCTCGACGCCAAAATAAACACGCTACGGGTAATTACTCTTTTTTAATTAGCGAGGCGTGCAGCTTTAATTATATTTACGTTGATCCATCATATAATTAATCAGATTGCAAAAAGGTGTAAAGCGGAGAAAGTCTGTACGACTGCAAAAGTTTCAGGTGTAAAAACAATATTTTTCAAACGCGAATTATGTTATGCAGCCAACGGCCGGAAGGAAGAATAATTATTCCCTCGACATTCAAGAATGGAAAGTAACAAAATTAATCGCTAATGAAATTTTCCTTCCTTATTTTATCCCCTGATGAGCAGTAAACTACTCTATACAATACGTTTTGCGATTATTTTTCTTTGTTTAATTAGGGGACTGAAGGAGTGTTTGCTCTAAAAATCAAGTCTGACAATAACATTATTTACACTCGGAATGGTCATAAACAGAAAATGTGTTAATTATTTCTCCCGAATTTAATTTGTAGGTTAGCTTACGTATAAGGTGCGTGAGTGAGGAAACTGTTATATGTAAATATTGGGTAGTTTATTATAATTTAAAGGGTATCAATTTGTTAATATTTTGTGCTAACATTGCGATAGAAGTTGTTCATACCTATATACAGGATGGACCATAAGTAATGGTACATAGAGCAATAGTAGATTTTCCGTATAAAAATAACGTGATTTAGCCACATTTACCTTATACCAAAAGTTGATATTAACAGAGATACAGAGTTTCAAAGTTGAAAAAAAATTGTGATTTTTTCGCATAACTGATGAACACATTGCACTATAGACAAGAAATTTGGTATAGGGGGGTTTCTTTGGTCAAGAAATTCTAATTTGCTAACAGATTGTCAGTAACTCATAGTGGGCGCCACTTGCGCTACCTTGTATTATTCTAAAGCATCGTAATTTTTTGTGCCTTCATGTACACTTATTTTAAATATATATTTTTATTTACCTACATTTTCTACGTAAAAAAGCTTTTCAAGATATTTGCCTTCAAAGTTTGCCGTACATTTATTTTAATTTATGTAAATGTGAATTTTTCGCAGTAAGTTTAAAAATAAAAGTAATAAATCTGACTCTAAAATAGGTTACATTAAATATTACTCCACTGACATTATTATTACACATATTTATTAAATTTCTAAAACAAATTTAAATAAAATACCAAAACAAAATTTATTTTCAAAAATAAATATATGGGAAATGACCTTTTTCATGTATAGGGATTGTAAACAGTTGAAAATCTGGCTGTCCTTTATTGAAATTCATCTCCAAATATTTGCTTTGACCACCCATACTATTAACATTTTCTTGTGCGGACTCAGAGATCATATCTCACCTCTCTATGTTAGAAAATAAATTACGTCTTAATTTTTTGGATTTTCTTTATTGCGATTTTCAAAATTTAGGTAATAACATTATCAACAAAGTAATATTTGACATAAATTGGTTTTAAAGCTATCTTATGATTACTTTTTTTTCAAGCCTACTTCGAAAATTTAATATCTTAGTAATTTAAAACCAAGGCACGTCAAACTTTAAAGGCAAATACCTTGGAAACGGTTGCTCGTATCAACTTTCAGAAAGTACACCTTTTTTATGTAAAAAATATGGGGAAATAAAATAACCCATTTAAGATTAATGTACGTGGGTGCTCAAGAAAGTTATGATAATTTAGAATTATGCAGGATAGCGCAGGTAGCGCCCCCTATCAACTATTGGTAATATGTTAGCAAATTTGAGTTTGTCGACTTAAGAAACTCCTTTGTGCCAAATTTCGGGCCTTTATTAGAATTCATTCCATAATTATACGAAAAAATCGAAATTTTTGTTTCAACTTTGATACCCTGTATCTCTGTTAACATCAACTTATGGTATAAGGTAAATGTAGCTCAATCACATTATTTTTATTCGAAAAATTCACCATTGCTCTGTGTACCTGTGTACTCTGTACTTAGGGTCCACCCTGTGTACTGTGTACTTAGGGTCCACCCTGTATGTAATGAAAATAAGACAAAGAAAATTCAAAAGTGTTGAATAATATTGTAAGATCGTTGGTAAAAACAAAAATGCACATCCCGTCAATTGTTTTTTATGGCTTGATATTAGTAAAGGATATCCTTCTTCCGATTTCAGACGGTGCCAAAGAACTACTAAAAGTGGTTGACGTTTCGCCCACCATGAGACAGTGGGTCAATTGGAGCAATTTGTCGCCAAAACTTGTCGGACTTAAGGAAAATAGCTCAATCAGCAGTTAATTAGCAAGAATATAGCTTATTAAAGACATACTTGATTATAGTTCCTATATATTTCCAATTTCACGCAGCAGCCCTTGGAAGAATAGGTCTTTAAGTACAATAGTTGCACAACGAGAGTCCAGTATATTTGCGATTGCCATATAATTTGATAATTTGAAAAATTAGCCCTATCTCATATAAAACAAGTTGAGTGTCCTATTTTAGATTAATATTTCATTTTAAAAAATAACATGCGGCATGTGACTAAAGTATGTCATTAGATAAACAGCTTCAGACATCCGTTCGGTAAAATCAACAAAATTAATATTTTTGTTTATTTCATATATACTTTAACAAACTTGAGCCTTGTCGCATTTTTTTTATATTGATATGGACTTCGATGTCCTACAATTTTTGGCTGCGCCTCCCCGCCTTTTTTACCATAACTGTTTAAACATAACGATGCAGATTAGAAAAATTTCCACTTTAGAAAATGACGACTGATTCAATTGACTCATATCATTTTAAACCCTTTACAACCACTCTATGTTTGCAAAAAATAATTGTTTTACCAATGTTACATTACTTTCAGATTCTCTCTCTTGAGATCCAGATCTCAAAATTATGATTTTAAATTAGCAAGAATTTCAACCCCTGATACTCACCCTAACTTCTTGGTGATAATTTTTCTTTAATAACCAACGATTACTAAGTAGGTTTTATAATTTCCAAAGTTTTGGCCAAAAATTGTTTATTTTGATCCACTGTGCATCATAGAGAAGTTTTTCAATCGGAAAATGACCTTTTTAATTTTTTAGTCATAAAACCCAAACAATACAATAACGAAATATTTTTCCAAAGGGCTAGTTGATGATCATAACATTTGCCACTATTCTGCTCAGATTTTCTATTCCACTAATAACTAAGAAACAAATGTTACCCTCTGATCATGTTTCCGTGGAACAGATTATATTTTCAAAAAAAAAGGTAAAACATCTTAAAGTTTTCTTTTATGTAACATACATTTTCACAAATACCGCGGCGTGGCGATGGCTGGGAAGGTTGGGGTTGGCAAGCCTCAGTTGTTGGCTTTCATCAAGACAAAGAAGGCATCGGCCGCAAGCGTCCCTCGACTGTTTATCCCGACGCTTTTTGTCGGCATATTGTGCCGAAGTGATGCATGCGGCCAAAGGTCGAGAGTCGAGTCCCCCATGACCCTTTCCGACTCCATTACCTCGCTATTTCCCTCGCCGATGTTTTCAAGCGCCGCAGAGCGCCGCTCGCGATTCTGTAATCGAACCTATCTGGCCGTTGTTGTGCTGCGTATTTATTCAGCAAAGCCGGTCCGAGGGGATTTATGGACAATTACCGTCTATTGTACGAAGAGGATTATGACTCGCCGCTGTTTACGGTTATCGCCGGAACGCCCATCTTATCCCACGACAGATCGAATGGTGCTAAAAGCTGTCGCTAATGGCCTATCCACTTTGCTTTATCACCTTCCTAAACCCTAAATGCGTGACTGTTGAGGTAAATAAATTAACTTTGCTGGATCAACATCATTTTATTCACACCTCTTTCTTTCTGGTTAGCCATTAACGGAGTGTATGTTGAAAAAAATTATGTTTAATACTGCACGCACCAAATCAAAACTTTTTAAGTCGCATAAAGTGAACGAAAACCGCTATAGTTTCTATAAATGGCGTCGACGATATAAAGGTCACGTGCTGTATTTTCTGGAGAACCAAACTTGTTTTTATTTTTACATACCCTAAATTGTGATAACAAAGAGTTTCGCCTCTGGTTTGGTGGACATACTGAGTTTTCGTCCTCTTTTGTCTTATTTATCCTTTGTCCTATTGTTGATTGTTTATTTCACAAGATTCTAATGCACAAACCAATAAGGTTAGAACATTTATTAGATTTGAAGTTTGGAAACCAAAGACTTGTTTCGATCTTGTTAGATCTCGTCAGTTTGATATACTCAACTCGAATGCCAACAAATCTTCTGGCAAGTAAGTATTATAGAATAACACGGGCGGCGTCCCTTGAGTCTACCGTTAATACTACCGACACTTATTGGTCCATAAAATGCAACCTGGACAAAAATCATGGCCTAATATTTAAATTTAAATGGTCAAAATCAAAATAAAATATTCATATAAGTAAGAGGAATGCCATTCATCGGAAGGTCAATCCGGCCTTGATTTTTATTGCAAATAAATTCTAACGATGGGTACAGTCTTGAACTACGTCGTGTACCGAACCCTATTAATAATATCGCCGCTGCGACTTGGGTCATGAACCACGTAGCTGGCCTCACGAACCAAATCTCGTTCTGGAAGCTCAAAGCGTTCCATTTTTACTGTACTGACTGAATAACAGCAGTCTAAACATCATGTACGATAAAGCATATGAGTAACCCCTTCAAATCTGTACAAGCAGCGATCTTTTTATGCAACACTGAAATACCGACATAGATTGCAAGGAAAAACTTAAAATCTCAAAGTTGAATTTTTGGAAAAAAAAAATTCTGGGTTTTTTAGAACCCTAATTTTAAGAATAGGATTTAAAAAAAATAATTTCTCTTCGAAAAAACTTGACATTTTCAGATCAAAGTCGAAAAAGGAAATTTCTGATTTACAATCAATTTAAAAACATAGTAGAACTAGAAAGTGTAAGCTTAGAATTTAGATAACGAAATATTAAACAAAATCTTTGAGCTGAAATATTTCACAAAAAACTCGGTTGTAAAATCGGAATATCGAGAAGAGACTTGATAATCCGGATTAATTAAAGCTAGAGCTAATCGGATTAATAATAATTCCGAATTGTCGAGTCATCGTTTTTATGTAGAATGAATATAAATAAATTATAAACGTTTAAAATAAATACCCTTTAATCTCAGAATCTCAAAACAAGTGTTGTGTAAGTAAGAATATGTGCATAACATATAGATAAACCAACCTACAAACTATACTATTTAAAATTGTCAGAGATTTTACTTTATTTTGAATGCCTTCGGATGCTTGGCGTTTGCAACGACAAGAAGGTGAAGTTTTTGGGCATCTTCGCCGTTTTGCAAGCTATAAATGTAATTCGTTCTTTGCTCGATTTTCTGCTATATTGCTTTCTTTCAAATAAGGCGTTTGGACAGATTAAAACCAATAACAAAATATGTAACGACTGCAAATTCGAATTATAGCATCATACGATCCGGATTACAAGTTACATAATGTAAGCTTAGCGTCAATCCGGACTTGCAAAATATCCGAATTATCGCTCTCCGAATTATCGAGTCTCTACTGTAAATGGCGAAATTTTGATAAATAAATCAACCTTACAAAGCCTAGACTTATAAAAGTAAATATTCCCCAAACTTCGAAACGAAAATCAACATCTAGAAGCAAAGTCTAAATTTTCGAAAAAATAAATAAATAAATAAGTAAAAAGAAAAATGTATAGAAAATTATTTGAGTGTTTTGTGACTAAATTTACAAAAAAAGAAGAACAAATTCGGAATTTTTCCGAGTTTAACAGAAAATCAAGTGATTTATTATATTTAATTTAAAATTTACATTTTTTGAAAAAATGTAAAAAGCATAAGCTCACCATTTTGACGCAATAATTGAAAATTTCTAATAATAATATATTTTTTTAAACCTGAATATCGAAAACGTTAACATAATCATTAATTATTAATTATTTATAAATTTGTTCCCAAATCCTTTTAAATTGTCAATCTTCTCTAATTTATCGGATGTACCCAAAATTGCCTGACCTTTTTTCACCATTAAAACAAGAGCACAGTCTCTACGAAATCCATTCTACATATAGCTGACCAAAAATCAACTATTTAATTGCCAATGCCCGTTTTCCAGTGCAGCGGGCAAGCAACTAAATTATTCAATTACCTAGATCGAATAGGAGAGGCAGTTAAGGAAGCCCCAAGCGTAAATATTTTATTTCTTTTGCCAGGAAAATGTGCCGTATACAAAAAAGAATTGTTTGTAAGTATAAGTCACAAAAAAGTAAACAGAAGCCATAGAGTTTTCTTTGATGAAAAACTTTGGCATTGACGTGAGAAGCTACTTTCTAGAGACTGTGGATTCAGTATAAGTTGACCAAAGGGAAAAATATGCAATAGCAACGTCCAAGTTTGGTACAAGCGGATTTATGATCTGGGTTTTTTAGTTTGTTTTTGATATGATTCACTCTAAGTCCTAATGAACAAAAGCAATTATGGGCATGCATTGGAGAAACTGATTTGATAAGCCCTTAAGTTCATACCATCTTGTAATAAACCATATAAAATGTTAACCTTGTCGATATGTTCCATGAAATAAATTTAAAAAGCAAACAAGCCGGTGCGGCTAATTACTGCTCTAATTTATTGTTGCAGCATGCTGTAGCCTACAACAATTTTATTATGTGGCCCTTTTACGTTTGTCGAGCACATATATCAAAAATAGCAGCAATAAAATGCGGAACACGGCACTCTCTGAAATAAAAACCTGGGCAACGACGGTCAAAATAATTACACAAGTGGAGAAACTGCCATACTACGCCTGGGCGAAATGTTGCGGAAAAAGATGTCCGAAATGCCGCCTTTTGGTTATGCTAAAAATTCAGCCAATTTAGTTTATCTGCATATGTTTGCATCTATTTACATAATAAACTAAGTATGGGTGGCCGGCACGGTTAGCATTTTTAATCAGGAAACTTTATAATTTGTTGACTGGCCTTATGCTGATAATTTTCAGTGCATGCAAAATTGTTATTTACATACAACTCTAGCAAATATGAATAACGTATGTATCCAAAGGATTTAAAAAACGAGAATTTGGAGCTCAGTTTCATTTCACGCGGTGAAGTTTTCCTATTTTCTTTCCTCGTTTACTTCGCGGTTATTATTATTTTCTAAAACTACTTTTAGAAGCATCTCAAATAAAGACTGATCAAATAGTACCTCTGTGGTTTTCAGCATGTCGGCATTGACTCAATGAGTAAGACAAAATATTTAAAGTAAAATTACGAGTCTTTAACATTTTAAATCAATTTAATTTTACATGCACACAAATAAAATAAAAACGAATATCTACATAAATTTAAAATTATATTTTTATCTATGTTAACATAGCACCACTATGCCTGCTTTAAATGCCAAAAACTATACCAGGTAGAAGGATCATCAATGATCAATGGTGTAAAATCCAAAATACATAGAATTACAACCAATAATGGTTATATAGGCTATAGCAAGGGTGGACAACGATTTGACGTTAGTCGGATCCGGCTCACGACAATATTGATTCCTTAAAGAAAATTAAAGAATCTGTTGAAATACAAATCTTGTCCCCTGAAACCAAAAAAGACTAAAAAACACAAAAGATGCTGCTCTAACGCGTTTTGATAGCCAAGCTATCATCTTCAGAGAAATACAGTATCTCTCTGAAAATGAACCAAGACAGATTAACAAACACAACAGAGGTTGCCCTAACGCGTTTAGGTAGCCAAGCTATCATCTTCAAAAAGATACTGTATTTCTCTGTAGATGATAGCTTGACTATCGAAACGCATTAGAGCAACCTCTGTTGTGTTTTTTAATCTTTCTTGGTTTCAGAGGACAAGAATTGTATTTCAATTTTTGAAGATAACCAAGAACCAGTCCGTTCCACCAAAAAAAAAAGAATCAGTTTTGATTATATTAAAAGAGGATAATTGTGTAGCGAATCGTTCAGTTAAAATAAACGGTATGTGGTTGCCATTGTTGGAGAAGAAAAAACAGATGGGTCATCTTCAAATCACCTAGGAAACGACACATTAAACTATCAGAATTATTTCTGACACTAGACAAATTTTGTAGAGCTAATATGGTAAATCATTTCTATTTCTGACGGTGGGCAGAGAGGTGAACTGCCCGAAAAGTTAAGTCTTATTATTATTATATTATATATTATATTTATCGTTAATTCTGCAATAGTTTCTGAGTGTTTTTTTTGTGAGTGTTAAGTTACAAACAGCGATTGACAAACTAAGATCTAACGCAATCGCTGTTTGGGGCAATATATAAAAGATTGCCAATCCTTAACGAAATAAAGGTAACTAAAATACAGACGTGTGAAAGAAGCAACTGGCGAAGACAATGCCACTCAATAGGAATGGAATGTAATTTCAATGCAAGAACTATTTTTTGGGTTTTAAATTTTTTTCATAAATTAAAATTTTTTATAGCTGTTCTTATATTAGTCAATTTTTTCCAATTTTCGAATCCTGGAATTAAGGTTTCAATCACAAAATTTTAAATTACATATACCATAATTTCGAAGAAAAAATAAAAAACTTAATATAGATGCCTGAAATTATTTTCTTTTTAAATGAAATCCACTCGCAAAGGGTAACCTCATTATGTGTTCAAAGCACTGCGAGTAGGATGCGGGAACGAAGATAGATGGAGATGAACCGCCTTCTTAAACATGAATAGGTTGTTGACTTCCACAGCTTGGGAGTTCTATAGAAAAAAGAGTCTCCGTAGACAGAGGTCCTCACTGTGTCAAACTGCGCAGGAATTTAATGTCTCTGACTGTCTTGTATGTCTCAAGAATCCTGCCATTGGGGGATCAATCCTATTAGTTCCTGCGAGCATCTTCCATGATAGTACTTGTAAAAAAAGACAAGTTACCAACCATCCGCCTGTGCTCTGTATTTCGAGAGAATCGGTCAAACTCTCGTCATCAATTAGGCGAATCGCTCTTCTTTGAATTGAATCCAAAAGAGTTAAAAGGTGCTTTGGGGCTGAACTCCAAACATTAAAACAGTATTCTAGTATTCGCCTAACTTGAGCTTTGTATAGTATAAGTAGCTGATGAGATGTTAAGTACTTTTTATCTCTAAAAAGAAAGGCTAGCAATAGCGCGCACATGATCGTCTCAAGGGAAATTAGTGCTTGCATTTTCTCCTAGGATAGACAAACTAAATCCCATCTGGATAATTTCCCCGTCCATTAGTATGTTTGTTGCGTTATCCGTTGATGTTTTTTTTTAGAGAAAACCGCGGCCTGAGTTTTTAAAGCGTTGAAGTCGACCATATTCTCTTTACTCCATTCCAGAATGATTTAGGTATCCCGATTAATCATCTGTATCTGCTCTTCCCTTAGTCAATTTAAAGCTGCGACGGATAATGGTTTGTCGGAGAAAAAAGATGACACAAGTCCACTATGACCTGCGTAGCTGTATATAGGATTGGACGTTGAAGTTAACAGATCGCTTATGCGTAGCAGAAACAGGGTAGGAGACAGGACAGACCCCTGAGGCAAGATTGGAATTTTCAGCAAACATTAAAACTAGCATGTCAGCCTTTTTCTTAAAAGTAGTCGCAATGTTGTTATTTCCATCGAGTGAAGGTGGAAAATTTTAAGATGTAAAATTCTTTCCAATCGACTTTGCAAATCCCCAAAAGGACTTGGAACCGTTCGGACAGCAGTTGATCAGCCTCTGGCGCATTTTACGATCGAAATCACTTTTTGCCTCGTCAATAACCTGTTTACAAGTATTTCGTGCATCTACAAATGTGGTCCGAGTTTCGACTGCAAATTTTTGCAGGAAGCAGCTCAAGTACATTTTTTGCTAAGCCAAGGTTTACTGAAGGCAGACTTCTTTTGGGAGTGAGAATTGAGCATTCCATACCAATCAGGATAGTTTCAGTGAGGGATTGGGCGACTGAGGAAGGTTGTCTTAGTTGAAGCCGACTTTCCGCCATGGAAAAGATGCAAAGAAGTTTCTTAATTCTTCCCAGTGACCAGAGTTAAAGTGCCTATGAGACTATGTCTGAGAAGGAGGTGGTATATGAAGCTAGCGAGTGGCTGCTAGAAGGTTGTGATCCGAATTTCCAAGCAGTGATTTCACAGAAATTTTATACGAATTTGAAAGAAAAGGTCGAGTAGATTAAGTTGATAGATTATCTACATCAAGAATTCTTGTGAGTCGTCAGTTCGGAAAGAAAACCTTAAACAGGGATGTTATGTACGTTGAAGTCACCGAGAAAGACAACCTAAGCGTTTGGATCATTCGTCTATAAGTGATCAAAAGTTATGGAGAAAGAAGAGAAGAGGAGGGATGGTTTGCAGATAAATGAAGTAAACAAATGGATATTACTTCGCTTTTGGAGCAGATTTCTAGCCAAATTACATCATGATCAGCAGATTCCAGTACTTCTTCTCGTTGACAGGACAGGTCGCTTCGCGTAAATGCACAATTCCCCTCTTGTGTCAAAATTTTGTGTGCAAGTCGTAGTGGGTTTCTGACAGAGACAACACATGGGGTCTTTCATTTTGAAGGTGTTGATGAACCGAGTTTAGATTTGAGTTTAGACCTCGACAGAATTGAGTTATGAATAAATTGTTTCAAAGAAACTTGGCCCGTGGCATATTAAAATTTTCCGTTGATTTTGGATTCTCTCACACACCCTCCATCCGAACATCCAAACGGGAGGGTAGTTTACGTCCGGAATTTTTTGCACAAAGAGGATCCATGATCTTTGTTTTTAATAATTAGAAGAAAAAATCAGAGTAGGTGAAAAAGGAAAAGGACAGGATGAGGAAAAAAAATAACAGGAACCGACTCCCTGTTAGAGATGGAAATATGATGTAAGCATCATTTCACCGCTTCCTAGTGATACGTGGGGTGGTACTACCTCGGACGACTGAAAGATCCAGTCTACCACCTAAAAATGGCAAATACTAAAAGAAAAAACAAGGAATTCAAAAAATATTTTTTTTAATTTAAAGCGTTTTCTCTAAATTTAGACTTTACCTTAGAATAGAAAAAAAAATTAAATTTAAATCATCGAAACAACTATTTTTGTCAAAAGGTCAAATGAAAAGTGTAAAAAAAATTGATCAACTTCTGAAATATCTAATCTGAATAAAATTATTCTTTCTGTAAGTTATTTAATTTTTTTTATTTTCTATTTTTTTCCGAAAGATCAAGTTTTTTCTCACACTCAAATGGATCTCGTGAGCATATCGAAGCTTTAACTTTTTCTCAACATCACAATTCAAAAACAATTCCACAGTGACTTAGTTTGAAGATAAATTGGAAATGTCTACCTTTTTATGGGCAATCGAGTTTGGCATCAAAAGTCTAAGAAAATAATTATCGCGGGGTATGTAGTTTTGTTAAACCAAAGATTTTACTAGAATAAGATGTATTTTTTAGCAAAAGTAATATGTCCACCTTTTTGGTTTAATTTGCCTAAAGGCAGTGGCGGCTCGTAGCTAAAACTAAAGGCGGTGCTGCGACGGCGTTTGCGTTAAAATTGTGTAAAAGCAAATGAGTTACAAAAAAATTAATAACATAAACCACCTCTGTTGCTTCTCAATAGAAATCTCAGCTTTAGGAGAATTTAAAAATGCAAAATTTCGAGGAAAAATTGGAATTTTGTGATTAAATAACGAATTTTATCTGTTTTATAGAAACTTTCCTGAGCTTGAAATATATATTTTTTTAAACTGATATTTTTTTTCTTTTTAAATATCAACTTTTTGAGAACAATTTCGAATTAAAACTGAAAATTAAAGAAATAGTAACAAAAATTTCTATTTTTAAAATTGTTCGAAGTTTTGAAACAAATTTCGAAAAAAAAACTTGCAGTTCAATTACAAATAAATTTCCAAAATGTAAATTTTAATTACAAAGGATCGACTTCAAGCTGAAATATTTGATCTTTGAAGTTTTCCTGGGAACTTAAAAATTACTAGAAAAAATTTAAATTAGAACATAAAATTGTGAATTGTTTAAGATGTTGAGTATTTTTAATTGCGAAAATTCGACTTTTCTAGAAATGTTGATTCATTTTTAAAAAGTCCTATTTTAAAAGTCGAAATTTTGAGAATATTTTTGACAATTAATTTATTTTTAAAATTTGTTTTTGTTCATTGATTCCGACATTGCTATTTTTTCAAAAATTTTATATCAAAAAAACAAATTTCAACTTTTTTCTAGAAATGTTGTCTGCTTGTATCCAAATTTTGAGATTAATCTTTAAATTTCAATCTATTTTTTATCGAAATTTGACGAACTTGACAATTCCAAGAATAAATTTAACAAATAAAAGTAACAGTTCTAGAAAAATTGGAAATCTCGATTCAGAATTTCTTCGGTTGTACAATACAGTGGTAAGTTTTTTTTAGAGAAATATCAAATTGCAAAAAATTTGAAATTTAGAAGGTTCATTTTTTCTTGAAATTCAATATTTTTCTCAAAATTGAAAATTATTTTTTTTTAAATTCTTCGTTTTTTCCCAAAATGTTAACATTTTTGAGGAAATATCAGGGTTCCTTTCTAAAAATTTTTTTTCAAAATTTCCACACACACACATGAAAGCAATCACTAAACACGTACTTAATCGATTTAAAAAATGTTAACCCCAAGCGGGGTGAAAAAAGATAATTAACTGAACATTGAAATTTAAAATTTTTTTTACAAAGCAAAAATTGGGTTTTGAAAAACAATTTTGCTCGAACAAGGCAACATTTAAAAAGTCGAAATTTTCGAAAAACTTTAAAAAAAATTTCGAAACAAGACGTATTTTCAAGTCCTAAGGGGGTAACAAACGGTTTTATTAAATATTAAAAAATGTCAGCACTTTCTTTTGTAAGCTAAAAATAAGGTTTTCTAAAACAATTTTGCTCAACAAGGCAACATTTTAAAAATCGAAAGGTTCAAATAAAAAATCGAAAATTTCAATAAACATTTTAAAAAACTGTAAAATGTTTTAAAAAAGTCGAAATTTTTAAAAAAGGTTGAAAATTTTAAATCAGGACAGATTTTCAAAAAACGAAATTCTTAAAAAAATCTAAATTTTCAAACAAATCGAAATGTTCAAAAAAATTTTTCAAATAAAAGTCGAATTTTAAAGAAAAGCCGAAATTTCGAAAATAAGTCGTAACTTTCAAAAGTCAAAACTTCGATAAAAGATCAAAAATTTAAAAAATAATTGGAGTTTTTAATAAAAAATAAAAATCATCAAAAATCAAAATTTTCCAAAAAATTTGGAAAATCGAAATTTTACAAATTTTGGGAAAAAAACACCACATCAGAATAGTCGAAATTAACAAAAAAAAATATCAATATTCGAGAAAAATCAAATTTAAAATAAAAATCGAATTTTCAAAAAGGCAAAATTTTGAAAGATTCAACAAAGTTTAAATTTTCACAAAAACTAAATATTTTAATAAAGCCGTAAGTTTTCAAAACAGTAGAATGTTTGGTAAATTTCAACATTTTCAAAAAAAGTTAAAATTGAGAGAACAAATCAAATTTTTGAAAAACGGTCGAATTTTAAAAAATAAATTGTAAAATGCGGAAATTTTTGAGGTTGAGTTGCAAATAAATTAAAAATATGAGAAGAACCGAAATTCTCACACAAAATCAAAATTTCTAGGAATATCCGAACGAAATTCTTAACAAAAGTGGAAATTTTCAAATTTTTCAAAAACCTGAAAAATGTCAAAATTTTGAAAGATTCCAATTTTCGTAGAACGAAAATCGAAATTTAAAAAAAAAAACTTGAAATATCTGTACAAAAAAGTCGAAATTTTAGGAAAGTAATCCATCGGTTTTTCTTTTTTTCATAAACATATCAAAATGCGGAAGCAATGGAAAATTTTCCTAACATTTTTTCGTTTCTTTCCAAAATCTTGACATTTTTAGAAAAATGTTAGAATTTTTTTCTAAAAGTTGTTAGACAAAATTATAAAATAAACTTTGAAACGCCGTGAAAAAATCTAACATTTTTAAAAACAAATTAGAGGAACACAAAAAATCGGGAGAAGTTGAAATTTCCAGAAAAAATTTTAAAAACAAATTTACTGGAAAAGTAGATATTTTGAGAAAATTTATTTATACAATATATTTAGGAAAATAGAAACTTTCCAAAAAACTTTTCCAAAAAAAAAAATTAAAATATTAGAAAAAATTAAAAATTTTTCTACAATACAGTGAAAATTGCGAAATCGAGTAAAAACTCTAAGATTTGGTATTATTTTTGTTTCAGAGAAATATCAAAATGTGAGAAGAGTTGGATTTATATTGTTTCTTGAAAATTTCATTATTGTCTCAAAGTTTTGACACTTAGAGAAATTTAACCTTTTTTTCTCAAAATTTCAATTCACTTTCGAAATATGGATTTCTTTTTCAAAAGTTTTACAAAAATTAGTTCTTGAAAATGCGTTTTTCATTAAAATTAAAAATGAAATAGATTTTAGAAGATCCTAACATGAAAGAAAGATAAGGTTTCTATGACAGAAATCAGAGAAAATTTAAAATTTCAATAAAAAAGTTTTTAAGGAAAAGTCTTTAAAAAAGAGCCAACATTTTGAAAAAAAACTTAAAAGCGGAATTGGGGGTGCTGCAGTTCCTCAGTGCATATACGCGAGCCGCCACTGCCTAAAGGTAATAGAATCGAATAACGAAATTAAGTTACAAGTTCATAGGATGATCAGAGAGACATGGAAATGTAGAATACCAAGCAAATTTCTAACTAACCATTTGTTAGTTATAGGTTAGACTTAATTGAGACATTGTTTGGTGAGTAATAAGCAATTGGTTATAATTAAGAATTAATTCAATTATTGTATGCATTAATAAAGGGTGAAGCAAATCGCAGGAAACGAAATGTTTAGATATATTATTTTTACTAGGTATCATTCGATGTAAGATTCATATGAGGAAGAGCACATAAAATATGAATTCTGGTATTATCCTTTTGGGATAATAGCCTGTGATTATCCTATTGAAATTACTCTTTAGTGCTCCCGTATTTCGTATCAACATCGCTTTAAAATATAATTATAGTTTTAGACAAATTTTTGAAGCCTCTTATCTAAAAAGTGCGAAAACATTAATTAAAATAAAACAGGAAACTAAGTCAATTAAAGTATAATCCACTATTAGAAATCAAAATCATGTACTTACCCCTAAAAGCTCTTAGCTTCTAAAGGATAGCTAGAACTCACCTGAAAAAAAAAGACCAAGTTTAACATCTTGTCGAGCATTTCAGATTACGTTGTAAAATAGGACAACTTTGCACCACAAATGTTTAGGACATTAATTATTCAATAGCTCTAAAATCACGATTCCCGAAATCCATAACAACTCTACTAATTGAATTTCAAACTTTGTTGTAACTACCCAACTTTTACGAATCTGATTAAATGTTACCGTAAAAAGTTAAAAGGTTTAGTGTACTATTTCCTCAGAGGCAGTAATACTTACATATTTATGGATCCCAAAGGCGATTAAAAAAATTTAGCCGCCAACTTTATAATTGAAATATGGCAATCTCTTGGGAATAGTACTACTATCTTTAACTTTATATTATTTTATATTACATTCCAAATTATCATTGATATTTTTAAACGCTACATGCCTTTTGGTGCTTTGACCAATCTATGTTGTTTTTTCATTTAACTGTCTCTCAAATTGGCTTCGATTCTCCTGAAACATTTTCAGCAAACGGTGACAGACCCTGGTTTTTAACTGCCAATTAAAAAAAATCACACTTCAGAGCTCTAAATTGACACATGTTTCTAAATAGGTTTTATTGTATTTGGTAGCAATATGTTTCTTACTGATTTAACATAAATGAACTACGACTCGATTAATTTATATCAGTTTCTCAATACAGAGTTCAGACATTAAAACTTCTATAGACTAGATAAACCGGCTAGAGAAATAATTCCAAAACACTTTCATGGTTAGGCGATTTAAGGAGACGTGATTTAACTTCGGAAAGCTACAGCATGAGCCTCAATCCAAAGAAAAGGATAATCCATTCTTAAGCCAGCCGCTCTTCCAAACAGGAGGTAGACTAATACCGTGCTATAAATAAACTGGCGACTGTTTACAATTTTGTAATCTTCTTTTAAACTGTCGGTATACTCTATATGAAGCCGAATTAAGTCATAGAACATTATCCGAAAAAAAAGTGTGTTAGAGACGGTAAAATTCAAGTTGCTTTTTGTTGTTAGTGCCCTGGTAAACCAAAAAGATGTGTCAGTCGCGAATCTTCTGATTGGTGTGAGGTATGCATTAGTGAGGTGTCACAAAATTTGTCTTATAGTTACCTTTCTAGAAAACAAATTGTTGGCGGTCTTTCAAATATATTATTCCAATAATGCGAAGGTCCAGGTTTCAATCCCAATCAATGGTTTAGACCTCAAAATTCTAAGATGTGAAAAGGTTGTGTGCGAAGGAGGGAATAATTGCATATAAAACAATACCAAAAGCAGAAACAACAGCAAAAAGTGATCCAAATGTTAAATAAAATAACAGATAAATAAATTTGGTTAAGCTTATAAGTGGCAAGAATACCTGATATCAATTTAGGTAAATTATGAAATGCTTCTAAATTATAGAATACTTTAAATCTTACACGTTTGACATAATAGAATTTTTTCAAAATATATATCAGGTATTCTTGCCACTTACAAGCTTAACCAAATTTATTTATCAGTTATTTCATTTAACATTTGGATCACGTTTTATTATTGTTTTTGCTTTTGGTATTGTTTTATATAGTAATTAAAAGTAGTCTTTTTGTAGTGTTGGGGTAATTATTTCAGTATATTTGGTAATTTATCTCATAAAATTGACCACTTCTGTTAGAAAATGGGATGCACTGTACAATAAACAAGTACATACTTTTACTGTACAGCGAGCCTATCTAAGCTATTGGAATATCTAAAACTACAAAATATCAACAGATTCTCAGAACTGACATTTTTAACCCCTATGGTGTGAAATCCTTCAATAATAGTTATGAAGATACTTAGAATTCGGAAGTGAGATAACTTTTTTATTTGTAAGTTTAGGCAAAAATTCATTCTTTAAAAATATTGTGCTGGTCTTCAAATTACAACTTTGAATGTCTGAGTTTATTTTTAATCTTAATATTTCCAAAATTTGCGAGTTTAAAGCTGTAGGTTCTTATTTTTTTTAACTTATCGACCTAATACTGGAAATCTAGATTTTTTAAAGAAAATTTCACCCCTTCATTTTAAACCCAATAAGAAGCTTCCATTTCAGCTCGTTACTGCAGCAACCACAAACCTTTCCGGAAGTTTTTTCCTCCTGGGTACCCTGGGTGTGATTACACCGATAGTATTTCTGTCAAATTTTCATACATCTATCTATACGCTTTTTAAATAATTATTCTTACCTTTATCCTTTTTCTTTACAAAGCTAAAATGCCATCTATTAATAAGATATTTTTATCTTTCCTTACTTAGTAAAATATAAAAGTATATAAAAAGGCGATTTTAATGACACTATGACATTATGTCATGCTATAATTTTTTTATGTTATTTTGATGTGAAATTTTCTTACCAAAGCTCTCACTTTCTTGAATTACTGCACAAAATATCTCCCTTTTTTTAGAAAACTATCATTTGTCTTCTACTCGGGATAATTATCAAAATATTCATGCTCTCAGAAATATTTCCGGTAATAATTCAAGTACTAGGGAGATTACTAGTAAACATTGCCTTGCTTGGTCAAAAATTTAACTTTAATCCCATTCAAGTTTTTTTAAATTTCGAATTTAAACTCTGAATGCTGATAAAAATATATTTCTTTTAGGAAAAATATTGAAAATAAATGAAGTTACAAAAATAGAGAAAATACAAGAAGTAAAAAACCAAATTGAAGATTTTAGAACACAGTAGCTTGATATATCCATCATACCAGTGTGAAACTCTTTTGAAAATAAACAATATATCGTACAAAATCGTCGATAAAACCAAAAGGGCACACTAATCTTATTGTTTGCAGTTAAATTTTGGCATAAAAGCATAAAGATCTGCTTCATTTCGAAAACTTTTCCTAACATAAACATAACTTATGCCACATGCATTTTACAAAAAATATTTCTCATGATATTGCAATTCCAATATCATCAGTTATAGTGGTTGTAAATACAAATATTTTGTTCGGTGATAAGCATTTTGTTTAGTGAATCACCTGTAGGGATTTAAAGATAAAATTATCAGCCAAAAGTCAATACGTAATTTGTGGCTTCTATTTCCATGACAACTATAAATGTTACAGTATAAATGTTATTTCGATATCTATAGATATGTAGTTTCTAAGAAGTTTTCGGATATCCCACATTGAATATTAATTCTGAAATGAATAAATTTAACGTGCCAGCCGTAACACGCTGGTCATAATTTCTTCATCATTTGAACAAAGAGCACAAATCAGTTACTATAAAATAAAAATAAAAAACTTTTTGTTAAATTATTTTTGCTCGAAAATGAAAGTAAATTACGTTTTACCTTTTATGATGTATCTAAGAGAAACTTGACAACTTGAACTACAATATGGATAAAAGTTATAAGAACTTAACAAGTAAGTTTGATATTTTTTTAATAAATTATGTTTTAGTTTAATAAAATTTAAACTATTTGACCAATCATTTCCAAAATCAACAACGTTCTATTCTGAGAAATTCCGAATCCACAGAATAAGGAATGGCAAAAATCGGTTAAAGGTTGCGTGATAACAAATATTAATACGGACAGTCGTTTTCTAATGATGAATTTTCTAGTTAATCGCAATTTAAAAATGTAGCAAATAATATCGTCGGCTAGGGAAGGCTCTCCTTTATCCAAAAAGCAATATTTCAATTGATTTGGTGCAAAATTACCAAATATATAAATAGTTATTTTTATGGCGAAAAGTCATGTATTTTTTTTTTTTTTTTTCACCTCCCAATAATAAAGTAAACCACCAACGTTGGTCATGGTGTACAATATTGAGAAATGGCTAGAATTTTAAAGAAATATCAAAGTGGGGGTGTAATTTGAAAAGAAGGGAGCTCTTTTAAGGTGGAAGCACCACCAAAATTTTGACGGCGCCTAATACTAGACTAATTGAAACCATTCAAACATTTTTTGGTTCTATTACCATTGGAGCTCGTAATGTGAATCGCCCTACATATCAGTTTATTAATTTTAACATAGTTTACACAATTTTAAAATCCATTCGAAGTATCAATACAAAGTTAAAGTTCTAGTGGATAGTATACAGTCAAAACAAAACCGTAAGCTTCCTAGATGGCCAACAAAAACAGGAAAACATTGAGAACTTTACCACAAGAAAATTTATTCCCATATCGTATATTGCATCCACTTGTGATCTCGCAAAGAAGCTTGCTCTTTGCAAACAAAGATCTCCGCAAGTAACGTGATTCTACAATTTAATTTAAAAAGATTCTGCAGGTCAGAAGATTTCTGTAAGAGCATCATCATAAATAAAATCGTTCTCTTTTAATTGCCCGGCTTTTAGCGAGATTCTGAGGCTTTTATCTCGGCTGCTTTGTGGCTTTTCCATAATGAAATATTTGTCCCTTGAAATTCTCCTCTTACTTTGTTATATTTCCTTTCTAAGTATTATTATACCAGGTTAGGTGAGACAAATATTTAATATGCAATATTCATGGAAAATTCGCAAATTTTCTTCTTAGCGATTATGTTTAGATCATCCTCATCTAAACATAATCCACAGCTGAGAAAAAAGCCATCAAGACGATATAAGAAAGTCGAGGATCTTCAGAGTGTATTTTGAAGCTGGCTTTATAAACTCCCAAGTGCTAAACTCTAAACATCTTTTATATTAAAAATCTTTCATGAATATTAATGGAAGTTCCTTCGCGAACGATCTGGATTTTAGGGAAAGGCGATGGAATGGTTACTGAACCATCAAAGTTAAATTAAATTCCAAATTGAACTGTCAAAGCTCATTTTCACATACGTACATAAAACTTTTAGCAGTTGTTCCGATATTATCCGCTCGATTGAACCAGAATCGCAATATTAAAAATTCGTTGTGTACGAATGTTGTCTCGAATATAAAAGGGTTTGGTAATAACTGTTTCATTAAATCGGTTGAAGTTATAAAGTCTATCGCTTCAACGAGAATGCACAGGGTGTTCCATTTTCAGCATTTTTCGGGGATACGTAAATTATTATTAAAGATAGAAAGTTGGGTTTTTTTCTTTAAGGCTCTACTTTTTGATGAAATAAAGGATTGCTGTGTCAAATTTGTCATGACTGTCTTATTTTTTAAGCAACAAGTGATTTTAAAATCTTCCCTTCCAGACATACTCCGAATCTCCGTTATACTATCGTATATCCTTCTAAATATTCCAAAGTAAAACTATGACATAAGAAAGACATCCCATAGGTGTAGCTATTATTGAAATTTATTATGGGAGACAATGAACGCGGATTACAATTATTATATAAATATTTTCGTTATTTACATGAGAAAAAAAATTGAGTTTTATCCACTATTGAAAATATCCCTAAGGAAATAATTTACTAGTTAAATAAATTTATAGTAAAATAAAGGGTAATAATATGTCCCAAATATTGAAAAAGGAATATTCATTAATTTACGACAGAAAAAATCAATTACATTTACATTCACTATTGGGTAAGATAACATTATAGATATAGATGTAAGATGGGACATTATAGCCTGTTGTTTTAAACAAGTATGACGAGCTCGAGAATCCTTACAACAACGAGGACCAAAAGAAAAATGAATCTAGCTTGCATTTGTTGCAATGAGTTATTTAGCTGATCTAGATCAAAAAAAATGATTGAGTAAAGCGTCAAATATGTTCCAATTTGTCTCCTATATTATGGACAGATATATCTGAAAGAAAGTAACAGTTTACCTGAAAAGTATGTTCAATTTCCTCAGAAAATTTTTATTGCATAAGACTACTTTCTGCGTGTCATCTTAGACCATAGATATGTCATCCTTTTTACATTTTTATTTGTGTACATATTTTTCTAAAACTGAAACAGATCCTTACTTAAAAAATGGTTATGGATATAGGATATAGATTTTTAGTTCAGAGAAGGTAACTTATTCCTTTACTTGAAAATCGAAATTTTCAACATTAAAGATGAATCTTGAAAATATAAAATTCCAAATTTTAAACATATTATTTCCAAAATGTCGAAATTAAAAAAATAAATTGCAAATCCTAAGCTTTAATTTAGGAAGTGTCACTCAAGAAATGGGAAATTTCTTAACTGGTTTAGACCTTTTCCTCAGGGCCACTTTTCTCTAAGCCAAATTTATTTGTTTAAAATTTCTCGACATGTGATATGTTGACCTTAAAATCAAACTTTTAAGAAATAAAAATAATGTCATTTATATTAAAAGTTTGGGTTAATATCGAAATTACGGATTTCGTTTTAAAACCTTAAATGTATACTTGTATCTATGATAAACAAAATAATTACCTTTATTCCAATAATTGTCGCTCACTCTCTGTATACCAAAAATTATATGCCCAGATTTCATGTAAATACACTCATCCCTTGCATTAATTTTAAATGGCTTCGATCGATATATGCAAAGTGGAGAAGCTATTCGCTCGATTGGACACGAAATTGGCGCACATCCGTGCTTAATTTTTTTATTTCTAAAGTAAGACAGAGAATACCAATTACTGAAAGATGACATGACCTGCAACTGAGGGAAGACTTCAAACTATTAAAGTTTGCCCTTCTATCGATAACATCTCCTAAGAACGATCCCGCTTACTAATCCTTTTTATTGGCATCGCTTCTATGCGCAAAATTGCGGTGAAATTAAAATTCTTAAAACAAAATATATCTCTTCCACTGATAAACCAAAAACGGAAGTTACTAAACTAATACAGAAGGTAATTACCAGTTAATACAAATATTAATTTTAAAATTAAATTTCACAGTGCAAATTCAGCAAATTTGTTTACGAGTATTTTACGGTAAGTTTGGATGAATTGTGTGTACATACATTCATAATTAAAACATTAAACAACGAATTTTAAGCTAGATTTGCTCCAGTTAGATATTCCGTCAGTTAATTATTGCTAGCCTGGGCACAAAGCACACATTTTATGAAAATCAAGCTTTTGACGGCTTCATAATTTCCCCGGTCCTTCGCAGTTTCTTTGTTGTTTAATACAATAAGGCAAATGATGTTGTGTGTCGGATTCCTGCTAGGCAATCAATCAACGAACGTTTGCCAGAGAATGAAGAGATTGAGGCATACGAAGGACATTAATGGTTTTTTAAGTAAAATAAAAAAACTTCAAACAGCAATACCTTAGATTCAAGATTAAAAAATATAAAACGGAATATTTCCAAACCAAGGGGGTAAAAATGCCTGAAGATATTAACACCGCAACTTGCCAATGAAAAATTTAGCGATACAACGAAACCTTTGTAAAGTCGTAGCGTTCATTGACGTGAAACGTGGGATGCATTAGAAAAATAAATAATAATTTTAATGGAAAAAGTTGGGTTTTTCGTATTTGCCGATAATACAAAAAGAGGTGACCGACAACAGATCTGCAAAAAAATCTGGATCTGGATATCAAAAGGTAATATGCAGCTCACAACCAATGTTCGCATTATTTCAGAATAGATATGTAACTATATACACACAAATCAGTTTATTCCCATTTAATTAAAATCGAACTGATCATATCTAGTCTGCGTTTTGATGCACATTTAACATGTAAATCTGAGGATTGGATAAATACCCTACTCTTTTAATTAAAAGTTAACAAACAGCCACGTAACAACGATATTTAATTTGACCAGCGAAAAACTCGCTGTAGGAAAATCATTGTGCTGTTTATCATGCGTCGAATAACATCAAATAATCGCTGATGTATGGTCCGTCTCTAGACAATTTTCCACTATGCTGAACAATTATATCGAAGAAAAACGCACGTTCACTTGAGAGCCCTTATTTCGATTTATGCGGGCAGAATATAATAAATATCGATATTTAATTTCGAAGATGTCAGTATGCAAAATTGGATATTTTATTAACTTCTTCTGAAACAACCGAGCGTAGCCTTGCTAGGAATATAAATAAGATACTAGATAGGGAGCGTTAGCTCATAACAATGCTCCCTCGAAGCATATCGTCATTCACTAATGTTAAACTGAGCAAGATCTCCAGTTGGTTAGTTTTACGACCATTTGAAAAATAATAATCCTTAACAGGTTAACCTTAAAAGATCCAAGCATCTAAACTATCCAACTATCTCGAAAATATGTAGGCAAAGAAGCAATTATGCTACTGCAAACCTTGTTATAGCAAAACCTTTCCGCTTATATAGATTTTAGAAAACGCCGCGATTCTTTGTTCCAAAAATTCAAAAAAATATGCTTAAAATATTTAGATAGAGGGTCAAATTAAAAAATCCCCAAGTTTTAAGACTTTCTGTTTTAAGTCGAAATTTTGGGAAAAATATTAAAATTACAAGTAAAATTTGGAATATTCTCAACAATGAAAAATTTTCTTTAAATTTCAAGTTAAGTTAATCTCACATGTCGACTTTAAATACGAATATTTGGCCTTTCGTCGAAGTTTAGGTATTATACATAAATTAGATTTTGCAAAATAGTATATTGTGTATCTAGTAGTAAAAGCAATAGATTCCCGGACAACAATGTAAATTGTGACCGAGGCGTTAGCATCGAAGTCTGGGAATGTTCCTTTACTACGAGGTACATCTACTATTTTTTCTGATCGTAATCAAGATTACTTAAATTGAGAATGTTTATAAGTTGATGACATTTTTCATTGTCATTTAATTTTTTTATGAAATCATTTCCTTGACAATCACTGTTTGTTTCTTATTATGCGATACGGGAAAGTTACCTACTTTTGTAATGATTCCTTATCAACGGACTAAAATATTGGACTAACATATTTTGGGGTCTGATATTGCGCCGAGAAAGTAGGCATTCTCGAACGTTTTCAGAAAAAAAATATTTACAACAATTTTTTGATTTTGGCAAAAGGTAGAAATGTTCTGAATCTTCTCTGCGAATTTGTGTTAAAACTGTCAGTACTGTATCTATCAGAACAATTTCCGACAGTACATAACGGAAAAAAGTAGAGAGAAAATATGTTAATACAGTGAAAAGCGGATATAACGGCATCGTTTACAACGACGGATAGGTTATTACGACGAAATAGCAAGGTCCTGGCTGAATCTTTATATAAACACTTACATAAATATACCGCCTATAACAACAATATCGGCTTAAAAGTCATATAGCTTAAAACGACGAGATTTATCGAAATTGTTCGGTTATAACGACCAATCATCATACATCATATCGCTTAAAGCAATGAAGCATTATTTTAAACCTTATTATATTCTATGAACGATTGTTTTGTCTCTCGTCCACGCCCCTTGATCTCTGACATTGCGTATTTAGTGCGTCATTTGACAGTTTATATGTATCATCGTGTCATTGTTTTTATTAATTTTGGTTTTGATCGTGTATTTTAACCTTACTATGTCGCAAAAAAAGAGGAAGGTGTTTAATATAGAAGAAAAATCACACATTATATGGAGATTAGAAAATGACCAGTCTAATGGCGAAACTACCAAAGAATGTGGAGTTTCACACTCCACTATATCAACAATTTGAAAGAATAAGGATAAAATAAAGGCTCTTTTTGAAAACAATTCTTTGAAAATTAAATGATCGAGGGCATCTACGCATAAGGTTATAGAAGAAGCTTTATTAAAATGGTTTCAACACCAAAGAGCAAACAACGTCCCAATAAGTGGTCCGATCTTGCAACAAAAAGTCAACGATTTCGCTCGGATTATTGAAAAAGAAAATTTTGATTGCTCATCATCTTGGATACAACGTTTCCGTGCTAGTCATAATATTGTGGCAGGAAAAGTTTGTGGTGAAGCTGCTGGTGTTCCTGAAGGTGTGACGGACGAGGGGCGATCTCATAAGTGACCTGCACTGTGCGAAGGATACAAAGCCAGAGCAAATCTTTAATGCGGACGAAACTGCACTGTTTTTTAACTTGACCCCTGATAAGACTCTTAAATTCAAAGGGGAACAATGCAAGGGTGGGAAGTTGTCTAAAGCAAGAATTACAGTATTGGTTGCTGCGAATATGACTGGATCGCGTAAACAAAAACTTTTAGTAATCGGAAAAGCTAAAAAACCGCGTTGTTTTAAGAACATTTATTCATTATCTGTAACATACAAAAACAACACTTGGTCTTAGATGACATCACAGATTTTTGAAAAATGGCTTCGAAACTGAGATGCACAATTAAAATCAAAAGATAACAAAATTCTTCTCTTAGTAGACAACTGTCCTGCTCAGCTTGTCGTTCCCAATCTAAAATGCATAAAACTTGTCTTGTTGCCACCCAATGTCATCTCTGTATTACAATCCATGGACCAAGGAGTGATAAAAGCTCTAAAAACACAGTATAGAAAACTTCAAGTGCTGCAAATGCTTCAGAATGTTGAAAACGGCGAAAATACAAAAAGTATTGGCATTCTAGATGCAATTCTAATGATATCAGAAGCTTGGGAAAAAATAACGCAGACAACTAGAGTCAACTGCTTTCGCCATGCAGGTTTCAAAGTTCTTTCTGCATCACCAGAAGAGGACGATGATGATATTCCACTTGCAAGACGACTTCAGTCTCCAACAGATAAAGAGAACAACGTTCCTCTAGCTCAATTGGCTGCTCAGTTAGCCACAGAACCAATAATTAAAATAGAGGAGTTCATAGGAATAGATGACAATGTTACCGTGTGTGCCCCAGTTACTGATGAAGAGATTTTAACAGAAATCGAAAGTCATCACAACACTGACGAAGGGAAAGAAGACCAACTCGAGCAGTTTCAAACAACAACACTATACGAGGCTATTAACGCTATCACAACTCTACAAAAATTTATCGCTTTTAACGAAGAGTTTAATTCTGATGTTAACCAAGAAATTTTAATGAAAATGAAACATAAAATGCAAAATACATTTAAAATTCAAATTAAGAAAAAACAGACTAAAATGACCGATTACTTTAAAAACTAATTGTACGGAAGTAACATATTTTTAAAATAAATTTTTTATTCATATTTTTAAAATTTTATTTGTCTACCAGTTCTTATAGCGAATACCTATTTATTACGTAAACTTAAATTAAATACATACATAATATGCACATTCATATTGCACATTCAAATTATGTACATATATACTTATGTATATTGTTTATAACAACTACCGCTTATAGCGTCCGTAATTATAGGGTCCCTTCAGTGTCGTTATATCCGGTTTTGACTGTATGTTTAATTTTCAGATGACGAGCATAAAGCAGAAGTACTCCAGAACTTACAAAAAATATTACTATTTATATTCAACGTTAAATTTTTAAGACAATTTTAATTCTTTTTCAGTGTCTTGATTGCTAAGCAGCGATTAACAAATAAATATTCAACCGAGGTAACCAAGAACATCGATTAGTAAAGGAGGTAACCACTGTGTCGAAGATAAAGTCCGGATGAAGGAAAAAGTAAAAAATTGACTCAACGCTTTTTTTTTAACTTTCAGCCCAAAATGTAATGAACTTTTAATATTCTTGGTTCCTACCTCAAAAAAAAACATTATTTTTTTAGATTTTTGGACGTGGAATAATAAATAGTTATTTGATTTTTAAATAACATATTCACAGCGGTTTTGTGTAAAAATTTAAAGTGTTTAAATATGGGAAGGGGGCATAACCGGATACCTTATTTTAATATCCTGGAAAAGGTACTAAAAACCTGTTTATTGAGAAAATAAATATTGATACATATTCCTACAACTGCAGACCAAATTCGAACAGAAAAATAAATCTTTATTTTAATAAAATATTTTAACACCAAAATATTTTTTGAAATTTGGGAAAATCCGGTTTCGCCCCGCTAGCCGGCTATGCCCCTCCTACCCCAACATGACAACTTATTGATAATTTTAAATTCTGAATCACTAAAAATATGTTTTATGTTAGGTAGTTATTAGCGAAGATATTTTCTTGATTCTCGTTTAATAAAAATTCATGCTGATTAATGACAAAACAATATTTTATAAGAGTTTATGATTTTCAACTTATCGAAGAAAAAACAAGGTTTAAAACCTGTGGAATTTTTAAGTTTTGTTGCGTTTTTATCTTTAATAAAGTTTAATGGTTATGAACTGTCATGTTTTTTTTACCTGAGATATAATTATTCTAAAGGTCGTCTTAATTTGAGGTTAAACTTTTAATGTAAAATCATAGTGTATTTTTAGACAGAGAAAAAGTAATTTTTCATGTATTAATGTAAATTTATTACTATTGAATTTTTATGCAAAATGAACAAAAAATGTTTTCCGTTGTAAAAAAATAAAACTGCTGTCACCATGGAGTGCACATCCTTACATGTCCTAAGACGGTAGAAGTTTCTCCTGTATTGTTAACGTTTAATACAGCAATGCAAAATATTGAAAAGCAAATACAAGTTAAAGTATGTAAAGCCGCAAATGTATTTTACAAGGACTAAATCGAAATAATGTACATAAATATAAGGAATTAGGGTGACAGTAAGATGCAAACAAATTGCATTTTTGACGTAGCGGCGCAGTCGTTATGGATAATTTACCCCGTTGTCTAGAACAAGCCTCATAAAACGCTCCAACTCAAATTGCTTGTTCCTACAATGAGCAAGAACGTCAATCAATTTTGTCTTGGATAATTTATGAACGAAGTTTTCCAACAAAAACATCTGAAACTTCCAGAGCTCACGTTCAGCAAGATATCCTTTGCAATATGCTGTAGGCATATTAAAAAAAAGACAGATACCGTCAAAATCGATCTCAATACGATTTTCTCTCATAATATCTTTTAAATATAAATTCTTGACAAATATTATACAGCAATCCTTTTATTCTGAGAATTATGTAAAGATTTTATTTCGTCTGATATCGAAAATCTTAACTGTCGAATTTACCGAAGTGACAATATAATGTTGTATATAATCACAAATCACAAGCATGACAGCAAGGAAAACAGCAGTTGCAATGGCGTTATAACTATAACTTGCAAATTCTCGAACTGTATTAATTATTGGCTTGCAATATAATCATCGCACCGTAACTTTACGCCCAGGTTGTTTGGTGTTTAATATTCTTAAACTTATAAATGAATATACAGATCTACCAAACAAACCTTTAATGGGAGCTTCAAATGAGAGTTCGGAATAAACCAGACATTTGTATCGAAATCTGTGACCGTTGAGCTGGAATAACAACGATACCATACACCGATGATGATATAAAGTCAAACTAGCTCGTTATATTTCTTCCTAGTACCGTTTCTCAGCTATGTATGGTTGTTATGAATTTTAAAATAATATACTCCCAATTAATGAAGTTAAGACAAAACAACTTAATTTTTGTACCAATTTTCTATCCCATTAAACGCAATTAACCTTTTTTTTGTAGGTATACAAGAAATTCATAAATCTTAACATTCACCATAAACAACAACCAGGACCATCCAAGTAAATAAATGATGAAAAACTGGATCAGCTTCGAAAGGAATCTTCTTTCAAGCGTATACAGAACATCAGGAGAAACTTAGAATAACATGTTTGAACTATGATTAACGTGTACCTGGAGGAATAAGCGGATTTCCACGAATTGACATGCTTATACCCCTACTTTGTTAATCTAAAAACTGAACCATTTTACTGTGTTTTGAGAAAGACTTCCTGATCAGTTGTGCAGCAAAACAACTTCCAAACAAAAGAATTTTACTTACATACAGCTCTCTCAGACTTGCCTTCTATGTTACAAGTCACCTAGCATGAACCCCCTTGTTGCCAGGACACTGACAAATAAGGTGTTCTTGCAGGCACCACTTACACTGTGAGTCATTTTCGATCCCCACTATACGAAGTTCTATATTGATTCGAGGGTGACCAATTCAGATTTCTGCAAACTTTCTAAGGTTAACAGTTGAAGGTCGCAAACAGAATGTTACTCTTTCTCCGCGTACTCTGAGTGCGTTGTTAGCTTGTTGTTGCTTTCATTAAGTAAGCTTAGTAGCTGTGATGAATTACACTGTTTATTAGGATTTTTATGGTTAATACAGCCTATGAAGTGTGGAATCCCCCATAGCAAGTTTATCAGCATTGTCAGAATATCTGTTGACTAAATAACTATAATTTATATTGAAAAGTGAAAAACATTCTGACGACTTGTGTAGTGTCGAAATAGCTATCAGTAAACGTACATACATTGACTCCTTTCATAATAATAATAATTGCAATAATTCCATATTAACAGTGTAGACATTCTAAGAATTTAATTAGGAGGGATATGCTCGTAGCTAAGTAGAATGACTTCTCTAAGTCTTACACTTCTCTAAAAGTCGAATATTCTGGGAGTGATATGTTAATAAACGTCTTAGAGTTTATTAACTCCCGAAACCGATTCGTTGATCATTAAATATTTAACTAACCAATTTAGGGCTGGTTTGCGTTAATTTACGTAGGTCAGCGGTTCCAGAGTATTCGATGTCTAGAAAAATCTGAAACGCACATCTGCTTATGAATTATTCACTGAGCAAATTCTTACCAGGAATGTCTTAGAACGTCTAGCAAATTCCGCAATTAAATTATTTAAACGAGTCCAACACATTACTAATTATCAATAACTAATTCAACATTACACCGTTTCTTACAATATTATTCTTAAATTTTTAGTCTTGGGGAATATTTGCACTACCCAATTAATTTGTGAAATTAAGAAGTATTCTGTTAATAGAACTACTGAGCCAATTTCATTATCCACATTTCCATTAGTTCACCAAGTCATTAATGCCATTTAACAAATAATCAGAAATTCTAATTTGACTTCCTTCATTTAACCATTATTTCCAACTTGTTGAATCCAAATAAGCAAATTTGTCTTAATAAACGAGCGGAGTTGTGTAACAGATTGCGGTTACGGATTAAGTTATCGTTCAGATTGTAAGCCTAAAGAACAGCTGCCTCGTTCCATATATTTTCTGGAATTCGGATAAACACAGTGCCATCGTCTATCTTTTGCGACAATCTGTTCAGCTACTCAGCACTGTCGCATACTAGCTACTACAAAACCAATTCTCCGCCGTTTCCCACCTTTCGCAATTATTAATTAACTTAATTAATCACCGAGTGAATCTGTTCCTTGGTGATCACGTTCAATTAAAAGTTTTTCTGGTGACGAATGCTGCTTAACTTTTCGAATTAGGGGAATTGTGGTTACCTGAAGTTTCGTGTAATATTTCGACAGCCCTAGAAAGTGCCTTGGGTATGCGTCTTAACGCGGCTTTGCACTTACTCGCCTGGCAATATTAAAGTTTTTTAGGCACAGAAGAAGGCGCCGCAATTTTCATTTATTTGCATGATGCGTAAGCGAGGCACTGAAGGAATTAATGTTTATTAAAGCGTCTAAAGCGGCTTAAAGCTAACTTCAAAGACAACACTTTTAACAACGATATTGTTAAAAAATATACGGGGTACAATATATCTCAGTGTAGAAACGAAACTTGTGCCTGAGTTTTCAGTAAGAGACCTAAAACTGATAAAATCATTTTAAAGCTAATGGAGTTTTTATAAACAATAATCCATTAGCTAATTGATGGTTTGCAAACTATGTAGATACATGAGCACTTGCATTCTAAATATTTTTTTAAAGTTATTCCTTTGAAACTGATTACTTTAGAATATGGTCCATTTCTGGTAAAACTGTACACCTAATTTTATTCATAGCATAACACACAACCCAAATAAAGAATAAAATTAGAAAGAACAAAATATGAAAGAACAAAATTTTACAATCGACCTATTTGAGACGTTATACACTGTTCTAGTGAAATTTGAAACTGAAGGTAATCAAACGATTAATTGAATTTATTTTAAGTTCTACAATCAATTTCTTTTATTATTCTAAAGATAAATATGGATATATTCAAATAAAGAATAAAACTATAAAACTCGTTATACCGTTTGCTCTTTTTTCTACCCTCATAATTGGGATCACGCTTATTTGAAGAGCTACCTCGTTGGTTAAATTAAAGCATAGTTGTATATTTTAGCTTAATATGTAAAAGATAGGTTTAAATTATTTAGAAAAAGTACAAAGTTTGAATTTCTTATTTTATATTTTTTTTCCCAAAACCATCACTGTAGATGTTAATTTTTTTAATTTTTTGCCGCCTACTGAATCAAACTTTTTAACTCCGTGGCATTTACCAGAAAAATCGACACAAACATATCTGGAAATAAGGTAGGTTAGTTTCTTTTCACACGAATGATTGATTATACGTAGGTAATTTTCTAGGAAAACCTATTTATTTTTAGAATAAAGCGAAATTTTTCCCGACACTATCTCTTAAAAAATATTAAAGGTTCTGATCGATAAAGCTATGGTAGGCGGAAGAAACCACCACTCATATTGCCTGCACGAAATTTCTTGAAAGTGATTAAGACCTAATAATCTAAATATACTCTCAATAGACTTATATCGGTATGTCGAGGCGCAACTTGTGACGTAGTACGAGATGCAAAAGCCCAGATGTTTACATTATAATACCGTGCTTCCCGAACGAATAAATTCTATAAAACCGCGAATAAACATATTTCATAAAAATGCTCGGACAGGTCGATTTTTATTTCCAAATTGCCACTTAAGCATGTATTTTTCAACCCCCCACGCCTTCATTCCTAAGAGCTAGAAACCTCAACTTAAAAAATTAAAAGAGCAAAGTACCCCTTTGTGATACCTCGATTTTTATACTGAATACAACAAAAAAACTTTTTTTTTAAATCAGTTGATAAATAACGGAGATATTTGCCAAAATGTAAGCATGTCAGCATGTTAGCAATGTTTTGCATCGCATATTTGCTTCGCAGTTACCAGTTAAAGTACACTTGCGCTCACGGGACGATTTTGCGTCAAAATCTCAGCATACTGGTATATGTCTATCGTGAATATACCTATGTTTCAAATTATTATTATTATTGTCATCGAGTTGTTTAACTAGGAAACTAAATATTGCTACGGGCTTTATCGGCTCGAATTGATTACACGTGATGGATTATACCCACTTTATTACTGAACTCAACTTGGATCACCACAATTGACAATTAACTCACTTATTGCTGACTTCTACTAACTCTACTACTAATTACACTGATTCTAACTGACTGACTCGAGGGAAAGCTGACCGCCTTTTATAGTTCTGGCCCCCGGCTTCTAGAACTTTTCGGCAGATAAGGCTTATCGTTAGCCGAAATTTCTGGAACGCTTATCTGCCATTTGTTTCGTTATCGCGGCTGCTTTCCCCTTATCAGATCTTTCTAGAAACTTTTTTTATTTACTAAATTATACAATTCTATTTTAAATTATATTCCATCTATTTACATTGCGTGTCAATATATATTATTGATTTTTTCATTAATCCTATTTATTTATAGTTTTGTGTAAAATTTAAAAATCCCGTGTTTAAAACGTTACGCATTCTCTTAATTCAATGAGTATCTAAAATTTAACAATCAATTTATTTTGTTATTCTAACGTCTTTACTCTTCTTGTTTAGTCAGAAGATCTTAAATAAGTCGTTAACTCTTGTGCTTATTCACAATTTAGCTCATATAACCCATTAGAGTTTATTTGATATGCTTGGAGTTATTGTAGTCGACTGCTTAAATGAACGATAAGTGCAAGAGGGTGGATTAAAGTATTTCGTGCACCATTTCCTTGTTCAAAAAAGGAAGAGCGTCTCGCAGAATTAATTATAAATAAGTAAGGATAAATGTTAGCTTCTTCAAATGGAAAATCATAGTGACTATTAATCTGCTTTACATTAATAAAATAATTTGATGTAAACTCCTTTAGCAACTTTTAGTTCAACCGAAATGCATGCAAATTTGATTAATTATTCATTTAAGGTGAATTCTTCTTTCAAAATTATTTGTTGGTTATACTCAACTATTTTATTTTAACAATTTAGGGACATAATATCGTTTACTACCGAAGCCAATAATATACAGGGTGATTCATTAAGAATGGCAATCTCTGAACTGGAGATACTGTACACCAAAATATGGTGATTGAGCTTAATAAGCCTTATACAAATGTTGCAGGTTTACGAGGTACAGGATGTTCAAAGTTGGAATTTTAATTTGAAACTTCTTAATAATTTTGTGATTTTAAGCAGTATCGTCTAGAAAATTGGCAACTTTATGTTTTTTGGCATGAGAACTACGAATTTAATGCTGAATTTGGCACTATTTATACAGGGCGTTATTACACCCTGTTACTTAAGTAAATTAGAACATATCTTTTTTGCCTTACGAGTTATGGCTAAAATGACTAGAAAATCTAAAAGGCAGTTCAATTTTAAATAAAAAAGGTGCTCCTGTTTATTTCGTGTAACTCTATCAGTTTTTGAGTTATTTGCAACCTTTTGAGAGCATACGAACTATATTTTGGAATTAAAGATAAACTATGGGCCCCTAATATATGTTGTAAGACCTGTGTAACGTTGTTAACAGGTTGGTTAAAAGGCGACAATCGTAAAATGCCCTTTGCGATACCACTGGTTTGGAGAGAACCAAGAGACCACATTACTGATTGTTATTTTTGCCTCACAAATATTAAAGGTATTGGACCAAAATTGAAGCATACTGTTAAGTATTTTAATTTACCATCATCTTTGCGGCCCGTTAAGCATAATGATTAACTTTCTGTCCCAGTTCCACCAGAATCTTGGTCTTTGGATGAAAAAGTCGAATCCACCGATTCTGAAAGTGATGGTACAGAAAGTATAAAAAATATAAAAACCGATCCTTCGTTTGACCTGCCAGGATGTTCAACAGCACCACATTTGATAACACAGGGCAAACTTAATGACATAGTTCGAGAATTAAATCTATCAAAATGCCAGTCAGAACTTTTAGCTAAGGCTAAATTAATCTTAAGAGATTAAAAGGATGGAATCTTCTCCACGGTGATGTTAACATTACTTTTTACCGAAAACGGCAACAAGACCTCACACACTGTTTCCGTCAAGAAGGGGATTTGATATATTGCTCAGATGTCAACAATTTGATTGACGCGTTTGGACAGAAACATGATCCAAATGATTGGCGTCTGTTCATTGATTCCTCTAAGTTTAGTTTAAAAGCGGTATTGCTACACAACGGTAATAAATATCCATCTGTACCTATAGCGAACGCAGATCATATGAAGGAATCATATGAAAATATGCGGGTTCTCTTAGAGCATATCCGTTATAAAGAATATGGATCAGCCATATGTGTAGATTTAAAGATTATAGCCCTTCTTCTTGGAATGCAACCTGTGTATACCAAATACTCTTGTTTTCTTTCTTTGCGAATGG
Organism: Dastarcus helophoroides; assembly: GCA_028583605.1. Lineage (NCBI taxonomy): Eukaryota > Metazoa > Arthropoda > Insecta > Coleoptera > Bothrideridae > Dastarcus > Dastarcus helophoroides. The sequence continues at coordinate 3,140,341 of CM053335.1, forward strand.
GATAGTCGTATGCGAGATCGTCATTATGAACAGAAGAAGTGGTAACCACGTCAGGTATTAATTTCGGCCCTCAAAAATATTGCTCATGAACCACTAGTTGATCCCAAAAACATGTTGCTTTACCTTTGCATATTAAGTTGGGACTGATGAAGAATTTTATGAAAACTATGGATCGAAATGGAAGAGGGTTTCTGCATTTAAAACAAATATTTCCGAGACTTAGTGAGGCAAAAATTAAAGGGGGCTTATTTGTGGATCCACAAATAAGGAAAATCATGAAGGATGATGTATTTGACAGTCGTCTAAATGAAACTGAATTACGAGCTTGGAATGCTTTTAAATCAGTTGCTGCAAATTTTTTAGGCAATGTGAAGGCGGACAATTATAAAGATATTGTGACTGAAGTAATTACAAAGGAATGCCATGTAACATGTCTCTAAAAATTTACTTTTTGACTTCTCATCTCGATTTTTTTCGGAGAATTTAGGTGCGGTAAGTGATGTACATGGTGAACGGTTCCACCAAGACATTTCTGCCATGGAAAAACGGTATCAAGGCAAATGGAGTGTCAATTTGCTTGCTGATTATTGCTGGACATTGTTAAGAGATACTTCAGGAGCAACCAAATTCGAAGTATGGTATGACATACATCAAATTAATCAAAAAAAAATATGCCACATTCGAAAATGATAAAATCCAATATGGCATCCATAATAAATAACAAAGTTGACATAATTTTCTCGGAAATAGTTCAATTTGGAAAAAATTACTATACACCAATGAGAAGGCCTGAAAAAACAACTAATTACATTTTTTGAATTTTTTTAATCGGACTCCAGATAAACGAATTACAGCTGATTTTTAAAAATGGCAATTTTCAGTTTTTTCTAAATAAAATCAAGATGAATTGGAATTCAATTTTTTTCTCAGCGAAATAATATTAAGCATTAAATTCTGCACTACTTTTCCCATTTAAGCTTCCGTGTATCCCTAATGGTTTACGAGATCCCTGTAGTGGAAATCAAATTTGGTTCAACCTGTAGAATAATGGGCAAATTTATCAACGGTAAGAATGAAAGGTATAAGAATTTTGTTAGAGTAAAGATATAAGTTTTCTCAACAATATAGAAACAACTTTCCACAATTTAGGGTTTGTTTACATGTTTCTAGCAGGATATCAAAAGTGTTTATCATTTTCGTAATAAATTTTTTAAATACAGTCGACTCCCGCTAAAGTTGCGCCCGTTAAAGTTGACAAGATACGATCGCTAAAGTTGCGTGGATATTCCCCCTCTCTAATTTTCGAACGACGAATTAGACTTCCGAGTTTTAGCGCCACTTTTGAATAACCCACTCAACCGCACAACATTTACTATACATTATATTACACTATACATTTTTCGACAATGCTAGGGATGGTAGGGGAGTAGCAACTTTAACGGTCGATCCAGTCCGGTGAGCGCAACTTTAGCGGAAGTCTATTGTAATGCGATATTTCTTCATGACGGACTCTTATTGGTCGAAAACGGTAAGCTTATTAATTTTAATTTTATAACATTTCTGCTACCCAGTTTTGAATTATTAAAATTTTTTAATAAAACATTTTTCGAAATATGACTACGTGATTGCTAAATTTATTTAAAACGTCACCTCGTGAAAGTTGACAAAAAATAGGTTAATTTATTTTACATGGAACTTGAAAAAAATGAAATATAGAAGACCAAAATTAGATATGAAAAATTTTGTAAATAAATTATGAAAATATAAAATATGTAAAAAAAGGTTGTAGCACTGGACATCAATGTTTCGCTTAAACGAGCTCAAATGAGAGCGAAACATCGATGCCCAACGCTACAATCTTTTTTACATTATCAATTTTTAAGCATATTTAAATTTTCTGACCACATGCTTTTTTAATGGACGTAAACAAAGCGACACCTTGTGTTCAGTGTTGATTTTCAATAGTTTTTATGTTTTTACAGTAAATCCAATTTCTATGTAAACATAGTAATTTTCAACCAATATTTACAACGTTAGCATTTCTCAAGTTGAAAATCCGTTACCAAATTTGCACAATGCAGCTAACTAACGAATTTGTGACACCTGACGGAGACCTGAATAATGTTGTAAAAAATTGTAAATATCTATAGTTACAAAAAATAATTATTATACGACAAAACAGCAATAGTATGTTTTGAAAATGAATGCATCCATGCAGAACATGGGAGAAGCAATACGAGGAAACCTACGAGAGCAGAATTTAATTTAACAAATTCCGACTAGGGGGGAATTATTGACGGCGAAATTGGAGTTGGCCAGACCTCTGTATCCAGAATTGACGAGTTTACAAGTTCCATCCGTATGAAATAAAATTAATATGGGGAAGAGTTGATGGTGATAAGGTCTCATATTGATTTTATATTTTTATTAAATGAACATTCGATTTACCAGAAAATAGTTAAAGTATTTAATAACTCACAGGTAAAATATAAAACAAATATATAGGATGGACTATAAGTAATGGTGCATAGAGCAAGGGTGGATTTTTTGTATAAAAATAACCTGATTAAGCTATATTTATCTTATATCAAAAGTTGATATTAACGGAAATACAGGGTATCAAAGCTAGAAAGAAATTTTGATTTTTTTCGCATAACTGATGAGCAAGTTTCAATATAGACAAGAAATTTGGCATAGGGGGGGGTTTCTTTGGTCGAGACAATCTGATGTGCATACTCCACGCCTGTAACTCATGGGGGACCCAACCTGCGCTGCAATTTTAAAGTATCACAACTTGTTTATGCTTCCATGTACACTTTTTTATAAATAGATATACTTTTAATTATCTGCATTTTTTACGCAAAAAAAAGATATACCTTCTGAATGTTGGTACAATTATCCGTTTTCAAGATATTTGCCTTCAAAGTTTGCTGTACGTTTATTTTAAATTATGTAAGTGTGAATTTTCCGTAGTAGATTTTCAAATAAAAGAAATAAAACTCACTCTAAAATAGTTTATATCAAATATTACTCTACTGACATTATGATTACACAAATTTTTAAAATTTCTAAAGCAAATTTAAAGAAAATACCAAAAGAAAATTTATTTAAAAAAATAAATATGCGGGAAATGATCTATGTCATGTAAAGGGATTGTAAACAATTAAAAATTTGGCTGTCTCTTATTGAAATTCATGCCCAAATACCTGATTTGACCACCCAGACTATTAACATTTTCTTGTGAGGACTCAGAGATCATATCTCATATATCTGTGTCAGAAAATACATTATGTCTTAATTTTTTAAATTTTCTTTATTGAGATTTTCAAAATTTAGGTGACAATATTACCAGGTAGCTAAATATTTGACATAAGTTACTTTGAAAGCTGTCTTATTATTATTATTTTTTCAAACCTACTTTGAAAATTTAATATCTTAAGTAATGTAAAACAAAGGCAATTCAAACTTTAAAGACAAATAGCTTGGAAACAGTTGCTCGTATCAACTTTCATTTGCGTAAAAAATATGGGGAAATAGAACTACATATTTAAAATATTCGTAGATGTACAAAAAAGGATTATTTATAGTCACGCAGGATAGCGCAGGTAGCGCCCCTATCAGCTAGTAGTAATATGTTAGCAAATTAGAGTTTGTCGACTTAAGAAACCCCCTTGTTCCAAATTTTGGGCCTATATTACAATTTATTCAATAGTTATACGAAAAAATAGATTTTTTTCCAACTTTTACATCCTGCATCTCGGTTAATATCAACTTTGGGTATAAGGTAAATTTAGCTAAATCACATTACTTTTATACGAAAAATCTGCTCTCGCTCTGTGTACCATTACTTCCATCCTGTATAATTAAAAAGAGAAACTGAAAAAAAAAAGTTTAAAGCAGAAATAGGAATTCGGTCAATTAAATGTTCTGTAATAAAACAGTAGGAACGAGCTAAAAGTTAAAAATATTTACAACCACAATCATATAACGGTTTCGATCTTCCTTGGCCTCATCAGTATTAGTTGTAAACGCTTTCAACTTAAAGCTATGAGTCAGTCACATAAATACTTAACTGGCGCGGTCACCGTCGATTAAGCTGTAACCGATTTTCGACTATATCTTAAGAGTAACATTTTTGCTAGATGCTAATTAAAAAAATTATTGTCTGTAATTACAAGCAGAAGTACAATGTAAAAAGTTACAAAGGTCATTGCGTGAGGTAACCTTATGGATATGGATCAAAGCACATTTCATTTAATACTAGGACCCTCGGCGTAACATGCATTTAGATAATAATTATATTTGGAGTTCGAGGCAAACGTCATGCTGAGAAAAAATATTAAAATTACAATTAAAATTTTAAGAAAACCCAGCAAACATTGGACAACGGCCGAACAGCCGAATGCAGGATTGCCAGTACTAGCAAACCTGTAATAGTTCATTACTGATTGAATGCAGGATTTCCAGTACCGACAAAAGCTGGGGAATCTGTAATAGGTGATTACTGGTTAAATGCAGGATTACCAGCATTGGCAAAAGCTGGCAAACCTATAATGGTTCATTACTGGTTGAACGCAGGATTGCCAGTACTGGAAAACGTTTAATGTGTCATTACCGGTTGAATGCAGGATTACTAGTATTACCAAAAGCTGACGAACCTGTAATGCTTCATTATTGGTTCAATGCAGGATTGTCACTACCGGAAAAAGCTGGCGAACTTGTAACGGTTTATTTCTAGTGGGATGCAGGATTGCCATTGTTATTTAGTATTAGTGGCGGTTCTGACTGCGCTTTTTTGTCCGAAGAAGTGAAAGACTCACTTTACGCCCGCTTCTAAGGGGATAAAATCGCTTATTATATAAAGCAGTGCAAAACATATATATTGCACTACCTTATATAATAAGCGATTTTATTCCCTTTAAAACGGGAGTAGTGAGTCTTTTACTCCCTAAGACAAAAAAAATAAAATATTTTATTTTATATTTTCCTATATTTTAAATTGCCAACGATGTCGTAATATTAATAAATCAATACTCAATGTCACTTCTTGGAAATAAGCCCCAACCGCAATTAGGAGTAAAACCCATAAGGACATTTTTATTGAAAAGAGAGATGCACACAACAGAGACTATGACACACATTTCCATTTCAACAATGACTAGTTAGTAAACCTATAAATTATATTTTCGGAATATTTTAATTAAAATTTTTAAACTTTAATATTTTTTTCAGTAATTTTTATATCACATCCAACCACCGAATCCGTATCTCTTGTCGTTTTCGCGATGCCCATTACTGGCCTTCATTATCTTAGAAAAATGAATTTATGTGTACGACAACTATAAGTGTTGTAATTAGTATATTGTAAATTATATTTTATAATTATGCTATAATGTATGTTCAAACTGAACGGCACTTATTCAACACCATAACCCTTCACTATAACAGTACTGGCCGCCGATGCTCATACTTTAAAGCTATGAATTTTCTTACTGATTGTTGTTCAGGCGGTATTTAATCTGCGCCAAAATCTTGCATTGGCACAGCGCTGATTAAAAGGTACTCAGACGTCATTAACTTTCTAGTGCAGACTGAGAGTGGTAGCTGGTACTTATTCAGCGCTGGCAAAACCACGCTGAACCGGTGCTGACATGATTCTCTTTTGTGCGTTGAGCCTGCACAAGTTGCCAGCGCGTGAGCCAGTATCGCTGAGTCAGTACCGCTGTGCCGCTAGCCAGTGCAGGGCCAATGCTGGACCATTGCATAAATGTTTGCCGGAAAAGCTCAAAATCTAGGGGAAAAAAAAGGAAAAAAAGGGAAAAAAACGCTCAATTCTGAGGTTAAATATTAAAAGAGGAAATCTCTTCAAAGGGTAAAATTTCAAGTTTGAAGTTAAAAATAAAAAAAGTAAGAACAGAAACAAATTCGAAGTATGGAAAGAAAATAATTTTAAAAAAAACTCGAAATTTTGGAAAATAAGTCAACACTTTAAGCTTCAAAGCCAAACTCCGAGTCCACTTCTCTATCGAAACTTCAGGTTTAAAGTCGAAATTTTTAATAACAAAATATAAAAAATTAAATTACGAATTTTAGAGAAAAAACTTTCGACAAAAATGTCGAAACGAAACCAAGATCGAAATTATTAGTAATATATGTCATAGGCTTATAGTCAAATACGGTCTTTTATGAAAAGCCTAGGCATATCATGAAATGCTGGCATTTCCTGCCCGCCGATGCTTTTCATGAAGTGTCGCATTTATTTAGACTTATGTTGCAACAATCGGTTTTGAACAATATGTCACTTTTACGATTGCCGAACGTAACAAGAGGCGATGAAATGAAAATATTGTCGGTTATATATGTTATGTAGAAATAGATTTCTACAAAAAGTGGTCATTTTGGATCCAAAATCATGATTTCCACAAAAAAAATCAACAATAAACTTTATAGACTAGAAGTTTTCAGATTAAAATCAAAATTTCGAGAAAACTGTGGATATTTATTCAAAAAATTCTACCATTTTGGTTAAAATCGAAATAGACATGACATAAAGATCTATATAAAAAATATCGAAATTATAAATAGAAATTTTGGGAGAAAAAGTAAAAATTGCAAAGTTCTAAGAAAAGTCGTGATGTTTAAAAAATAAAGTCGAACTCTAAATGAGATTTAAATTAAAATTGCCATTTTTTAAAGGTTTGTATTTCCAGAAAAATGCACATAATGAATTTCAAGAAGAAAACCAAAATTTAAAAACGAAATCTAAAATTTGTAAAATATTTTTTCAAAATTCCGAATAATTTCAAAATTAGGAATGATTTCGAAATCAAAACGAAATTATTAGATAAAGTTAAATTTACAACATAACGTCTAAAATTCAAAATTTTTGTTTCAGAGTGTTACTCCAGATTTTTGAAGAAAAAAAATAAAAGTTTTGAACATCAAAATATTGAAAAAGTGTTTTCTGCAAAAGATCGATATGTTGCGTTTACAATCAGACCTTTAGGAAAAAAATATATCTGACTTAGTTAACTCGGAGTTTTAACAATAAAAACAGAAAATTTTCATTCATGAAACTAAGTAAACAATATAAAATAATAAAATAAAATTTAGATTTCAAATTGAAACTTAAAATTTAAAATTGGTAGGTATTTCTAAAAGGCAAATTTTCTAGAAAATCTCACACTTTAGTGGAAATAAGTCAGTCGGCATTCCGAAAATGAAAATAAGTTTTAAAAAATCAAAATTACCAGAAAAACTGCAAATTTCGAGGTTTCCATGTTTGCATGACATTTTTGAATTTTTTTTTTAAATTGCGGGATTAAAGAGGACCAACATTAAATGTCAATAAAAACACCAGGAATACAAAAAAATTGTTAGATGAAATATAAAAGTATAAAAAAGCAAAAGCGGTTATAGCAATTGAACTTCATCAAAACTTGGAAAAATAATAGTAAATAAAGAACTGAATAGCAATTAAAAAATTCTAAAATCGAACTACTTCAGCATTTTTCAATCACGAATAGATATCTAAAGCTAGATCTATAAGAAACAACAACTTCAAAGAATAATACTCCTTCCGTCTTCGAACTACATTGGATGTAGGTAACTTACATGTTCTTGAAGTGGTGTTCCGCTTTATAATTAAAAACATTAACCATAAGTTAGGTTTATCATTCCCTTTATCTTTAATCAAGAAAAATCAAAATCCTTATCTTGATTTTTCTTTTTTTTAAGACTCTTCTTGACTAGAAATTTTAAATAAATCAAGTTTTATTTAACCATTTTGGAGCCCGGTATTGAAAAATATTTAATGTTTTTAATTAAAAAAACTTGTTGACTACTATTTGAAAAACAAATCTGAGTTAAATGTTCTGTGATAAAATCATCCAAACTGCCGTATTGACAACCATCAATCATACACTCACCCTTCCTTGGCCTTATCTGTATGGTAGGGTTGCTGTAAATATTTCTACTTAATAGTAATAAATCAGCCACATAAATACTTGAGAGATTTTTAAACTGACTTTCAAATGTACCTTACGAGGAGCAATTACTTATATGCAAATTCAAGCTGAAACTGCCACGCTGGATATTAACTGAAAATATTTACAGCGCCGTACCATACTGATGAGGCCAAATTTGGTCGAAACAGGTAGGATGTAAATATTTTCAACTGAAGCACATCGACTGCTTTATCACAAAACCTTTAATTATCATTCTTTGTTAAGTTTAATACACCTAAACGCACTATGTAACATCCACAATACAAGATAGTTACTTAACTACTAGTGACTTTTGTAACTTCAGTTGGATCATACGTAACCTGGTTGTAACTTAAAATATTGCTTACCTACAAGAATATGTAAATAAATAATTGTATTCTTTAAGATTCTAGTCCGTTTCAAATAAACTGTGAGCTCCAATAATGGAAAATGTTCGCTGTTTCTAGTAGAAGTTAGTGAATATAAAAATTACCATAGGTTAGAGAATCTTTTTCATGAAAAACGAAAAATCCGAGCAAAGATTTTAACCTCTTTTCAATATCATTTAAATATTTCCATGAAAACAGCGACTGCTAAGTCAACTTGCACAATTTTATTGCATTTCCAAAAACTCCGTTCCGGCATTATTTCAATTTTTATTTCCCATACATTCCCGTCAAAATGACAGAAATTGTTCTAGCCTGTTTTTGTAGAGGATATCCAATATTTCGTTGCCTGAAGCAAGAAAGTTCACTTTAGGTTCATCTTTCGATGGAAAGTATTTTATAGCTAAAGGCACCTTATTCTCGCTTCATTGAATTCCTTTCGTTTTCCGTGCAAGGAAGCATTTCTGCTTAATATTTCACAGGGAACTAATGCAATATTTTTCTTAGAAAATTCGATAAATTGCCAACTGACGAAAAGACTGTTTTACGTTATTATGTTTCAAATAAATATTACCTTTTATTATAAATGCTCGATGTGGGCTTGCTTGCATCAAGAATTATGATTATTTTTAATGAAAAATTAATTAACATTAAATCTAAGTAAGCTGGTGATACGAATTTCACAATATTTCAAGTTTTTCACTTCATTCAAAAATAGGGTTTTACCTAGTGTCTGGTTTTCCACTTTATTAGATCAGTAATTATCAGTTTTTGTGCTATATAAACTTCGCTAGTAGGGCAAGATATTATTAATTATTATGGTTTTTTTCACACAATATTTCAGTAGGGCTATGAATTAGGAACATCGAGCCATCCACTTAGCAATGGTTAAAAATATTCATCATATTTTAATAAAATTTAAAATGTTGATCTGTGCGACCGATGATCGATCCAAAAACCTTTCACATAGGAGACTAACTTTCCCACCCCTAAGCTACCCCAGTCACCAATTTTAATTCCAGTTATATATCACGTACCCTGGTCTCAGTACCTCCTATAACTCGGTCATTCTTGACAAGACCATGATACTATTAATAAGTTATAGTGTCATGTGACAACACAGCCATCCCCAGCTGTCGTCCATCCACCGACATAATAGTAAACTGCTAAACACAACACACAAGCAGAAACTCTGTGTTATCAGATAGATCCATTATCTCGCTTCAAAACATTGTAGTACTCCCTTATGCAAATTAATATGGACAAGACAATTAGTCTACAAAAATAAGTTTTATTCATATAAAAATACATATAATTAAAAAAATCGGAAGAATTAATATTTAATATGAGCACCCTAAGCTTGCAGCAGCATGTTTATGAGTTTTCGCATATATTCCACCAATGATTAGCAGTTATCTTGAATTTTCCAATCTCGGTACCAAACTTGAATTAGCGACTCTATCAATTTGATTTTGGTTATGCAGCCCATCTTTCTGAGTTTCGTTTTTCAGATGAACCACAAATTCTCAATGGGGTTTAGATCTGTCTCGCCAATAAATTTTTTTCAAGCTTGAATGCATGGCAAGTTGCCAGATCTTGTTGAAGACAGCTCAAGGACCTTTGCATTTAGCAAAACCTTAATATATTTCTTACTATTCACCATATCTGTTATAGGTGCTAATGACATACGACCAAAAAAAGAGAAACAGCTCCAAAGCACTTGGTTTATGGTCTGTTTTACTATCTGCTGAAAATGAACTTGTGAAAGCTGTTCCCCGTCGGATCGGCGAACAAACTGGTGACGCATGCCTTATACAAAGAAATGGCTTTCTTCCGAAAATAACATCTTTTTCCTATAACCGTGTCCGTCCTTTGTATATTTGTGCCTAACACATTCACTTCTTCATCATCACAGCAGTCAATAATTGTTAATAGGTCTCCTAGCAAACAGCGTCGCACAGTTGAAGCATGTACCTTTTTCTGTAGGTCATCGCTGGTCTTGTTCGGGTTTATTTTACCGTTCCTTAACAGATAATCTTCTTTTTTGGTGGATTATCTTTTTCGGCCACATTTCCCATCTTTAAGAAAAAATTGATCCAGTTTCTTTATTGAGATTGATAAGCTTGTTCATTGCATTGTTGAAATACCGCACACTTCTACATTTGAGTCATTGTATTATACCTTATACTGGACTTCTATCGGGATATCCATTATTCAAACACACCCAAACAATCACTAAGAACTTAATTAATTAGCGTACACGTAGGCGTATTCATATTATGGAATTTTAACTGAATATCTCAAATGTATCACTAGAAAGTATAAACATACAATTATTTATACTAAATGTCTATGCTACGGATACGCTCACATGTAGGCTTTGAGGTGAGAATGACATTGAACTGAATTTGATAGCTCTCAGTAGTATTGCCATAAATAATTTTAAAACAAAATTAAAAAAAATGTTTTATACACATTAGCTTGAACAAAGGTGTGGAATTAAAAATGTTCATCTGCGTGACCGGGTCTATCACGTGAGAGCTAGCTCTCTAACCTCTATATTACTGCAAGTCACCACCTTTAATTATAATTATTATTATTAACATCAAGTACCCTACCCTCGTTACCTCCTATCATATGAAAAATTAAATAATATCTCGTATTAACCGAATAAAATATTCTAGATATCAATGTCAATTTAGAAGACTTTATTGTATGAAATATTCCATTTAACCCTGAAATACTACCTGGGGGACAGTTGTACCCCAGCCTTACTTGGTACTTCTGTAATTTTTTGACAACATTGGGGTTTCTGCTAATCTCTTATATGCCCATGTCAATTGATTTGCTGCAGCCGTTGCAGCGATAAATGTTTTTGTTTGAGGTAAAATCTCTGTTTGGGATGCAGGTGTACCCTTGGGTAGTATTAGTGTATTAGTTTTTAATTTTATCCAATCAGGTATGGTTAGGTGACTTCTCTTATTATATTAAATTTTACATATTTAAAGTGCTCATAGCGTTCAGCATGTCACATGGCTTTCCTAGACCACTTACTGAAATAAAAATTACGGAAATCATTCAAAATTAGCTTGATTTAGGTAAAGTCGATAAATTAGATATTGAGGATGCTTTCCAACTTTTTAGTTAGAGTTGGAGTTGATTCAAATATTCTTTGCAAAAGTCTTAGGGCTAAGATAACGAAAACACATCCTACAAAAGTATCTATTTGAACAATCTGACCATAGATCAGATAACACCGGTTATAGAACAACGCCTACAAATTCTTAGTTTATTTGTAGAACTCTTAGCCGTTATTGAAAGAATATTAAATTTGGAGCCAAAAATCAATATTTCAACACCTAAACTTTTATCGTCTGACAAATGTTTATTCTGCTCCAAAAAAAAAAGATTGCAATCGCGGATTTCATGTAAAAAATGTTATAAGTTCATAAGTTTACAACATCAAACCAAAGTTTGCCCTGAGCCGTCAAACTGACTCAAAATTGGTTACATTCATTTACTTTGAGTCCAGGTTTGTCAGAAGATATGTTTTTAGTGTATAACAAAAGTTAAAGGTTTATTTTATATGATTTTTTTTATTGAGGTACATCTATACCCCAGAGTAGTACAATAAGATATATTTAGATTGGTAGTGTTCTAAGGTTAGAAACCAACATAAGTCATATTTAAAGGATAATGTTTAGCAGGATAAACTAGAGCAAAAATAACGAATTCCTCCCCAAAATAAAAAAAGGGAGGATGTAATCAATTTATTTTTAAGACACAATTATTCTAATTAAAAAAGCAATTAAACTACGACCCTGGCTTCATTTATTTTTTCCGTTCTAGTGCAATTAACAAACCGTCCTTAACTTTTATCTGTAAAACGTCTTCTTATTTGTCTTTTAGTTAATTGCATTTGCGAGACCCAAAACAACGATAATGCTAAAGATCCTTTTCAGTTTTAATTTTAGATTTTTACTTCTCCCAATTTTGTTTGAATGATACTTCCAACACTATAAAAAATATTACATTTCAAATTGGTTCGTAAAAATAAGAAAAGTTTCGGATATTAATGCTCTTATAAAAATTAATCATACTCCTACTTGATAAAGCAATATGTATGAGAAGGAGATGCATAATACCTTTAGGTAATCTGTGGCGTAAAACATCAAACATTTCATAAGCTGTCAATGGATGTAATAAGCTTTTGATATAGAATAATACAATTTAATATTAATTACATTTTCCAATTTGAGTTGTGGTATGTGCTTTGATAATAGAATATGGGTCATTTAATAACGAAGCACTGAAATTCCATTGAGCAAAATTAACCACGGAATAAATTTTCCTTATCCTACTTAAAAATTGATACATGAAATGTGGACAAAATGTGGCCAGAATACACAAATCTAAAAAATAAAAGGAAACCAATATAAAGCTGAAATTTAAAGTACAGTAGTTTTTATTGGTATATTGATTGAACCAAATGCACATCCTGTAAAAAAATTAACCTTTCTTTTTATGGTAAGAGAATGAAGCAGTATAGGAAAAGTTCCGAATATGGGCCCCCATTTTGTTTTTTTTTTTTCTATATTATTTAAAACTTTTCCAATGTAAAAGAAAATAATAATATTAAATTAAGGTCATTGCCATTTTTTTTCTTAAAAAAGACGAAAATTATTTTCCAGCCTTTTTAAATTTCGATGCTTTAGGAAGATTCATTTTTTTCTAATATTTTTAGTGACACTCTTAGCCCACTTCCTCACATTGCTAATCCAAAATAAGTACAAAACTTACATATTCGTATGAATATGGCCCCATTCATATTATGACATTTCAAGGTGCCCATATTAGCAACACAACATTATTAGGAAACAAATACTCGAATTTATTTTTTGAATTTGGTATGGGCATTTCAATAGAAAAACAATAAATGTGATATAACTATTACCTATTTTGGTATTCTCTGTATCTTCTGTGCAAAGTATTGGTATTTCTATTCATGTTTTATTGACTTTTTCTTGGCCAGTTACTTCTTTCACAATTCCAAATGTTAAGGATTAACAATCTGTTATAGATTGCCCCAGGGAACGATTGCGTTGGATTTTTGCTTGTCAATCGGTGTTTGTGACTCAACATTGAAAAAACACTTAAAACTATCTAAGGGTGCGTACAGATTAGACATTTTATTCCGTATATTTCTCTTTCACATAAAAATATATCATTTGTAAACCATCCTGACAGAAGCTATCTGAGACTAATCACACAGCTGCGATAAATTACACGACATAAAATGTCGATACAAATTTCAGCCTGTGTCTGACATATCTTAGAAATTGTGGTCATCTACTTTCTCTCGAAATATTTCATGCCAATAACTATCGTATATTACTTATAATATTAAGATACTATTCCATATAAGTCATTTGCAAATTTAGTTCGACAAATTTTGATTGATTTTGAATACGTATTTTGGGGCCTGAAATTGCGCCGAGAAAGTAGGCGATTTTGGGACTTTGACTTTCATTCGCAAATTACGATATTGCATTTTCTATAATTTTGACTTAACGACAATGTGCTATGCAAGTGTGATGCGCGTGCACGCAAAATGCACGGCCAACTCGGATAGGCGTCCTTAGACCCCTCAGATGTGGAAAAAGTCAATCCCAGGTCCATAATAAACTTCTACAAGAGTTTGAATCTGGGAACTACATAGATCAGGGAATGCACAAAAGATCTCCTTAGGCGAGGTGCGGGGTGGACGAAAAAAAACACGAAATGACCCATATATAATCTAATCTAATGGCAATGGCAATTTTAACTTTAATTTTGAAATTTCGATTTCTCTATTGAAAAATTTTATTCTGTTTTCGAATAGTTATGGTATTAAAATTGTCGACTTATTACCTTGTATAATTAATGTTTTTCTTAAAAGTATTACTTTAAAATCGAAACTTCGACTGGGGAATTTTTTATTTTATTTTGTAAATTCTTCTTCCTCTTTTCAAAATTTTTTGTATAATTCTCATTTTCATAGTAGTGAACAATTTCAATAGTAATTCGTAGATTTAAGAAAATTTGTATTAATCTGCTTATTGGAATTTTAGATTTTTTTATTAAAATGTCCTACTTGTTTGCTTAAAAAACTCAATTTTTCTATTTTTTGAAGAAATTTTGGCTTTATTTGAAATTTCGAGTTATTAGATTTTTTTTTGTAAAATCTCAGTTTCCATACATTTGAATTTTTTTTCATAATTCTAGGTCTACACTATAAATTGTGTTATCAACCATGGCAACCGAGGGTACTCGCACAAGGTCAGCGATCTCAGGGGTCGAGTGCGACAGGAATGCTGAGGGAAAAAGTGGTTGCAATGAACCGAAAAGCGGCGGCTGGGTTGAGGCATTCATTCGGGGTGATTCATGGGAGACGTATGGGCGCGGCTAGCTAACGTTAACATTGATGGTTAAATGTTTAGATTTTACTTTGTCTTTTCAAATGTTACAGTTTGATATTTTTGTAATAAACGGTTGTTTACAATTATTTTTTTTTCTAAAATTAAGTGTAAACGTGAACACCTTGTTGTAATTTTAATATAAAAGTTATCATTATTTTTTTATTTTAACCTTATTCTTAAAATATTGCATTTTTATCCAAAATTTGGAGTACTTTGAATTATAAATTTTAAACTACTTCATTTGTAAAGTTCCTGATTATGGCCTAGCCTCCAGGAGAAGAATTAAGGGTATGTGACAAGTCCAGAAGCACAGAGGGCAACAGAGCAAAAGTGTTTTGGATACTACAAACTATAGATTCAGAATGAATATAAAGATCTCGGTGACTTCTCTTTTTGTTTGTTAAGGATATAGCGTTTTCTCATATTTTCATAGAATACAAATATTCACGGGCCCTACACCTTTGAGATGCGCAGGGTCTGGAGCAAACTTAATCCGCCCCTGACTGATTCCATATTTCATTAGAAAAAAATAATTTAGAACGGCCAAATTCTTATACCATAGGCACGCAGGCGGCTGAACATTTACGAACTCTCCTGCACACCAGACAATTTAATAGCGAGGAATTTAAATGTAGTAATTTAAAAGGCAACACATTTCCAAGTTCCGAGAAAGAATTTGCAGGCAGATACTTCCAAATTCCAAGAAATTTTAGACATCTACATTTACCGCGTCATCTTGTACACCTTATCCAATTATGTTCGTAAAGTAATTCAAGTAAAAGCATTCTCTTTGTAGGATTATTTTTCAAAGCTACATCATTACTGCATATTTCGAGAACGCCTAGTAAAATATTCGCGTCAACGTAATTGCAATATTCATTTATTCTCCAGGGCTCAATCGACTGAAGGTGAAATAAAATAACATACCTTTCTGTTTATCCTTATGTGGTGTTTGCACAAGCCTTAGGTAACAACAGATAATCCTCTTTGCGCCAGCTTCTTACCTGAGACCTGCGGTAGTTTCTCTGCGGTTCTATATAAACAAGAAGCATCGTAAAACTAAAAACGGCTTCTCGTATGTAAATAAGAGCCAAGGGGAAATATCAATTCACTTGGTGAGAACAGAACAAGGTATCCCCATTTACAACAGCATGTTATATCGTGTGTAGCAGACTTATGGTAGGCTAATTCCCCATTAATTTTCGATGTCTTACGATAGACCTTTACAATCTCATAGCTCCGTTATTTTTTATCTTAGCAAAAAATTTATAATAACTATTTTTATTTTAAAAACATTTTTCATAAAAACGTAAAATATACAGGTGGTTTCATTTAGAAAATTGTAACTTTGTAATAAAACTCAAAAACATGATGTTCAATTGTTTTTTGGTATCACCATAATAATCAGAGTGAAAAAACCACAGCAGGCTGCTAATGTAAGCGAATTTATAATTTTAATAATAAGAAAGTTAGCAATAGTGCGGAGTTCATTTTGAACACCTTAGATATGATACGGCTAAAATGAATACTTGGTTAGTTTTGAAACTAACCAGTTAGTTTGCAAACATACTAAATTAGCTGCGTTTTTAAAGAACTCAGCCATTTTCATCAAAATAGTGGATGCTAAATTGGGAGTTTAGAAACTACCTGGTTAGTATGCAAACTAATTATTTGCTTTGGTTTATTTACACATTTTATGTGATTGTTTTGACATTAACCAAATATTTTGTTAACTTATACTAACAGTTCGTACTATTAGCTAATACGGTTACTGCAATCGTTTTAGTTGGCCAAAATAGCAAGTTTACTGGTTAGTTCATAAACTAACTAAACGGATAAGCAATAACTGGAAACTAGAATCTCAAGTAGCAGGAGTGAGGTTATATGTAAGTTAGTTAAGAATTATTTCGTTTATATTCAAACATTGCTGTCAATTGAAACTGTGAAAGATATGGAAAGTAAATTTCGAGCAACATTTGAATATACTTCAGTATCAAGAAGTAATCAAGATTACGTTAAATTCCAATGTAGCAAAAGGTATAACAAGAAATGTAAATGCGTCAGCTCTAGATACGGCTATCAGCTGTCCTAATTTGGGTGGAATATTTTCGATTTTTTCATTATTTGTCCTGTGTTCTGTCTAACTTGCAAATATTTCTGGTTTTTGACAGTTGAAGCTCCATGGCCGTCGGAACTAAATTTACAATTTTTAAAAGTTTCCGATTTCTTGGAAGGCGATAATCGTGCGGCATTTTTTTACTGGATTTATTTATTCATTTATTAGTGTACCCCTTGCTTTAATTTGAAAACTCGACAATTCTATTCGACATTAAAATACAACAAACAGTAAATGCCTCTAAAGCAAAGAATATAATTACTTGTGTGTTGTTTCTGTAATAAATTGGAATATTTAGAATGAGCATTTGTCTTACATTTATAATGAAATTAAATTAGCTCGTGAATTTGCCTATTTAAAATACCAAAGTACTCATATTAATAGAAACTAAAATAAATTTGGTAAATTTTCATTTAGTATCAAAACTAGCCACTATTATATTAAACTTACTCAAAATCCCGATTTTAACCATAATGAGTCGATAGTTTGCATATCGACTAGCTAAATTCTAAACTATCAACTGATTATCTGCTATGACTGGAAACGACTGATTTCTTTAGAATAAGAGCTTCGTTAGTTATTTTGAAAACAAACTGGTTATTTTCAAAACTAACCAAGTATCCTTTTTAGCCGTAACATATACAAAAAAAGAAGGTTGTAAAGTTGAATATATTTTATCTTCATTAATAAACAAAAAATGGGGGACTGTACCATGAGTCTGTTGCACCCAATATATAATCATATCGTGGCATTACTGTTCTGACCCACATATTAAAAAAATTTTACTATTTCAAATCTTCAAGTAATAACATTGTTTTTAACTATTTTGCTAATTGGAAATTCGGACTGTTCAAAATTCCCAATCAAGTGGAGAAAAGATAGGTCAACATTAAGCTTACTAATTGAATTTCAACTCATCATCCTATTGTTCATTTTGAATTACATATACGAGAATTTGATGTAGATTCATATTTTATACTACCCCATAAGGTTACTATTAAATATCAAACAACTGACGTTACATTCCTGTGTAGTCATCATTTTTGATGAAGGCAAATGCAGACATTTTCCGAGCGAAAAGTCATTTTCTACAATGCGCTATTTATTCATTGAATAAAAAATGATCCGTTATGCCTTCTGCGAATTACAAGCAGGGGTTGCAGGGAGTTATATAAAATCCGGTCATGTTCGTGTTCGCTTCATCTCTTGCTTTATCCGAAGCTCTCGTTTATCTGCAGAGTTTGAAAGGACCTACTAATCCACTAAAATGGAACTTCAAAGGAAACATTTAATTCTAAACTACTCGCATTAATTAATTGCGATGTATGTAATGGATAGAAGATTGGCTTATCTTTTTGTAACAGTTACAACATCAAATAGTGATTTTAGCAATAACTTTTACCAGTTATATGTTTAATATTTTCTAGAATTAAACTGTCGGAAATGTTCAAGTACGAAAGTAAACATGATAGATATCGACATCGTTAGGCTTTTAGAGAAATATCAATTTCAATGATCACTAGAGAGCGGTTTATATGCACATCTTTTTTAACAAAATATGCGCATAATATATGCAGGTTTTCAACAAAATATGCATGGTAATTACAATTATATAATTATGTTTATGAAGACACAAAACACTTTTAAAACAATTTTATTTACAAATAAGGCAATTGCAACTAAGTGAGCTCTCTAATTAATTGAAGAAAAAACTAATAAGAACTGATTAAAAAACGGTCCTTTAGCGCTTAAATAACGTTTGAGAGTCTGATAATTTACATAATAAATCAAACGTAGAATTTCTAGAAGAATCCAAAATAAACACAAAAAAAATACAGTCACAAGTTCAAGTAAAGACTGAAATACAGAACTTGTCCCCTGAAACCAAGAAAGAATATAAAACACAACAAAAGTTTCTCTAACGCTTTTCGACAGCCAAGTTGTCATCTTCAGAGAGAAACTGTTTTTTCTCTGAAGATGACAGCTTGGCTGTCGAAACGCCTTAGAGCAACCTTTCATGTGTTTTTTAATCTTTAGTTTTTGAAGATAACCAAGGACCAGTCCGTTCCACCAAACTTATGGCTCCCCGGTCTACCAAACGGAATCTCTACTTTAAGGTAAATACTAAAATTAGATTAATATCTGCTGACATCTACTTCCTTAAAACATGCCGGAAAAATAAAGTTTTTCCAAATTTTTTGTGGAAATTTTGAGCATTTACATAACCCTCCATGTTCTTTTAAATAAGGATGAAAACACTAATAAAATCATCAAAATAAGTTTTTACAAGAAAAGTTGTTTCAGTTAATTTTAGCTACCTCATAGAAATGTCAAAAGAGTCTAAGGATGTATTCTAGTAATTTCGCTCAAAAATATTGATCAAACTAAATCAAAAACTGAAAATTTAATTCCTACGTAAAGGAAGCAATTTATTCATGTCCGTCACTGTCTAATATAATATGACCATTTTATATGAGCCAATGTTTAACATTTACTTAATTACAATGTCTTTAGTTTGGTATGACGATGGGTTCACCGTTATCCCATTTATGGCTAATATTTTTTTTGAAGAACTGGAGAAAGTCATACTGAACTATAGTCAAAGACCACTTGTCTGGTGGCGATATGTAGATGATGTGTTTGCCATCTGGCCTCATTCAATAGATACTATAAATCCATTTTTAAACTACATAAACGAACAAGAACAAACGATAAAATTTACCTTGGAAATTGAATTAGTTAATAAACTACCCTTCCTCGATGTGTTAATTGAGAGGGGCCAAAATGGGATATACACATCTGTTTATAGGAAACCAACAAACACAAATAGATACCTAAATTGCACATCAAGTCACAGTAAAAATATAAAAATAGGTGTAATAACTTCTCTAATTGACAGAGCTAAAAATATCAGCACTAGTTCTGAAATATATAATGAAGAAAAAATTAATATTACATCAATATTACAAAAAAATGGGTATCAAAAAGATTTTGTGGAAAAAGTTATAAACTGAAGAGAAACAGGATCACACAATCATAATCATAGCATCATAAACACATCACCCATCCAAGATCAAAAAACCTTGATTATTCCATACATACCAGCTCTCTCGGATAAAATCAAATGAATAAGCCAAAAATTCAATATACGTACAGCATTCAAAACACAAAATACTCTAAGATCATTACTAGTAAATACAAAACCAAAAAATGAAACACAACATACCAAAAATTGTATTTATAAATTAACCTGCGAATGCAACAAAATTTAAATAGGTCAAACATCCAGACCTACGTGAATTCGTATTAACGAACATAAAAATTAGCTAAGTAAGGGAGATTTTTCAAAATCGAAAATTTACGAACACTCTTTTCAATACGATCACAGAATTCAGTGGATTATTGGCAAAGAAACACATTATAAAAAAAGGAAAATTAAAGAAGCAGCTTTAATTTTACTAAATGGAGATAACTGTGTCGCAAATTGTTCGATTGATATTAACGGTATGTGGCTGCCATTGTTAAAACGAGAAAAACAACTGGGTCGCCTTAGAATCACCTAGAGAATAACCTAATAAACTGTCAGAATTACTTTCTGACAGCTTACACAAATTTGTAAAGGAATAAATTTGAATTGATTTTCTGACGACGTGCAGAGAAAAACACTGCCCGAAAGTTAAAAATTTTAAATAATCTTGTGGTTATGTATTTTTTACGTCGTTTAAATTTTAATATAGTTTTAAGTGTTTTTCAGTGTTGAGTTCCAAACAGCGATTGACAAACCAAGATCCAACGCAATCGCTGTTTGCGGCAATCTATAATAGATTGCCATTCCCTAATAGAAGGTACTGAAATTTAGGATTGTGAAAGGAGTGACCGGCGAAGAAAAAGCCAATAAAACTGCATACAAATATGAATACTTCGCAAAGAAATTACACAGAATATCTTACAATGTCTTTGTTAAATTGGCAAAATAACGTCCTTCTCCCGATATAACTCGAGATGTAGTCGAAATCACGTTTTTGTAATCGATACTCGAATACTTTTTTGCATGCATTACAGTATGATGAATGACAAAACGCAAGTGTTAGAATTGCAGGATAAGAAATCCGAGTATGTACTAGTAATAAGCTGTTTATTTTAAAACATTTATATTGTTGGTTAATTGCATTTAAGCAGTCTGAGAACTGGACCTCCAATAGCCGGCGCCATAATTATAACAATCTTACAGTGGCTCATTGGCAAAAATTTTACCTGTGAAGTCTTCAATTTCAAAAAATAATTACTTTAGGTAATATCTTATTTTAGTACTGAACTTTACTCCTTTTTTGCCAAATGCAAAAAAATATGTCGAAATATGCGAAGTTATTAGAAATATGCCAGCATCTCAAAAATATGCAAAATATGCACGCAAATGCAAGTTGCTTTTAATCCGTTCTCTACTAATCATACACGTCGCAGTGTCACAATTCCTCATCTATTAATCTTAACTATTTTTAACAGGGATGAGTGGCCCATGAGGTAGATAACAATATTAAACTGTTAGGAGTAGTAAGTAGAAATTCTATGTGAAATGCCTCTGAAATCTTTGCCATCCATAAAGCTGAAGACAGTCTCATGATAATAACCGATATTTTCCAAACAAATAAAGATAGGGAAAAACTTTTTTTATAAAAGTTGTTTATGATAATTTGGTCTTTCGATTGACGCAAAAAAATATGTACGAAAACGGGAAAAATAATGTCAGTGATTTCTTAGCCTCAAGATCACAACCTTTGAGAAGGTCACATTATGTAACGGATAATCTTAAAATGATCTTATAAAAGAATACGCTTTCAATTATTAAATTACTACCACCGTTTCTCTGCATTTGAGGGTCAGAATCGGTTCTGGATCACCGTGTACAGGATGACCGAAACTCGATGTCTCAGCTCTATTATAAGACAAGGAACAGCGATATAAGAAATCTGAAAAAAGGTTCTTAAATTGGATTGAACAAGGTCCACTTTAGGTCAAATTTGCATATTTTTCAAGATCTGGAAACCAAAGTAATGACGTTATTGAACTTTTTTTTCCAAATACCTACCTGTATTTTTGCATATTCAAAAAGAACAAGTTTCTATTAGCAAATTTTGTTAACAAAAAATTTTTTTATATTTTTTGGCTAAAAAGTTATAAGCAATTTTATTGTAAAAATAAATATTACCAAAAATTCGTAATTACTACGATTTAAACAAGTAGCCTTTGGAAATGCAGTAGATCAAAAACCAAAGTATAGGGGTATTTGTCAATAATTGAACTAATGGTTGACAAACATTTTTTGTTGCCACTTTGAAAAACGTTCACATAAATTATATACAGGGTGAGTCAGAAAGAAAGGGCCAACGCTAAACTGGAGATACTAGACACCAAAATATTACGATTGAGCTCAACATGCCTTTTACCAATGTGGCTGGTTTAGAAGATACAAGGCCTTCAAAGTTTAAAATTTATTCTAAAAATGTTTAATAATTGAGAAAGTTTTGGTGCTATTAATTTAATATTTGGGAATTTTATTTTTTTTTTTTTTTTGGTGTGGGAATTACGAATTTTGAATTTATATTGACGTTGATCCCAGAGGACGCTAGTTTCACATAATCATTTACCTAAATTAAAACATATTTTTTTATCTGTTGAGGTATACTTAAAACAAGTAGACAATATGAAAGAACGATGAATTTTACAAAGAAAGGCTATTCTTGTTTAAGTCGTCTAAAGCCAACGGTTTTTAAGATATTTTCGTTTAAAAGTTTTAATGTATTTTTTATAATTTTTTAATATTAAATTTACAGCACCAAAACCTTCTCAATTATTGGGAAGTTTCAAAATAAAATTTAAACTTTGAAGGCCCTCTATCTCTTAAACCAGTCACATTAGTATAAGGCATGTTGAGCTCAATCGTAATATTTTAATGTCTAGTATCTCCAGTTTTGTATTGGCCCATTCTTTCTGATTCACCCTGTATTATTTATTAGTTTATGGGGAACCCTAGAAGAGCAGGAAAATACTCCCTGAGGTACACCGAACATATTATTCCAAAGTTAAAAAATATTTAATAGATTTGTCTCCAAACACTGTTTGATTAAATCGTACCAATTGCGAATTTTTAATAATAAATTTTTTACAATAAATTTGCTTATAACTTTTGAACGGAGAAAGATACAAAATTTTTTTGTTTACAAAATTTGTTTAGAAAAATTAGTTATTTTTAAATGTGGAAAATATAGGTATATTTCTGGAGAAAAAAAATCAATGACGTCATTACTTTGGTTTCCAAATCTGGAAAAATATGCAGATTTAGCTTAAAATTTACCTTATTCAATCCAGGGTAAGAATCTCTTTTCAGATTTCTTACATCGTCTTTGCTTTTCTTATAATAGCGCCGAGACTTTGAGTTTTGCTCACCCTGTACAACACATCTACTAAAAATACAATATTATTGCATTCTGTGAAAATATGTGACTTAAATTATTATATCATATTAAAAAATTATAATCGTAGCACTTATGCCGGCAAATCATATTAACATTGCTCATTGCTTCTCATTACAGCTGAAGGTTTGGCCCAACGAACAGAAGCTTTTTAATTTTCTGCTTGCCAGCTTGCTGTTTCTAAACAGCAGAACGAGATTGTCGATAACGTGGACGACCCTTTGGTAAAGAGGATTGTTCGTTAAACACATAGATACAAAGTTAATTAATATAGTAGTTGTTTGTTTAGCAAGTGCATTTATAAATGGATATTCACGGGGTTATTCTCGTTTAATATGAGAGTTACAGCTTCCGATTTAACATCCGATATAAGTGAGCTCTGTATTACCAAATTAGCTCAGATAAGTGCAAATTTACATTGTGTTTAATATAAACTTTTGGAACTATATATTGTTGTCAGTATAACCTCAATCAAGTTACAGATCATAGTAGGTACTTATTTGTTAATATAATTTATGTCTCTTTGAGTAAATCGCACAACATAAAGCAAACAACTTCGAGATAAATTCGACAGGGTATACAAATATTTAATTACATATGCCTTTTCCCATTAAAAATGAGTTAAAAATAAAATATTTTAACCTAATCAGCTATTCATATTTTTCATGGTGAACTCTTATTGACCGGAAATATTATGTTTATTAATTTTATTTAACATTTCTTCGACCCAGTTTGGAAATATTTAAATTTATTTAAAACGTCCCCTCATGGCAGTTGACAAAATAAGAGGTTAGTTTATTTTATATAGAATAGGAAAAATAAAAATAGAAGACCAAAATTAGATATGAAAAAAATTTTGTTTTTTTGATAAATTATGAAAATATAAAAATATAAAAAATACATAAAAAAAGTGTGTAGCATATTTTAAAAACTGTTTGGAATATTGTCAACAAACAATAAACATTTAAATATTTCCAAACTGGGCCGAAGAAATGTTAAATAAAATTAATAAACAGCTATCCATAGTTACAAACACTTCGCGCAAAAATATAGCATGTTAAATAAACGCAGGCTTCTAGCTGTAACTTTCCTCTGTAAGGCAGCAGCATAACATGTATCATATTCTTCAGGATGAAACAATAATTTAGTAACTTACTCATTTCACAAAGGCAGTGTAAAATATTTGTTCAGGTTTTCATACACAAAATTGTCATTCATAATTTGTTCAATTTGTTGAAGATGTGATAAAATTTCTAACAGAAAGACCAGAAAGTCCTAAATGAAATAAATCACATCATATGAGACTTTGGTTCTGGGAAAATTACTGGGTGACGAGGTTGGAAAAGGGTTGGATTCAATAAATTAAATTCTAAACGGAATCGAAGGCACGTCTAACGAATAAAAGGGCGTTATTCTGCGAAAGGTTTCTGCAATTGTCATATGATGAGCCTCCAGAAGCTCAGCTGGCTAAGTAATTTCATGGGGATTAAAGAGACATACATACCCTCTCGAATTGAACCTTTTAAATTTTATATTTCATCTAAAGTGTGACACTCCGTTACCCAGATTCACTCGACGCTAGCCTGGCCCGACGTAGCTTTTCCTAGAATTGAAATTGCCGCCAAATTGCCTCCTTAATTCTATTTTATATCGTTATTAAAGTTGTAATGACTATTACAGTTTGTGTCTTTAAAGTGCATACTAGTGACAAGGGGATCAAGTGAATTTCCGAAATATCATTAAATATTTTCTAGATTCTTACTACACAGGAGTTTTTATTGATTTTTTATACCGCTCTTGAAACTAAGTTTATTTAGATGTTATTATTTATTGTAGATAGAAAAGCAACATGTAACTCATGACAAGAATATGAAAATTTTATAAAATGTTTAGAATATCAAAATTGCCCTAAGTGATATGTAAAGAAGTTGGTAAAGGTGGGCAATAATGAGTTGCGTAACGCAGCTCATGTGAATTGAGCAACCATATGTATAGTACAAAGTTTTGCTAATAATTCGATTTGCGATTTATTAAGAAATTAACTTTGTTCAAAAATTGTCGACTGTTTTAATTTGATGGGTTTTAACCTACCGTGTAGGTTAACACTGATCAATTATTTTTTTTATTCTTCTACATTTTTGGTGTTCTGTTGCTTTTAAA
Source organism: Dastarcus helophoroides (assembly GCA_028583605.1). Lineage (NCBI taxonomy): Eukaryota > Metazoa > Arthropoda > Insecta > Coleoptera > Bothrideridae > Dastarcus > Dastarcus helophoroides. The sequence continues at coordinate 3,165,916 of CM053335.1, forward strand.
TATTGCTGTTTAATAACTTTTAGTTAAATTGATGTGCCCTATCTATTCCGACTATGAAAAATGTGTGGCCAGCTATATTGGTTTTTTATTTTAGATTATATTTATGTGGTCGATATTCCCCGGCGTTCCCCTAATTGTAAGTGTTAGCTGCCTTATTCCTTGACATAACGGCATAAGGTTTTAAAGCACAGAAGTTAGCCATCTGATCCCTATTGCAGAACATTATCGAGATCATCTATATCTATATCTGGTGCATCTGGTGTTATCTGAGGCAGCGATGTACATAATGATTTGTAGGAGAAAAAGTGTGATATCAGACTACTATCATCACAATCATCAAATATCGCTGCGTATTAAACTGAAGATTTCAGTTAGAGATCGTTTATATACAAAAATTAACGACAAGCCAAAGATTCCTCTTATTTATAAAACTAGATATCAAATGAAAAAAACCCGAAGGAATTCCATAAGAAGTTAATTTGCCGAGAGGAAACTGTATCAAAGGCTTTTAAGAAATCTATAAGTGCTAAGAGTTCTAGTTTATCACTGGTTCTATTTATTTGTTCAAAAAAACAAATGATAATTCTCAAACTGGAAACAAATTAGGTGGCATTTCATTCTTCCAGATGAAATCGATTAGTTAAAATTTTAATATACATTGCCTAACAAAGCGTTATGATGCTATCACGTAATGCTAAAATATCTAACCTAATAGAATAGAACAGCACCATTAGCGTATATTACAGAAATTCAGACATATGCCGCTTAACATATTTCTATGGTAAAATGATTTAATGTTGGGTAAACTACCAGAGGGTATTTGAGAATTCGTCATTTAAACATATGAGAATATAATGTGAAGTATTTTAGAAAACAAAAACGTGGGCTAATGGAAACAAACATTTGCTGTTTGGGATCTACTTGTGCTAGCGGACCTACGTAAGCGTATGAAAATGTATTTTGTATCAAGCTTTGCCAACCAACACGTAAACATTGTCCTAGAATGTATCAGATAGCAGTTATATGAATGTGCTTTCAAACATGCGAAGTGGATTTTATACCGCCTTTGTAACTAATAATAAATCATCGTAAGAATACGTAAATAGTAAAGACATATATGTAACAATATTGTCATGCAATCAGACGCTAGGAAAAGTAAGGCTTATAAACCATTTTGGTAGGCAGCAATTTTTTGTTAATTTTTATGAGCCAGAAAAGAAATAAATTAACACGCTATATCTTTATCTTCAGTAGGTATTACAGAAAATTAATCAAATCTGTATTTTAGAAAAAAGTTGAACAACACCCTGCCACAGAAGTACAGCTCAATTATTGGTTAGGTCATCCTTTCCGTACAGCTTAACCTAATCTGTATCTTTCTTCTTTAAATGACCTTGGTATTACCTTTAATGGATTTGCCAGTTAAAAAAGCCCCTATTTAACAAAACTACAATAAATTACTCTTAAATCTGACCTTAAACTGATATTTAAAATATATATTTGATGGGTAGAACTCTATTTTCATCAAATAAACTATATATGAGATATACAAATATTTTTATTCATAGAAATTGTACATTTTCCAACTCTGCCATGAAACGCAACTGTCAGCCAATCCGCCAATTTACTCTGTGCTATCATTAGTTAAACAATACATCTAATATACTGACAAAAAACACATTCTATGTTCGACATAATTTGACACAATTCTGATGGAAAGAGAATAATCCAGACCAAACTCTTAAAAAGAAAAGAGGGTTTCATGGCATTCCATTAAAAATGTTTTTGGCTATCGAAACAGCTTATTGATGGAAAAATATATCAAAAATGTATGTATTACTCAAGTACTTCATATGTGGTGGAGTCGGTGGAATTTGCACTGTTCTGGTAGGTCACCCATTAGATACCATAAAAGTGAGACTGCAAACAATGCCGAAGCCAAAACCAGGGGAAATTCCCAAATATAAGGGGGCTTTGGACTGCTTCAAACAGACTGTAGCCAGAGAGGGCTTTCTAGGCCTGTATAAAGGCATGGGTGCTCCTTTGGTAGCAATAGCACCAATTTTCGCAATGTCTTTTATGGGATATGGAATGGGTTTAAAAATGTTGGGCACGCCCGGACAACCTTACTCATACCTGGATTATTTTGCTGCAGGCTCATTTTCTGCAATTTTTACGACCAGCTTAATGGCACCTGGCGAAAGAATCAAGACACTGCTGCAGATACAAGAAGGTGGGCCAAAGATTTACGATGGACCTCTCGATGCCATTAAAAAGCTATATAAACAAGGCGGGATCAGAAGTATATATAGGGGTACTGCAGCAACTTTAGCACGTGATATTCCAGCAGGTGGAGCCTATTTTTTTACATATGAAGCTATTCGAAGGTACATAACTGAAAATGGAAAGTATAATGCTAGTATTTTGGGTACGATATGTGCAGGTGGTTTTGCCGGTGTGGCAAACTGGCTGGTGGGAATGCCGCCTGATGTTTTAAAAAGCAGATTACAAGCTGCGCCCGAGGGAACTTACCCTAGGGGAATGAGAGATGTTTTCGTAGAACTAATGAAAAACGAAGGCCCAGGAGCTCTCTACAGAGGTTTAGTACCCGTTTTGATGAGAGCCTTTCCTGCCAATGGGGCTTGCTTTGTTGGTTTTGAAGGAGCAAGAAGATTTCTAGATTACGTAGATTACTTGATATAAAGTATATTTGTAAGTATTACTTAATATATGTTTAAATTTTAATTAACTCTTTTCTTTATTCTTTAAGTTAGGTCATTATCTCCAATAATGTCAAATAATACATCAATTTAGCATAACAAGGTTACTTTAGTGTTCTCGCCAAAGAATAAGAAAAATTACCTAATCTGAACAGCAAATGTAACAAATTTGATTGAAAATTCGGTAAGTGGTTAAAATATTTGATGATCACACGCGAATTTATTATCAGTTATTTGAAAATTAGGCAAGTTTGATAAATTCATGAATAGCAATAAAGAATTTACAAAAGGAAGATCCGAAAGATACTAAGAGAAATAATGATAAATAGTTAATAATTAACAAAGAAATGTAACATAATTACATAACGATTTTAACTGAAATAGACTTGAATAACTCAAACCGAAATTTCTAGTGCAAAGTTCCTGAGATATGTCGAGTTTTGTATAATTTTGCCACATTTTAGGGTCGTTTTTGTATTTTTTTCTCTACAGGTGGGTGAGAATCAAACCCATATTTTTTTAGTGAAATAATATTTTGTTTTGTAACACTTCATTGAAAAGATTGTCCTAAAATGTGGGAGACTTCAAACAAAAACCTCAGAGAAAAAAATATAAAAAAATGATAGAAAAAATGTAAAGCTTAGATCAAAAATTATAGCAAAGCTTTGGGTCTAAAATATTGGCCACAAGCTGCATTCTTACTATTTTTTGACATCCGCTGTTACAAATGAACGTTAAATAAGCAGATTTGTAAAGCGAAAGGTGGTAGATAATTGAAATTCAGAATTAGATGCAATAAAAAGCGAAAGTACGTTTAATTAATTGGTAGATTAAATATCAAATTAAAACCAAGCTTTATTTCCAACTAATTACAACACAGTTAGATGAATCCTATTATCGCAATAAACTAATGGAATAAGTTTAGTCTAAATGTATATGTCTGTTTATAAAACCACGACGTGAAAAACACTAACACTAGGATACAGGGTGTAGCAGTGAAAAGCTCCTTTTTTAAAGCTGGTTAGGGTCAAGGGTGAAAACGGAAATGTAGAAAGGAATAGCTGTCACGTTCTGCGCAGTAGGAAGATTAGTTAAAATATAGCGTTGGACGGGAGAACAAAGGAGGTTTTTCTGTCAAAGCGTTTTTCCCCAACATGCTGGAAACCTTTTTGATTCCATGATTTCGGCGATTTCCGGCTTATGACAGTAGTTTCTTCTAATAATAGGAAGGAACTAGCCACACGGCAGAAATATCAATCAATTTCTTAAGAACCCGAAATGAAATTCGGGCCATCACACCAGCAATACTGTGACAAGTTAGTGAACATTTTCGTAATAGACTCGAAACATGTTTGGAAAATCAATGGTCATAATTTACTAGACAATCCGTATTTAATTAAAAATAAAAATTCTCACTTTCTAATAATTTTTTTTGCAAAAATAATTTAATTCATTCGCATTTCACATAATATGGAATAAAATAAAGCAAAAAAAATTAATGATATAGTTTAGTTTTTAAAAACGTCTGTACAAAAATGGATTTTTTAAATTTAGAAATAAAGTTATTGTTAATAACAACCTTTAGTCGCAATCAACAAATAAACCACCAATCACACTTGAGTAATTGATATTCCCCACCATTTATATTAATAAATTTAGTTTCCAACTGATTCGCAACAGTGACGAATAACGCATTTCTAATCGAGAATACTGCTGAACAATATGGTGTTAGGAATATTGATGGAGAATAGAGCTTTTTTCCTTTTTTTTCTGCAATTATAAACTTACTTATTATTTACCAGCAATATTGAGAAAATTCCACTTATATCGAATAGTGCCATTATTAAAAACTAACATTAAATCGTCTGGAAGTTCTGGAGCAATTTTAGGACCCTTGTCATAGGCAGGACTTTATTTGACGGAAGACATGGATTCCTAAAGGACTTCGCGTTATATATTAAATTTCGAGATTCCAACGTCTCATCCGCCTAGGAAGATTAAATCAGCGTGCTATCGATCCAATTGAATTTGCGATAGTTTCCCAATATTTACAACAAATTTCTATCGCAAAGCAGAAATTCCAAAGTAATTTTATGTTTAAATTAAAATAAAGCTGGTCTAAAGCAGAATTAAGAGAGATGATAACTTGGCTATTGCAACGCGTTAGAGCAACTGTTGTTGTGTTTTTAATTCTTCTTGGTTTTAGGGAATAAGTTTGTGTATCAATTTTTTAAGATAACCAAGGACCAGTCCCTTCCGCCAATGTTTGTTGCAAATGCAAACGAGACCTACAAAGAATGAAATGGTCTGATGATTTCTTAATCGGTAACAAACTCACGATGAATAAAGAAGCACAGATTAAACTTCATTTTAAACCTTGTAAGAGTGCCATTGCCAATTACGATATGGACGTCTTCAATCATGTCAGCAATGTGACGACGAGAATACTAAGTCCAAAGTATTAGTTGGACAAGAGGAAAACCATTACTATATTTCCAGTTTAAAAAAAGCATTGCAGTGCGTCATCCTTTAATCATACTTTAAATTTAATGCTCAAAGCTTTTTAAAATTTATTCTTAATCTAAGTTTTGAATTCGTGCGACATTGGCGATATGTAATAAAGTTGGTGTTGAAAAACAAATATTTCAATGTCGTTCATGACACCCAGAAGGGAACGAAAAGCTTTTTGGTGTGAATTGAAAAAATAGCTTCCAAAATATTTTGATATTTTCTACGACAATATTATTTAAAATATTACCACATATCGACCCTGGGGGAATTTTTTAAATGAATTTCTAGAAAATTGTGGAATAACAAATATCTTTCCCTAATCAGTACTTACAAAATTCATGTTTGTACATACATCGTTTGAGCAACTTCAGGAAATATCCTTAAAATATTTCAGTTGACTCAATTTTCACTTAAAATGATTGAAACCTAAGGTAATTTAAAAAATGAAAACTTTAAAAATATTCCATTCATGATCTAAAAGCATTAAAATGGGCAGCAAAATTCTCTTGTTCGAAAGCGGTTTGTTTCAAACTCAACCGAATCTCATTGAAATCTTTACAAAACGAATCACCACATTTTTATCTGTCTCTCGCCAAGTTTCAAACTATTGAAACTTGGAAGTCTGGGACTCTTGGCGAGGACAAACATAGTTTCCCCATGTTTAACTTCTGGTCTACGAGCACTCGACAGAAACTCCACTTTCCAGAGCACTTACACATTTGTTAAGAGCATCTGCTATTTGTCTCTTTGCTACTTGCCGTTTACCTACTTTCAATAGTTACGTGTTCTGTAGAACAAACACTTCCAAATATGCTAAACGAAACATGAAATGATGACATTGGCCTAATACGTACTTTGCTTGGAAAATATTGTCATGAGAAAAACACTCGAATCGGAGGTTTATGTTTGAACTATTGAATTTGATCAATATTGAATTGAGTCAACTTGATGTTCCAACAAATAAAAATAGGAGTTTTTAGTCTAAAGTGACAAAGTTGCTCTAGCTTCTAAACATATAACTTCTTAATAAAGGCATTGACTGCCGTGAACATAAAATCTACTTACCTGTAGCTTACAAAGTTGAGTATATATAGAAAGCATTCAACTCACCTGTAACAAAAAACAACATTTAGAGTCAATTTGTAGAGAATAGGGATAAATATTCAGTCATGAAATATAACAGTTTATTAAGTAGTACTATTTTTTAAAAAAAGTCGATTTAATATTTTTAAAAAGGCACTTTTCATAACTATTAAACTGTATTGACGATAAATATAACAAGAAATATTTCGACGAATATTTGACATGGTCGGGACAGGTTTTACTTTTCAGTAGTTTGCTTAGCTCTTGCACAAAACTTAACCTATAGAATGGGTCGTTTAAACTCTCCGAGATAAAAAAAACATATCACTTATTTTCGGAAAGTAGCCAGACGTTTTTTCACACACCTAAGTAAATATCAGCATTTCGATGTTATATTTTTCTCGCAAGTTTTTGAATTAAAAGTTAAGCTCCAAATATGTAGGGTTGTTTTCATGCAGCAATATGTCGAGACCACATCGCGAGTGATATTTTTACTGCGTGTAAATTCCATATGGCGAAAATATAAATTTGGAACTTTTACAAAAAAAAAAAAGGAATCAGGGCACTAAAATCGCAGCAGTATTGACAAACAAATATGACCTTCATTTCAAAATATCGACCCTTATCTCAAGATTTCTATACTCAAACCCAACTTTTTAGGAACATACAAATTGACATTACTGTCAAGACTATACATTTGAAGAAAAAGCCTTACATTACCAAATAATATTAAAATTCTGATTTCAGTTTCGCTATTTTGACTTTAAAATTGAAGATTTAAGAAACTTATGAAACTTCTAAACCATAAATTCTGTTACTTTTTTAAAGGTTTAATTGAAATGTCGAAATTTTGAAAAATAAGTTATATTTGGAAATTTCTAATTTGGCTCGAAATTTCGACTTTAAATTCAAAATTTCATTTTTTTTCGAAATTTCGACTTTAATCCAGAAATTTCGACTTTTTTTTTGAAATTTCGACTTTTTTCTCGAAATGTTGAATTTTTTTCTCAAATTTCGATTTTTTTTCTCGAAATTTTGACTTTTTCACGAAATGTAGTTTTTTGTTCAATTTTCGGCTTTTTTCTTAAATCTCGACTTTTTTCTCGAAATTTTGACCTTAATATAGAAATTTTGACATTTTTCTCGAAATTTCCACTTTAAACTGAAAATTTTGCCTTTTTTTTGAATTTCGATTTTATTTTCTGCAAATTTCAACTTTTTCTCGAAATTTCGACTTTTTCACAAATTTGGACTTTTTTTCTCAAAATTTCGAGACTTTCCTCAAATTTCGCCTTTTTTCTCGAAATATTTCGAAATTTCGACGTTTTTCTTAAATTTCGACTTTTTTCTCAAAATTTCGTTTTTCTTTCTCACTTTTCGAAATTTTTTTCAAAAATCGATTTTTCTTCGAAGTTTTGACCATAATATCGAAATTTCGACTTTTTTTCTCGAATTTCGATTTTTTTTGTCTCGAAATTTCGACTGCTTTCTCGAAATTTCGACTTATGTTTTTCCCAAATTTCTACTCTTTTCTCGAAATTTCTTTTTCTTTTTCTCAATTTTCGACTTTTTTCTCAAATATCGACTTTTTTTTCGAAATGTTGACCTTAATATCGAAATTTCGACTTTAAACTCAAAATTTCGCCTTTTTTTCGAAATTTGGAGTTTTTTCTCGAATTTCGACTTTATTTTTTCGAAATTTTGACTTTTTTTTCAAATTTCGACTTTTTTCCCAAAATTTCAACGTTTTCTCGAAATTTCGTCTCTTTTCTCAAATTTCGACTTATTTCTCCAAATATTTCGAAATTTCGATTTTTTTCTCGAAATTTCGACATTTTTCTCACATTTCGACTTTTTTCTCAAAGTTTCATTTTTTTCTCAATTTTCGTCTTTTTTCTCAAATATCGACTTTTTTTTGAAATTTTGACCTTAATATCGAAATTTCGACTTTCTACTCAAAATTTCGCCTTTTATTCGAAATTACGACTTTTTTTCGAATTTTGACTTTATTTTCTAGAAATTTCGACTTTTTTTCTCGAAATTTCGACTTTTTTTTCGAAATTTCGACTTTTTTCTTAAATTTCGACTTTTTTTCTTGAAATTTCAACTTTTTCTTGAAATTTTGACTCTTTTCCCAAATTTCGACTTTTTTTCGAAATATTTCGAAATTTCGACTTTTTTCTCGAAATTTCTTTTTTTTCTCAATTTTCGACTTCTTTCTCAAATATTGACTTTTTGTGGAAACTTTGACCGTAATATCAAAATGTTGACTTTAAACTTAAAATTTGGCTTTTTCTTCGAAATTTGGACTTTTTTCTCAAAATTTCAAATTACGTATTTCTCAAATTTCGTCTTTTTCTCGAAATATTTCGAAATTTCGACTTTTTTCTCGAAATTTCGTTTTTTTTTCTCAATTTTCGACTTCCTTCTTAAATATCGACTTTTTTTTGAAACTTTGATCTTAATATAGAAATTTTGACTTTAAACTTAAAATTTGGCCTTTTTCTCCAAATTTTGGACTTTTTTTCTCAAAATTTCAAATTAAGTATTTCTCATATTTCGACTTTTTTTCTCGAAATTTCGACCTTAATAAATTTCGACTTTTTTCTCAAATTTCGACTTTTTTCTCGAAATTTCAACTGTTTCACGAAATTGGGACTCTTTTCTAAATTTCGAATTTTTTCTCGAAATATTTCGAAATTTCGACTTTTTTCTCAAAATTTCGACCTTTTTCTCAAATTTCGACTTTTTTCTTGAAATTTCGTTTTTTTTTCTCAACTTTCGACTTTTTTCTCAAATTTTTGGAAATGCTCAGTTTACAATCGAGATCTCGAAGTGTTAAAAATTGCTGCTTCATTATTTTAAGGTTTCATAAAAAGAATGAGTTTTTTGCTTCAAATTTAGAATTCAAATATTTTGGCTACTTTTTAAATTGTAGTTTGAAAACTTGGGACTTCTTTTAAAATAACAATTAATTAAAGGTTTCATTTTTAAAATTTCGACTTTCTTTAACAATTTATAGCTTTTTTAAAGTTCGAATATGAAAATTTCAACGTTTTTCAATATCTGGATTCATTCCAATCTTTTTTTGAAAATTTTGATTTTCTCTAAATTTTTTTCCAAAATTCAGACTATTAACTTATTTTTTTTAAATTATGATACTTCCAAAATTTTTTTTCTTTGAAAATTTCTACTTTTTTAAAAATATCGCGTTTTTTAAAACCTAGACTTTTCAAAATGTTACCTTTTTTATAAGTTTTGACATCTTTAAAAATTTTGACAGTATTTTAAAGTTTCGATTTCTTGAAAAGTTCGATATTTTTTAAAAACATTTTTGACAATATCGGGTTTTTGATAAGTTTAATTTTTCCAAATTTTTATTTTATTACAAATTTTAGACTTTCATAAAAAGTTGGCCTTCATTCCAAATTTTGAACTTGAAAAGTTCGACTTTCTTTAAAACTTCAGCTTTTTTAAAAAATTTTATTTTTTTGTCTGCTTCGTTTTTTTTCAGGTTCAATTTTTTAAAAATTTCCTTTTTCTTGAAAATTTCGGCCTTTGATAATTTAACAATTTTTGAAACCTAACATATTTTTAAAGCTATCAATTATCTTTTAAAAATTCAGCTTTTGTTTTTAAAATTCAATTTTTAATCTTTTTGGAATTAAAACATTTCGTCTTCAAATTTTCTACATTTACTACTTTTTAAATTTCGACTTTTTTATTCTCGACATTTGTTGAAAATGTCGATTTTTTTTTGAAATGTTCGACAAAATTATGTCTTTTGGAAAAAATTGGAATTTTTTGGAAAGTTTCAGGATTTTAAAATCTCCTTTTTTCAAAATTTGGACAGGTTTTTATAATTTCGACTTATTTTTATAAATCCTATAGTACTTTAGAAATGTTCGCTTTTTTCAAAATTTTCACTTTTTAAAAAATGTCCACTATATTTTGTTAAAATTTCGAAATTTTTCCAAAAACTCGACCATTTTATAGTTTAAGGCTTGTTTTTAAAATCACCACGACGTTTTTCAAATTTCCGAATTTTTGTGTAAATTTAGATCTTCTTTTAAATTTTCGACATTTTGCAAAATTCAACTTTCGATTTTCGTTGAAAAATATTTGTAGTATTAACATCTTTGTACCATTATTTTTTTCAACGCATCACGGTTAAGATGAGCTTCTTCCTTACTTGTAATTTTAACTTAATTTTTTCGACAAATGAACTACCCAGGAAAAATATCATATTGTAACACACTGTAATTATAAAATTTGAATTAGTGATTGTCTAGTATAAGGAACTCTCTGGAGCCATTTCCGTATGAACCATCATCAGATGTTTCCGCAAGCGAGAATCTTATATGTAGGGAGGTCCGTTCTAGAAAACCGGAATGGTATAAATACTGATAGTTAAGTGAATCACAATTGTAGTGTTCCGAAATAAGTTTGGAAATAAAGTGTTACAATTTACGAAGTTTTAATTTTCGAACCGATAACACGCAACAATATTATCTTTGTAACCACCGTCTAGATTTTGCGAATATATTGTAATAAGCAAAGAAGTGTATTGACACTATACATTATAAGCATCATTATGAAAAGATCATTAAACCTTAAAAATCAGCAAAAATCACCGCAGTTATCTAGAGTTGTACATTTTTATCTCTAAGACTATAAGACTCTAAGTGGATGAGGAATTGTGTCAGCCAAAAATAACCCAGCAACTAATTTAAAAAATGCGACAAAACTATTTCATTTTAATTTTTCAATAATTAAACAATCTATTCAACGCTTATATATTTTATGTCCATTTTTTAGAAGTAACACAAGCAAAAGTGATACGTATTCAATGAACTTGGACACTGACAAACAAGATCTAACCATCACTTATGTTACTTTAAGTTTTTATCAAAATTTATTTTAAAGCAAAAATATTGGTACTTGAATTTTCATTAATTTTGTTCATAAAGAACGAAAATATCCTCAAGAGCTACCGAACACCCATAAGTTCATAAATGGATGTTAAAAAAATCATGTAACACTAGTCGAAATGGAGTCGATACCGTGACATATTTTAAAGCAATTGGGAGACTAAACATGTAGCATTGTTCGCGTTTTGCTGATTTATTGGAAGGTAAACAATGTGGTTTTCATACATCGGTAAATTAAAGCTTAAATTTTAAATGTTCCCAATGAAATTTTGCACATTTATCACTTTACGTAAAGCAATGTATAATAAATTAAAGCCTCGTATTTCTTGTAAATTAAAATCCATTAAACTGCATACGGAGTGGACCAGTGAAAACAAACCCGCGAATGTATCTTAAATATCAGAGGACCTTCTTGGAGAAAAGATGAAATACGTTGACATTATATTTGTGAGAGAAACAACTTTTACTAATTTCCCAAATAAAAAGTGTCAAGTAATCCGTCATCAAAAACGGTTTTTTAATCTATATGTACTCATGGAGTGTCATTAGATTTAATCCCAGTACGGGGTCACCAATAGTCATATCATTATTATTATTGTTAATATATTCTTTGAAATGTACATTTTCTGCTCTATGCACTAAAATTTTTACCTACTCTTTTTTTCTCATTTTAATTTTTCATTCAAAAAATATTTTTAACCCGTTTTTATTACTTGCTTTGTTTGAAAATAAACTCAATCAACATTTAACAACAATAATTTTAAAAAAATAATATTTCTTTGCACAATCAGTTGAACTGTAGATTTAACTGTAACCCGCATAATATCATATAAACTAACTTTTTTCTAAAATCGAGGTTATGTAGAATGTCAATTTCCGAATAACTGAAACAGCTTTTAAAATTGCTTGCGCTCTTAACTGTCTTTTTGTGACCGTTTGTCAGCAGAAGTAAACTTTACCTACAGCTGACAGATGTATTGCATCACAAAAAAGGAAATAAACTAGCGCGACACGAGCGCTGTTGGAAAACTCGCCATTTTAACTAGTTTTCTGATTTATTTTTAACTGTATATGTTTCCGGAGTTCAAATAGAGCTTAGAGGTTTAGAACCATAAATAAACCTGTCATAGGCGGCTTATAAATGCTTCCTTCGCTAATAAATTTGAAATTTTCCTTAGCTCCATCTAAGCGGAAACCTAAACGTGCTATAACTGAATTTTCTTTGGCGGCAATATTACGAAACGGCAATAGCCGTCACAACTATGGAGCGCCGGCATATCAAAAGTTAAAGGGAAGATTTATTTGCTCTATTCTGTAAAACTCTGGACGGGCTGAAATGCAAGAAATTTCAATAAAACCGAGCCAGTTTAATCGCCTACAAATGCTCTATTAAAAATTCAAAGCTAGAGTAATTGCTACGTTATAAATTTTTACGAGACTTAAATGTCTCGCGTTAAGCTGGTTTATAAAAATTATAAAGCAACAAGATTATACCCAATATAGGATACTCGTTGCGCCCATTTTAAGAGCTTCATCTGTATTACACAATAAAGGAGGATGACAAAAGAGACCGCATTGTTTAGTGAAATATTCCAGGTCTCCAGCAAATTTCCTGTTTTATTTTATACATATTTACGCCTTCTCTTTAATTTTTAATTCTAAATTCAGAAGTGTTACGTTAGGTTAGTTAAGGAGACATTATCGAAATAATTAAAGGCAAAATTATTGACTCTCAAATAAATCATTGAAGTGAACTTTTCGATACATTTCTCTTTTTATACCCCTTTATTTCCTTTAAAATATATCAAAGTTTACAAAAAGTTATGTGAGGTTTGTGATAAATTAACTTAAATTGATGACGAGGAAGTAAACAAATCGAATTGTCATTAATGTAGCTGTACCAAAGATTGCAGAGGAAATCGCACATAAAAATTGAAAATCATTAGGCGAAACTCTTCGCCTCTGGTATGGTGGACATACTGAGTTACCGTGCTCTTCTATTTAAACTTTCTTATCCTTTGTGCCAAATTTTCAATTCAGAAGAGTTTCGCCTCTGGTATGGTGGACATACTGAGTTACAGTTGTCTGATGTTTTGAAATTGGCCTCTTTTTTCATTTTTCATTTTTGTATATTTCCTTCTATTTACTTTCTTTGTTTCTGAAGAAGCCCCCTACGATGGTGGGCGAAATGTCGAACACTTTTAATAGTTCTTTGACACGTTCAAATCCCGGAAGAAGTATATCTTGCACTGATTCTGACCGTGAAGTCTTCGTTTTCATTTAATCAGCCATTGACTTCACACGAATTCAAAGAGATCCACTTGCAATATGAAACATAATATTCACAATATGCATATCAAAAACAAGGACTATCACTATCAAAAACTTGTTAAGATTTTAAACTCCACAAATGGAATATCGGCAAAAAGTCATATCGGACTCTTGGGGTATTTTGAATTGTCGTAATTTAGTTCAATTTCATTTGACATTAGCAGAAAAAACCAGGCATCTTTTCCGGCGCTTGGGTCGGAACCGTTGTATGTGGCAGTACGCTGCCTTTTTCATTGTTAATGTGAACAATCTTCCGCTAAATTGGGCATGTCTTGTGGCCGCCACCTTAACATCCGAAGGTTATATTGAGTAAGTGATTAATTTTGTGAACACTGGATATGGGATAACCCACGAAAACGACGATCCCTTGGGAGCTTTAATCCTCCACGTGTGGGACCGAATTCTATCCCAAGTATGCTCACATGGTTATTCACCGCTTATCTGTAGAGCTGATGCCTATTTTTTGATATTTTATTTAGGCCCTTTTGGATACGACCTTTCTGTTTTTGTTGAACCCTAACTTTCCTTTTATGGAGTGTCATTCTTCCTTCCAAAGTATTATCTTCTGATCCTATGGTATGATGGTATGCGTTTCGACCTATCTCGACACCTCAATCGTTGCTCTTGACTGTCTGAAGATGTGAGAAAATGTCACTTCCAGAACTAATATAATTACATTGCTGAATTTAGAATCTTATTTCGTGTTAGTTTCGGTTTTATTAACATATATCGACTATAGTTATAATCTTAGAGTTTGCAGTTTTTTGTGGTTAAGATTTCCCGTTTCAAATTGTTTAGTTCATTCTTATTGCCCATACTTTGCAGCCCGGGGGCAGATGACATCTGGCAAAAATTGGTGTTTTGTTTAAACGCCAGTAAGCCATCAACGGCGGACTTTCCATTTTTTATCTTTTAGTTTCGCGTATTTTATATTCTTGAAGATTTTGCTTAAGTAATGTTTTGTATTTTTACAATTAAATATTTAAAAAATGTTTAAGTAATTTAGTAATATTTATTTTTCGCTGTAAGATTCTCTTAAGGGAAACAAGGAGCACTTTTTCACCTTTTCTCGATTTATATTTATAGTAAACATATTCCTTAGTTTTAAAAAAATTTAACTTTGAAATATTATGAACTTATAAAATCATTATAAAATATGTTACCGATTGATTGCCTGGTATTACGATATGGAAATTTAAATTATGCAAGTTAGAATGCGATGTATAACATGCTAGGGTTGGCCAGTACACCATTTTGGTCTGCTATACCGTGTAAAGAACAAACACATTATTAGAATTCCGTAAGAAAAGATAAAGATGGGTAAATTTTAGATTGTTTCAATATCTTTCATTATAGCTCCACAGATGCTCTTATCAAATCATGACCACGCATTCAGCTGCAAACTGCAGACCGGCCGATATTCTGGCTAGATACTGCTTCGATACCTTATCTGAGATTGATAAGAGAGTGTCTCATTAAATAGGAAATACATCTTTAGTTATTAATTGTTTCTATCGTCTGCATATTCTGAAAATAAGTGGGAAGATAATTGCACACTTCATACTGGTATTACTACTTTTTTCTCTATATTTGGATCCTAAATTCTACCACAAAGTTTTGACTTAATTTTGAAATTTGGATTTTCTATTCAAAATTCAACTTCTTGTGTGTAGACTTTTTTCGCAATCTGATTTTATTTTTTAACATTTCTACACTTTATCATGAAACTTCCCCTTTATTTATGAATTTGAACATTAAATTGGAGAATCTAATTTATTCTGGAAACTTAAGACTTAAAATTCGAAAGCTCAAATTTAAGGACGAAATTTTTTAAAGAATTTCCAAAACAAAATTAAAATTTCCAACAGGTGAGCGGCCAGACGATGTTTTATGTAGATTTAGTTAGGTCAATGGAGAAGTAATGCACATCGGTGCCAGGTAGCATGTGTGCTGCACATGTAGCCTTATCATTCTCCCAATAATAATAAGATATGAAGCGATTTATCACTTTCATAATGAAGGAGATACTCATAAATGAATTGCAATTTGACATCTATGACGATTTAGTTTCTCTTTCCCTTCTCCATCACACCAGAGTTTGCTTTGTCGCTCTTAGTTATAAGGCAGACCGAAATAGTATGCTGGCTAACTCGGTAGATATTGCATTTCTTTTCTTGCAGAGTGTTATTTGAGTTTTATTTAGTAAACCGAGAAACCCAAGACCAGCTTATTTTTGAAGTTAACTTAGGTCATTAAATATGCCGCAATTAAAGTGATTTTTTCTTGCCTTTTAGCCATTGTGTTATTGGTATTGATAGCGTCCCCTTCATTTCAGTAGTCTGAATTATTTTTTTGTTGTTGGTGACTTTCCTTCAGGAAATTAATCCTAATTGAAATCTACCTGGTGTCCCTATTTATTATAAGTTGTTACTCTAACCGTCGTACCGTTTATTAGCGAACATTGCTCATCTAAATAAAAGAAGTAGGGACTTAGGAAAATTTTAGTTGGGCAGTTTTCTGTATCATTAGGTATATTTTTGTTATCACATAGGGTTGGCGGCAGTTATGAACTTCACAGGGGTAGATCAATTTCCAGCCTGGAATAATAAGAGTCTCTTGCTCACTTCCAACGCTAGCCGGTGTTAGTAGAGAAATTTTTAGTACTTTTGGCACTTGGAATTCTTTTCTAATTTTCAATTATCATTGCCTACATCTCTCTACTGGGTGAAATTGCGGTAACAAACTAATGAATGCAACTGAAAAACGTCATCAAAAAAGAATCATCTAAGAGGAATGATCAACATTGGCAACTCTTAAAGTAATGTTAATTCATCATGACATCACCAGACCACCTGTATTTTTGGTAGTACGTGGAAGATTTGTAGAACTTGGTTGGAAAATAATCCACCGATAAATGTAAGTTTGCATCAACATATCATCGATTCATTCAAAGTTTACAAAATGCTCTGAAAGTAAGACACTTCATAATGATGACATAAAATGTCACTTTAATCAATATTTTTGTGAAAAAAAAAACAAACTTTGTTCGACTGTGACGTTCTGATCTTTCATAAAGATGGAAAAACATTATCGAGCAAAATGGAATTTTGCAATTAAATGTTATTTCTTGAATAACAAATTTTAAACTTTATTTTGCATCGAAAAACCGAAATCATCTTCTAACCAACTTAATACATTCATGAAAAGCATTTTAAAAGCAAAAACTCCAAACTGAAATTATTGCTTCCTCAGATGTATAAATAACAGCTGCTAAAAGTAAAGCAACGTAAGATCAGCAAAACTGTTTGGGCTTAGTGCACAAATTTTCCCCTTGATAGTTTTTACTTGACAACTAGTTGACTAACATTTCAGATATCGCCATCTTTCATATACAAAACCCAAACTTACCCAATCATGCTTTTATTTCTGAAAACCCCAATTCTGTTCTATGTCAGTTTATTGTTTTAAGCAAAGTACACAAGACGAAAGTTTGGATGTAAGTCAAAAGTTTCAAACTGCTCGACTTCGCCGAAAAAATGCGGTTTGCTTGATCCTCTAAGTTTTATTATATTCCTGTTTGCAATTAGTGAAGTTTGGAGACTAGAATCGAATACAAACTTACAACTAGCTTATTCAAATTTTGTTAGGTATTTAACATGTATTTAAACTATAACTTTCAATTTATACTTTTTTAAACTTGAGCAGACATGGAACTTCAAAATGTGTCTGCACGATGCGGTGGCCCAAAATATTTTAATGAGTTTTTTTGGAAAAAAAGAATGGAAGTTTACAAAAATTAAATCATAATAAACCAATAATTATTTAAAAGCTTGCAAATGCACAAATTTTTAAATGCTATTTAAAAGTGATTTCACAGATCCATAGGTAGGCGCTGTACTTAGAAAATACAATAGGTGCCTTTACAATTAACAGTCTTTTCACGCGATGTCATGGCGCGCCAAGCACGCGTTCCAAGCGATACAACGCGAATGCAACGTTCTAGTTGAGAACAATCTTATATCTCGAGTAAATCTTACATAATTTTTAAAAAATCTTTTCCCAAGTGACAATTTTGCACTTACACCCACCTTTTTTCGCGCGCGATTTGAACGGCGCGCGAGAAACCTGCCGAAAGAATGTAAGTGTAAAGGCCCCTATAAACTAATCTTTGTAATTTTTGTGTATACTTGCCTACGAACATTTGTCAAATTCAATTCAGAGTATGCCATTTTGACGAGATCTATCAAAATCGAAACCAGTCTATGGCAACTTGGGTCAAAAATTTTCTCAAATTAAATCATAAATTCCTGACAGCTTATCTTAATAACAACGCTTATGCAGTCTCCTAAGTTTCAAATTGATGGATGATGTGACTAAAGTTTTAAGGAAACGTTAATCTAAAGTTGTAGTTGGAGATGCTTATCCCGCTAGTTGACAGAATGTGCCACAGAATTAGACACACTACACATATCAGGTCGCCAAGGAATTTAGAAACTGCTAAAACTTCACTAAAATATCTGCATCCAACTAAATGCAAACAGAACATTTATTCGAAAACTGTTTTGGTAATTTCAGCAGGATCAAGCTATTAATAAACCTATTTCACCCTAATGTTGTATACTTGACTAAAAACTGTCATTCGTCATTTGTAGTTTACGTGCCAGACAGGCTTCGTTAAACAGTGGTAACATGTGATGTACAGCCTACGGTAGAACTTCACTGAATCATAAAAATGTGTCAGGGATAAATGCAGTGCAGATGCAACCGGTTATTACCCATATTTTGCCGCATTATTACAGTTATATTTCTTTTCGACAAAGGACTTGTGTAGATGCTAAATTATACTAAACTCTTTTAAAATATCAAGCTATACGTACAGCCTTTTAAATATAAATACTACATTGTTGGTAAAATTTGCTTTAAATAATTAGATAATGAAATGATATTGGAATCGCGTTCAAAATTTAGATCTATTTTAGTGAATATACTTTTGATCGTTTTTTCTCAATAATAAAGTTTGCGGATAAAGTATGGAAAATGTGATCCAGGTTAGAAATGGTTTTCACGGTGTAGTGAGACCTAAACGTAATGATATTTTTTGCTGCCTCATTAACTCCAGTAAAGGGTGTAAACAATTTTTCTTAACAACACAATATTAATGATTCATCCGAGCGTCGTCTGGAAAACAAACAATTTGGGAGATAAGTGAATTTATTTTGTTGGCGGCTAATTGCATCTAATCTTAGATGCTCTATTAAGTGGTAATTTCGCAATAAATTGTTTCATCCCGAGAGACAAAGGTGCCGTGTTAATTTGATTTTAAAAGTAATAAATTTAGTAGATTAAACTTCCTTACAGCAAGTTTTGCATTCATAATGTTTACTCGAGGATAGAAAGGTATCTGTGTAAAGATATAATGTTAATGCGCCAGCTAGGAAATTACTACTACTCTAACATGGCCAGTGATTCCCTAATACAATGACCTGAGTTGAAAGAGAGAAATTAGGGTAACCAGACCAAAATGAGAAGGCTTACCGGGGTTACTCGTTTACATAATTATTGCAGCTTAAAAGGACTTCGTAAATCAATAAATGTATGTTAATTTCTAAGTGTCTAAGATGTGTACCGGGTGGCCAACTAAGAGAGGACGCCGGCTATATCTTAGCAACGAATCATCCCACACCGTTGAGAAAAAAAAAATTAATAAGTAAAGTGGCCCTGAAAAATCGCTGGAAAATATTTTCGAGGTTCTAATACGACCGCTAGGTAGCGCAATAAGTAGAGCTAAATAGAAAATTAGGATTTTCTCGAAATTTTTCTTAATTAAGGTATACGGAAAATACATGCACTGTAATCCTAAATTAATTTTAATTTGTTTTTGTTTTACACTTTTTGTTCTATCTCTAAAATCAAAGTGATGGGGAGAGATCGAAAAAATTTTTTTAAATACCATTTATTTCAGTTAACCTTTATAATATTTAACAAATTTAGTCTCTATAAAAATAGTTTTATTTAGTCTATGGAAGGCACTTTCATATGTTTTTATTTTAAAATTATTGTCGATGCTACAGCGCGTTATAAAAAATGGTAACAAATTTCGCCATTTTTCTAAAAAAAAATTAAATAGAATGATATGTTAATTTTGATATTTTAAAATAGAGAATTGAAAGCCCTAGACATCAGTGAAAACCTCAACACGATATTTTTTGTCTAACCGGAGATATTGGTAAATAAAATTTCAGTAACGTAAAATCTTGATGACGTTGTTAACCATTTAGAATAGGAAATCAGAGTATGTTTAGAATTTGTCTTACATAATATAACAATAAGTAATTAACGTACCCACTATATTCTAATAGTATCAACAGTGAATAATGTAAGAAATTAATCCAAGAAACAAATTAATGTTCAAAAAAATAACAAAAAAGACAATGCATTACATTAAAAATGTTGTATTAATATCGTCTATTGATTGGAGCCCTAGATGTTCAAACCAACTGCAGTCCATCATTTTCATGCAGTGAATCCTCTGACGAATGAACAACACTGCAATTTCAACTTTACTTTCAACTTCACTCTAAATAGTGTTTCTTATTCTTTCGATCATGTCATCTCTTTTGTAAGCTTGTTGGCAGAAACAAGGTCTTTTATTCGCCTGACAAATAAAAATCAAGGCAAGTCAGATCTGGGCACCTGGTTGGCTAAGAAAAATGACTTCCGCTTCCTATCTACCTTCCACGTGTGCCTAATTTCGAATGGTGGTTCAGCACTTTCCCAAGTCATAAGCGATTGTTCTAGTCCTTAAATGAAGATTTAATTTCACGTACTCTAAAACATTTATAATATTTTGCTCGATGCGATCTCTCCGTTATCTTCTAAACACAGGAACATGCACATTTACCATGGCGCGTATGCGATGTATCAGTCGAAGGAAAACACTTTTACTTTGATTACGTTTTTCGGGATGCTGTACGCGTAGATTAAGCAGCATTAGTTGCATTTCCATGCATTCGAAATAAATGGTTAGCATGTCAAATGCTTCTTCATTTCTTTAAAACTTTAATTTTATAAAGAAATATAAAAGCGGAAATGCCAGTTAAAAGAGCAGATAGTAAACACAATTGCAACCTTAAAAATTTGCTGTTTTTTATTTTATTTTCGCAGTTAACTTTTTCCAAGGGCCTCTTTACCAGTTTTGTAGGCAAATTATGTGATAATTCATAACTTAAACTTTGTTTGCCAATATCTTCGGTTAACAAAAGATATCGAGTTGCAGTATTTACTGATATTTAGAGCTTCCAATTCACCATTCTAAGATATTAAAATTAACATATCATTCTATTTATTTTTTTTACAAAACGGCGAAATTTGTTACCATTTTATATAAGTTTCAGCGTAGTCGCACGTCGGTTTTTGATGTCTACTACGGAGGATAACGTGACAAAAATCCACGATCTCGTATTGGCAGACCACCGATTGAAGGTACGCGAGATAGCTGAGACAGTAGGCATCTTAAAAGACCGTGTGGGTCATATCCTGCATAAAATTTTGGGCATGAGAAAGATGTCGGCGCGATGGGTGCCGCGTTTGCTCACTCCGGACATCAAGCGTAACCGTGAGACCACTTCAGAGCAGTGTTTGAGGGTGTTTAAGCGCAATCCGAAGGAGTTACTGCATCGTTTCGTGACTGTCGACAAAAAATGGATCCACTGGCACATGCCAGAGACCAAGGAACAGTCGAAACAGTGGACTTCACCCGGTGAACGTGCTCCGAAGAAGGCGAAGACTGTCCTTTCGGCCGGAAAGGTGATGGCCACCGTTTTCTGGAATTCACAAGGTGTGATCTATGTACTACTATGTCTGTACTATGGCGAATTATTGGGCCGATTCGACGCCGCAGAAAAAACGGGCCCATTTGACGAAGAAAAAAGTGCTCTTCGACCATAACAACGCACCGGCTCACACCTCCGCCCTCGCCAGGGCCAAATTGGTCGAATTGGGCTACCAGCTGCTGTCCCCTCCACCGTATTCTCCAGATTTGGCCCCGTGCGACTTCTATTTATTTCCAAACTTGAAAAAGTCACTCGCCGGGCAGAAATTTGAGTCAAATGAGGAGGACATCGCCACTATGGTGGCCTACTTTGCAGACCTCCAGAAAACGTGTTTTTCAGACGGGTTAAAGAAGTTAGAGAATCGCTGGGTTAAGTGTATCGAGTTAAAAGGAGACTACATTGAGAAGTATAACGTCACTTTTCAAAAATTTTCGTTTTTCTTTTGTAGGATAAGTATTTATCGGACATCCTCGTAAATACATAAGAGATATAAACAAAAATTTACAATGTTTCTATAAATATTTGCTATGACCGGACCTGGTTTCGCTTTTCAGCATCGTTGGTGGTTATACCACTAGGTTGTTTAGCCGTTGTTATACTCATGGACCATAGACTTCTGGAAATATTCCGTCTAATCCGAAAGTGTAAATTGTTTCTATTGTAAATATTTGTGAATTTCTATGGCTTTAAAGAAATTAAGTTTTTTATCATTATTACCAGATTACCAGATTTGCCAAGTTGTGGATTTTTTCCTTTTACGTTGAAAATCATTTTATTTGCAAGGTTTTATTTGGCTAGGTGTCGCTTGGGATGTAAAAGAAATTATATTACTTATCTTTTTTGAAATATTTCCGAAATATGTTATAGGAAAATAGTCTGTTTTTGTGGTTGGCAGTTTAAGAAAAATAGAATTAATATCTAATTTGTGTTTTTTTACACATTAACCTATTAATGGTGTTTTCAGAATATCGATTCCTATAAGTTATTTTTTTTAAGTTTAATCCACTCGCAAAGGGTAACCCCATTATGCTTTCAAAGCACTGCGAGTAGGATGCGGAAACAAGGATAGATGGCGATAAACCGCCTTCTTAAACAAGGATAGCTTGTAATTTTTGGGGAAAATTTCTTTCGGTAACAAGTTCCATGACTTGGAAGTTCTATAGAAAAAAGAGTCTCCGTAGACAGAAGTCCTCAGAGTGTCAAGCTAGACCCCACAGGAATTTGCTGTCTCCGACTGTCTAGTACGCCTCAAAAATCTTGCCCTTGGGGGGATCAATCCTATTATTTCTTTAATTATCTTCATTTCTCGATTGCTATTTACATAGGTCAAACATCACGTAATTTTCATATTAGGTACAGTAAACAACTTGCTGTCTTCAGAAATAACCATTCAGAAAGATCACATTTTGCCAAGCATCTATTAGAAAAAAAACATAAACTTACAAGCGTGAACACAATAGAAGTACTGCATATTTGCGATAATACTAAAAAACTTAATCTCTTGGAAGCCATAGAAATTCACAAATATTTGCGGATTAGACGGAATATTTGTAGGAGTCTGTGATCCGTGAAGCATGTTAGCATAACAAAGGCCAAACAAATTACTGGTATAACCGCTGACGATGCTGAAAAGCGATACCAGGTCCGGTCATAGCAAATATTTATAGAAACATTGTGTAATTTTTTATATCTCTTGTTGCTCTTGAGCTCAAATTAAAAATGATTGATAAAAGGAAATGTTACCTATTTAGTTCAATTTTAACTGTTTGTTTGTTTGTTGTTACTGTTGTAGGTGAACAACCAATAATTAACCCCTTCAGAAACCTCCAGAAACTGTATTCTAATGCAGAAATCAATGGAGAAATTTCATGCTGTTGCAAACACTATGTTTAATGCAATGAGATTAAAATATAGATCAAAATTAATAAATCCGTTAATAAAAAACTGAGAAATAAATTATTGAAGTTTACATATTTTAGCCCAACCGTTTGTGTGTGAGACGTCATTTGCCCCGTCCGAGATCGTCGCATCACAAATCATGAGCAAGAAGAAAAGCTCGTGGATTTTTCTAACTTTTGGATATGTTTTAGAGGACCCAAATCTGAGAGACACGTATTTTTGTATCGACTGTTAAATGGCTTTAAGGGTAGTTCTACCCATGCGGATTAGGTCGAATGACATCACACGCGTATTCTTACAAGAACAATTTCAAAGGTCCATAACTTTTTCATTTCTAGAGATATTTCAATGATTCTTTCAGATATTTGGTTCATTTTACTTAAATATTTATAATTAATCAATAAGAAAAAAATAAAAACTTCTCCATTAGTTTCAACTATTTTTGCATACTAAATTTTGTGAATCTATTAGGGAACAAGTGGTACCGAAGAAAGCATTATAAAACAACGTTTTGCTCAACGAGGAATTATCCTTCTTTCTTCATAGAAGCTTTCAGGAAGTTCAGATTTTGTAAAAGGAAAAATGAGCACCTCAATATTCCTGTAGCAGAAATATACTTATATTGAGAAGTTAAATTTGGGGTAATATGTTAGGAAATTTCATCGTTGTGCCATTTTTCTTAAACGAAAAGCAAACTAATGACAAATTTTTAATTATTTAATTATGCTTCAAAATCAAATAATTCCGGGGGTCTATGCATTGAAGCGGATAGATCACTTTTTTGAATTTCTGCTTGAGCTTTTGTCATAGCGATTAATTATTTAAGTACACTTATTACGTTTTTTATTTATTAATTTTTTAAGATCCACTCGCAAAGGGTAACTCCATTATGCTTTCAAAGCACTGCGAGTAGAATGCGGAAACAGGGATAGATGGCGATGAAACGCCTTCTTAAACAAGGATAGGTTGTAATTTTTGGGGAAAATAAAACAAGTTCCATAACTTGGAAGTTCTATAGAAAAAAAGAGTCTCCGTAGACAGAAGCCCTCAATGTGTCAAGCTGGACCGCACAGGAATTTGCTGTCTCCGACTGTCTAGTACGCCTCAAGAATCTTGCCCTTGGGGGGATTAATCCTATTAGTTCCTGCGAGCATCTTCCATGATAGTACTTGTAGAAAAGAGACAAGTCACCAACCATACGCCTGTGCTCTAGTATTTCGAGAGAATCGGTCAGACTCTCGTCATCAATTAAGCGAATCGCTCTTCTTTGAATTGAATCCAAGAGAGCTAAAGTGTGTTTTGGGGCTGAACTCCAAACATGAGAACAGTATTCTAGTATTGGTCTAACCTGAGCTTTGTATAGTGTTAATAGCTGATGAGATGTGAAGTACTTTTTAGCTTTAAAAAGAAAGCCTACCTTCTGAGAGGCGGATTTGGCAATGGCGCGCACATGATCGTCCCAAGAGAAGTTAGTGCTCGCATTCACTCCTAGGATAGATAGATTAGATCCCATTGGAAGGATTTTACCGTCCATTAGTATGTTTGTTGCATTATCCCTTGATGTTTTCTTAGAGAAAACCGCGGCTTGAGTTTTTGAAGCGTTCAAGTCGACCAAATTGTTCTTACCCCATTCCAGAATAATCTCGAGATCCCGATTAATCGTCGTTACTGCTGTTCCCTTAGTCGATCTGAAGCAGTGATAGATAATGGTTTGTCGAAGAAAAAAGATGACACAAAGTTACTATCATCTGCGTAGCTGTATATAGGATTAGAAGTTGAAGCTACGTTTAATTAATTATTATTTATAAGTCCTGTTTTATTTTTTGTCAGACCTTTCAAAGAAACGAAAAATGTAAAATAGTTGCAAACATTTACAAATTAGTTTCAAGTGAATAGAAATAATAATTGCGCAATAATATCTAAACAAGAAGATATTCTTGATTCTCGGTCCGAAAAGGCACTGCCTTATCTGCATTTAAATGAGAAGGGGTGGTTTCAATGCAATAACTCTTTCTATCGACCTTAAAATCGTGAAAAAATATTCTACCGTTACGGACTTTTAATTACTATTTGCTTCTCTACATTTTGATTATAACCAAACTAAAAAGAATGGCTAATATTGTATAATTTGTAATAAGGCAAACTGCCCTAAGTTCGACCACGTCAAGTAGTCGACTACTAGCACTTTTGAATTTTAGAAATAGGCAAAATTTTGATATATCTTTTGTATAATTTATTTTGTCATGTTGTTTAATCCATTTTATACCGATATCCAAATTTGTATTTAGTTAAACGACGGCAAAATCTTGTTATCGTTTTTGAAAAGTGAGGGTATTTCCGTTCGACAAATTTTGATAAGTTGTACCACATTTTCTGTTAGATTGATGGGTGGTATAAATAGGAACTGATTTTAGTTATTGGTTGTATAACTTTTTTTCTGTATAGAATATAAGTGGCAAATAGTGGAAGGGTTCTGTTTCAATAATGATAGTAACAAATGTTGCAAATAATCTTTTTTTATTTGGTGGTCGGATATGGGGATTTAAAAATCAACAGAAATCAAAAAATCATCCAGCTGGTCGACTAAAGGAATATTAGTTTAGAAACTAACTTCCTATGTTCGACCATCAAAATTTAGCCGGCAAGCTCAGCTGTCAGGTATTTTAAACCCAAATTAAAGAAGAAAACCGAACGAAAATGAAAATTATTTTGGCCAGCACCTATTTGCACCCAGAAGCGTAACAGTAAAGGAAAATTATAACTACTTTTAGAAAATATCTAAAAGAAATGAAAAAATTTACAGAAAAAGAAACAAAAAAAGAGAATTAGGGAGAAAATCTGAAAGACTAATACAAAAAAAAAAATCATTGAAGAAAATTAAAAAAAATATATCCGGGACCAAACACAACAACCTAACGAAAAACTTAAATGCTTTTGCTATGATGAAAAACTAATGAGAGATGTCGAGAATGGCGAGCTAATAAAAAATTCACTGTAACAGTTGCATAAGATGTTAATTACCAGTTTATTTCACTAAATTTGTATGTCTTAGGAAGATTCCCAATCCATAGACCATACATATTGTTGCGGGCTATCGGTTCGAATGATTATTAACACTTGTTAAATTGTACAAATTTTATTTCCAAACTAAACTCGGAACACTACAACTGAATAATTAACTCACTTATTCGTTGACTTCTAACGCCCAACTCACTAATTAACCACACTGACTTCTGACTGACAAATTGAGGGAAAGCCAACCGGACCCCCTTTATATAGATCTCTGGTTCGGGTTCTAGAAGTTTTCAGCAGATGAGGCTTATCGTTTGCCGAAATTTCTGGAACGCTTATCTGCCGTTTGCTTTATTATCGCGGTCGCTTTCCCTTATCAGATCTTTCTAGAAAATTTCCTTAAATTCTAAATTCCATAATTTACATTTCGTTACAATATTTGTATTCCCCCTAAAGTCTAGAGTAATAATAGATTATTAGTTGGGGCAATTTATCTTGTTTTGTAAATATTTTACAGTGCCCCAAAATTGTCGAAGGAGTTCGCAATGACAAATTCGGTACAATATTCTGAGACAAAAATCTTAATACACTTTATGTCTAATCTCCAACTGTTTTTGAGCTACACTCTATTGAAGTTTTGTAAAAAAATCCTTTTTTAAGGCCAAACTGTTAATAAATGTGTAGACAAGTGCCTGAACCTAATGAATTGAGAGATCATTTTAGATTAGTGAGATAAATGTTCAAAATACTTCCTTCCCATTTAAAAAAAAATGACATATTTGCCCACAGCACTTTGCATGATCCTTGGTATACCGTCAACAATTCTTGATTATTTTATCCTCTGATCTATCTAGGCCATCTAGGGTATGAGTAACATACATACTGTAAACATATTTTAAATGAACCCCAAAGAAAATGATGCAATGGTTTTAAATCAGGCGGTCGGGCTAGTTCATGGGTCACCACGAGCACGTTCTAATATTTCTTCTACGTGCAATAGATAACGTGGTAAAGGATTATTGAATTAAAATCACCTGCTATGACGTTGTAATAAAGGCATTGTCATGACTGATTTTGTTTTCAGTTCCTATTATCGCAGGAACTTTATTCAATAGGGCCTAACTAGAAAACGGTTGGATATGCGACAATTTTATGAAGATTTTTGTGTCAGAATGTTATAAAATATTTTCTGATAATTTTGAACACCTTTATATAAGTAATAAAATATTTAGATATTGCAATTTCTTATGTTATTAGGTTATTTTTCTTTATTTGATACAGTTTTTTTCTTTTTATTTCGTTTTTGTTAAAATATTAAACAAATGTTGTACTTGATTGTTAATTTTAATATTAAGCTCTACCTATTTTTTGGGGTTACATATTTTGCTAATTAATATTGCTTTTATTTAAACACAATGAAAATCAGGTGATCGACTACTGGACTCCTTATGGTTGTCTTTAAATTTTCAGTGGTCGACCATTTTGGTTTTTTAATATATTATTTTTTTGTACTTTTTCTGCAACAAAATAATAATAGACGATTTAGTATTTGGAAAATAAACTGTATAATCTATTTAGGCACCAGAAAATTAATCAAATACCTCATGAGGGTAATTTTTATTAAATTGATGAAGTGAAAATTTGTCTTAAGTGATCGACTACTGGCGTGTTTAACCTATTATTGCAAAAACTATATTCCTACTTCTCAAAATTTGAATACAAAAGTTAAATATTTAATAGAGTGCCTGAAAATTAAAATACCTTGTAACTTCTTGAATAGTCTAGTGCCAGTTATCTCCTTATTAGAATTTTAATTAAAATGTTTTCAAGATATCGGAAACTTTTGGAGATTTATAGCGAAAAGCGGCCAAGTCCCAAAATTCCCGGTCGTTAATTTAAAAGGTATCTCAAAGGCAGTTTTATGACAGCTTCTGTTCGAACGACAACTTTTTATTAGGGCCATAAAGAAGTTATCGACAACTTGGCCGGTTTCCCATCGATAGTTAAGGAGTTGTAAACACATCGTTAGAGATTGCGAAGATATGATAATGCGTGTCTTGGTGGCAATTTTTAGATACTTTTCAATTCAATCGGAACAGTTGGGAAAATCCGCTGAAGCTCACGGATGCATCTAATGACGTTCATTACAAACTAAATTCTCCGCCTTGTTCACAAGTTCAATTGGCTCCAGTTGGAAGTTTTAATGCGCTTAAAGAAAAATCTTTTAAATGAGTAAACTTCAACATCATCAAGCAAAATTAATTTAAAACGAGTGAGTAATCTTTTCAAAAAGTTCCGCGCACTGTCTTCTTTTAAAAATAAGAAGGCTAATTAATTCAGCTGAATAAAGTCTATGTGGAAATAATTAGACGTAAAATATTATAAAATTCATCGCGAATGAGTTTACGTCATTAGCCTCTCACTGTACATTCAAAGCATAGTCATGATTTAGATGTTAATCTAATTTCCAGACTTCCAAGTTCGGAATTGTCTTGTAAATTTCATTAAATTAATTCTAGGGCTATACATTGCTTGAGAATCTACTTCTCAGGCCCTCGGATTATTAAATTTGCGCCAGATACTGCTACCCAAATTTGCGACCTTAAGCAAAGTTTATACATAATCGGCCATATTATTCATATTGGTTTTGCGGAGGTTTAAGCTTATCAAACGCTTCAATGTGCATCTGTTATAGATCCCAACCTCAAAGGTAAATTCAATCTTTTCAAGTGTAGTGATTTCCATGAATTAGAGAACAATTTCAGCAACCCATTATTTTAATGTAATTATTTTTGCCTAAAACTTCAATTTCCCAGTTTTAACGACGCAAAATCTAAGTTACTACCCAAAAGGCGTAAGGGGTTTAATCGAGGCCTATCCAAACTTACCATAAAGCACAACTACCAGGAAAAGATCTTATCGGAAGAATACTGAAATACATCGATTTTGGTTGTGAAGGGGACAAATTTTGGTGCAAAAATCATATTCCAAATTTCACTCTCCTTTACGGACGCGTCATCCGCCAAAATTTTTTAAATGCGAGTAAGAGTCAAGTGATACTTCATTGAAAAGAGTTCTGGATTTTCTATACACTGGCACTACGTTTACGTCATCTTCAAATTTCATTACTATATTTCTCGAAAAACGCAAAATTCAATCGCCTTTAACTAAAATAAAAGATTTTTTCTTGATTTCTGTCGTTTCTACAAACACATACTGCTGCAGATTATTTGGCTTAATCCTAGTTTTTGTGAGTAAAAGATTAATTTTTGAATTTGGCTTATACCAAACTGATTCCTTCGATCCTTTTAGATTCGTGATAAGCCGACCTTATTATATTATAATTTATCCGAAATATAATCGCTTCAATTAACCCCATACCAAAGCTGCCCTCCTGATATGTATCGCACCTTTAATTATAGAACAGATTTAGTAAATTTATATCTTTTGAGTGATCAATAATATTCATTTCGTATTTTCTCTGGAGTTTGTGGAAAAATTCTGTCGTTGTCGAAAGTTTAAAGAAGTGAGAGGTCCCGAGAATCGCGTGATTAAAGGTTTCCATGCCACTAACAGAAGAACATTAATTTACCAAGATATTATCAACAAATGTACAGGGCTATTGATTATATATTGGCCCATAGCCTATCTTACTTATTTTTAAATATAAAAAAAATGTAAGAGGTCTAGTTGATGTGGATTTAAAAATACTTTTATTATATACTATCAGGAAAACAATTGAATAAGTCAATTTTGATACATATTTAACTAGCCTTAGTTTTTTTTTAAATAGAACACGCTGTACATTTTATATGTATATATTCTGATAGCCCTATTTTTTCTGTTTTTATTAATATATACCAGTTATATTTTTATTTCAACTGTTTTGGCAGAAACGAGGTAAAGAGAAACTGATTTTTTAAACTAGAAAATTGCTCAAAATGCCTCAATTTTAATTCAGGCACACTTCTTAATGATATTTTAGATTATTGTCTGCCTTATATAACTATAGTCTCATTATTTAAAATTTTTCAAAGCTATAATTGATTACATGAATATAAATGGTTATTATGTTAAAAATACGTTATTTCTGACAAAATATTTAAAAAATATTTATAACTTATTATGCATCATTGGAATCAGAAAACATAGGGCTATTTA
Organism: Dastarcus helophoroides; assembly: GCA_028583605.1. NCBI lineage: Eukaryota > Metazoa > Arthropoda > Insecta > Coleoptera > Bothrideridae > Dastarcus > Dastarcus helophoroides. The sequence goes on from CM053335.1 coordinate 3,196,396, forward strand.
AATATGTCAAAACATACAAGATGTTCCATTAAAAACATGAAGTTTATTAAATATATCAAAATTGTGTTATGCAATTGTTTTTTAATAGCATTTAATAATTTTGAAATCTACACCAATTAGATCACTTATATTTTTTCATATCTTCAAAAAGAAGCGAGAAGGGCTATGGGTCAATATAAAATCATTAATCCTGAACAAAAAAGTTAGAACATATTGTATAATATTTTGTTAATTCTTCTGTTAAATAGATAGATCCTTCTGGAAGTTTTATATTTAAATTTTAATTAGCATGTTTTCGGTTTTCTTCTTATCTATTACTATAAGAGAAAGAATTATATTCAAAGTGTTTCCAATAAACTGTTTTTACTTATAAACAGATTTTTTTATAAAATATGCACCGAAAATATCGTGTCGTTGTGTATTAGGCGAGATATTTAAGAAATTTAAATTTATATGAGAGAAAAAGATGGAAAATTGATGTAAAGGACAAATATTAAAGTCATATATCATATATTTCATGTATCTACTTTCAAGAAATTGAAATTTCCTTGTAAAAAAGGTTTAACAATATAGATACAAAAAAGTATTACTTATTTTAGAAACAGTATATATTTACATTACATTTTCTTTTTTGCACCTTTTTTTAAATTTCAAGTTTTATTAAAGTTTCTAATTTTCTTTTTAAAATTTAGAGTTTAAACTCGAAATTTCAGAAATGTTTTTAGTATACTTCCAGTTCATTTTAAGAACTTTTTGTTCAAAGGTTTAGACATTAAATTACAAATTTGTTTTTTTCTCGAAATTGTAACTTTAAACACTAAATATATACTTTTCTAGTGTTTAATTAATAAAACTTTTAACGTAACCTTTTTTTAAGTTTTTAATTTAAAGTTGAATTTTTCATGAAATTAGAGATATATTAGCTAAGAACTGAGGATTACAATAATCAGTAAAATATTTTTCTCCAAATTTTAAATTTCCAATTTTTACAATTTTTTTGCAAAGTTCACTCAAAATTTCGACATCTCTTTTACAGATTGTCACCACTTTTTTCCTAAATTTCGTCATTTTACCTCGAGCTTTTTCTCAAACTCCAGAGTTTACATCTTCAATTTTGCTTTTCCTTTTTTCTTAACTTTAGATTTAAATTTCAGCATTTTGACTTTAGGAATTTTAATATTCCTTTCGAAACACGTTTGTATATATATATATATGTTCGAGCCTTTCTACACAAATGCTGATTTTTGTTTAAAAATGTTGTTTTTTTCGTAATATCTACTTTAATCTCATACTTTCGATTTCTTTGCTAAAGTTATGATATACTTTCAATTTCTTCTTTCAATTTTGTTTGTACCTTTCAAGATTTTGTTTTTTTCTATTTGTTTTTCAGTAGCTCTACCCTATTTTTAAAATGGCAACTCAAAAAAGTTATTAAAACTTCACTTTTTGATCAAAATTTAATTTTTTTTGGCAAATTCTGATTTTTAACTTCCAATTTTATTTGATACTCAAAATATTGATCTCATTCTCAAAGCATCACCTTTTCCGAAGGATCTTTATTTAATTTTTGAAATATTTACTTTATTTTAAATTTGCTTATTAATTTCCAAAAGATTTCCAATTTGCATTTTTAATTTTTTCATAGTTTATACTAAATTTTTAACTTTAACTCAAAATTTCAATTTTTTTCTTGAGATTTTAAATTTTTTTTGTGATTTTGACTTGAATATTAAACCGGAAGTTTTTCTCCTATTTTTGTTAAAATTATTCTAAAATCTCCTCTGGAAATTCGATATTTCAGGAAAATGTTTACCATTTTCCCAACATTTCAAGAAAAATATTTTTTAATTTCTAATTTAAACTCCAAACATCCACTCCTTGAAATTTCAGGGATTTGGCGTTAAACCTTAAATAAATTTCATTTGTTTCCCAATTCTAATAGAAATAATGCAAAATTCCAAAATATCCGAACGAAAAGTTTGATATTTTTGTTTATTTGTATACTTATTTTAGTGTTCAGAGTTTACAGTTTCGATAACTTTTTTGCTAACTTTTTAACTTTCAACTGAAATTTGAATCTTTTGCAAAATTTCATCAAAATATTTACTCCTTTTTTTTAAATTTCGGTTTTGTTTTGGGTAAATTTCGACATTCTCTTGAAATCTTTACTCAAAATTTGCGTTTAACATGAAATTTTTATTTTTGCTTTTAATACTTCGACTTTACATTGTTAAGGTTTTTCTCAGTAAAACCAAAACAAGACGCTATTTAATTATTTAATCGACTATCGTGTTGACGATCATCAACTTCCATAGTGCTTTTCCCCTTTATCGAATTATACATCTCCACTGACAACTAAGACACTTGTTATATTTCACCGGCTGTAGGACAACATATTTAAGACATAAAACTCTTGAGTTAAACCAACTAACTGGTCAATTTTAGATAGACAAATTAACGGTACCTAGCTTATATGCACTAGTATTTGCACTAGTCAAGTTCAACTCTAGCTTTAGCAGGTTTAAATCATTAAAACCTAAATACTAATGTTTTAAATACAATATGTTGAAACATGAAACGTTTAATGAAAATATCTTAACGAAACATAGAAATATAAAAATAGTTGAGCACTAACCTGAATTGGGTTGATTGTCACTGTTAGGCCTAGCTGATGGTGCTCCATCTCTAGCTTCTACTTCAAGCGCATACGCTCCTTGCTTTTCTCTATCGAAGACAACTTTTGTAAACACCTCACCAGTCTCTTTGTTGATTTCGAAGAAATCTTTTCCTTCGTTGCGGGAAGAATCAACGATGAAATAATACACCTGCAGCAAATATTTATGGTTATTATATAAGGGTTTCGTTTCTTATTTGTTCAAAATTCCTAATATCGTTCTGAACTAAATTTCAACTGAAAATATTTTCCATTAATCTCTTTTAGGATATATATTTAAATTAATAATGTTTATCGGGTACCCACCTGATTATTTGGAAAAGTTCCATCTTTATCAATCGCGTTGACTTGAGTTACTTTGGTTCCAATCGGCTCTCCTTCTAGGACAGTCTCTTGCTCTCTCTCAGTGAAAAGAGGTATTTCATCATTGACGTCTTCTAACTGAATATATACAGTAGCTTCAGAAGCCAGCTGTTGAGCTCCGTTATTCTAAAATACCATAATTAAGGGAAAAGATGACAATAAACAATAACCCACCTCAACACGAATAGTCAAGTTATATTCTTTTATCGTTTCGTAGTCCAATGGATGGTTCACTTTAATGTCAGCCCAAGTGAAACCATTATCAGGTCGTTGTTGAAGATAAAACGTGTGAAACTTGTTAGTTTGTGCAGTGGAACCAGGCATAAGTCGATAAAATACAGTCGGATTGTTCTCGATACCAGAACTGTACAAAAATAAGTTTAAAAAATCTGCCTCTTTCATCGAAACTATTAGACCTCTTAAAAACTACGACACGTGTTAACGGTTCAAAAGCGACTGAATACAAAAACGTTGTGGCTTGCAAAAATTTGTCAGCCTCATGCAAGATTTCGATGGATTTGAAAAATTTTCACCTTATGAATGTAGGATGTGATGTGTGCGATTCATTGTTCATTATATGTGGAAAAGTAATATTACGGCGTTATAAAAGTATTTTAATAAACAACGATTAAACATCTCCAGCTTGACACATTCATAAGGATTGACAAAATCAATTTTCAAAAATGCATCATGCATCCACCGACTCTAACAAGCCTTCAAAATTTTTCGATTATTCGTTGAAAAAAAAAAGTATGTAACTTCCTGAACATGCACTAATTTTGCCATTTTAAAATACCGCGTATAATATATCCTAATCAGTCGATATCTGATTCAAAAATTATATTTTATAGCTAAATATGACTTTAATTACTTCTCAAAAAATTAATAGAACACAATCATTCGTTAAATAGACTTTTCAACATGGAAGTTTATAATTCAAAACGAACAATTTTGTTCTGCTACCACATGTCATAACTAAACCTAAAGAATGAGAGGTGTAAGGTTAAGTTGTTGGACGATTGTAAACGACGAATGTTGTTGAAGTGTTGCAAATACCCTTTTGCCCCAAGCTGTAAGTGATGTTGCGTGTTGTGCAAGCGTCAACAACATTCACCAGATAAGGGAAATGTTTAGGATCCTATTACACCCACAGCTACATGTTGAGGAATATAAGAGAAATAAGGAAGATAACTTGGCCTTCTTTTAGACTTTCAGTTATCTAATCAAAACTAATCACGTATTTCTTTAAAACATATAAATAAATGTGTAATGGTTCTCAAAAAATATGGCCACATAATTATAGTTATTGCAGTTTTTAATAAAATGTAATTGTCCAGCCACATGAAGCCCTATTTATCAATTATCATTGGTACCAATAAATAACAAAACATAATGTCTGCAGCTGAAATATTTTTTTGATTTTAAATAATCGAATTTAATAAACCTTAAAAAAACAAAATATCAAAATTTAATATGTTTTGACGGGCTTAGAAATAAAAACCCTTTATTGATTCGAGTAATTGTTTTGTCAACAGTTATCCATTGACACTGATCTAATTGCAAATAAAAAATTAAATTATTAGCCGAATCACATTTTAAAATATTTTGATGAGGTTACTAGTAAGTCTTTTTAAATTGACAATATATCATCATGGAATTGCATTGTTACGAACATCTTGTTTCTGATGTCTAATTACATTCGTGTAGCTCGTAAACATCGCAAAAGAAAAAAATATATCACTTAAAAAAAAAGATTTACTAATAATTCTTTCTCTCTTTCTGCATTGATTGTCGTCCTTAGGTTGGCCAGCCACACAAATAAATATGATTTAAGTTACAAAAGAAAACACAAAATAGCTTCAATGAATGAAAATATCTATAGCAAAAATAAAATTGTGAAATATAGACAGTAAGCGTAAATAAATGCCTTGAAAGGAAACACAATTACAAGAAAACAGAATTCAACCGTACCGTTTCTTACTGCGTTACAATCTCATTATTTTTATAACTGTCTCTCAAGATGTATATTTTTGATAGCGACTTACAAAAAAAGTCTGTCTAACTTAGAAAAGGCAAAAGTTAGGAAAAGGTCCAAGGAACAGGTAATATGAGGTAGGGCTCGTGCTGCCCCCTCTGGTGAAGCGTGCACAAACAGACGTAGAACATCCTCGAACGGCCGTGCGTGCTGCCGTTCGCGGTTTTACTGAACTGACTTGACACGTAATTATTAAATTTAATGGGGGAGCGTATGGACAGACCTTGCCTTAACAGACACGACCTTAGCCCCGACCGGGAGGTTCTCCCTAATGAAGATGGGCCCGTAGACCACATGGTCCCACACGGGCGGATTGTTAGCGCGATCCACAACGTCTATCTGCACCTCCACGGATCGGGACAAGGGTGGGTAACCTTTGTCTTGGGCAGTGGCTTCCAGCTTGTAGGTCTCTCGCTGTTTGGCGCAAAGTCGGGAAGAATACACCACCGGTTAATAGAACTAAGGGTGGTGGGGCCGGTAAACCCCTCACAAGAGGCATTCCAAGCCAAAATAGCATATCATAAAAGACATATTTGTTATATTCGAGTACATGAACTAAGACAAAAAATAAGAACTAAGAATAAAACCCTAGTAATAAAACAATTTCTCCCTACCTAAATATACTAAAAGTGAATGTTTGCTATTTATTACTGTTGACCGCTGACCTTTCGTTTCCAATTTTTAACAAACTGATCACTTCATTTGATATCAATACGGTAAAATGGAAAGACCAAATTTCTGCTAAATTGCATTTTTCGACTATAAAACAGGGGGTTTGGGGAGAAACTTCCACCCCCCTAAATAACAGTCAAATAAGAAAATTCGTTCACGTGATTTTTTTAGATGGTACTTAACAAGCAAGTTGAAAACAAAGTTTTTTATTTAATGGTGCTAGTTGGTAATTTCGAAAAAGTATTTAGCAGCAGTTGGTAATATCAAACAATTCTCTTTCCCTGTTCCCAGGTACACTTCTGATTACACCAACCATCTAAAATTGTTGCCGGAAACCTGACTAGAATTATTGTTACTTGAATATCATGATCAATTAATAAAATGTCTAATTATTTACATCACAGGGGGTTCAAGTTATACAATAGCACATGCGAATGATAATGTTAACAGAAAAAAAAAAGAAAAGGAGCTTTGATTCAACTTACAAATACATCTCGTAAGTTCTGCTATTTTGTTATGGAACAAACCTCTCGTTTAATTTATTGAGCCACCGGTCGTTATGGATCGAGTCTGGGCAATAAGGTGGACGTAGAGAAGTAAGGTTGGGAAGACACGCCGCCGCCACGACCGGTTCTTGTTGTTATCGTGCCCCTTGCCCCCCACCCTCGCGAGGCCGTTGCGACGACGTGAGCATCGTCGCTCCGATGGCGACCATACCAACCTGGCCTTCACGGAAGTCACAACTGTACCCACTGTGACATTTTCTCTGATGTGAATGGGGCCGTATGTGTTGGCATCCCACAAAGGTGGCTTATTGTTCCTGTCTACGACGTCTAATTCGACATCCACGTCCGCGTAGGAGGGCGGCTCCCCTCTGTCTGATGCGCGCACGCGCAGTCGATACCTGTCGCGCTAAACAACCGGGCACCGTCAGGTTTGAGGGTAAAGTTTTTGGGAGTTATTTAACAAATAAAAAATTAAACAGAAACATACATCCGGTCAAATAATATAACGAAAAAATGTTCATAGAACAACTCAATCACTCAAATAACTCAACTCAAAATATTAAATGGCGACTGATCGAGCGCACGCCTCTTTTCACTATTTCATCACCCCGCTGCTTAAGGCACATAAAAAATAACAAATTTGGTCTTTTCCAGTACCAATAAATTACTTGAAAATACCACAGTGGTAAATTTCGACAAATGGTTAATTCTATGAACTATACAATATATCTCGTAAAACAATTTAATTGTAAAGTGAAAACAAATTCTTTCAAGTACTAAAATACATTGACACACTTCTTTACTATTATTATTAAAAAAAATGGAATTTATGAAATAAATGTTCGTCAAATAAAAATAGCCGCCAAATTCAACAAGAAAAATAATTAACTGTACCATTGTAAAACTATTGAGAAAGCAAGATAAAACGGTCCAAGGTTTTCGTTCAATCGACCTATAACAAAGCAGTTAGAGCAGATTTTAGAAAATTACGTTTAATAAACAAGACTGTGCTCATTTAACCCATTTTGGATCTTCACTAATAATGAAGGTATCCATGATTTACACCTCCACACTACGCAGAGCATTACATAAAAAATGTTATTGAAACGAGAATATGCTCTTAGATTATTAAAAATTGGTTGTAAGGACCTGATAATCACAAAATAATTGAAACAAATAAGAACTCTACTAGTTAAAATGTTGGTTATTATCTGTGGTCGTGCTTAATAGAGTTGATATATCAGTACAACCAGTACCGAATTTAGATTTAATGAGGCCCTAATTTATTTGAGGTATGGGGCCAGGTTGAGATCAAAAAAAAAAAGGTCATTACACTGCCTCGGGAATTTCAAAGAGGTCCTCATCCCCATTTGTGGGCCCCCCAAAATGGTTGTTTACGCACATACTTTGTTGTCGCTTATAGTAAGGCCATAGCATAGCAACACATAATAAATCAAATACTTAAAACACATTTGCATGCACAATATTAAATGTGACCTCAGTGCAACAACGGTGCAACGTTTATCACTATTGATGACAGTAAAAAAGAAGTTATTACACCACTAAAAAAACATAAACAGCAGCTTGATTTAGATATACCCACAATAGACTTATACCGGTACGCGATGCAAAAGCCCAGATGTTTACATTATACCCAGATGTTTGCTTCCCAAAGCAACAAATAAATTCTATAAACCCGCCAACAAACAGTTTTTAAAAAATGCTCAGACAAGCCGATCTTTATTTCTAGATTGCCACTTAAACTGTATTTTTCAACTCCCTACTCTATTACACCTAAGAGCTAGCAACCGCAACTTTAAAAATTCAAATAGCAAAGTACTCCTTGCGACACCTTGATTAATAGAGCTTTTAATACTGAATGCAACAAAAAAAAGTTTTTTTTTTAATCAGTAAATAAATAAAGGAGATAATTTTCAAAATGTTGGCATTATAGGAACACATGTTACGTGCACTCACGTTGTATAAACCATATCTATTCAATAAACCCCGAAACATTGACAGAGTGACAGACAACGTGCAGAAAATTCGTCCTTTTTGGAGATGATGTTTAGGCTTCCATTTATAAGTACAATTCAGTTGCATCTGTGTTAAGAGTAGGATGATGCTGAGTTCCCTTTTCCCTGCATTTTGCCTTCAACGGTTCTCATGCTACGTGATCGAAGTAGCCAGTCTGTTTAGTCTGTGGGGCCAACACTGGAATTACTAGACACGAAAATATTACGATTAAGCTCTACATGCCTTGTACCAATGTGGCTTGTTTGCGAGATAGAGGGCGTTCAAAGTTTATATTTTATACTGCAATTTCCCAATAATTGAAAAAGTTTTGATGCTATATATCTAAACATCAAAGGGTTTTATGTTTTTTGGTGTAAGGATTACGAATTTTAAACTTATTTAACCTTTCTCCTAGAGGGCGCTAGTAAGGCCATATTATTTATGTAAATTAAAACATCTTTTATTTGTCTGTTGAGTTACGCTTAGGACAAATAAAGATCAAAGAACGTTAAATTCTACAAAGAAAAGGTACTATTTTTAATTCTTCTAAATCTATAGGTTTTTAAGATATTTGCATTTAAAAGTTTTAATGTGTATTTTTAAGATTTTTTAAGGTGCAGATATTACTATATTTTTTCAAATTTTATAGGGAAGAATTAAATTATCTTCAGGAGTTGTGGTAAATATTCCAAGAAGTCTCAAATACATTTAAAAATAATAGGAAAATTTTGTTCTTTACATTTGAGAAAAAGAAATTTAAAATTTATTGAAGTAGGTGGTAGATACTTCCAACATTGGATTTGAAATGTATCACCACTGTCTCTAGTACCAGTAAGTTTAATTGTTATTTACTGTTGCTTTGATTGCCTCCCCGTATCTTTGCATATTTTAAGAATAAAAAAAATAATAATCAATTACATTGAACTATTTAAATGCAAGTAACTCAAAAACCGATAGATTTAGGGGACCCAAACAAGAGCACATTTTCTTTGTAGAATTGACGTTGTTTTATAATAACTACTTGTTTTAAGCATAGCTCAACAGATAAAAAATATATTTTAATTTACGTAAATAATAATGAGAAAGTAGTGTCCGCTAGGGGCAGGATCAAAATAAACTTTAACTCTCATAACGAAAATTTTCCCAAACATTAAATTTATAGCATCAAAACTTTCTCAATTTTTGACTGACGACATTGGTATAATTCATGTTAAGCTCAATCATAATATTTTACTGCGTAGTTTCTCCAGTTTAGCGTTGGTCTATTCTTTCTGAATCGCCCTGTATAATAAAAGTGAGCAAAAAGAAAAGATTTTTTTTAATTCGTCCCTTAAGAGTGTTAAAGTATTTGATCCATATAAACAGGTTCAAGAATACTGCAAACATGTCAAAAAGCAAAATATTCAATGTATACCTCTTACATATATGGTAATAAAAATTGTTTAACATATTTTTTCTATGTATATTTTTATTTTATTCATTTCGACATCCTTATTGACTCGTAAATTACTCAATTATTTTATTATTTTATTTTAGTTTACCGAGCTCAGTTTTTAAAACATTTAAATTAATATTTAAATGTCCATTGCTACGAACATTTTTCGTTTTTAGATCTTTATATTTATCAAAATATTTTTTTACTATTTTGTATTTTGACTTTTTTATCTATGCCTAATTGTTTGATCATTTATACCGCAATCTCTTTATTTATAGTTTCTATGTAAAAAAAACAAGTTATTTTTGTCAAGGTCATAAGGTGACGTTTTAAGAATTTATAGTTAAGGTACCAAGGTTATTATCCTGTAACACCCGTGGTACTTTTAACCTGTGTAATATCCTAGAATCTAGAAGTCTGTTATTTAATTCGATTTTTTTTTTGACATTTCGATTTAATTTGACATCCATCATGTTCATTGCCATTGGATAGCAACATGATAACATAGTAACATGTTATAAATTTATAAGGCGTTATTTTTCATCCAATGTACTTCAAAGTAGGGTGGTTATCCTAAAATAACAGACTTATTGGACATTAAATATCTTATTGTCGTATGCCAACAAATATTTTTGAAAAGTGAACAATTTCATTTATTTAAATAATAATTTAAATATCCTACAAACTGAGCTGGGTAAGCTAAAATAAAAAATTTTGAGTATATTTTTACAAATGCTATTAATTAAAATGAAACCCATATTGCACACTCTACACTGATATTTATTTTTCCTTAAATAACAATTTTCCAGGGCCAAATTTTTGAACAGGAATATAGCAAAACATTTGTCTAGGTTATGATTTGACAATATCGCTCGACAATAATGTCAAAAAATATAGCCAATACATTCGATTTCTTCAAATAAAAAATCAGAAGATTGTAATAAAGACATTGGTCTGTTGTAAATTATATAACAACAAATAACGAAAATACCTTCACCAACATAATATCAACATCGAAATTAAGTGCAGTGGACGTGTCGAATCCTAGAATACCCAAAAACAAGCATGAACAAAATTTATTAAAAAATCAGTTTTTCATAGAGGCTGAACCAAATTTGATTTCCACTACAGAAAACTCGAAAACTATTAGAGATACAAGAAAAAGTAGTGCAGAATTTAATGACTAACAATATTCCGCTCAAAAAGAACACAAAATTCCTCTCTGTTTTATTTAGAACAAACTTAAAATCGCCAATTTTAAAAATCAACTATAATTTGTTTATTTGAAGTCCGATAGAAAATTTTAAAATTGTAATATAAAATTACAGTCCCTAAAGAAGCAATATTTATTATTGAACAACTAAGCATGTTGTAACAAACTGTGTAATATTGAAATACTTATTAGAAATCTTTTATGGACCCCTTTAAATGACGTAATTCTCTAGAAACATTCTAGAAATATTATTAGGGGAGATTTACCCATGTCCCATACACAGGTGTGCATTCCAGACTTTTTTTGTGGATCTGTGCAAAGGTCCACAAACAAAATTTTGAGTGTTGGGGGGCCGAACTATGATTTTCTGGGAAATTTATTCCCGCTGAACATGAATCTAAAGTCAGAATTGGGGGTCAATGAGTAAATAATAGAGAAAACCCCAAATATCCGATAAAAGTCACAATATTTTTATCGGTTAAATGGGTTTTTCTCGATTATTTTTGGGGTTTTCGATCTTTTGACTTCAGATTCGTGTTCAGCGGGAAAAATACCCTAACAATGCATAGTCTGACCTCCAGCACACAACACTTTTTTTTATGGACCTGTGTTAACAGAGATAACCACAGCATATTAATAAACAAGTCTTGAAGTTTGATGAGACAGGTTTACACCGTAAAAACCGTATGTGCCTTTTTATAAACAGAACTGTCCATAGCATCCCATTTCTACTATTCGACTATTTCTATTAATTTTAAAAAAATTAAAATTTTGGAAAATCTTGGACTGTTCGTAGCTCCTTTCCGGTTAACTACAAAAAAGTGACCAAAACTGTTCTTGATGCAGTTTTTCTTGTAGAATTTAATGATTTAAATGGTTATGTAATTGGTTTCATGAGGTTATAACCTAAGGCTTTATTTTTTTTAAAAAGAGTATTTTCTTCTCCTTTCAAAATTATATAGGTTTATATACATATTTATTTCAAGATATTTCGGTGTTACAATGATTTTTTATTAACTTGTAATGTATTTAGCGCGGATTTCTGAGTTATATTTACCAATGAGAAAATTTTCCAGCGAGCTACGCAATGTGAAACCTTAAAGGAAATATCTTCTCCAGAGAAAAGATGGTGGATTGTTAAAGGCGACGGCGGGTCAGAAGAGAGTGTTCGTTTTATTATGTTTGGGAATTGTATAGGGTATCCTGAACGATGTAGATAAAGCGTTCCTATTCTAATACCTTGAAATTAATTTTAAAGTTTAACGAGTTCGTTTCCAAGCAGCGGAAGTGGGTAAATATTCATAAGCTAAATGCTGAATTATGGCAAAATTAATAAAATTACAAGAGGTTAGTTGGGGCTGTTTCGAAAACATTAAGCCAACAATGTAAAGGTCCAGCTTTTAATCCCAATCAAGGATTTAGACATTTAAAACTCTAAGATACGAAAAGGTTGCCTGCAAAAGAGGGGATAGTTGTAAACCTAAATGATGAAATACTCCTAAATTATGGGATAATTTAGGTTTTACACGTTTGTGACATGACATGATTTTTTCAAAATATATTTCAGGTGTTCTTGCCACTTTTGAACGTACCTAAATTTATTAATCTTTTATTTCATTTTACATCTGGATCAAGATTCGTTGTTGTTTTCACTTTTGCTATTGTTTTTTATGGTATTCAAAAGTAGTTGAATAATTATGTTAGGATATTATTTTATTTGTGTTCGCCAAAAGGCTTTGCACTCTCAATGGGGATTGTGTAGTAACATTACTTTCTTAAGAACATAGTCTGCAGATAACAAATGTCGAGGAAACATTTTTCATCAGTTTAGATTTTTTTCGGAGTTAATGTTCGAGACAAAAAGAGACAAAGTGCTCCCGCTTCCTCGAAATAACCGTGTTTCAGCGAAACTGCATTTTCTCAGACCTCGGACTGTTGAACTCTGGGGTTAGTTTGAAAGTGTTGCGTTTATCTATCTCGTTTCACGGGCTCACTTCATAAAATTCCCAAAAAGAGTAAAACGAACCTTCATATTTATCCAGCCATGGCCGTTAACCGTCCAGTTGTCTCTTCGGAAGCGATAGCTACGGTATCATGTGACTCGCCAGGAAATTTTCTCATTGGCAGATGCAAACATTGACCCGCGCTTCAAACATACATGTGTTAATAGAAAAATCCTTTAACATTTCTTTAAATAGATATATAAACATGTATATTTTTGAAGAGAGGAAAAAATACTCTTTCATTTAAAATCATTTCCTGCCATGGTTTATATTTTTGAAAAAATTGAGTTTTAAGTTGTAATTCCAAAACATGACAAGACTGGTAATGTAACCCGTTGTATCTCACTGTTGCCATAAGTGGCACTAAAACCGGAGATGATTAAAAAGAGAACACCATATGAACGATAGACAGTAGAAGGGCTACCTTAAGTAAATTAAGCAGTGCCTTCTTATGCAAATATTGATACTATATGCAATTGTTTCGCAATTTCTGGGTTTTATATTTATATTTTAATTACAAACTGGGCAAGACTTTTTTGTACCTATATGCAACAGTGGTTATAAAAACTGTCATGAAAAAGTGTCGTTGTTTCGAGTGCCTAAAAACAAAGTTGATGTGTGGAGGCGAAAAATCCCGCGAAATGACCGGCTGTTGTCAACTCAAGATTTTGTATACGAAAAACGTTTTAGTGCAGATTTTATTTTAAGACAAATGAACAATGAACTGTGTAGAGTGCGTATTTCTTCATGAAATTAACCAGTTTCTATTAAATAAATATCTTATGCCCAAAGTAATTTAAACGTAAAAGTCTTTTTTGTATATTTAAGAATAAAAAATGATATTAATAGACAGGCGAGAAGTTTGGTTTATTAGGGTCCGAATTATGTATAGAACATTAGCTATAACTTTTTTAAAATGTTTATAGAAAAGATGTGTCGGATAAAATTTTTTTGGTTAATTATTTGTCACTTTTCACTGACTTTGATTTTGTCCTTTTAGCTCTTATTGTGTTGCTTTTGTAACTAATTTTTGAATTTTCAAATTGCACCTGAATTTTCTATTTGCTATTTGGAAACAGTCCTAACTTTCTGCAGTTAGTAACATCAAATTTATAGCGGTTAGATTCAGAGAATTTCGAGAAATCATAATTTTACTGATCATTATCATTTATTTTTTAATGTTATTTTTAAAGACATCTAAGTAGCTAAAATGAAATCCTTACCAAAAGCGAACATAGATATACTGGCAAAAATTTCCTTTGAATTACTAACGCATATTTAAAAATAGTATTAAGTTATTTTATATGAGAATCGGAAAAATTATGAAATTATTTTATTTTCTCGAACTTTTTAAATTCTAAACCCGTAAAACTTGGAGTCACCAAATGCAGAAAGACATGCAAATTCTAAAAATGCAAACAAAAATTTCAGGTGCCATTAGAGAATTCAAAGTTCGTTACCGTAGCAATGAAACAAAAGCAGGGAAAAAGAAATTAAGGTCACCAAAAAGTGGCAAATATTTAACCAAAAAAAGTTTACTTAAAATTTTTTTTTTAAATGTTTTATAAAAGTTACAGCCAATATTACAGATATACGCCGAACGGTGCCGCATACTTTGCTCAGTGACACCAATTCTTAAACATCTTACTATCTATCTCTCTCTAAGCAGCCAGTCTCCTGATTACGTGCCACATTTCGCCTGACTTATACATTATCATGCTCCAAAATTATAAAAGCAATTAAAAAATCATTTATATCATTAAATTCTGAGGAAAAAATTGCATTAGAAACACTTTTGGTCAAATTTTTGCAGTTAACTGGAAAGAAGCTACAAACCTTGGAACATTTTAGAAAATTTTTAATTTTTCAAAATTGTGCTAAAACTGGTAAACATACAAATTTCTGTTTTGCCCTGGTAAAATTGGCCTAGGGTTGCGAAAACCCCGATTCTCTATATCTACGGAAAGTAGTAGTAATAAGGCAAAACCATCGAAAATGGGATACACGGTACACCAGTGATATGGCCTTAAAAAATAGTTAACTATGGTTTATAATTTTTTTCCAACTTACTTCAACTGAACAAGTTAGAACTGATTATTAAAAATGGCGATTTTTCATTTTTTTATAAGTAAAATCCAGAAGAATTAGAATTCAATTGTTTTCTCAACGGAATATTGCTAGGCATTAAATTCTGCACTGCTTGACTCATTTAAGCTTCTTTGTATCTCTAATAGTTTCAGAGTTCCCTGTAGTGGTAGTAAACTTTGGTTCAACCTGTATAGCAATTTTTTTTAAATTATTAAGCTTAACGGCAGATGTCAATTAAAAGTTCTGTAATAAAACAGTCGAATACGTTTCAGTTAAAAATATTTACAACCATTAACCGGTTTGGGCCATTCCTGATCTTATCAGTATAGTAATACAAAGATGAAAAGTAACTCACTACTAAGTGACCTTTGTAACTTTAATTAACTCGTACATAATCTGGTTGTAATTCTCAGTGAATAATTGCTTCAATTGTTTTTAACTGTAACGCATTCTACTGTTTTATTGAAGAACACTTAATTAACATTATTTGCTAAGTTTAAAATACCTGAATGCATGTAATGCCGAGGGTACTTGTATTTAGTAGATGTTACTATGCCAACGTATAATACAAGAAGTGAAATGATAATAAACAAACGCCCAAAAATTAAAAATAATTCAGTATCCTTTCCAAAGGTTGTTTAGAAATTTTGTAACTATTTTCTTTTTATATTTTTTTGAAAAAAAATTCTCCAATTTAACAAGCAACTAATAAAAAATATTGAGAAAAAAAATATTTCTTTTGTTATTTTGATTGATTACATAATGTCTAGGAACATTACTTCTTTAAACTCTTATGTAATTCTTTGACCAAACGATCTGAGAAAACGGTTTGATAGATAAATTTGAAATTTTACAGATGTATTGACGATAGACAAGCCGCAAAAAAGATAAAAACATTAGGCGTCCCATAAATATGCAACGTTACAAAACGTTATTTTTTTTCAGTTTAAATAAAGATGAATTTTTTTAATTCATGAAAGCCTGTTTGTAGAATTTTCAAACCTGCCAATATGCCGATAATTTTTTTATGGAATGATTGGTTGCTGAGATAATATCGATGATCAAATACAAAAATCTCCTGTTTTTATTCGAAATCGGATATCTCGGCAAAAAATTAACCTCGGAAGACTAAAAATGAAAAAATTCAAGCTAAATAAAGAAGCCAGCTAACTAGTATATTGGTTTAATTTTGAGAAAATTTCCAGGACTCAAAAATATAGAACACTTTTATCTCGTATTATTTATTATGACTGCACAATAACTACCTCTCAAAACATAACAATTGTCTACCAAAAGATCTCAAAAGTGAAAACTTAACCAAGCATTTTTTCTTAGACCTCGATTTGATTACACAAAGATACAGCTGTTCAAAAAATACCCAAACATTTTTTTTTAATTTTCTCTTTCTTTCATTTTTCAAATTTTAAAAATCATTGTAAATTCAGCCATTTGTGATGCCAATAATCCTAAATCCAATTTTTTAAACTTATTAAAGAAGTTAATTGACTTTTAGAGGTTTAATTTACGTTAAATGATTTTAAAGTGAAAATAAATACAGGATGGAGCATAAATAATGGTTCATAGAGCAAGAGTGGATTTTTCGTATAAAAATAATGTGATTTAGCTGCATTTACCCTACACCTAAAATTGATATTAAGCGAGACACAGGGTGTCAAAGTTAAAAAAGAAATGAGTTTTTCGCAACACTACTGAACACATTTCAATATAGACAACAAATTTGGCACATGGTTGCTAACAGATTTCCAGTAATTCATAGGTGGCGCCACCTGCGCTACCCTGAATTATTCTAAAGCATCACAACTTTTTTGTACCTCCATGTACCTCCAGATACTTTTATTTATCTTCTTTTTTTACGTAAAAAAGGTATACCTTCTTAATGCTGATAGAAGCAACCGTTTCAAAGATATTTGCCTTCAAAGTTTGCCATACGTTAATTTTAAGTTATGTAAATTTGAATTTTTCGTAGTGAGTTTTAAACTAAAAAAAGAAATTACTTTGTGTCCATGTATCGGGATTGTAAACAATCTAAAAATTTATCTGTCTCTTGTTGGAATTTATATCCAAATATTTGGTTTGACCACCGAGACTAAAAAAATTCTCTTGTGGAAACTCAGAGATCATATCTAGCATCTATGTTTAAAAATACAATATGTCCTAATTTTTTGCAATTTATGTCTTGAGATTTTTAAAATTTGGACAATAATATTATCAAAAAATAATATTTGACATAAGTTAATTTGAAAGCTGTCTTGTTATTACTTTTTCTTTGAGATTATATCGAAAATGTACGTAAGTTTAAACGAAGGCATCAACTTTTAGAAGATATGCTTTTATACGTAAAAAATATGAAGAAATAAAATTACTTATTTAAAATAAATACATATACGTTAATGCTCAAAAACGTTATTATGATTTAGTCATGCAGGATAGCACAAATAACGCTCCCTACCACCTATTGGTAATATGTTAGGAAATTAGGATTTGTCGACTTAAGAAACTTTCTTGGGCCAATGTTACAATTTATTCAATAGTTATTTGAAAAAATCCACTTTTTTAAAACTTTGGCACCCTGCATCTCGGTTAGTATCAATTTTTGGAATAAAATAAATTCAGCTAAATAGCTTCATTTTTATACGAAAAATCCATTAATGCTCTGTGTACTGTTACTTATGGTCCAGCCTGTATATCGAATGCAAACAGGTTTTTGTCATTAGGGAATTTTAAATATGAATTAGGAGACTAAATTACGAGAAACGTATTCGTACAAACCATGCCTTATCTATTTTTTGTTGGAGAATAGACATGAATTACGAAGACATATAATCTACCCAAATTATTACTAAGTATTATTATCAAGTTATTATTGAAATCATCATTATAACTATGTCTAGCAAAGTTATGTGTGAAGGTTATCTATGATACACACAGTGGTCATGACTAAAGCCGTTAGCAGGCCACTTGTTATTTTTAAGTTTTTCCTTAACTTTCTGAGGCGTCTCTTATTAAAATCATAAAACAAGACGCAACAAATAGAGAACCAAGTCCATTTTTCAAGTAAACGACTGGAAAACTTTCCACAAGTTAATGGGCGAGAATACTAGCTAGACAAAATATTTTTGGTAAGTACTTGTCATTTTTAAAAATGCTCGGAAATTAAGTACTAGCCCAATATTTTTGTCTTACAAAATATGTTAAAAATGTAATGTATGCATCACATAATTTCAAAGGTTATAAACCAGGAGTCAGACAAGGTAAAAAGCGCACACATTTCTTCTGAAATAATAAACTAAGTATTATAAATTAAAACTCATGCACTAATATTACTTTATACTTATGACAAATAAAAATAGTTAACAAACGCTTTAGAAAATAAATGAAAACCTTTTAACAAATTTTTGTTTACCTACATATCTTAATTGAAAAAAATTCAAGTCCAAAGACATTTAATATATTCTAAATGAAAATATGTGAAAAGAAAATTAAAATAATATAAATAAACCTTAACACATCCAACAAAAATTGTTAAAATTTTACTGAATAGAGAAAGGATTATAGCTATTATAATGTAACGAGATTATTATGCGATTTATACTAATAATAATCAAGTTGCATTCAAAGCTTTATCATATCATTGACAACGATGACATAAGAAAAATAACCAAATTTTTGAAATAAACTTTGTATTTAGAGTATTATGATGAACTAACGTATTATGTGCTACCAAGTTATTGTTGAGCTATTAAATATTATAAGGTTAATAATTATCAATAAAGATTTAACTCAAAGGACACTTAATTTTCAATGATATGATAAAAAATATAATTAGACATTAGTAATAGGACAGACATAAATTTGTGTATTGAGGATTAATCAAAGAAAGAAATTTTACAAATACAGATATAGAAGTTGTGCGTAATATTTACAGTATGGCCGTACGGTACATTTTCCATGGGCCATACTGTACAGCCATATTTGACCAAATATAAAACTAAGGAAGTGTTATTGTTTCAAAATAAAATACTAATGTAATACCAAAAATCTACCTTTGAAAACCTACCTACATTTCATTTTTTAATCTATGTAAAATAAACTAACCTATTTTTGTCAACTGTCATGATGTTTTAAAAAATTTAGATATCACGTAGTCATATTTCAAAAAATATTTCAGAATGTTGTCAACTTTCATTACTAAAAATTTAAATATTTCCAAACTGGATCGCAGAAATGTTAAATAAAATTAATAAAGGATAATGTTTCCGACCAATAAGAGTCTACCATGAAGAATTCCTACTTTTCATGGAGTGTAATTCTAAAAAGAATGTACTCTCTGCCTTTTACCTAAGCAAGCAAAAAATAATCTTCTAAAATATCAATCAATATTAAGGTTCAATTAATCAGAAACATAATTCAAATTTGCAGGTTTGCAATAAGATTACACACTATATTAAAAATAATGGAATTTTTATACAAGGCACAACATAGAATAAAACTATAGACATAGTTAAGGTTGATACATAAGAAATTGTGACATAACAACGTGTATGATTGGATGCGCGTTCGGGTGCGGCCGATCACGCACGAAGTAAATATTCTTAGTATATAAGGGTTAATTTTAAGATTAGATGTTACTTTCTCTCTGAAGATGACAGCTTGGCTGTCGAAACGCGTTAGAGCAACCTTTGTTGTGTTTTTTAATTTTTCTTGGTTTCAGGGGACAAGTTCTGTGTTTCAATTTTTGAAGCTAATCAAGGACCAGTCCGTTCCATCAAATTCATTTTGCCTTTGTTATTCAAGATGATGCTTACCACAATATTTTCAGAAATTTTTCTAAATTCAGATAAACATTAATTGCGGACACAATACGCCCAAAAATATTGCAAACAAATGTTGTTAATAAGATACTGGTTCCTATCTATACATGTTAAACTAGCAATAATTTACAAAAAATAAAAACTCTTACAGTGGCTGCATGGCTTTTATTCATCCTTCTAGCAAAAACAAAATTGAATGAATTTTAAGCGACTTATCGTAGCGTAATAAACCTTCAAGCCTTTTTTGTGAAAGTGGGTAAAAAGTGAAAAAAGGCGTAGCCCATCGTAATATTTTTGGCGGTCAACGGCCACATACACTAGCACCCCTAGTGTCGAGCCATTAAACCCCTACTTACTGGAAAACATCCCTGTATCCACAGTGTTCGGTGGAACGCCGATCAACAGAAAAGTGCAATTAAACAAAAAAATAAATATACAAGAGTATACATAACAATGTACCATTACGAAACCAAAGTAACGAAATGAACTTTTTAAGCAGGCATCGCATGCAAAAAAAGTTTTAAAAAACATTTGGTGGGCTGAGGGGCGGGAGCAAGGAAGTGCAAAAATTTTCTTTCCTTTGAACAAAACGACTCTCAAAAACCGATGGACGTTTGAGCAACGGACCTGTAGATAGTACGCCGCCCCATACACAGGTAGTAAAAATGTCACAATGTTTGAGTGCCGCACAAGGCACCCCACCCCAGGGTTACAAAAAACCTCCCCTCGTGCAGCACTCGTGACCAAAATCAGTTTAATTCTAGGGTTAAATATATCCTCCTGCAAAAAATCACTCAAAAATCACATCAAAAATACAGATATATCAAAAAAGTGTCAAAAATGTCACATCTGCAAAATCACACTTCGGGGACATTGGCCACGTAAAAAAAATAATGTGGCCTAGGCAGCTCGGCGACTGCCTCAAAAATCAAATCAGCGCTCCTTGCTACACCAAAATATAAAAGGAAATGTTACAAATACAATAGGCGACGACTAGTTGCTCTCATGTAACAATTGAAGCCCACGAAAAAAATTGAAAAATTAAAAGAAAGAAAAACATACCACAACAATGTGACTTAAAAAAAGAAAAACAGTGACAAAAGAGTGAGTCGATTATTAAACATATTGCAGCTGCACTTTAGCATTCTTTGCATATCTTTATCTTGATAAATCTTAAGCGTCATTGAAAATAAATTTAATGACCCGTGCGATGATATGGTAAAGCCTTAGTTAGTTTAGCAATCGTACTAAAAAAAAGCATGAAAGTTAAAAGCACTTTTTCAAAACAAATTGAGGATGATTATCCGATCTCTTCTGTTTTCAACAGTAATCAAAACCGTACTAGAAAATAAAAATCGACCAGAACCGAGTTCGACTCGAACCAAACTATAATGAGCAGTCAACAGATCAAAATTTTTTTGTTATTTACTTATAGATATTGATATATAAATTTTGTCTAACAAGTTAGAGCAACTGTTCTTATGTTTTTTAATCTTTCATGGTTTCAGAGGACAAGATTTGTATATTAATTTTTGAGGATAACCAGGGACCAGTCCGTTCCACAAAAAAAATTGCTTATATAGATTAACTTGTACGTAAATTTACTAGTGATAACTAAAAAATGAAGAATTGTTCCATATTACATTGCAAGTACGAAACATTACTCGTGCTTAAGAGCACAGTCTCTCTTTTATGTGAAGAGTTTCTACTGAGACAGGATCTTTCCTCGCTTCGATGTAGGTAGGTCCTTTGGCCAATTGCCAGCAAGAGGTGCTGTGCTATGACGATATGATGCCGGCGCTACTTTCTATATTTCTGTAAGTTTTTTTCTTGGGACCAAACTAACCCCTCATTATTTTTTTTAAACGGTAACTGATTATATATGGTGGCCCTTCAAAAACTTACTGCAGAGCATAACTAACAGGAAAAATATTGTTTCATTTATTTCATATTTAGAAAAACCTAAAAATGAAATTGATTTTATTAACAATGAGAGAATGTATGTTGTTTTTCGTAGTTTCTACAAAGGGGGTTGGTGTTCGCATTTTCAACACTTCCTTCATTGATACAATAAGTTTTTAAATCAAAGTGTTCAAGACTTCGTAAATTCTAAACCAACTGACTGAATTTTAAAAACGGAATGCCAGTGAATAGAGAATCAAACCCTTTCCAATGAAGTGCCACTTAATCCCATTCCAATATAAAAAAAATTAGGGGATGACACCTCCGCATAGAAGGGTAATATTTGGGCTCTCATTTTTGCATCAAAAGCTGTCGCCCCCACAAACAAATTCGACGTGTTATTTTAGCATTTTCCGACAAGGAATTTTCTTTGTAGTTATGCCCTACGGAATGTGTTTTAGATAAGCCACCCTGTATATGTGCGCGTTAATAAAACTCAACATGCGCCAACTTTTAGGTTGCCACGTTAAATATTTTTTGATAAAAATGTCAGTTACAGATGGATGGAAGGACACGAGGGTGAATTATAATGGTTTCGTTTTACAATTTACGGTGCGAAACACGAAAAATAACATCTACTGTAAAAGTGTCCATGGTCTCGATTCACGAGTTTTCCACAGGAAGGAAAAAAAGGTTTTAGGCTCCCAGGTTTCGTGATTTGACTTCTCCGGTGATAATGAAGAAATCGTATCAAATTGGCAGATTAAACATAAATAAAGGGTTTGAATAATAACAATAAGAGTATCGTATAACCATACCTTAATTAACAACTATTTAAAATTCCTAATAATCTGCTTCGGCGCAGCTGCAATACGCAACTAGCCTTCGTAGACGTGATGGAACAAAAAAAAAGTCACAGTATAAAAATACTGAATATTAATATGCAAGGTGTGCCGTATAAAATAACTTATTAAAAGTAGAGACCAGTGCAATCGATCCTTACGGATCGTTAGAGCAACTTAAAGTAAGGTGCGCTGGAAATGAAGTAAGAAGCAGCTATTCCACTCGTACCTAATGGTTGATCCAATTTTTTGGTCCCCAACTTGCTGAAACTTTTTTGACAATCATTCCGTCTTTGCTCTACACATCCATTCCCAGCATGTATAAGTCATAAACATCAGACTGAACTTAAAAATTTCTTTTTCTTTTTGCATCGACACATACTCTCATTTTCTCGGCATTTATACATGATCTAAGGGACAAATAATGTTGTTATATAATACAATGATACTTACGTCCAGGGGTTTCTTTAAAACTATCCAACCTGATTCCGGTTGAATCTCAAAGTATTCCAAATCGGCAGCATTAGAGCCGGCATTTAGGGAGTAGACAATAGCACCATTGTTGTCTGCATCTTCGTCGGAGGCAGAAACTCGTAATATGTTAGTTCCTATACTTGCATCTTGTTTTACGTTCTCCACATATTTCTAAAATATATAATATTGCCTTAGTTAATAGAATCTGTAAGATAAAGTTCATATATCTTAACAGTACAGTTACGTCAGAGCTCAACTAGTTTTTTTGTCCTCAATGGATAATAAAGGTGCCTGAAAAATTACAAATTTTGAATGCTTTATTCATATTTACCATTAAACAAAAATCTTGGAGAATGAGAAACTCAGTTAACATCGTCCAAATTTATAAACACATTTAGATCTCTATATTGAGCATATTCCCAAAGAATATTTTAAATGCACATTTCTGAGACTTGAACGCAGCCGCCAATTAGTTTTTTTGTTCTGGTGAAACAAATTGGTTCTTGGTTATCTTTAAAAAATTGAAACACAAATCTTGATACTCTAGAATATCTCTCTGAATATGATAGCTTGGCTATCGAAACGCGTTAGAGCAACCTTTGTTGTGTTTTTTAATCTTTCTTGGTTTCAGGGGACAAGATTTGTATTTCAACCAATTACTCCATTAGTAAACTATTTGCTCGAGAACAAAAACGAATAAAGAAAGAATCAAGGAAAATAAAACTGGAAATCTAAGGCGAAAACCTCCTAAAGGGAAATTGAAAATGGGAAACTTTATATATTATTCGATTTTGGCAAATATGCGTGAAGAATAAAACGATTGATTTATAAATCAGTTGAAGTAAGTGTCTGACTTCTTTAGTAACATTATTTGTAGAGAAGACCAAACCAAATGTCGGTTTCTGTTCTGATTTAAGCAGAAACTGGAACCTAAACTTCTTCAAACTTGTTAAAACTTACAATATTAGGGTACTTCGATAATAATACTTCGATAGCTTTAATAAAAACAAAAAATCTAAAAGAAAATTTTATTTAACTTTTGAAAAGGCAGGCTAATCATTTCATAAACCAGTGTAATAAAGCGCTCCTGCTTGCAGCAAATGATTCACGACTCCATAGGTCAAGACCCACTCACCAGCTGCAATGATAAGCCAGAGTGGACATAGACAGCAAATGTTTGTGTAATATTTTTGTATCAAGTCAATGCATTTTTACAGGTTTTCAACCAGTGGCGTATCGTACCTTTTATAAATGGGGAAGCTAATCAGGAAAAAATATACATTTTTTTTTAGATTTAATTCATGTTAAATGAATAATTGTGCTCTTTTCGATCGTAATTCATTCAAAAATATATCAATTTTGTATGTTATTGAAAAAAATGCCCTACTCTGCTACCTTGGTCAAAAATTAAGCAAATCCCATTTCACTTTACAGGGTCATGTCGAACTCAGGCAAAACCATGTTGCAGAATTTCGACATTATTTTTTTTTGAACTATAAAAAAGTATAAATTTAGATTTTGAAGCTAGAATGTTCGGAAAAAATTCGAAAATTTTATTTTAAACTGATAAATTTGAAACCAAAATCGAAAATACAAGAAAAATTTCAAAATTCACTTTAAAATAATACGAATTTTCTAATTTGAAGATTAAACTTTGAAAAAAACTCGAAAATAAAATTTCGATTTTAAAGATTAATGATTAATCTGGAAAATTTCAGAAAAAAGTTGAAATTTCGAGAATAAACCGAAAATTTAAAATATTAAAATAAAAACATTCTCAGGTTCAAAAATTTCCAATTTAAATCTAATACGAAATTTTAAAAGAGAAATCCTCTTTCGACAAAAAACTTAGTTATTTTTAAAAAAATCAAACTTTCATATAGAATAACATTTTAGTTGAAATTCGAGAATTGACGAAATTATGGTAAAGTCGAAGTATTAAAAAGATATGTCAAACTTTCCAAAAATAAAACTCGCTATGTATTTCTAGTTTTAAGGAGAAAACTTGGAGAAAAAATGAACATTACCTTCAATTTGAAATTTTAAAAAGAAACTCAATATTTCGAAAAAAAATCTCAAAATTCCATATGTAAATACAAAAAATTCTTAAAATTTGGGATTTATTTTCGAATTCTGGAGTAATCTAATCTATATTTCAAACTCGTAAATGTTTTTCCAAATTTCGGCTTTTGAACCCCAGATGTTGCATGTTGCACATTTTGAAAAATAAAATACCAACATTCTAGAAAAACAAAATTTTGTAGTAAATCTGAAAATTTTGAATAAAAAAATGTTAAGTTTGTGTTACTTGGAGTTTTAATAGAAATCTCAAATGTTCACTTTGCCCACTAATGACTGAAAGCTGCTAAATGTTCGGAATCAGAAAGTTACGTAAAAAGAAATTTAATTTCCATTTTAATTTTAAAATATTGACCTTAAATCCGAATATTCGACTTTTTTCTGGTATTTTCATTAAACATTCAAAATTTATAGGATTTCGGGAAGATTTTTGTTAACCATTTTTTAAAAATTTTTACATTTTTCTCAAAATTTATGATTTAAACTAATAACAATTTTTGTGTTTTTTCTAAAATTCAAGCTTAAGATAAAAATTTAGACTTTGTTCATCTCGAAATCTAGACTTTCATCTGGTTTTCTGTTACTTTTCTCTTTTTGAACTTGGAATTTCGATAAAAATTCGAATATTGGACTGTTTGCTAAAAATTTCAAAATTTCTAAATAAATTGTAAGATTTAAGCCAAAATTTTGAAAAACTTTATAAGTAAATCGAATTCGTTTTTTGAAGCTTTAATTGATTCGAAATGACTTTTTTCCCAAAATGTATTCTACTTTCTCAAAATTTTAAACTAAAAGGCGAAAAAAAATGAAAATCCCATGTTTAAATTCCGGATTTTATTATCAAACTATAAACTACAAACTTCGAGAATGAGATATTTTGAGCAACAATTTGGGAGTTTTTAATGAGGATAAAAATTTTGAGAGACAAGTGACAAATTTTAGGGATAATGTTACTGGAACTAAAGTTGATAAACAAGTTATAATTTAAACATTAACGATCGGTTTTCGAGAAAAAAAAGGAAGACATTTTTTTAAATCGAAATCTCACGAAAGAGAAGTTAAAAAATCCAATTTTAACTAAAATGGAACTAAAGAAAGATGACATTTTTAAATGTAAATCCCCCTCTTCTGAAGAAATAGGTAGAAAAATATTTAAGTAAAAACGAAATGTTGACATTTAAATTCAAAATTCGTTAAAAAAAAACTAGCAACTTCGAAGTAGTCAGAATGTTAGGAAAAAAAATTTAGAAAATATCACCATTTTGGGATGAACATGTCAAAATTGGAAGTTAAAATTTGAATTGAAAATGTTCTTAATGAATTTGCCATTTCAAATTTACGCTAAAAATTTCGATTCCAATTACAAAATATCACTTTTAGTCAGAATATGTACGTTTTTTCGAAATTCTGAAATATTGCATACATTTTACGAAATATTTAAAATACCTTTTTAACTTCAGACTTTCAGGACAAAATTTTAAACGTAACGAACAATTATGAGAATTCTGCAGAAATGTCTAAAGAAATTCTAGCAGCGTAAAAATTTTAATTCTCTAATTTCTCTGAAATAAAGTCTCAAATTCTTCAGTTAATCGAAATTTTAAGTAAAAGGAAAAGTTAAAATAAATCGAAAAAAGTTTAAACCAGATTTGTAGTCGAAATTTTAGAAAAGGAAAGTAATAAATGTTGGAAGTATAAAATCGATAATACACAGTGGAAGTGTAATTCAATATTTTGAAAAACAAAGGAATTTCGGAAAAATAAAACAATAATTTATTAAGAAAATATTCTTGAGATTTTGATAAAATTAAAAGTAATAAGAAAAGTTTGAAATTTTCCCATTAACGCATAAATTTTCAAAACATAAAAAATAAAATTTCGAGACAAGGACACGTTTGAGGTGCCGACGTTGTTATCCTTGGAATTCCCACTTGATCTGATGCGCCACTGGAAGTTGCTAATTTAAAAAGTAAAATGGCCCCGTTTGAAATTGTCTCTAACTCTAAATTTGGATTTCTTCTAATAACATTGATTTCTATTTGAAAAGATTTTAATTTTCTAATGGCCTCTTTTTTTGTCGAAATGACGAGAATCGGTTTTTATACGTCAGTGTTTTTTTTTTTTCAAAAAAAATTGTTTGCTTAGAATTTGCATCTGTAATTGATTAAATTTTTGTAACAAAAATCAATTTAAAACTGCAAATTTCTACTTTTTCTAGAAACGTTCATTCCTTCGAAATTTTGACTCGACTTTTTTCGACATTTCGAGAACATTTTCATTATACATATAGTGTTTATCTATAAACTTGTTATCCTAATATTAATTTCAACCTAAATCATTGTGAATTTATTCTGAAAATATCTACTAGGGGAATTTTTAATTTTTGTAAATTTTATTTCGTAATTTTGCCTTTAATTCAAAAATTTACATGTTTCTCCATGCTGCGAGTGCAAAAATGAGATCCTGACACAAATTCTCAGAGGTTTTTGTTAGAAAATGTCCACTTGCTTCTTATTATTTCCTGTCTACAGGTTAAATTTTAACTTTTTTGAACATATTAAAGAAACTCGGAGAGGCAAGGAAATTTGTTTTAACATACCTAATGGTTTCTATTGAGAAATTTCGATTGCAATTCTTACTTTTATTTCTAAATGTTCGATTACAAACTCGTAATTTGGATTATTTGCAGACATTTTGGTTTGCTTTTCAAAATATCAATTTTTCTAATAAATTACGGGCTTTTCGAAAAAATAGACTTTTTACATAATTCCTTTGCACTTTCATTTATTGTTACATTACAAGTTTAAAACTAGAAACTCTAAGAGTTTTAAATCCCAAACTATGCAATTTTTCAGTCTTAAAAATTATGATTGTAGTCTCGAAATTTTCAATTTTCTTGTTTTTTTTTTGTGTTCACATTTAGGCTTGACTTTTTTTTTATAAATTAAAATTTTTCCCGGGTTGGCATTTGTCTCGAGCAATAACGTAACGCTGCAGAAGGAGAGGGGAGTCATACATGTTACGAGAGGAAGGGGGGTCAAAATGACCGAAATCAGCAAAATGTAACTTCCCTAAATACAGCATGGATGTTGTTTTTCGTTTTTTGGAATTGGACACCATTCTTGACAGCCTGCGAAAGGGCAACTGTTTTTAAGAAATATGGGGCCCTGAAAAGTTCCTTGCACAAGCCATATCGGTTCCTAGCTGCGCGACTATGGAATATTTTTGTTTTTGGTTTTGTAAAAAGAAAGCAAGCAGTAAAGTAAAAACCCTTTTTTTTTTCGGTAGTCATAACAAGGAATTTAGAAAAATTTCCCAAGGTACCAATTACCACTGGAAAACGGTAGTTAAGAATTTCAAACGATTCCAATGATTGTAGGGAATTTTTAACTTTCCGTTTCCCAAAAAAGTCATATTTATGAAGTAACTGTACTATTATCGATTTGAAATTAAGTTAATTTATCTTTAGCTAACTGGAAAGAGTAAATAAAATGCAATGTTGCAGTATTACAAATAAAAAATTACCTGTCGATCAAATAACGGTGGATTGTCATTAACATCAGTTATTTCGACCGTAAAAGAACACACACCCTCTAAAGACGGTTCTCCCTGATCCGTGGCCTTAACAGTAACAGAAACAAACTTTCCATCATCCCCTTCGCGATCGAAAACCTTATTGGTGGAAACTTCCCCAGTTTCTTCATCAACAGTAAACTTGGTCCCTTTCTGATTAGGCTGCTGCACGATAGAATACTTAACTTGACCATTAACGCCTTTATCTTCATCAGTTGCATGAACTTTTATCACTGGAGAACCATTTGGCGCCCCTTCTTCAACTTTCGGGTAGTACGTCCCGCAATCTTTAAATATCGGTTTATTGTCGTTGACATCGGTGATGAAAACCACCACGACAGCGGTACTTGTATGAATTGTTGCATCCCCGTTGACGCAACAAGCGCCATCATCCATTGCCGTTACGTTTAACTCATATTTGTCCCGATCTAGGGCTATAGCTTTACTATGAAGTCTAATAACTCCTGTGATTTCTTCTATAACGAACTGACCGGCGCTTGTTCCCCCTCCGACGAAACCAAACCGAACATTATCACCATCTTTATCCGAAGCAACAACTGTTGTAACTAGCGTGTTGGGACCCGCATTTTCATCAACGTTTGGAGTGTAAACCTGCTGAGAAAACTTAGGTTCTTCATCGTTTTTATTCTTGGTATAAACTCGCACTGTTGCCGTGCCAGTTTTCGCCGGCTCTCCCTTATCTTTGGCCGTTACAATAAACTCATAGTAAGCGTTATTATTGTCTGCGTCCAACTGTTTATTGTTTGAAATTATTCCACTCGGATCCACACTGAAGTGATCATCGGAAACTAAATATTCAATTTCAGCATTAACGCCACTATCCGCATCCATAGCTTTAACTTTCAATATGCTAGTTCCAGGTGGAATATCTTCATCTACATTATGGGCTTGATAGTCGGGTAATTCAAATTTTGGTGCGTTATCATTGACATCTGTTACTCGTATCGTTAGCTAAACAAAGAAAATATTAATGCTGAGAGATGGAATTGACTAAAACAATACTTACTTCAACTGAAGTTGAGAATCCACCAGAATCTTCTGTTGCAGTGACGACAAGGGAATAAACGTGGGGCTGTCGCAAGTCTTCGAAATCAAGTTCTTTTGCCAGCTTTACAATACCTGATGTCGGGCCGATGTTAAAAGTGCCAGCTCCCTGCCCCTGGGCTTTCAAAGTATATCTGATTTCTCTGTCCGCAAATGACTTGGCTTTAACGGAAATTATACTAAAAAAGAACAACAATTAATGACACGAAATTATGCGGAATTTGTTTTAATTATAGTGAGTGGTGATAATAAGAAACAAAAAGTAAGTTAAATATGAATTAGTCGATGACAATTAGAATTTTTGGTCCAAATAACAAATTAAGCAAAAATACGACAATTGTTCATATTGAAGAAGTGGACCCTCTTTTTCTTTTTTTGTTGCACTAGCCACAATCTTACTTACAATAACAAATAAATTCTCGTACTTGTTTGAACTTGATGAGTTTTCAAGTTCGAACACAGATTCTTCAGAAAAAGTTTAAATTAATTAATTAATTTAAGATAAAATTTCGGTTAAAAATTGTGTATCTTTTAACGCTGATTATTATGGTGATACCATAAAAACAATTGACGTTTAGGAGTTCTATTACAAAGTTACAATTTTTTAAATAGAATACCCTATTTCTATAAAAGGTAATGTAATTAAGAATAAAAATAATTATTATATATTTTTTGCTAAAATGGATAATAACGGAGCTATGAGGACGTAAACGTATTTTATAAGACATCGAAAATTAATGCGAAATTAATTTAGTAGGCTATGGTGATTTCGATCGTAAAATGCGCCAGAAGCTTATTAACTATCCAAATGGTTCCAGGTCCTTTTGGGGATTTGCAAAGTCAATTGGAAAGAATTTTACACCTTCAAATTTTCCACCTTTACTCGATAAAAATAGCAATATTGCTACTACCTCCAAGGAAAAGGCTGACATGTTAGCCTTAATGTTTACTGAAAATTCCAATCTTGATTCTCGAAACGCAGGACCTCCTATTCTTCCTAAGGTTGGCACTTCGATGCCTGAAGTTGTTTTCAGACAACGCACAATCAGGAAGATTCTCCTTGAGCTCGACACCTCGAAAGCTTCTGGCCTTGATGGTATTCCCGTTATTATTCTTCAGAAGTGCGCCCCAGAGGTGACTCCTGTCCTAAGCAAATTGTTCTCTTACAACAAAGGTGTATTCCCTAACATCTGGAAATCTGCTAGGGTGCAACCTATTCCTAAAAAGGAAAAAAGGAATCTGGCTAACAACTATCGCCCTATATTTTTGTTACCCGTTATATCTAAAGTGATGGAAAAGGTTACCAACATCGAAATTCTCAAATATCTGGAGGAAAATAGAATCATCTCCGACAGGCAATACGGTTTTAGACTACAAAGTTCCACTGGCGATCTACTGGCATATGTTACTCATATCTGTAACTCAGCTATGGAAAAACATGGTGAGGGATATCTCAAAGGCTTTCGACACAGTCTGGCACCGATCTCTTCTCGCCAAATCAACATCTTATGGTCTTCCTCCTGGACTCTGTCATTTGATATTCAATTTTCTCGCTGACAGATCTCTTCAGGTCGTCATCGATGGCATCTCATTTGCGATTAACGCGGGGGTGCCTCAGGGGTCTGTTCTGTCTCCTACTCTCTTTCTGTCCCACATAAACGATCTCCTAGCTTCAACTTCCAATCCTATATACAGCTACGCAGATGATAGTAACCTTGTGTCATCTTTTTTCTCCGACAAACCTTTATCTATCGCTGTTTCAGATCGATTAAAGGAACAGCAGATACAGACGATTAATCGGGATATCGAGAATTCTCTGGAATGGGGTAAGAACAATTTGGTCGACTGCAACGCTTCAAAAACTCAGGCAGCGGTTGGTGACTTGTTTCTTTTCTACAAGTACTATCATGGAAGATGCTCGCAGGAACTAATAGGATTGATCCCCCCAAGGGCAAGATTCTTGAGGCACACTAGACAGTCGGAGACAGCAAATTCCTGTGCGGTCCAGCTTGACACAGTGAGGACTTCTGTCTACGGAGACTCTTTTTTCTATAGAACTTCCAAGTTGTGGAACTTGTTACCGAAAGGAATTTTCCCCAAAAATTACAACATATCCTTGTTTAAGAAGGGAGTTCATCGCCATCTATCCTTGTTTCCGCATCCTACTCGCAGTGCTTTGAAGGCATAATGGGATTACCCTTTGCGAGTGGGTGGATTAAACTTATTAAAAAAAGGCTATGGTTCAATTGTTTTTTTTTTGGTATCAACATAATAGCCAGCGTTAAAAAATTCACAACATTCCTAATTTAACTGAAGTTGTATCTTTAATAGTAAGAAAATTAGCAATCATGCCAAGTTCATTTTGAACACCCTGTACAAAGAAATTAAGATTTAATACGAAATTTTAAAACAAAATAGAAATTTTAAAAATTGAAAAATCGAAACTATAGGACCGATTTGAAACTTTCAAAAACTTATCAGTATTATTAGGATAAGTGTAAGTGAACTTCAAATTAAAATTTTGAAGACAAAAAAGTTAGGTTGTTTAGTTAAATAAAATTCGATTTTTTGAAGAAAGAGCACAAAATTGTCAACTTTAGTTTCGAAATTACGAATTCAAAATAAAATATTCAATTTTTTTCGTCTTTTAAATAAGAAATGTATAGCTTAAAACATGGAAGTTCTAGAAAAAGTCGAGATTAGATTTAGAATATTGAAAAGATTTTTTTAAAGTAATTTTTTCAAAAGTTTCATATTTTTAACCATTTATTTTTCGATAAATTACATAAAATTTTAACAGTGTTCCATAAGAAAAAGTTGAAAAAATTGACGGTCGTAATAATCAGGTTAGATCACAATACTAGAATTATTTCGGAACTAAAGTGGGTCACTTGAACTTATCAAATAGGTCACTCGGTGATCCACATGTCATAGGTTGCCGAGTTCTGGTCCAAAACAACTCATTAACTACTAATTAATTTAAAGAAGTAAAATCATGTAAAGAACATTTTTAAGTGACCAAATAAAAAAAAATCGTATGGATTCAAATTCGGAGAGCGACTGTGTTACTTCATGAAAAATCGTGCACACTTCTTTTAGCGTAGTCCAACATCATAAATATTCTTATTATAATAATCTTCACTTAATTTTTTTATCATAATAATTGCTAAAATATAAAATTTGTGCGTTTTTTCATTTTTATACAATAACTTTTAACTTTTTAAAGTAACCAAATGCGGATAAAATTGACTAAAAATAATGCGCCTAACAAATGGCATCAACTTTTTCCATAGCTAATTGATAAGAACTGTATTAATGAGGTTCAACCTAATGAGATGATTTTTAGGAAAATTAATTTTTTTTTCAACTTTTTCTTGTGCTTCTCCCAAAAATGCAAAGAAAATTATATCATTTGTTTACGTGAAGAGAAATTAAATTTAACCAGTTTACGACAAAAAATAAACCTAGAAACTTTGGTTAAAACAATTTTTTTATATAACGAATATTTCAGGAAATATAAATACATTTCCATACTTTTTACTCACTCTGTATAAAATTTTTTTGCTTAAATCTAGAAAATTCCTATTAAAAGTAAAGGTTTCAGGGTTAAAGTTGAGCTTCTAAGATCTTTTTCTCCAAAAATTAGTTTGTTTTTAATATTTATACCATCTAAAAATTAGGAGATTAAAATTTCAGTCAAATTTCCCGAAAATGTTACTCTTTTTATTTTAATTTCGAAATTCTGGCTTTATTTATTTGAAGCTTTCCAAGAAAAATCAAAATTTTAAGAAAAAGTTGAAATTTAGTAAATCACTTTGATAATTTTTAGTTTAAAAATTAATTATTTAAGTCAAAATAAATTAATTAAATCCAAGCTCGGAATTTTTATAAAAATTGAAACATAATTTTTTTGTTCAAAATTTTTAGAATTCTTGGTTAATAATTTTAGTTTTTTTATTAAAATTAGAAATTTAGGTTTTTTTTTATCTCTCTTGGGCTGTTTTGTAGAAATTAACAAAAGAGTCAAAATTTCAGATTTAAATTTAATTGAAAAAAATTCATCATTTTAAAAGAATACTTGAAAATATAGATAATTATTCTAGCAAGTTCCCCTTTAGTCTTGATTTTTTTTATTTTAACTCAAATATATGACTTTTTTGTAATTTTATTTGAAGCTTCACTACTTTTAAAAACAATTTAAAGCTTGAAAAGTTTTTGTTAATAGGTTTAGTTGGAAATTTTTGCAATTACAATTTTTAAGTGTCTTGTTTTATTTATAATTTTTTTTAAATAACTCAAACTCGAATCCAAAGAAATTTGAAATTTCAAATTTAAGCGAGCAATAATTGTTCAGCAAATATGCAAGAAAATGCTTTGTTGATATAAAAATGCATTTAGTTCCGAAAAAGGACGAAAGTGTAAATAATATAAGAATAATAAACGCATTTTTCCCTATTAATCGTATATATTAGGAAACTATGTGTTCCTCGAATCATTTATCTATCACCAGGGATACTGATTTTCACATCGAAAGGTAGAGATGCAATAGTCATTACTTTAAGTAGTAGCAAAGAAAAATGTCAGTGTTGCAACGTAGTATTTGTCAAAAAAAAACGAACTCTTAAATAAACCAAGAAAGATTTTAACATGGACGAAAGAAGGCTAGAACTTTGTAGAAGCTTGAAAAAATTCATTAATTTTATTTGTAGCTTCTGTTTATCAAAGAATAAAGAAACAACTTTCTGTCCTTAAAAAACCAACAGAGAAATAAGTTTTCTTCTATGTTAGGAATTTCTGGTTTCTAAACAAATTGCATGACTTTTTTATGCTAACTTAAAATATAAACATGTTTATTTTGCCCTAAAATTATTTTTTTGTTTATCTTAGTATGGCCAACTCTCCTAGATATACTTAGGAGAGATGGCCCACAGATCAAATTTTGTTTTTTTTGTCTGTGTGATAAATACTTTTTAAATGAGCCATATTTCATTAAAATATTAAATATTTAGTGTTCCACGCTCAAATTTACCCTTACATAAAATCGTACTAATTATTTAAGAAGTTGAAAGGCAATGAAAAAACTATGGCCACCTCCCCTAGATTTACCCTGATTCAAATTAACATTAACGTAAACATTTTAATTAAAACATCGAATAACCTATCTATGTACTAGTGAAAATTGGAGTTAGTTAATCCACATTATTTCAATTAAGGTCTATAACAGTTTTATAACACAAGGCATCCTTATGTAGACAGGAAGCGCATGTTCGATTAAATAAACTCTTGGTACATTAAAACATAAAAACTTCGAAAGAAACTTCCCATATTAAGCCAAAAAGAATGGGCCAGAAACAAAAGCAAATTAAAGCGACTTCTCTTTGCACCTGATTATGCTCGTTGTTTGTACAGCACCCTCAAAGGAACATGAACAAACATTACAAGCACTCACGTTAAAAGGGAAAGTTGAACAATACTCGAACGGCACATATACTCACTCTGAATCCTTTTTTTGATTCTCCGGAATCTCGGCCTCGTAGCTTGGCATGTAAAACTGGGGCGCCCTTTTGCCACCTACAATAGAAAGCCGTTCTTCCGGGGTCGATTGAAAGCGTCTTTCATCCACCCGTCCGTTCTGATCTTCCGCCTTTACGTAGAGGACGTATTCCATATCTAATTGAAACAAGTCAGTTCCCCTTGTACGCACCACACCAGAACGTTCGTCAACTTCAAATCTGGGCGAAATTTCGAATGTTAATGCAATTTTTGGTAAATTGAGTTACTTGACTTACCTTCCCCCTGTTCGATCCCTTACTATGAAATAGTGAATGTTATGGTCCGTATCGGGATCACGAGCTTGAAGAGTGAAAACGGGAGTGTTTGGGGGAGCATTCAATTGAACAACAGCTTGCATCGGTAATGGTCGGTTGATAAAATACGGCGGTTCATCGTTTACGTCCCTTACGTGTATAATAACTCGTTGATTGTCAGTATCTGCAACAAAAATTAATGATCAATCAAATTGTTACATTGTTTTTATTTCAAAGCAGATAGAAAATAATAATAATAAATCCAAATTTTCATGCTATTTCAAATTTTACGCTACATGTTTTAGTCTTAAGGTCCTTTTTTATATAAAAAAAATAGTATTATTGTTATAGTAAATATTTCCTTAACTTTTCTGATAAATTTATTGTTTAAATAATTCAGAATTGTTTACAAATATCTAAGAAATATGTATCATAAATGTTTCAGATGTTTGTCAGCAGTTCCCAATTATTTAAACAAATTTTAACTTTTTTAAAAGTCGACAGACGATTTAAAGAGAATATTTATAGTAATAACGAATTTTAATTTGTGATTAATTAGATTGTCGGTTTTATAATAAGACAATATATTTCCATCGAAGAACATATTATCACGCTAATCTCCATTGCTATTTTCGTTTTCATTTGTCAGTTAAGACAGTTTGAAGTGTATTTGAATTCACCGATAATTCTGAATTACTAATTACAAATTACAGGAAACTGAAATCAATAATTATTACGCAGTAAAATGATTCTGTAATTTGTTAAAACGTTTACTTTTTTTTAATCTCACATCCAGAACCGAAAATATAATTATGGCTTTTGGGATATACACAAAATATGTAATGCAGACTGCAAAATATATTAGCAAATTACATATTTAGGAAAGACTCGAATATATTACAAACACTAATTATAACATAGACTGTGAAATGTACATACTTTGATCGCGTTTTCAAATGCTTGTGGAGGTTATTAGTAACATTTAATGCATGCAATAATATAGTACATCCATTCAATCGAATGGTAATAATTGCATAATTTATTCAACACATAAATTGCCTCTACAAGAATAATGAATTCAGACGGTGGCAGACACATTAGGTAGTCGTATTCGTGATAATCTCTTGTTGGAAAACTATTTTTTTCCGTAAACTATAATGATTTTAAGTCTAGTTGTATCGAAAATAAATTCAAGAGGAACGATCTACGAATAATCGAAGGATTTTTCACAAGACCATTTTCCAATAAATAACCATCTCGCATTGAAAACATTGAAAAGATAGACGATGACAAGTATAGATTTGACTTTTCCAACCCTTACTTAGTGGAATTCTTTAATATTCATAACTATTAAACTTTATTAACGATAAATACGCAACAAAATTTAAAAAATTCCACAAGGTTTTCGATAAATATCTGCTAACACCGGACCAGGATTTGCATTACTGCATCATCGGCGGTCATACCAGCAATATGTTTAGCCGTTGTTATACTAACAAGCTCCATGGATCACAAACTCCTACGAATATTCATCTAATCCAAATTCTTGTCCAAAGCTTCAATTAGAGGTGTGTTCAAAAGATCAAGCTGCTCGTTTATAAGTGTAAATTGACTAGATTGTAAATATTTGTGAATTTCTATGGCTTCCAAGAAATTAGATTTTTTAGTGTTATTACAAATATGTAATAATTCTTTCTACTTTGTTCACGCATATAAGTTTATGTTGTGTTTCTAATAGATACTTTGCAAAACTTGATCTTTCTGAATGTTGATTTCTGAAGGCAGCAAGATGTTCTGTACCTAATATGAAAATTACGTGATGTTTGTCCTATATATTCATACATTCAGAGCAATTTAATTTATAAATACCAGATTTACCAAGTCGTGGAGTTTTTTCTTTTGCATTAAAAATCATGTGACTTAACGAATTATATGATTCAAAGCTAGCTGTCGCTTGGGATATATGAGAAATTATGCTGGTATGACCGCCGATGATGCAGTAATGCGAAACGTGGTCCGATGTTAGCAAATATTTATCG
Organism: Dastarcus helophoroides; assembly: GCA_028583605.1. NCBI lineage: Eukaryota > Metazoa > Arthropoda > Insecta > Coleoptera > Bothrideridae > Dastarcus > Dastarcus helophoroides. The sequence continues at coordinate 3,234,014 of CM053335.1, forward strand.
AAAACCTAGTGGAATTATCTAAATTTTGTCGAGTTTTTATAGTTAATAAAGTTTAATGGTTGTGCAGTATAGATTTTACAATGAAGCAACAGAAGCAGCAGAACTCCTATTATGCGAATGCTTGGTTCACTTTAGGCAAAAGATTTTCAGTGGCTCAGTTTTGCACCCCTAGAAATAGGTGAAATAAAGTCAGCTAAGAGCGAGTTGGGCTCGAACAATTTGGGTTCTGTACCAGTTACTACAGTGAACAGTCAATAGACCATATTAAATCCTTTTTACTTATGTATGCATTTAAAATTTCATCTAAATTTTCTTCTTATACTTGGAAAATAAAATAATTATCTATTTTCAAATAAATGCGTCCTTTTTTCTGCAACCAATCGCAATATTTATGATGACTGTATTGATAGTGTCTCAGGTAAAAAGCATTCATTTGCAATTCGCAATAAATCGATGATTAACACAGTTTATGAGATTACCTCGGATTGCACTAAAATGTTCGATTCCAACCGTAATTACTTCGCTAACTCAGAAAATATTCATCCAAATGAAATAATGTAAAAGACAAATTTGATCTGCATTCTGTCTACAACAATTTTTTTCTTGGGTCTGCAAGTAGAATACACCCTAGACTGCAAATTCATGCAGCCCTCCAGGCGTTTATAGTGAATCATAGGTAGCTGAACTACCAACAGTTGAAACACTGCCACCTATCGAAGCGGTTGCTCTCAAGGAAAGATCTCAGAAGACAAGGATTCTAAAGCACAGACCAATAGGTTTGAACATTTACTAGATTCGAAGTTTGGAAACCAAAGACCGGTTTCAATCTTGTTAAATCTCGTCAGTTTGGTATATCCAACTCGAATGCTAACAAATTTTCCGACAAGTAAGTACTAAAGAATCAACGAACGTCAAGCGCGTGAAACTTAGAATACCGCCATTACAGGTAAAAATCCAGTGTAACATCAATAAGAAAAAATATAGCCGATATTGAAAACTGATCTAACTACAGGGGTATCAGTGTTAACAATTCTATATCAAGAGTCTATGGTAAAATTATAAGGAACAGAATTCAACAACACATAGAAAATATAGAAGAAGCATAACGGATTTCGACCAATGAGGAAATTAGAGAACGAATGGGCATAGGTATATCAATATTAGACACTATAGACGGTAAAAACCTCAGATGGTGCGGTCATGGGGGAAGGCATAACATCTGCCATGGGAGACAGGAACCTCCAGGAGAATGACTGGCAGAATAGGCAGATATAGAAACTGGGATACCAGAAACAACTGTAACATATATATATATATATATATATATATATATATATATGTAAGATATTGAAAACCAAAAATGAGAAATAAAGTCGATGTCGGCTACAAAGGATCTAGAATACAATCACTTGTGGTATAAAATTACCATCTCTACTAAACTATGCTCTCCTTTGTAATAAACATTTTATTAAAAGTTCCATCCCGCTTAGTTGACGCAATGGGAATGTTATCTTCTACCTAATAAAACTCCAAACATCGACTGAATCAACAACACACAGCTTAAATCGACAAGTCTGGAAACTTAAAATTTTGTACAGGAATTCGTCATAAAGCGTAGATGAGCATTAAGAAAAATGTTTTCGAAATTCAGACTCAAAGGGGGTAAAAATGGAGTAACAAATTGTACAGGTTTCCAGGTTGCATGCTCTCAACAAATAAAATAGATGATTCCATTTAAAGTTGCCTATAATATGAATATCAGCTCCTGCAAAATTATTATTTCATTCTCTTTAGTTTTCTTGTTGTTCTCCGTTTTCCTATTACTAGGTGACATTTAAGAATTAAATCAGTTTCACTTCGATCTTGCAGCAGAATCGAAATATTTATAATTCTTCCATCCCGTCTCTCACTTTTGACGACTCTTGGCTACATATTAAAGCGCTAAGCACCTCTAATTAGTTTGCCTTGACGTCCAATCATCTGCAACCAGATAAATCTGCTTTTATTAGCAAATTGATTTTTACTTGCTTTGCAAATATACATCAACGGAGTCTTTTTTAAGACTTTTCTAGTAACGTTTGGTCAAAAAAATCATCGATCACCGATGACTACTGCCGTTCCTATTTCATTTCATAATATTTGCCCAAAGCTTCCAACGTTCTTTCCACCGACCAACAACATTGATACTGCTACTCTGCGACCCCAACTCAAAAACCTAAGAAGTGCATATTCTCATTATTTTAGTGTTTCTTAATGTTATGTTTTGTGTTTGTATTGTTTTTCCATGCGATTTTCTACATTCCACAGTTAATTTTCAATTTCACTTCATTGTATCGGTTTCAGCAGCAGAATTCCTCAGCTCCTCAATTCTGAAATATATCAATTCCTTTCCCAGTCTTTTATTAGTAAAACTCCCGGGCGTGCTTTTTTGTCAATAATTTCTAGGAAAAATATGGACCGTACTCGAATTTCGATGGTGAAGTTAATTTACCTTTGCAAAAATCTTATTAAACCCCCTTCTACGTTCTTTAGTGTAAAATATCTAACTTTTTTCGGTTAAAACTCCCTTTTGACTAATTTTTAATTTCTGTTCTCGCAGAGTTGTGCTTTTACCGTTGATATTTGAAGTTTCGCTGCTGTATCTGCGAAATATTAATTCATTATGAATTCCAGCCATGGAACTATTTATATTTCGGCAGTAGTTATTCCTAATCAACCTCTGCCGTGAATTCGCCGCGGAATTATCCAAGTCCACGGCTAAAGGCCTCTATTTCGCCGTTTTTGAAGCGTTGTAATCTTTAGTCGCCATCTTGTTATATTTTCAAATGACAATATTCGTTAGTACTACCACCTGGGAGAGTTGGAAGCCAACTTCCTTGTTTACAAGAGTCCCACCCATTTCGTTTCTGTTTGTAAACGCGGTAACGCTCTTTATCCAAACTGGCCGTTCCTCCAAGTCTGTCTTTAGTGTGGCTGTCGCAGTATTAAATTCAAATTTTACCGTTAACTTGTAACATTACTTTTTGAAGTTAAGAGCACTTCGGCAACTTGACGAAGGTAATGTTATGCTGAAATATGCAGACAGGGCAAAATATAATTTACTGTAAGAAAACGCTGTTGGTAATGCATATTTAAAAATGAAAATTTTAGGTCGCTCCAACAAGAGCGAAATTGTTACAAGTTCATAAATGAAGTAAAAGCGCATTCTGGATATTAGGACCCTCTGCAAATTTACATATAACCGAATTTAAAAATCCATATTTGGAAATTACAGTTACAAATTCGAGAATAACTAAAATGTTTCGAGAATTAAACTCAAAATATGGGGATTTGTTTAAAACTTTTTTTTGCTAGGTTTCTACTTTTTTATCAGCATTTTGATTTCAATTAATCTTAACATTTACCAAAAGAATTTTCATCGAGTTCAGCCTTCAAGTGGGAGTTTTGAAAAAAAAACTTCCAAGTTCGAGAATTTCGTAGAATTTTTAAAAGTGAGATATGAGCTCCAACCCAAAATTGGGAGAAAAAAGGGCAAAAGTTCTAAAAAATTCTGAATTCTATATAAAAAAGACTGAAATTTTTGTGACGAAAAATGTCAAGTTCGAAATTTGAGTATTTAAGCAGAGATTTTAAAAGATTTTCTTTTTAATTCTGTTTTTTTAAAGGTCTTCACTCCTCGAAATTAAAGCTTTCCAAGCTTTCTCTTGAACTTTTCATTTGTTTTTCAGAAGTTTCAAGTTAAAAAAACAAAAAAATAAAAAACAAAAATTCTATTCAATCTCAAACTTTGAGAAAACTGTCAAAATTAACAAAAAACGGAATTTATGTAAAGAAAGTTCTCAATATTTCTACTTTAATTTAGCATTATTGAACTTAAACCCATATATTTGACTTTTTTTCGAAAATTCTGCTATAAACTTTTAAGAAAAAGAAGATTCTTAGAGCTTTCGTTAATAACTTAGTTTGTTTTTTAATTTGAATTTTTTCTTAAAATCACATAGACGAGACTTTTTGAGAGAACTTGTAAACTTTAGAATTGATTTCCAAACAAAATTTTTATAGACAATTAAAACTTATCAGCATTTAAAAATATAATTCGTCACCATCTATCCATTTCCGCTCTCAGGGCATAAAAGCTTTACGTTTTGCGATTTATACTTTCAAAAAATATTCAAAACGTAACAGGTTAAAAGTATATTTTAATAAATAAATGCTACTACGCGTTTTTAGCATTTTAGTCAGTTAAACTGTTAACTCTTGAAAAGATTTACTTAAATAGTGCACCTAAAAAAATCTACAATTTGAAACTGTTTATTGTTCGCTTATTGTGGTATTCATTAAAAAATAAACTACAGTCAACTTTGGATATAACGAACTAGTGATGTAACGAATATTCGGATTCGCATTCGCAAATATTCACATGTTTTTTAATAATCGCATTCGCACTCGCATTCGCAAGAAATTATGCAAATGTATTCATTTGACAATAACACGGGACACTATTTATGAAATAGCAATGCAACTGCTATGGAAGGGTTTCTTAAACTGGGGTCCATGGACCCTTAAGGAAAAAACATTTATTAAGATAATATCTCATACTGCCAACCAAACATTTTTTCTCTCAACTGCGAGAACCTTTTCTGGTTTCCTTTTTCTAAAAATTAGCCGTTTCTTTGAAATTTCGACAATTTCTCGAAATTTCGTCATTTCTCAGAATTCAACTTTTTCTAAAAATGTCTACTTTTTAAATTTGAACTTATTTATCAAACGTCGCCCTTTTCTAGAAATTTGGTGGATATTTTGATAAAAAAGTTAAAATTTTTAGAATAATATTTATCTGGAAATTTTGAAAAATACTTCTTAAAAATTTGGTTTTGTGTAAAGACAAAAATTCCAGAAATTTAAAAATTTAACTTATTTCTCAAAATTTCGATGTTTATTTTAATAGTGAATATTTTCAGCAGCAGGGATTGGAGGAGCTTATCTTTCACTCAGACAGTAGTTAAAAAATAAATATACTCAAGAAATTTCGAGCGTTTTTCTTAAAATTTCTTTTCTTTTCCTGAAATTTTTATTAAAATTCACCCTTTTTTCGAAATTGCGACAAAATTGAACTTTCTCTGGAAAATTTGAAATTTTCATTAAATTTTGACTTTTTTTCTCGAAATTCCGATGCCTTTGCTTCTTAAAATATCGATCTTTTTCTCGAAATTTTGATTTGAACATCACTTTTTCTTTGAAATTTTGATATTCGTAAAATTTTTAATAAATATCAGATATCTATGTAAAATTTGATTTCCTGAAAATTACAACTTTATCCCAAAACTTTTTTTTATAATTTGCCTTTTTCTAATTATCAGTTTATACTTAAAATTTTACTTTTTCCTCTTAATATTGGAGTGTATTAAAAATTTTAAATATTTTATAGAAATTTCAGCATTTTTCTCGAACTTTTCACAGTCCGAAAATTTCAACCTGTTTTTTAAAATTCGTCTTATTCTCGAAGTTTCAAATTAAGGTTTTATATCCAAAATTGACTTTTTTAAAGTTCGTTTATTTTTCTAAAATTTTACTAAAAATATACAAACTTTGAGAATAATATTTTTATGAAGTGTAGAGAAAAATATTTTTTGTAACTTTCAAGATTGTCAAAATTTAAATGAAAATAAAAATTGTCAAAAACTGTTTTTCCCCAAATTTGATTTATTCTGGAAATTGCGACTTCTCATAAAGTTCTCTAAGTCTCAGTGAAAAAGTCAACATTCGCATTCGCGAATATTGGAAATGATTATTCGCATTCGCGATTATGGGAAAACCAACATTCGTTACATCCCTATAACTAACCATCAAAAGGATCTTTAAATATTTCGCCGAGTATCCATTATAAACGAACAAAAATAAATTATACTTTCTTATGAAGTTTTGATAATTTTGTTCGTTGTAAACCATTGTATTTTGTTACCATATTTCTAATGCGATCATAACTGTAAGACACTCGAAACAACAATATCACTGCAAAAATAAAAACAGCAACACTGACAACAGCAGTAATACTTACATCTGAGTCCTGTTTCCAGAAAGAATGCATGAAATGAAAAAATTCAAATAAATATGTTTCAAGTTGAATGATTAAAAATTACATCTTAAATATTAAAGTAATAGAGACATAGGTGCGACGAGCATTCAAAGAAGCTTAGAGATCCATGTAATAAGTTGATAAAGATAAATAACATATTAATTATAATTTCGGCATCTTTTCTGTTGAAAATATGCCGCATATCGAATGTCCTACGCAATAAAATAAATACCTAACGTTCACTTATTGTTAAAAATGAAGACTCAATCGCATGTGAATGTATTTTATTCAATAAGAGGCAGTTCCCCGCATTATCAATTCAATGAAACTCGTAGTAACAAAATTTATGGTCTGCATTACACCAATAAAAAATGATAAACAGATCTTAAATGTGGTGTCATAACAAACACAGTCGTAATATATTTTGGGGACAACGACGTCAAGTATTTTGGGATGCTAAGTTTCTAAAATATCTATTAGAGAAGATATTAAGATGTTAAATATAACGTATTTAATCATCAGAAGGAATTACAAGTTAAAGGAATTTTTTCTTCAGTAAACACACCTAAAATAATATATTACATTATTTGGTACAAACGGAGACTGATGAGAAAATAATATGTGTCTGGACTACAGCACGTTTAAGAAATAGTTACTGCCCTATTCAGCTCCCAATTAAGGTAAACAAATGGAAAAATTGCTCTGAAGTACGTTTTTTCACACAAAAACTAAATTAATTCGGTTTTATGTCACGTACAGAGCATAAACTATGACAACGACATCTCGGAATAGGATGTGGTTGATATTACAAAAAACTTAAATACAAGTAATTTATTTTCTTGCTCCTGAAATTACAGTACACATGCCGGAGTGGATGCAATGGCGTAATTTGGAGTAGAATATTTTCTTTGAAATATGGAAACATCTTTCGATTGAAGATGTGTGTGATAATGAATACTTAACACGACTAATATGAAATGTTTTCCCAAACTGGGCCGTATCTGAAAAAGCTCCTACTGCAGAGAATGAAATACGAAAGGATTGTTAATTTTCAGAAAATTTCATATTAACGTACCTTGACTTAATTACAAATTTGCCTACAGCACGAATTATGTAAAGAAATTAAAAAAATATGTCACGTTTCCAAAATTAAAAAACATACAGGGTCCGCCATTAGTGTGTGGACGGAGGATAGCTCTTAAGCCTAAGAAGAAGATATCAAAATGAAATTTTGTTCCGTAGCGTAGTTCTATAGGGAGCACATTTTAAAATTATTTTCATTTTCTTGAAATAATCATACACAGAGTATTGATATAAACTTTCTTTTTTTAAATGGATAACCCTATATATTGTTACATATTTGGATCGCCCTATAAAAATGCAGCAAAATAATATAGGGTTTATGGAGGTATTGATGGCCGTTTTCCTAATAGAGGATCATAAATCCGGAGACAGACTTCGATGCAGTCACATGTACTCTGGCAAATTGTTCACACTTTCTTACAACAAAGGTGTATTCCCTAACATCTGGAAATCTGCTAGAGTGCAGCCTGTCCCTAAAAAGGGAGGAATCTAGCTAACAACTATCGCCCTATATCTTTGTTACCCGTTATATCTAAAGTGATGGAAAAGGTTATCAACATCGAGATTCTCAAATATCTGGAGGAAAATAGAATCATCTACGACAGGCAATACGGTTTCAGACAACAACGTTCCACTGGCAATCTACTGGCCTATGTTATTCATATCTGTACCTCAGCTATGGAAAAACATGGTGAGGCTAGAATTGTGGCATTGGATATCTCAAAGGCTTTCGACAGAGTCTGGCACCGATCTCTTCTCGCCAAATTAACATCTTATGGTCTTCCTCCTGGACTCTGTCATTTGATATCCAATTTTCTCGCTGACAAACCTCTTCAGGTTGTCGTCGATAGCATCTCATCTGAGATATTTGCGATTAACGCAGGGGTGCCTCAGGGATCTGTTCTATCTCCTACTCTATTTCTGTTACACATAGACGATCTCTTGGCTTTAACTTCCAATCCTATATACAGCTACGCAGATGATAGTAACCTTGTGTCACCTTTTTTCTCCTAAAACCATTGTCTATCGCTGCTTCAGATCGACTAAGGGAACAGCAGATACAGACGATTAATCGGAATCTCGAGAATTCTCTGGAATGGGGTAAGAACAATTTGGTCGACTGCAACGCTTCAAAAACTCAGGCAGCGGTTTTCTCTAAGAAAATATCAAGGGTAATGCAACAAACATACTAATGGATGGTAAAATCCTTCCGATGGGATCTAATATATCTATCCTAGGAGTGAATGCTAACTTCTCTTGGGACGATCATGTGTGCACCATTGCCAAAGAGCTAAGTTTTCTTTTTAGAGCTAAAAAGTATTTCACATCTCATCAGCTATTAACACTATACAAAACTCAAGTTAGGCCAACACTAGAATACTGTTCTCATGTTTGGAGTTCAGCCCCAAAACACACTTTAGCTCTCTTGGATTCTATTCAAAGAAGACCGATTCGCCTAATTGATGACGACAGTCTGACCGATTCTCACGAAACACTAGAGCACAGGCGTATGGTTAGTGACTTGTCTATTTTCTACAAGTACTATAATGGAAGATGCTCGCAGGAACTAATAAGATTGATCCCCCCAAGGTTCTTAAGGCGTACTAGTCAGTCGGAGACGGAAAATTCCTGTCCAGCTTGACGCAGTGAGGACTTCTGTCTACGGAGACTCTTTTTTCTTTAGAACTTCCAAGTTGTGGAACTTGTTACCGAAAGGAATTTGCCCCAAAAATTACAACTTATCCTTGTTTAGGAAGGCGGTTCATTGCCATCTATCTTTGTTTCCGCATCCTTCTCGCAGTGCTTTGAAAGCATAATGGGGTTACCCTTTGCGAGTAGATCAAACTTAAAAAAAAGGGATAGCCATTCCAGCTTTGGCAATGCTCTGACTGAACCAAAGACAATAGTGGAGACACCCATAAAGGGGTTTCTGGAATTTTTCAAAAAAATGAGCATATTATGAGATAATCGTGGGGGGCACAATAAGCAAAAGCTTCAGTGCTGCAGGGATAACCGACCCCATAGAAATAATAATAATAATAATAATAATAATAATAATAATAATAATAATAATAATAATAATAATAATAATAATAATAATAATAATAATAATAATAATAATAATAATAATAATAATAATAATAAAGTAACATTTCAACACTCAGTATGATGTAGTATTAGTCAATTTGCAACAAAAACAATCATTGGTAATCTTATAAATTCCATAAACCATAAAAATGTTGTATTATATTTTTTAGTTATTCAGAGTGATGAATTACTAAAAATATTTAAAAGAAAGTAAGTTTATATCAACGCTATGCATATGATTGGTACAAAAATAGAAAAATAATGTTAAAATGTGCTCTCTTCAGATGTACGCCAGTGGACAAAATTTCATTTAAACATCTCTTCAGGCTTAAAAGCTAATCTCTCTTGAATGGCGGACCCTGTATACATATATAAGCAAAAATTGTCTTTTGGATAAATGTGTAATAGATATTTAATGGAATTTCTGTGACACTTAAATCTTTGCAGCTTTTGCTGTTTACTGAATTCTGCAATTACTAAATTAATTAAGAAAAATGGTATACTCTTTAAATTGAATTTGTGCAGAAGTTGTATAATTTACCAATTATATTTCTTTACTCCCTTTAGACTTTTTTATCCTTTATACCCAATTTATTCTTAAATAAAATTTTTTTGTGATAGAAAATAACTTTTGTTTCATGTCTACAATCCTTAAACTTTATGTGTCCTAGATCAGCGATTCTCAATTTTTCGCTTTTTCCTCATCTTTTTTTATCTTGGACCTAATCCTACCACTTCCGTCTCCTATTGCCTTTTTTTAAGAAACCATTTTTATTTATTTAAATCTGCTACAAAATACTGATTGAAGTGATATCAGACAGTGTCCTGTGATTATTATTTTACCATTCACTGTTAGGTTTAAAATAAAATATTTTGAGGGATATTTTAAGGCATGACCTAAGTATAAAGGAAAAATTTTAAAACGTCCACAAATTCTAAGGAAACTAACTTGATTTTAAAATGTTCTGGTAATTCTAAATGTTTATTGCAAACATAGTAAAAACTTATGCAGATTGGCACATGCAATACAAATAACAGCAAAAATGTTGAAATTTTAATGAAACTTTGAGTACCACTAATCTGCAAAACGTCGAAAATCTGTGTGAACGTAAACCACTCGCAAATTCAGCATGCAGCTTTAGAGCAACTCTAGGAGGGAGCTTTATTGAATCTGCTTCAGTTTCAGCGTGAACTTTCCAAGGCCTAGAAAATAAACGAAATGCACAAATGCACCTGTGTTAGTTTTCTCTAGCCAACTAGTATTAATAGAATAACATAAACATGTATTGAAACAGACACCTTACTCCCAGGTCAGTGCCTAATGCTTTAATAAATATGGGGGTTAGTTCTGGGCAATATATCATATTTAAAGTTTCCAGAACACGAAAGCGAGTTTAAGTACGACAATAATAGTAATATAGTTAACTTCAGAGGTAATAAATTATTGTTTTGTTTGCCCACAATGGAACCGATACAGCTTTGGGAGATTTTAAACGAGCTATTGTTTACATACAACTGTCGGAATATGTTCGTTCTTTTATAATGTTAAGATTACAGATATTATGGCACCGAAGAATTCCTGCTTCTCATATTGTTAGGTATTTGCATGTCCCACAATGAACATGCTTTTATGATTTTGTTTCATAAAACTTCAACCACGTATCTGGTAATCTCTTTGTTACCCGTATATCGTATGAACAAATTCCCCTACACCTTATCTTTTGCGAAGCATCTAGACGATTCAAAAGATGGTGTTGAAAACGTGATCTGTATTTCAGTGCTGCCATCTGCATAACCTCATGAAACACCCTTGTTATTTGCAGTATTTGAGAAACTCTTAAGAGAAAACTCTTCCACGAGTACTTTAACCCTAGTTATATTGATTCTTCCTGAAGTATTAGGTGAAAAATACAGGAGGCTTATTTTCTACATGAATTTTTTGGGGAGCCTTTGCTATTCATTTGTTATTCGAGAGCAAGGTTATCCCAATGGCGCATTTAGAGATTACTTTAAAGTTATAAATAAAATATCAATTGCGTCTACATGCTTGTAGTTTTTTGACCAAATTTAAAATGAATAATGTAAAACTTTCAAGCCTTTTTATAGAAAACTAGATATTACCCATGACTTTGCCTGCAGAATTAGATAAATAATTTCCTTTAGCTTTTAACGGCAAAACAATCCAAAGATAAAGAGAGTTTTTAAATTACTTAAATATATGAAACAAATAGTCTTTGTTCTAATATGTTAATTTGTCTTTGGTTTTAATTAAAAACCAGGTTCAATAAACTTCTATGAGATAGAGAAAAATGGTGCTGTCGATTAAACACTCTTACTTAAATAGGTTGGATATAGCTAATAAAACTAATTTAATTAGCTATGAATAGCTATCGAGCGTTCGTGCAGATTGCAGAATGATGTTTTTATCAAACTCGTTGCTACGATCATGTGTACATATATTTCGCAGTCTAGTGGATTTTCAACTATTTATTGGGTAGCATTTGAGCTCTACCGCATTGGATGTCCCTATCTCATATCAAACTCCAAATTTTCGAAAAGATTCATGGAAAACTCCAGACTTTGCAAGGAATTTTAAAAGAGCGCTAGTTTCAAGATGAAATTCTGAACTTTCAAGCCAACTTGTCAAGAGTTCTAAAGCATCAAGAGAAATCATTACACTTCAGATCTCCAAACAAAACTTATTTATTAAAATACTAAATTATTAAATTTTAAAAGAAGTTCTTCTAAGATATTTAATTCTAAAAAGAAACTTATAGATGCATTTAACTTACAATTTAATGCATCTATCAGTGAACTGAGTCGGCAGCTTTTTTACAACTGACTCAATTCACTTGCAGCTTAAGAACCCTTGATGAATGTTCTTTTATCGTTGGTAAGTGCAAGAACACTCATCGAGAGTTCTTAATCTGCAAGTGACTCCTTAATATTCAAAAATTCTAAATAATCTAGATCTAGAAGAGTGAATCACCATAGAACTCATCTTAATTAAGGAAACTTAACCAGAGAATCCCAAATGCTTGAAGAAATTAATTTTCTCAACGTCATCAGAAACAGATCTGGAATGTTAAAAGTATTAAGAAAACTAGACCAAATTGTCAATGTCCAAAGGAAGTTCATAGAGCGCTTCTAAAACTGTTAACTTAATTCAAATTTCTACGCGCTTTAATATGTAAGTATTGGAGCTTTATATCAAGAAAATGTATTCAGAAATGAACATGATTCTGGTTATAGCATTTAATTATCAAGGAAACTCATTCATCTACAATTATTGCTTTACAAATAAACTTTTGTATGACCTTTGCTTTCTAAAGAAGCTAAAATGAGGGTTTAAGATGTTTAGTTCTCAACAACATTATTTATAGTTGTAAGCTTTCAGAAATGGTCGTTTCACGCCTTAAATTATAAGCAAGAAATTGCATCTACTCTAAAATTCTTATAGAAATATTTTTAAGATTGAAACTCCTTAAAAAACCAAGAAAAAATTTTTGTGCAATCAAAGTCTCACTGCGACTCATCAAAAATTGATTTATCTAATAAATTGAAACAAAGATTGAAAGAAATTTTCAAAAAGAAAATACTACATTATATGGGAATAATGCCTAAAAAATACATTAGGAAATTAAGGCAAGGAGTCAAGAAAACCAGAGACAGATTGTAAATTGAAAAGTACATAAAAAGCAAAAGGTGGAAAGTTTTTGGGTGAGCCAAAAAAAATAATAAAAAGATAGAAGTAATATTTCTAAATACAGAAGCCCAAGTAACAAAGAAAAATAAAACTTTATAAATGTCCAAATAATATATTGTCCTTTACCGTTTAAAAACGGTAATAAAATTGTTCCAGCAGTTGTTACACCAAGTGTAAATATGAGAATAAATGTTCAGTGAATGGTTTACGCTATCCTGCGTCTAATTGATAGGAAGGATGATGGAATGTAATTCGAGAATTATCACGGTATATGTCCAAAAGGTACAACAATCTGCACAAAAGGCTTGAGATTATGCATTAAACAATATTAGAAGAATATTAGACTGTCTTCAAAATAAACACATCATCAACAAAACAAATTCAAGTCGTAGGTTATGAACTCTTCATTGATTTTTATAGAATAGAAGTTAATTATAAAGGCTCGTGCTACAACTAACGTATTAGACTATTTGAAATTGCGTTCAATTATCTGATGCTTTTGAGTCTTTTCAAGTGAAAATAGATAAACCGCTGATCTAGACGACTGACTCTTCCATGGTTCAATTAAATGCTCTGTAATGAAGCAGTGCGAACGTGCCATGATGCAAATTAATAATACAAATATTAAAGTTACCTTATACAGACCTTTGCAACCCTTTAGTGTAACCTTTATGGTTGCATCGTACTTCTGGTTGTTCGATATTGGTAACATTCAGAAGAAGCAAATATATACAATAATGACTACCATTGTATCATTTTTTGCTGAGAAACTGACACTAATAACAAACAACAGAAGGAAATTCGAGAAAACTACAAAAATACTGGTCAAAGAGGCGTCGAAACTGGGCCTGAAAATTAGTGAAGAAAAACAAAACATTTGGCTTTAAGAAAAACTGAATGTCAGCATAAGAATATGAAAATGCAGATGTAGATCAATACCGAAAGACCACAGAAACATCTACTTCATAACATTCTAAACACTGACTAACACAGTACCTAGGGTGGGTCTAGGAGCCTGGAATTTTGCACCTGAGTTCCTTTTACATATGACGTTGAAAGGTTTTTTGAAAATTCTTCCGTTACGGATGTTAAGGAGTAACAATTTTTATAGAAGCTCGTCATTTCTGAAGTTCTTATGTATGGAAATTGGTGGCCAAGCTTCTGCTTATAAATAAAAGTAAATTGTAGCAGCGTTTTCTGGAAACTCATCCCCTAAGGGATAAAATCGATATAATAAAGCTCTTAACGGTAACTGACAAGGCACAACCTAAATTGGTGAGCACTAAAAATGAATGTTTGAAAATTCATCGCCTAAAGAGGCGATGGAAGTCTTTATCAAAGTTTAAAATTTAGAAGTTAAAAATGTTTAAATTGGGGTTGACTTCTGTTTTTAAATTAATGTCCGTTGTGCAAATGTTTTTGAAAATTCATCCCCCAAAGGGATAAAATAAAAAACGAAAATTTGTATGAGAAGTACGTCATTTTTGATATTATAAACGTGGATTAAGAAACCTTGAATGGTTCATGAGATGTTCCCGTTTGTAGATAAAAATTATCATCGGGCAGATGACTAATGCAGTCTTGAAAGTTGAAATGATGACATATTTGGGAATTCTTATATCATAACTATTAAACTTTATTGACGATCAAAAAGTAACAGATATTAAAAATTCCACAATATTTCGATAAATATTTGCTAACACCGGACTAAGTTTCACATTACTGCCTCATCGGATAGAACTTTTAATATCTGCTTTTTGATCGTTAATAAAATTTAATAGTTATGAATAGTAAAGAATTCCACGAAGTAAGGGTTGGAAATGTCAGTTCTTATATTAGTTAATACTGCCATAGAAAAAGAGATCACTGCAAGGATTGCAAGATGCCACATAGCCTTGATATCATGGAGGTGATAGTGAGTTCTAAAAATGTATCTAGGCCAACAAAACCAAGATTTTATACTTGGACGGCATTTTACAGAAAGAAACCAACCCACAAATTCTTAAAAAATAGATTTTTAGCATATAGTTGAGAAAAATGAATTGAATGAGTTTGACAAATAAAAACCTGTAGAAGGGACCGAAATGCTTTGGTTCGTTTCTACAAAACGAAAAAATAATAATTCATTGTTTTCACAGATGTAGCTAGAATATGGCAGGGAACAGTACGTGCCCCACGTTTGTTGAAGCAATCAATCGAAAATTTATATTCAGCTAGGAAAAATGTTTCCAGAAGTTTCCATTCTCTCTTCAAAATTCGCTCTTCGTTGAAATTTCGACATTTTCTCTAGATGTCTAATTTTTGTCAAAATTTGTCCTCTTTTACCAATTTTGTCTTTTTCCTTTGTTATTTTCAATTTGTTTTTGCAATTTGGCTCTATTATCAAAACATGACTTTTTATAAATTTTCAAATTTTATCAAGATTTATCGTGTTTTTTTTTGAAATTTCAGTAGCCCACAAAATTTAACTTTTTCTGAAACTTTCGACTTTTCTTGAAATCTGAAATTTCGGCTGTTTTATCAAAATTTGCCTTTTTTTGAAAATTTGCCGGATCTTTCAATAAAAAAGTAAAAATTTTGAAAGATTTTTTGAATATTTTCAATTTTTGTATAAGGACAAAAATTTGGAAAAAATTGTCTTTAGTAATTTCAAAAGTTTTGTTTTTAATCCAACTTTCTGGAAATTCCAAATTGTTTCCCAAAATGTTGACAACCATGTCAATGCTGGACAGAATGGAGAGCTAGTCTTCCTCTGACATAAACATTCAAAGAAAAATGAATATTACCCAGCAAAATCCGACTTTTTTCAAAATTTACCCAATTTTTCAAATTTCGACAAAGTTTTTCTCGAAAATTTCATGTTTTGTTTGTAATTTTAATTTTTTTTAGGCCTCAATCTTTTTCTCAACATTTTGCTTTTTTTTTAATTTGTTTTGGTTTTTAGAATTTTGATTTTTTCCTAGAAATTCGTCTTTTCTTTAGAAATTTCAATATTTTCTTAAAATTCGCCCATTTTCAAAATACCGACTTTTCACTTGAAATTCGTCTTTTTTACAAAATTTGAATTTTTTTTCATAATGGATATTCCCAAAATTTGACCATTTCTTAAAATTTTACATTCAATGTGGAATATTCATTTTTCTTTTTGAAAATTTCGTATTTTCTTCGACATTCGTCTTTTTTTCGGCATTTCGACTACTTTTTAAATTTAATTTCGACTTTCTTCGTGAAAATCGACTTTTTGGATTTCTGCACAAAAATTCCATTTTTTTCTTGAAATCTAGATTTCTTTTTTTTTTCGAAATTTTGACAATTTTAAAATTCATTTCTTTTACCTTTTGACTTTATTGGCAAAATTAGACTTTTTTTCATTAAATTAATTTTCCACGGAAATTTTAGAATAGGGGAGAGTCTGGAACAGTGGCCATCTTTTTGGATTTTTTTTAATATCTAAGATTATTAATTATTATAACCAATGTTGATCATTTTATATGAAAATTGCCTCAGTTGCCATAAGGATTATATAAACAAATGTCGGAAAAAATTACTTAACATATAAATTTTGGTAACTTTTAAAAAGGTCTGCAAAATGGCCACTGTACCGACAACGATGGTACAATGGCCACTATAGTATGGTACAATGGTCCCTATGATATGGTATAGTGTGCGACATTCTTTTAAACAATAAGTGTTCACAAAAACAGCTGGACACTGATCAAAACAATTTATTTAAAAAAAAAGATAAATTTTATTTCAAAAAAACTCAGTATTATATTTATGAGTATTGTATAAATATACATTCAAAAGACAGATTTAACAAAAAAAGTAAGTCAAACTAACAAATATTATACATAGATAAATTAGTAGAAAAAGAAAATAAATTCGCGGTTCTAGCAGTGCCGCCTGCTTTAAATGGCCTAGACAAGTGAAGCACAATATCCTTCGTGCAAACTGTAGCTGTATCAGCAACAACAGGATACGTAAAATTGTTACCGTTTCGCCTTAGAAATGTTACATTGAATTCATGAGTGTTTTCCAAAATTTCTGTAACACGTCCAACATAGTATTTTAGGGTTTTTTTTGTAGCAAATTTCACAAGGACAAAAGAGTCCGGAGCAATATTTGCTATGTCATTGATGATTGCTTCATCGTCTTTGTCTGATTCAGAAAACAAATCCACATCATCGGAATCGGTCAGTTCAAAATCCAGATCGCTGTCGTTTGATTTTTCTTCAGGTTTTTTATTAACAGTAAATTTTGTTGTTGGTATTTCGTTCAAACAATCGGCCACTTTTCTTTTTAAACTGGGCTGTTTTTGTAGACTTGTTTTTCGAGTTTTATTCAGTTTTTCTTCTTCTTCAAGCCTTTTCAAAACAGGTGTGCTGGTTAATATTTCAGTTTTTTTCTTTTTCAATTGACGTCTTTTAATCGGAGCTGCAGCTGCACAAGGAAACGGTTTCAAAACAACAGGAGAAATAAATTGCTTCTCGAGAGTCCTGTTTATTAAGGATGAAGAGTTGGACGGTAGTGTTTCAGAAAAATATTGTCCCTTAGGTGAACTTTCCACTGTTTTAGTTATATTTTGTTGTGAATCTGTGACAGTGGCTGCCAGAAAATCTTCGTCATTGAAAATATGATTATTAAACGGGTATATCCCAGTGTACTGAAAACCTGAGATACAGTTTCGAGGCGTGAAAGCTAGTGGATATGATTGTCCCAAAATTTCTGCTATATCATAAATACTAATTCTTTTTCCTGGATTATTCAACAACCATGTCTCGCAGCCTTGATTGTAAAATTTTTTCAGGGGAAAGTAAACTGATTTATCCAAGGGCTGCAGCTTATGGCTAGTATGCGGCGGTAACGTTAGTAGTATTATGTTATGCTCCTTTGCTAATTTTATAGTTGCCATTGAAACATGAGTTTCATGGTTGTCCATTACCAATAATACTGGCGATTCGAGTGTTGGTTTAGTGTGTTTAATAAAATGATTTAGCCATTGCCCAAAAATGTCAGCAGTCATCCATCCTGACATTGATGCTGTTCCAACAGTTCCAGGTGGCGCATTTTTCAGCATATAATCTCTAAAATTTTTTCTCGGGAATATCAGGAATGGTGGTATATTGTTTCCAATTGCATTGATACAACCGCACATAGTTACTAAAGTACCTCGCTCACTTGACGTTATGTGGCCAACCTGTTTTTGACCTTTCCTTGCAAGAACTTTTCCTACTCCTTGCACAGTAGTGAGGGCAGTTTCGTCGACGTTATAAACTTGTTCAGGTCCCAAATTGTACTTCTCATAAATTTGATGAAGATTATTAAAAAACTGTTGCACCACTGGTTTATTGAACCCCATAGCTCTTCCCAAAGACGTTGCTTCTGCTGACCGTATGGACAACTCTTGTCTTCTTTTCATAAAACCATTGAACCATAACCTTCCAGCAGTACAATTATCTTTCCATGAGGCAGGTATTTTTTTCCCATTTGCAACCGCCAAATCATATGCCAATTTTCGGGCACATTTTGGATTCATACCATGATGAAGCTTGGTCATGGTTTGGAAGTATTCGCTGAGAAGGTCTTCTTCTTCAGAAGAAAATATTTGGTTAACACTGTAATTAGGAGACATTCTTGGTGCCCCTTCCAAAGATGGTGAATTCCAGTTAATTTCATTTTTCTTCTCGTTGCATTTTTGTAAATAACGCCTTAGTGTAGTACGGGGAATGCTGTACCTAAGAGCTGCGGCTTTAGCTGATAATTCTCCATTTACCACATCAAAAATTGCACTACGCATCGTTTCTGATGGAGTTTTACCAATTTCAACGTTTGTTTTCTTTCTGCGCGGCATTTTCTTAAGCAATCTAAAATAAAAAAATATACACAATTATTCGAAATAATTCTGAATGCTTCCTCTAAAAGAGGTACAGTGGCCACTACTTATTTATTTAGTTTAGTGGTGGCCGCTGTACTTACATTTAACCTGTCCACTGTACCAACAATCACATGCTTTAAAAAAAAGGAGGCAACCAAAATAAATACTTCCTGCATTAGAATAATTTGTATATCAATAAATACTTACATGCTATAGGTGTAAGTCACCAATCGTAATTCACTCTGATATTTTTTATTTTGTCACTAATAATAAAGATGTCCGCTAGTTAAAATTTACTGCACGCACCAAATTTTAGGTTAGATCTATTTCTAAGTGAATAACAGGAC
Source organism: Dastarcus helophoroides (assembly GCA_028583605.1). Classification (NCBI taxonomy): domain Eukaryota; kingdom Metazoa; phylum Arthropoda; class Insecta; order Coleoptera; family Bothrideridae; genus Dastarcus; species Dastarcus helophoroides. The sequence continues at coordinate 3,253,189 of CM053335.1, forward strand.
ACTGTTACATATAATTTTGTTGACATATTATACGTTTGTTTGGATACCTTTATGTCAGATGGCAGCACTAGATCTTCTTTAATTTGAAAATAGCGAACAAGTGGCCAGTGTTCCTGTATGGCCACTGTTGCAGACTCTCCCCTATTTACCCAATTACAAAGTTTTCCACGAAATTTCGATCGTTTTTTTTTTTTAATTTCGCTTTTTTCTTAACATTGAGTTTTTTCGAAATTCCGACCGTTTAGAATCTGAATTTTCGAAAATTTTGACAGGATTTATAAAGTTTGGATTTTTTAAGTTTTTTCCTAAGATTTGGTTGTTTATCTAAAATTTTGATATTCAACATTTATAGAAATGTTGACTTTTTTATCTAAATTCATCTTTTTTCAATCTAATTCTCATTTTTATTTTTTTAAACGAAAATTTCAAAAATCGCCTCTTTTCGAAATGCCAATTTTTTTTATATTCATCTTTTTCTAAAAGGCGACATTTCGGAAATTACAACTTCAAATTAGAACTTTTATTTTAGAACACAATGACTTTTTTTCATTAAATTCACTTTCTCTGAAAAATTTAAAATTTTTATTCAATTTCCAAGTTTTCCACGAATGTTCGATAGTTTTTTTTTTGAAATTTCGATTTTTTCTTAACATTGGGGTTTTTCGAAATTCCTACCTTTTAGAATCTGAATTTTCAGAAATTTTGACTGGATTTATAAAGTTTGGATTCCTTAATTTTTTTCTTAAAGTTTGGTTTTTTATCTAAAATTTTGATATTTAACATTTTTGGAAATGTTGACTTTTTTATCGAAATTCATCTTTTTTTAATCTAATTCTCAAATGTTTACTTTTTAAACAAAAATTTCGAAAATCCCGTTTTTTCAAAATGCCAATTTTTTTTTAATTCATCTTTTTCTGAAAAGCGACTTTTCGGAAATTGCAACTTCGAATTAGAACTTTATTTTAGAACGTGATGTATATTATGTTTTTAGAAATGTAGTCTTTTACGTAGGAATTGGGTTCCTTTTATACGGTAATGTACGATGTTCTATTTTACAAGAACGAACCAACCCACAAAGACGTAAAATTTCAGGAGATAAGTTATTTTTGATATGGTGTAAGTAAATACATTCATTGTACACATTTTAAGTCAAAATATGTTATTGGTCAATATGTATTTATATGTACTGGCAATTCATAAATTAGTGTAAAACTTTAACTATCGATTTCTCAATAACTGATTTTTGGGGTTGCTTCCACTCTGCAAAAAGTCGTCCAGTTATAAGAGCTGGTGCTGCACATAAGAACCTTAGACATGGGAAAAAGTGGACAAAGAAAGACTAGAGATATAATGCAAGATTTAGCGAGGACTAGAGAACGGAAAAAAGGCGAATGTACTTGTTTGAAAAGAACAAACCAAAATTACAAGGATGATTCTGCATTCATCATCCGGATTAGTAGGTGCTTTAAGAACTAAGTGGTGAGGATACAGGACTGCTTTCAGAAGAAATAACCCCAAATAATGCAGAAAAAAATGCTCACTAAAAGCCAAAAGTAAGATAATCAACAAAGGCTTATCATAGACAAGGGATGGCGAACCAATGGCACGCGTGCCACAAGTGGCACGTTTGAAAATTTTGATGGCACGCACAAAAACAAAATTATTTTATTTATAAGTTATCTTTTTTATAGAAATGAATTAAAAATTATTAATCCACACTTAATTTATAATTTATGATATAAATTTGTAGTACTGAATACCTATCTTTGTATGTTAACTAGAACCGTCAAATTATACATTTTATTATTAAAATATCGCATGAATTCTGTCGAAGTATATAAAGATGCACATTAGATAAAATTTTTTGCGTATCCAGTTTCGCCTTCTAATGTTATTGCATGTTGTTGCCGTCGCAGCGGTCGAATCAGACGACAGACTGCATTAGTTATTTTTAGTACACCGTCGTCTTTGAAACTTCAGTGACTTGTTAAAAAATATAACTGTTTATTGTAAATAGATATAGTGTTATTTTTAAGTAAATATTTTTACATATTATTTCATATTTTATATTCTGCATTCGTTTGCAAGAACATATTGCGCCAAGGCTGAAGTTTTAACCTGAAACAACCTTAAGGTGTTAAAAGTTACCAAACTTATAATTTATTTTGCTTATTTTTGAACAATAAAATATTTTAATATTATAAGAAATTATTTTATCATTAAAATATAGAAATAATTATTAAAATTACCTTGAATTAATATATTATTTATTATTTTCTTGTGTTGGTAATATATTTAGTACTTTAATATGTGACGAAATATGTTCTTGCAAACGAATGCAGAATAAATTATTTATTTTATAACAATATTATTAAAATATATATTTTTTAGAATTTCTTATTATGGCTAGTTCAATAAAAAATCGAAATTATCCGAAACATATAGTAGCAGAGAATTTCAAGCTTGGTGGACCGATAGATACGGTATGATTGAAAAGGACAGTAAAGTTCTAAAACTGTAGTCTGTAGAACATCTTCAGTAAAGCGGCATTATGGAACCAACCATAAATTTCTTCTCGATCGAAGTGTAGAAGTGCCTTAAAAAATAAAAATGCTCAAACTACTTCTTTAATGAATTATATTGGAACTCAATCAAACACCACTGCTGCTAGTTATCAAGTTTCAAAAAATATTGCTCAATATGCGAAATCTTTTAACGAAGGCGAATTTTCAAAGGATGCTTGGCTACAATGTGCACCATACTTATTCGATGGTTTCGAAAACAAAGAAAAAGTATCCAAAGTATTAAAGACATTCCGATAGCTAGGAATACAGTGAAAGAAAGAATTTTGGGTATGGCGGTAAATGTAAATTTTCACCAAAAAATTCATATAAAATCTTGCGATTTTCTATCCATTTGCCTTGACGAGTCTACCGACGTAACAGGCTCTGCTTGCTTAGCAATTTCTGTACGTTATTTTGTTCAAAACAATATTAAAGAAGAGTTAATAAGTTTATCAACATTAACAACAACAACAAAAGGATTGGACATTTGTAATGCAGTTTATAGATGCATTGGAAAAAAGAGAAGTATGTCCTTCTAAAATTATGTCAGTTACAAATGACGGTGCCCGCAGCTTATCTGGACCGGAAAATAGATTTATAAATTTATTTACAACACGTATTGGACACACAATTCTTGATTTTCATTGCATCATTCAGCCACAAGCGTTATGTCCAAAACAGGTTCAAAAATGTTTGATGATATTTTGAGTTTTTTAACAAAATTAGTCAATTTTATATCAGCACGAGCACTAAATAAAAGAAAATTTCAAGAATTGTTAAACGAAGTAAACTCGTCGTACAATAGCTTACTTTTATACAATAATGTACGCTGGTTAAGCCGCCGAAATGTTTTGCAAAGATTTGTAGATTGTTTGGAGGAAATAAAGCGTTCGAAGTCAAATTACAGATTTTTAATCGTGATATTCTTTCAAATTCATATAAATATTTTCCGAATACAAATTTTTTTTTCTTAAAGTGAATGTCACGAAAAGCCAAATAAAGAGTCATTTACGAAAGAGTTTTTAATGGTAATTCAATCCCTGATTCAGGAATTTTCAAGATTTACGCAGTTTAAAAAGTTTGAAGAAACTTTAAAATTTATTTTATATCCTGATACAACACCACTTGAAAAATTAAATTTTAATGAATTAGAAATGGAATTAGTTGAATTTCGGTCAAATACCATATGGAACCAAAAATTTGTTGATTTAAGGAATGATTTAGAAATTATTGAAAGTAATCGATTATTGGATGAAATAAATAAAATTGCAGAAGATGAAATTCTAACTACATGGAATTCAATTCCTGAAACGTTTAATTGTTTAAAAATATTAGCAAAGGCAATTTTATCAATATTTTCATCTACGTGGGCAAATGAATCTCTATTTTCAGAATTAAATTTTATAAAAAATAAATATAGGAATAGAATGACGGATGAGTCGAGCTCTGCATGCGTAGTATTGAAATTAACTAACTATGAACCAGATATTAAATCTTTATCATCTTGTGTACAGCAACAAAAATCAAATTAACAACAATTGTTTTTAACGTGAATTTTGTTTCTAGCATATTGCTTTTTGTAAAACATTGATTAGTAAAAAACTGTTTAAAGAAGAATTGCTTTTATTTGTTTATTTAATTATACTTACGTATAGTTTCACCACGCTAACATTTCTAGTGAAATTTTATTGTGGCACGTTACATATTTAAAAAAGATTTCTATGACTTTGTGGCACGGACATCAAAAAAGGTTCGCCATCCCTGTCATAGACCATTAAAGATATTTAGCCAGATATGAGGTACAAACTAGATAACAACACTACAGGACAAACAGCGAAGTCCAGTTAGCTCAAGATGCTAACACCAGTTATTCTTACATCTATTTGTGTTTGCTGTTTGAATTGACATTGATCTTTTTTAATAAATAAATTAAATAATTAGTTAAAAAATGAATGAAATTTTTTTAGTGAAAATAAAAGCTTAATTAAAACAGGAAATAAACACAACGAGTATAATGTAAAAACATAACAATAAAAAAGTTTGGTTTATGAGGGAATTGAACATTCGTCTTTTATGTTGTTGACACGAAAGCAAGATGCTTCAACTAACTGGGCTAACTGCATATTTCGAAACAATAACTATTTTTGCTCACTCCATATCCTCGTCTTAAAAGTTTGCACTTCGGTTTTAAGCACATTTGTTTTATAAACGTCATATTCATTTATAGAAAGAATTATATTGCAGTAACATATGATATCAGTTACAACTTTGATACTATATTTAAAAATTTCTCGCTTCTGTTTGCACTATGGGCTTTAAGTTATTTTAAAATGTTATGTGGCAGTTAAACAAAAACCTAGATATTTAAAGTAGTTCACAAGTCAATTGCTTTTTATAGATTTTCTTTAAATTTCTGTCAGATGTTATTAACAGTATTATCCGTACACCTACAAAATTAATAAACCCGTGCTGACCAGTGTGTCATAGTTGAGGTGGGTAACTTTTTCGCTATTTTCTTAATCAAATCTAAACAAGCCAGTATTCAATTGTTTTCTTAATGGCATGTTAATGCGCATAAGATTCCGCACTATTTTGTCCATTTAACTGACTTTTTATCTCCACTAATAACGAATGTTATTCCACGTCCACTGGGACAGACTGTATATTATCTAGAGCAGTGTTATGAATGAAATAGTAAAATATTAAGGTTTCAAGCGTGTGTAATTGCAATTTGAGGTTACACCTCTCACGGAATTTTGTTTCTTCATTCCACATTTTACGGAAATATACTGAATAGCAACATAGTAGATTTACTAAGTCCTGGGTTGCAGAGATCCACAAAGCACCTGATTTGTGCAGAGATGTGTCGCATAAGTATAGAGCAGTGATGTCAGCTCAGAAAATTTACTACAAAGCCGCTTTGGGATTTGTATTATTGTACCAGTGTACGGCGAATACAGTGTATGCTGAAAATCGAGTACTGGTGGCAGTTTGGGGCACATTTGTTTTCATAATCGTGATATTCATTTATAGAAGAAATCAGACCATATTATACCTGTATTCACAAATGTTTTCAATAAAAAAATTCGTGTTACAAAATTAATATATTTTTTATTTTTATTAGTGTATTTTCATTTGTTGCTAATTTACCTGAAAAAATATTAGTTTCAGTATACTTCCATAAAAGATCGAGTATAAATTTAACAGTATATTTAAAAACTTCTGACTTCTGCTTGTTATATAAGTCGTAGGTTATTTTAAAATGTTATCTTTTGCAATAGTTAAAACAAAATTTAGTTATTTAAACTACATATTCTATCTAGTTTAATTATAGAATAATTAAAATCATTGTTATACGTTATAAACATAGTTTAAACTCTAATCATGAAAATAATTTTATACCGCCTTGGAAGAAGAACGCTAGAAATTAACCTAAGCATGGTGAGGAATTCTAAATCAAAAAGTAGTATAGATGTTTTTAGGTGCGAACAGCCAGAAGCCACAATGGTAGAGGTTTTACAGCTGAAATTATTCGTTTGTAAAGCTACACCATATGGCGCTAGTTCTCTTATTTCTATTGCAATATGTAAATCGTCTGTGAGGGTCTGTTTATTTTTACTGTACCCGTTCAAAATTATTTCAACGTCGTTTTAATTGTCAATTTCCTGTGACTTTATTACAGTTGTAGTCTGTATTTCCATTTAAATTTGTTGAGCGAATGTAATTTTTCTTAACTTGATTGTTATCGTTAAAATTCATTTTCTACATCAGTTTTCCATCAATGAGAGTTTTTTCATGTGCAAAAATTAGTTTACGCTATGCAGATGGAAAAATAAATAGAAATAAAAAAGAGAAGATTTTTAATATTGCCCTGTTAATTAAAACATTAAGCTATAAATAACCATTGAAATTCATTGTTACATATATCTCATAAAAATATATGTTCTTAAAATCATTTTTATTCTCTTATTAATTTAAATGAAATGCACTTGCACATTCGCACATGCACCTTCTATATCAGTTTAAATGTAACAAAATTACTGAAATTTCCAATCTAAATATTTTGTAGTACCCATTTAATTAATGATTAGGTTTCTGTTTACCATGTATATATACAGTCAACTATTGAATAGCATTATTAGCGCCCATTGATTATGATAAGTAATTAATATTTAAAATCTAAAGCTGATACTAAATATACGAAACAAGTCAATTAAACGGTATCTAAACTTAAAAGATGCATCCAAATACAGTGCTCTAATAGTTTTCACTATGGAACTGTCATTGTAAATTCATTTTCCATTGTTCTTTCGATCATCCTTAATACAGTTCTATATGTCGAAAATAACATTTCTGCCAAGGCAGGGTTCCGTTTGGCTTACAAGTTGGGAGAAGTGTTATTTTTTAAGATACATAACGCATTACCAATGAAGTAAATTTGTAAAAATTGAAAGTGTTTGCACATTGATAGTTTCGTAGTCACAATCCCACTAGAGGGTTGCATTATGGTCAGTACAGACTCGCCACAAAATCGCAGAACTTGTGTCTACAGACAAAGTTCTGCGACTGCCTTTAGAGAAATGGGGAAAAAATCGCTTGTCCTAGATCTTCCAGTGAACAAGCAGCAATTCCATAGGTCGCTGTCTCACTTGTTATGATGTCTCGGAAACTAGTTTAGCTGAATTGCGCATATGTGGATGCATGACAAGGGCTCTTACGATGAGTTTACACTAGATACTTTATTCCGTATATTTCTCTTTGACATAAGTGCCAACTATCCTGAGAGAAGCTATCTCCTCCCAGCTGTGTAGATAAGTCTCGGATAGCTTCTCTCAGGATAGTTGATACTTATGTCAGAGAGAAATATACGGAATAAAGTGTTTAATCTAAACGCACCTTTAGACGTTTTGAGATTTGTTCGAAACTATCTAGAGACAAAATCCTCGATTTGCCTATAGGCAGTCGGACAATTTAGTCCTCGAGTGTGCATTAGCCTTAGAAATCAACAATTCTATTTTTCATTCCTTTCACAGGATGGATTTTACTTCAACATATCACCAAATTCTCTATGAAAGGCGTTTTGTTAATCATTTTTCATGGTAAAATAGCGAAACTGGCTTAAAATTGCTGTGAGGGGCCCAAACTTCTTAATTACCAACAGGTTCAGCGAGCCTGACGCAGCTTTGTAAATCATACGATCAAACGTGGTTCAAAGTAAAAAACGAAGTTCAAAAAGTTAGAAATATCCATGTTAAAAAAGTGAATAATTTTTAGGAAATTATTTTCTATTCATATTATAAAACGATAAGCTCGGAACGTTTGGGTGTATCAGTTTGGAGTCATCAAATTCATTTCTTGCCGCTGTCATCGACGTAATAAAATACGTACTTTATATTGTCATGCTCTTGATGGCATTCGTGGATAAACTCTATACATAGAACAGTGCATTTAGATCGATCTTTGATGGCAATGAAAGGACTGAATCAGGTTTTACGCAGACGAGTCGATCACGACAATCAATCTACAATGAATGCGTTACTTCGGTTGAACACACAGACTTTTTGCCTTTTCTAGTGACCGCATATTGGTGTGGGAACTATCGATCTCACAGTAAACGACATAGTCTTGCATAACATTACGGACGAGCCGAGCCTTTTTGCCATAACTTCACCTTCATAATTTCTTGAAAATGTCGATTAGAATCTCGAGACTTTTTATTAGTTGAGGTTTAAGACGCCACAGCAACTTTGACTAATGGAATGGATAACTTCGTTTTAATCAATTGTAAGCAATAACAATATCAAAGAAGAAAATAGTGTTTATACTTTACTTATTCGAGACACGAAATAAATATGAAGAAAAACTACATAAAGTTCTACCTAAAAATGGAATTCTTTTTAATGACAACACATTTTTTTGAAAAATTATTTATTTAAAAGCAAAATTTACATTTCAGCAAAGTTGAAAATTCTTTTACTAAAGTTTCGACATTTAATAATTAAATTACAATATATTTCACAAAACCTTGATTTTCAATTAAAATTTTTCGATTTCTCAAAATTTCGATATCTGTAAATGAATTTTTTTATGTTTTTCGGGAAATTTTTGATTTTAAAAATCAATTCCAAAGTTTTCTTTGCAATATCGCTTTCATTTATTTTCCAAGTTATTTCTCAAAAGTTTGGTTTTTGTACAAATGTTGATATGTTTTGCTAATGAAACCGTTTCAGAATATTCTGATTTTAAATTCAAATTTTTTATCTTCTCATTTTAAGATTTTAAATAAAAGTTGCACTTTTTTCACAAAACCTTTATTTCGGAACCAAAATTGTGAATTTAAAAACAAAATTTCAGTTTTTTTTCTCAGATATTTTTTTTTTATTTCCCAACGTTTATCTAAGTCTTACAATTAAATATTAAAGTGAAAATTTAGTATTTTTTTCTAACATTTCTTACTGAAATCTCGGCTTATATCATTGAATTTTGATGTTAAATACAAGTTTTATGTTCTCCCAGAATATTCACGTTTTCGCAGTTTTTTATAACCAATATTTTTAATTTAAAAACCAAACGTAGGGTTTTTTGAAATAACGATTTTTATTATTCCTTAACTTTTCTCTCAGAATATAGAATTAGAAGGAAACGTTTGTTAATTTTAAATCCTTCTTTCCAAGTAATTTTATTTTAAATTGTAACAATCAATCTATCTACTCTCAAAATTTGGAAATTTTAAAAGGGAATTTCGACTTTTTAGCAAAATGTGTATTTTATAAACAGCTTTTCAAATATAGCAACGAAATTTCGATTTTACCTTTAAAATGATATTTATTTTTATTTCGCAACTTTTTTCTCTAAAAATTTTTAAGTGAAATTTTATTAATTCTTTCCTCTTTCTACATTTGCTAATATAATCCCAATTTCTGTCGGGAAATTTGGATATTAAACTAAAATTCACGATGTTATTTCAAAAATTACAATATTTATCAATTAGGTTTTTAGAACCAAAATTTCAAATTTAAAAACAGAATTTCGACTTTTTCTTTTTACGTGCAACTTTTTTATCAAAATTTAGATTTGGAATTAGAAATATATATGTTTTCTCTTTTTTTTTGTAAGACCTTCACATTTTTAGTAAAATCTGAACTTCGTCCAATAAATTTTCATTTTGAATTTTAGTTTTCAATGTTCTCCCAACATTTGTACATTTTTAAAAGAAATGCTAATTGTTTCATAAAATTTTTATTTTAAAAAACAAAGTTCCTAATCAAAAAATGTGATTTAGACTCTTTTCTTTTAATCTTGTTTTCTTTTCGACTCTTTCCCGAGGTTTGGATTAATCATTTTTTCCTAAAATTATTTTACGCAATTGCTACATTTTTCACGTTTGTGGCTTTATTTCCCATTTTTTAGTCAAAATTTCAATGTTTTTCATATATAGTACAAAAAGTGCAGATATATTTATTTCTGGGACATTTAGAATTTGATTTAACATTTTCAATTGTTATTTAGTTCCTTAGAGGACGTAATTTTACACTGTTCTCTTGTTACTATCCTTCGTGCTTCTTCCTTAGTCCCTATAAAACATCGCTAGTTAAAACATTCGAGAAATATAATTGGGCTTTTGTGTTCAACTTTCACTTGATTAATTTTTTGCAAATTGTCCTAAATTTAAAGCGATAGAGAAAATCCAAAATTGAACTTGACTCAAACTTCGCAAATAATCATAAGTACCATAGTACAATACTTAGCAGCAAAACTTGGCCATGTCAATAACTTTAAAATGTCCCCTGCGCCTATAACCCAGAATGAAATTGTAAACCTTTTCGTAAAATTCTTCCAATGCAAAACAGTAAGATTCTACCCCTACCAGCTATTGTTCCATGTTGAGTTAACTATACAAAAACTATAAACCACATGGGTGAAACTTTAAACAACAAGAAACTATTAAAATTTCATTTCCAAATTTTCTATTTCACGAAGAAGTAATGAAAACATACTTCAAAATAAATAATCAAGATAACTTCAACGAAAACTTTAAATTCTGAAATGTTGAATAGAAAACTAGGATGTGTAACTCCTTCTAATAAGATTCAGAGTAGTGAATGCATCAATGAATGGAACAAAGATTACACTGAAGATTGTGGCGTAGCATTACAATGAAGTAATGGCTAACAATTAACAGCGACACCTACTTGATTGTGCAATGTTACTCTGCCAACTTGTTCTACATGTTCCCAGAACGACAAATTGCCTTTGTGACCAATACAGCTAGCTTATTAGATTTTGCACATCATTGGTCGTGTCTGACTAAGATCTTTATTACAAAATGTGAATACCTTTCCGACACCTATTTATCTTCCATTTCTGAACTTGTTTTAACACCATTATACATATAGACATTTAGAGATAATTATGAGATTTGCCATCATGTTAATTGGCTCACAAATGTTAACTAGCAATATTTCAACCAGCTGGGTGAGTGAATTCAGGGGAGTCGCAGCAGACATACTAAATAATGCATCAGTCTGAGTCGGAGTTATTTTCCAATTAGGCTCGACTGCAATGCGATGCAATGGGCAAGACTTTCTTCCCCAAATGCACACTAATTACTAATTAGCTGTGGACCGACTGATAAATGTCGACAGGAGAAACCGCTAACATAGTTTCCACTTCCCATCCCCATTTGATTGTTGACTTCAACTAAATAACATACACTTTAGTTTAATTTCTTATAAGCAGCATACACAAGTGTCAATAAAAATATAGAAAAACAGACTCTAATTAATTTTCAACATTACTCAGAAAAGTAAACCTTTAAATTTATTAAAAATGTTTCGGTAGCTCCTATATTTTCTTAGTGGATATCCGGTCACTATATTATCCAGAATTACTAACCAATTTCCCATCAAATTTTTCAATTTACACACTCAGTCTCTAATTTTGTACTAATAGTTTTATTAGAAAGTTTCAATTTTCACATTTTATAGAATAAAAATGTTCAGCTTATTTTCAATCTAAATTCCAATTTTTCATCGATTTTTTTTATCTCAAAAAGAACCATCCACATGAACTTTAGGTTGCAAAAAAAATATAAAGAATACAGTTGCGATAAATTATATCTTCGTTTATTGTAACATTTGCGTTACCTTACAGAATTGGAGAGAAATGTATACGCCCACATTCGGTAAGTTTAGTAATTATAAACCCATTCTGGGTGGCATCCTGACATTCTAGCACTAAATTAGATACAAATTTAGTTGTATCGTTAATTCATTACCTGTGTAATAACATTATTAATAAATCCTTTGAGAACACGGAGAAAGTAGAGGTTACGTAATAATAAAAAAGATTCAGTGTACATTTATTACATTACGGGAATTTGCCGATAAATTATTCTTATTAAAATTATTTAATATTCAAAAAAAATACTGAAATTCAACGTTACATATGACACAATGAATTTTCTAATTTTCTAATATTGAAATTTTAAAACATATTTGATTCATAATTTAGATTTTTTCAAAATTTAAATCGACATTTTTAGATTAAGTAGAAATTTCGAGATGTGTAAAATTTCGAAATTATAAATTATCATATTACGATTAAACCCATTCAAAAACTCCAAATTTGAATTTTGAATTCAAGATTTTCGGAAAAAAAATTTAAATTTTGACTTTTTTCTCTAAATTCCAAGATAAAGGTAGAACTTTCAGAATTATATCGAAATTGTGAGAAGCAGTCCTTTCGCAATTAAACCTTAAATTTTAATTTACTTAGAACAGAAATGGAGATTTTAAATTGAAAGTCAAGCTTTTAATCCTCTAAAGTCAACATTTAAAAATGTTGATCGAAATTTCGATATTAAAAGTCAAGATTCCCAGAAATTTAGTGACTGAAAAAAGTGGCAAAATTGAACTTGATGCCAAACTTTCGGGTTTTCCTAAAATTTAGAATTCAAAATCGAAATTTAAAGCTTTACGTTAAAACACGGGTGACCAAACCAAATAATCTAGAAAATGCCTCATATCTCCGCGAGCCGCATGAGGACCTTTTTTTTTATTGATAAAAAATGTTCGACGAAATTACTTAAAGAAATAGAAACTGTGGACTTTTTTGTTCGACAATAAATGATTACCCAGTGTAGCAGGAAAAATAGAAACTTGTTAAAGTTTGAAAAATCTCGCGGGCCGCAAAAATATTCTAGGAGGCTGCCCCCGCGTTAAAATTTCGAAAAAAAAGGATCAATATTTTAGGTTTAAGAGAAGAGTGGGCACGAACGAGAGGCTAGTCAAAAGGAGTATTTTCTATGTACAAGTACTAGTGCTAGATAGAGCTAGAAATTCGTTCCATCGTGGAGTTGCTCTGGTCTGTAAGTAGTGTAAGCAGACAAGGTAGTTAATTACAGCGTGTTTTATGTACTTCTATTAGACTTTTATAAATGCTGATGTAAGTTTATTGTAAACCTAATTGTCAAACCTAAATTTAATGCAAATTGTGCAGTTATTCCAACTAGAGGGTGCAGGGCAAACCGGGTCAAAGTTTTGCAACGACATTTCAAGCCAACTTGACTACATCACTAGCACTCGGTTGTACAATTCTTACTTTGATACATCATTGCTTCAGCAAGAATCCACGCTAACGCAAAGAAGCAATAAAGAACAAAATTCGGAAATATTAACCAGTACACCGATTAAGGCACAAGAAGAAAAACTCAACATCTTATATACACCTCGCAAATCCAACCTTTTTTTTTCTTTGGGTTAATATCCAAAAGACAACAGGTGATAAAAAAAAGGACAAGTCTTGCTCTGTACTGAAGAAAAATAGAAAATATATGTAAATCAAAATAAAAGGTAATAAAGACATATAAAATGATAAACACTGCTAATTGCATTATGTGTGAAGAGTCGTTTATTAGCTCACCAACTAAAGACTGGATACAATAAGTCGTGTACCAGGATAACACCAGGATATCGATCTTATTCTTGCGACTATTCTTCTGAGCAATTACAGGTTATGTACTTACAGTCCTACTTATTTAAGCAGACAGCAACAACACTCTCATCGGCATAAATGTTAGTTGCAATGCTGATGACTGATTTTCAACAATATTTTGATTATACTTTTTGCACTCGGGGACTACCCGTTTCGCCTACCCGCCGAAGACAAAACGGGCATTTTGCACTTTTTTTAAATCGAATTGTCGTTCAGAAAAAAATGTATTGCTTTGATTTTTCTAACCTAATTTGAAGATTATTAGTTAAAGAAAGAGTTAAAATTAATTTCATTAAACATTATTTAATTTTAATATGTCCTCTAATCATTCTTCCTTAATGGATCCTTCTTGCCCGTCCTTCCGCTAAGTTCGGCTGGAAACACAAATAGAAATTTCGAGTTTAAAGCAGGGTAGGTACGATATAACTTAAGTCGCAAAGGACACTAGTAGTGAAGTAACTTTATTGTATTGTAGGTTACATAGCACTTGGGCGCTTAAAGTCAAAATTTTAAAGTCGAGATTAGAAAATGTTGACTGAAATTTTGATCTCAAAAGGCGAGATTTCAAGAAATGTTATGACTTAATTTAAAAGTTTGGTTGAAAAGTCGAAGCTTTTGAGAATGGTAGTAAAATTGTGTTCGATGATTTTTGGCTTTTTCCAAAATTTGGAACTGAAGTCGAAATTTCGATCCTAATATTATAATTTCAAATTTCGAACTTAATATTAAAATTTCAAGAAGATTGTAATTTTAAGCTTAAGCTATAAATATAGAAGTACAATACAAAGCTATGAACTTTTTTTTTGAAAATATTTCATCAAGTGCATACTAAACTATTTATGTTTCAGCTTCACTTATTGAAAAAAATTCACGGACAAAAAACCTAAAACAACTAAACATTATCGGACAATAACAAATGAAACAATCTGATAAAGTGCAACTTAGGAAATACTGACAAATTAGTCATAATTACTGATAATGAAAATAAATCGTACACATTTATCGAGTGATAAATCTAATCTAAAATGCACTTCTAAACTGCATTCGGGATATTGATTTCCTATCAACATGTAAAAGTGTCAGCAATATTAGGTGTAAGTGTTTTCTTTACTTTAGCTAAATAGCTAAATAACCTGCATAAGTAATTTTTAGATGAAATTTCTGGTCATTCTACTTATTGTTCAAATTTCATCTGTTCTTGGCCACACCTGCGGCTTCAAAGATCACCCGTATCAAAAACTTTCCGTAGTTACCTTCACCATTGAGACGAATGACAAAAATGAATGCAATGCATTGGGATCGCCAGCAAAGTATGTAAAAATCATTAATGGCGGGCATGACCACCTATCAAATGAAGATTTGAAAACTATACTTGGAACATTTTCTGAAAAAGTAACACATCTTTTTCTTAATATCTCTAAAGAATGGAATGATAATATTGCAGAACAATTTGTCAACCTTGAATACCTAGAGTATATAGGTGAGACACCCTCTTTTTTCATGACAAATTCGGGAAATGCAATATATGTTAATATGACTCGGATGAAAATTAAGGTATTTACACCTCCTCTAATAGAACAAAAAACAAAAAATTTAATACTAAGACAAAATCGTCTTTCATCATGGAAAGGATCATATTTGCAAGTTTTTCCCAATTTAAAATTCCTAGATCTTTCCTATAACCATTTTAAATCGATTTTAAATGGCATGTTTGACTCGACCTCTTTGGAAGAACTAAACCTCAGCTATAACAGAATAAGCGTTGTGGATCCTGATAGTTTTAATTCTCTCCCCAATGTAGCAATGTTAGACCTTTGTCATAATAATCTGGATTACCTTCCAAACAATTTATTAGCCACACAAGTTTACTTGAAAGATCTAAAACTGGCACACAACCGATTCAAATCATTGGATAACAATTTTTTTGGCCTTCCTAGCAACATACCACTTTCCCATAAAAATTCGTCCAAGCTTAAAATCAATTTAATTGGAAACTACTTCAACTGTGCATCTTTGGCTCAAGCTATAGAGTATAGTAAAACCTTCTTTACTAAAGTGGAGTTCGACGAAGAAGAATGCAATGAAACAAAACTACAACTTGAAGGTTTATGTTGCTCAGAAGATACGGAAATAGCAGTGGAACAGTTCCTCCTAACAACACCTGAAAAAACTCAATATCTAACAAATCATATTAGAGAAAACAAAACTCAAAATACTATGCACGTCATCATTTATATAACATTTGGGGCAGTTGCTGTGATATTGCTGGCAATGATTTCCGTAATAAATGTGATCATTCTCAAGAAAGTACTAAGAATTGATGAAGTAGTCGGAATATGGTACGAACAAGGTTTGGCCCTTGAAAACACAGAAGAGATATAAAAGAAAAAGGATCATGGCTACTGATGTGGGTCCGGCAAAAATTCTATATAAATTTTATCTTAGGCTGTTTATGAATTATAACTTTTGATAAATTACACTTTCTTATTTTAAAACCTCAGTTTCCAAAACACTATCAAAGTCAGTAAGTGAAACAAATTTTGATATTGACTGGTGTGACCTAGTAAGGGTATACAGGCTGTCAGTTAAAGAATGAGCCAAACTGCACCAATAGATTCTACGACGATAATTAATGAGGAAAAGCTATATGCAATGTTGTTCATAAACGCTTAATTTTCGAGATGCGGAGTGTTGAACCTGAAAAAATAAAAATGATTTTTGGGCATATCTCTGGGGTACGTTAAGGGATTGTCGTCTAATTTGACATGAGCAGTTTTGACGGGGGCCTACATTATTTGCTGCGATTTCACGTCAATACAAAAAACCAATGACTTGCAAATTCTATGTTCGAGACCCCTAAATAAAAACAGAGAATTAAAAGAAAATGTTGCGCCATCGGGCAAAGTGAAAATTTTCAAATATTTTCAAAATTTCAAATATTTAATTTTTTTTTTAGCACAAAAGGTATACCTGTTAAATATGGTTAAAAAGCACCGTTTTTGAAAAAACTGAGTTTAAAGCGGATAAGAAATAGTAGTTTGTGCAACAAGAGCGGATATAATGTCCATATCGCACGAGAACGAAGTTTGAGCACGACGCCGAAGGCGGAGTGCCTCAATCGTTCGAGTGCGATATGAACAATCCGCTCGAGTTGTACAGCGTATTTTTCCCACGACTACGATCTATCAAAGACTAAAATACGATTTAACAAATTAATAATTTTTCATGTGACATTTGCAGTTTCTAATATATTTTACATAGTGTCCATGTGTCAATGAAACGTCATAAATTTATCGCAACAAAATTCATATTTACTATTTGATTTTCAAGGTAATCATATCTTAAATATTTCACTTGCAGCCTCAGAAATGTCCGCTGGAATAAAGTTTACTGATTCTGCACTAAAAGCACTCATTTTAAATATTTTCTTCGGTAAATACCGGTCAGTTTGACAGATTCTATGGTATAATTCTGAATATAAAAGTGACATTCTCTTTATCGCATGCCGTGATTGGTCAATTTCATATCCACACTAGTGTGGATATGAGAAAATGTAATTTTTAGATAACGTAACCGGATCTAAATTCGCGCTTGACTTTTTTTAAGGGGTTTTTAAGATTATGTTTTCTAATCTTGCGCCTGTTAACAGTAGAGATAAATTATGGCAAAGAATAGCTGCAAATGCTATGAGAAACCTAAATTTATGATTTTTCACTCTTGGGAGTTTCTTAAAAAAGATGTCCAACTATTTTCTTTCGATAATAATCCTACACATAATTAATGTATGAAAAATTTTTTACTTAGTCATTGTATTATTTATGTTACATAAAAAATGTTGTTTATTATTTTTACATTAGTTTCCTTAATTATTTCGCATGCTGCATACTAAAATTCTTGAATATCACACATAAACGTATTGTCAATTATAAAATTATGTTAATATTCATTAAGACTACTTAATTATCAAAATATTATATTTCTGCAACACAAGATAATAGGAATTACGTTATTCAAGAACTGCATTTCTTTGCCTGAAACTCCTTTATATCCTTTCAACTTCGACTATTTCTCGAAATATAAGGACTTATGAGCAATATGTATATGACTTTTCCCCATTAATTTTCGTCGTAGAATCTACTAGTAAAGTTTGGACCATTCTTTAGCGGATATTCTGTATATGAAGATATACAGGGCGATTCACATAAGGATACAACTCTTAACGAGCCCGAAATG
Organism: Dastarcus helophoroides; assembly: GCA_028583605.1. NCBI lineage: Eukaryota > Metazoa > Arthropoda > Insecta > Coleoptera > Bothrideridae > Dastarcus > Dastarcus helophoroides. The sequence continues at coordinate 3,270,981 of CM053335.1, forward strand.
CAACTCAATATGCGATATTCGTTAATAAATAGATTTAATAAAAATAATAAATTTTAACTTTGGACACCTTATTTATTTAGAAATATCACAAAATTAGGTTAACTGACAACTAAGGTAAAGCGAGATTAAAATTATGCAAAAAAATGCACATTGTCTTCGTTAATTTTGCAAACAGCTTTCGTGCTAAAAAATAAAAATTAATTTCATTCGGTGATATTTACTTACTTTTATAATAATTTTTAATAAACACATTAAAAATAATATTTTTGTAGGTATTTAACCAACACAAACTTCTATTAGAAAAATATTTTCTCCTATTACACAAATGATGCAGCGGTTCTTAAATTTTGTTTTCCCCCTTTTCGAATTAAAAATATTCCAATCATCCCCCATCATCGATGTTCATAAAAGAAATAAAAAGAACATTATATAACATCTGTATTTTATTATACGTATACCAGCGCGATTTCTTCAGCGTAAAATATAAAAATTTTATTCTCTTGAAATTAATAAAACTTTTTAAACATTTAACTCATGAAGCTCAATGTAAGGTTTGTCCTTTACGAGTAGTTTGTTAACTAATTGAAATAATTTCTAAAATTGTTTAAAATCTTTTTCACGCTTCACATATTTAAAATGTTTAAAAGGGGTTCTGATTCTTTTTGCACTTAGCGAAGGATCTTGGAATCTTGAAGAATCCACGCACACTATATATACAGCGTGTCCCACCGGGAATCGCCGCGATCGATATCTGACAAAGTCCCTATCTAAAACGTTTAAAAATTTGGCAACTTATCAAAGAACATTGGACCAACAGAACTAAAACATTTGCAAAGTTGTAGCATTTCCGGTTATACCTGAAGTTGACACCAACTTCGTTATTTTAAATGGGACACCCTATATATTTTTGCATTTTTGGATTTAATTTAATATTTTAAGGCCACTTTAAATAACAAACATTGTTCCTAAAATTTATAGTTTTTAAGATAATTGGATTTTTATAAAAAAATTGACAGGTGCAAGGTTCCACGAATTTCTTCGTATCTTTTTCCAGAAACTGGATATTTATTTCATATTTGGCGTATAAGTAGAACACATTTGCCAGATATCGATCGCGGTGATTCCCGGCGGGACACACTGTATATAACTAATACTAATACTAATAAACCTTTATTGCAGTATACATTATAAAATATACAAAACAGAAAAAAAAACTTATTACGTTACTGACTTACACGTTTGTTAATAAAAAAACCATTTCAATTACTTTTCCTGGTGGCAACCCCAGTTGCCTCTCAACAAAGTTGTAACCGGGGTTACCACTCTATTACAAATGAATGTATTTTGAATAAAAATCAAAAGTTTAAAATATAGTTTTTGAAAGCTTTTCAACTACTCCTATTAAATTCATGAAGCACAGAGGCTAAGAATTAGGAATATTTTCTAATAATTGGGACTTTTGTTAAAAAAAGTACAATTGCACTTTTACAAATTCTTTGTAGAAGTCTTGTGTCACGAAATGCATTTTAACATTTTTTTAATTCATATTAGCTTTACCTTTTCATTCCTCTAAAACGAGAATTTTCAGTCGACCAAGTAGCTGAGTACGTGTTTAATAACACAGGTTCACGAAAAAAAAAGAGTTCGACTGGAGGCCAAAGTATCATTTTCTTGGATATCTTTTCCCGCTGAACACGAATCTGAATTCAAATTTGGGGGTCAATGAGTAAATAATCGAGAAAACCCAAAAAGATTCTGATAATCTGAAAATTTGTATCGGCTTTTTTGGATTTTTCTCGTTTACTTGCTTATTGACCCTGACTTTTGACTTCAGATTCGTGTTCAGCGGAAAAAATACCCTAAAAAATCGTAGTCCGGCCCCCAGGACACACCACTTTTTTTGGGGACCTGTGCAATTATTTCCTTCGCAGATTATCTACATCGAGGTTTTGGCTAAATAACGCATTTTAATTTCATTAAACAAATTAGATTAGACATTTCTTTTCGACCTCTGAGGAATTAAATTTTGAAAATCTGCAAGTATGTGTTTAGTTAACTTTTTTCGATGATTTTTCACATATATTTTTAAATTATAAAAGGCACTTTTATTTATTTCCTTAGTAACCTCAAAAATTGAATATCACTTTTCACCCCCTCGGAGGTTTTTCAAAAATCCTTATTGTTCTGCATTGTTTGTGACTTCAGTAGTTACTTGATAAATAAATTAATTCGTTAACTATGTCCAAAATACTATGCAATTTAAAAAATCAACACTAAAAAATAAGTTCATCTGCTGAAGAAAGTTCGCTAAAACAAAAATAAATAAAATTTATTAACTATATCACCGTTTTATTTTTGATAATCAGGAGGCAAGCAGAGTTAGCAACTCTTTGAGGCCTGACACTAATTACATTTCGAAGACCCCAAGAAGCAAATTCTTGAAAGCGGGTAGTTTTCTTTTAGAAAAATTTTTCTTTTTGCTCGAAATTTCGACATTAAACTTGAAATTTTCGTGATTTTTAAAGTTCGAGTTTAACAGTCGAAATTTTGAGATTAGAGATCAAATTTTCAAAAAAAATAGTAAATATTTCCGAACAATATCTAAATTTAAATTCTAAAACGGAGAGTTCAGAAAAAAACAATTTCAAATTTTTGAAAAAAATTCAAATTTATTATAACAAAAGTTCTCTGAAAATATTGATATTTCTTAGAATTTTTCTAATTTTGGGTGAACTTTAAAGAAAAAAATTGTGACATTTTCTAAATTTTGATTATTTTCTTAATATCCTTAATTCAAATTTGTCAAATTTCGTTAGCAAATAATCAAAGTGTAGACCGGTCTATCAAAAAAAAATCTTTATCTAAAAACTTCGATTTTTTCTCAAAATTTCTAATTTAAACGATCTTTAATCCTAAACGTTATAAAGAATATCGTAAAATGTCTGCTTTTTTTAAATTAGTTTATGTGTTATAAATATTAACGAACTAACAAAAGGGAAACAACTAAATTCTATAAAATAATAAGTAAAATAAAGATCGAAGGCCTGATACTCCAGCATCAAAGATCTCTTAAATCTGCTAAAGGATATATGTGTCCTTTTTTGACAATGTCAGCAGAAAACATAACTTTTCAAGATTCTGCTGTTAGTAGTGTCAATTTTGTTAACAAGCAATAACTTGATTACTGTAAGGTCATTAAATAGTTGTTTTAGCTGCAGTTCAGATGAATAGGAGCGAAAAAGCTTTTTAATTTAATTAATTCTTTTAATTTAAATATTAATTAAATTACGAAATCAAACTTTTATAATTTCTGTGAATTGCAATTCGCATTTGCAATCATTTTAGGAGTTGCCCTTTCCATGTACATTTCTATTTATCTTTTATATTTATCTTTGTGCACTTACATTTTTGTACTGAGCAATAACTAATATGGAACTGATCATCTGATAAATAAGTTCATATTTGCGGAATTGAGTTAACAGAGATTCATTTTAGATCCCATTATCGATAAAGCGGATATATTTTGCGCTTGCCATTACTTTTTGTTGAAGTACATAATCTAAATTCATAGCAGAATTTTCTCCAATATTCCAGCTTTCACGTGTCCCACATTTATTATAGCCTAAAATAGACCCAGAATATTCTCGCAAGGACGGTTAAATGGCCGTCTTGGTCACATGTTCGTGGTAATTTCAAAGTACCCTCATGCGTTAATATTATTGTTGACTTAATGAACAGTTGGCAAGGGTTTGGAAATAACAAGTCACACTGACACCGCAGAATAAAATTACTTGTAGCCATGCATTGTAGTCTGAGAGCATTCCATGCAGCTGTATGACTCAAATAGCAACTAGTAATCAGATTTAGGACCCTCTCAGGCCCATGCACAATTCCGTGCGGATGTCAGAAATGGGAAACGCCCAACCACTATTGAATTCGTACGTTGTAATTGTCAGGAGAAATATAGTTTCTACGTGTTTCATTCGATGTGTTTTCTTACCCGTGCCAAAGTTACTTGTTCACCCCACATCTTATAACGGTGACTCATAGCCATTACCTTTTTTTGATACGAAACGAATTTACTAAAATTTTATTGTAAAGTCTTGTTCGCAATTTTTGGTCCAGATTTCAGGAAATGTTCTAGAATATCTATTAATGAATGAAAAAGTTGGATGAATTTAATTTATGAACATAAACTTGTAGTTAAAGTACATAGCTCCTGTCAATTATGTGCTTTATTGCAAAAAAAGATTTTCAAGGACATGGACTGGACCGTGAAACTGTTCACTTTTAGTAGTTCAAATTAGGACTGACTGGCTCTACCATGGAGGCTATCGTTATCTTAAAATACCAGAGCATTTAATATACAGGATGCCACATCATATACCATCTGCCATATCATATACTAACTGCCACTTTCAAAGTTTTGTAAGAATCCAATTTCACGTTTTCAAAAGTACCTATATTAGGGGTATAACATGATACTTTTGTTCAAGCTGAATATTTTAACGACAATGGTAACTCAACAAGAACGATCCGCATTTTGCTTCGCCAAAAACGGTTTTCTGGATAGCTCCTTTCTTGGCAGTCCACTCAATGATTCCGAAATTGGACAGGAAGGCCGCGAGATTCTGCTATAGTAATTGCAGAGGACGAATGTACAAGGTCTTTGATTATAAATGCATCCTTCCATTTATGTCTTGAAATACGGATACAAAAAATGTTGCATGTAAAACTTTCTAGACCCCTCTTAAATTTTTATTTGAAATAATTTTGTTATATACAGGACGTTGCGTTTCGTCAGAATCAAAGTCTGCTTTGGTTTTTTAAAGGGAACACCCCAATTATTTTTCCATTTTCTAATTCTCCAGAAAATTCTACATATATTTTATGTAACACACCACAGTCCTAAACTCAACAGTTTCTGAAATATTATTAGCTGAAAATCGGACCTTTTTGCCACTATGCAATGTTTCTAGATTCACTTAATCTCTTTAAAAACACTTTTTTGCATTTTTAACATAGCAGTCATTAGTTTTAGTGTTGTCACGACCAAATATAAAACTATGCAAAACATTAAGCGAATCTACAGAGTTGCATAGCGGAAAATGTGCATCATATTAACCATTTTCAGCCAACAATATTTCAGAAATAGTTGAATTTAGGAATAGGATATGTTATATGAAAGATTTGTAGAATTTTCAAGAGAATTTGAAAATGAAAAAATAATTGGGATAAAGGGATCTAGACACTTTTGTACTTAACATTTGTTGTATCTATCATATTTCAAAAGATAAATGGGGGTGCATTTATAACGAAAAACCCTGTACATAAATCGGTTCATGGTATTTTTAATCAATTGTATCATCCTGCACATTTTGCAATTAGCTCGAAAGTTTCCATTTTCATTAAAAAAAAAATGCAATAAATTATGGTTTTTTCTTGTTGAGCCAGTTTGCGATATCCAGGAAAATTATTTTTTTTTGCAGTATAAAAACTGCTTTTGAGAATCACCCATCACAGCTAATCAGGCAGTTCGAAAAATACTTTTAGACAGATCCATTGACATAGGCAGGATTTGTATGAGAGGGAAGCAGCATTCATTTTAAAAAAGTGATGGAACAAGGATTTATTTTTCAGAAATCCGCCCAGCTGAATGTTATATTCGTTATATTCCATTTTATAAAAACCTTTAATTTCCAAAAATGTTTCTCGAAATTTTTACTTATTTTTTTGAACTGACATGCTCTTGACATTTGCAGAAAAAAGCTGAAATTTCTATTTGGAAAACATACTTTTCTCGAAATTTCCAAGTACCTTCGGCTAATTTAAAAAAACAATTAAAATAATTCAAACTTAGACGTATAATCGAAAGACTGAGAAAAAAGTTAAAATACCCAAGAAATATGTTTCTCAAAATTTACAAAAATATGTTTCTCTATGTTTTCACCCTTTTTATTTTAAGAGGAATTTAGAGAAGAAGAAGTTTGGAGAAACAGAAAATATCGAAATTTTTAAATTAAAATTCAACATTTTGAGTAAAAATCATATGTTATATCGGGTGTAACAGCATCATGGTCCACATCCACTTCTCAATATTTAGACTTTAGTTTTACAATTTTAGTAATAAATAGAAAATCATTGGTAGAGCAAGAAATTTGAAGTTATTGGAAGTTGAATAATTGACATTTCCAACCTTACTTTCTTTTTTAATTTCTGTTGCGTTTTTATTATTAATAAAGTTTAACCCTTTCGCCCCGAAGACCGTATATTCCCGTGTTAAAAAAATAATCGAAGACTGTATTTATCCGAATTATATTTTTAATTTAGTACAATATTCTTGTAGAGACGCCGATTATCGTACTTTTCCGGTAAATGTATGCTGTAACGACGAAAATAGCACGTTGCGAAAGGGTTAATAGTTATGAACATAAAATTTCAATTTTAGACCAACGCGAAAATTTAAGAAAAAAGTTTACACAACCAAAATTTAAAACTTCAAAATTTGAAAATTGAACTCGAACATTCAGCTCAAAACCGGTGATTTCTAAAACTAATAAGAGAAAAAAACAGAAATTTCAAGTTTCAAGTCAAATTTTCCTCCTTCCTGCAATTTTCGGTTAATATTTGGAGATTTAATCCGAAATTCTGGTATTAAAATCAAAACTTCGATATTCCATTTCAAATGTTGGCTGAAACGTAAAAATTTTCAGGCAAAAATAAAAGTGTTGAGCTTTTTAATCTTTTTCGAAATTTGGAGTTTAGAGTTGGTTCCAGTCTGAATTTTAGATGAGTGCATCACGGAAAAAACCAATAATTCTATAGAAATTATCACTTAAATACATGAATTTTGCTTTATTGGTTTGATTTTAGATAAGCGTGTTATGGAATTCTTTTATACTTCTTCGATATATATATTTTTTTTTATGTTCAATCCACTCGCAAAGGGAAACTGTTATGGCTTTAAAGTTTAGAACAGTGCGAGTACGATGCGGAAATAAATATCTAATGTGGCAATCAACCGCCCTTTTAAATGAGGATAAATTTTTATGCCAGAAAAAAATTCGTTTTGGTTACGAATTCCAGAGTTTGGAGGTTCTATGAAAAAAGATCAAAAAGATTAGAAAACCATTAAAGAAGAGGGTAACATTGTATTCAAGCTGTCACAAAAAAAAATAAAAACAACCATCTTTATTTCCGCATTCTTTTTGTAATGATCCAAAGGCATAATAGGATTTATTACCGTTTGTGAGTGGATTGTACTTGAAAAATGTTTGATGATTTTGATCACATAACCTTTAAAGCTGTAAACGAATTGTTCGTGTTTGATTTTAACTGAAATTAAAATTTTATTTCAGGGCAAACTTTGAAAATTAAACAATTTAGTGCCCCCTTATCCATGAAAGTTCGAGAACTATTTGATAACTTCATAATGAGTTCAATAAGCTAAACAAGCTACCCTCATCTACTGGTGATGCTAAATACCGAAAACGGGGCAAATATCGAATACCTGCTGCATTTGGTAGAATCGTGAAATTATTATAATTTGGCTTGCGGTTAATATGTTATATGCTATGAAATAACTTCCGCATTCATAAATTTCCTTTTTTTGCACCCCTAAAAATTTTTCTCATTTACAAATTGGATTTCACCCATAATGTAGTGATCGTGAGAGGAAAACAAAACTTAATGCGTTTTATATACGTTAACTGGCGACTTCTGTTACGCCCAAATCCACGGATCACATCTAAATCTGACTGTTATGGCAAAGTTCCCATTTTACCCCGCTGGGCGTTAGAGCTTTCCACGCCAGACAGTCGTGATTTGTTAGTCTTTTAGTTTCGAGTGCCGTTTTCATGCGGACTCGTAAATTTTATAAGTTTGCCGCAATCAATTCCAAATCATATCGGAAATAGTCAATTATACCTACCTCCATGAAAAATAATGTTTTTTTATTATTTTAAAATGTCAGTTTCCTTCTAACATTCATAACATTTATAAATCATTGGTTACTAATGGAAAGCACACATATTTTTGAAAAATGATTATTCCAGTTGGCTAGCATTTTTGTTTTACTATCCATAATAAGTTACGTCTTAGAGCGACCGCATAGGCTCGAAATCCGATTTCCTAACCAGGAATTCAGATTCGGACACAGAAATAAACAAATTTCTATAAAACGTAAAAATCTTATCAGGAATTTGTGCGTGTGCAGTCAGCAATGGAATTCTAAATATGAATTCCTGATTCGGAAATCTAATGTGTGTTCCGATTTTCGTTCTGAGAAAACAGTGTTTTTTTTCCAATTTCCAGAATGTTACTTTTCCAAAACAAAAAGCAAAACCAAACTAACTTAATTTGGTTCAATTAGACCAGAATGAAAACCGAAATGATAAAAAATCGAATATTTTGTACGTTATTTTAAAATAATGTTTCTAGTTAAACATCGAATAATTCTAACCATATTGATTATACAAAATATTGGAACTATTATTGGAAAAATGAATTTGTATCACCTATAATTATGTTACTCCTTTTATGCATAAGGTAAATTCATCTATCCGCTAATACTAAATCAATATGTTCAGGAATACAGCTACTCGAAGCAGAAACCTCTTGCTGGAATGATGAAAGACAAAGTTTCTAGATATGATTTAGTTAAATTTGATTTGGAACTTTAATAAAGTCCAATATCCAACTTGGCGAGTTATGGTTCGAGTTTGATTAATTAGGTGGATTGAATGGAAGCACTTTTCGAAATGAATCCAATTACATGTTTCTCACTCAAGGATTATGAATACGAACTCTTAAATCCGAATTAATTTAAGTAGCAATGAGGATTAAATTTTAAAAATATTAAGTTATCATTAGCCTTATTATCGCACAATTAAGTGCTTTCGCGTAGAATCAATGAAAATTTTCATTAGAAATCACAGTTCTGATTAGAATATGATAACCGCTTTATTCCAAAGATTATGCATGCAGAAATATATTGCGAACATAAATCTTCGAAAAAGTAAACATTTGGGATAGAGAACGGCGACCCCTTGAAAAATCGATTTCGTCGCATAACCAGCAATTTGCATAAATTTTCTCGGGTTAAAAGAACGCTTCCAAGAGTTAAGTAACCATGAAAGGGAGTTTGTATTTATTTTCCGACTTTATCTCACCTTGAAAAAGGAAAACTGCTGCCAGATTCTCCATTTAACACGTCTACGCACTAACGACAGTGAAACGAATTTAAAAGAAATTTCGTTCAAAGAAAAACATTTCGAGAATTAAATTTTCCTGGAGTATTCAAACATTTGAAGACGATAACGGTGTTAAAAAATTATTTCATTAAAAGAGCTGCACTGGAATTGTGTCCTCCATCAGTTTTATTTCGGAACCGGTTTCCAGGAATGAATCCAAATTCGTTACTGATAATAGCTCGGTTCCCGAATGTGTGGTTGAAGAGCTCTGATTTTTTGGCTTCAGCAGTGACCAATCACAAATAGAATAAATGTTAAGGAAATGTAAACTTATTTTTATTGAGAACATAATCAAAAAATCGTTTTCAGGTATTTCAGTCATAAAATATTTCGTAAAACAATCATCGATTAGACTTTCTTCTTCAACCCAATTCTGATAGAATACTATTTTAAGGGTGAAAGTCACAATTCCGTCTCTTCGGGACATCATCTTTTCTGAGATATTTACAACTACTGAAAGAATTTCCCAGGGACCTGTTCTGTATCCCGATCTGATTCTGTTACATGGATGTTTTAGCCTTAATAACAATAAGTATCATCCTTTTCAGTCAAAAAAAAAAATGTTTTACCTTGACGCTTTCACTATTTAAGGATTATTGCCCACTACATATTTGGCCAACTAAATAGACATTATGGCGCATAATAATTTAACTGTTTAGCAAAGAACCATCAACATGAATTTTTCTCCCCCCCTATGATTTCAGTCGATATCAATAGCATTATTCGGATAAATTCCACTTACACACTCTTGCTGCCGGACACCAAATGTTTAAAATGGGTTATTAAGGGAAAGGAAATTATTTTCTCTAAATGAATGCTATATCCCTAATGTCTCATCAGATTAAACAACACCCAGTGACAATCCGGTAGAGCATGAGGCGCTATTCACACAGGATCATATGTGCACCATGTTACGTGTTATTGAAATTCCGGAAATGCCCGGTTAAGCGATGACCAGGTGTAATGTGCGGCTTCCTGGCATATCAAATCGTGACGTTGACCATCCCTACGTACAATTAAGATTTAACTCCATTTGCATTTACCTGATGCGACGTGACGCTTCGTTTGGCACCTCAAAACACACCTTCGTAATAATAGTAGCAAGCAAATATCGTTGCAAAAAATATGCAATTAAAAAAAGACAAAATAATTCCTTTTCGAGAGAACACTTTTAATATATTTCACATCAGCTACGATTCATCTCTCATTTTTTCTACATGAAAAATTTACTCCGAGTCAACTTAATGTCCATTTTTGGAAACACAAAGATATTTGATATCCAATTTTCTCGCTGACAGATCTCTTCAGGTCGTCGTCGATGGCATCTCATCCGAGACATTTGCGACTAACGCAGGGGTGCCTCAGGGGTCTGTTCTGTCTCCTACTCTATTTCTGTTACACATAAACGATCTCTTAGCTTCAACTTTCAATCCTATATACAGCTACGCAGATGATAGTAACCTTGGGTCATCTTTTTTCTCCGACAAACCATTATCTATCGCTACTTCAGATCGACTAAGGGAACAGCAGATACAGACGATTAATCGGGATCTCGGGATTGTTCTGGAATGGGGTAAGAACAATTTGGTCGACTTCAACGCTTCAAAAACTCGGGCTGCGGTATTCTCTAAGAAAACATCAAGGGATAAGGTAACAAACATACTAATGGACGCTAAAATCCTTCCCATGGGATTTAATCTATTTATCCTAGGAGTTAATGCGAGCACTAACTTCTCTTGGGACGATCATGTGCGCGCCATGCCAAATCGGCCTGTCAGAAGCTAGGCTTTCTTTTTAGAGCTAAAAAGTACTTTACATCTCATCAGCTATTTACACTATACAAAGCCCAAGTTAGGCCAACACTAGAATACTGTTCTCATGTTTGGAGTTCAGCCCCAAAACACACTTTAGCTCTCTTGGATTCAATTTAAAGAAGAGCGATTCGCCTAATTGATGACGAGAGTCTGACCGATTTTCTCGAAACATTAGAGCATTGGTGACTTGTCTCTTTTTTTTTGCAAGTACTATCATGGAAGATGCTCGCAGGAACTAATAGGATTGATCCCCCCAAGGGCAAGATTCTTGAGGCATATTATACAGTCGGAGGCAGCAAATTCCTGTGCGGTCCAGCTTGACACAGTGAGGACTTCTGTCTACGGAGACTCTTTTTTTCTATGGAACTTTCAAGTTATGGAATTTGTTACCGAAAGAAATTTTCCCCAAAAATTACAACCTATCCTTGTTTAAGAAGGCGGTTCATCGCCATCTATCCTTGTTTCCGCATCCTACTCGCAGTGCTTTGAAAGCATAATGGGGTTGCCCTTTGTGAATGGATTAAACTTAAAAAAAAAAAAATAAAATAAAAAAAATAAAAAGAAATAAAGAGGGTTGATAGATGAAAATGGTCATGTTTTTTTCTGCCAAAAACTGCTGTAGTACAAAAACCATATGCGATGTCACATTACCATGGTGGAAAATTCGATCGTTTCTGAGCCACTTCTGTTAAGATTTATAGATCATAACCTCCTTCAGACACCTCAGAATATCACGATAGAAGTTTTTACTAGTCATCGGACTTATAGGTACCAACTCGTGGATAATTGCATCAACAACGGAAAAGCAGATCAATGAACAGAGCTGTTTTTAATGTCACAAATTTTCTGTATTAGAAGAAAATGTGTGCTTTCCCATCATGGCTACTATTGTTTGATTTGGAGACCATACCTACTTTCTTTACCTGCGGCACCATGGACCAAAATTCTGGAGCAATTTGGAGATTATGTTTATAATCCCGAAAAATAGGAACACTCTTAGCATCTCATATCCATTTGTCAACTTTTCACTTTTAATTATCAATCAATTTTAACAGAAAAGGCTTGAAAATTATGTCACAAGTAAAATGCTTCCATTTAAAATTTAAATCGACGAGTCTCGGCGAATTCTAAAATACTTCTTTGTTTTCGAATTATAGAAAAGGCCAAGTTTTCGTTGAAAATCCTGCATATTATATTATATTTCGGAACCTTATATTCATGATATATTGTGTAGTTTCAAGCGTTTCAGCTATAATTTGATATTATTAAATATCAGCAGTGATTATTGTTCTTGGGCGATGACAGTTCAGAAATAAATAAATACGACATGTCATCTTTGATATGTTTGTAATAAGTTCGACATCATTGATACGTGCAGACTACTTAAACAAAGAGCACAAAACAATTCTTATGAAATAAAAACAAAACTTTTCGTGTATCATATTTTTCTCTAAAATGAAATCGAATTAGATCGAATTAGGTCTTACCCTTTTAGACTCTACTTGGGAGAAACCTGGCCTACAATATGTATAAAAGTTATAAGGACCACAGGTTGCTAAGTTTTATTTTTCTCTAATATTTTTTCTCTTTAATTTAATAATAATTAAACTATTTTACCAATCCTAACCAGCATCAACAAATTTTTATTCTAAGAAATCCCAAATCGATAGAAACAAGAGTTGGCAAAAATTGGTCAAGAATTGCTACCTGATAACATGTTGTATGTACACACAGACTGACAATGAGTTTTCAATGGCCAATTTTGGACTGAAACGCAATTCAAAAATGTAGCAAATGGTATCGTCGTCTAGGGAAAGCTCTTCTCCATGCAAAAAGCTATATAACAACTGATTTGATGCAAAATAACCCGATATTATAGCTAGTTTTATGGCGAAAGATCTAGTTTGTGGGAATTTCCCGAGAATAGAGCAAACCATGACCAACGACCGTCGTGGTATGCAATATAATCTCTTAGAGAGGTTCGACATTGAAAAAGGTTGAGAAAGATCTTATAAGGTTACCAAATACGTATGCCAAAAATAGTATACTGTCATCCTTAAACTTTTTGCTACCATTTGAATAAGTGGAAAAAAATTTCACAGTTATTAAAAAATGATACATAAAGGATAGCAAAATAAATCCATGCTTTTATGTTTATATTTTAACAAACAATAAAATGATGAATTAGTTATCAGCAAGGCTCGGATTTTATGCCAATGCATATAATTTCCATATTTTATCAACTTAGTGCATATAATTGAATGAAGTGCATATGCCGGCATATTTTTGTAAAATTTTAAGATTTTTATATTTCCTTTTAAAAGTTTTACCCCCAAAACTACCTACATTTGCTAGTGGCTATTTGGGTAGTGCTCTTAATGACAGGTAATTATTGAAGCTCTTTTGGACATTCCCCAGCCTTTAGATCGTTAAAGTTTGAAAAAATGTTTGGAATAAATTCCAAGAAAAAGATATGTTTGCGAGAGCGCTCAGTTCTTGGAAATTGTCAGTATTTTTCCTCAAATGTTGAAAGCACGGCCATTTACCACAGTTTGTTTTAATTTTTGGACTTTATCGGTTGTATGTGCAAATGTTACTTTTAAGTATTGACGCACGTGAAAGATACCTAAAGACAGTAGTCTTCCCCAACTGCGGATAAAAAAATTTCCCGAACATTGGATCAGGAAAAAATATTTTGCAAAGTTGCAGCAGTAGTAACCCTTCATTTTATTATGAAACCTATTGTTTGATACATATTTCTTATTTTCTCTAAGATTCCGGCTGAAAAGGAATTTTAGATTAAGCAACACATTAAAACTTCTTTGCATCAAAACAAACTACAGAATTCAAAAGTTAACAAAAAACTGCAAATGTCACTGCTTCAGATAACTGCTTCATCCTCTAGAAGCAATAAAGAGAACAAATTTAATGTGGATTTATGCAATGCACTAATTTCTGCCAATATACCTTTGGCTAAGCTGACCAATGTCAGTTTCAGATAATTTTTGGCAAAATACACCAAAAAGCAAATACCCAATGAAAGTACTTTACGAAAAAATTATGATAATAAAATTTACAAAAAAACAAGGCGAGACATCCGTGAAATAATAACGGACAACTATATTTATTTTTCAGTGAATGAAACTGCGAACGGTTGTGGACGATGTATTACAAATTTAATTATTGGAATTTTAAGAAGCAGACAAATTTGGTGCAGGTTATTTAATATGTGCAAAAAAACTTCACAAAACCAATAACGCAACAATATGTAGGTTTGTAAACGAGGGACTTAAAATTTTTTTTCTTCCAGCTGCTTGTCGATTTGAAAAAGTATGCTAGTATTGATGCTAACAGATACTGCCCCTTACATGATTAAAGCAAGTCACAATCTGAAAAATATTTACCCCAATTTAAGTTAATAAAGTTCTTACGCAACTGTTTGCAATACAGATTATTCAAATTAAAAAGATTTTTTCTATATTATATACATATCTTGCATATAATCGTGCATATCATGCATATAATCGTGCATATTTTTGTGAATTATCTGCATATAATGGGGATTTCAGGTGCATATATATGGGCATATTTTGATCATTTCTTGTGCATATGAATCCGAGCCTTGGTTATCAGTAATGGTAACGATTATGACTCCTTTTAAATAATGTAATTCTAGAATGTATTTGGTGATCCGGCAAGTTCGTTCGGATATTTTAATTTCTGAATTACGTTCAGTTAACTGACTGAGCGCTGTCAAGTGTCATATAACCTTTCTTCAAATTATTATCAGCCCGTTAAGTTTCCTTAGTCAATTTTGCAGCAGTTGCAACAGTATGAGTGAAAATTATTTGAATTTTTAGCACTTGATAGGTTTTTTCATTACTGAATGGGATATAGTGCTACAAAAACGAAGCAAAAGAGATGCAATGCTTATGGGGATAACTTTTTAGCAAAAAAAAACAAGTCGTTGCCAAGTTTAAAGCGGGAATGTCTTGAAAATAAGGAATGATTTGAACTTTAGCAATAGTGACCGTAAATGAAGTAACTTAAAATTATTTAAAATTCATGACGTACGATAAAAAAAATAGCAGAATAGTTGAACATGTCCAAAACTATTGCTTACGATCATTTACTGGAACTTGTATTAACAGAAAAGAAGTCGTTCAGCACGATAATATTCATTTAACACATGTCTGCAGATTCATTAAATATAAGAGTTACAATAAAATATGCTGCTCCTTCCACCATAGTCACCTGACAAAGCACCGTCGGATTTCTATTAGTTTCATTTGCTACAGAAATTTATGAATGAAAAAATAATAGTGGAGGGTATAAAAACTGCACTTCATAAGTTTCCCCTAGATTAATTAATGTTATTTCTGATTTTTTTTGCTTTCGCGTCATATTTTTTCAATCAGTTGGGCGAAGTGTCGGCAAGTGAGGGTGCATTGTATAATACAGCATAGGCTTCTAGGGGGTGTTGTAAATAAAGGGTCACGGATTATGCGCACTGAACAAAAACATGCAAGTCTGCGTCTCACCGTCTGGATTCGCAGCCACGCTAAAATCTACTGGCTTGGCGGCAACGACGCCGTCATATTAGCTAATGTTTTAAAAATAACTCCGGACTTGATAACTTAATGGGCAAACTATTTAAACGTTAGCTTATTCCATCTAGTTGGTGAATTCCATGCAAAAGCTCTGGGATTATTCTACCGACAACTATGGAACCAACTTTTTCCTGTGGTTCTTCTGTAAACGCAATATGGTCGTTTTTCAAAGGTGCATTCAATGCGACTTTGTGAAGTGTAACGCATCAGGTTTCGGCCCTTTATATCCATCGTAAAAACACTTCCGTTTATTTCCTGTTTTGTTCATATACCGTACAGCCAGCTGATTTTTGTTACGTCAAAAAAAAGTCCCTTCCTACACAAGCAAGTTTTTCTATTTCTCGCTTATAATATATTATAGTTAGCTTTAGTGTAGAGTTTTAAAGTCAAGCTAGTCAAATGAAAAATAAACAGTCTGAAAAAGCAAATTTCATGAAAATTAAGTCTGTGTGGTGTTATAAATTACCTTCTTTTAGAACGCGATGGCGGTTTTCATTCATTGTTTGGGTATTTATAAATTCACCGCCAGACGTTACAAAAGTGTAGCTGAATTTGTTTTGTACATCATTTTCATCTCATTTGAATACAGGCTATATAAATACAGTCATTAGTATATGGTTAACTTCGTGGAATACCCGTTTATTCATTCTATTATAGGAGGCTAAATGATATTAAATATTTACATTGGGTTAATTTTAATCCATTATTCCGATAAGCGTTATGTAGAGAATAAATTAAAACGAAAACGTCAGAAACTTGTGGCAGGTCTTAACATACGAAGTTTATGGCATGCTTAAAGTCTTGAAATTTTTTGGTTGGTTAAATGGCCGCCGCACGCAGCATCGACCTAAACCTCGATTGCTAAATATGGAACTTATTAGTTCCAAACAGCGAAGTTTTAAAATATTTTTTCATAAAACAATGTGATGGATTACTTTTATCTGTTCGGCATAATTTAGTAAACATTATAGCCCACTGAAAAAAGTTCAGTGCATTGTATGGCGTTTTAGATGAAAATAATTGGAAATGCATGGACAAATTGGTTGTTGTGCCCGTTCCTCCTTCAGGGGGTCTATGCAGGGTAGACATCATGCAATTGTCATATTAGGTGCATTGAACATCTTGCTGCCTTCAGAAATAAACATCCAGAAAGTTCAAATTTAGCAAAATATTTATTATAACTACAACATAAATTATAAATATGAACAAAATAGAACGTTTACATAATTAAAACAATACTCAAGATCTCTTTGGGCCCATAGAAATTTCCAAATATTTACAGTCGCGACAATCTAGAATCATTAATAAGCTTCGGATGGGAGTCCAGATTTACCAAGGAGTATATGTGAGTACACGTGAAATTAATTATTAACTACTGGTATACAATCCGCCGAGGATATTGTAAAACAAAACAGGTCTGAAAAAACTAAGAATTTTTTCACATATTGTGAAAATTTCATATTTAGTTATTGCACACAGTAAGTTATTTTACTAGCAAAAAAACTCCCGTTTAGTAGAATCAGATATTTATTAATTTTGTGTTATTTTGAGGAAGATTTAACATTCCACTATTTACGGAAAAACTGCCATATATGGTGTCAAAATCTAATGGCTATTAAGGGTGAGGCGCCATCGAGTGATTATTTTGAATGGAATCTTTTTTTAATCCTCCAGTGATACTAATCCTCATATAACTCGAACAATAAGTAAAGGTTAAAGCTATGACCTTCCTTAAAATCATTTTTAGATAAAAAAATTTAACGATCTGTCTGCGGAACTGCAGTCCTTTAAAAATATTTTTATTTTAGGTATTGTGACAAAGCAAAGATCCCTAGCAATGAAACAAGTTTCGATTCAATTTGGCTTTAAAATTTAAAATCTATTTCGAACACTTTGCAAGAAACCTTGTAATGTGTTATTTTCCTACAGATTTCCATTACAGATTGACAATGAATCTCAAAGTGACAGTTACCCAATGTGAATTGCTGGGTAAATATTTAAATTAGGACTGATTTTAAGAGCACTTGAGAAAGACGATACAAAACAGACACAACGGCATGTTTAGAAATCGGCCCTTTACAAACGCCACCTTTCAAGTGTTCTCTCAGCGGCGGCTACCATCCAGTATGAACTTAAATATTGACAAACTAAGCTGTGACAATATTTACTAGTCCCACTTTTTATTGCCCTTACATTTGAGTCGCTCGAATGCAATCACATAATTGTCAAACAGGAAACTATATCGAATAATAAATTCCTCTGGTAAACATTTATCGAATATCTGTAGTCATCAGCAATATTGCATTGATATCGCAAAGTTTGGGGAAAGTCTTCGGAGTTATATTCCTTAAACCCTCATCCAGTTACATCGCCTAGCAACAGAAAGTTTTCGAGAGGCACTATTCAGGCACAGAAGCAGAACTTTATCCAAACTTCAATTTCCCCCCATCAAAAGTTTCTTTCTTGATGCTGGTCTCACAAAGCGCATTTGTTATAGGTTGTTGTTGACAACCAGACATGAAAAACTCGATATAAGAATCCAACAACGCTCTCGAATTAAATTACGAAGCGCAAAAAATTGCTTTGTCGATAATGGACACAAAATGATTTCTAACCGTCAGAGTCAGTGAAGATTTAAATAAAATAAATTTTGCCATAAATAGGCAATATTTGAATCTGTATATAAATATTATTTTTCTGTATTTTCGCTATTGCTAAACAGTATGTATAATAACAAATGCTATTTATCACAGAAATTTTTAAATAATCTACACAAAAAAAGCATTCGTGTATTTTAACCCTTCCAACTTTCAAATTAGGGTCAACGTTCATGCTTATTTTCTAAACATCTCAAAAATGATTTAACGTGGGCCTCTGTCGCTGGATACCAGTTTAGTAAGTATTTTGAGGCAGATTTAAATACGCAAAAACATACAAAGTGCTTCCTTTAAAAAAATGAAACTTTGGTGCGTCACCACGTAGATGTTTACTCTGTAGTGCAACACATAATTTTAAATTGATAATGTACCCTTGTACTATGTATGTATATTATTGTTATCAACAAAATTGATTGAACTACAGGGCTCTACTACGTAATATACATATAATGTGGTTTTATAATTAGGCTTTATAATTTTGGGATTAATTAAAAGTTGAATCAGGTGCACCATGCATTACCAAACATCTACACAAATGTCCGTTGATGTCATGTCGTTACGTGTAACAATTTTTCTTTTGTGTTGTTAATGGGTGTCGTAAACATTCTTCTAGACTAATGTCCTACATGGGAGTAATTATAATTTTTATTTTATTACTGCATGAACAGCTTATCTCAATTTTTTTACTTAAATTAACATAAATTTGCACGCTATTTTTAGAGCTCGGTAAGATTTATTTTATGATTGCAAGAAATATTTGTAAAAGAAAAATTAATTTTAATTATTTACACAAGATGAGTTTAGGTATAAAATCTCAGTACTAATGATTGAAAAATAAAAAGAAATTATCCAAGAACGGTATTGCCTGTATTTAATAAACCTATCTCATTGGAGTTGGGGCATGACCCACCCTAGAAAGATCACAGATATCATTACCCACTGTGATGCAATATACTTTTCTGGTTTTGTCAAGACCTGTTTGTTTTGGTCGTCAAAAATTATTTCGGTAGTTCTTCCCTCCTTAGGAAAAAATCCTAGCTATGCCAATGCCTGTGCAAACTTCGAAAATTTTCATCAAAATGAAATTTGATTTGCACTTAAATTAAGTAAATCAAGTTTTTTATTTGAAAATAATTAATAGTACATCAGCCAAACAGCCTTGAAAAGCAATAACCTATGTGTACAAAAAATGTTTTTTTTTTCTTAACAACAATTACAATATCGATCGCGAGGAAATGGTCTTCTCTTGCAGATTTTCAGCTGTATCTTTAAGATCGAAAATTAAAAAATATATATTTTAAAATCACTAGAGGTAAACCTTTCAAACGAGACCTCACACAAGATCTATGAATTAAAACTTAAAACTTAAACTTTTCGGTGGCCAATTTAACTCTTATTTTATTATAAAACGTTACATAGTTTTCGAGAAAAACCTCTTTGTAACAGACGAACACACGCACACGAGAGTGAGACTATAAAGATTCCGTTTTTTTGCTCTAAGCTACACAATCCTAAAAATAGGTCATAGAAATTGACCATAATAACTGCAATGACTACAAGGTAAAAAAGATATATGTAAAAAATAAGGTAAACTAACTAACTTGGTGTTACATGGGACAAGATTTGTAGATAAATCAATTTTTGAAGATAACCAAAAACCAGTCTGTTCCACAAAAAAAAGATAAACTAGATATGTACTGTAACACACTGTGTAATGTTGAATAAATGATTATTAGTTATTAGTAGAGCTGGGATTACATGCAAAATACATATAAGGTGCATATGTGCATATTTAGACATTTTTCAACAAATGCATATGCAGTTTTTCATTTTGCATATTTCTGGTTCTTTTTTCTAAACTGGTATAATAAATTTGTTTTTGTTCAGTTAACACAAAAGCAATTAAGTTAGATAATTAAGCCTTAATTTGAAATAAAGGCGAGTTGGGTCTACATATCTTGTTGTATATACAGTATATTCATCAAGAAACGTTCCTCGGTTTTACGAAAGTTATTGAAGATTTTTTGATTTTTACTTTTTAATTAAAAGTATGTTAAAAAGCTTACAGCGCAACTACCTATTGCATGGTCCAATCCCCATTGCTTTCCAGAATAGCCTAGCACCCTTTAGGCATACTTTCTACCAGCTTTTTAGCATATCCTAGCAGTAATAAGCGTCATATGTCTCTGATTTTTCGTGAAAGCTGCCTGAGGATGAAGACAAATGTTCCTGCAAGCTTCCTCATTGCAGTACTATAAATAATTTTCATTGGATTTGCATCAAGAGACCGTGAAAACCAGTTTAAAATTGCGATGCCAGTTTCTGCTCTCCATGAGGTACAGAGGCGACTCCGATGTTTTGGATCACTGTCCTCCCCTAAAATCCAGTCTTTGGTTTTGACACCAAACATCTTCTGGACAGGTTTTAGAAAATCACGTTAATAATAATGTCAATTTTCTGAGCATCCAAGTTCTGCATAAAGATCTCTAAACACCTAAAACCGTGCTCAGAGCAACATCCCCAAACATGGAGTTTTACTGAGTGTTTCGTGGTTCACTGAAGCAATCGCTCACCAGCATACCTTATGGAAGCCCATGCCAAGAACGGGCTTTGTCAAAAAAAATTACATTGGACCAATCGCAGTCGAAATTCTCGACAGCCGAGACCTTGTATTTTTTCCTGTAGGTCTTCGAAAACAACGGGTTTTGCCTCGTACTTCGATATTGTGTGCTTTTCTGGGCCAAATGGTATTTATGCCAACGTCAACTCCTCTTTTAGCTTCCTTTGCTTTGGTTTCACGTAACTGTAAAGTAGAATTGCGCTTAAACAGCTGTCAGATGACTATCCTGCTATTTTATTGTCACTTCCGACTTGTCTCTATCGGTAAGATCTTCCTAGGCTTTATAGGATTCAACCCACCTCCTCACTAATGTCCTCGACTTTTTTAAATATTTAGCAGGCCCACTGTAACACATGCGTGGACCTTTTGGTTGACAGTTCCAACGATAGTAAAACAATTTAGTATCCGCGACGTGGCAACCGAAGGCACTTTTTCACCAACAAGTCTACAAAGCCAAATCATTAACAGTTTTTGAAAAATCGAGGAACGTTTCTTGTTGAACCGACTGTACGTAAATGTATTCATATTTTCCCTGTCTATTAATCCTTAACACCGCTATTGTTTTAAATTTTTATGAAAATAAATGCATATAAAATATTTTACAGTGCATATTTTGCAAGTATTTTAGGGCATATTGGATGCATATTTTTAACGTTTTTTGCTGCATATAATCGCAGCTCTAGTTATTAGTAACCGGGATCTGTTATGGGTCCCTTTAAATGAGGTATATTTATTTAGTTATTTTCTAGATCTAAAAGTTCTATGAACTGTGTAAGGGAAAAATGACTGCGTTCCAGACTCTCTAGAAATGGAATATTCTAGAACAGGTGACATTTTAATTAAATGTTCGATTTACTGCTTCTTATCTTTACTTAAAATAAGCCCTTCTTGTGTGTTAGAAAAATCTATAACTAGAATTATTCAACAAAATTTGTTGTTTGAAATCGCATGCACAGAAACTTTGTAATATTAATCGGATACGGAGGATTCCTCTTGGATCTCTGTATTTCCTAGGAGTCTTCAATATTGTCGAATTCTTCTTGCATTTGTTCCAAGTTTAAAAAATAAATAGTACCAAAATATTTAGAAACACAGCTTTGAAAATACAATGTTGATCAAATAAATTATCAAAGTTACAATTATTTATCCAACAAGAATGCAAACGAATGAAATGGAACTATTGGGAAAATAAAGTAAATCTGTGAATGGTATTAATACCTACAGTTGGACCCTAACAATCTCCCTACAGCAGATGTACCCTCGGGAAGACCTACGTGAATTATGAACGCGGATTTGCCCGTTCCGTTAATATTGAACAAGGGTCTCAATACAACATATTGATTAATCGGGGTGAAATGAATCATAATATAAAATCTGCAAAATCCTGATATGTCATTAATACTGGATGTGATAAAGTTATAACTTTTTCAAATGATTTAACTCATTCGTTATGACAATTAACATTTTCAATAAGTTCTATTGAATTTTAATTATGAATGTCAGTGACTTTCATTTTTATTTTGTGGAATGTCAGTTCTATTCTCCAATTAAACAGAATAATTATATCTCCAAAAATATACTTTCAACTACGGAGCCATTTTAAAAGATCGAGTTGCTGCCTTTAATTTAGAGACAGACTTTTACTGAATCCGCATATTCATATTTTTTTGTTGAAGTAAAAACTTCTTCAGACAGGTTGAGTGATTTTTGATAGGGGGAAAACTTATGGTTGGGCGTTACCATCGCGCTAATTTGCGTTACCAAGATGCTCGTATGTTAACATTATTATGTAGCTTTGAGTAATACATGTAAGGTTAAAAAATGCGTGATCGGCACCGGAGTTTGAACTCACGAACTACCAGGCAATATCCCGAAAAAGTAGTTGCCTCTCCCACTACGCCATAATGTCTCTGTTGACTAACGTAAATTCTGTTCCCTTAAACATATCTGCACGCTTACTGTAAGTTAACTTGATTATTGTCCACTGTTTAAATTGTTTTTAGTTTTATTATTATTTTAATTGTTTAATTGCAGAATCACTGTGCAGTAAAACAGTGAGTATTAAATCTGTTAATATTTAATATAGGAAAATTAATGACAAAAACAAAGCATTTATTTTTAAATATGTTCAATATTTGTATCAATATTTGCGTTTATAAATTTAATATTTCCACTTATGTTTATTTTAATAAAGTTGTTTTTGGCTAATAAATAAACCGCATAAAAGTGCACATATTGTTGTTCGGAGTGCCGACAGATGACCAGACTAATATTAATAATTTTAATTTAAAAATTAGGATATTTTAATTTCTGATACTATAATTAATTTGAAAGTTAAAAAAAAACTCTTTATTTTCTAGCTTTAAGTTTTCACTTTGGTCAGCAGTTCCCATGATTGCCCTTTTTTGCTAATGACTTGTAACTTGTGTATAATATAAAATCTCTATTTTTCAGTCTATAAGTACGCAAACTTTTTTTAAATATTTTTATTAAATATCTACCTTCCTGTGCTATAAGAAAAATGTCTATTAGAAATACAAGCATTAAAGTGCCTTATTTAAAAGTATCTTTTTGGTAAATTCTGTATTAGAGTTGTTTGTATAATTTTCTTTTATCCTTTTTTGATAAGGGTTCAGATTTCTAGGTTTAGAGCATTCTTATGAAGCTTTGAAAATAAATCTGGAAGCGGAGGGCCTTCCACAATATCGTTGACACTTTTTTCATAAATAACAAGTTACTGCCGACAAATGTTTAATATGTTTTAAATTAAATAATCCGTATGTTTGAACACTGAACAT
Source organism: Dastarcus helophoroides (assembly GCA_028583605.1). NCBI lineage: Eukaryota > Metazoa > Arthropoda > Insecta > Coleoptera > Bothrideridae > Dastarcus > Dastarcus helophoroides. The sequence continues at coordinate 3,294,731 of CM053335.1, forward strand.
TAATTTTGTAGATAGGTTTGATCGAAATTTATTTTTTAGGATTCAGATTTTAGTTTGTGTCAGACTTGGTAAAGATTTTACGTTCAGATCGTTCGATTAACGAAACCATAATTTTTTTTAAATTTATAAAATTAATTCCAATTATTTTTAATTGTAATTAATTTTTTACTTTTTAAAGTGCCTGGAAATTATGCAACAATTGTAAAAATATGTAATTATAAAATTTAGTTAGGAATTTTCTAGAAAATCTGATAAGAGGAAGCAGCCGCGATAATAAATCAAACAGCAGATAAGCGTTCCAGAATTTTCGGCAAACGATAAGTCTTATCTGCTGGATCCTTCTAGAACCCGAAGCGGGATCTATATATAGGGGGTCCAGTCGGCTTCCGCCATTAAGTGGAAGTCAATGAATAAGTTAGTTGATTAAACACTGTTAGTGAATTATTATTGTAGTGTTCCGAGCTCAGTTTAGAAATAAGGCGGTTACAATTCACCAAGTGTTAACCATTCGAACCGATAACGTGCAACAATATAATAACATAAAGATTTGCTGCGCATTAATTGCTATATTTCGCTCTCATCACTTTGCCTAATCATCGCACCTGCTCAACGGGTGATAACGTGAATAAACATTTGTTGACCCATGAAATCCCAAACCATTTGCTGCGATCTGCAGCACCATGTTAGGGAAGGCTAATATAGGTTGATTTCCCTCTCTTTTAAAAGATCGAATGAAAATGTTGATTCCAAGTCTCTGTATTTACTAAAGCTTCCGAAAACGTGGTTAAAATTAATAACATTAACAGTGAGACCCTTTTACATAAATATAGTCTTACTTAAGGGAAAATGCCTACAAGCATGTCTTCCTTGTTAGAAATAATGATAAGGCCCTATTGTTAAAATAGATTGCCATCAACATGAAGAAAAGCATCGGTAATAAGAACGGTCTTTATCAGTACAAAACCTGTCGCTGATGCGTAAAACATACACAATTCAATGTTCGAATCAATTTGGAAGTCGAGTGGAAATTCTTTCATTCAGAACGTTGGGCAATTCGATTCGATGCAATAAAAACAAAATGACACGACGTTTTTATTTGTGTATTGAAAGTTTAGGATGAGTACGATCTGGGCGGAGAAGAGTGATTTATTGATCACAATTCCGTCAACAACAAAAACTGGCATGTCAAACCACCAAACGTAATCTTAATGTATGGGGAAACAAGCAAAAAATGGAGGATGTTACTTTAAGTGAATGTTTCAATGCTGCTGGCAGAGAAATACGCGAGTTTTCTAAAATTAAATTTATTTAATAGGATTAAAAAGATAAACTAACATTTTAAAAATAATTAATAGTAATTTTGACAAGCCAGGAAAGCTGATTTCAGAAAGTTTTACAACTTTATGTCAATATAAAATTACAAAGTCGAAATTTGGCATGGGTCTACATGATGTACAATTAATCCAACTAAATTAATATTAACCGACTATAGAGTGAAATAGGATACCGTATTTCATGGACTGTAAAAGGCAGTTTTTTCTTCAAAAAAATGGGCTTCTAAAAGTCAAGTGCGTTTTATACTCAAAATTTAATCAATTCTACAAGAGAAGAAGAAAGATCAGATGACCATCTTTAGGGATTGTAACGGTCAGTTTGGTTTTATAAACTAAAATTTTTTGGTCCGACTTTGCAATCTAATAATAAAAATGTAAAAAATGTTATTATTTTTTTTAAATTAAGGTACGTCTTAGAGTCCGTATCGTTTAAAATCCGTAAAATACAATACATTGCAGATGTGTCCAACCATCTGAATGTATCACGGACTAATTGCGCGTTATCGGTTCGAATATTAATACTGCGTAAATTGTAACCACTTTATTTCCAAACTGAACTCGGAACACTACAATTGTAATTCACTTAACTGACCAACTAATTAACACTGTTTATTGAACTAACTTATTCATTGACTGACTAACTCAGGGAAAGGCAACCGGAACGCCTATTTATAGATCCCGTTTCGGGTTCTAGAAGAAACGAGCAGATAAGACATCATTGGCCGAAATTTCTACCTTAGCTGCTTATCTACCGTTTGATTTATTATGGTGACCGCTTCCCCTTATCAAATTTTCTAGAAAATTCCCAACAAGTTTGTGATTAAATGTTATACTAATTTGATTATCACTGTATAATTTGAATTTGCTAGATGTCAAAAGAATTCTGTCACAAACGTTTTGCTTTTGTTATCAAATCGTTTTGGTGGTCCTTTTTTTTATTAAGAGTACTAACATTCTAAGAATTACCCAATAAATTTCGCATATATGGCTAAAGTAAGTTGGGAAATAACTATTTTATTTTGATTTTAATTAATGGGGATGTTCAGATATAAAAAACCTCTAAATTCTCAAGCCCAGTAAACCTTTCGAAATATTTTGAAGTGGAGAAAGGAAATGAAAGCACTTTAACATCTTTGGGTTTTGGGCGCCATTCAAGAAATAAAGAAGTTGCCTTTAGTCATTAAATTGACAAAGATGTTTAATCTTAATTGTTATGAATGCTAATTGTGACGTAATGTCAATCTTAGAGCGGATGAAGTGCAGAATTCAAACGAAATTAACCTTTTCGTAATAATATGGAATCTAAGGTGCATTATATCTAGATACAACTAAAAGAAATAGTAAGTATCGAAACACCTTGCATGCTATATCGAAATAAATATTTAACAACATGCCTTCCGATTCTAACGTGTAATTTCGTCAAATTAGTACTGTATTAAACATTGCTGACATAACAAACAAAAAACATAAAATTTAAAATTTTCCACAATGCATGCTGCTTCGTGTGAGGGTTTATATTGCAACATAAACTATCCAAATTACACGTCGTCGGTCATTTTAATGTCATACAAAAGTAACAAGATTCAATCTTACTATCCTATAATTACAAGAAAGCATTAAAGCTTGGAAAATAAGGCAAACAAACAGAATTTTTTTAAGTGATTAACGCAGTTATTAATAACTCGCATCACCTGCCTTCGTCGATTGAGATATCAGATGTGGGCAGATTTTTTGAGTTATAACGAAAATTGTTGAGAATTCCGTCCATTGTATGAAAGAAAAAAAAATAACAAAAGAAATAGTAAGAACTATATTTTGAAATAAAGCGATGTATACAAATCCAAATGGATGACTAAGCTTTCACATGCATTTAACATATAATTCCTATTTACTACTCTTTAACAGTTTAATATTAATATTATTATTGCTTTTGAAGATCATAGGACAGATAATAATATTAAACTGTTAAGAGTAGTAAATAAGTTCATAAGGCTGGAGACAACCTTATGAATGAATGCGCTGGGCCTGTAGGCCATTCATCTCTGTTACAAATAGTTAAGGTTGATAGATAAGGAATTATGACACTACGACGTGTATGATTAGACGCGCATGCGCGATCGGATGCGTTCGATCATGCACGAAGTGAATATTCTTAGTATATAAGGGTTAATTTTAAGATTAGGTGTTAGTATCTCTCTGAAAATGAGAGCTTGTCTGTCGAAACGCGTTAGAGCAAACTTTGTTGTGTTTTTTAATCTTCCTTGGTTTCAGGGGACAAGATTTGTATTTCAATTTTTGAAGATAACCAAGGACCAGTCCGTTCCACCAAAATTCGGTAGAAGTTTTTCAGAACCACGTCCTCAAGTTTTTAAGCCGTAATGTTCTCCTTCTTCGTGGTCCTCTTTTATCATAAACTTTCCCCTGGAGAACAGACTTTAGCAGGCGATACTTGCTTTTGTTGATCATAATATGTCCGAGGTACTTGAGTTTTCTCCTCTTGATGGTGTTCATTATTTCTAGGTCCTTCTTCATTCTCTCCATCACTGTCTTATTGGTCACCTTTTCCACCCATGAAATTCTTAACACAATCCTATAAAGCCACATTTCGAAGGCTTCAAATCTTCTTTGTGTTGCCTAGGTTAATGTCCATGGCCCCATTCCATAGAAGAGTACCGAGAAAATATAGCATCGGAGAAGTCTGATTTTGATGTCGATCTTGAGGTTGTGACTTTTAAACAATTTAGCCATTTGGTTGAAAGCAGTCCTTGCTTTCTCTATTCTGCACCTGATCTTCTGTGAGTGGTCCCAGTTTTCGATGGTTTCCAGGTAGGTGAGCTGTGAAACTTTCTCTATTTGTGTGTTTTTGACCATTAGGTCGTATCTTCCACTCCTTTCTTTACTAACTACCATGAATCTGGTTTTACTACTGTTAATTTCTAACCCGTAGTTACTACCAAAATCTTTTATTTTGTTCATTAACTCTTGAAAATTTTTCATGTTGTCAGTAAAATCCACAGTATCATCCGGGTATCGGATGTTATTTATTGGTTTACCTTTCAGCAGGATTCCTACATCGGTATTCTCAAGAGCCTCTCTCAAGATTTCCTCTGAGTAAAGATTAAATATACGCGGCGAAAGAATACAGTCCTACCTAAATCCTTGAAGAATGGTTATTGCATTGGTTTGCTCTTCCTTATTAATTTTAATAGTAGCTGCCTGATTCAAATAAAGGTTCCAGATGATTTTCAGATCTTTGTCGTCCATCTTCGTATTTCCCAAGACCTTCATCATATTTTCGTGATTTATTCTATCGAACGCCTTCTGGCAGTCGACAAAACATGGAAAAATGTCACAGTTCATATCTCTACAGCGCCGGAATAGTAGCTGCAGACAGAAAAGTGCCCATACCTTTTATAAAACCAAATTGTATATGTGACACTTTCTCCTCTCAGATTCTGTAGATTTTTCCAAGAATAATCTTAAAGAACAGTTTCAACATGTAACTCATAAGACTAATTGTCCTGTAAGTAGTCACCACATCATTTGGCTTCCTGTTCCTGTTTCTTTGGTAATGTTATGAATTCCGAGATGAGCCATTCTTTTGGAAGGTGCCCAATATTGTAAATACCAGTCAGGAACGTGATGGACTCATCAAGAAACCTGAAGAATTCTAAGTGTACTCCATCTGGCCCTGGAGTTATATAACAAGGGTTTTTTAAGAGTAAAAAACACATTTTAGGCACGTTATATAAAACATTTTTTATAACGTCACTTGAAATTATAAAACGATATAATTGTATAAACATGCGGTAAAATTAAAAGTTACCTTTTGGTTGTCACTAAATTGTATTGTTTTTTCCATAGAAACCAATAACAAAACAATACATAATAATTTTGGTCCTTGGTTATCTTTAAAAATTGAAATACAAATCTTGAGAGAGATATCTCTCTGAAGATGATAGCTTGGCTGTCGAAACGCGTTAGAGCAATCTTTGTTGTGTTTTTTAATCTTTCTTGGCACAAGATTTGTATTTCAATATAAAACAATAAAATTTCTCTATTTCACTTTTTTTTTGCTTTACACTCATCAATATTGAGATTGTTTTGATTAATCGAAACCGTCAAATAAATATTTTTTTTACGATATGACGTTAAAAAATAGGTAAGTCACGGACACTTTAATTTTATTGATATAGTCCATTTCAGACAAATGTGCATAAGAGTAGTCCGTGAAGTACATTAAGTCAACCTTTAGATAAGTTCAGGATATACTTCTTCCGGGATTGGACCGTGTCACAGAACTACTAAAAGTGTTCGACGTTTCGCCCACCATCGTAGGGGGCTTCTTCAGGAACAAAGAAAGAAAAATAGATGAAATGAGGGACTATGCAAAAAAGAAAAATAAAAATAAAAGGCCAATTTCAAAGCATCAGAGCACGGTAACTCAGTATGTCCACCATACCAGAGGCGAAACTCTTCTGAATTGAAAATTGGTACAAAGGATAAGAAAGTCTAGACAGAAGAGCACGGTAACTCAGTATGTCCACCATACCAGAGGCGAAACTCTTCTGAATTGAAACTTTGTACAAAAGAAAGTTTAGGCAGAAGAGCACGGTAACTCAGTATGTCCACCATACCAGAGGCGAAACTCTTCTGACAGGAAAGAGGGAAAGGGAAACTTTATATACCACGCGTCTGTGCGATCACTTCCGAAGATTTCCGATGGTTGGTTTCCAGATGGAGGAAAACATGTAACCTTCGTCTCTGTTGATGTTATTGGGGAATTTTTGGATTTCGATGGCCTCGCGTATCTTCCTATTATAGTAATTGGGAATATTGGATATAATTGAAATATTATCGAAGAGAATCTTATGTCCGGTCTCATGTTGATGTTCGGCAATGGCTGACTGCGAAAATAAACCAGACCTAAGACACCTTTGGTGCTCGGATATTCGCGTCTTAAATGATCGCCCCGTTTCTCCGATGTACACTGAACCACAAGAACAAGGAACCCTATACACGCCATTAGAACAAAAGGATGAAATTTTATCTTTGGGAGATGGAAGGAGCTGTTGGATCTTTGAGGATGATGAAAAAGTGGGTTTAATGTTGTGTTTTCTCAATAAGTGCAACAAACAAACAAACAAAGTCCAACATTTCTAGAGAAGAAAGATGTGCCCTTAAAACCCTAAAAACAGATTCTTCAATCACTATTCTTTCGGCTGACAAAGGTAATGCAACTGTCATCTTGGATAAATCCGATTATGCATCCAAAATTAATGCCCTGTTAAATGACGGATCCTATATTCCTCTTCCTCGGGACCCAACAACCAAAATTGAACGTGAACTAAAATCGAAACTAAAATCCTCAAATTTGCCCGCAGACACTCTCAGACATCTTGTTCCGAAAGAATCCAAACCACCTCGTCTTTATGGTCTCCCCAAAATTCACAAACCCAATATTCCTCTTAGGCCCATTGTCAGCACGATAAATTCACCTACCTACAATGTCTCGAAATACTTATCTAACATCCTCAAGTCATATACCGGAAACACATCATCACACGTCCTAAATTCCAAACACTTTGTCGAATTATTGTCCGAATTAACCCTAGACCCCAACGACATATTAGTAAGTTTTGACGTCACTTCACTATTCACAAACGTCCCAGTTTCCGACTCCATGACGATAATTCGTCAATTACTTTCAGGCAAAGAGAATGCAGATTCTCTAGCTGATTTAACTGAAATGTGTCTCACATCGACTTATTTTTCTTTTAATGGCAGTTTCTATAAACAAGTCTCCGGCACCCCGATGGGTTCTCCCTTATCCCCAGTCGTAGCAAATATTTTTATGGAATCTTTCGAAAACACTGCGTTGGAAACTGCAGATTTAAAACCCAAGGTTTGGCTTCGGTATGTAGATGACACATTTATTGTATGGCCACATGGCAAGGATTCACTAAATTTATTTTTGGAACACCTAAACAGTTTACATTCCTCTATTAGCTTCACTATGGAAATCGAAAACAATGGTTCTCTTCCCTTTCTTGACGTACTGGTCACTCGTTTACCAAACGGTCGCGTTTCTCATTCCGTTTATCGAAAACCCACCCATACTAATCGTTATTTGCATGCAGAGTCCCATCATCACCCTTCCCAAAAACGTTCCGTCATAAATTCACTGGTTTCACGAGCTGTAGCAATTTCACAACCAATAAATCTTTTAGACGAGTTGAACAATATTCGTTTCAACCTCCGCAACAATGGTTACAAATCGCACGACATTGAAACTGTCATTAAACGACATCTTCACCCTACCCCTCGTCCTTCACAAAATTCAATAGTTTCTTCTAAAGCCTTTCTTCCTTATGTTCGCGGAGTAACAGATCAAATCGGAAAATTATTGAGAAAACACAACATTAAACCCACTTTTTCATCATCCTCAAAGATCCAACAGCTCCTTCCATCTCCCAAAGATAAAATTTCATCCTTTTGTTCTAATGGCGTGTATAGGGTTCCTTGTTCTTGTGGTTCAGTGTACATCGGAGAAACGGGGCGATCATTTAAGACGCGAATATCCGAGCACCAAAGGTGTCTTAGGTCTGGTTTATTTTCGCAGTCAGCCATTGCCGAACATCAACATGAGACCGGACATAAGATTCTCTTCGATAATATTTCAATTATATCCAATATTCCCAATTACTATAATAGGAAGATACGCGAGGCCATCGAAATCCAAAAATTCCCCAATAACATCAACAGAGACGAAGGTTACATGTTTTCCTCCATCTGGAAACCAACCATCGGAAATCTTCGGAAGTGATCGCACAGACGCGTGGTATATAAAGTTTCCCTTTCCCTCTTTCCTGTCAGAAGAGTTTCGCCTCTGGTATGGTGGACATACTGAGTTACCGTGCTCTTCTGCCTAAACTTTCTTTTGTACAAAGTTTCAATTCAGAAGAGTTTCGCCTCTGGTATGGTGGACATACTGAGTTACCGTGCTCTTCTGTCTAGACTTTCTTATCCTTTGTACCAATTTTCAATTCAGAAGAGTTTCGCCTCTGGTATGGTGGACATACTGAGTTACCGTGCTCTGATGCTTTGAAATTGGCCTTTTATTTTTATTTTTCTTTTTTGCATAGTCCCTCATTTCATCTATTTTTCTTTCTTTGTTCCTGAAGAAGCCCCCTACGATGGTGGGCGAAACGTCGAACACTTTTAGTAGTTCTGTGACACGGTCCAATCCCGGAAGAAGTATATCCTGTACTGACTCTGGCCGTGGAAGCCTTCGTTATCACTTTAGATAAGTTGCTAGAAATGTTAACAGAAGTAAAGCTAACTTCAAGCGTATAAACATTTAGATTAATATGTTAAAAAATTCATATACAAGTCTCATCACCTGAAATTAAAAAAGATTAAAAAATACAAGATCATTTGCTCTAACGCATTTCGATAGTCAAGCTATCATCTTCACAAAAATACATAGATTGATATGTTGCCTATGTATCAGGAGCGTAATCGAGGACGTTGCCAGGCGACGAGGCCTTAGCCGAGTCGTCTGGCCACATCGGAGATTGTTTAAATCGCTAATAATCGAGTTGCATTCAAGGCTTTATCCTGCCATTGACAACGATGACATAAAAAAATCAACACACTTTTAAATTGAAATTTGTATTTAGGGTATTATGTTAGGTAACTAACGCATTATAATTGTAACTAACGTATTAGGTGCTACTAAATTATTATGAAGCTGCTAAATATTATAAGGTTAATAATTATCATAATTTTAAAAAAACTTAATTTTTAATGATACGATAAAATATTTAGTGATACTCGGGTTAGACTTTTCAGAACACAGAACACCATTAAGAAATGCCACAGCGATGCCACATGTCTGTCTCTAAATATTACAAGTTGCCGTTGTTGCCACTATAAAATTAGAAGTACAGTGCCTACTCTAATGCAAATTTATCTTAAATGGACTATGCAGATGATTAGCAATGAAGTAAACAAACAACACCTTAGAATTCAGCATTAGGAGTATAAGGTCTCTATGCCAATTCAGCCGATAAAATAGGATACGCTGAATCGATGTCAAACTTAGTGCCAGAAGATTTTTTTTGGTAATCATAACGCAGTTATGAACGCAAACAGTTTTTTAAATAACAGGGAGCTAGTTACTAATTCAAGCTCCTCAATTTCTTTGGATGTATTAAATATTAAAATCCAATCTCAATTAGAAGGAAACTGAAGATGCAATTTTTGAGTAGTCTTTCGCAGCTCGAAAACCTTATCAAAAACTCAATTAACAATCGTCTATATTCAAAAGATAAAGCATTTCAGAATTGAGAGAATATAATTACAAATATTTCGTTTAATCAGGAACGGGTCGATATCGGGCAGGTATGGCCTTTTCTATCTGCTTAGCTTGTAAATTTACTTTGCAGACGCCGTCGCCGACATCGCTTATTTTGCCCTTTTTTCAATTAAATGTTCGTCTTTCCTTTCTTTCGCGTTTTGTACTTTTCAGCAGGTGTATATTTACCTTTCTAATAATATATTGTCTCCAAAGGAGGTGAACTTTTACCCTGGAGAATGTATTACACTACTCGTGTAATGCAAAATAGAAGAGATAAGCACGTCCAATATTCATTATATTAGAAACTTTATCGGTTCGAACTGCTCATCGTTAAAAAAAAACAAAATAATTAGATTAGGCGTCTTTACGAACAAAGAAAGATGAATATAGCGGACATTGTTTCACGACATCATAGTTTGAATGAGAAGCGTATCACATTGTGACATTAGTTAAAATTTGGACGAAAATTTTGACTACAAACATAACTGTCACATCAAAAATTTCTCAAACGAAAAACGGACGTATATTTGTAAATTGAAACAAAAATTACAGCATTGACTGGTAACATACACAGAAATGTCATGAGCCAAATCAATCAAAATTTTTAATCACCAACTCTGGTAACTGGATATTTAAAAGGTTAATTAACACTAATTAATGTTGTGTTTCCTATAAAAAAATAATCCATGACGAAATGGCATGATTTTTTTAATACAATCCTGGTTATGATAAAATATTCATAATCCGTCTCTTTAGTTAGTGATTTTATTTACTTATTTCCTTAATTTTGAGAACACTCAAAAAGAGAAACAGGCAAAGTTGTTTCACAGCTTAAACTGAAAGCTGCACTAAGATAAGACAACCATTAAGGTACTAAAAACTTGTGCATGCATGGCGTAAAAACTATCGCTGCAATCTTGAATTTAATAGCATTCTAATGGGGCTGCAAGTCAGCTGGATGCTTTCGAGACAACGCGCGCGATGATAAATGAACTAAAACTAAGAGTGAACAAATGGGGGAATTGTCTAGCCTTCTAGACGTCGTCTTCGAAATCCAGGTAACATATGATTAATGATTAATGGAATGAATTAAATAGCCATCGGGGGCAATTACAATTTAGATAGTTAACAGCCCCCATACGCGGGGGTCTCAAAGTCTTAAGACTAGACTAATTTATCATTTTTACAAGGGTTGACTACAATTTTGAAGGTAAGGGCACGAGATCGAATCCTTTGAACATTTATCAGCATAGTTTGAGGGTGTTTAAAAATCAAAATAATTGAAAGCTGCCTCAAATTTTAATTAGTTTTATTTTAGTTAATTGCAGTTACTTATATGGAATAGAATCTCAATTTATTTTATAAGTGATATACAATAATTAATCGCAAGAAATATCTCGAGAGAAAGTAGAGGACTACAACTTCTGACATATATGTCAGACACTCGCTGAAATTTTTGTCGACAGCTGTGTGATTAGTTTCAGATAGCTTCTCTAAGGATGGTTTACACCTGATAGATTATTATGTTAGAAAGAGATCTACGGAATAAAGTATCTAACCTAAAAGCACCCTTAACTTCAATAACTAATTTGGCAATATGTATTTGGCTAGCACAACCAGCGTTGTCAAGCATATCTACTAATCAAATCTGATCATATCTTGAAGTAGTAAAACTTGCTTCCAAAAATTTAAACATTCATGACCTAAGTATGTCATAAGAAAAAATATTCGGAAGTTTCTCTTCTAAAAATGCAAATTAAAGTTCGCCTAGCCTAAGGTTCTGATACCTAGATACTGTACAGTACAAATAATGAAAACTCATCTTTAAAGTAGAAATTAACTGTTAACTCTGACTTAATTAACCTTCATTCTCTAATAGTAACTCTAAAATAACTTGAAGTCAAAAATATGCCAATTGTTATGTGGAAAATATCCATATAACTAGAGCTGAAATTATAGGCACAATGCATATAAAGTGCATATGGGGATATTTTGACGTTTTTCAATAAATACATATGCAATTTTTTAATTTGCATATTTCAGGGGTTATTGATAAGCTTGAAACACGTGATTTACCTTTAAATATAATTCTACCTTCGCTGAAAAGTTTAAATTTACAATTATTGGTAAAGGTAGTGGAAGTATGATTAAAGTAGTATTAAATAAACTGAATGACATACTTATTAAAAACAAGGAGTACGTTTAAACTAAACCCTATCAGTCTGCATTCAAGTATGGATCAAAAACTCTTGTGACGTTTTGAATATTGGAAGAATTCCACACAGTAAGTGTTAAAAATATCAAAACATTTTCTTGCCTCAAAGAAATATGCACTGATTTTAGAAAAGCATTTAATTTGTTATAATTTTAGGTTGTCTTAGGGTGCGTTTACACTGGACACTTTATTCCATGCCTTTCTATCTGACATAAAACATATTAAATCTCAATTATCCTAAGAGAAGTTATCCAAAATTCTCAGTTGTGTAAATAAGTCTCAGATAACTTCTCTCGGGATAGTTGACGCTTATCTCAGAGAGAAATGTATGGAATAAAGTGTCTAGTGTAAATGCACCTTTAAGTTTACATTTATATCTTGTTATGTTTACGAAATGTTATCCACATTTTTCTTGTTTATTAACCCTTACTACCCCTATTGTTTAAAATGTTTTGTGAAAATAAATGCATATAAGATATTGTATGCTGCATATTTTGCAGTATATTGTTTACTTTTTCTTTCTACATATAAAAATGTTCATGTTTATGACTTTAAAAATTGCAGATGCTTCATCATTTCTTTCAATTATGATCCAAAGATGATGTTATGTGAAATATAAGATGCGTTACAGGAGTGCTTTTTTGAAATAATTCATTAATAACAAAAAATTAAATTGTGACATTTTCTTTCAAAATACTTGTTTAATTTTTTTTTAATTTAAAAATGAATACAATATTTCTCGCTAACGTAAACATCAAATATGCAAAATACCTAATAATAGACGCCATATAATGTGAACAGCATTATATAAACAACACATTTTCTCCAAGGAGTAAGGAAAAAAAAAGTTTAGGTCAAATCAAAATTTTAATAAAATTAACAATTAAAACCTATTTTTTCTGTTGTGATTAAAATTCAACACGTTCAAATAAAAGTTAAAATTTCGAAAAAAAAAATTCAATAAGCGCCGAAATATCGAAGGTTTAAGATTAATGTTGAAATTTTGAACACCTTCAAAGGCCCGATTAAAGGAAGACTGCCGATTCATTTTTCTCTCTTTGGCACGTGCTAAATACTGAGGGTAGACCTACCCTATGTCGTTAAAACCGACCCTCTGACACTTCCCGATATTGTTTTGTTGAACAGGCTGCATCGTAATGCAAGAGGGGTCATGGCAGATAAGCGAATATTGTGTTGGTCATGGTAGGTGAATACGGTGAGATGAACTATGTTGTAGGCTTAGCAAATTCCCTTTTAAAACTGATCGCATCGCAGGCACCCATTGTTCTGGAATAAATGGAATTCGAGCAAGTTGAGTAAGTTTTATACCAGGTCCACCTAAATATTATTCCCAACTCACGAAACATTTATACATAAACGAATAAGTCATCGTCAAAACGTCACCAAAATTGCAGTTTACCAAATTTACCCATTTACCGTCTTGGTAAAGTAATGAGGCATAATTACTTAATCGTATATTATGATCTAGCATTAGCATGCTTGACCATAATATTTCTTCTCTTCCACCTCTTATTACTCTGCTGGATCCCGTTTGCTTCTCTTTTGAGTCTCTTAGTTACTGCTCTATTAAAAGTTTTGCTTTTCTTAATTATCCATATTAGATTTTACCTAATTAAATGGGTCCCCTCATAGTGAAAAATGAATGGGCATCAAAAGAGAATCAAGGTAACACCTAGTTGAAAGCAAGAGTACACTTCAGAAATAAAATCGTGGACTCAGGAATTCTTTGCTTGTCTCTTCATTTTTTTAGTAACAAATAGAACTTTAACAAACATAATAATTGCGACTTAAGTAATTTTTTCACATTTTCCTTTCCTTGGTATAAAATGGCAAATTATATTTTACGTTTTAACATCTAAAGTTTTTATTTTTTAAGCCATTCCGTTAATTTTCCATCTTTCAATTACTATTGCCCACTGCTTACTTTGGTTCATGAATTGAGAAGATGCTTAGAAAAAGTGACAATGCCAATTGCTATGGACTTATTTTGAATATATTTACATAGGTTAAATGACTTGGGCATAACGGTTTAACTTCTATAATATAAGAGCCCTACATTTTGTCAATTACCCTGAGACGTTGCGTATATTTATGAAATTCCAAAAGGGCATTCCGATGCAAATCAACAAATATCGTTAACGATTCCGCCCGTCATATGTAAATTAACCGATTATCATCTTTATTGCACATAAAATGTATTAATACTGAATTACTGTGGTAATTAGGTGAACTGTCTCGTATGTCTTTGCTACAAATATTCGAATAATAAAAATACGGTTCACTACGTCATTATATGTCAGAATATAAAATTTCGATTCTCATTATAGTTAAAATACGACGTTACTCTGACCTTACGACTGGCCCAACCTATGAGATCGGATCTGTTGTGGAGCTTTTAACCGCAGGGGCCTTTTTATCTAATATTTGTTATAAGATATAATTAGGTCCACGCAGTACTCGTAAAATTAATTAGAGCTACCGGTATGCGGAGAAAGAATTATTTGATTTATAGCTGGTGTTGACTATTTATTTATCATGTCGCATCAATAGAAACAGCTACAATTGGTAGTACATAATGCTATTTTTTCTAAGAACTCAGATTCGTTAAGAAGTGAATTATAAATGCTAACTTGAATCACAAGTTTACCCAACTAATGGAAATAATAGAGAGAAAGATGGTAGACGATAAATAAAGCATGTTGATCTCGCGATGTCGACGAATAGTATGTAAAATCACTAAGCACGAATTGATAAGTTCTTGACTGCCTTGGATAGCATACAAAGAATGAACACCATTTGAGCTTAATTGTTAACAAAATAAGGAACACGCTATTAAATAGAATAGATTAAAGCAAATTCAAGAACAAGTACGACATTTTTCGAGGTACTTCCTATGCAACCAAAAAAAAAGAAAATCGGCATAATTTTTCTTCCACAAAATCTATGCTTCCTCTCTTGACTTAAGGTCGACGATAGTAAAACTAGAACAATGCCTCTGGGTCTCCTGGGGCTTCATACTGGCGAACAATTATTCATAAGCAGCTTGACAATGTTTCAAATTTGGGGTAAGACTTTTGGCACTCGCCTTGTTAATACTTTATGGATCTAGAAGTTGTAGTATGTAATATACCAAATTCAAAACTTGACCAATACTTTAATGATTTCATGAAAAATAACCAAGTTTTTCTTTGACCAAGGATACAATTCCAAGTTTATCTGTTCGCGAAAGTGGTCTTGAAGGTCGACTGATACTTATAAGGAAATGAGAAGAAGATTTGATAAATCCTAAATGTGTACCAAAGGATAAACGTATTATAAGGAGAGAAGGCGAATAGGAAATGGAATTGAATATAGATGGCGATGGACTGCCGCTTTAAACAAGTTGGAATTCTCTAAAGAAATTCTGCTTCACAACGAATGTTTGGCTCCGTTAAAAGATGGGTCCTCATAAATAAAAATTCTGGCCGTACAGAGTGGCACGGAAATTGTCTTGTTTTAACTGTATTTTATATATTGAGAATGTTGCTCTTGTAAAAATCTGAAGAGCCAATTCTTGCGAACGTCTTCTATGAAAGTACACGTAGAAAAGAAACGAGTCTTTAACCCTCAGTGCCTGTTCCAGTACCTGGGAAGACTTAGTCGAAATATTATCATCAATTATACGAAATGCTCTTCCTTGAATGGAATCCAAAAATCAGCTGAGCTTTAAACATTAGTAATCAGAACTTTCTGAGAAGATGGTGAGATATGAAGTGAGATATGCTAAAAATTTTCTGGGTCAACCGAGTTACAAATCTACTAGTATACTTGATGGAATGAACAAAGATCTGGAAATACTGTGCGCTACCAGCTACAACAAATTATTCAAAACAAAATTATGGACCGAAACAGTGTAGAAAGTAGCAGGTGATCTAGAAGGGAAATTTTCGGGACTGCTTTGGATCAACATCCACGATTTTTTTTTCGCATGGAAATATCCCAAATATAATTAATAATGATCAGCAACTGCAAAAGCATTTACTTATTATAGGACCGAGGAACTTGTTACATGTAGTAATAAATCAAAAGTTCACAAGGTCTGTAAAAATTTCTAAATTTAGCATTTGCATTCGAATATTTTTATATTAAAGAACGATTGCACTGGATCTGTTTCTTGGAAACATAACAATATTTCCATTACTGTTTAATTATGGATACCTTTTTCGCCATCCGGTTTCATCTTTTTGAAAAAATATTGAACTACTGTAAGTGCAGCTTAGTAGAAGTAGCTTGATTCAAACCATTTTGATTCTAATAACTGGAAATTCTATAAAGCGAAACCTAAAATTTAATCACTTTGGGCATTTATTCATAATTTACTGTTAAAAATTAAGGACCAAATGATTTTTTTTTTCTAACAGAATCTTCCCAAGTAAAAACATTTATCTCCGGTTCGGAATTTATGCCCACTTTGGCAATAAATTTAGTAGAAGTTCTGAGAAAATCAGAAGCTAGTTTAAGCATGAAAAGACGTTATACAAGGTGATTCTAAATATAGTATCATAAATTCAGATTCGTCTTTTAGAGCCCAAAGTAAGATGAAACGTCTTTATACGAGGGTTGCCTTTTATATTTCGGGATTAGAGAACCCTGCCAAATCAGGACTATATGGCGGATGACTCATCAAATCGAAATTTTGGGTGCTCAAAAATGCAGTTGTTTGAGCCGATGTGTAAGAGCTCACATTGTCGTGGTGAAGAGTGATCCGTCTTCGGCGGTTGGTTTTTCTGATTTCTTGGAAGACAACTGGCAAACAAATGATTGGGTACCACTCAGAATTGACTATTCTGAGTTGTTCTAGTGGTACGGATGCGACATGTCCAGTTTTTCCGAAAAAAACAGGCGACCATTTGCTTGGAAGTGCTTCGTGCGCGAACAACTTTTGTTGGATTTGGCTCATCTTGAAACACCCATACAGTCGACTGCTGTTTACTTTTGGGCTCATTTGCGTAAATCCACGATTCATCACCTGTCACGATGTCATAGACGTGTTTCGAAGCACCGCGATCGTATTTTTTGAGCATTTCTTTCGACCAATCGACACGAGCCTTTTTTGAGCGATTGACAAATTATGTGGGATCCAACACGAACAAATTTTGTTGACAGTCAAATGTTTATGCAATATTGAACGTATGCTGGTCCCACTAATGCTTAAGGTTGTCTCAATCTCACGATAGGTCACATGACGATCCTGCAATATCAGTTCGCGCACAGCATCAATGGTTTTCGGAACAACAACTGATTTTGGATGACCTTCACGAAATTCGCCTTGGAGTGAATTACGACCACGATTGAATTCACCATACCATCGATAAACACTGGTCCTTGATGGAGCTTCATTGCCAAAAATTGAATTAAGTTCATCCATGCACTGCTGCTGAGTTAATCCACGTCGAAAGTTGTAAAAAATAATCGTACGAAAATGTTCACGATTTAATTCCATTTTTGGGCCGAGATGAATCTTTTAAGATATGTAAACAACACAAATAGCGCTTGTATGTCAAAACATTCTGAGTACGTATAATCTCAAAAATGTCCAACTTTACGATAGTGTCAGTTGCCTGATTGCAACACTAGGGTTGCCAAATCCCGAAACATAAAAGGCAACCCTCGTAAACATATGTAGTAAAACGCTTCTCTTCCGAGTTCCAAGGTGTGGAAGGTTAGTTCCTGATTATAGTTCTTAATTAAAAGTTGCAAAAAGTGTATAGATAATTGAATGATATTTGGCACAACTTCATAGCTTTTCGTGTTTTTTCCAAAAAACTATGAATTAATTAACACAACTTAATCAGTGGCGGATATATTATGGGGGGGGCAGTGCTTAAAATGTGATTTATTTATTTTGTATGAATTTTTGTCGCAGTTTCGTAACAAAAATATAATCTACAAAAGGTTTTACATAAAAAAGGCACTCTTAGTGAAATTTGATGTTGTCAGCGGTTTTCGAGTAAAATGCATTTTTATATCTCGATGCATTAAAAACGGTCGCCCAAAAATATCAGATGTAACACATAATTGGCATTAAAATGAAAGAAAATAAATAGCATTGACATTTCCATGTTTTTTTTTGTCACCGGTCGCCACTTTGAGCTTGTAAATAAAAGCTAATATTTTAAAGTTCGTTATTTGTTAGATATATACAAAACAGTTTTTTTTTATTTAAATATTAGTTAAAATTAGTGATATATTACTTAAAAATGATTTGTTTCAAATGTACATTTCAATTAATTTTATTTCATTTCATTTCAAAGCCAAGTATGTGTCACATGGAAATGTCAATGCTATTTATTTTCTTTCATTTCAATGCCAATTATGGGTTACATCTGATATTTCTGAGCGACCGTTTTTAATGCATCGAGATATAAAAATGCATTTTGCTCGAAAACCATTGACAATATCTTTCACTGAGAGTACTTTTTTTTATGTAAAAACGTTTGTAGTTTATATTTTTGTTATTCAACTGCAACAAAAGTGCCCACAAAATAAATAAGGCACATTTTAAGCACCACCCCTCTAGATATACCCGACACTAGTTAAATTCTGTTAATTAATTCTTAAATTTTTGAAAAGAGCACGAGATTGATTCGGTATCGTTTAAATAATGTTATAAATTTATAGGAAGGTAGCCACACTTTTGCAGAAGGGATAACAAGATCAATTATTATCTCAATAAAAGGCACCCTCTATTCATGAACTCAACTTTAAACTTCCCGTAAAGAAAATTATAACAATTTCCATAAATTCAAATTACATTAATGAACTTCAATTTAATTTTTTTGGCAAAAAGAATAATTTTGATTGCGAAAGAAGTTATCGGAACAAAAAGAAATACCATTCGTCTGGTAAAAAAAGTAGTTCCATTGATTTGCCTTTTTTTAAGTTTTTAGGTTCGCAATATATCACCTAGTGCATTGGGCTGCTATTACTTTTGTGAAGTACGCAATTTGGACAACTATTACACGATAGTGTCTGTATATTTGAGATGGTAAAGTAATATGCATTGTACATTAATGAAAGGCTATACCGCATCGCATTTCCATTATACATGAGCCTTGTAATGCAGATATTATTAAATAGCCGTAATAAATCTTCCAGTTTGTATGACTTGCGTCAAAACGTGTTAACGTACATAATGATTGTTAAGCAACCATGGCTTCTACATTTTCACAAAAGAATGACTTATGATATTCGTCTCAAGATCGATTTTAAAAGTTGTGATAACAAAACCTTTATGACAAAATGAGTTGTTGAAATTTAAATCAGAAGGGCATGCCATTTGACCTAATGTATAGGTTCATTATTATAAATGATTTAATTTTACTGAATATTTCACTCTGCACACAACCAGGTAGTTTGTAAAGCGAGCTATTCCAGTAAGCTAAGCTTTTTGTGCTATATAATGGTTAATCAAACACTGGGAATCTCCAATTTTGCCTCACACAATACCTAACTCTTTGTTTTAAGACCGGAGGAAGTATAATTAAGATGTCCGATTCCAGTGACGGTTTTGTTCTTTATCCATTATATTGCAATTCTCTGAATGTCTTCTTTGAATAAGGACCAAACCTCGGTTATTCAAATAGGAGTGTCGCTTGTCATGCTGAAATCGTTGATCTTGAAACAGATTGCATTCTCTGGCGGACTGTCTTTGTTAGATAGTTTGGTTCTAAAAGGTCGAATTTTTATCAAACTCGGGGTACTTCAAGTAAAAATATTAATTATGAAAACTTATTTAAAAATGTAAAGAAACGCCCACATCAACCTCTGCCGTGCAGTTAGTTCCGTATAACGCCAAGGAAGAAACAACTTGGCGAATCTGACATTTGTGGTTGAATTGCTCCAAGTATAATGGTATACGTACACCAGACATAGACAATTTTTACATTATCTACAGCGAATATCATGCTGCTTTCAAAAATAAATATTTAACATATTTAACATATTCACAACATAAAATCACTAAGGCGTACAAGGTAGTAGTTTTATTCGAATGCAACAATGCTGAAAACCTAAATTTTTTTGAGAGTCATCGTAATTCACAAATATTTATTGTAATAACGACAATCTACACTCATGAATGAACAGCTTAACTTTCTGGACAAACCTGCAATAAAAACTTTGGATGGAAGTTGAAATTAAATGAAATTTTGTTATCTCAGTCATCAACAACGACCAAAAAAAGTACTGATATAATCCGCCAACGATATCGCACAAAGAACACGGTCTGGATTATGCATTGTTAATAAACATGCGAAGTCGCCATTGTACGTACATGCTCGAAATCTAATCGAACATTGCTATGGGAATGCTCCCGATGAGTACATTACAGTGGTGAGTACTACCCTAAGGCTACCCAAATATGTTCCATTCTAAAATGAAGAACAAACGAGCCTATTCCAGGTAGCTAATGTAGGTTTATTTACGTCATATAAAATTACTTTTTAGTTTCTGATAACTCCAAAAGCATTTCATTTGCTTCCTTACTTCCCATATACCGGCTCCGAAGTTATGAGCCTCTCGTAGATAATAATCTGTCAGACCGAAAACAGGTTACATATATTTAAAAGGTGTGCCCCAAGAGCCCGACCCTTTGGTTGTTTCCATTTCATCCGACATTATCAGATTAATTAAAGGTTAAAAGTCAGCGTATTGCGATCTGACAGTGGGTCGCACCTGAATTTCTTTTCTACCTCGATGTAATGGATTGTCGCATACTAATCAAGGAAGGGACATTTTTTCGAAAGTTTCTAGAGATCGAGTTATTTAAATCAGATATTGCTGTGATATCGAATTGAAATTTTGTTTTATGATATATGTCAAGAATAGTTAGGCATCATTGCGTTTAGCGATATGTTCATAATTGTGCTTTAAAAAACTTTTTCCTTAACGTTTCAAATTAAATATACAGTACCTCACATTCAAAATCAGACCCAGAAGTTATAGAATAATTAAACAAACAACGAAACATACGACACTTATTATTGACGAAAATACATCAAAATATAATGTTATTGATAACTATACCTCAGTTAGTACAATTGTAACTTAAAATTTTTATTACAGGTACTGTAAAAACCTGTGCAAAGCTAATCTCGTAATGATATTAGCTTACACTTTAAAGTCGGACAAGCAAAACGGCAATGAATATTAGTTTTAATAATTGCGGCTAATAATTTGTCAGGCCACCTTTACTCTTAATTCACCTTGCAATACATCCTTGAGCTGCTGCCGGCTAAAATTTGACACGTCCTCATGCCCCTAGTTAAATAAACCCAGAAATCTTCTATAGGACTAATATCTGCAGATTTCGAAGGAGATTAACTAAATTAGAGCAGTTATATAGAAATCATTGATAAACTACATTGTCTCAAAACACCTAAAATAGCAAATTTTCTTGATTTTCTGACCGGAAAATGAGTTTTTCGGAAAAACTGATCTCAGATTTTTAATCAGCAAACCCAAAAACCCCTAGAACACCGTTTCAAATATCAATTTTACTACAATGTCTCAAAACACTTAAAATGGGAATTCTCTTGATTTTTCGACCAGAAAATGAGTTTTTCGGAAAAGCAAGCCTAAAATTCTTGATCAGTGACCCAAAAAACTCCCTGAGACACAATTTTCAAAAAAAAGTTCATCACATTGTCTCAAAACCCCAACAGTCCCACTAAAATATTAAAAGATTTTCATAACTTTATAAGATTGTTATGTTTTCCTGACCGAGAAATGAATTTTTTAGAATAACAGATCTCGGATTTTTAATCAGCGACCCCAAAAACGCCTAGGATACCGTTTCGAGTAAAAATTTTACTACATTGTCTCAAAACACATAAAATAACGAATTTTCTCCATTTTCTGGCTAAGCAATGAATTTTCCGGGAATACCAACTAAATAACAATTTAGGATGCATTTCCGAGGCAATTTGCGTTAATTTTTCCGACTTTAGGAATTTCTTAACGAAACGCCCTATTTACGGGGTTATTTTTAAGTTTACGGAGTGAAGGAGGGGCAAGCGACTTCGTCTTAGTAGCAGTGAATGATCCTTGCACCATCAGAAATCGAATGCAGAAAGAATTTTGAAAATCTAACTTGCTATATTATTTTTATCTATTTCCCGGCTCATTGTCTGGTTTATAGGGAGGGTTTGTGAAATAATTTGCTTCTCTTTTAAAAGTTGCAGTAACATTTGGTTGACTTTATGTCTTTATTAACATTATGTTGCTAGAATTAAATAATAACTGAAGCCTATAAATCATATCCAGAATGGAATAGGATCGATAGGAAAATTAAAAATTTAATTTCCTTACCCCTGTGCACATGATACCTTACCTATATATTAAACTTCAAACATCCAGAACTTAAAAGCAATAATGTTTCAATCAGAATTTAATACCATGTGTGATCTTTCATAATATATTTTGAAACGTCAGATCAATATATGAAGTCATTGTAGGTAAATATCTCATCCAAACTTGTTTGTGCAAGAAAAGATAAAAATGTTTGCGAATTACCGGCATTTGTATAAATTTATTTCTTGAAAATCAGCTGCAGCAGAAGTATACTCGAACAAAGGCGAAGAAACTAAGAAAATTAGTAAACAAGTAAACAAGTAAACTGCAATTAATTATTGTTTTATAAATAAATAATGAAAATTTGTTTTGTATTCTTTTTAACGAACACATCATAAGCAAAAAAAACATGTAGGAACAAAACTAAAATCCGGAGTTTAAAAGGTAGAATGTGTAAGTTGAAATTCGTTTAAGTCTTTGATACAACATTTCCATGTTCCTAAATGTGAAATTCTAAACATATAACGAGAAAAAATTTAATTATTTTTCCTTTGTTACAGGCCACATATTGTTAAGCGTTTGCCTTTAATTAAAATTTAGGAATTAATTTTACAAGCTTTCGGAAAATGTATGGTGCAAAGAAACGTATGGTGTGAAAATATCAACGCACCCTTAATTTCATTGCGAATGCTCACTGAAATTACACGTCAAACAAAAAGCTTTCTAAAACAATTACGCTCCGAAAACCCTTGATAATTTTAAACGAGTGATGATTTATTTTAATCTAATAAAAATCAAGGTGCAACTCTAATCCAAAGCAACAAAAGTTCTGTTTTATTTTTGAACAAAAGATAGACAGATGCGATTATGGTTTATTTTATTGAGTGTCCGCATCGCCATGTTACAAATTTAACTACAATAGAAGCGCCTAATAATATTTCTTTTTTAATCAAGATTCGTGTCAATATGCAGAGGCTGATGAATGGTATCTTTCATGCCACACAAAACACCATTTATTTCTTAATACAAAATGAAACGTTAAATTCTTCCGCCGCAATTTGAAATGTTGAGATGTCGTAATAACTGCACTTATTTCACATGAGTATATTACATTTCAAGCTCTTATATAAATCAAGAGAAGCTGCCATTTATCTCCAAGTTTAGCTAGACAAAATGGTGAAACCATGAAATGTTACTAAAGTTCCGTAAAGTAGGAAGAGATAACTCTGAGTTCACTCGTTCTTTTTCGGTATAAGGCTTACATTTTTCCGCCGAGGAAACATCTGTCAGTTTACCTTCCTCTGTCATAGTTATTTAATCATAAGGCTGAAAGAATGTAATTTTTCAAAGCCGGAAAACCACGTAAAACATCACGAAAACTACAGTGGTTTATTTAGATTTCTGGTTATTTTATTTAGCTATTTCAATATTTGAAAATTTCGCATAACATCAAGCTTAGTTTAATAATGCCTAATATTGCTTGCCTTAATTAATCAATGATTCTTTTAAGTATATTCTAATGCTTTAATAAATCATCTGCAATAGTAAATATTTGTTAATTATATTTAAAGAGATTGTGAGGTACTTTCCAGGAAAATAAATAATTTTCTATTCGTTTTAGTTATTGAACACATGTGTGCCCTTTATCCGCAAGGTTTTTAACATTTGCAACTTTTCTCCGGGAAGCTTCAGCTTAAAACCGTGGCAAATTGGACGGCGATATCCCAAAGGGGAACATGCAAATATCATCCGAAAACATATAATTATCGTATTAGACATGGGGGAAAATACAATCTGCATACGAGTTAGTTGGCACCTCGTTAACACAACACAACCCCGTTTCGAAAGCAACAAAGCACTCTAAGTTCACCTCAAGGCGTTTTGCAAGAACTCTCATGTCATTCGTTACCTCTATGATTCGATGCCGCAGTAAAATTACAGCGCCCGGAGAACCGAAAAAGGTTTTTTCTGTAAAATGAAAAACATCAAACCGAATTGCTACCATTAAAATGGAAATTCACTTCCATTTACGGCAATAACGCGTTCAAGTTAGATTTTATTTGAGGACTACATGGTCTCATTTACTTATTAGTTTGAGCGAAACACAAAGAAATTGTTTAACAGTACCAACTTAAATATTCAGCATTCTTACGCTATAATAATAAGGTGAATAATACACTAAACCATGCGTTTGAAAACTTCAAAGTGTATAGCATTTAAAAAATTGCGTGTTTGCGGTAGATATAATAACTGAATTATTCAAATAATTTCATGAAGAAACAGAGTGCTTACAATTCGCAAAAATATGAGGACCTATTTTACTTTCGTCGTACATTATTTCATTCGGCAATACGTTCGTCCTAGGGGCCTAAACATACTAGAGGCGCGACTAGAAGCTTTCCCGCACCTCAATCCTCAAAATCATTAAAAAAGTGTTGCAATGCAAACCCGCTATATGAATAAATATGGCGCAATCATTTTAGACAACCCAAAAGATTCGCGTTTGTTACGATTTCAAGTACTTGACAACCATTAGTAATGCCTTATAGTTAATATGGTGCCGTTGGATTTGTCATTTAACAGAGATATTTAATTGGTTTTGTACAACTACCGAGTCATCTGCGATGAGTGGAGATAATCCTTGTTTCAGCCATGCCCTCATTGCCGTTATGCCACCACTTTTAGCGAATTGGTGCTTCTGTTTTTACTGTAGCAATTGTTATTAGTGTTGATTGATACATCCAAGGGTGACCGAGAAAATTGGGGGATTATTAGGAACGGTTTTCAGCTTTCTATCAGGCAGTACACCGCGGAAGATAGATGTACATGATTATCTTAAATTCATCCGTGACGTTGATGGAAGTGTTTTCATTATTTTCAGGCTCCTAGTGCGCTTTTAAAGCTCTTCCACTAACACTCTGAAGCGTTCATGTACATGTTTTTCTTGGATTTGTCGTCTTTTCTTTTCGTGGTCCAGGTTTGGCTTTCTACCTAAAGGCAAGCTCAGATGACCCACCAATGCCATTGGGGCAAAAACTTGTTTCGCGGCCGTGAGATGGATAACCAAACCTAGACTATCTTAGTCCCTAACCTAACCCCAACCGAACCTGTTCCTTTTCCATTTTAAAATTAATGTATTATCTCAAAAAACTTATCTAGATTATATGAGCGTAAAGGTTTTTTTTGCCATTTCATTATTAACACATTTATATTATTATTTGCTTATTATTTTTATCATAGCTTATTAAGTTTAGAGGTGTTAGGTTTTAATTTTTAATAATGTTTGATAATTTTATTTAACGGGATATTGAATATTATTGGCATAGCAACAACATTGATGTTTAGATTAGGTTTTTCATATTGCTTGGTATTATCGCATTTGTATTTTCGATACCAACACTCGGGTGTCAGGTGAGCGGATTTGAGAATATTTATATATGGATTTCCGGCATAATTTACGAATGGTATTCGTTATTTTGGTTAATTTATTATGGCTACCATTAATAAATCTTTCAGACGAGTTGAACAAAATTCGTTTCAACCATCGTAACAATGGTTACAAATCGCACGACATTGAAACTGTCATTAAACGACATCTTCACCCTACCCCTCGTCCTACACAAAATTCAATAATTTCTTCTAAAGCCTTTCTTCCTTATGTTCACGAAGTAACAGATCAAATCGGAAAATTATTGAGAAAACACAACATTAAACCCATTTTTTTTATCATCCTCAAAGATCCAACAGCTCCTCCCATCTCCCAAAGATAAAATTTCATCCTTTTGTTCTAATGGTGTGCACAGGGTTTTTTGTTCTTGTGGTTCAGTGTACATCGGAGAAACGGGGCGATCATTCAAGACGCGAATATCCGAGCACCAAAGATGTCTTAGGTCTGGTTTATTTTCACAGTCATCCATTGCGGAACATCAACATGAGACCGTACATAAGATTCTCTTTGATAATATTTCAATTATATCCAATATTCCCAAATACTATAATAGGAAGATACGTGAGGCCATTGAAATCCAAAAATTTCCCAAAAACATCAACAGAGACGACGGTTACATGCTCTCCTCCATCTGGAAACCAGCCATCGGAAATCTTCGGGAGTGATCGCGCAGACGATGAGTTACCGTGCTCTTCTGTCTAAACTTTCTT
Organism: Dastarcus helophoroides; assembly: GCA_028583605.1. Taxonomy (NCBI): domain Eukaryota; kingdom Metazoa; phylum Arthropoda; class Insecta; order Coleoptera; family Bothrideridae; genus Dastarcus; species Dastarcus helophoroides. The sequence goes on from CM053335.1 coordinate 3,321,153, forward strand.
ATCCTTTGTACCAATTTTCAATTCAGCAGAGTTTCGCCTCTGATATGGTGGACATACTGAGTTACCGTGCTCTGATTTTTTGAAATTGGCCTTTTCATTCTTTCATTTTTGCATATTCCCTTATATTTGACTTTTTATTTATTGTTTCTTTTCTTTGTTCCTGAAGAAGCCCCCTACGATGGTGGGCAAAACGTCGAACACTTTTAGTAGTTCTTTGACACGGTCCAATCCCGGAAGAAGTATATCCTGCACTAACTCTGGCTGTGGAAGCCTTCGTTATCATATTCCCCGAGTATTATTTGGAATTGGGCTTTTCAGATTTTTGTCTTTTTTTTTTGGTTTTTCATTGAGCATACCGTAATCAGAAAGTCTCAACCTGCTTTAAAGTCTTTCTCATTTCAATTTAGATTTAGGTAATTTTATGTGTTTGAAATTTTGAGAGTAACATAATAATGATATTATCAATGCTTTGTAGCTTCTCAAAATATGGAAGTACTGTAAGAATACTCTAAGCAGCTGTGCAGTACTTTTGTGGTTGTCGGAAGTTTAATTTTTCGGATAATGCTTACAGGAGTAAGCAATCCCCATGCGGTTCGCAAGCCTCGTCGTTACGCCTCTTTCACGCAGAAAACCATGAGGTTACTCCTCGCTAGTCAGAGGAAGGCTCCAAAGATTAATATGCAAATAGTACAATGGACCTTTCACATGAGAAGCAGGGTCCCTTAGGGCGCGCAAGTGAGGGCCGGTATGGCTCCTGCATTTCAAAATAAGGAAGAGATCACGTCTCTTCCTCTAAATGCAAACAGAGGAATGGGGGATTCATACTAGAAGAGCCACAAGAACTTATGGCCCCCGGTGTTAAATCAAGGTGGATTTTGACGTCCAGTTGTTAATTAATTCAATCAGTATCCGACTCAGCGTTGCACTCGTCCCCATTTGATCGGGACAGTCCCAATATAAGCGCCAAAGTCTCGTGTTTTGATCAGAATTTCATGTATCCGGATTTTGCAGAATATTGGCCAACCATTTTTTTTGTAATGAAGTATTAATGACCTACTTATTACATAATTGGAATTGCTAAGATGAATCACGAATTTCACAAATATATTATACTTTCATATGTTTGTTTATTTGTGTATTTGTGTACCCTGCATTAGATATAGATTATTAACAATATTGTGAATTCGACAAAAAAGGTTTTAAATGAGGTAAAAAGAGCATTTTTATTGGTGGATACCTGGCTGTCGCTATTTTTTCGGCTTAAAAAGTGGTAACCCTAATCCGACGAACCTTTGGGACAAGAATACTGAGTCACACGAAAACCGCAATAGTGCAACTAAAAACTGGGTGGAAGGTTCCGAAGACCTTAACAGGAATTTTGGAACATAGTCCAGGTCTCATCTGATCCAATAATGACGGACGCAATGATTAGAGCCTAAACCGAGGGGCTTCCTATATGAAAGACTTGAAGGTAAGAACAGAAAAAGCTCTCAGCCTCAAGAAGAAGCCTTGTGACTCTCCGTGAGGAAGAGTCATTATGACCCGCAGGCGATTAGTGGGAAGAGGTCTTTCTTTAATGCGTTAATTTTATTTCACACACAGAATTTAGTCCTCACTTTTATTTGGCAGAGAGAAGAAACTTTTTTCGTAATCAATTTTATTTCGCAAATAGTGACGCTTTCCTTATTTTTTAGAAACGTTTAGCCCATCCAAAATGTTTTCCACTTAGTTTCTAATCTGAAAGATGTAAGCAGCGGTATCTGAAAACTATATGGCACTCAAAAACTGCCTTTTAAAAAAAACTAAGTATAGTGGATTAATAAACTTAAAGATGTTATGGTCAGTTGGTAGTGTTTGTCGAAGGTTTCATTTTTCTTAGATATTTGCAAGGATGAACCTCAATATTTTACGGAACTATTAGTTTAGTCTAAGTGTAAATTTAATATAATTTTGGTGCAACGGAATGGTCCTTGGTTATCTTCAAAAATTGAAATACAAATCTTGTCCCGTGAAACCAAGAAAGATTAAAAACAACAAAGGTTGCTCAAACGCGTCTCGGGAGCTAAGCTATCATCTTCAGAGAGATACTATGAGTACAATTAACTGTTAAAAAAAAATTATAACACAAGCAGACCTAAAAAAATTCCATTAAAAATATATATTACAGGATACAGGGGAAGATTAATACCTTAAAGAAGGCGTGTTAGTATCTCTCTGAAGAGATGCCGTTGTTGTATTTTTTAATCTTTCTTGGTTTCAGGGACAAGATTTGTACGTTAATTTTTGAAGATAATCAAGGACAAGTCCGTTTCACAAAACAAAAGGGTATGGTCAAACCCCTGAAGTGATTTAGGTGATATACTACTAGTTACTAATTAGAATACCCAATTCTATTTATTACTATTAAAATGTAATTAATCACATATGCCATTACGAAAAGTATATAATAAAAAAACTTATCATTAAAATATGATTAATTAAAACGCGTCTTACGAGAGGGCAGACAATATTGAAATGTATGTTATGTACATCAAGCAAATTTTTTAAGTAAGGCTATTTAGTTTCGAAAAACATGTAAAAAAATACATTTTATAGACTTTCGCATTATTACCTTATCAAATAGATTCAGTTCTATTGGTAAAAATATTTTTCAATCGCACTCTTTGTTCAAAACTACTCCTTTCTGCTTAAAATGTCTCACTAAATATAACTTTTCCAATTGATACTTTAAAGAAAAAGCAAGTATAGACTCATCTGCTTCCTTCCGGCTTCATCATAACTTAAAGAACTCGTGCCGAACAAAATAAAATTGACTACTAACTCTAAATAAGTAGCAAAATTCCCTAAAACTTTTTCTTTTAAACTGCTATTACGAGCATTTAATTCCGAAATAAACAACCCATTTTTCATCATAAACGATTCCCGGCACGTCTGTAGACATCTATGTAAACTAGTCAACCCAATTTTCCGAAACGAGGGTAAAAATAAAGAGTTTTCGGAATTAATTTGATTTTAGTTGAAAATAAATACCCAAAGGAGAGCGTTAAAACTTGGCCGTTAAATCAAACTTCTACTAAAGTATTTCTGTTTAGTTTGCCCATAGCGTTAACTCTTTTTAATTACTTTTTTGATTTATAATCTGCGTCTTTGTTGGAATAATTAGAAAAGTTTTGGTTTTGGCGCAAATCTGCGAAGATATAATATTAGCAGAACGATAAAACTAGAGTTGCTTCAAGTTTGCCTTGCCTAAGATTTGTTTTTTTTTCCTGGAAATGCAGTTATTTTATCTATGATACTGCGTAAACAATTCCGGATGATAGTAAACTAAAGTTTTCTAAATTTGCCTTGCATAAGGGCATTTTGTTTTTGAAAATGCGAACATATAGTCCATTTCAGATAAATGTACAAAACAGCATTCGTAATGTAAAGTATTAAATCAACCTTCATATAAATCAATAAAAATAAAAATTTATCAGAATTAAAGCTGCCTTTAGCGTAAATATTTTAATGATTATTATGTTGCCTATAGTTCAGGGGTTACTTGAAAGAAATAATCGGGCTAAATGTTTTCCACACTATTTTTATTATCATTATTAACAATTTAATAATTTTCAGCAAAAATTAACATAAAATATAAAAAAATCGCTGTTAAAATAACCGACAATAAATCAAAATATTGTAACAAAATTTAAGGAAATGGAAGGAATTTTCTAGAAAATTTGATAAGGGGAAGCGGTCGCGATAATGAATTAAACGGCAAATAAGCGTTCCAGAAATTTTGGCAAAGGATAAGTCTTATCTGGTTGTTCCTTCTAGAACCCGAAGCGGGACTTATAAATAAACGCTTTCCCTCAGTTAGTTAGAAGTCAATGAATTAAACAGTGTTAGTGAATTACAATTGTAGTGTTCCGAATTCAGTTTTGAAATGAAGTGGTTATAATTCACCAAGTGTTAATTATTTGAACCGATAACACGCAACAATATTGAATGATATTTAGGCTAAGATTTTAAGAACACAGAACACTATTAGAAAAAGTTACAGAGCTGCCACACGATCGTGTCTAAATATTACTAGTTCTTGTTATTGCTACTACAAAATTAGAAGTTCAGTGCCTACTCTGATGCACGATTATCTGAAACGGACTCATAGTATGTGGTATGTTCTGTGGTATTGCAAACTAGAATAATTTCTTTAAATTTGCCTTCTACGTATAACACTATTTTGTTCCATAGAAATGGAACTACACAATCTGTTACGTAAATTAATTATTCATGATAGCACCTTTTGTCAGATATAAAACCTTACAAAAATCATCATCCTTTAGATATTTTACTAATATAAATTCTGAATTATTGCACGTTCTTAAAACTATAAAGGAAGGTTGCAAAGAAAATGTAAATTAGAGTTGCTACTGTAAAGTTACATTTGCATTTATAATTTTACTTTGTGTTTTAAATTTCGTATTACAAATGAAAGCATTTTAATTTGAACAATGTTTTTTAGGGAAAATAAAAACTTCTCTTGGCACTAGATAGCCGATTCCGAGAATATAACCAGCTGGATTTTGAGTTAAAAGTCGAAATTTCGAAGAGAATATAGTAAATAAATGACAAAATTTTAAAAAGGTTTAACATTTCAACTATTCCAAGTATTGCCCATTCGATTCTACACATGTTTTTGGCAATTGGTGGATGCTATCCTAAAAAAACCGTTTGTCTTTTAAGCCAAATCATCTATCGAACCATTTTTCGACCTTTTCGAAAGTAGCGAAGTTATGCTCTACAAGTGTGTGACCCATTAATCATTAATGCAAAAATATGATAATCGGACAGGGCAGTGGCGGCTGGTGACTTTTTCACAGGGGGTGCGCAGATGCAAAAATATTAGTAGATAAGAGTTTAGGTAATTCCAGTACCATAGCAAGGTATTAAATTTAAGAGAAACAAAATGGATACAAAAGGTGTGATATTTAATAGTATGTTTATAAATTAAATTTAATAAACATCTTATAACCTCCAAAATATTTTTGGGTTATCATCTATAAATTATTTTTATCTAGTACAAAAAAAAGATTATCGACATTTCTGAGCCCCTTTAAAGTACTCTGTACGGTTGCACGTCGTTACGGCTCTAGGTTACTTAATTAAAATTGTTTGCTTTCATAGGAATAAAATTATATCACTTTTTCGTGAAAATTAAATTTGAAAATAAAATATATTTTATTACAAAGTTCTAGAAAAACACAAAAAAAAATTTTAAACAAAATCCGCTCTACAATCTTTTAAAGAAATAAAGTGTTCATTATTTTCTCATCAAAATTGTTTAAATTGAAATTTACTAATTAATAATTAGACTCTAGAATGGGTACTGCTATCTCTTTGTGAATAGCGGTACTATTGGCAGTTAGGTCTGTAAGCGGCACAATTAGCAATCGCAATCAGAACAGTGAGCACCTACGCATTTAGCATCATAAACCGTAAATACACACTCCAAACTCTGACTCGTCATCACCATTTGGTAATAGCGCATAAGCGCGGAGCTGCGTACCCCGGGCTAGCTTTAACGTGTTGTTCTGTAAATTATTTCTCCATATGCCGTGGAGGCCATTGATAGGCATCGCTCGGCAGCCACGCCAGGTGCATAATTCTGCGCGCACCAGCTTATTTAAATTTCCTTATAATATTTAATGTAATGGAATCAAACGTTTGCGTACTTTATTCCAAGTCACAAGTATTATTAGTTAATTAGTATATCATTATTTTGTGTCTAAAAATGTGACAAATCCAAGTCTTTTACATTAAACCGAAAAGAATAGATCGCTCATTTCACGAGGAGCGCGCGCTCTTGCGCTCTTTAAGACCAGCCGCAACTAGGAGGGGGTCAAGTCTGGAAAGTACAGCGGGTGCGGTAACATATTCCATTCAAACGATTTCAGCTCTTCTTTCATCTTTTTGCAATGTATAGCAATGCATTGCAATTTTCAAAAAAAAACTTTTCGAAACCTCAACTTTTTTACAATTAACGATTTCAATTTTTAAGTTTTTATTTATTTCTTCAGTTTAAGCTCAAAATGTCGACTTTTTATTACGCCATTTCTTAAAATTTTGGCTCGGCAGTTTCCTATCAATTTTTAAATATTTTTCTAAAATTCTGATTATAAAATCAAAACTACGACATTTTCTAGAAATTATGACTGTAAAAATTTTGAACTTAACCTTAATATTTAAAGCCTTTTTTGAAAATTTACACTCGAAATTTCGAGAAACCTGAAAAACTTTTTCCGTAATTTTAGACCCAAAATTTGAATTTTTTCTATTTCTTATTGATTATTTTTTACAAATTTCGACTTGAATCTCGAATATATCAATTTTTCCCCGAAATTTGAATAAAAATTATGGGCTTTTTTAAAATTACTACTTTTTTTCGCAATTCACAATTTCTATTTTTCAGCTTTTGATTTATCACTCGGGGTCTAAAATATCATTTTTTTTAAATATAGTTTCAGGTAATTTCTTGAAATTTTGATTTGTTTTCAAAATTCCACTTTCAATTTTTAGTTATTTCTTATTCCCAAAATTTTGATTGTAAATTCCAAATTTCGACAATTTCTAGGAACTACAACTTTTTGTATAGACTTCGATTTTAATAGCGAAATAGTTTTCTAAAAAATAACACTAAATCTCTGGGATGAAATCAAAGGCTAATTTTTTTCAATATTTCGATTTTAACTGAAAATTTGGATTTTTGTATTTTTTTATAGAAATTTACCCTAAGAAAAAAAGGAAAAACTTGGGTTTTTATTCGAAATTCTAATTTCTAAATTTGAATTTCATAACCTCCAAGTTTAGACTTTTTTTCTGAAACTAACACTCCGCATTTCGCCTCTTTATTATAACATTTCAATTTTATAATGAAAATTTTGATGTTTTTAATTTTACATTTTAAGTTTTTTTGAATTAAGACTAATTTTTATAATTTAATGGATTCTTATTTGCAAATTCCAAATTTGTTTCAAAAGTTAAACTGTTATTCTCATAACCCATACCTTGAGTTTATTATTATTATTATTATTCATTATTTATTTTTTTTTTGTTACTATAACTAACTATGACTAAAATCGAAATTTTTTTTAATAAAAGTTATATTTTCCTTTTCAACACTTCTTCTCTAAAAATGTTAAAAGTAAAAATTTTAATGTTTATCTTTTTATCCTAAAAATATCATTTTAGGGGAAAATTTGAATTTTTTTTAATTAACTTTAATTTTAAAATTTCAAGCTTAATTTGGAAATGTCGAGTTCTTCCTCTCTTTCATAAATAATAACTTGAAGAAATGTTCACCTTTTTTTAATAATTCCAACCTTACACTTTCAATTCTCACTTTGATCCTTGGATTTAAATTGGGGAGCTTCTGGCAAAAACGACCAAGGTTCATTTATTTCATTTTGAGATAATCAAAGAAAACTGTCAATATCGGTTCTACATGTAGATTTAATTTATCCTTGTATGAGCTTGAAAAATGATACAATACAATTATCGGTTGATTTTTAATGTGGAACAGATGAATAAAAACTAATGTAGAATTACGTTATATTTAAAAATGACTGTTTTTGCTATCATTTTGTAAGGTCTATTAGTAAAACCATCGGAATTTGACATTCGTAGAACTTTCGATTACGGTGATTTTTGTATAAACCAATTTGGCTAAACCATTTAGCAACTTTTAAGGATGGTATCGCGATATATACTTCAAATTTAAATATTTTGGACTATGGTCGTTTTTGCCAAAAGCTTATCAATTGTAAACTTCAGTTAGAAATTTCGTCATAAAACGATTTTTTATACATTTCGGTTTATTTATTTCTAATAGTTTCTAAAAATGTTCAGTTAACTAGAATTTTGTACAAATTTCGACCTCCTTCCAAATAAAATTCAAAATTTTAAAATGTTGTGTACTTGTTTTTTGAAATTCCCACTTAAATCTCGAAATAATACCAATTTTCTAAATTTAAAAAAAAATGTGTCCGAATTTTCGAACTTCGAATCTAATAAATGTTCAAACCTATTGGTCTGTGCATTAGAATCCTTGTCTTATGGAAACTTTTTCCTAGAGAGCAGCCGCTTCGCTAGGTGGCAGTGTTTCAACGGTTGGTAGTTCAGCTACATATGATTCACTATACACGCCTGGAGGGCTGCATGAATTTGTAGTCTAGGTTGCATTCTACTTGCATACATTTTTGGCGATGGCCACAGTTTCTCTATGGACCAATACAATAGGTGGCAGTGCTAAGAGTCATACGCTAGACGTCCGTGAATTTTTTAGTACTTACTTGTCGGAACATTTGTTAGCATTCGAGTTGGATATACCAAACTGACGAGATCTAACAAGATTGAAACCAGTATTTGGTTTCCAAACTTCAAATCTATATCTTCCTGTGCATTAGAATCCAAATTTTTATTGAAATTTCGGGTTTCATCTCGAAACTATAACACATTTTTCTTAAACTAGAATTCTTTTCTGTAAATTTTAAGTCTTTTTCCAGTCGACCTTTGTCCCTGGAGATAAGAGATGGGTAGGGAATCTCGGACCTATTCTTTTACTAGTTCACTCGCAGGATCCGGTGCACCTATAGTTCCTATTTTAATTAACTAGATTCGCAGGTTCAGCCGCTCAGTTATGTCTGAGATTTTAGATTAAATGGAGTACTAACCCAAAGATTTGCTGACAATAGTACTGCTGATGTTACCAAATTGGTAGGCAAGATGTCGCTAGGACACTACCTTTAAAAAACGAAGAATTGAATATGTTGTACTTTAAAAACGGTACATTTAAGAGGTATTGGTTATATAACAGTCATATTATTTTTGATACTCTATTGTCCCTTAAAGTTTTCACATTGGAAAGCGGACCATTCTGTATAATAAGAAAACTAATTGATTATAATTTCGAGACAACAAAGAGTTCTAATAAGAAAAAGAATAATTGAAAATTCATAAGAACAATTATTTACTTTTAAATATAGCATTTTTATCAAATGAATATACAATATGTAGGTGCCATCTATTAGATATATGCATAAAATAATGCTATATTAATTTATTATATTCACCAAACTTCAGATGATGACAGCTCGATTCAGTTCGTCCTTGGAATCATCGATATTCTTTTATAAGTTACAATGTAAAATGTTCCAGCGTTCCGATTCGACCCAAAAGATCAAAGAACTAAAGGAGCAACTAGATCTAAATACCTAATCAGACGCGCAAGTCTTGCATCTGTTGCACCTAGTCTAATATAAAAATCGGAGTAGGTGCACCTGTTCCGAAAAAAAAGCAGGTCCACCCATCTCTACTGGAGATATCCTGTGCGACATGACGGGTAGATTATCAAACTCATATACTTATTCACTGCTCAGTGGAAAGTCTATCTAAAGAAGTTTTCACATTGAAGATTTACAGTAAAATGGTAAATATCGACTCTTAGTAGTTCCCTGACAGGATCCAGTGCTTGAAAATGTAAGCCTACCACAAACTTAGGTTGAGAGTGAAAATTGACTTAACACATATACATACATCTAACAAACGCCCTTGAAAAGATATATTGTATTTCATAAAAAAACAAATCACAAATATTTACAAAAAAAAAAAGGGCAATTATGCGTTTACAAAAAAGTAAATCTTGAGACCTTGAGTCAAGATTCGATTCAGATTGCATGCAGCGGGTGTGCAGTTGGCTGTAAATTAGAAATTCATGGAATTGGTGTAACCAGTAATTTATTTATCAGGTCAATTAGAGTAATGCGGCAATTTGCATGCTGGAAGAAGATTCAGTCATGTTTTCTTGATGCGCTATGGCTGAAGCGACGTTCTTTACAATATTGCTCTGCACTGCAAAGTGTCCGAAGTGCTCCAGAGTAGTTGGTGGCGATGCCAGAGAGGGGCGTGGCGGAAATCGATAAAACCATACACAGGGCCAGACGTTGTGATATTCTAAGATCGAAAAACGGTGCCCTAACCTTTAAGTTCAAAAGTTGTTTGCATGATGCTTAAAAGACTGATTTATTGACGTTTGAAATGATATATTAGGCACGAAGCACGCTAGAGCCAACAACCGTATAGATTAAGTTTTTACAATAGTTACGTGTATTTGCCGTCCTGATTTTGAATGTATAGAAATTTTTGGCAATCAAATATGAAACTTTTTTTATATTTCATCTATCTATTTGCAATATTGATGCAAAAGATTCGGGTCGCGTTGATTGGAAAAAAACCTCTGCAATTCTTGTTTCGGACCAATATTAAGTTCATTTACAATAAAAACTGCCACATAAGTTGCCATAAAAATTAGTTTATCCTTTTTTTTAATTCATCAAATTACTGATCAAAATGTAAAGTCATTATAAAATCTCGATATTTGGTCGTCCTTCTTGAAAATTTGAGTGTAAAATTGTAAATGTTTTTCTGTAATTATTGAGTTTTCCCAAGTTAACTGGCGGCTTTACTTGAAGCGCCAATGTTTTTCTCGAGATTCAACAAAAATTAATAATTTTTGCGCACTTTCTCTACTTTTTTTTTCACTTTAATCTAACAATGATCTTTATTAGTATTTTTTAATAATATTTAATATATTAATTTTAATATCCTGAGCTTTTTTAGAATTGTCGGACAGGTGCCCAGACGCGAATTGCGAAGCGACGCCAACGGTGCTAATTCAAACAAATCAATAAAATAAATAAATATGGCCAAATGCTCTCGGTCCTAAAATATGTTTTGCTTTGTTGTGTGTCCCCAAATTATGATGTACAAACAACTATTGAAGATTGTTTTTAATTGATAGCTGATAATTTAAACGATTGTATTAATAGGTTTTATTTTAAAAAAATTGATCTCATTAATAATACCTGTGTATGTTTGTAAAAGAGATTCATAATACCTATATCGAATTATGTGCTTCTATACTTTTTTCCACAACTGTCCATCTTGAGAAATCAATAATAGTGCATAATAACGAAACCGTTTTTATTTGGCGAACGAAGCCACACTAGAAGAAACTGGATGGCTTCGAACAGCTTATTAATTAGCATAGTGATCTTTGTGTATTAAATATCTGTGGTTTGACTTTCAATACATTCTCTAGTAATATGATCCACTTTTAATCCGCAAAAGTTGGATGTGGCTACGCCACTAATCACATATTATTTTACACATGATATTACTTTCTTAGAAAGTATCCCAAATTGAACTCTTTGTGCTTTTAAATAGTAACGAAGAATACTGCACTGATATTATTTATTGCTTTTAAATCTCATGATGATCTGTTACTTGCAGTAGTATTCTAATTAAAAATCTTAACTAAACAGTGTCAATTGTTTTCTGTTAATAATATTTTAACATTGAGGATATTCAGAATTGCTACTTGGCAAAACAATATTCTCAAATCAAATCATACATATCTAATAAAGACTTCCGACTAAATGATGAAGAAACACATTTAGAGTTAATAAAGATCAAAGCAGATAGACCACATTGGAATGTAGTAATGCTGTAGCGATGATATACCAACACCATTCCAACTGCAGCAACCAGATGATGCAGCAATATACGAGGTATTTTCAAAAAGTAAGGTAGCTATATTTTTATGAAAAAATATTTATTTATTCATCAACATTTATACTGTCCCGTTCAAACTAATCCCCTTCAGATACAATGAATGCACTTGCGCCAACGCTTTTTCCAATCTTCAAAGCACTTCTCATAAGCACTTTTTGGTATAGCCTTGAGCTCTTCTAGCGATGCAGTTGTATTTCATCAATCGTTGCAAATCTCCATCTTCTCATAGGTCTTTTAAGTTTTGGGAACAGGAAAAAATAGCAGAGGGCCAAATCCGATGAATATGGTGGCTGAAGCATGATTGTCGGGTTGTTTTTGGCCAACACACCTCTCACAACCAACGATGAATGAGCAGGTGTATTATCGTGATGCAAAAGCCATGAATTATTTTTCCACAATTCCGGACGTTTGTTTCGTATTGCTTCTCGCAAACGGCGCATAACTTCAAGGTAATACTCCTTATTGACCGTACGACCTTGAGGTAAAAACTCCTGATGGACTACGCCATGGTAGTCGAAAAAAAAGTGAGCAAAACTTTGACATTTGATCAGACTTGGCGTGTTTTTTTCAGCCTTGGCTCTCCTGGGTGCTTCCATTAGGACGATTGGGCTTTGGTTTCGACGTCATAACCATATACACATGATTCGTCACCAGTTATGACCCTTTTGAGCAAATCAGGATTATCGCTGACGTCATTTAAGAGCTCTGAGCGATCCTCATGCGATGGTTATTCTGATCAAAATTCAGAAGTTCAAACTTCGCTGACACACGTCTCATGTCCAAAACATCCGAAAAATTTGCATGACACGAGCCGATTGATATGCCAAAATCCTCAGCAACTTCTCTTATGGTAATTCGACACTTTTCAAAAACAATTTTCTTCAAAGCTTCGACGATATCTTCTGTTGTTGATGTGCTGGGGCGTCCAGAGGGAGGTTCGTCGTCGGCTTCTTCTCGACCATTTTGGAAGAGTTTGTACCACTTGTAAACATTTTTTTTTACTTTGAGCAGACTCACCGTACGCCACTGTCAACATTTCAAGTGTTTTAGAGCACTTGATTTCATTTTTCACACAAAATTTGATACAAATTCTTTGCTCCATTTTTTATAATAGAAAATCGCCGAGCATAATAAAATACGTCTAACCTTTTTATCTGTTAAAAATAAACTAAGTAGGGCATGTACTTGAAACTGTGAATATATGTTCGGGACATATATACCAACACAACAACAAAAAATTGATAATCGAATGTACGTTGCCCGCGAAACTTGAAAAGTCACCTTCCTTTTTGAACAGACCTCGTATATGGTTTACGAAGGCCAGGAAGAGGCTGAAACTAAATTGAAAACTTCTATTCCACAATAAATAAACACTTCAAAACAATAAACAGTCAAGTTGACTCATATTAATCAAACATACACCAAATACCAACAATTGACATACTCAGGTGTCTTACATTATTTGAATTTTGTACTAGACGCTAAGCAAGAAAGCACAGATTGAGAAAAAATCACAATTATTAAGGCCTTTAGTGCAAAAGTGGCCTAACCAACATATTTAGATATTTCCTGATTTTCAGTTTATTTTACTCAGAACATTGATATCAGTAAGTGCAACCGTTGACAAATTCAAATCAGACTTTTCTTTGTTGATTTTCACTGTATTTCCATGGATTCACGTGGGCTACTTTTGCACAAAATGCCTCAATTGTAATTCAAATTCAAAAACATGCATCAGCTGAAGGAAGAAAATCAAAAAAAGTCGTGAGAGCCATAAGAAAAAGGCAAATCTCGTAGTTGGAGAACCTCTGGAAATGGTTTGTTTGCACCAATAACCAATTATATCAAGTGTACAAAAAGTTTTATTATCTAGTATGTTAGTGTAATTTTTTGGCAAGTTCGCGTACCTTCTTTACTGGATCAGTAATTTACATTTGACCTTGATATAACGTAATTATTGGTTAGAATTTAATATGGACTTTATTTGAATTCAATGTCAATTTGGTGTGCACTGATCAAGTATGGAACATACGTTAAAATGCAAAAAAATTACAACAGCACGCTAGATGGGCCAGCTTTTTGTACACATGTTGTTAAGAAAGCTGATTTCAATCAAACTTTTGCATTGTTTTCAAATTTTATCATTCTTGCAAAATTTCGGCTTTTCGCTAAACATTGTTTCTAAAAAATTTATATATCTACTTCAACTCTTGCTTCAAAATTCACCTGTCTATCGAAAATTCAATGTTTTTTCAATTCTTTTTTTTAAGTTAGATTTTATTTTCGAAATTCGAACTTACTAGAATTTTTTTAGAAAATAGGACGGTTTTTTTTAAATTCGACCTTTTGAATTGGTCTTTTCTTGAAATTTCAATTTATTCTCGAAATTATTTGTTTTTAAAAAATGTCTATGGTTTTCTCAAATTTAACTTTTTTCTCACGAATTTCTTTTCTAATGGAAAATTCGACCTAGATATTTCTCAAAATAATAATTTACCAAAAAGTTTGACTCGTTTAGAATATGTATTTTTTTCTTTATTTTTATCAAAGTTTAGCTTTTTCTGGAAATATAGACTTTTATTTCAAAATTCCACATATTTTATTTCTGGAGATATGAATTTTTGTCTTCAAAATTTCTTTTACTTGAAATTTCGACATTTTTTCGAAAATAGATCCAAATTTTACTAAAGGGCAACAATTTCTCGTGAAACTTTGACTTTTATTAAGAATTTTAACCTTTTCGGTTTCTGCAAATTTTACCATTGCGTCGAAATTTTCCTTTTATGGAAATTTCGATTTTTTTCAAGATTTGTTTTTTTAAGTTCGACTTCTTAAAATTTGTATTTTTTTCTTAAATTTGCCTTTCTGTAAGGCATTACAATTTTTTTTAAGTTTGGATTTTTTCTAGAAATTTGGAATTTTTCTTCAAATTTGTTTTGAACTTTAGTGTGATTTTCTTCAATAAAATTTTCTTCGAAGCTAAAACCTTACTTAAATTTGAAATTTAAAGCCTGTTTTTCCTTTTTTTTCTTTAAAATGCCCAAAGTTACGAAATATCGACTTACTTTTCGAATATTTGAATTTAACCGGTTTTCTTTTTATAAACTCTTGGTTGCTTTTCAAGTTTCGACTATTTACACTTAATTCCCAGTTTGCATCCTAAATTCTCCTTTAAAATTTCGACTTTTTGTCAAATATCGGGGTTGCAGTCAAATTTTTATAAATTTACAATATATCCCAGCCAGTTTGTGCTGAAGAAAGCGTCTACCTTGCAAAAGGTCGGGGGTAATGCTGATTTTTCTTTTATGCTGATTGTAGAAAGATAAAGGTAAAAAAAATTAGGTTTTCGACATTGGAAGACCTATGCTTAATCTGCAATACTCAAAAAAATTAATGTCATACTCTTTTTAGTTTTTTGAGAATATTTTTTTTTCTAAGCGACGTAGCGTAACAATCATTTATAAAGAGCATAAAATAATCTACAACTTTGGTATACAAAGCGGTTTCTAAACCTTTACCTGAGTTACAAAAAGTCATTTTCTCAAAATTGTTCTGAAAAGGGTAACAATTCTTTTGATTTTTTCCGTAACAAAGTCAACATTTTAGGCTTCTTTCACATCTGTGAACTGTGTTAAGCACCCGAAGGCACCAAATTTGGGAATTTATGGTACTCGACGGATAAGTTTTTCTGCAGAGTCATCTGGAAACGGAATAATTCCATGACTGAGGTATTCAACACTTACGTGAGGTACCTACTTTGGTAATCATCATGGAGACAATATTTTAACGTTTGACGAGTACCCCACAAATGCTGTACAAAAGGTACCAAGCGTGCTGAAAGTCACTAATGTCACAATATATGAGTGTAGGAAAAATATATTTTTCTCTATCCTTAAAAGGTGCCCTAACTTAAAAATAGTTTCAGTTTTCACATAGGCTGATACAACCGCAGCAGATTCTTGTAACTGCAGAAAATCGGGGCTGAAGTGTTCCCTAATCTTCAAACACTTCTGTGGACAATTTTGTACAAAGGTCCGGGAAGTGTTTAACAATGAATATAAAGAGAACGATCCTTTAGACATAATAGAAGAATAGTAAAATTTGAAAATCTCTCTTGTACATCTGAGTCTTCCGGCAGAGTGCAAGAAGACTATCCCAACCCTAGACAGTTTAGCGAATGAAAAGGTAAAAAAGTAAATCTTCGAGTGATAATTATTAACGAAAAATATATTTTATTTTAACACTCAGTAATAAACCTTCTGTGAATGTTTTATTGCCATTTTTCAACTGATAAAAATGTATTTTAGGTGTAATTTTGAATTTTTTCCACTTCAAGTATTCATAGCTCGCTTGCTACTAAGTTTAGAAAAAACTTTATATACAAAAGTTGTAGTAAATTTAATGCTCTTTACAAGTGATAATAATTTTTGTTGCACTAGATTTCTTAGAAAAAAAGTTGTTGGGAAAAACAAAGAAAGGCCCGAAATTTTCATGTTCAGAGCTTTTTTAATATTGCATGTGGAGAATACGATTTTCAATATCGAAAACCTGTGTTTCTTATCTCTACCTTATTTCAGGCAATATGAAAACCATTTGAATTACCCGACCTTTTGCAAGGTAACATACATAATTCGACTGGGCTAATATCAGCTTTAAATTTTTATTTTTTCACTTATGTTCCAAAATTTCGTCTTTTAAAATCGTAATTTGCACCTTTTTCTGAAAATACAAAGTTTAGACTTTTTTTTCAGTTTTCTGTTTGATATTCAAAATTTTGACTTCCTCGATTTATAATTTTGAGTTTATACTCTAAACATTTCAACTTTTTTTTAAAGTTCCACATTTTTTAGGAACTATTCACTTATTTGAACTATAGCCTTTAATCCCGAAATGTCGGATGTTCTTGAGATGTTGGCATTTGCTAATGAGAATTTTTATCGAGCACACGACCAGTCCTTATTAATTTAATAAATAATTCACTGAAAATATTAAAGCTGGTGCTGGTAACCACATTTCCAAAGTTCACTATAGAACTGTTTTCCCCGAAGCTAATCGTAAAACAATGAATTTCTTAAAAGAAAACTCTGAATAGATAAAATTCCAAAGCTTCGATAATAAAGCTCCCAGAAGTTTTAGCCAAAAAATGTGTCAGGTTCAACACGATCTCGAAATAATTTATTTCCGTCCTAATAAAACATCATCTACAAATAAAGGAAGTCTGCACTGAAATGTCGCCTTCGCTTAACTTGGTCGACAATTTAGAACGACTCTTGCTATTTTGTTTTGCAACATTTTAAGCTGCTTTACATTCTTCGGTAATAGCGTTTGATGGCGCGTCTGAGAGAAAAAAGATCAAGAAATTCGTGTAACAGATGGCTGGTTTGCGAAGCGCCGTTCCAATTCAATTACGCCTTTCGCGAAAGACTAAATACAGTTTGAAATTTTCGACATTATGGGTGAGTGAAATGCTAATAATTTATTTTAGAAAAAAATGCTAGCTGAGATTTGATGAGAATGAAATTATCGTAAGTGGTTTTACATGTTCAAAAACAAATCATTCAAGCTGGTGGTCATTATCATTAATTAATAATAAATAAATTGCTTTTTAGAGTTACACTTTATTCGTCGCAGGTGTGTTGATGTCTCAGTATTTTTTATCATACAAAGGCACCCTACATTAAAAAATTAATTCAGTATCCCATAAATATGCCCAAAAATGACACTCATTAATAATTTAGTTAATAAATATTCACTTCGCACAGCGATGCTAATTAAAAAAATGCTTATCCGTGTTCAAATTTCTCATCTTCTTTCGGTAGCCAATTCTCGAAATTAACTAATTAATAATGCAAATTATCAAGATAATTGTGACATAATCAAACCTGCCCCTTGATGAGAAAGTATGATTATTTGCATGAGCTTACAAGCAAACGGATTATGGGGAATTTAATTAATGAAACTGTTAATATTCCATCTATTTTTAGAGGTTAATGTATTGCAATGCTAAATTTTTTAGTATAATTTTGTGAGCCAAGGTTGTTCTTTTAATGGTGTAGATACAAAGCTTAACGCTTTTGAGGATGTATGTAGTACTGATCTTTTCTTATTGGAAATCCATTTTGGATACACTCAAAGGTTTTTTGATGAGAACTTTCAAAAGTTGCTCGATACAAATCATGACGAATTTTCTCAATGTTTTCCAAATTTTTATTCATACAAAGAAGTAACTAAGATAAGTCTCTGAAATTGATCTTCCTGTTCTTTTAGTGAGCTTCACATTGTTCACAGTTCCTTGTTTATGAAGGAACCTGCGTTCGAAAAACAGAAGGAATATTTAAAGCTTCATTTACACCATGCAAGAAGTTCTGAGTAATAAAATATAATTTCAACTAACTCAAAATTTCGACTTTTTCTAAGGATTTTAAATCTTGCTTTGAAATTTGAAATTTTGAGCTTGAAATGTTTTTGAATTTTAGTTCCAAGTTTAAGTTTTATAGTTTTAATTTTTCTAAAGTTCCGATTATAAACTAAAAATTTGAGAAAAAAAATGTTTGGGGAGGAGGGGAACTTCAATTTTTTCCTCAAAATCGAAGATATTCATTTTCAATTCTTAATTATATTTTCTTAAATATTTAATTACAATTTAAGAATTTCGACTTTTCTAAGAAAATTTCTTCCTTTTCAAAATTTGGACAGTTTTCAATTTTTCAATATTTTTTCCAGAATGTTTAATCTAAATGCAATATTTTTTTGATAAATTTCTAGGAATTTGGCCCATTTAAATTTTAATTTCGTTATTTGGACCTTTTCCCAAACTCAAAATTTCCCGCACAACTTTTTTCTTGAAGATTTAAATTTTTAACTTGAAATTTCGGCATTTTATCGACTACTTCACCTTTATATTCGAAATTTTGGGTTTAATCACAAAATGAGCATTTTTTTCTCAAAAATTTGACTCCAAATTGACTTTCTTACTATAAATTACCAATTTTTCTCGATTTAACGTTTGCCCAGGTTTTAATAGAGGAGCCATAACCAATTAAAAAGATGTAAACGGAATTTCGAAAAAACGGCTGAGTTTTCATTATATATTACTTATTATATATTACTATTATTATTATTATTATTATATGTAAACAAATCTCAAAATTTTTTATAGACTCGAAATTTCCTGAGAAATATTATTAATATCGAAATTTTGCAAAATTCACAAACATATTTCAGTAAAATTTCAAATTTACAATCAAAATTTGTGCTAGTATAAAAGCTATCAATCGGGAACTATAAGAAGAAAGGCGAAGAAACGTAATACGTAAATAAAAATTCAAGTAGAAACTCGAAATTTCAAAGGAAAAGTTAAAATCCGGGCTTCGAACCGGATTTAAACCGAAAACCGGAAACGGAAAAAATCGTTATTTTGTCGGAACAAAAACCGGAACAGAATTTGAAATAATTTTTACTTTATCCTAAAGTTTGGATTTTTTTTATAAATTTCGTTTTCTTTTTAAAATTTTGCAAAAGTTTGTCTCATTATTAGGAGTTTACTTACAATCTAATTTTTTTTCTGAAAATTAGATTAGAAACTCATAATTTTCGAGGAAAATATTCACTTTATTCTCAAAATTTTAAGCCAAATTGAAATTTTAAGTTTTATAAGTTGAATTATTTCTTGAAATTTGAATTTATTTTCGAAATTACTAGAAATATTTCTTTTCTTTTCCTAAAATCTCGAATTTAAAACAAAAATTTGATGCTCTGTTGTAAATTTGGACTAAAGCAGTGGCATCTTTTTCATTAAAACACAGCTTCTTCACATTTTTTTTGCAAATTAAATTTTTCTGGAAGCAACTTTTTTTTAGAACACTGCAAAGTTACTTCTTTTCTTAATCTTTAACTTTTCCTATCATAATTTGATACCTCTATTTTTTGAAGATATTAAACAAAATTTCGATTTTTTTTTTCAATTTTTTTCTTCAACTTCGACTTTAATTTCAATATTCCAGTTTTTTTCTCGAAATCACAAATTTAATTTCTAATAATTTTGTTGCGATGCCGACATCCTTAAACTTCCCGAAATTCCAGGATTTGACTTTCTTCTTAAAATTTCCGATAAAACCTTGCTATTTCGAATTTTTCCTAGAGACTTGGAATTTCAGTGAAAATTTCAAGAAAAAAGTACAATATTTATATTCCAATTTGAAGCCGGGATTTTGAAATTAAGGTTGAAATTTGGGGAGTAAACTTAAGGTAGTAACATGTTAGAAAATGTCTAATTTAAACTTCATATTTTTTAGCCGGTTCTGTTTACACTAAATTCAACATTTTTTTTAATTTAGACTCAAGTCTCGCAGCTGAGATTTTTTTTCAGGTTGTTTGAAATTTAGAAATTAAAATAAAGTGTTTTTAAAAATATTAATTGTTTTCAAGATACTTCTGGTTTAAACTCGAAAATTCGTCCTGTTACTCCTTGAACTTTTGTGTCAAAAAATATTTTTTATATGTTTATCTCAAAATTTTAAATTTTTTCGCAATTTTTTTATAAAATGTCGTCTTTAAAATTGAAATTTCGCGTTCCTTTTTACGAAAAATTGTCGTTGATCCTGAAATTACAATTTTTTCATAGAAAATCACATGTTTTCGTAATTGTTGTTTTTTACTTTTACTCTTAAAATTTAGATTTACATTAAAAATGTCGAATTTTTGCTAAAAATGTTAGAAAAAATTATATTTTAATGGAAAAGTTCTTGTTTGAATTTGAAAATGTATTTTCTCTTTTGTTCTAATTTGTAATTAAAAATTTCGAAAAGGTGTCCAAATTTCAAAGTTTTCGGGAAGATTAACTATTTTTCAAAATTTCAACTTTAATCCAATAATTTTAAGGCCTAGAGATATTGATCTTTTGATCGAAATGTCGAATATTTGAGTATTTAACAAAATTCCAAGTTTAAACTTTTAATTTTTATTTTCATTAAGTTCGAAAAAAATGTCTTCATATGAAGAATAAATTCCACATATTGGGAAAAGAGTTAGGTGAGGTTACTTTAATACTTGCTGGGAAAAAGCTAAAGTTTCAAAAAAAAAAGAACAAGTTTAAATTGGGAACTTTAAAAGAAATAACTAAATCCATTAACAAAAGTTTTCCAAAAAATTTTACTTTTTCTAGAAATGTTAAAGTTTTTAGCAACATTTCTAGGAAAACAAATAAATATTTTTATTTAAGGTCAGGATATTAAGGTAGAAATTTAGAGAACTCTTCTTTTGAATAAATTTGAAGTTCTTTCTTTCGAAACTTTGACCATTTGCTCAAAATCTTAATTAAAAACTTGACATTTTTATTTTTTAATTTGGCCTTTTATTTACTGCGAAGTTCTAGAAAACAAAGCCAAAAGAGTAAAAATCAATTTCTTTCGAAAAAGCAACATTTCTATAGAAAATCAAAATTATCAAATAAACAGCTCTCAAATTTTGAATTTAATCGCCAAATTTTGCATGTTCTAGAAGTTTTCAATGGTTGGTTAAATAATGTAAAATTTTTCTAAAAATTTCGAGATATGCGGATATTCCGATTTATTTTTATATATAATTTAGGTTTTTCTTAAAATTTGAACTTGAAGTAGTTGCATGTTGCATTATTAAAGAAAAAAGGAAAGTATTTCCTAAATTATGTTGGAAAATCAATTTTAAAATCAATTAAAACTTTTAAAAAAGTAAAAAATGATTCACCCGGAACTAAACCAAAAACCGGAAAAAACCGCTATTTTTGTCAGAACGAAAATAGGAGCGGAACCGATACAATTTTTCCCGGAACGAAAACCTAAAACCGGAATGAAAAAAATAGTGGTTCGAAGCCCTGGTTAAAATATCAAGTCAGAATTTCTAAATTACAAATCGAATTGTTAAGAGAAAAAATAAACTGAAAGTGTACATAGCGAATTTTAAAAAAATCCAAGTTTAAATGAAAACCAAAATACATAATGCATATGTAAACAATTCTAGAAATTTCTAGAAGAAAATTTTAACTGATTATTTACATATTTTTTATTATAGCTGATTACAATTAAAAAAAGACTTCGGTTTTTCCAAACTTGAAAACGCAAGTTCAAAATTTTCAAAAAACATTTAGGTGATGTCAGAAATTTTAGTTTATAATCAAAATCTCAGGAAAATATAAAAATGGAAAGTAGGAATTCGAAGTTTTGAGAAAAAAAGTGTAAATTTCCAAAAAAAATAGTGGGAATTTAGGGAGACGGTTTCATAAAACTTTTTTTTTAATTCAAAATCAAAATCTGTATTGGACAAAAAAATCACTCTTTGTTCCCAAACTCGGAATCTGATAAATGTTCAAACCTATTAGTCTCTGCATTAGAGTAAAATCTCTGAATTTTTAGAGTGATCATTTCTGCTAACTGTCAGTGAATAACTGTGGTTCACTATTGGACTTTTAAAGGACTGCATTGGTGGAGCTTTTCCCATCTTAAAAAAAAACCTCGACCGCTTATAATTTGTTGGCGAATTTCCTTGCTGTAACAAGCAAATTTCTCCGAATTGGCCTGAAACCGTCTAAAGTATTAATAAACCAGACAATAACCTCTAGAAATAAGCTTTTACAGCTTGTAACAAATTGTCACAATATTGTAATTAGTTTGATTAACATGACTGCGTATGATGCACCAAAGACGAGGATCATGCAGTCACTTAATACGAGAGATAAATACTGATATTTTAATTACAAGAGTTATTTTCAGTTAACCCTAGTTTATGAGGTGTCGGCAACCAATGGTTTGATGTTTTCCCAGACTCAGCAACCTTAATCTTGGTGTAAAAATAATTAACTAAGAACTACGAATGCGTAAGGTGGATAGTCATGTTGTAGCGGCTCAAGACTTCTAATTAAAAAGTGATTCTGTATTATCTTTCATAATTTCATTATTCTACTCTGAAGATTTTAACGGCTTATCCATAATAAAGTGTTAATAGAAAACTACTTTTTATTCTTGCGTTATAATATTACGGATTTGTGCCATCATCATCGGTTTCACGTATCTTTAATTAAAGTCCTGTAGACTTGGTGAAATAGTTGACTAACGCCCCGTCATAATTCCTTAACTCCTCCGGTCGAGATGAATAAATATCAAATTATAGGATGGTGCCTTTAATGGTCATTAAAGTTTATTGGTCTCAGGAATCATGCGGACCCTTCTTTTCCTTTATTAGCCGTTGCCGGTCCCACTTATACCTCCTAAAAACTATTAACCTAACGAGACAGCTAGCGGAACATCTGAAAGGTCATCTGACCGAAGGGAGGCAGCTATTTTAACTTACAAATTTGTTTTGGAAATGTGTCAAATTGATGTATTTTATTCAAAGATGATCAACATTTCACACCTTTTACCGCCGGTTTTCTTAAAAGCTGTAAATACGCTTGTCATCCTTTCTAACCGTAATTTATCGATTATCATCTACGGTAGATTCCTTGAATGCATTAGTTAATTTTTTTGGTTTCATACATTCTTGGGCAGAAGAAATAAATTCTTATTTAAATTATATAGCAAATCAAATATTCAGTTTCATTAGAACGGCACAAGCTTAGTTTGTTTTATCTTTTTTGTTCAATTTTTCTTCTAAAGAAGTTTATCTTGATAGAAACATCATTATGGCAAGAAAAGAAACTTTGGTAATTATCCCCAATTCCTTTTTTGTTCTACTGTACTTTCTTATAGTGTATTACTGTAAGTTGTATTTTTTTCAGGTTTAATTTAATTTTATGAATCTGACTCTTTCTTCATCTATTCCCTGATTTAGATTTTCATAACCATTATTCCTAAATATATTTAATGAAAAATAACCTACCCCTGTTACTACAATGTAGGATAAAACTACTTCAAAATTTCCGAAATAAATATCCTGAAAGATAAAATTTTGCAAAGTATCTATTAGAAACACAGCATAAACTTACAAGAGCGAACACAGTAGAAATATTACATATTTGCCATAATACTAAAAAACTTGATTTTTTTGAAGCCAGAGAAATTCACAAATATTTACAATCGAGACAATTTACACTTATGAACAGGCAGCTAGATCTTCTGGACACATCTCTAATTGAAGCATTGGATGAAAATTCGGATTAAAAATTTGGTAAGAGTCTGGGATCCATGGAGCTTGTTAGCATAATAGCGGCTAAATAAACTACTGGCAAAACCGCCGACGATGCTGAAAAGCGATGCCAAGGTATGTTATAACAAATATTTATAGAAACATTGCAGAATTTTTATATCTCTTGTTGTATTTATCGTTAATAGAGTTTATTACTAATGAATATTAAAGAATTCCACGCAGTAAGGGCTAAAAATGTCAATTTTGTCAATAGATTTAAATCCTAGACAAGCGAACTCTGACCAAAACTTGCGAGTGTTATTTCTGCACATGCGAAACTGTCAGCTGCCAGGCATGATGCCAGGGCTAGGGATGCAAATAATAGTTTGATGTTTTAAAAACATTGATGTATCGTTTGTAAATATCGATGTTTCAACGTCGATGGTAAAGCATAAAAAATATCGATACATCCTTCAGTTTATAAACGATGTTTGAAAAATCAGTGCATCGCTTCGATAGAAGTAGCGCCATCTGTTTGTATAGAATTGATCGGGCAAACGACTACACAATTTTGTAACTAGTCACCGAATGGCAGCCGTGTATATTTAACAAATTGATGCTAAAAATGTATACCGCAGGTATACAGTACAATTATTTGAAAATTCATAGTTTAGATATTTTTATTTCGCATCCTATGAAAAATCCAATTTGTGAAAGAAAAATTGTAAGAAAGGTTTTTCAAGTACTAAGTTTAAAAACTAGAAAGCATTTACTTTATTTATTAAAATTTCGATTTTAAATTCACAATTATTTATTTAGCATTTATTATTTAAAATATTGGAGCAAAAATAAAGATCTTATCTTTATCAAAACTTCTAGGTTAAACTTCAGATCAGTTCCTTGGGACAACTTTTTTACATAAACTCTTTTCGAATTTTTAATTTTTTTATTTCGTATTTTAATTCAAAACCTCTGGAAAAAAGTCGAAATGTTCAAAAACGTTTTTAAAAATAGACTAATTTTCGAGTTAAAAATAAAAAATTCCAATTAAACACCCAAACAATTCTCAAAATTTCGACCCAAATTTCCAAATTACAAACTTTTTGAAAGTTGTCAATTTTTAAGTAAAAAGTATGAATATGTGTTTGGTGCTTTACTTGAAAATTGCGTCTTTTTTTTATTTCTAATTTTCCTCAACATCTCGAATGTTTTCCTGAAATGTTGTATTACAACGAATTTCCAGATTTTATTTTTATAAATTTTAGGTTTTCCTCGAGAGTTGAGGTTTTTCCCGAAATTTGGAGTGTAATCTAGAATTTTGTAAACTCGAAAATTGAGAATTTGTTATAAATATTTGTTGTGTTTTATGTAAATTTCAATTTTTTTTAATTCCATATTTTTTTATACAAATATGTCTAAATTTCCAACGAACATTTTTAAAGAAGTATAATTTTGGAATCAAAAAAAGTAAAAATTTCAAAAACAGAATACTCAAACTTTCGAACCTAATTTCCACATTTGATATGTTTGACAAGTTGTCAATTTTTTTAGTAAAAAGTTAATACCTACTGGTAGAAATTGGAAATTTTTATCAAAATTCCATGCTTAAATTTAAAAATTACATATTCCTCTTTAAATCCAGAGTTTTTTTGAAAATATCGAATCTGTCCTAAACTTTTGTATTAAACCAAATTTTATTTTTAAAAACTTCGGTTTTTTCCCAACATTTTAGCTTTTTTCCAAATTCGGAGTTTAATTTTGAATTTTTATTGAAACTTTTTTTAAAAATATTTGACATAAAAGTAGATATTTTTTAAAAAATTTGAGTTTGAATTTTAAATGTTGAAGTTTCCCTTCAATGTAGGTCTGTAATTTTAGTTTTTTCAAAAGTTTAATTTTTTTTCAAAATTTTGACTTTTTTAAAAATCTTGATATTTAAAATTTCTTATTTTTTAAAATTCCAAAATTTGTAAGTTTCTAGACATTTCACTTTTTGAATATTTCGGCATTTTTTATATGGGCAATTATTTATTTTTTTAAATTTTGACTTATTTCAAAATTTAAACTCTTTTCAAAATTCAGATTTTTTCAAATCACAAAATGCGTTTAAAATTTCACTTATTTTTGAAATGTTTAGATATTTCTCAAAATTTCGAACTTTTTCGTAAAAGTCCTGACATTCAGAATAACATTTTTGAATTAAACTGGAGCTACTTTTCAAAAATTTTGTTTTTTTTTAATATTTTATTTTTTAATAGAAAATTTTAATTTTTTTTTAAATTCAGCATCTTTGGAAGTTTTTCTATTTTTTGGAAAATTTTGACTTTTATAATTTCGGCATTATTTCAAAATTTTGACTATTTTTCATAATTTCGACCATTTTTTAAAATCTTTATTTTTTTCAAAATGACAATTGATTTTTAAATCTTCAAAAATTTCGTTCTTCCTTTAAAAATTTTCATTTTTTCAAATCTCTTTCAAAATTTAAACTCAAAATTTTTTATTATTTTTCAAAATTGCGACCCTTAGTAAAATATGGAATTTTTCAGAATTTTCAGATGTTTGGAAATCCTTATTGAAATTTTTTTAATGAAAATGTCGATGTTTTTCTAAATTTTGACAATCAAAATTTTAATTTTAATTTGAAATATTTTGAAAATTTCATTTTTCAAAAACTTTCGAATCCTTTTGACAAAATTTTCAAAATTCGATATTTTCTTAAAACTTTATTTTATGAAAATCCAGAGTTTTATAAAATTTGGCATTATTACTTTTTTAATAAGGATTTTATCATTATTTCGTCTTTTTTTCAAAAACCAGATATTATTTTAAAACTCTTAATTTTTTATGAAAATTTGACCATTTTTCAAAATTTGGTGTTTTGATAAATTATTCGAAGACTTTCAAAATTTTTGTTAAGCCAAATTTAACATCAACTAAAAAAAAATTTCTAGAAAGTTCAAGTTTAAAGGCGAAATTTCGAACTTTTTCTCAAAATTTCGATTTCAATCTCGAACATCGACTTTTTTCTCCAAATTCCAAGACTAACGACAAAATATCGACTTTAATCTCAAAATTTCCATCTTAAGCTCAAAATGTTGACTTTAATCTCGAAATTTCAACTTTTCTCTCTCTTTCCACTCTAACCTCGAGCTTCAACTTTAACATAGAAAGTTAGAAAAAAAGTCGAAATTT
The DNA here is from genome assembly GCA_028583605.1 of Dastarcus helophoroides. NCBI lineage: Eukaryota > Metazoa > Arthropoda > Insecta > Coleoptera > Bothrideridae > Dastarcus > Dastarcus helophoroides. The sequence goes on from CM053335.1 coordinate 3,348,054, forward strand.
GGGTTATTAAAATTGAAATTACTAAACACATCCCACTGCCAACTGTCTAAAAACCATTCCTAACCTAACCATAGAGTAGAGTAATTTCGAGATTAACATCGAAATTTTCAATATTTCTAGAAATTTCAAGAGAAAAGTCGAAGTTTTGACTTTAATCTCGGAAATGCTAGAAAAAAGTTAGAATTCCGTGATTAAAAGTAAAATTTCGAGAAAGAAGTCGAATATTCGGAAAAATGCTTCAATTTTAATCTCGGAATTTCTGGAAAAAAGTCGACACTTTAAGATTAACCTTGAAATTTTTAAAAACCATTTCTTTTTAAGCTGATGTCTGTTCGTAATTTTGACTTTTTAAACCCGCAATTAAATATTTATTGAAAAATATTGGAGAAACATCCGTGTATCGTTATCGAATACCGATGTTTAAGACATCGATGTTTCATTAAGAAAAATTTTGATGTTCAAACATCGATGCTTTTTGCAACAATGTTGCATCCCGAGCTAGGGCTATCCAATGTATATATTATAATATCCTTCCTACTCATGAATTTGTATATTGGGTTGCATCTGGAGCTCGTCACGGTCGTACCTTGAAATAAAAATCCTCTAATTGGTAAACAATTTAATACAAAAAATTAGCAATAGTAACAATATTGTTATGGGCTTATCGGTTCGAATTGATTATTAACAGGTGAATTAAATAATACCCACTTTATTACCAAACTAAACTCGGAACACTACAACTGAATAATGAACTCACTTATTTACTTCTAACTACTAACTCACTAATAACACTGACTGACTGACTCGAGGGAAAGGCGACCGCTTTATATATGTAGTTTTGGCTCCCAAGTTCTAGAAAAATCCCACAGATAAGGCTTATCGTTTGCCGAAATTTCTGGAAGGCTTATCTGCCGTTTGCTTCGTTATCGCGGCCGCTTTTCCCTTATCAGATCTTTCTAGAAAATTTTCTTGCGTACCAAATTCTATACTTTACATTTCGCTACAATATTATATCCATAGGTGAGCTCTTATTTGAGTTTTTCATTTTAAACTTCCAACGAATCTAATCTTAATTACTGCACTACGACTTAATGTAATGCAGTGTAAGTGCCACTTAAATACAACAGCGCCATCTAGGATTGCCACCTCTTACATTTGGATTTACCGCAAATTACCATTTGAAGAACAGGTTTCAAAACATTTTATGGGATATTTATCAAAAATGAAATTTTTGCGTTCAGAAAAATATGATCACAAAAAGTCTTTAGATATTTCATATGAATGTGTATGTTTCCGATAAAAATGTTAGTTAACAACTAAAAAAGGGGTTATCATCCTACTGTCCCAAATTCTAGTTGATTTCTTTACCCCTACAGGTTAACGGAAGGCTGCATTTTCTGACCGAAACCTAGCACCACCAAGGGGGAACAATATGGGAATCTAACCAAAATTTCATAAACCAGCTCTTATGCTAAGATAATGTCTCATCTCCAATAATTTTACTGTTAAATTATTCTATGTTCGATAAAAATATGTGGGATTTTATTTATGCATCCGTACGCACTTGAAGATTTTCTAAGAACTTTTACGAGTTCTCGAATAACAAACGACGAATCGTCGTAAATTTTTCTTTTGTTTTATAATCTTTACGATAGTTTAAAAAGCTATTGCAGCGGTAATAAAAAAATAAAATTTTAAATTCCTACCTTGCGTGTCCGAATAGAAAATTTATCTTTTTCACCATAATTTGACTAGATTTTTAATTTGTCTGAATTATACGAAGCAAACAAAATTAATAGCACCATAAATTTCTATGATAAAAGTGACATTAAAATATCTTCTGCGCTATCGCTAGTGCCGTGCATCAAATATTTTAGTTTCTCTCATTTAAAGGCGCGACTAACAATTATATAGTAGGATCTTTAGTTTAAAAGACGATAACGATTGGACATTACGAGAAAATACACAATTCATAGAATGTTATTAACAATTATGCTTAGTTGGTTCGAAGATGCGCTTTATTAACATTTTGATCACATGAATTCCTTCCTGGATAAAATCAATTTTTGGCTTACCAACACGAGTAAAGGATATCATCTCAGCTATTGAAGTGTCAAGGAATTATCTTACTTGGCTGAACTTGTTAAGTGAAGTCCTTTGGTATTTTGAAGTTAGTTAGAATTCGCGCGTTTCACTTTCCAAACATTCCGAAGGGATTACTTTAATGGAATTCTAATCCCGCCTATTTTGCGAACTCGTGTTTTGTTGTCTGCTCGTTTATTAACTCTGTCACTTTTTCCCTCGAGCCTACGAAGCTCGCAGGTTTATTGAAATATTACATAATAGGGAATATGTAGATTCATTAGTTTATGTATTCATTTAAAAGTGATAGTTTTAAGAACTTATACTGTTTTCAAATACAAAAATCAAAAAATTTTAAACTAAAGGTTTAGCTCCGAAACATAATTTATGATTCTCGTTTCTATCCGAGGATTAATAAAATAATACGCGGAACTTTCTAGGCCATTGCATGAATTTTAAAAACCTAATTTATAAAGCAACTTTACGATGTATACCAAAGCTGCAAAGTTTTCATTTAAGTGAGTTAGCGTTACTTTTTCTATAATATGGATTTTTCAGTTATAAAAGACCTAAAATAGAACCGAAATTTTAATCAAACTTGGGCGGTAAGTAATCTGTGAACATTATTCAAAGCTATGTTTATAAATGAATTAAAAGATTAAAAAATAACAGAAAGTCGGCCAAGAAGTGTAGCTGCTTCGAAAGATTGATATAACGAAAGTGGATCCACACAGCTACAATTGAAAATTTCATTGGATTTACTAGAAACGACTCATTGTAATAATGAATATTTTTAGTTTATTTAATTGTTATAGGTCATTGGGATTGGAGATGAGTTGATATACAGGCCGATCCCTATTTTGCCCTAGAGATATTTTCAAATAAGGCCGGACTGAGACAGATCAGGCATAAAGGTCCAATGTCCGGTGGGTTAATCCTCCAATGGACTATTGGACTCTTTAGGAGAGTTTCTCCTCTGGTATGGTAAACATGCTGACAATAAGTTACCGTGCTCTTCTGTCTTATCCGTCCTTGTGTCATTGTTGCTGTGTCATTGGGATTGGAGATGAGTTGGTATACAGGTTGATCCCTATTGTGCCCTACAGATCTTTTCAAATAAGGCCGGGCTGAGACAGATCGGGCATAAAGGTCCAATGTCCGATGGCTTAATCCTCCAATGAACTATTGGACTCTTTAGGAGAGTTTCTCCTCTGGTATGGTGAACATACTAACAATAAGTTACCTTGCTCTTCTGTCTTATCTATCCTTGTGGCATTGTTGATTGTCAATTTCAGAAGAGTTTCGCCTTTAGTATGGTGGACATACCAGGTTACCGTACTCTACTATTTTAAATTTGATTTTTTTATTTCTTCTATAATTTCCTCTTTTTTTTTGGTTATTTTCAGGTATTACTTCTTTTATTCCTCTGACACGGTTCAATCCTGAACATTTTATACCGACTCTAGCCGTGGAAGCCTTCGTTATCTCATTAACAATTTTTTTTAATATTGCGATTAAAGTCGAAATTTCCAGAGAAGTTAGAATTCAAAGATAAAAATAGAAACAAGTTTATGGAATCAAAGTTTAAAATGCAAATTTGAAATTTCGAGCTTTTTGAAACTTGTGACTCACGGAGAGAAATTTCCCAAAAGAAAGTCAAAATATATCAATTTTAAGGTAGAACTTCTAGTAGAAAAAAAAAATTAAATTTAAAATGAATTTGAAAAAAAGAGTCAAAACTAAAAAAAAAATCTCAAAATCTATATAAATAATTTCACTAATTTTTGCGTTTAAACAACCTCTAAACTTGTTAAAAAATGCCTCCCAACCGAAATTTCAAGCAAATGGTTAACATTTTTCAGAAATTAAAGTTTTCAATTAAAATGTTTTAAGATGAAAAAAAACTTCGTCATTTCTAATTCATTTTCGATATTTCGAGAAGTTCACCTCGAAATTTCAAGAATTCGACTTTCAATTTAAAGTTTTAAAGGGATTTAAAAATTTCGAATTTACACCCCAAAATCAGCATTTTTTTTTAACTATGAGATTACATGGCAATTTCGAAAAATTAATTTAAATTCATTTGATGTTCATCTTGGAAGAAATGAAATATAAAATTAAACTAAAAAATTTAGCTCCTGAGCCAAAACTTCTAGATCGATTACTATTTAGAAATTTTAGAAAAACAAAATTACTTTGAAACTCTTAAGTTTTTTTTCAATAGTCCTGATTTTTTTCGGTAACTTTTAAGTTTCGTCCCAATGTCTCATTTTTGCCCAGAATTTCATGTCAGCTGAAATTTTCTTAAGTATTTCCCAAAATTTGAAGTTTAAAGTGAAAATTGCTAATTTAAATTCGAAATTTGGAAAATTTAATTTTCAACCACAGTCTCGAGATAAAACTTCACGATTTGTTCTGAAAAATTTAATTTTAAAGTAAGAATTTTCAGAAAATACATTAAATTTTTGAAGAGAAACTTGGAACTTGGCATTAAATACAACATTTCTAATTTAAACTCAAAAATCCAATAATGTAAGCTCAAAACTTCGTGATAGTCAAAATCTGGGAATATTTTTCTGTTTTATTGAAACTTCAACTTTAAAATTATTATCTCGAGATTGAAATGAAATACTCTAGGATTTTTAGAAATGTGCAGATCTTTTTATACTAAGTTTAAGGTCATCGAAATTTAAAGCATCCTTTTTAAAATTTCGAATTTCAATTCGAGATTAAATTCAACATGTCCAGTCCAGAAAGAAAGAAAGAAAGAAAGAAAGAAAGAAAGAAAGAAAGAGAGAAAGAGAGAAAGAGAGAGAGAGAGAAAGAGAGAGAGAAAAAGAGAGAAAGAGAGAGAAGGAGAGAGAGAGAGAGAGAGAGAGAGAGAGAGAAAAAAAGAATGGAAAAATTTTGAAACTATGACAAGTTTTTCAAAAAAAATGAAAATTTCAAAACGGTCAAGATTTTCTAAGTCAAAATTTTGACATCTTCAAAAAAAGTGACAGTTTTCAGAGAAAGTCACAATTTTGAATGACCGAAATGTTCAAAAAAAGCTAAAAATTTTTAATAAAAGTAGAAGATTTGAATAGTCGAAATTTTCAAGATAGACAAAACTTTTAAAAACAGTCGAAACATTTTGAAAAAAGTCAAAATTTTCTAATAAAATGAAATTTTTTAAAAAGGCCAAATTTGCACGAGGATAATTTTTTTTAAACTAAATTTTGTCTGAAATGAGTAAATTTGTAAAAAGATCGACAGTTTAAAAAACGTTAAAATTTTCGACAAAAAAAGAAATTTTTGTAAACTTGACTTACCACCTCAATTTAAAAATAAAATTTCGTTATTGAAATAAAAATTCTAAGATTTTTCAGAGATGTGAAGATTTTTCATGATTTGTAAAGTCTTTATTCATTACAATTTCGAGTTTCACTTCGAGATTAGTCAAAATCTCGAGTCAAAATTTAGATATTTGTTCTTAAAATCCCAAGACGCAATTTTAAGAAAATATACAGTGTGCCCCAAGATAGAGTACTGAAAAAGGGTTTCTTTTTAATTTATGGGTTTATGAGAAAAAGTCATTATAAAAACACTTCTGCTTAATTTTAAATCACGGAAAATGATTTTATTTTCGTTATTTTTTGTACAGGGAGTTTAATTATTGGGAACTTTTAAAAAAATGCCAAGAGCAGATTGTTGCATATAACATAGTGCATATTCGAGGAAAAAGTTGAACTTGCCATTAAATTTAAAATTTGGGCTCGATAGTTTAAATTAGTCAAAATTTGAAAATTTCAACATTTCTCTAGAAATTTCGATTTTAATATTTTAGAAAAATGTCTAAATTTAAACCTTTACTTAAAAATTCCAATCTTTTATTTAATTTTTAAAACTGAAAATAACTCTGCAGATTTCAAAATAATTGCACTTTTTTTATATCCTCATTCATTCATTCTCGAGATATATTAATAAAAGAGTATATATCAAAATGATGACTAGGGAACCCCGTCGCCTTACGCCTTACATTAACAAGGTTTTATAGTAAAAACTGAGCCACTAATACTTGACGCTGACATTAGACTATGGTACAAAAAAATGTCTGCAAGTTATGCTATTTGTCATTAAAGAAAACAGATTCAGCAACATATATTCCAAGCATATATTCTATGCTAAAAAACAGTGAGTAAAATAAAATATCAGGCAAGGCCTTCTACACATTTTTTTACATAGATGTAAATAAACAAAAGTTGCTGACTAAAAAAAAAGGACAGCAGCTGCAAACTTTACTAGATTCTTCCCCCTCCGCCATAGCTATAATTGTGAGCAAATAAAACGTAAAATTACTAAAAAAAAACAACTCAAGCCACAGATCACACGTTAACACGTGGTCTTTGTACTTTAGGGAGTTTTTGAGACCCCCCTCTGTTTTAAAGCCCCACGGGTGCACATGGTGCACCTGCTTAAATTTGATTTGGAGAATCGATAACGGTTATCCTTTGCAAGTGAACTGTGTTTAAAAAAGGCCGAGTTCTTCAAATTATTTATCTGTGGGTCTTTCCCAAAAGCAAGTAGCTAGGTTGCGAGAAAGTGATGGCAATCCTTAAAAATATGGGTAGAAATGGGAACAAAAATGTTGATTATCCATTGTCTTAAAGAATAACATAAAGTCAATGAAAAAGACAAAGCCGAAAGTAACCAAAAATAAGAATACAAATGATGATGGGAAAAATTATCGGTATTTGACAGTAATGCATGCCACGAAGATTAAAAAGTGCGTTCAATATTTAGGGAATTTATTGGTATATTGCTCGCTTTATTTCTATATTATCGCTATATAAAAATAAAAATAAATATGTTTATCATCCAACAGTGCTTACGAAACATTTACACATCAAATGTAAATGGACCAAGAATAATATTAAATTAAATACGCCTAAAATGGATCTCTAAGCCAAGAAAAGTCAAAATGCACTTACCGCCTTTTTCGGCATTCGTAATCGTGACCCAGAAATCGATGGTTTTCTCAGGACCCAGCTCTTCATAGTCCCACTTCTTTTTCACTCGAACGGCCCCATTGGGTTCCACGGTAACCCACGGATTTTCGTCTCTTATTTTAAAAGTTTCCCGGTCCGTTTCCTTTTCCAACTGAAACACATTTCGCCCTTCCGTGTCACCGTCGGATTCGGTAAATTCGATACGTTTTGTAGGTCTCACGGCTCTAGTAACGCGACGTTTGCTTCTATGGAGTTCGCGCTCTTCCAACCCCTGCAAGTCCAAATCCAGGGCCTCTTTGGAGGGTTCCGGAGGTTTAAAGTGGAAGAGTACTTGGGCGGGTCTCGGTGATATTCGGCTTGGTATTCTCAGATCGTGAGCTTCGACAACGAGCTCGAGATCTGTTTCAGAAGTTGGTTCTTCTGATAGGAGGAGATCGCCTGTTTGTGGTACTATCACTAGAAAGTTGGTCGGGGTTGCCAATTTATAAGCGATTTTGTCGCCATCAGCATCAGTTGCTTCGACTTTACCGATCGAAGAAAACCGTTTCCAAGCTATTGTAACGTTATCGCCTTCCATCGTATCATCACCAACGACAAACCTGTAAACCTTTTTCGAAAAGACCGGACTGTTGTCGTTTTCGTCCTCTACCTCAATAATAACGTTGGTAACAGCTTTATTAACTCCACTAGGATCTGTAGCTTGTATGGTAAGAACGTATCTACTAGTTTCCTCTCGATCTAATACTTGAGCTGTTACAATGTAAACGCCAGCTTCGTTGTCGTTGATAGTAGCATTTGGAAGAATTTCACCCGTGGTACTATGTTGCAATTCGAATGATTGTCCAATATTACCACCAATAATACTGTACGTTATGGGCACTGTAATCAAACCACTAGCTGCCTTAAGCGGAGGCAACCCACTAACTCGGGCACCGGAATGCGAATTTTCTACAACTTTCCCAGTGAACTCATCAGCTATGTCGGTTTTGAAACTTAGCATATTCCTCCTGTCAAGCACATATAGCTGGAGTAAATGCATTGCGCTGGCATTACCTTTGTCCTCCAAAACCATCAGATCAATCGGCCTATTAACCAATGGACTTACGTCCGAAACTGTCATTATTGAACCATCTTGCAGCATCGTGAAAAACTGCGAAAATCCAGAATCTATTAATTTGTAATTGAGGCCAGAGGCAGTTGCAAATTTTTTCACGTTATATCCTGGATGGGCGTCGTGAGGAATGATCGAGACAGCTTTTGCCATCGTTAGTCCTTTAAGGATCAACATGAGCAAAAAGCTGAGCATTGTGGACCCCATAGTTATTAGTTATTCCGACTTTTCATCTCCACGAAGTACCTGTAATGAAAATTAAATCCGAATTAGTGATATTTCTGTAATTTGGTATGCAAAACTTGATACCACCCCAAAATGGATAACAAATTAAAAGAGAAAAATATAAAAGCGATAAACAACCTTCAAATCAGTTTAACAATATACAAGATAGCCGGAAAAAGTGATACCTATTTTAAGGCTTACTTCTGTCAACTTTGATTATAATGTGCCTCTAAAAATCGTTACTAATTAGGCTGATAGAAAAACGAGTAGTCTTTCGAATGCTGGCGTAACTTACTTCATGATCTTTTAACAGAATACACATTTGACTTTGACATGACATTTATAGACAGCATAACCTTTTTTTCGCCCACTTCTGAAGTATCTTATTCTGTCATAAGCGCGATGGTGCTAAAAGCCATTTTTCAGAACCACAGATAGTGTTCAATTTTTAAAAAAGGTCGGCTAGGTGCAAGTCATACTTGCAATTCGCCTGTTTCGTACTATCCTTACAATCAGTGTTCTTGAAAACTTTTACGTAACTTTATCTATTGATACGTTAGAATGTTTAGATCAAATCTTAAAGTCAACTTAAGGGTCAGATTTAAGGGTGTGGAACTAACTGTTCGAGCAACTGCATAGGGACTTCCCTCGAAATTAGTATTACCTAAACATCAATAGCAACTATCGATAATATTAATAGTTATGACTATCGCAAATTATCGATAGTAATGTTCGATAATAACGAGTTTTTAACAAGTTCGACTTGTTTAACTTTCGGGAAAACTTTTTTGCCTGAAACAAAAATTTTGAAAAGTTGATTGCTTGATATTTTAATGAAATTTCAAAAAGCTGAAATTAAACAAAATGCTTCAGCTCAAAAAATCCAGAAATTTTTTCTTTAAGTTTAGGCTTTTCTCCCAATTTTGATTTTTTTCTTGAAACTTCGGGTCAAAATTCGAATCTGTTTTAGAACTTTCAAGTTTTTTTTCCGAAATGATAATTTCTATTTTAAATTCTAGGTTTAAGCTTGAAATGTAAAAAAAATCTAATATAAAGTTCCTTTTATTAAAACAATTCTGAAAGCTTCGAATTCAAGTTTGAAATATTGGCTAAAAGTTTTAAGTAAACTTTAACTTCAAGAAATTTGTGCAGAAATTTAGAGAAAAATTTTAACATAATTTTCAAACTTCGACGTCAAAATCAAATTTTGAAGAAATTCTTTAGTTGTTTTGATTTACCCTTTACATTTCTTTTATAAACTAGAAATTTTAACTTTATAAATAAAAAATCAACTTAAAACTTCTAATTTTTAGATTTTTTTTAATTCTGAAATTTATTTTCAGTTATAATCCCAATTTTCGATTTTATAGTTTCCGAGAAAGTGTCGAAGAAAATTTTTTAAATATTATTCTTATGACCTTGAAAATTTCAATATTTTTTAGAAATGTTGATTTTCAAAGTGTAAACTTTCTATAAGAGTTGAAATTAAAAAAATAAAATTGAAAATTTAAACTTTACGTTTTAAGTAATTGAAATTTAAAAAAAAAAGAATAAAAAATCTAAGCTTCTTTTACCATAGTTTTAAGAAAAAATATTGTTATTTCCGGTTTTTTCTCGAAATTTCCAACAATTCTTTTAGAAATGTCAGTGTTTTGATTTCTTTTTTCAAAATTTGTTAAGTTAAACATTTTGAGGTTTTCGGAATTTAGGCTTTAAACTCTAAATTTCTTTTAGTTCAAGATTTTGAGTTACAGGTCGAAATTCTGAATTTTATTGCAACATATTAAACCTCTTTCTTGAAATTTTAACTTGACTCTGAACATTTCAAATTTATTTTCAGTATTTCATTTTAAAATAGAAATTAAAAAATATATAAAAATTTTTATTCAAATTTGAATTATAAATAAGATCGAAATTTCTCTAAAAGAAATCGTAAAAAAATCAGAAGATATCTTGAATTCGTCTACTTTGTCTAAATTTAAAACTTGAAATTTCCATATTTTTCTGAAAATTTTTAATTCAAAGTTGTATATTTAAATGTAACCTCAAAATTTTAAGATTAAAAATTCAATGCTGAAAAAAATAGTGATTCCAAGTTTAGACTTGAAACTCTGAAAGAGTCAAGATTTTGAAAAAATGTCAAATGTTTAAATATTTAAAGTTTTTGAAAATTTTTGTTCACTTCAGTTGTTTCTAAATTTTTTTAATTCAAAATTTTAGATCTGAAACTCAACATTTCCACCTTTTTCTAAAAATTTCAACTTTAATTTCAAAATTTCAGCCTCAAAATTGAATTAAAAAAATAAAAACTCCAACTTTGAACTTGACATTGTCAAAGAGACGAAATTTGAAAAAATAAACAAGAAAATGAAACAAAATGTTTCTGAACAGTTTCCAGATTTATAAAATGTAAGGTAAGCTCCTGAAGGAACTCCATAAATATGGAATCCTTAGCAAATTATGTATCATTTTTATCAATAAACTTGCTTTTCGTCTATTACATCTTCAAATAAAAATTTGCTGCATGTTACACGTACGATATTTGCCAAAGTTGCAGCCGTAATTGCGGCAGTTATTTCTCTCGAGGGGACGATCTTTGGAGAATAGATGGCAACGGCAGATCAAATTGGAAGTTCATTTTAATAAATGAAATTAACAAATAAGACTATTGACACTATCGATATCTTTTTAAAAATCTATCGATAGTATCAATGATAAAAATTATCGATATATAGTGAACACTACTCGAAATGTCTGGTTTGCTTTTTGTTACTCATCAAAAAATTTGACCCCCACTAGTGAGATGCAGAGGAGCTGGACTTGGACAAAGTTTAATGCGCCCCTGCAACTTCGATACCCTTATGCAATCTGTATACACGCAATTCTTTGACATCTTCGACTTTTTTCAGAAAATTTAAACAGAAAACAAGTTATTTTCCAAAATTGGGGTTTTGAAGCATAATTTCTAATTTAATTTTAAAATTTGCACAATCAACACAAAATTTCAACATTTTTCTCATACTATTGTAAATTCAAATTTACACTTTCAACTCTGATCTCGAAACCTGACTCTCAATTCAAAATTTCCATATTTTCAAGAAAGTCCAGCATTCAATTCTAAAGCTCTCTAAATTTTTTAATTTAAATTGTTGTTTATTGAATTAATTTCTAATTTTCAATAAGGAATTGTCAGTTAAAAGAAGAGAAAACAGATTTGATTTCGGTATCAAAATTGTAAATTCAAATTTGCACTCACAACTCTGGTCTCGAAACCTGCACTCAATTCAAAAAATTTCCATATTTTCAGGAAAATTCAGCATTAAATTCTAACGTTCTTCAAGTTTTTTTTTATCTTGAAACGACAGACCAATAGGTTTGAACATTTATTAGATTCGAATTTTGGTAACCAAAGACCGGTTTCGATCTTGTTAGGTCTCGTGAGTTTGGCATATTCAACTCGAATGCTAACAAATGTTCCGACAAGTAAGTACTAAAGAATCAGCGAACGTCATAAATAGGCCCTGACTTTGAAACCTTGTAAACAGCTTCAACCTCCAAAGCTCTAATCAGTGCCTCTCTTCCTGACAACACCAAAGGATACTCCAAAGGAGGTAAGACTGTTTGCCTGCGAAACAGCTGTGGTCCGGGGAAGCAGCGAGAAGACAGTTATGGCTGTGATGGAAGGAGATTTGGCTGCTGTATTGGATTAGTGGAACCGAGTTATGACATTTCCAAAAATTTGCTAGTGGCGAGATCCGTGGTTAGAACATCTCGGAAGGTACCTGTGAGAGTTGCCAACGTATTTCCAACAGCAAATTCAATCAATAAGGGTAGTACTCTGGTAGTCTGCACCCCGGTAGCCTAAGTAAACTCCGTGGATGACAAATGTGCGCCAGTACAGAAAACGAAGATTTGGCAAGTGGAGACTAAAATTTAGGAAGAACGGACGTAGTTCGACACAAAATCAACACAGGCGATGCAACACCTATTCGTCAACCACCAAGAAGATTACCTGTAGCCAAGCAAGATGAAGTCGCAGGACTGGTTAAGAAGATGATGAATGATGGAGTCATCGAGGAGTCCAATAGTCCGTGGTCTTTCCCTGTAGTTTTGGTTACAAATAAGGACAAGTCAACAAGATTCTGTGTCGAATATCGGAAATTAAACGACGTCACTAAGAAGGACAGCTATCCCTAGCCAAGGATTGATGACACCCTAACAACCTTGTCTGGATCCACCTGGTTTTCAACAGTGGACTTGAAAAGTGGATATTGGCAAGTGATCATAGACCCCGATGACAAAGAAAAGACGGCCTTTTCATTTGGGAGTGGATTATATCAGTTCACGGTTATGCCTTTTGGACTATGCAACGCACCGGATACTTTCAAATGTTTAATGGAACTAGTACTTCGAGGACTCACTTGGAGAACCTGCTTGGCTTACTTAGATGACGTCATGGCGATGGGCAAGAGCTTTAAGGAACATCTGGAACATCTTCAAGAAGTCTTCGATAGATTAAAGCAAGCTAACTTAAAGCTGAATCCGAAGAAGTGCTCTTTGTTTCAAAGGAAAGTAGAATTCTTGGGCCACACTGCATCGGCCGCGGGAGTGGAAACAAATATCAGCAAGACTCAAGCAATCCGTGACTGACCAAGACCCAAAGATAAACATGAACTGAGGGAAAGTCAACCGGACCCCCTTTATGTAGATCTCTGGTTCGGGTTCTAGAAGTTTTCGGCAGGTCAGGCTTATCGTTTTCCGAAATTTCTGGAACGCTTATCTGCTGTTTGCTTCATTATCCCTTCTCAGATCTTTATAGAAAATTTTCTTACGTACTAAATTCGACAATTTACATTTCGTTACAGTACATTGCTAAACAAAACCGAAGTTCATCATTTTAAACAGAACTAATATTCCATTTATCACCCCAATATTTTTCTTCTCTACGTAAATCTAAGTGCTAATGACGTTGTTGAGCATTAAGAGGTAGTGTAAATTGAGACTATTAGGGGAAAAAATGGTTCATCTAAACCAAGTTTACAATGAATGCCAATCAATATAAAATGAAATTAATACAACTTAGGAAAGAAGATGCGAGAATAATCTGTATAGATGCAAGAATAATCGAAATATCGAGTAGTAATCTTTTTTTAATTCCCCAGGGTTTACGACTTTCATTTCTTTATTCGACTTGACCTTTCGATATTTTTTATTTTAAAGTTCTTTCGCCTGAAATCTGAAGATTTCCACTTTGGCCTTTAAAATTTGTGTTTAAGCGCAGATTTCGCGAACATGTTTGCAAACATTTTGAGATTTTTATCAAGATTTGAAGTTTAATTAATCTCGAAGAATCTTCGACTTTAAACTAGATATTTCGGCTACAAAGCAGACATTTTTATGTTGATATCCAAATTTTAAATTTAAACTCGAAAAACATTAATATCCGCATTTCGACGTGAAGCTGGACATTTCAGACATGTATTTAATTCCGAAACTTTTTTATCTTTTCTATACTTGGTCTTCAAATATTTTTGAGCGCACGCTCTTATTGACGAAAAAAGTAATAAATTTGTACCCTTAAATAACCCAATCATTAAAAAAAACGTTACAAAACCTTTCATGTCATATTTCTAATATTTTTAACGACTAATAAAAATAAACTCGCGCATCTACCCACAAAAATATTACAAAACCTTCGTCATGTCTACCACAATATTTTTGTTGCCAAACAAAATGTGGTGTCTGGTGTCTACAACCTATGACTTTGTGTATATTGTTTGTAGTTGTGGAAAGCTGATTGTAGTGCATATATTGTTTTTCTGTAAATTTTTTACGTAATACATTCGTTTTATTAAATTATCTAACTGTAAACTAATTTTATCAGTGGAAAAGTGTGTTGCGCTGTATCTATCAATGCGCCACTGTCGTGCTATCTTATGACAACCTTCCTACTCAGGATTATTTTTTGCATATAATCGATTTTTTTTGGCTGAGCTGCTAGCAGAAATAAAACAATTTTTAATAGAAGCCCTGTTATCGAGTTCATATCTAAAACAAAACAAATAGATCTCTCAATTTAACAAACCTTGAAATTGCATAAACTTGTAATTTTGGATAGTTCATTACACACATTTTTTTAATAGTACCTACTTTAGACTGTTTTGTTTTATTACCTTTGTATATGTAATATTATAGAAGGTATCTTAGCTAAATCTCTGAATGCAGAAACCTAAGGCTTGCATAGTAAATTCGATTATTGAATGCACTGGTAACTGGGCTTGACCTAAGATGGAAAGCGTTTTTTTTAGAAAATGGAACCTCAGGGAAGTAAAACAGTAAAACATTTTCTAGAAAAACAGTTATCTAATTTCGCGCGGATGAAGTTGCGGTTAACAGCTACTATATTTTTGAAATATCAAATCAAAAATTGACACATCATGTATCTACTAGGTTTTTTTATTACAGCAAATAAAAAAAAGCATATACGATTTGAATCTATGTCTAGAGAATATAAATAAATCAGCTGCCGTCTAAATTAATAAACTGGATACATTTTAATAATATCTATCTTCCAAACAAATGCAATTTCTTGTTAGGCTCAAGCGGCCAGTTATTCAATAGTCACTAAAAGCGATTATGTCTACTAAACATAAATTACTTGGTTAGTGTTAATATAAACATTCATACATGAAACAAATTGAACAAGGATTAAGCGTTAAAAGATTTAATATACGAACAGGAGCATTACAAGTTCTCAAACCATTCAGATCGGTGGTGATTGAAGTAATAAACAATTAGCCCAATAATTTGTAGCTCCAGGCGACTAATTTAATCATTATTTCGGTAACATATATAGGAGATGAATAGAATTCGTGCCTTAATGATCTAATGGAATCGATTATTGTAGTAGCCAGCACTGATTGAATCTTCTAAACAAGCTCTAGAGTTCGAATGCGCATTATCTCCTCCTGCATATTGCAGGAAAAACTAATTAGCGATTTCATTATTGCATGAAAATGTGCTCATTCGTCCTTACAAATTGACACATTAATTCTCAGGATGTGAAGCGTGAAAATTAATTTCTGACCCACTTTATGCATTCTAGTATTTTAGGAGTAGATGACTGTAGCAACATAAAATTGGTTGTTTCCTGAGGTGCGAACTCGATTTTAGTGCAAAAACCGCACAAATGTAGTTAAAACAGACTAATGAAACATGTACACGATAAAAATGGTCTATATTGTGCTATTTTATATTAGTGCTTTAATATGAAATTGACCATTTCTTACACACCGTATCTCAAATTAGACACTCGTTAAATCTTTGCCCTGACGTGAGGATTCTTGCCATTTAAAGAAATTAAGGAAAAAACTTCTGCAGTTAGCAATCAGTTGAGAAACGTTCAGGTAGCGAAGTAGATTTTAAGCCAGCAAATTATTTCCTGATTCTGATTTGGATGCGAAAACCCCAATCAAATGTAAAATAACTCGGAACAAGTGATATTTACAAAAGAAAAACAAATTTATAACAAAATAAAATTTTAACTAGAAATATTGATTCAAATTCGACATTTCGAGATTAAATCCGAAATTTTGAAAAGTAACTCCTCCAGTAGTTAATACCATTTTTTTCAGAAAAAAAGTTTAAATTTCGATGAAAAAGTCAAAACGATTTTAAAGAAATTTCCAATTTTTTTCTGAAAACTTTGGGAAGGAAGAAAACATCCAAAATTTTAATTTTTTCAAAATTTGTCATTTGGAGAATATCAGGTTTAACCTTGGGGTTTTAGTCTTTTTTTTTATTTTGGGTGTAAGGTTAAAAATTTCGATTTTTTTCAATCAAAATTTCTAGAAAAATATGAAAATTGCTTGTTTCAAAACATTCTCACAAATCTCGACTATTTTGATTAATTTTATTTCCTTAAAATTGCTCCTGTAAAATCGAAAGTTTCGCATTAAAGCAGCGGCGTAGCGTAGAATGGGGCCATGGCCCCGGGCGGTATAAATTCAGAAGGCGGCACATTGGAACTGACCAGTATCAGATATTTAGTGTCATCGAAATAGGTTCTAATGCGCAGACCAAGAGGTTTGAACATTTATTAGATTCGACCCTATTAGTCAAACCTATTGGTCTGTGTATTAGAATCCTTGTCTTCTGGGAACTTTTTCCTAGGGAGCAACCGCTTCGCTAGGTTTTAGTGTTTCAACTGTTGGTAGTTCAGCTACCTATGACTCACTATACGCCCCTGCAGGGCTGCATGAATTTGTAATCTAGGTTGCATTCTACTTGCAATCGAAATAGGTATTGTAATAAATGCTAATGCTTATACTAATAGTATTAAAGTTGCTATATTTAATTTAACAAATATATTTTGCTCAGGAAATTGGTCATATTTTCAGAGGCATTTTAGGTAAAGAATATTTGTTAGGCTTGGGTTATTAAAATTAAATAAATGTTTTTGCTAATAAGGGATGTAAAGGAGGACAGTCATTTAAATTCGGCAATACCTGGTAATAAATTTAAGGAATTTTCCTTTAGAATCTGTCAGTAAATAATTTGATAAATTTATTTCATTAAGAATTCAAAGGGGCTGCAGTTTAAGTTACATTTAAAAATTATTTGAATATTAATTTACCTGTTAATGTCCATTTATGTAACACAGTTGGTGGTCAGCAATGAGAATACAACGGCCTCGGGGCATTTTAAGAAGGGATATTGTAACTAATTCCCTGTTCCACTAATATAAAAGTAAAGTAAAAGGAAAAAAAGAGACTTGAAAGAGCAAATTTTAAATTCTAAAAGGGAAAAGCCATTATTATTTAGTAAAATGAAGAATTTTACGAATATTTCAGTCAAGGTGCTAGTCTAAGATTGAAGTTTATTTTAAATAATTTAAATAAGTCAAAATGTCGGAAAACTATTTTAAACATTAACTTACAAGATCAAATCTTTGATTTTTACTGGAGAGGTTTCATGTTAAAATTTATAAAAAAAATTTCGATTTTTTAAATCTCATGATACATTTGAGGTTAAAGTTTCAGAGAACTTCATAATTTATGAAAATGTTTTTTTTTTAAATTTTGAAGCAACATCAAAATTAGCGAAACTTTGGCACCACATAAAAATAATTTACAATTTCACAAATATTCTTTTTTTCTGTTCAATAATTCAAAATTGCCTGAAAAGGTTAAAATTTCGAAATTGAAGTGGAGTTTTTTAGAAAGCTTTTATATTTCTTCTATAGACTTTTTCTAAGATTACTAAATTTTTGCTTTCGAAGTTATATTTTTTCTGTAAAACAAATAAAATTTCCCAGTTTAAATTTGGTGTGTTAACAAAGCAGTAAAATTTTGATAAAAAAAAAATCAAAATTTCTGTCCTAATTTTTGCTTCAAATTTAAAAATGTCTAGAAAAATTGCAAATATTCGGAAAGTTTGGCCTTTTTGGCTTTTTCACAATTTTTCGTATTTTATCAAATTTGTCAATCCTAACTTGTGATCTATTTATTTTTGTCAAAATAGACAGAGAGCATCACCAAGTTTTTTACTTAATTACGATAATAGAAAGGGGCGGCAAATTTCGGGTGAGCCCCGGGTGACAGAAATTCACTACATTAAAGCCGATGAGAAATTTTAAAATATTCGAAAAAAAAATGTTCCTGAAATTTGAAGTTTGAATTTAGGATAGTTGACACCTCAGAGAGAAAGTAGATTTTATGTCAGAAAGAAATGTACGGAATAAAGTGTCTAGTCTAAACGCACCGTAAGAAAAATTCTTACTCCAAACTTTCTTAAACATGGCAATATCTAAATTAAAATAAAAATTTCGAATGCACAATCTGCAGATTAAAGTATTCAAAATGTTGGAACTCAAAGAGACTCTAAATTTCGCGTTTAATTAAAGTCAGAACTTCGAAATGAAAGTAAAAAAGTTCGAATTTAAAATTGATATTTTTCTTAAAATTTCGAATTTAAAACCATAATTTTAAAATTAAATTCAAAATTCTGTTACGTTTTATATTAAATGAAGCTATTTTGCAATTTTATTACTTTTTTTTTCGAATCATTGACGTAAACTTTTTTTGCTTAAAAATGAAATTAAGACTTGAAAATAAAAATTCTTACACATTTTATAACCCAACACTCTACTAAGAGATGAAAAACTATGAAAAAAAATGGTTTTAATCCAAACAAAAATTTTCAAAATAATTATATCTGGTTTAGGAAACCTAAATAATTTACTAATCGGATGGACAATCGCAGTTCTAATTATACCAGATTATCCAGGTCGTACTGTATCTAAATTAATAAATTAAAATATTGTGTTCTAAATATTTTTATCGTGCATTTTTCTTACTAGTAAAAAAAATTATTCATAATTCTTGGTTAGTGTTTAATTTATTATTATTTTTTAATTTCGTTAGCTTTTAAAGCAGAAGTGAGCAACACTCAGTCTGCGAGTCAAATTCAACACGCGACGATATCCAATCTGGCCCGATGCATAAATATAGATATTTTCTCCGAAACTTCAACTTTCCTCAAAATTACAAAATTTCAGTTGTTACCATTATCTAAACATTTTAAATTCAAACATAAAATTGAAAAAATAAAGCTTTACAAAATTTGAGTTCTATTAATTAATTTTCTTCACTTCAGTTTAAACTTAAAACGTTATTACTGTTTTAAAATTTTGTTTCAATTTAAAATCAAAATTTCCACTTTGATCTCCTAATTTCGATTATAAAAATGTCCACATTTGTTGAAAAATTTTGATGTAAGGTTTTTTTCATTAAACGTCGACGTCAACATTCAAATTCGTTCTGTTTCCAAATAATTTGACCACCATTTCGACAATAATCTTTTTTTACTTTTCTTTTTAATGTTCTAAATAAAAGCAAAATGTCATTTATTAGAAATTTATAGAAGAAATGTAATTTTTTAATTTTTCAAAAGTGTCACTTTTTCCAATATTTTCAGTAATAACAAAGTATTGGTTTCGACTAGTTTCGAGCAAAAAGTTTTTTTTCGGCCGCGGTTTTGCTCAGCTTAAACTTATGTTTAAAAAAGGAATTTTCGAAAAAAATTAAAATTGTAAGAAAAAATTCGAGATTCATTTATAATTCCACTTTTTGAAACTTTTCAATTTTAATTTTAGGAAGAATACGAGGGCGGTCCGATAAGTACTTAGCCTCACCGCCCGATGGCGCCACTATCGCAAGAGAAATTTGCTGTCGCGTAGTATATTCTCGTAGATGGCTACTGTCGAAATTTCAGCCTAATCGGACTCGTAGTTTTGTTTTCACCGCGTGTGGAAACGGGCGTGTCCGCGGATTTTAGGAAAATGGAATAAGAGCAATACCGGCCGGTGATTCTATTCTTGTTTTTAGAAGGAAAATCACGCAGCAAAATCAAAGAGCGCTTGGATGCTGTGTACAGTGACTCTTCTCCTTCGAGGGCGACCGTCAAAAATTGGTTTAACGAGTTTCAGCGTGGTTGCACGTCGATTTTTGATGAGCCACGCCCAGGTGCCCCAAAAACGGCTACAACGGAGAATAACGTGACAAAAATCCACGATCTCGAATTGGCAGACCGCCGATTAAAGATATGCGAGATAGCTGGGACAGTAGGCATCTCTAAAGGCCGCGTGAGTCATATCCTGCATGAAATGTTGGGCATGAGAAAGCTGTCGGCGCGATGGGTGCCGCGTTTGCTCACTCCAGACAACAAGCCAAACCGTGAGACTACTTCAGAGCAGTGTTTGACGCTGTCTAAGCGCAGTCCGAAGGGGTTTCTGCGTCGTTTCGTGACCGTCGACGAAACATGAATCCACTGGTACACGCCAGAGACCAAGGAACAGTCGAAACAGTAGACTTCCCCCGGTAAACGTGCTCCAAAGAAGGCGAAGACTGTCCTATCGACCGGAAAGGTGATGGCCACCGTTTTCTGGGATTCACAAGATGTGATCTACATCGACTACCTGGAGAAGGGCAAAAGGATCACAGGGATGTACTATGCCGAATTATTGGACCGATTCGACGCCGAATTACAGAAAAAACGGCCCCATTTGGCGAAGAAAAAAGTGCTCTTCCACCATGACAACGCACCGGCTCACACCTCCACCCTCGCCACGGCCAAATTGGTCGAATTGGGCTGCGAACTGCTGCCCCATCCACCGTATTCTCCAGATTTGGCCCCGTGCGACTTCTATTTATTTCAAAACTTTAAAAAGTCACTCGCCGGTTAGAAATTTGAGTCGAATGAGGGGATCATCGCCGCCACGGAGGCCTACTTTACATACCTCGATAAAACGTGTTTTTCAGACGTGTTACAGAAGTTGTAGCATTGCTGGGTGAAGTGTATCGAATTAAAAGGAGACTACGTTAAGAAATAAATCGCCACTTTTCCAAAATTTTCGTTTTTCTTTTGTAGGCTAAGTACTTATCGGACACCCTCGTATGTTATAATTTTCAAGTTTAAATTGGAAACTTGTAGAAAAAGTCAAAATTTACAAAAAAGACTCGAACTTGATAATAAAATGTTCTTATTAGTGTTTAATATTAAAGCATGAAGGTTTGAGAAAACAATTTAAAAATAAAATTTGGAGAGAAAAAGGTTGATATTATTTTATTTTAATTTGAAAAATTCGAGTAAAACTGTACAAAAATTTTAAAACCTAAATCAAAATTTCTAAAAAAAAGTCTACGTTTCGAGTTAACAAATAAATATTTGGAGAAAAAACATTAAATATCGTCTGCTTAAACTCAAAATTCTCAAGAGTTTAACATTGTAGAAAAAACTAGTAATTTCAATAATAAAAAATCTCTTAAAATCTCGAATTTCTGGCCTTTTCGACATGTCACGAAAGTTCAATTTTAAATTCGAAGATTTTTTCGAAATTTCGAACTGTTAAACCCGACATTTTATTTAAAGCTTAAAATTTATAGAAATACATAAATTTTCAAATTATGAGTCGCAGGTTCGAGAAAAAATTTAATATTTAGCGATTAAATTTGAAATTTCGATAAACGTTTAATAAAATAAACGTTTTACCAAAATTGTTTCTTTTATTCTCGAATTATAGTTTAATAAGACATAACAAATTCTTTTAACTTCGATTTCGGAAAAAAGTTTATAAATTTGGGGAAAACGCAAAATTTATAAAAAGTAAAATTCAATTCTTAATTCCAAATTAAAATTTTCTTTCGAAGATTCACAAATTTAGACCTTTTTCTCGAAATTTCAGATTAAAACTGAATTTATACAACCAACAAAATTTTACAATGGAACTCGAAATTTTTAGAGCAAATCAACATGTCGACGAAAATATTAAAATTTAATGAAATAAAAATTCCCGTCCAATTTAATCGCAAAATATTTATTTTCTTTAAACTAGAATTTTTCACAAAATGTTGTAATTTCTAAAACAAGGCAAAATTTAAAAAATGTATTCGTTAATTAAATTATTTTATCTATGCGTTAATATTGTTTTATTTAAAAATTCAAAAATTAAAATACAAATCTTGTCCCCTGAAACCAAGTAAGACTGAAAAACACAACAAAGGTTGCTCTTTTATTGTTGTGTGTTTTTTAATCTCTCTTGGTTTCAGGGGACAAGATTTGTATTTTAATTTTCGAAGATAACCAAGGACCAGCACCAAAATTAAAAATTCAGAAAATGTTACTTATTTCAGAAAATTGTTACTAACTAAAATTTAAATTAGTCTTTTTTCGACATTTCTATTTTAATTTCCAAAATTAGGAGTTTTATCTCGATATTTGAAACCTAAACTCATAAACTTGTAAAAGTTTAATTACATATAAAAAAAATGAATTTTTCTAATTTATAGTTAAAATGTCCAAAAGAAATTGAAAATTCAAATGTAAACCCAACTCGCGGGGTGCACAATTTTAGTTTTACCTACAATTGTTTTTTTTTTGTTGGCTTGCAGCATGATTTTTTTGGGCGCGCTGGCGAAAAAAGTTACCCATCCCTGTTTTAAAGGATATTTAAAATTTTGAAAAATATTTACCTATACTTTTGCATTAATTTAATTACAGAAGAAGTGTTTATCTTTTTTTTCTTTCTAAGATTATTTAAATTAAATTTTTTTAATGTTTGACTTTTTAAAAACTAGTATTTCGCGAATTTCTTGATATTGTCTTGATTTTTCTTATTCGTCAAGAAATTTATGAGCAAGAACAAGGCAAGACAAGAAGTTTTTTTAGCAAGAGCAAAATTTCTCGTCAAGAAATTAGCAAGAACCAAGATTTCTAGCTTTTTTCAATATTTTCTTAAAATAAGCTTTACAACAGTGTTTGTAAAACTTTTTAAATATAGCATTGCTTTGCAAGTAATAAATTCTAGCACCCCCTCAAATTAAAATTTGGAAGAAATTGAAATTCCAGAAAACATTAAAATTAAAAGAAAGAGTTCAATAGGTGTTAAACTGAAACTTTTTAATATTTTCCTATATTCTGATTTTTTCTCAGAAACTAAACGTTTCCTCAACTGTTTAATTTTAAATTTCAATATTTATTTTAACATGTCGATTTTTTTCTCGAAATTAGAATCTTAACCACAAAATTTCGGCTTTGATTCAGTTTTTTTCTAAACATTTGGACTTTAATACAAAATTTTTCCTCAACTAATCTCAGTTTAATTTCGATTTATTATTGAAACTTAAAATGTTATTCTCGAGAGTTCGAATTGAACTAAATTCCAGAAAATATTTTTTTTAGGAAATTTTGGAAACGAATTTGAAAGTTCAAATTTAAAGTAGAAAGAGTCGACTCCGAAATGGAAAATTAAGTAAAATGGTTACACAATTTAAAATCAAAAATTCTTGATTTGAAAAATATTTGAAAATTTTTGAGATCACTTGAATTTTTCTCAAAATACTGAAATTTCCAATTTCAACGAAAAATGTCTGAATTTTATATTTTTATTTTTTTAAAGTATGTCGAATTTTCCAAAATTCTAAGTTTTCTCCAAATGTTTCTATTTTAATTTTTTTCTGGAAATTCGAAATTATACTGCAACTATCGCAATTTTAGGAACAAAATCTAAAATCAAAAAATCGAAAAATTCAATTTTAAAGTTAAAATGTTCACTGAAAAATTTCAAATTTCGATAAATTAGAAATTCCAAAAAAAGTTTAAAATGTACAAATAAAATGTTTAAACGTTGAGTGTTCATAGCAATTTGTAATTTTTCGAATCTTTTTCCAAAAAAAATGTCAAATTTTTCCTAGTTGTAAAATTTTAATATCTGAACTTCAGGTTTTACGAATAAGATAATATTTCAGGAAGACGAGAATCAAATTATTACTAAAACTATGTTTTAATTTAGAATGTTTTATCTAAATATCAATTTTTTCCCAGTCTAAATTTAAAAGTCAAAAACGTTTACTTTTTAATTACATTTTTTTCCCAAAATTTGGATCTTCATTTAAAAATATCGATTTTTTATACATTTTGGGTGGGTTTTCGTTTCAAGAACCCACTTTTTTAATTTATAGTTTTCTTTTGTCTTTACCTCTTTTATACGTGGTGTACTTTTTAAATCGTGTCGCAATTAATTCTGAATCTGTTTTGTTGTTGCTTATACGCAAAACAAATAAACCAGTGAGAACAAGAAAAAGCAAAACAAAAATCAAACCGACGAAGAAATCGGCAAGACGTAGTAGAAGTAAAACAACTTCTTTTCTTGCTAAGAAGTTAGATAGCAAGACAAGAATCTTGCTTTGTGCATCACTATAAAAAACGCTGTTTACATTTTCGTGCAACTTAAAGTGACGACTATTTCCAACGATGCCGATGCTTCACATGAAAAAAGCTTATTTGCATTATAAAAATGTTTTTCAAACAGATGAGACAATTTATAATTAAAATAAAAGAAATGTGTGTATTCATGTATAATACAGGCTTCGCTCCTCACTACAGGGATTTCGAAAACGGTGACAAATACAGAATCGGTTAATTTAACCGTTCAATTAAGACAACAGTTGCACAATTTGGCCACGAATAATGTGCCATCCAGAAATTGAAAATATCTCTTGCTGCTTTTGAAATTTTTGATTTTTGTTTTAATTTTTCTTCGGTTTTATTTAAAAAATTACCAAAAAACTAAAAAGACTATTTCGTTGGCGTTTTTATCCTTTACAAGAAAGTTACATAAAGGAGCAATAAACTTGATTATGGTAGATAAACATCAAATAAAAATCTTCTTAGGCTATCTTGTAAAATGTAAAGAATAAAAAACACCAATGGAAGCTGTTTTTAGTTTTTCGATTACTCTTCAAATAACACCAAGAAAAAATAAAAAGGAAAATCCAAAATTTTACCTCAAGAACAGCAAAAGATATTTTTAATTTCTCAACCGAATTTTCCTGACCAAATTGTGCAACTTTGCCCCAATTTAACGGACGCTGTATTTCTTACCGTTTTCGAGATCCCTGTATGTGTTACAACCTGTACATTTTCTTCATGTCCATCGATCACATTTTAAATTTTGAAAAGTTTTAGGTATGGATTATCTTCTCGCGAAACATTCATTTCAAGGAAAATGTCTAAATTTCGATATCATCAAAATTTCGGGAGGAACATCCACATTTCAGAATTAAAGTTGAAATTTCGTGAAAAAGTCAAATTTCTAGAAAAACTGGAAATTTTAAGCTTAATTTAAAAGTTTTGGCAAAAAGAATAAAAAAAAGGAACGAAAACTTTGCAATTTGAGAAAGTAATATCAAAATTTAACAAACAAATTGATTTTTATATAACTAGAAATTTAGTGATTAATACCGAGATTGATAAAAAAGAACTGAAATGTACAGAACTATTTCACACATCACATTTCAAAAAAAAGTTGTTATCGAGTTTACGAAAGTAAAAACTGTTTGAATTTCGACATGTATTTGTAATAAGAGAAAAAATTGTTGTAAGAAAACGATTTGTTCTAGTTTCAACATGAAATTTAAAGGTTTTTTTATATATACTATATAAACTCGAAATTCTAATAAATAAATCCATCAGTGTAAAAGATTCCAAAAGAAACCAACTCGAAATTATAAAAAAAGCGGGAATTCCTACAAAAAAAATAGGAATTTATGGAAAAGAGATCAGAAACATACAGAAAAAATATCGAGAAATTTTGAGATGAATTTGGCTTTTTCTTGAAATATTAATTTTTGCTGAGTATTCCGAATGGTTTCTTTCATTTTTTCTTATTTTTGAGTTTAATCTTGAACTTATGGAAAAAAGTCGAAATATCAAAATAAAATCGAAAACTCAAAACTTTTTTAAAATTTTATTTTATTAAGAAGCTATAATATGCCCTCACACCAGTGGAACAGCCTGTATAAAAAAATCCCTAATTTTCGAAATCGATATCAAGTTATTTAAGAAATAACTCAAGATGAATAAAAAGCTATTCCTGAAATGTTGAGAAAAGATCTAAAGGATAAACTAAATTTTGACTCCAAACCGAAATTTCAAGAAAAAAAACTCGTAATTCATAAGAGTAAGGAAATATTTACAATCAAAGAGAAAAAATTCGTGACGTTTTTTTTATTTTCTACTACATATTTTGTATTATTTAAATAGAAGCATAAATTTCTGAGTATAAGTCAATTATATTTATCTTAATAGACAGTCAAATGTGTATTGTAACAAGATTTGTTAATGAAATGACCAACATCGTGGCTTTTAGTGGCACTGGGTTGAATAGGGGCCGTAGAACCACAATCAACATCCTGCTTCCGCGAATTAAACCTTAGTTCTCGTAAAAAGCCGGCGCTGTGTGACAGATACACAAACTATATAAACAAATCGGTCTAGCCAAATAAATCGGGAGCGGGAACGTTCTAAAAATAAACAAAAAATGCATCTTCCAGATCTTAATAATAGATTCCGTCTCTTTGGCAAACAGAAAATCCGAAGAAGGGAGCAGAATTCACGCTAGGGCTAAATCGTAAAATCAATAAAATACAACACAGCGCTCTGTCCGCACCGCTAAAAACAACAGAATTTTCGATATTTTACCACAAAAGAGACACACCGATGCAAACATTATTGAAATTGAGGGTTGTTTTAATTGACATGCAAGGTGCCAAAGGGCTGTACTTACGAAAAATTCAATAAAAAGGACGTCCCCGCCGATGATAGGGTTAACGCATGGAATTCGCGAGTTATTTACGCCGGAATACGCGCACTGTCATTTCGATAAAACACTAAACACTAAAAATACACAAGAAAAGTCATTCCGTGATCCAATACACATATAGAAACGGCATTCCTCACCAAAACAAGTCCCGTGTCGATACTGTCCGCCGTGATTCCATGGAGCGAGCTGTAGGTCCGCGCAGATGGGTAGACGACGCCGTGAGTCACGGATCGACGCGAAGGGCTCCGACCGACTACGAAGGGCGCTAAAAATGGCTGTCGGCATCCACCCCCAAGGCTAGCGACCTTCGCTGAGCGACGTCGCATAATTAGCAATACTTTGCACCCGTCCGCGGTAGAATTAGCGGCACCGTATGATAGGATTTTTACTAATTGATTGTTTGGGGGCATTAGCACTTCTTTGCATCCTTTCTCAGTCGGCGCCCTAATTAGGTCCAGCTACTTATCCTTTTAGCCATATTACAGTCACCCCTTCAATATCCCACATTTCCCATAAAAATTCATACATCATAAAGTATGAATTTTGGAACGATAAGAAACTTAAAATACCCATGCAGATTTCATCATAAAATTTTGAAAATGAATCAATTATACAAAATTACTGATCTATACATCAAAATTTGGAAAATTATATTAATAGAAAGAACGGAGAATTTTTAGATCAAAGTCGAAATATCAAGTCGATCAAATGCGAGTCCAACTCCTGCAGGAAAGGTTCCACACAGGGCTTCGAACCGGAATTGAACCGAAAACCGAAAAAAACCGTAATTTTTGTCGGAACGAAAACCGGAACAGAACCGGAAAAAATAACAGTTTATTTCGGTTCGTTGAATTGGTATGTTCTTAAAATAATGTTTACTTTACCCTAAAGTTTGAAATTTTTTAAGAAATTTCCTTTTCAGAATTTTACACAAGTTAATGCAGCTATCATCTCAAAATCACGAGTTTACTTTAAAGAACATTTTTTTTTGAAAGATGGATTAGAAACTTACAAATTCCACACTTTCTAAGAAAATGTTGACTTTATTCTCAAAATTTCAAGCCAAATTAAATTTTAAGGTGTATAACTGGAATATTCTTTTTTCAAAATTTTCGGCTCTTTTTTGAAATTTGAAACTTTTTCTTAAAATATTTATTTTCTTTTCCGAAAATTTCGAGTTTAAAATAAAAATGTTATGTGCTCTTGTAAATTTGGACTAAAGCAGTGGAGTCTTTTTTATTGAAGCACAGTTTTTCTTCAGAACAAATACTCAAAATTTGTTTTTTTTTTACTTCTTGAACTTGGATTTTTCATTTTATAATCTGATACCCCTATTTTTTGAAGTTATTAATATTAAAATTTCGAGTTTTCTTGATTTTTTTTTCTTCAAATTTCACTTTAATTTCAATATGCCAATTTTTTTGTCGAAATCTCAAATTCTAATGTTTTTTTTTACGATGCCAACTTCGTAAAACTTTGAAATATTTCCAGATTTGGGTTTTTTTCTTAAAATTTCCGATAAAATCTTGCTATTTCTAATTTTTTTAGGGATTGGAATTTCATCAAAATTTCAAGAGAAAAATACAATATTTATGTTACAATTTAAAACCGGGATCTTGAAATTTAAGCCGAAATTTTAAGGGTAAACTTGAAACGATGACATGTTAGGAAATGTTTAATTTAAACTTCCAATTTTTATCTGGTTTTGTTTACGCTATATTTGACTTTTTTCTTAAAATATCGACTTTAGCCTCGAAGCTTCGATTTTTTTTCATATCGTTTTGAATTTAGGCAGCTTTAAAATCGAAATTTAGTTAAATCTTTAATTCGTTTTGTAGAATTCGTCCAAAATTTAAAAATTCGTAATTGAGAAATTAGATCTTTTAGAAAAATTAAAAAATGACTGAAACGGGCAAATTTTGAAAACAAAAAGTAAAAATTCTCAAAGAAGATTAAAACCCTGAAAAAATTTAAAGATTTCAAAAGATTGCAATTTTGAAAAAATCGAAGTTTTTAAAAAAGTGAAAATTTTCGGGAAAAAGTCAGAATTATTAAAAAGAGAAGTTAAAACTTCAAGAAATAGTAAAAAGTTTGAGCTAAAGTAGAAATTTTCAAAAGAAAGGTAAGAGTTTTGGAAAAAAAACGTTTCAACATAATCATATTATAAAAAAACCAAAATTTTGAAAAAATTCGAAATTTTGAGAAAAAAACATTGTGTCAAATTTTTTACAAGAAGTCAAAATTTTTAAAAAAAGGGAAAATTTTCCAAAAAAAATTAAATCCCGTAAAAGTTACAGTTTCGGGAAAAAGTCGAAATATTCAAAAAAAGTCTAAATTCTGAAAAAGGTTCGAAAATATTGAAAATGTGGAAATTTTGAGAAAAATTTAATTTAAAAAAAAACAAATATTAAGGGAAAATCTAATTTATCAAATAAAAGTTCAGTTTACCACATAAAAGCTGAAACCTCGAGAAAAAGTCGCAATTTAAAAAAAAATCTCAGTTTTTAAAAAAGATCAAAACTTTGAGAAATTGTCAAAAGTTGGACAAAGGGGAAAATTTAAAAAAACAGTTTTTTAACATCATTAAATTTACAGAAAAAATCAAAATTTTGAAAAAAAATAACAATTTTGAGGAAAGATCGAAATTATATATAAACATCTTGAAAAAATTCAGAATGTGGAAAATAAATTAAAATCGTAGACACAGGTCAAACTGAAAAAGTCTTGCAATTAATAAAATAAAAAAACATTTGGAAAAAGTGGAAGCTAAAAAAGGACATTAAAATTTCAAAGTTTTCAAAATATAAAGACAAAATGCTTTAAAGAGGTCGAAAAATATTTAAGAATTTTGAATAAAAATCGAAGGCAGACTTTTCCAAAAGTAATCATTTTTAGAATGTAAGAATTTTTCGAAAAAGTGAAAATTTAAAAAAAGTTGAACAAAAAACAAACACTCAAGAGAGTCAGTATTTTCAAAAAGTTAAAACTTTGAAAAAATTAAAACTTTTAAAAAGAATTTAATTGTTTTGAAAAAATCGAATTTAAAACTAGTAAGATTTGCAAAAAAATTGAAATTTCGAGACTGAAATTTCAGAAATGGTCATTATTTACAAAAATAAGGTCAAACATTCAAACTTCGAGATCAATTTAAATTATTCAAAAAAATTTGAAATTTTCAAAAAATAAAATCTTAAACAAGGATTAAAGTTATAAGAAAAGTAAAATGTTCAAAAAAATCAAAATCAACCAAATAAGACAGAATTTTGAAGAATTTAGATATTCAAAAAATCAAAATTTTGAATAAAGCCGAAATTTTCAAAATCAAGTCAAAATTTCGAAATTTTGGAAGTCGAACGAGAAAAGATCGACTTTGTGAAAAAATGGATTTTTATTGTCAAATTTTTCGAAATAAGTCAAAATTTTCAATAAAAATTGAGTTCTTCGGAAAAGTCGAAATTTTCAAAAAAGTATACCGGGTGTCTCAGTTGTATTGTTCCAATGACATATTTCCATTAGTTAATAAGATATAAAATTGAAGCATGAGGCGTTCAATTAATACCTAAAGTTCTTTACATTTAGCCTAATATTAATATTCTGTCTCTTCCGGTTTAACCGGAAACGACCCTAACTTTCTTATTTCAAAAGACACTCAGTATATATTTCTCAAAATTTAAATTCTACCCAAAAATCCCTTTCTAATGATATATCATACTGTTACGGGCTTATCGGTTCGAATTGATTATCAAACACGTGCTGAATAATACCCACTTTATTATTAAACTTAACTCGGATCACCACAACTGAACAATTAACTCGCTTATTATTGACTTCTACTAACTCACCAACTACACTGACTCTAACTGAGTAACTCGAGGGAAACGCGGCCGCCTTATATAGTTTTTGCTTCCGGGTTTTAGAAGTTTTGGGGAGCTAAGGTTTACCGTTGGCCGAAATTTCTGAAACGCTTATCTGCCGTGTGCTTCATTATCGCGGCCGTTTTCCCTTATCAGATCTTTCTAGAAACTTTTCTTACGTACTAAATTCTACAATTTACATTACGTTACAATACTTTGTATTTTGGATCTAAGAAAGAAAGGGAACTTAAACTTTAAATGGTAAATGAAATGATCCAAACTAAATCGATCAACTCAGGAGAACTAAAGCAGGCTTAGAAAATATTGGAATTAGTGTTTACTTTCTGATGTTGACAGTTTATAAAATTATTGATTTGTATAAAATATTTAAAATTGCTTTAGACATAGAATTAGAAATGAGTGCGAAGCTCTTAATGTCCAGTTATTAAAAAATGTTACCACTCGTAAACTTTTGCATCGAGCCGAATGTTGCGTTGAATCAAAGGACAATACTTTGAACATTTTCTTTGGCATTATTTCCCGGTGCTCATGGTTATTGTGTTAATTAAATATTCGTAAGTCACGTTCTCTTATAAACAAAATTAGTGTATTTCCCTGTAATTTATTTAACGGTTTTCTATCATTTGACTCTCAAAAAAATATTTGTAAATCCCACTTATCCAAGTAACTATTCTTTTTAACAGAGAACTTAAACATGCATATCTTAAAAAGTGTATCCCAGCAACTTTATAATTGAAATACAAAGCAAAGCAGTTTGTTTTCATAAATGTCGACAAAATCGATTTTACACCATTTAAAGTTCAATTTTTTTCTTTCTTTTCTTAGATCCAAAATACAAAGTTTGATACATCGTTGGAAGAAAATTTTTGCGTAGAATCTAAATTTTGAGAAAAATATACTGAGTGTTATTTGAAATAAGAAAGTTAGGGTCGTTTCCGGTTAAACCGGGAGTGACAGAGTGGCTCAGTGTAAAGAACTGCGTGTTAATTAAATGCTTTAAATTTCAAATGTATAACCTAGTAACTAACGGAGATGTCATTGGAACAATACAACTGAGACACCTGTTATAATCAAAGGATTCTTTCTATTTTTTCACCTAGGCAAAAGCGCCGGTATTAGCTAATTTTTTTTTAAAGTTCGGGTTTTTTTTTGAACTTTGAACTTAAAATAAACCCAGAATTCAGAGTTTCAGTCTCTTGAAAAGTCTCTCGAAAAATCGAAAAATATTTTCTTCAAATTTTAAGCATTACCATAGTAATTATATGCTCTAATATTTAAAAAAAGAGAAAGAACATTTCCTAAATTATCTTAGAAAATCAATTTTTAAATCAAATAAAATCTTTTAGAAAATTAAAAAATGAGTCACCCGGAACTGAAATGAAAAGCGGAAAAACCGCTATTTTTGTCGGAACGAAACCGATATGATTTTTTCCCGGAACGAAAACGGAACGCAAAAAATAGTGGTTCGATGCCGTGGTTCCACAACACAAGTTCACATACACAGCGTAAAGAGCCATGAATAATGATTCTATAACAGGATCCACCATTAGTGTATTGACGGACAGCTCCTAAGCCTAAACAGATATCGAAATAAAATTTTGTCCACTGGCCTATATCTATAAGGACTACATTTTAAATTTATTTTCATTTTATCTATTGCCCAATCATATACGGAGTGTTGACATAAACTTGCATTTTTTTAATAGAACATCCTATATATATTTCACTGGCGTATCTATAATTTTTTTTCTAGGGGTGGCTTGGCCCCTGAAAAATGATGAAGAATAAATGTACAAAGTAATATAAAAATAATTTAAACCTGAAATGACGATTTCGATCATCCATTTGTGGAATGTTGTTTTAAATAAAATTACCCAAAAAGGTGTTCAATGAGAAGTGTTCATTCTGATTAATGCATTAATTATCTAATTATTAAATTACTTTAATTTTCGATTTTTCTCAACAAAAACGTTTAACACTTTTTCGGGCGTAACGTTTCCTTCGACGTGTTTTGATTTTCTCTTCAAAACTAAATTTAAATTATTTAAATTAGAAAACTATTTGTAAATTGGGAATTTTCTTCTGTGCCCATTTTTTTTTTAAATGTGCATCTCGAAATCTCGATTTCCTTATTAAAGTTCTAAAAGTTCATAAATTTTACACTTTCAATTTCTTCTGACATTTTTCACGTAAGTAAAAGTTTCGACCTTTTCAAGAGATTTTGAGTTTTTTCAACGCCTCTAGTTTTTTTTTCGAAATTTCAATTTTTAACCTGAAAATTTGTTAAAGCCCCATTTTTTAATCAAAATTGAGACTTTTTTCAAAATTGCGATTTGAAATGCAGTTTTCATTTTTTCCCCCAAAATTTTGACTTTATGATCAAAATTTCATTTTAGAACGATTTTCATTTTATTTTTCAGATGTTGATTTTAACTTTAATTTCAATTTTTCTTAGTAGTATTCTATTTTATACTTTCATGTAAAACTAAATTTTCAATGCAGACGCTGAATTTAGATTTCCTCTTCATATTTCTCTTTCGTCACATCGAATTTAATTTCAAAATTAATTATTTAAATATTTTCTATAACATTAGATTTTTCTGCAAAGGATATTTTTCTCTACCACTTGCACTTAATAATCGAAATGTCGAGAAAATTATTAAATAAATTCCATTTTTTTTTAAATTGACTTTTTTCTAAATATTCCTAGATTCATTCTC
Source organism: Dastarcus helophoroides (assembly GCA_028583605.1). NCBI lineage: Eukaryota > Metazoa > Arthropoda > Insecta > Coleoptera > Bothrideridae > Dastarcus > Dastarcus helophoroides. Next base: position 3,381,215 of record CM053335.1, read on the forward strand.
TTTCAAATGTTTTAAATTTAACCTCAAAATTTCAACTGATTCTCAATATGTTAAGAATTTAGTTCGAAATATTTTGTATTCGATTTTTTTAATTTTAAATTTTTTTCAGTTTCAGCTTTTATTTTTGTTAATTTTTTACTTTATAGTGAAAATTACGTCTTTGCTTTGTTATTTTTTTTTAATTTGATTTTATAATATCCAAATTTGTTGAGTACAGCAGTCGAGTTGTACGCGAATTGTACTTAACGGACAGGCCCGTTCCGAAGGGGAGGGGGGGCTGCAATCCCTCTGCTAAAACTACCTAGTCTTTGTTTGCGTTTAGGTCAGAGCTAAGAAGCCATGGTCGCATACTACTTTACTATTAATATTATTACTGTATATATGTATACTAAACTTTAAAAAATGCACAAAAAAAGAGTCTAACTCTTCTAACATTCTGATAAAGTAATTTAACAACAATGTTGCCTATTTATTTTAATTTAATTTCTAAATAAAAGCAGATCTGAATTTGCAATGTCGAAGTGCACTTGATTCTTCCGAATTATGAAAATAAGTTTTTGCTATAAAATTAATTATCGTTTTTTTTTTAATTTTGCCTTTAATACCAAAATTTCGAAGTTTAAAATCTTGGTATTTACTTCAAAATTACAAGTACTTTTTTAAACTTTGATTCTTTCTAGAAACCTGGAAATGTTGCCAAAATTTTTGTGAAAAATGTCAGATCGAAATTCTGAACTTAATCTTGAGTTTTTTGAATTTGGAATTTTAATTCTAAATGTCTAGAAAAGCCTAGAATGGACAAACTCCTTTTAGAAATCTTAACAAATTTACTTATTTGAACTCGAAATTTCTAGTTTTATTAAATTCCAAATTTTAGAAATAAGTTGACATTTAGGGTTACTCTCTAATCTGAAGAAAAAAGAAGCTATAATTTTTTAAAAAAAGGTTTGAAGTCAAAATTTAAAAAAAAATCTCCAATTTCCAAAAGATAAAATCTATTAACAAAAACTAATAACACTCAACATTTTGTCTTAAAACAAAACTCAAAAAATAAACTTTGATATTTCCTGAAACTTTTAGTGTTTTCTCAAAATGGCCAGGGGATTTTTTTAAATTAAATGTCTAGAAAGAAAGTCAAAATATTAGAGAAGTCTGAATTTGAAACCAGTGTTAATATAAAAATTTTGAAAAATAAACTAAAGTTGTTACGCTCATATTTTTAGCAAAATTTTGACTTTAATCTTCACATTTTGAAACTCGTCGTTAAAAAGTTGTAAAAATTTTAATAATCCAGTTTCTCTAAAAATATGAATTTAAACTTGAAATGTCGTGATCAAAAGTAAAAAATTTCTTAATTAAAGTTGAAATTTGATAACTAATATAGAAATATCAATATTGTTTTGAAAGTTTTCACTTGGAAATCGAATTTTGGGGAAAAAAGTCGAATTTTGGAAATCGTAATCGAAACATAAACAAATCAATTCTTCATAACAAATAATTTCGAAATGTTTTATTATAAAGTTAAAACTTTTTGAAAAAACTAAAAATTTCGAATTAAGCTGATGGGTTAAAGTTATTAAAAAATTCTGAATTTTCCAACCTAAAATTGCTCAAATTTCATGTAAAACTCGAAATTTATAAAAGGATCGACATTTTGGACATTTTTTTAAAGTTCAATCGCCATGTTAGAAAAATTATAGAAGAAATTCATAAAAATAACGTATTAAAAAATGGCATCTCCAAATAATGGCTTGTAAGAGATTTTGATTTTTTAGGGCCTAATATTCAAAATTTTATTCAAATACCGAATTTAAAATTTGAATTTTTAAATTCCAAAACTGTAAAACTATTGTCACGAAATCCAAGTTTTTCTCAAAATTTGGTGTTAAATCTCAAAAAATCGCTTGTATAAATTTCCAGTTCTTCTCAGATTTTGAGCTATTTTTCAAAATGGAGAGTTTAAGCTTAAAAAACTTGCAAAATTCAACATTTTTTTAATAAAATTTAAAACGTAAGATTGAAATTTCAAATAAAAAAAAAGAAATTTCAAGAAAAGTTTAAAATTTTCTAGAAACAAAATGTGAGATTTAAAAGTCAAAATTTTGAAAAAAATTTGAATGAAAACTCATTCAAATTTTAAGTAAAAATTTAAAGATTTAGGGTGAAACTTCGAGAATGAACTCGAAATTTTAAAAACTTCTTTATTTGAAAATGTATGCTCCTTCTGAATATCCTGAGTTTAACCTAAAATCTATTTTTTTTTTAATTTCGACTGAAATTTTAAAATGTTTTCCTTTGTTAATTGTAAGTTTTGGCCTGTTAATGCCTTTTTTGAGATTATTTTACATTTTTGGTGACTTCTTTAGCTTTTCGTTTCTGCCTAATTTAACATTTTGCTCACCTTTTTACCTTGCTTGAGTGTGCTTAAAATCTGGTCTCTAATAATATAATAATATTTGGATTTTTATGAACATTTCGGCCTTATAGAATCTAATTTTCCAAAAATTTTGACAAGTTTCTTAGAGTTTGCTTTTTTTCAAAATCTTGATTTTTATCTCAAAATTTGATACTAAATATTTCTGAAAGTTTTCACTTTTTGCATGAAATTCGTCTTTTAAGCAAAATCTTGACTTTTCTTTTTCAAATCTGTCTTTTTTTCTGTCATCAAAAATTCGAAACTTCGCATTTATTTCCAAAATTCTTCTTTTTTGGAATGTTCTTTCAAAAATCCTTATTTTTTTCGAAATTTTGCCTTTTTTCTCAATACTTATTGTAACGCAATGTAAATAGATGAAATAGGATTTAGAACAGAATTGTAGAATTTAGTAAATAAAAAAAAAAGTTTCTAGAAGGTTCTGATAAGGGGAAAGCGGCCGCGATAACGAAACAAACGGCAGATAAGCGTTCCAGAAATTTCGGCATTCGATAAGCCTTATCTGCCGAAAATTCTGGAAGCTGCGGGCCGAAACTATAAAAAGGCGGTCAGTTTTCCCTCGAGTCAGTCGGTTAGAATCAGTGCAATAAGTTGGTTAGCAATTAGTAAATAATTAGTGAGTTACTGTTCAGTTGAAGTGTGCCGAGTTTATTCAGTAATAAAGTGGGTATAATCTATCACGTGTATCAATTCGAACCGATAACGCACGTAACATTTGGTGTCAGAAGCGGAATTATTCGTGGATTGTGCTTTATTACTCGAAAAAAAATTCGTGCCAGGTGCCGTAGTTGACTTTATCTCGGACGTTTTAAACTGTTAAATAGTTATACGAGGCGCGTCAAATAAATTCGTGAACATTCAAATACGCTTTATGGATACGAGATTAAAATCGGCCAAAATGGAACAACAATTACAAGCGTTATTAGCAATGTTTAAAGACAAAGAGGAAAAAGAAAAAGAAAAGGAGGAACAAAGAAGACAAGAAAAAGAACAGAAGCAAGAACGAAGACGACAGGAAAAAGAACAGGAGGAAGAACGAAGACGACAAGAAAAAGAACAGGAAGAAGAACGAAGACGACAAGAAAAAGAACAGGAGGAAGAACGAAGACGACAAGAAAAAGAACAGGAGGAAGAACGAAGACGACAAGAAAAAGAACAGGAGGAAGAACGAAGACGACAAGAAAAACAAGAAGAAGATCAGAAAAGGAATGCAGAAAAACAAGAATTGCATAGTCTACTAGCAAATATAACTGAAAAAATGGGAGTAGACGTTGAAAAAATGAGAGAAGAAGTAAAAGAACAAATTACCGGAATGAGAGAAGAAATGAAAGAAGAAGTAAAAGAACAGATTACAGGAATGCGACAAGAAATGCAGGAAGAGATTGGCGAAGTCAGGGAAGAAATTGGAGAAGTAAAAGAAAAATTCAACAGCAAGCTTCTTGATTTGGAAAATACAACACAGAAAAAGTTCAGCAACATCGAAAAAAACATGAAGAAGTTGCTAAGTGGACAAGTCACACAACACGAATCCGAAAGTGTACCTGCTAGTTCTTCCCAAAAGGTAAAACCTCCGACCTATGACGGACAAACATCCTTCCAGGCCTACAGAATTCAGTTCGAAGCTGCTGCTAGAGCCAATCAGTGGATCCAAGACGAAAAGGCAACCTCATTGGTGGTTTCCTTACGCGGAGAAGCTCTGGAACTACTCCGAGCTCTATCTGACCACGAACTAGCTAACTATGAAGATTTGGTTAGGGCTTTAGAGCTGAGATTTCGAGACCATCATTTGAAAATCCATATATTAAAATCACAAAATTTTGAACAATCCCAATACTCCAGTCATATGTTGTCTTTCCGCATTTTTCCTTATTTCCCAGTTTACCAATGCTACGAGGTTGACTACATTTTGAGGGCCTATTGAGCCATACAGAAATGTATTTTGTGAAGTTGAGAGCAAGACGTTTTCCGCCATATTGGAAAGTGAGTCCATGAAGGTTTTATTTGAATACCTCGGTAACCGTTTAAGCTACAATGACATTTCAAAACCCGTTTTACAAGTTTTTAAAAGTACTATGACTTTTTATCGCAGAATGTATGATTTTGTAATTATTTCACCTCAAACTTTTAGTTTTGCTCCGAAGTTGCTTTTTTGGGCTTTCTTTTTTTTGTCATAGGAAGTCACATTTTCTAGAAAAACACAAGATATTTAAATTGCAACTCTTAAAGAAACCTACAAAATATTTTCTATTTAATTAGCGTGTTGTTGTTCAGGCTGGTAGCGCGTTCGGAAAAGTCTACTTTCGGTGCCATGCGTGCTCGTTTCCACACCACCACCGTGAGATAAAGGAGGAATTTTTAAATATATTTTTTTAGTATTTGAGGTTGTTCATAAAGAATTAGTGAAGAAAAAAAAAGAAAATAAAATTAATTTGAAGATGGCAGACTCTCCAAATAGCGAAATAAATAAAACAAACATTACATAACACAAATACAGGGGAGAGTTCCCTTATGCGTACTGGAGCTTGAATCGTTTATGTTTTATTAAATTGTTCATTCTTTCTCGATCTGATGGTCTTAATGTGTAACTAAATTGAATTAATTACTAAAACAACCACAAGCCTGTCACTTGAGTAATGAAACTAGCAGCAAACGATGTTTAATTGTCAAGGTAAGCTTTTGGCTCATTTGTCGTAATCAATAACAAGCAATTTTGTAGTAATATTAGTTTTCTTTGCTACATATGAAGCCTAATTATTTTTCCATTAAAATAAATAAAAAGTTATTACCAAAACGATCGCTTGCACCACATTTAGTTTATATTTAATACTTCAAAGGAGGAGGTTCTTGTTGGCTAAATCGTACAAGCATTTTATCACCTAAATCGTATCGATGCGATGTGCAAGTACACCTTATAAAGAAAAACTGGAAAAAAAAAAGATCAACATCAGCTATTCAGGCGTAAAGAAAATAACCAAAAAGCTGAATATTTTCGAAGGAACTGATTCAAGTACCTCTTCAACAAGCCTAATAGGCCAATTGAAATTGCTTACAATAAAAAAGACTGATTCTGCTTTATAGGTGAAGAAGTAAAAATGATAGAAATGTATCGCATGTGGAACCAGGGTTCACGAAACTCGTGAAGAATCAACGAAGAGAAATATATCTTTCAAGTGGTTCTACTTAAAACGTTAGTGATAAGTAATTTTGACTTGTGAATGATGGTTATTTTGAATATTTACGCTAATTTAAATTATTTAATTTTAATTTCCTTAGCAATTTTAATTTGTTTTAAACTAGTTTTAAAACCATTGCAGCACCTGTAAAATGAGCTTTTGATATCATTTGAAGTTAATCCTAATTTGAAAAATAAATAAATTTGGTTGCAAGTATGGCGTCCAGTATATTATTCTGGAATGGTGGTTATAATTTTTTTAATAAATTATTGATATTGCAACACATAATTACTTTGGCCTTGCCAAAAATTGAAGAAAAATATTTTCTATTTTTCAAGTTTAAACATTTCATTCTGAAACTTTGAATTTTAGGTTCAATTTGAGTTCAAATTTCAAGAAAAACAAACTTATAAAAAACTAAATCGGAATTTCGGGTTTAGATACTTCAAATTTAAACTTGGAATGTTCATAAAAATCTCAAATTATATATCTTAGAGTTGAAAACTTTTAAAATCTACGAACTTTGGCGATTAAACTCGAAAATTTGAGAGACTTTTTTCTTTTATAATTTTGGTTCTCTATCGAAGTTTTGACTTTGACTCGCTATTTCTAATGAAGTTGATTTTTACTGTTTCGACATTGTTTTCTAGAACATTCGATTAAAAAGATCAAATTAAAAAAATAAATGAAAATAAAAAGTTTTGAATTAATATTTTGCGAGACAATCACAATTTCAAAAAAAGAACTTCAAATGTATTTAAAAAAAGATTTTTCAAAATTTCTACCCTAATTTTAAAGTCTTGACTTTAAACGCAAATATTGGATTTTTTCTGGAAGTGTTCCTGAAAACTTCAAAATTTCTAGGAAAAGTAAAATTTTTCAGAAAGTTTTATTTAATGCATTTACCTCTTTTTGATATTTTAAGTTTTTTCTTTTGAAGTTTTAAATTTAAACTTGTATGTACTTTTTATTATTTTTGTCTAAAATTTTGACTTTAGACAAAACTTAGTCTGAGGTAAAAACCTAATTGCATTAGACTATTTGTAAACATTCAGTAGGATGCAGTGTTATCCAATTTGCAACATAAACAATCATTGATAGTCTTTTCGGAGGCGATAGAAAGGTTGTCGTATATTCTTTAGTTATACAGAGTGATCAAGGTATGTAAATCAAAAAGTTACTAAAAAATTTTAAATGGAAATGTCTATTTTTATTAGCTAATATCAAAAGTTGATAAAATTACCTTTCCAACAATACAATATGATCTGCGGCTACCTCTCATAGTTTTTACGAAAAGAAAGTCGTCAATTACATTTTCTTGTTTTCAACGTTTTGCAAATCACAGCAGGGACGGACTGGCTATAAATTTTGTGGCGGGCTACCTAAATCAGCTGCTCCATACTGACGAGTTGTGATTCTATCATTATGCTTAGAATCCAACCGTAAATCCAGTTAATATACTGTATTGAAAACCTTGAAGTGCTCAATACACGAATACAATAGAAGATCGGCATGTACAACTGTTAGTGTTTAAATAAATGTAGATTACTTTTACCGTAGAATTGACAAATTTTTGCTTGTAAAGCAAAATATGTTTATATATTTTATTGTTTCCGATTTAGAGCAAAATATTTATTTTAAAAGCCATAAATATACATGCTTCAATATTATTTTAATTTTAATTATTTTTTAGTTTATTTGGTTTTATATTTTAATTTGACAAATAACAAATAATAATAAAAAATAAAATTGTAAGAATAAACCTAAAATTATAGAAGCTTCGAAAGAAAAATATTTTAATTTTCGAGTTTACACTCGAAATCTTGAGACAAAGATCGAATATTTCGAAATTAGGGTTGAAATTTAAGAAAATAGTAGAATTGTGAGAATAATCCTAAAATTATAAAAGAGTCGAAAGAAAAATATTTGGATTTTCAGTTTTACAATCGAAGTCTTGAGAGAAAGGTCGAATACTTCGAGATCAGAAAGAATGAGATCAGAGAAAATGAAAAAATTAAAACAATAAATGACTAAAAATTGCTAAGCAGTGTCAAAAGTTTTAGTTCAGTGAAGTTTCCGGATAAAAAGTGAAAACAAAAAGTAAGAATTTTAAGAAAATATTTCAGGATGTCAAAAAATTACAAATGTTCTGGAAATATAGCATTGAAACAAATGTCGATGTTTTAAGGTCGAGGACAAAATTCTGCATCAGAAATTAAAATCATTGGAAAAAAATTGAAATCATGCATTTAAAGTCAGGATTTTGAATAAATAGTTTTGGTTTTTGAGAAAAAACTCTAGATTAAATTCAAGATTTCATCAACAAAAAGCCAAACTCTACAAATTGTTGAACATTGACAATCAAATGGTAGGAAGGACAAGATAGATAAGGCAGAAGTGCACGTTAACTTAATATGTCAATCATACCAGAGGTACATTAATTAACTGAACTTTTTAGAAGATTTACCTCAGTCTATTATAATAAACTGCGGTAGAATTTACATTTTGAATATCCCCTCAGAAAGAAATCCTATAGACTTAAATCTGGAGGTCGAAGAGGCCACCTTTAAGTTCTCTGGATGTTAGGTATACCATTCTTGGAAAATGTTTGATGAGTGTCTGCTCAGAAATGGTAAGTAAAATTATATGCCTTACTTCTTACTTCATGGGGGATTTTTTGTAACTATACCACAAATTTATTATTAAATCTAATTACTTAAAATAAGGTCACTTTTTTGAATCACGCTATACAGAAAAAAATGCTTTAAAATAAAAGGGATCGGATAAAATAAAAGCAATTAATTTTTTTGCAAATACATTTTAGAGACATACAATCATGCAATTATGTGGATTATTAAACTACATTTTATTTACTCTTCAAGTAAATTATTCATAGAGTCGCTTTTTAATCCGTTTTTGACCTGACATTCCCATTAAGTGTATTTATTCTATAGGTTATCAGGACTTCGTATCAAGAAATGATTTATGAACTAAGCCCACCGTCACCTGATTCCAAGTAAAAATCAATCCCTGTCAAGGTGAAGAAAAATGCAAATCATGTTTCCATAAAAACCCAAATGCGTGCATATTTTTGGTAACTTAGCAACCAATTATATCGATGCATCTATTTGCAAAGCCCATCTGCACGGAACGTTTTCTTTATATTAAACTGTCCCTTTTTACAATAACGAAAAGAAAACGAAGTAATTTGTATCTCTTATCAAAATCAATGGAAAATTAAACATTATTTGTTATCTTTAAAAGTTTGAAAATAGCCTTATGTTTACAGTCTTAATTATTTCACAGAGCAATTGTTTTTAATCATCTTGGGTAATATATGTATTTCCGACAAGTTCAATAAATTATCTGCTTGTATTGAATGTTTGTGTAAATGTGTTTTGCTGGTCAGTTATTGATAATTATCAAAAACATCAAACAATAACAATAATTATGTCACTTCCGTCAGTGGCGTAAATAAAGTCTTAATTTCAGCAGAATTTTTATTTATTTTTGTCATTTTTTTTCTAATAGCAATATAAACAGACAGAGCTATCCACTGCCATTATTTACGCATAGAAAATCCAGAAGTAAATCTACACAAATAACAAAACCTTTCCTTAAATGCTTATGTTTATACAACTTTACCACGCTACGGGGTGGGCCAAAGAAAATATGTATTATTTCGTGTGAGTTGTTTTTTTAAATAAATTCTCACTCTACTCACAATACAAAAATGTACAAGGTGATTCTAAATGTAGTACCATAAAATTAGGTGCGTTATTTAGAGCCCAAAATGAGACGAAAAAATAATTGCGAAACGTGTACAGATAATTGAATGAAATTTAAGAAATATAAGAATTAATTAATACCACTTAACCAGTGGCGGGTACATCGAAGGGAGCGGTGCTTAAAACGTGCCTTATTTAGTTTGTGTGCACTTTGTGCACCCTGTAACTCGGAAAAAAAGCATTTTACGACACATGTTTATATAGACTTTTTGTCTTATTTTGGACTCTAAAATACGATCCAGAATTTATAGCACTACTTTTAGAATTACTTTGTATAATAGGCTAGGCAAGTCTTAAAGTGTTGCAGCTACAACCAATTTTTATACAGAAGCTCTCAAAAATATTTGTCACTAAGTGTTTCGCAAAAAACTAAGGATTTGATAAACATATTTTAGTTAAAATTTATTAAAAAAATTAACATTTTCTGAGTGAAACTTTTTAAAGGGGAAACTTCTTTAGGCGCGCTAAGTGACTAAAGATGGGGAAAAATGGCTGATATTCCTATAAATGTAATCACATATATTGGTTTTGTGTTACCAAAAAAACGCTATTTGAACTATTAGTCGATTGCTCTACCACTGCGCCACAGAATTTAAATTGTATATGCCAAAATATGTTTACTACAATTGTTTAAATTGTGTTTTAATTTGATTATTATGATTTCTAATCTCTCCGTTAGCGAAAATTGCCTATAGTTGGACAAGAAAAAAAACGCTGGCAAAATTCTGATAACCCGACAGGTGTCAATTCGAAATGCGCCGTGCGAGACAACGGCAATAAAGAGAAGAAAGGCGAACCTACAAGCTAACGGATCTATTCACCTCCCTGCTAGTGACTTATTACTTTTTACCTATTACCAACTCATTAATGTTTTTGTTTATATTTTTGATCTGTCAGTTTTGGAGGTTCTTTTTTCTGTTATAAAATTGCTTTATCTTTGAGATTAGAATCTCGTACAGGTGACAATTACAAAGAAACCATCTAGATAGAATAGTGAGCGGGATCTCGTATTATAGAGAAGGCAATTGAAATCTAATGAATTAGGGATTTCAAGAAATGTAATTGGGGGACCATTGTGAATGTTTTTAAGAATGGACGAAAAATGTTTAAAATATTTACTCAGTTTTATTGAAGCCAGAAGGAGCTATCCTAAATTTACATGAAGTTTCAAGAAGAATTAACAGTTTAAAAATTTGTTCGTTCTTTATTTTATGATTGAAGTTTAATGTATCCTTCTCATGTTTCTGAGTAAACTATTCCTTTTTTTACATATAAGTTGCGTGGAAAGGTGCCTGTAAAGCACTTGTTGATAGATACATAAAGGTAAAATTGTTTTAATTTGTCTGAATTTTTAAAGTTAAGTGATTCTACATATTTTACATATCGACTCATCCAACGAACACTGTAGTAACTCATTATTGGCAATATTGAGATAATTCAAATTAAGGTGCTTACATAATCACGAAAAATTAGTAAATTGAAAATATATTTTTGTGAAACAACTTGAAATATAAAATTTAGATAGTGTGACAGGTTTTTTAATATGCAGCAACTTAAAATAGACAAGATCAAAGACTAGATCATATGCAAATATAAAAGATATAAAAACTAGAAATAATAAATTTAGTTTACAAAATATGAAATGTTTATTTTTGATATTACAATCTGAAAATTAAAAAAAACTGTTATATCATAGTTTTAAATTTCCACTGCCCAATTTTTTTTTTTTGAAATACTCCGGTTCTAGTCAATTTTATGATCATTATTACTGAAGTCGTGCACATTATACTGCAAATTTCGTTAACCCTTTTAAATGCTTCTATTTCCAAAGCGAACTAACTAATACGTTTAACGGGCATTCTTTAAATACCAACCTCCTTTTCAATAATTCCTGCATTTTCGCCACAGTGTGACAAATTAACTGGACACATTTTGGCGTACGATTTCGATGTTTCATTCTACTCACAGATTTTAGTCATCAGTTCCTTTTTTATCCGGTAATCTCCATCGTTCTGTTAAGTTTTTCTAACAAACGAGACAAGGACCTTATACACCAATATTTATTGGAAAATTCTTTAACCATTTTTCTAGTTCCATTTTTTTTCCAAAAGTGCTTTAACTTTTTATCGCTCCCGCACTCTGATATTATCATTAGCATATTCAGATCAATTGTGAATAAGGGAATTATTTGACAGTTAGTTCTTATTTTCAAAGCCCACTGTTGCCTGTTCACAAAATATGTTTTCCTTCAGAACAATATTGCTAGTGTGCCAGACTTCGAGGAAATTTTCATTAAACTGGCAAACTCAGAGTATTAACAAAACAGGAAAAGTAAAGCAATATTATTCTTAGAAAATGCTAGGCTTTTCAATGCATAACTAAATTATTTTTAAGTAAATACTTAGTTTTCGCGAAGCAGTCAAATGGACAAATATTTTTATAACCCTCTGTATAAAAATTGACTTTTGACTTAATTGTCTAAAAGCCAATACCTTACTTTACATTTGCGAATAAACAATAAGATACGTATTTGACATTAAGGACTGTGATATTCAAAACGGCAATTTATGTATTTGTTGCGGCAAAATAGCATTTAAAAGATAACCGTACAAGACGAATGAGTTTTTGGTTCATTGTTAGAATACTTATTGAAAATATGTATGCAGCCACGAATTTAATTTTCGTAAAAATGGTTTGTTAAACAGGTGTCTCATTTTTGGAGTAATGAAAATCAACAACAAATGTTTAAAGAAAATCCGTCCTTAAACTGTTACGCTGTTAGATTAGAACTCAGGATTTGCAAGCGTTAAATTTTATAATGTAAATCGAACTGGAAATTATTTAGTGATTTTTTTTAATCATAAATAATTTCCAATTTATTATTTGGCTAAAGTATACAGAAATATTTTTTCATGATATGTTGAAGATGATGAGATATTGAGCCACATTTGAAAAATATACAAAAAATACAAATACAAAAAAATAGACAATGGCTTTCTCGCCTACTGATTTGAGACCCAGTTTATTAAAAACGATGGTCCGCACGCGTGGCAGCCGCGCCCCCATGATAAAACATCACTAGAATTCTTCTACGGGAAACTGTTAAGGAACAGGTTTTTGCAACGACTACTGCATGACAAGCATATTGCTAGAAACAATCGGATGTGCTTAAAAAGTTGCCCAATTTGAAATCTTAAAATATGCCTTTAAATGTATTGAAACAGAAGGCCGTCCTTGTTGTTCTTGATGTAAATTTTTTTATCATTTTTTTTTATTTTTCTAATATTTACTATGATTAATTCTTTAAGCTTTTATTGCTTACAGCTGATTTCCTACTTGAACAAAAAGGAGATGTTTGATTCTTTTTATTTTGATATTTATGTAAAATACCTCTGTAACGAAGCAAAATTTTAAAAAATAAGTAATAAAACTTTTTTCTTCCTTTTATATGAAAAATTCAAAAATAATTAAACAACATATAGTTTATATCTAAAAAAACCAGAGTTGTTTTGAATAAAACAAAAACAATAAAGATCATACAATTTCTGCCAGCCTGTATAATAAATGTAAAATCTGATTACGATATTAGAGTCTCCATAATATTCCATGACTTTAACCCAAATTTATTTTTTTACTGCAAATAATAAAAAAGATACAAAGAGTTAAAATAACCCTCTTTTCTGTCAGTTTTTCTCTAAAAATTGAAATATCTTTAAAACTAGCAAAGGTAGCAATAAACATGTATAGATAAACTTACCTCATTTTCTTACGTAAAAGCCAAATAAAATATGAAATATCGGGGTTGCCGTTTAAAATAAGAAAGTTGATGTCTACTTCTGGTATAACTGGAGGTGGGAGGAAGTAAAATATTTTTAAAAGATAGTTTGGCCCCGATTAACCATATCGACAAAATTAGTTTGCCTTTATAATAAATAATATAAATAATATAAACACCCGGTATATTGCACACTTTCTACATCTGTGTTGAGACTTTTTCTATTAAATTTTTGACTTTTGCATTTTTGGTTCTCACTCTGCCATAATAGTCAACGATCATAACTATCCAATCTGAGTTTAAGAACTTCGCGGGAAATCCAAGTGTTGTGTTTTTTTTTTAATTTTTCTTGGTTGTAGGGGACAAAATTTGTGTATCAATTTTTAAAATTCGAAAATATTGTGAATCTCAAATTTTAGAGTAAAATCTCAAAATGTTTTAAAAAATTTTAAAGAACTAATTGTAAGTCGAAATTTCGAGAAAAAAATTGAAACTTCTATACAATTATTTTATCTTAAAAACATTTTTGAGAATGGTAGAAGTTTTGAGTAATTTCTAAATAAAAATTGACGAAATTTTGCTGCAAAAGTAATTTTTAGAGAAAACTAGAAATTCAGAGAAAAAAATGTGTAAATTTCTGTACAAATTTAAGTTAAAAGCCAATGTTTAAGCATAAAGACGAGCCTACTGAAATATTTTTTTTTAATTAAATTAGAAACTATATTAAAATTTCACGAAAGTTGTCGCAGTTTCTACAAACTTAAAAAGAACCAACGTTTTTTGGGAGAAAAATGCAATATATTTTTTTTAATAGACATTTTTGAGAAATACTCGAAATTTCGGGAAAAAGGACATTTCTTTAAATTCGAAGAAAAAGGTATATTTCTGCTGAAAAAATCGAGAAAAGGTAAATTAGAGAAAAGTGGAATATTAAAGAAATAAAATCGTAATTTCAAAAAAGAAGTTGAAATTTAGAGAATCAGTTTGAACTTCCATACTGAAATGTATTTTAATAAATTGTGAAAATAGTCAACATTTGGAGAAATTTTGAATTTCCATGTATAAATTTAAACAAAAGTTGAAATGTTTAACAAAGATGTAACTTAGGGTCCGATTTTTTGTTAAAAAGGTAATTTTCAATTTTAATTTTTTCTGCACTTTTTCTCGTAATTTTGACTTTTAAACACAAAATTTGTATCAAAACTTTAACTTTTTCTAAAATAAATCGAGATTAAAATGGAAATTTTCAGATCCTTTTCTCAACATTTCAATTTTAAGCTCAGAATGTATAAAAATAAATTTAACCTTTAGTACAAAATGTCAAAAAAATGGTAAAAATTGGAGACAAACTTGATATTGTAGAAAAATTTTCAATTTTTTAGTTTAAAATTTATATTAAATATGTTGACATTTTGATAGCAGCTCAAATATTCAACTGTATTCTTCAAAATTTCCAGAAAAAGTTTTTGAGATTATTATAAAACAAATTAAATTTTTTGAAAGTTTTGACTTTAACTAGAAGAACATAATTTCAAAACGGGATAACGATAAAAATAACCGCATAACTTGCACTTAAAAAAAGTCGAGAAAAAGATGATGTTTAATAACAAAATTGTGAAATTTTTAATAGAATTAAATAAGAAAATCTTATTCTTCATGGTAGACTCTTATTGGTCGAAAGCACTATGATTATTAATTTTATCGTATCATTGAAAATTACGTGTCCTTAAAATTAAATCTTTATTGGTAATTATTAATCTCATAATATTTAGCAGCTTCATACTAACTTAGTATCATATAATACGTTAGTTAAAATTATAATATTGCAACGAAATGTAAATTGTAGAATTTAGTACGTAAGAAAATTTTCTAGAAAGATCTGATAAGGGAAAGTGGCCGCGATAATGAAGCAAACGGCAGATAAGCGTTGCAGAAATGTCGGCAAACGATAAGCTGCTGAAAACTTCCAGAACCCGAACCAGAGATCTATATAAAGGGAGTCCGGTTGGCTTTCCCTCAGTCAGTCCGTTAGTCAGTGTAGTTAATTAGTCAGTTAGTAGTTAGAAGTCAATAAGGGGGTTAATTATTCAGTTGTAGTAATCCGAGTTTAGTTTGGAAATAAAGTGGGTATTATTCAACAAGTGTTAATAACCATTCGAACCGATAAGCCCGCAACAATATGTTAGTTACCTATCATAATATCCTAAATAAAAATTTCATTTTAAAAGTTTGTTAATTTTTTTATGTCATCGTTGTTCATGGTACGATAAAGCTTTGAATGCAACTCGATTATTAGCGATTTAAACAATCTCGGACGTGGCCAGACGACTCGACTGACGCCTCATCGCCTGGCAACATCCTCGATTATTATAAATCGCATATTTATAACTAATAAACTTTATTAACGATAAAAACACAACAAAATTTAAAAATTCCACAAGGTTTTTGTTAAATATTTGCTAACACTGGACCAGGTTTCACATTACAACATCATCGGCGGTCATACCAGAAATTTGTTTAGTCATTGTTATGCTAACAAGCTCCACGGATCACAGACTCCTACGAATTTTCCGTCTAATCTAAATTCTCGTCCAAATCTTCAATTAGAGGTGTGTTCAGAAGATCAAGCTGCTCGTTCATAAGTGTAAATTGACTAGGTTGCAAATATTTGTGAATTTCTATGGCTTCCAAGAAATTAAGTTTTTTAGTGTTATTACAAATATGTAATACTTGTACTGGGCTCGTGCATTTAAGTGTATGTTGTGTTTGCAAAATTTGTTCTTTCTGGGTGTTGATTTCTGAAGGCAGTAAGATGTTCGCTGTATCTTATGTGAAAATTACGTGATGTTTGTCCTATGTATACAGCATTCCATTCAGGGCAATAATAATGTCGTTATATTAATAGCTATTATTTAACATTTCTGCGATTCAGTTTGGAAATATTTAAATTTTATTTATGAAAGTTGACAATATCCTGAAACATTTTTTGAAAATTGACTACGTGATATCAAGATTTATTTAAAACGTCCAAATAGGTTTATTTATTTTACATAGAATAGAGAAAAATGAAATATAAAAGACCAAAATTAGACATTAAAAATTTTATTTTTTTATTTTCAAAATTTCAAATATTCATGTCTAATTTTGGTCTTCTATATTTCATTTTTTCCTAGTCTATATAAAATAAAGTAACCTACTTTTTGTCAACTATCATGTGGCAACGTTTTAAATATATTTAGATATCACGTAGTCATATTTCAAAATATGTTGCAAAATATCGCCAACTTTTATTAATAAAAATTTAAATATTTCCAAACTGGGTCGCAGAACTGTTAAATAAAATTAATAAAGAAAATCGTAGTTCCGATTTTTTCAGAAAAAATCAAAATTTTAATAATAAAATTTAAATTAATTTAGGTAAAAATTTCTCATTCAATATAGAATTTTTTTTCGAAATATCACTCGAAACTTTGCAATTTATATAAAAAGTTAAAATTTTGAGAACGTTTTTTTTTAATCGATTAAGTTTATTTTTGAGTCATTTAATTTTCGATAATTTCTATTTCTATTTTTTGACTGCTTTTCAAGAATTTAAGTCTAAAGACAAACTTATACTATATATTGAAAATTTTAAAAATGTTAAGAAAAAAGTTTGTAAAAGAATTTCAAATGTTCGAGAAAAAATTATAAAGGGAACTTTTTACCAAAAAGTGGAAAAAAACGCTGTGTTGATGTAAAAATGTACTAAGTTCCGAACAAGGACGAAAATTACAAAAAATGCATTTTTTCGGTCGTAGGAGCGTATTTACGCAAATAAAATTGATGGCTCGAAAACGAAAGTTTAAAGATGCAATGATAAAATTTCATCAGATTTGCTCTATCATTGCCATTGCAGAAAAAAATAAAATAAAAAATCTAAAGATTTGCATTTTTTTCTAAAAACTTTGAAAATAAAAATAGGATCATTTTGTTGGTCTTTTAATTGGGCAACTTTTTCCCATTTAATCGAATCTGTATCTTTTGTCGTTTCCGAGATGTTCATACTGATCCTCCTTATCGTGGACACCATTTGAATGTTTCAATTTTTATGAAAATTTTTAGTTTAAGCCTAAATTACCAGGTCATTCAATAAGTCCGTAGGATAAGTAATAAAAAAAAACAAAATTTTAAAAAAACTCGATTTTATTATTCAACCTAGTTGCCTTCGAGGGCAATACAACGAGTATAGCGATTTTCCAACTTTTCAATACCACTTTTATAGTACGATTTCTCTTTTTCGTCAAAATAGTTTCAGCGATTACATCATCATTGGACTTAATTTTTTTTCCAACAAGCATTCTCTTGAGATCTGAAAACAAGAAAAAGTCACTGGGGACTAAATCTGGAGGATACGGTGGGTAGGTAAGCAATTCGAAGCCCAAATTATTCAATTTTGCCATCGTTTTCATCGATTTGTGACATGGTGCATTGTCTTGGTGAAACAACACTTTTTTCTTTTCCAAATGTGGCCCTTTCTTTGCGATTTCAGCCTTCAATTGATCCAAAAGTGCACAGAAATAGTCGCTGTTGATGGTGGTTCCTTTTTGAAGATAGTCGATTAATATTATTTCGTTCGCATCCCAAAATACAGAAGCCATCACCTTACCGGCCGACTGTTGTGTCTTTGCTTGCTTTGGATCCGGTTCGTCGACTGCTGTCCACTCAGCTGAGTGCCTTTTGGATTCTGGTGTGTAGTGGTGAAGCCATGTCTCATCCATTGTCACATATCGACGATAGAATTCCATTTTATTGCGGTTTAACAGAGCCAGACACTCCTCTGAAGCATCGATTCGTTGTTGTGTTTGGTCAACTGAGAGCTCACGCGGCACCCACTTTGCACAGAGCCTTCGCATACCTAAATGTTCGTGTAAAATGGTAAAAACACTACCATCTGATATCTTTACAATATCAGCTAGTTCGTGTACCTTCAATTTGCGATCGTTCATAACCAATTTGTGGATTTTTTTGATGATTTCTGGAATAACAGCCTCATTTGGGCGTCCACTGCGCTCTGCATCATTTGTGCTGGTACGACCACGTTTAAATTCAGCAATTCACTTCTCTACCATTTGTCTCGATGGAGCAGAGCTCGGATAATGTTTATCAAGCCATTGTTTGGTTTCCACTGTATTTTTTTTCATCAAAAAACAATGCTTTATCAAAATTCGAAATTCACTTTTTTCTATTTTTTTTTCAATAACAAAAGTTCCTTCACACAAAATACTATAACTCACGAATCAATAGTCAGATTGCTGTCAATTTATGCACGTATCGTTTGAAGGTTGGTACTAAATAAAAATCATATGGAAAAAAATTCTAGTAACGCCATCTATGTGTCATTCTATGGACTTTTTGAATGGGCTGTTATGTTACGTTTTTATTAAAATTCAGACTTTTATTTCGCAATTTTTTTTCCTTTAAAATTGAAAAATGTTTACTAGTATAAATTTTGCGTCTTTTCTTTTGATTGTTAGCTTCAAGTTGAAATACTTCATAGCTGTTTTTTTTTTTTCACTTTTACTTTAAATTGAAATTACGAAAGTTACTACTATTAAAATAATTTCGGGGTAAACTAAAACTTAGTGGGAAATTTCGAAAATCACTCTAAACTTTTCAAAATCTCGGTTTTAATTATTTACAATTAAATTTTTATTTTAATTTTAGAGTTTCCAGTTTTAAATCAAATAATTACAGTCAAAAAGTAAAATGTCAAAATTTTGTCTCATCAATTTTTAAACCAAATTTTCATAATTGCTCTGACTTTTGCTTTCTCTAATAAAAAAAGTTAAAATTTCGTTTAAACTAAAATTTCGAGGACAAAATTGAAATTTAAGATGATAAATTAGAGACTTGATTTGGTTAAACTCGCTAATTCAAGGTAGGTAGAATTGTTTTTTAGAAATATGGAATTTTTTTTAAATTTTACCTTTTGTGTTCAAAATATCATATCTGGTTTGGAAATTTTGAATTACATTACCAACTGTTTTCTCAAAATTTATCCAGAAAGTCTCAAAATTTCTAGTCTCAATATTTTTTTTAATTTAAAATGAAGACTAGAATCAGTTAAGTTGAAGGAAACAGTTGTAGTAAATATAGGTCCAAAAAGATTTACAAATTGATATATTATTTTGCCCATGTGTTGAATGTTAAAGTAGTTTCCGTTAAGTTTTTTCTGCTTAGAAACTTTAAAAACTTTAAAACTAAAATTAAAATAAATGTAAACTAATAATAATAATAATAATAAAAATCCAACACGTCATATTTTAAGTGACTTTAATAATAACATTTTAAATCGCTGATTAAATACATTGCACACAAAATAAGTTATAAGAAACGTTACTCTGGCGCTGGTTCTGCTGGAGCTTCTTCAGCCGGAACTGCTTCTGCCGGTGCCTCAGCAGGTGCCTCGCCCTCTGCAGGTGCTTCGGCTGGAGCTGCCTCAGCCGGTGCAGCTCCTTCTTCAGCTGGCGCCTCAGCCGGAGCTGCTTCTCCTTCCGCCGGGGGAGCTTCTCCTGCGGGTGGCGCTTCTCCTTTAATAAATAAAAAAATGATGACAATTTTGTCAGCCATTGGAAATACAATAGAAGTCATTTAATAGAATCAGTGGTTTATAGAATCAGCCCCTTAATGGAATATATATCTTGGTTTGGGACCGAAACGAATAATTATAATGGAAAAATTGTCGGTTATACGAATCAAATTTTCGGATAACGGAATCAAAAACTGTATTAAAAATGAATAATATAACAATATTGTTAATACAGTTTATTCTTATGAATATTGAAGGATATCACACAGTAAGGGTAAGCCACAGCCAGTCATCGCTTCCCTACTTTTTAACGTAGGGGCCCTCCAAAGATCAAAAAAAATTAAAAAGCTAAAATGATTAACTATTTTAAACAACTGTTAACTTAATTATGTAACTTTTCATGTAATAAAGATAATTTTTGTACTTTATTTTTCTTTTTCTTTTTGCAGACTGTAGCCTCCCCTAAGGTTTCCCCTGAAAGTCGCGACTTCCAGATTGAGAAACGATGATCTACTAAGTAATGCTAATGATTAACTGAATAGGCTCAACAATTCAGAAATCTATTAATTTAAGCTGCGCTTTATCATAAAGATTTAAAAAGAACATTTTTCATTTTAGATATAGCAGAGAAGAGAAATCAAGTGTAGCTAAACATACGATGAACATAGGACACAAGAGCATTTGAATTGTTAAAAGTTGTTACAAATAATTGAGAACTACCCTTAATACTGACTAAGGACCATTGGTGGCATCTTGCTTACTAAATAAAATTATTTATTGGTAGCAGTTCACAAATGTTTTGTCTAGTCTTGCACAAATTGTCAGGACAAGTGGCGTGTTCTTCATGGAAGCTAGGGAAGCACAGCTTCCCTTACAAAATGAAAATGTCCATATTCATTTTATTTTAAAACCTCGTATGCATGGGAGATTATAAACATTTCGAATTTTATTGAAAATGTCAACTTTTTTTAATGTCGAATGTTTTCAAAATTTTAACTTTTTTTAAAAAATTTGACCTTTTAAATTTTAATTTATTATTGAAAATTTGCGCACTTGAAAATTTGAACATTTCAAAATTTTACCTTTTTCAAAACTTCCTTTTTTTAAAATTTTAACTTTTTCCTAAAATTTCAACTTTTTCTTGAAATTCTTATTTGAAAATCTTGACCTTTTCAAAATTTCACTGTATTGAAAATTTCGATCTTATAAAGAAACTTTTAAAGAGATTTAAGAAAGTTACACTTTTCAAAATTGTGATTTTATGAAAATTTTTCGACTTTTTGTTCAAAAATTTCGGTTTTCTCAAAATTTAATAGTTCTAATTTTTTCTCAACATTTAAACTTTTATGTGGAAATTTCGACTGTTTTAAATTTTGACTTTTTTAGAAATTTCGCCTTTTTTACAAAAATCGACTTCTGCTAAAAGTCTTTTTTTGAAAAACTCGGCTTTAAAATTTTCGAATATTTTGAAAATTCGGTTAACAAAATTGACACTTTTTCAAAACAAAGACTTTTTGTTGAAATTCTGACTGAAAATTTACTTTTTTGAAAATATTGATTTTTTTTATTTTTCGACTTTTTCTCCAAACTCGACTTATTGTAAATTTAAACCTTTTTTTTGCAAAACTACTCTTCGTTGAAAATTAGAACTATTTACTTAAAACATTCAAGATTTTTCAAAATATTAATTTTTTCGCAAAAATATACCAAAATATCTTTTTTTGAAAACTATTCACTGAAGATCTCCACCAAAAAATTAAAACTACCCAAAATTTCGGCTTCTTTTTGAAATTCTAACTGAAAATTAAAGCGAAAATTTCAGTTATTTAAAAAATCTGGACTCATCTAAATTAAATTTACATTTTTGCCCAAAATTTTGACCTATATTAAAAATTTCGTCCGTTTTGAAAATTTGATTTATTCTAAAATCAAAACATTTTTTAAAAAAGTTCAAGTTTTTCTGAAATTCACATTTTTCTGGAATTTTGAATTATTTTTGAAAATATTGATCTAAATATTTCGAATTCTTTTAACAATTGGGCCTTTTTCGAAAAAATAGATTTTTTGTCAGAAATACGATTTTTTCTCAACAGCTTTTCTCAGCGATTTTTTCTCCAAATTTCGATTTTTTTGTAATTTTTAACTTTTTTCACTTTTGTTGAAAATTTAATTTTTTTTTAATTCGACATTTTTAAATTTCGATTTATTGTTAAAAATTTCTACCTCTTTAACAATGTAGATATTTCATGATATTAACTTCTTAAAACTTACTTTTTTCAGCAAAATTTTGACTCTTTTCTTAATTCTTCATGGTAAACCCTTATTGACCGGAAATATTATGTTTTTTTTTCAATTTATTTAACATTTCTTCGGCCCAGTTTGGAAATATTTAAATTTTTATGGTTTGTTGACAATTTTCTAAACAGTTTTTAAAATGCGACTTCGTGATATTTAAATTTATTGAAAACGTCACTTCATGACAGTTCACAAATTAAGAGGTTAGTTTATTTTACATAGAATAGGAATAATGAAAAATAGGAGACCAAAAATTAGATATGGAAAAAAAAATGTCGACTTTTTTGATTAAAAATTATGACTTCTGTTTGAAGTGTTGACCTTTTTAAAAATGTGTGAATGTTTCTGGAAGTTTTAAATTATGATGAAAGTTTTTTGAAAATTTTGTTTTTTCTACAAATTAGATCTTTTTCCCAAAATATTGACTATTTTCAGTTTCTTCGAGATTTCAACTTTTGGTGAATATTTTAACTATTTTGAATTAGTAACTTAAAAATTTCGACCTTTTTGAAGATTTGAAATGTGGAAATTTTGAAAATTTTAACTTTTCCTCAAAATTTCTACTTTTAGTTATTTTTTTGAAACTTTTTACTTTTCTAAACAATTGACACCTCTTTGAAAATTTGGACTTTTCAGAATTAAGACCTGAAAGTTTCGATGTTTTTTCAACATTTCCACATTTTCTGAACATTTCCTGAAAATTTTGACTTCTTTCGGAATTTTGACCTTTTTAGAAATGCCGACTTTTTAAGAATTTGGATTTTTTTTTGAAAATTTCGACTTTCTCGGAAAATAAATTTATATTCTCTTAAAATATAGATTTTTTTAAATGTTGAAGTTTCAAAGAAAATCTCAGAAAAAAAGTATATTCTTACCTATTTTAAAAAATGAAATTTAAAAAAAGAACATTTTGGAAATTCGAAGCTTTCTAAAAAAGTACAACATTTCTCAATGAAGTCAACATTTACCAGAGTGTATAAATTAAAAAAATATATATAAATTCAGGAGAAAGACAAAATTTTGAAGAACAAAACATCGAAAAAATCAATATTTATGTAGAAGTAAGAAATTTTGAAAAAAAAAAGAAGAAACATTTCAAAAAGATTTCGAAAAGATCAAAAGTTTGAAAAAAATCGAAATTTTAATAAATCGATGGTTTCAAGATAGTCAATATTTTCAAATCTAAAATAGAAAATTTCAAGAGAAATTGAATTACTTGAAAACATGTTTAGAAAAGATCAAAACATTAAAAAAAGTCAAAATCTTGAAAAAAAGTTGAAAGTTTTGAAAAAACTTCCACAAATTTTAAAAAATGTTTAGATTATTAAGAACAAGAAATGATCAAAAAGCGCCATTTAAAAAAAAAAGTCAAATTTTTGAAAATTTTCCAAAAAAAAAATTAGAAATTTTAAAAAAAACTCAAAACTTCGTTAAAAAGTAAAAACCAAATAAAAATGGGTTTTCAAAAAGAGGAAATTTTGAAAATAAAGGTAGACAGACATTTGTAAAAAATAAAAATTTTGCAAATATCGAAATTTAAAAAAATTTATTTTTTTTAAGAAAGTGGAAATTTTAAAAAAAGAAAAGAAAAAAAAGCGAAATGGAATTAATCTTTTAAAAGGGTTTCCGGTCAGCTTCCCCATTCATAAAAGTCATGACACGCCACTGGGATACACATATACAATATTCTTGCTAAAGTGGCTTATAAGGAAGTTGTGGAACGTTTATTCTTTAGTGAGAAGTACGATATAATATAAATATGTTATTCTCAAATAAGTTTAATTTACCTTCGGCTGGAGCTTCTCCTTCAGCGGGAGCTTCTGCTGCAGCCTCTGCTCCTTCTTCCGCCGCAGGAGCTTCCTCCTTCGCTGCTTCCTCCGGCACCTCAGCAGGAGCCTCTTCGGGAGGTGGTGGAGGTGCTGCACCCTCTTCCGCCATTGGTGAGGGCATTGGAACCTCACCTTCTGGTGGAGGCATTTCACCTGCAGGACTTGGTGCTCCTGCATCGCCCTCAGGAGACAATTCTAGTTTATCTATGTCTTTCTTTTCTTTTTCGACAGCTAAAATGCAATTGTTTTATTAGAATTTTCACTTACATTCAGACTTTTAGCTGTATACCTTTCGCTGCTTCTTTTGTCTTTTTGGTGGATGCCGGCAAGAATAGTTTAAATTCGTTAGGCATTTCGTCCTCACTGTACAACGTGTCGGAGAAGTAAATCCTTCGAACTCGAACGTTTGCATGGATTTGTACTCTAACTGTTTCAATATAAGTTGAACCTGAAATTTTTAAAATAGCTATAATTTTCTACCTAAAATTAGATCAAAAAAGAAGATTACCATTTTTTTAATGAAGTGAAGGATTTGATGAGTTTAAATAAAAAAAAGTACAAATTCCGACAAAAACTCGTAATTTATTTAAAGTCGAAAAAAATTATCGATAAAAACTTCGAGCTCCAATTTGAAATTTAAAAAAAGTCAAAATTTCAATGAATAATGAAACTTAATATTAAAAAATAAATATATTATTTATAGATAAAAATAAAAGTATAAACTTGAAATGAAAAAGAGTCGACCCACTACAGGGATCTCGAAAACGCTTAGATACAAGGAATCTTAAGTAGGCAAAGTAGTGCAGAATTTAATGCCAAACAACATTTCGCTAAGCAAAAAATTAAATTCCAATTTTTTTAATTTTACTTGGAAAATACTGAAAATCACCATTTTTAATAATCAGCCGTATCTTATTTGAACTCCAAAAAATAAAAAACACTATTTCGCTGTTTTTTAAGTCCTTTTCACTGGAATACGTTATTTTTTTCTGAAATAAACTGTTTCCGAGAAAATTATATCAACTGTATTATTTCTTATGGACGCCATATTGAATTTTATCATTTTCAAATTCACTATATTTTTCTGATTAATTTGATGTATGTCATGGCATACTTCAAATGTGTGCTGTATGTATGAAGTGGAAGTCAAATAGTTTACAAACGTTATTACACTGAAACGCCTCTTTCACACGCTCAGCCGTAGGGGCTCTTTCACGCGAAGAGTCGCAAAGCTCTTTCACATAGAAAGCCTTTCGACTCGGGAGCTAACCACTATGATCGTTGTTAAGTACAATGGATCGGATCATACCCGAACAATGTTTCAAAATCCTTGTAAAGGACTTTGAAAACTTCCCTCCAGTTTTTAATTACAATATTGCGGTTCTTGTATTACTCGGTATTTTTGTTCCAAAAGGCAGGTTGGATCAGGGTTGTCACTTTTGTGTCTTTGTACCCAAAAATTCATTTAAAACCTTCCTTGTCGAATTGATAATATTTTTAATGACCAAAAAAGACTCATATCCGGAACATTTTCTATAATCTAGTTTTAGTGCTGGGTACACAGGTAAGTTCACAAATCAAAAATTCTTAAACGAAGGAAACTATATAATCTGTTGGATTTTTAATTCTTAGCAATTCCAATTATGCATTAGAGCCTAATCGATCATTTGACAATCAACGCAAGTCCATAAAAACAGAAACTGAGATAATTAAAAATTTTTCTAGATTTGTATTGTCTTACACTGATAATCCTAAGTTTCAAGGCGTGTCGCTACAATCCTGTAGGCGCTAAATGTGTAGTTCTTCTATGGATGATACATCGGGGATACCACAATGCATTGCACTTTGGCCAAAAGATGGACCTGTGTGGTTTGTCAAATGACCGATTCATTATATTTTGTTACAAAAAAAAATCGATTGACAATATAACCCAAAATCGGGACATACGGAATTATGATCAGGACGTGGTACGTGTGACTTTGGTGTTTATATTGGGACTGTCCCGGTCAAATCGAGACCGATAACAACGTTGGGTCGGATACTGACTGAATTAATTAATTAACAACAATCAAAATCCATCTTGACTTAACGCTGAGGAGCGAGAGCCATGAGTCACTGTCGCCTTTCTCGTTAAATGCCCTATTCATCTCTTTGCATTTTGAAGAAGAGGCGCGATCCTTTCCAAGCGCCCGGCTCGAAATACACAAGCCATACCCATCCGCACTCGAGCGTCTTAAGGGCCTGTGCTTCCCTTGTGAAAGCTCCACTGTACTTTTTGCATTTCAGTCTTGCGAGCCTTCCTCTCGCTCGCGAGGCCGAGCCTTTCGGCTCTCCGTGTAAAACAGCCGTTAGGCTTCTCCTTTGGTATTGGCCATAGATCTCACACACAGATCTATAGTATTGGCTATTAGAAACACATCAATTGAAAAGTACCGAAGTACAATCAATATCCAAAGAAAAGCATTGGTAATCTGTAGATCTACATCTACAGTTAAAATTGTAGGACTGTAGGACCTCTACAGTTTTAACTATAGATTTACATTTTTTTACAAATCTTCCGAGTTTTTAGTTTAATCTCTCAAATCTACAGTTTTTTAACCTTTGTTAAGTTCAGGGTGTAATAAGAATTTGTTTTCCTGAGATGTCGATTCAGAAAATAATTAAAGATTTTTAAATTTAGAAAGACATATTTAAATATAAAAAGTCCTTGCATTTGTTTAGGAAAATAAAATGGAACCTAACGCCATCTGTGATCCCCAATCCGTACCCAGCCGAATCTTCCATTTTCATGTTTCACATTTATACTAAACAAAATTCAGTATGTGGGTTGGCCGATCTTTCAAATTTTAAATATGCATTAATTTACCCATATAAAGCGATCTGGTAATATTTTCTATTAGTGAGAAAGTAGATGGTAATCTAATATGCTTTTATTAAGTAAATATAACTTATTTTATACTGTTTTCTTTCAAACGTGATAATTTCATACTACCATTTCAATAAGCAAATAAATGCTTTCAGCTTAATTTTTCTAAAAATACCCACCATATGCCCTCCTTGTAAAATCTGCTAAGTTAAACTGGACTTGGTTCCATCCGGGACTAAGCCCTATTGGCATTGTAGTACAAAATGGCCTCACTTTAGTAGTAGATTGAAAATTCGATACCCTAAAACGTCTGCGAATATCCTTGTCATCTAAAAAATAGACTCAATTAACCACTTAATCCCCACGATTACCTCCATCTTACCCAAAATTTGAATCTCAAAAGTAAAATATTTCTTCATATTCTTGATGATCATAACAAGGAAAGGTAATTTAATAGCTAATGAAAGCCGAGGTTTTTCCGGGCATGTAATATACGTCGTTGCCACATTTGTGCCTGAAATTTCCAGCACCAGTGATTTGACCTCCTCATCTACCAGGCGCCTAATGTGACCGTTTTTTACCTGAAATCTGCGATTAGTAATTATGAAATAGTAATATTCAAACTGTACGAACTTGTTTATCCCAAATTGACAACGGGGCGCTCCCCACGCTATAAAAAATGGAAATAAAGCCGCTCTGAAAACTATTTGCGAACATATTATGATGAATGAAAAACAACCTCCCGAGCTGTCAAACTGATTTTATCTATTGCATGACACAATATGTCAAATTAAAAGAACAGGTGACCGAGAAATGTAACAAGAAAGCATAAACTGTCATTTTACTACTGCTTAACTACCTATTCCGTAATTATACTTATTTCAAAATATGCAGGGTGTTTCAGTCATAATGGTATTCTAACGAAATGTAATTATAAAGTTTAGTTAAGGAAATTTTCTACAAAAATCTAATAAGGAAGAAGAGTTGCGATAATGAAGCAAACGGCCCAGCGTTCCAGGAATTTCGTCAAACGATAAGCCTTATCTGCTGGATTTTTCTAGAACCCGGAAGCGAGAACTACATAAGGCGGTCACCTTTCCCTCGAGTCAGGCAGCAGACACTTAGTGTAGTTAGTTAGTGAGTTAGTAGAAGTCAATGTATAAGTGAGTTAATTATTCAGTTCTAGTGTACCGAGTTTAGTCTGGAAATAAATTGGGTACAATTCAACAAGTGTTAGTAATCATTCGAACCGATAACGCACATTATTAATTTCAACTACATATTGGGAAGGCTTAGTAAAGACAAAAAATCGAAAAAACAAATTTTATTCAACCTTTGAAAATGGATCCAATTCAACATGTTGACCACCCGTCGCTGCTGACCACATCAAATAGTTTACGACAATAGACGCTTATCAGGTTATCATCCACTCAACGATTCCAATGTAAGTCAGACTGGCTAGTTTGAAATATCACTAGTTAATGGGCAACAAATCTTTATTTATTAGTTATTTTGGAGAATAAGTTCCATACATTTCCATACATTTAACACTTTATAGATTTTTTTGTTTCGTTAATCAATCGGTCTGATGAAATATAAAACGGAATTTTAATTCAATGAGTAGAAATGACTCAAAGTAAAATATTAATTCTAAAAAATAAATAACGATGTAACCCACTGGTTTATTTAATTTTGAAGCATATTAACTTTGGTTAGCAGTTAGGTTGTTGTTTATAAAAAATGTGTCAACGATAGCTCACAGGCAGAATAGATGCAATACATCTGCAATCTGAATCCAGATCCAGAATCCAGATGATTCGTCGGTAAACAACCTATGATTTAAAAAATTTCCGACGGACCACATACTTTTCTTATAGGATCACAAAGCTTGAAACGTTGGAAAATAACTTTCGAGTATTAACCACTTTATAACACGTTCACCCACCACAGTGAATTTAATTCATTACTGGCGGCGTTGTCTTTTTTTCGTGTGACTCTCATTCAGCGAATGTGTTAAAATTTTCTCACATAGCAGATGAATATTTCCAACCAACCAGGTATCACACGCGTATCACCGCGTATCACACGCGGTGTTTTTCATTTTAGAAGAATTAATAGGGGTGGCTAGCCCCAAGACGAGAGGAGGGTGAGTAAAAAAAAACATTCTTTGGTTTCATCTATGTGAATTTGAAACCTTTATGACAAAATTTTTTGTCTAAGCCTATCAAAATTCTTAGTTTTTAAAAATGTTGCTTATTTTAAACATCAATATCTCAAACACTATTCAAGATTTTCCTATAAGACTGTAAAGAGAAAGCAATCAGCTTTCTGACGATTTTCCAAGCTAACTAGGTTCTTATTTTATAAAAAAATAAGTTAGGGTGGCTATCCCATAAGGGGTGAGGTAAGGTGACTCAAAATGTACTTCATTTTGGTTCCCCCTTCATTCCCCCGATATGTGTTTCAGATCTTCTTGATAGTAATTTTTATCTAAGATATATTCCCGATTGCTTCTTTCCAAATTGTCACCCAGTATGCTAAATTATAAAATTATATGAGCGATAACTGGATTGCCCATTTTTAGATAACATCAATTTTTTTTATCTCTCACTCTAGTTAAATCCCGAAGTCATTTTATGTAAATAAATAAAATTAATTTTTTGCACGTTTTCATAGAGTTTTGGGACCGCATACTGCTACCGCCTTAAAATTCTCCCAGTAACAGGCTAATGCAAACCACATTAACTTCACCATGCCATTTAATAAAGTTTTTAATGTTAGTTCACATCTATTAAAACTAAAATACGGGCCGACAAATGAGTTTGTTTTTTATTTAGGCAGCAATAAAAATCCCTTAGATAAATAATGCACCGATTAAGAAGTAAAGGAGCCACTTTCATAAAGATGAATATTTTTACTGCACTAATTTGTTGCTACAATTATTTATTATTCAAATAATCTAAAAGTATTTTACACACACAAAATTATTTGTTGCAGGGCAAATATAAATATTTATTGGATCACAAATAAAAATTTACTTTATTGTTTTGATTAAACTATGAAAATTAGTTGTGCTCAAATTACTGCCATTAACCTCCCTCTAGAATTTGACTTTTACAAAAGTAAGATAAAGGCGGGTAGCATTGACAGCGAGTTACTATTGACACAATTTCAACTATCCCCCTTAGTACTTATGTGATCAAGAAGAACGCTGGGTTAATATTTCTAAATATTGTAACGCAATGTAAATAGATGGAATAGAATAAAGAATAGAATTGTATAATTTAGTGAATAAGAAAAAGTTTCTAGAAGGATCTGATAAGGGGAAGGTGCCGCGATAACGAAACAAATGGCAGAAAAGCGTTCCAGAAATTTCGGGAACGATAAGCCTTATCTGCCGAAGAGTTCTAGAACCTGGATGCCAAAACTATACAAGACGGTCAGCTTTCCCTCGGGGGAGTCAGTTAGAGTCAGTGTAATTAGTGAGTTAGTAGAAGTTAATAGTAAGTGAGTTAATTGTTCAATTGCAGTGATACAAGTTAAGTTTGGTAATAAAGTGGTGTAATTCACACGTGGTAATCAATTCGAACAGATTTGCCCGTAACAATATTAATATTTTATATGGTATCACCGCCTAGTGTAGATAGCTGAAAATTGCGTTGGGGTAATTATATCATATTTTGCAAGCTCTTTAATAAACAGATTTTGAGAAACGGATTCTCGCCAACGAACGAAACTTTATGAACGATATTTTCAACAGTTTTTATTTATTTTATAGTAGGTCGGTTATTTTGCACCAATATGAAATTATTTATAGTGGAAAAGTGACTGAAATTGTTGTAAAAGGTCGTGAAGTAATGATAACATTTTCTAAGAAAAAAAAAGAAAAACATTTTGTTTATCCTAATTTGAAAGATGAGGCAACAGTGTTGCTTGAAAATGTGGAAAAATTTTGCCAGAACCAAGTATTCGTCGAAGTTTGCACATTAGGGTGTCCGCTATTTACCAAGTTGGCTTTTTTAACTTGGGTATCCTTCATGACACTATAACTAGTAATAGCATCATGGGCATCCTCTAGATTATTTCTTTGCAGCCTAAAAACAATTTTAGACAAGAAAAAATTTGTTTTCGATGCCGTTTAACTCTGCCTAAATGGCGATACTTTTCCCATATAATTAACATTCTTGGAAAATAAATTTTTTCTCACTTATTATATTCAATAAATTACCAGCTGTTATTGATTCTGCTTCTATTCTGATCCTTTTATATAGGAAAGTTTTCATATTAAAGTTAAAAAATGTGCTTATAATTTTAACGAGGGTTGAATTTGCGAAATTTACTTTTACCGTTTTTTCCAATATTTTCTTACTTTTTTTTTTTAATTTGCCGACTATTTCATGGCATTTCTGTAATAAGATGTTATATCTTTTATTTTGCTTTCTATGATACCTTAAAACCATTTAGTGGTCGAATATAAATTTTTAAAATAAGAAGTATTTTCACATTAGTTAAATGATTTAAATTTTCGAATATGACCAAATTTAATTTAAAAAAATACTTCTTTCGTATGGGACTCCTTCAAGAATAAGTGAACACTCAATTCAATAGAAAAGACCTACGGTAGGTCATTATGTGAATCTAACAGAGGTGAAAATCCTCAGAAAAGAAAATGACACAAAAAGATAAGGTAGGAAAGGCAGAACGATCATGGTAATTCAGTATGTCAACCATACTACAGGCGAAACTCTTCGATCTAAGCATAAAATAATATATTTTATTTAAATATACCGAAAAAACATTGAGTAGTCAGTAAATAAAAAAAAACGAAATTATTGAAAAAAATGGAAAAAATAAATTTCGAAAATTCGACTTCTACCCCAGTTTGCTTCCTAAAAATTCCATCACAGCAAGAAGCTTTTGACATTTACTCTAGGCATCCGATAAAAGGGTTTGCGACGGATTCTGAGCGTCACTTAAATCTTAAAATTAAAGAAAACTGCGATTTTTAGCACTTGTTTCAGTTTTTATGCTTATAAGTCAGAAATATCGCATCCTGTAGAAAAGCAAAATTAAAGAGGATTAAATTTCACATCAAATGACTTACTTAAAAGTTGAAATTGATTCAACCGCTTAGCCAGTATCGATCATCAAAGTTCGGCAAATACCAGCTTGCCCAAAAATTAGTTATACATCCCTAAATTTATAAAATAAAATTTGGACTCCAATTTAAAAACTTTTTCATGTAAAGAGATCATAATAGAAGCAGAATCAACAACAGCTATTAAATATAATAAGCAAGAAAAACATTATTTTCCAAAAAGTGCTAATTAAATTGGAAAAGTATCGTCATTTAGGGAGGGTTAAACGGCATCGATTTTTTTTTTCTAAAATTGATTTCAGTCTGCAAAGAAATAATCTAGAGGATACCCAAGTTAAAAAAAGCCAATTTGGTAAATAGCAGACCCCCTAATACGATATATTCCACATAAATTTTATGTGTTTGATTTTTTTAATTATATTCATTAAAAATATTGTTGAAATATATTTATTTTTATTTTTTTAATTGGGTTTAAACATTTTATTCTTTGTCACTGTTACACTACGTTTAACAAACATTGATATATAATACATTTTGTAGCAGTGAGGGTAATAATGACCATGTTTTAAAAAATATATAACAAACGTGAAAAAAATAAATTTAATATTGAAATTATTATCCAAAACATATTCACAATACAGTGTGTCCAATCGTGAATCACCTCGATCGAATCTGGCAAAGTACTTATCTAAAAAAAATGAAAATTTGGCAACTTAGCAAAGTTGGTAAGGCCAACACAACTAAAATATTCTCAAAGTTGTACGGCTTCCGGTTATACCGGAAATTGACACTAACTTCGTTATTTTAAATGAGACACCCTATATATTTTTGGATTTTATTTAATATTTTAAGGCCGCTTTAAATAACAAATTGTCCTTAAAATTTATAGTTTTTGAGATAAGTATATTTTTACAAGAAAAGTTCCACGAAATTCTTTGTATCTTCAGAATTCATATATTAATTTTATATGTATTTGGCATGCGAGTAGCATACATATGAAACTACCTTGATTAATTTTCATAAATTGAAAAACATTACAACGGGTGTTGAATTTACGACTGGACATTTTGATAAATTCAAACAGCCATAACGTTATTATCTTAAATGGAACACCCTATATTATTTTTTTCGCTTATCTTGTGCAGATTTAAATTATCTTTTTAATATGGAAAAAAATAGAAACTAAATTTGCAGTCATTTCTAAAATTTATAACAACAATCCCCACAATTGATGTTACAAATTTTAAAAAATAATTATAATTTTTATTTTTTCATTTCAGTCATCGAATTGTTATCAAGTTGCATACCAGTGACATAATGAGTAGAAACAAATGAAATGTACTTAAAAAATAATCGCTATCGAGAATTTAATTATGGAACAACCAGACATATTTATAGCAGTTCATAGTGAGTGGTGAAGCTAAAATGAAAACATGAGTAATCGAATAATTGGAAATGATATTTCGACATTTTCATCATCAACAACAGATTTTCTTCTGTTTGATTTCTCTTTAACGGAACCGAAATTGGTGAAATTTTCTAACATTCGCTTTACTGTATTTCATGAGAGCTTTATTTTATCTGGATATCGAACAGCAAATTTGTCAGTGTATCACATGTGATATTACTTTGTTAGATCGTCCTAAAATAATAAACAATTTAAAATAATTCTCATTAATAAAAAGATGGTCAGACACGTTTTTATTTTAACTTCACTACACAGTATAAAATAAACTATAAATAATTTGACAAATGCTTGCCTGATAATTTAATTGTCGATAGATTATTTTTACTTATTATGTCACTAATATACGACCTGGTACGAGTTGTAGCAGTTATAATGTTTATATCACTTAAAAAATAATCTAAAACTACATAAGACAAGGTAAAAAAATATAGGGTGTTCCATTTAAATTAACAAAGTTATTGCTGTTTGAATTTATCGAAATGTTCAATTTTTGAATTTATGAAAGTTGTGCAAAATAGTTTTATACTCACATGCCAAATATGAAATTAATATTTGGTTTACGGAAAAAGATACAAAAAATGTCATGAAACCTTGCAGCTGTCA
Organism: Dastarcus helophoroides; assembly: GCA_028583605.1. Lineage (NCBI taxonomy): Eukaryota > Metazoa > Arthropoda > Insecta > Coleoptera > Bothrideridae > Dastarcus > Dastarcus helophoroides. The sequence continues at coordinate 3,415,112 of CM053335.1, forward strand.
AATTTCTTGTAAAAATCTACTTATCTCGAAAACTATAAATAGCAACCACCGTTGTTATCCAAAGTGGCCTTAAAATATCAAATAAAATCCAAAAATGCAAAAATATATAGGGTGTCTTATTTAAAATACCAAAGTTAGTGTCAACTTCCGATATAACCGGAAGTACTACAACTTTGCAAATATTTTAGTTGTATTGGCTTCACCTACCTAGGTTGCCAAATATTCAAATTTTTTAAATAAATACTTTGCCCTATATCTATCGCGGTGATTCCCGGTGGGACACACGGTATACTGAACTAACAGAAACTAAATTTTCACATTTTTAGCGTCATTCATAAGTTAGAAAAAAAATGTTAGCTTCACTTTTAAATTGAACACCACCGAGCAGAAATGGGCTGTTTTCCTGCTGACTACTCGAGAATTAATAATAATTTAAAAAACTTTTTAAAAAAAATAATATTCAAGACCAATTTATTTTTTTTGGTGGAACGGAATGGTCCTTGCTTATCTTCAAAAATTGAAATACAGAACTTGTCCCTTGAAACCAAGAAATATTAAAAAACACAACAAACGTTGCTCTAACACGTTTCGACGGCCAAGCTGTCATCTTCAGAGAAATACTTTTTTGGTTTCAGGGGACAAGTTCTGTATTTTAATTTTTGAAGACCAATTTGATATCTTTAAATGAAGTACGTTTTACGCATAGTAAGCAATAACAGTTTTCAAAAATAGATCAATATAGTTGTGGAATATTTTATTAACAGTTTTAAATACTGACAATTATAATAAACTAGATTAAATTATTACAATGTATTAATCTAAATTAGCTCTAATAACATAAATTATTCATAAATATTAAATATCAACAGATCTAGACATACAAATACTGTCATTTAAAGAAAATTGGGAACAACAAAGCCTATTAATGACTTAAATTTGAAAATTATAATTCAAGATAAACAGTCGACAATATTGCTCCGATAACATCTTGTCAGATGTTGCAACGACCCACCAAAATTGTTATAAACCACGAATCAATAAGTTAAAAACAAATTTTGTTTGTCGATTACTTCATTTGCCAATATTATTGCCAAATTACTGTGTATGAATTAAAAATACTGTATGGGCATACTTTTCTTATAATTGATGTATTATTCGGGTATATCACTGAGTGTGTACCCACCATTTTTTCTAAAGATTCGTTCATGTTCCGGAAGTTCACCAATCATATATCTTTCTAATGATTTAGCTGCAGCTGCGCTGTGTCCAGATCCTCGAAATGCTACGCTGGCATCGCGTCCTGCATGTTCTAGCAATACATCACTTCCACCTGGGTGCTGTAAAAAGACGATGAAATTTTAATATAGCAGACAAAATTGAGCAAATTAATGGAAAATAAATCCAAAAATATCTTTGGTTGGAAAAAGATGAATATAGATGATCATACTATCCCATAAATCATTAGCCAAACTGCAAAATAGCAAAACACACATCCCAAGTTATGAATTTTAAAATTTAATGTTTGCAATCCTAGAAGCAATAGTATTCTTATAATTACTAACCAAATAAATTTTATTTATTACAAATACTACGCTAAGACTTCCTTTTTAGTTTTCATATTATAGAGTAAGGATGTAAGGAATGTTGGTTTTCCTACATTCGCGAATGCGAATGCGAATATTCATTTCAAACATTAACGAATGCGAATATTCATTTCAAACATTCACGAATGCGAATGTTGGCTGTTTCACTACCACTTGGAGAATTTTGTGAGAAACTTTTCTAGAATAAAAATATTTCTCAAACAGTTTTTATTTTCATTTAAATTTTGACATTATTTCGTAATTTACGAGTAATATTTTTCTCTAAATTTCGAAAAATTATTAATATCAAAATTTGTATGCTTTTATTAAAATTTTAATCCAATTTCAAAAAAAAATAAACAAATTTTGAGAAAAAGCCTAATTTTGGTAAAAAGCTGGAATTTTCAGGAAATCAAATTTAATATAAAAACCTGACTTTTTGAAAAAACTTCCTTGAAATATATCAAAATTTCGAGAGAAAGACGATTTTTAAAATAAAAATCACAAGATTCTAAAACCCAAATGTTGAAAAAAATATCAAAATTTCAACGAAAAGATTAACATTTTGAGAAAAAGATCGACAATTTTAAAAATCGTCGAAATTTAGTAAAAAGTTAAAATTTCCTAGTCAAATGTTGTCGAAATTTCGAAAAAAAGGCGAATTTTGGAGAAAATTTAAGAAAAAAAAAGTCGAAGTGCCAAGAAAAAGAGTCGACCTTTCTTGACTGAATATTTATTTTTTAACCTTTCCCAACTGTGACAAACAGCACAAAATATCCAGTGTTGAGAAAACTGCGAAATTTTGAGAAATAAGTTGGAATTTCAAATTTCTAGAAGTTTTAGTATCTTAACAAAAATGTAAAGTTTTTCTAAAGTATGTTTTAAAATTTCCCTAGAAATATTATTCTAAAATTTTTTATTTTTTTTACAATTTTATAGAAAAAGGCGAAGTTTGATAAACAATTTCTCAGAAAGATGAATTTAAAACAAAAGTTGAAATTCGAATTTTGACAAATAACGAAATTTTGAAAAACAAAACGACGAATTTTGAGATAAAAATTCGAAATGTTAAGAAAGTCGTATTTTGATATAAGAAGTCAAACTTGAGAATGAATTCTAAAGAAAAAGTGAATTTTGTGAAAAAAATGCGGATTATGGGAAAATAGTCTAAATTTCGAAAAATCTCAAGGAAAGGACTAATTTTCATTAAAAAATAAAAATTTATGGAAAAGGCTCCCGCAGTTGGGAACATAAATTTTCTGTTCGGTGTATGAACCAAGGGGGAGCAAACGTCCCAATCTGCCATATTGTAGCTAACTGAAAGGAAAAGAAAACAGAAATTTAAACATACTTTTTATGAGCTGGGACCAAATAAATTACCGGATTAGTTATTATCTTCAAAAATGTTGTTAACTAGGCTACCCATGGGCCCCCAACACTTATGATATGGTTCTCTTAAGGATCCATGAACCCTAGTTGAAGAAACCCTTAGTAGTTACATTGTTATTTCATAAATAATTTCCCGTCTTATTGCCAAATACATTCGCAATATATTCGCATATTTTATTGCGAATGCGAATGCGAATATTAATATTAAAAAAGATGCGAATATTCGCGAAAGTGAATGCGAATATTCGTTACAATCACTATTATAGAGAATATTGACCATATTTAGATTATTTTGAATAGGGATCAATCGAGTGAATCAATTTCGACCTGTTTCGATCAAAACACTTAATTTCGGTCGCGGTTTTGGTTTTACCCTGAAATCGACTAAAGCTTTTCTTCAGCCGAAACTTTAAATTTTAAATTTAAACTCGGAATTTTCAGAAGAAAAATCAAATTGTAAGAAGAACTCGAACATGATAAACGAATTGAAGATTTAACTAAACATTTCGATATTAAATATGGCTTTTTAGAAAAAAGTGTAATTTTCAAGTGTAAACTAAAAACTGTCACGAAAATATAGAAATTTAGAGAAAAGCTCAAAATTTATATAACATGAATATTCTAAAAATTTCGTGCTAAAATTTGAACAGCAAATTTTAAAAAAACAGTTCAAACAAAGGGCTGAATTTTGGAGAAAAAGCTGATATTTCGAATTTAAATTCGAAATTTTGGTAACAGTTGGGATTAAGATCGCAATTTTAAAAAACGAAATCAACATTCGCAGACAAAAGTTTGCAGTTTTTAGGCAAAATTTTAACGAAAAACTTTAAAATCGCAGGTTTAAATTGAGAGTTTGAGAAGAAAAACAACATTTTGGAAAAAAATTACGTAATAAAAATATCTTAGAATTCCAGGTTTAATATGCAATTTTCGGTTTTTCTTTCAAGGTGACAATATTAAATTTGAATTTTAGATGTTTTTTTCGAAGTTTACCAAAAATTCAAAATTTTTAATTTAAAGTGGAAGGTACGAGAGAAATCCCAACATTTGAAAGTTAAATTTCAAATTTTTAAAAACTTTTTTTTTAGAATAAATCAAACTTTTTTAGTAATTTCGGCTTTAACCTTAAAAATTGTTCTCGTACAATAGTGGCCTTTGAAAACTCTGACAATTACAAACAGAACATTTTAGCGGTGTAAACTGGAAAATTGACTTTTCTAAGCGTGTGAGGTAGAATACAAAATTGATTGCAAAAATAGTAAAATAAAAAAATACTTATTAGTACAACGACAAACATCTACTCAAATTTCAAAATATCATCAGCATGTCATGTCAGCATCAGCATGTTTATGACAAAAGATTTTTACAAGTCTGATAAAATCAATCTAATTTTAAAATTTCTCGAAAAAGTGGAACTTTTCCTAAAGTCTTGTTAAATAATTGATATTTTTAACCCCTACAGTTGTTAATAACTCATCCTATATATTTATCGATAAATAAATCAAATAAATATAAAAATAAAGATGTTTGAACATAACCTTGATCTTCTGGATCAATTTTGCTTTGTTTGTTTCACCATGTTATTACAAGACTAATTTCATGAATACAGACTCCTATACGAATTTCCATTAATCCAAACTTCCATCTAAAACTTCTATTAAAGATGTGGGAAAGTGTGGATGTTGATTCATTAGTGTATATTTTCGCAAATGTAAATATTTGTAAACTTCTACGACTTCCAAGAAATTAAATTTTTGAGCATTGCTGTAAATGTGTAAAACTTTTACTTTGTTGGCATTTATAATTTTATGTTATGTATTTAATAAATATTTTGCATAATTTGGTCTGTCTGAATTTTTATGCCTGAAATATCGCATAAACAGTTGAAATTAGGAATAAGGCATGTTATATAAAATATCTGCAAAATTTTGAGGAGAATCCAAAAATGAAATAATAATTGGGAAGTTTCAATTAAAAAACCAAAGTTGAATGTGATTCTAAAAAAACGCAACAACTCTGCATATCGCAAACTTATTAAAAATAAAAATTTAAACATTTTTTGGAAACTTTTGTAGTTAGCATTTTTTATATCTATTAAATTTCGAAACTTAATTGGGTGGTGCATTTATAATCGAAGATCTTGTACGTAATATTCAGTTCAATTTATAAAATAAACTTCCAAGAACATCTCAAAATTTCTAAACATAATGAAAAACAGTATGCATTTTATTCTTGAGACAAATCATTGATACTTATAAGGAAAAAGGTTTAATTTAAAATTTAGATATTAAAGGCAAAATATTAGAAAAAAGCAAACAATCGTGTTAAACTGAAAAAAGTTGACATTTCCAGAAAAAAATATTTTATAAAATAATCTCTTGAAACTGTTTATAGTCGCAATGTTATCTGTAACATCAAAAACTTCAAGTTTAAACTGAACATTTCTGAGTAAATGGTCGACATTTTGAAATGAATTCGAAGATTCATTATTATTTAATTCACAATTAAGATCCAAAATATAAAAAAATTTAAAAAAAATCAAAGTTAATGTAAATATTTTTGAGAAAAAGCTTAAAATAAAAACTTTTTTACAAAAAACTCTGAGATTCGTAGTCGTGCTTGACCAATGTTTTATTATTTCAGATACTTAAAGTGGCAGCTTCCAAAATAACATCAGTGAATAAGAAATTCATATTCACGATTGATTTATTGGACAGTCCAAAGATCCCGAACAACGTCAATTTTTAATCCTTTTGTTGTAAGATGTTTTACGTAAAGTATCAACTTAAGGTGATAAAATTTGAATAGAATTGATATTTTTATTTAGCTGCTTAGTTGTGTTTGCTATTTACAATTATTAATTATTTGCGTCTGCTAATAAATAATGATATTCACTTGTTTACATACATTTAATCAAATTTTTGCATTTTTGTCACAAAAGTAACACTTTTTACTAAAGAGTTCATTATCTTCAAAGAATGCTAAGGTTAATCAAATTATTTAAAATAAATAAAATTAGATTTAGTGCAACAACCTTTTTAAAAATTTCGCTTTTTTTCGAATTGTTTGCCAATTCAAAATTTCGACTGTTTTAAAAATTGGTAGACTTTTTTTTGTGAAATTTCAATTATCCATAATTTCTAGATTTTAACTCTTCCATATTTAGACCATTTTGAAAGTTTCAACTTTTCACTTTTCTGATTAATTTTCATTCAAAATTTACATTTTCGAAGATTTCCCCTTTTTTTCAAAATTTATGTCGAAGTTTTTTTAAAATGTTCACTCTTTTTGAAATTTTAGATCCAAAATTTCAACTTTTTAGTTTTTTTATTTAATTTTCTCTTTTTTTAAATAGTCGAAGTTTGGAAAATATTACGTTTTGAAAATATTGTTCTAAATTTCATTATAAATTTCAACCGTTTTTTTAATTTACAAATTTAAACTTCAAAATTTAGACTCTTTTGAAAATTTAAACTTTTCAAAATTTTCGTGTTTTTGAATTTTAGGAATTTGACATTTTCTGATAATTTCCATTTTCAATTTTTTGTGAAAATTAAATTTTTTAGGCAAATTTCGTTTCTTTTAATAGACTTTCCAAATTTTCGATTTTTTAAAAAAATCGATCCTTTCAAATGATTATTTTCAAATATTCGACATTATTTTGAAAATTTAGACTTTTTTGGAAATCTCGAGTTCTTAAAATACTCCAATTGTTGTTTACATTTATTTAAATTTTTTGTCAAAAGGTTGACTTTTTTTTAAAATTTAACATGTGTTCTTACAGCAATAGTCAAGTGCCTATTTTTCTTAAACTAATACTGAACTATTTGTGCACGTGTTTTAAAAATGTTTCCATTACTTTTTTATTTAATAAATCATTAGTAATGATAAATGATCATCGAAAAATATCTTTTATATTAGGCACTCTTTTAACTCTTTAGCACTTACACACATTTCTTTTCAAAATAATCTGCATTGTTCACCATTTAGTCATTAAGTAATATACTATTGGCCTCCATTCATGCAACCATATTCAACCTTTGTTAGCCTCTGTTTACAAACTGCAAAGTCTGAAGTAGAATACTGACATTCAGCCTGTTGACTATTTCATCGACGTGGATGTCAATCGTGTTATGTAAAATTTTGTTATTTTCATTCGAAAATGTATCAAAATCAATAACATAATTTTGAAGTGTGCCTCTAATAAAAAAGGTTGAGAACCATCAAGTCATATCGTAAGTAGACAACTAGACCTTCCGAACGTACCTTTAATAGAAGCTTTTGCTAGAAATTCAGACAAAATATTCATGTAGGAATTGATGGTTCATGAAATTAGTTGGCATAACAACATCCAAACAAGCAACTGGCGATGCAGTAGTAGTAGAGGAAAATTAATCCAAAAAAACTATAAAATTCGGCAAACATGCTATAAAATTTTCATTTATACATATTCATTATATTTCTTAAAAGTATTAAATATTGTCTATGATTTATGGATTACAAAAAGATTAGGATGCACTTATTCTATTTTTAACACATTCGACAGATAACTTGAAATTACCATTTCACGAAAAATATGCCAACTGTCCATCCACATACTGAATTAATGAGTTTGAACTAATATTTGTTGAAGCGTTTAATTTATTAAATAATCTGTAATAACAATATGTAGAAACATGTAGTTTTATTACGCATTTTATAAGGATATAAATCATTTATTTTTATTCCTAAAGACTAATTAATAAATTATGTGAACACAGTCCTTAACGAGATATTTAACTCTATACATTAAGAACTCAATGATAACTAAAAACATATGATTGTTATTATTCCACCTATGACAAATCTAACTTTTTCATTAAATTATAGTCACTATTTTTGTGTCCTAATTGAAAGTTGATGAAATATGGTAATCTTTAAATAATTTTATTTTACCTCTGTGTCAAAACATATATTTTTTTTAAATCCCCAAAGCAATTTAATGGAACAGAATATCTACTAAATATTATAATTACCTCGTCCAAAAATTCGGTGATGTCATAAATTCTGTCATAAATTATTATCCAACAATCCGAGACGGTGTCATGGCAAGAAACTTCCGCTAAAGTCATAATCCTTTCTCCTGGTTTAGCCTTGGGCAGTTTTACAGGGCTGGTGAATTTGTTGAAATAGAAGAGTCCAGCGGAAAACACACTCGCTTTAGCCATTTTAATTTCACTTATTTCGATAAATTAATTCAACACTTGAACTATGGTTTATCTAACTCCACTACTCTATGATGTTAGTTTAAATAGTGTCCATTCAAGTTGCCCGCTCAATAAATATAGTGAAGTAGTAAAGTAATATGATGAAAGAAGACAGATATGTTGCTTTCCAACTTACTGGCTTCTTATCTGCTTCTCATATTACCGAATTATTTTTAATTTATACGAGTATTATTGATACTAGTGCGATTTTATTATTTGATTTTGTTTTGCAACAACATTATAATATTACGTTGGCTGTCATAAACATTAAGTTTACGTTCTTTGCAATTTCAAGAAAAAAATTTCTTCATAATGGTCATTTGTCAATCTATGATGCAGATTACATAAAAAAATTGCGATAATGTTTGTCCCATTTCTAGGCGCATTTCGGTTGTCATGTCATTTTTGCGAGAATTATTGCATTACTATTTTATAATTACTAAGATAAAAAATTAAAATTAAAACTAATTAGTTTAAAAACAACTTTTTTATCATTGTCCCCGTTTTTACTATTTCTTCCTAAAAAAATAATAATCGAAAACACCTCAACATCTACCGAGCCTGTAAAAAATCCTTGTTAATTAAGTAGCTAAAAAGAAAACTTTGCTTCATTCATGTCTAATTATGCTTATTTATTTGTAGCGATAACAATAAAACATCTTTTTAAACACTCTGTTTCAAAAAGTCCTAACAATTACGTTTGGGCTTTACACCTTAAATATTTTGAATAAAAATCACTACTACAAAAGGGAACCTTTAAAATCTAAAAATATAATACATTGGGTGTCTCATCGATGCATTGGTCTGAGAACCGATGAGGTCCTTATATTATAAAGTTATATCATAAAATTTCGTTGAATTTGACATTGAATTTAAATTTTATGTTGACTCGAAATCATAAATTTTAACTCCAAAATTTTCCTTTCAAATTTACTTTAATATTTTGGCGAAAAACTCACAACTTTGAGTTAAATGAAAAATTGTAGACCTAATTTAAAATTTCAAATTGACAAAAAATTTCAATTAGTTGTCTTAGAAGCGAAATTTTAAAATTTATAAATTTCGATTATTACCAAAATTTTCAAAACTCAACTTATAACCTAAATGCATATTTTAGAAGCAGGTCGAAATATCGACTCGAAATCCTACCTTTTTTAGTGTGTATCGAGTTTTCATTAGAAATTTTGGATTTCATTTCTAAAGAATTGTTTCTCAATGTACCCTAATCTCGAAGGCTTGACTTTTATCTTGGCTTTCCGGCAAAATATAAAGATATAACCTAAACTGGAATTTTCCAACTTGCTCTCAAAATTTTGGATCCTAAGTACGAATTTTGAGTTCAGTCTCAAGAATGTTTTTTTTTAGAATGTCAACTTTAATCTTAAAACTTTTTTAAATCGAGTTTTCAGTCTAAATTTTGGATTTCATTGCTAAAGAGTTTTTTCTTTTTTCAAAATTTGTAGGTGCCCTTATCTCAGGGTCTTGACTTTTATCTCGTCATTTCGAGAAAATCTAAGGTTTGAATCTAAACCGCAATTTTGTACTCAAAATTTTCGGATCCACATAAAAATTGTTTGAGTTTAATCTTAAAAACGTTTTCATTTGAAATGAGTGAAAAAAAAAACTAATTTGGAAATTTCCACTGAAAGGACCAACTTTAAATTGGAAATTATAGAAATTTCATATTGAAAGTCAAAGCTTCCGGTTCAGTTTTATACATTGAGACAAAAGGGTCGCATTTTTAAGAAATACTCCTAATTTATTTAAACGAGGTCAAATTTCAACTCAAAATTTATAGTAGAGTGCCACATTTCGAATTTAAACATTAAATTTTAAAAATGGAAGTCAAAAATCCAAGAGTTTTAGAATTTACATTGATGACCTTATTTACTTTTTCAATTTCACCTCTTCTACGTTCCAATTCCATTGTACTCTTCTTGTGAACAGTTTCTCAAGCTGGATCTGTGCTCCATTTATCTGTTGTTGTTTTTTTACTGTCATCCATATTTGTCTTTGTATTTCTTGAGTTTTTTTAGGATATAGTCATCGATAAATAATTTTTGTCTTTTTCATTGTTAGTTTGTTCTTATTCTAAATTATATTTAATTTGTCTCTACTATAAGTCAAATAACTCATTCAAATACCCCATGCAGAAAAATACAAACGATCCCCTTATTAATTATGACTAGGCTTAAAAGAAAGTTAACAGGTATACAAATGAAAGTCAATAAGTTGTAATGTATGTCTTAAATAGATTATATCAGTGATTGATAACTGCAACATTTGAATTACTACCATAAATAACCTTGTGACGAAAGACCCCTATATTTTGCGGATATGAAATGGATATTTTCAGTTCTCCATTTTATTATTATTTCATTTGGGGTCGGTTATCCCTGTAGCACTGAAACTTTAGCTTATTGTGCCCCTCCCCCCACGATTAACTTATATTAGGCTGACTCTTAAAGAATTCCAGAACCTCCTGTATGGGTGTTTCCACTATTGTCCTTGGTTCAGTCAGAGCGTTCTCAAAGTTGGAATGTCTGTCCCTTGATAGAGTCGGACATTTACATAATATGTGTAAAGGAATTTCTTCTTCCTTCCCACACATTCTACAAGTAGAATTTTCTTTTACGCCTATTGTTGTAAGATGTTTCATTAGGCACAGTGTCCCGTGAATGGTCCACTGTCCACATAAGCTGATTTTTGCTTAACTTTAAGAGTTCACTGGCTCTCTTTTCTGATGATCCGTCAATAAACATCCGCGACCGCCTCAGACCATTGACACCCCTCCAATGAGTGCTGTGTTCTTTTCTTAGTAGTTCTTTTATGACCTCTTTTGCTGCCCTGTAAGCAAGCGGATAAGTAGGTACTGGTCCTACTAGAAGAAATTCGACTCCCCTTTCGGCTAGAGAGTCTGCTCTTTCATTTCCTTCAATTTCCCGCTAAGCCTCAACCCATCGAAGTATAACTGTAATATGCTGTGCCAATTTGCTTAGCTTGTCAACGCAATATTTGACCGTTCTGGAGTTAACTTCGTAAGCTCTCAGCGCTGTTAATATTGCTTAGCTGTCGCTTTCATAAGACCTCCTGATCATTTCTTCAGCACAGGCTGTTACTGCAGTAATTGAAATACAAATCTTGTCCCCTTTAACCAAAAAAGATTAAAAAACACAAGGAAGGTTGCTCTGCGGACTGTTTTAGAGCCTATTTCAAAAAAAAAATAATTTCGATATCAATTTTGGTCCAAAAACGGTCGAAACTATTATTCAAATTTATAACTTTTTGAAAAGTCGAAATTTTGTGTAAATGCTTGAACTTTATAATAATAATAATCTTAAATTTTAGAGTTTAAGATTTAAACAAAAAAAAAATAAGAGAAAAATAAAATAATTTTATTTTAAAAAACTGTATTTTAAAACCATATCTGGAGAAAACACTGTCTCAAAATTGAGTTCAAAATTTGAAAAGCAAAAGGTCGAAACTTTATGATGAATATGGAAATTTTAAAATACCAATTCTTAAAATTGTTGATCTTGTTTTTTATAAAATATGTAATGTATTCAAAAAAATTGAGAATTCACAAAAAAATTGGAAAAAGTCTACAAGACTTCATCAAAACTTCAACAATTTTAGAAACAATGGTCCATCATTGTTAAATATCATTCTCGATAAAAAAAAATATTGGTTCGCGTTACTAAGCCAATTATTTCATCATTTGTTATAAAATTTGCAGCTCATTATCATTGCCAATATGATTAATTATAACTAAAAACAAATACATTGTAGATGCTTAAATTCTTGCGATCGCTTACGACATTTGCAAAATATGAGTTTTGGATAAGCACACAGCATTTTGTTTCTCAACAATTTTCTGCTACCATATTTAAGAGTTTAGGAAATATAGACCGTCTCTATTTATAAAAATATGATTTATTTAAATCACTATGTTTATTCAATTAGTTTGTTTTGAAAAATTAATACCACAATTTAGATACAACAGCATAGACCTAAATTTAAACCGTAATTAGGTTTTGATAATAATGGAAATATTAAATTTTCATTATATAAAACTAAACATTTACAAAGATTTAACTTGTTACATTTAGTGGATATAATATATAAGTTAATCTTGGAAGCACTCAAACTAAAACGTAGTTGAATGCAGTTATTGCAAAATTACTAGTCCCTTTACGTGTGTCCCACCGAGAATCGCCGCAATTGATATTTAACAAAGTACTCATTTAAAAAATTTGCAAATTTGGCAATTTAGTGGAATCGACAAGGCCAGTACAACTAAAAAAAAATTATTTTAAATAAGACACCCTATATATTTTTCAATTTTTGAATTTTATTTAATATTTAAGGCCACTTTAGATAACAAACATTGTTCTTAAAAGTTATAGTTTTCGAGATAATTAGATTTTTATAAAAATTTTGACAGATGCAAATACCAACGAAATTCTTTGTATCTTTTTCTAGAAACCAGATATTAATTCCATATTTGGTGTGTAAGTAGAATGCATATAAACCTATCTTGCACAACTTTCATAAATTCAAAAACCTTATACCAAGTGTTTAAATATCTTTTACCTCATATAGGCTTTCTAAGGCTTGCTGTTTTAGAAATAATTGCAATTTTTTACTTATTTTCCCATTTCGCAGTAACTGAACTCTTATCAGGTCGCATATCAATGGCTTTATGAGTAGAAGTAATCTCTGTAAACAATTAAACTATCAGGAAACCATTTGTCAAATTATTTATACTCTATTTTATATTGTGTGGTAAAGCTAAAATGAAAACATGCCTGACCATCTTTTTTAGTAATGAGAATTATTTTAAACGATGTAACACGAACATGTGATACCGTGAAAAATTTGCTATTACTGTTCGATGTCCAGATAAGGTAAAGATCCAACGAAATACACTATAGCAAATGGTAGAAATTTTACAAATTGTGATTGCATCAGAAAAAAATCAGAAAACCTGTGGATAATAAAAAAGTCGAAGCAGCATTTCCAATTATGTTTTCTAGTTATGTTTTAATTTTAGCTTTACCACACACACATCAACTAATTATAAATAGTTTGACTAGTTGTTTCATAATTTAATTGTCGATAACGATTATTTTTCTTAATACATTTCATTTGTTTCTACTCATTATGTCACTGATATACTACTTAATAAGAATTCAATGACTGTGAAATAGACATAAAAAATTGCAATTATTTCTAAAATTTGTAACGTTAACCCCCACAATGCCTATATCAGTTGAAGGATAATTTAAATCTTCACAAGATAGGCTGAAAAAATGCATGGTGTTCCATTTAATATACCAAAGGTATCGCTGTCTGAATTTATCAAAATATACAGTCGTAAATTCAACACTCGATTTAATCTTCATGGTATACTCTTATTGGTCGAAAACATTATGTTTATTAATTTTATTTAACATTTCTACGACCCTGTTTGGAAATATTTTTTAAACAATTTTATTCATACCGGGTGTTTTTTTTAGTTGGGAGGTTACCTTTATATAGAGTATCACTTATTAAAAAGGTAAACTGATTTTGTCGATATGGCTAATCGGAGCTAAACTACCTTTCAAAAATATTTTCAACTTCCTTCCACTTCCGGTTATACCGGAAGTAGACATCAACTTTCTTATTTTAAATAGCAACCCCCAAATTTTATATTTTATTTGGATTCTACGTAGAAAAATAAGGTGAGTTTATGTATACATGTTCATTGCTATCTTTGGTAGTTTTTAAGATATTTCAATTTTTTGGAAAAAACTCAGAAAAGCGGGTTATTTTGACTCTTATTATCATTATTTGCAATAAAAACATGAAATTTGGGTTAAAGTCATGGAATATTATGGAGACTATAATAACGTAATTAAGTTTTACATTTATTACAAAGGGTGATGGAAATTTTATGATCTTTATTGTTTTTGTTTTATTGAAAAAAACTCTGTTTTTTTAAATGGGAACTATGTGTTTTTTAAACATTTTTAAATTCCTCACGTAAAAGGAAGAAAAAAGTTATATGACTAATTTTTTAAAATTCTGCACCGTTACAGAGATATAATGCAAAATAAAAAAGAAAAATATATCTTTTTTTTCTAGTAGCAACTTGGTAGTAGACAACAAAATTTTCAAAAAAAAAACATAACCACAAGGCCTAAAAATTTTAGGCTAAATAACATTTAAAAGATAACCGCACAAGACGAATAAGTTTTTGGCTAATTGTTAGAATACTTATTGAAAAATATTTAGGAAGCCACGAATGTAAGTTTCGTAAAAATGGTTAGTTAAACAGACTTCTTATTTTTGGAGTAATGAAAATCAACAACAAATGTTCAAGAAAATTCGTCCTTTAACTGTTATGCTGTTAAATTAAAACTCAGGGTTTTTAACCGTTAAATTTTACAATAAAAATCAAAACGGAAATTTTTTAGTGATTTTTTTACGAATACTGCATGACAAGCATATTGCTAGAAACAATCGGATGTGCATAAAAACTTTGACTCATTTCGAAATCTTAAATTATGCCTTTAAATGTATTGAAACAGAAGATCGCCCTTGTTGTTCTTGATGTAAATTTTTTGTCAAATATTTTTGTTTCCTATTACTTATTATGATTAATTCTTTAAGCTTTTATTGCCTACAGTTAATTTCCTACTTGAACAAAAAAGAGATATTTGATTCTTCTTATTTTGAGATTTATGTAAAATACCTCTGTAACGGCACAAAATTTTAAAATATAAGTAATATAACTTCTTTCTTCTTTTTATGTGAAGAATCCAAAAATGATTAAAAAACATATAGTTCCCATTTAAAAAAACAGAGTTTTTTTAAATAAAACAAAAACAGCAAAGATTATAAAATTTCCATCACCCTGTATAATAAATGTAAAATCTGTTTACGTTATTATAGTCTTTATAATATTCCGTGACCTCAACCCAAATTTCATGTTTTTACTGCAAATAATAAAAAAGATACAAAGAGTCAAAATAACCTTCTTTTCTGTCATTTTTTTTCGAAAAATTGAAATATCTTTAAAACTATCAAAGGTAGCGATAAACATGTACATAAACTCACCTTATTTTTTTACGTAAAATCCAAATAAAATATAAAATTTGTGGGTAGCCATTTAAAATAAGAAAGTTGATGTCTACTTCCGGTATAATCGGTAGTGGGGGGAAGTTGAAAATATTTTTAGAAGATAGTTTAACCCCGATTAGCCTCATCGACAAAATCAGTTTGCCCTTATAATAAGTAGTACTCCATATAAAGGTAACCTCCCAACTAAAAAAAACACCCGGTATATTTAATTCTTTTATTTTTAAGTATTTCTTCCTCATCGTTTTCTTTCCATCTTATGCACTACTGACGAGCTCAAATGAGAGCGAAACATCGATGCTCAGTGTTACAACCGTTTTTTATTTTTACATACAGACATGATTTATCAAAAAACAAATATTTTTCATATCTAATTTTGGTCTTCTATTTTTCATTTTTTTCCTTTTCTAAGTATTGTGTTTTGAGGTGACGTTTTAAATAAATTTAGATATCACGTAGTCATATTTCAAAAACTGTTTTATAATATTGTCAACAAAAAATAAAAATTTAAATATTTCCAAACTGGGTCGTAGAAATGTTAAATAAAATCAATAAACTCGATTTAATGTTTTTAAATTTATGAAAGGTGCGCTTCATATGTGTCCTACTAGATATCAAATATGAAACTAATATCTAGTTTCTGTGTCTTCGATACTCCATTCACTTGCGTTAGGTGATATTCAAAATATCAACGGATTTTTTTATTTTGATTCGATTCGCCCCTCGGTCTGCTCTATGTTGGATTGTCACGCTTATTACTCAGATTTTCGAAAACCATAAATTCCTAACCATTAACCATACCTGAAGATTATCATGAGATCGTTCTGGAATAGAGACAGAATAATCTGTTTAATTTAACTACCTGAAAAACTCAGGATGCTGTTTTTTTAAATACGTCCAGGAATATGCAGCAAACATCTTCCCTATGGAAACTAACGTGTCGGTCCTGGACATATTCTATCTACTCAGTCTTTATAAAGCTCAGGTGAGACCAACTCTGTGCTGTTCTCACATCTGGAGCTCAACCCATTGGCTCTTTTGGAAAACATTTAAAAATGAATAATTCGGCTAATTGATGATAAAACTGACTCTACAGATACTGAAGCACAAACGAATGGTTGGTGACATGTCTCTTATCTACAAATATTTTCATGAAAGATGTTCACTAGTGGGTCCGATCTATCAAAGAGCAACTTTCTTAAGGCAAGCAAATTATCGGAGGTAACCGAGGTAGAAAATTCCCATGTCAAGCAGCTTGAGCTTTTAAATTCTAGAATTTATTGCTGAGCCTAATTTTTCCAAAGAATTACAACTTTAAAAATATCAGGTTGTGTTACTGTAGATGCAGTGTGAGGTACAGCTTTGTTACCTGTTACCAATTCAATAATAATAAAGCGTGAATTTTAATACTTTTATGTATTTAAACACGAAAAACGGATTCGTATAGCGCCCAATATCCAACTACTTAGGGGCAGCTCTTATTCATTCGAGTCACCTGTCCCCAAAAATTCGACTTTCCCGAGAAGTCTAGAATTAATAGTTGCGTATGAGTTATTCCATTCATCCTCCAGACAAGTCTGCCCTAAAGCACAAAGTAAGTAATAGTAAGTCACTTATTTTGTGTCTAAAGTCAATCTGTGCACTAGAGTTTTAAAATTCTCTGAGCTTTTTCAGAGAGTCGTTTTACCGAACGTAAGAGGGTCGTCGACTATTGTAGTCCTGCTACCTACAATCTGCTGCTATACCTTTCTTGGCATATGCACTACGTAGTCTAGATTAATTCTATTTGCATTTTTTATACTCATAGTCTTTTGTCCAAATATTAACTTCAATCACGAAATTTTTAATTGAATGTTGAAATCACAAGATTTAATTTTAATTTCAACACTTTAGCATTTAATGTTGAAATAAAACTAACAATTTTAAAAAGTTTGGAAAAAGCCCAAATTTCGGTGAAAAACCCAAATTTTTTAAAAAATTTCGAAATTTTGATTATTTTTTTAACTTCAAGACATATGCCAAATGGCTTGAGTTCTTTGGTTTCCAATCTAAATTCGATATCTTTTAGAGATAACCAGAAGTTTTGGTATTGACCAGTTTGGGCAAAAGAACTGAAAATTTCAAGTCTAAAACCCCCAAAATTTCTCTTTTAATCACAAAATATTGACGGGAAACTCCAATTACTAATGTTTTTCTTGAAATCTTTTTTAAAACCTTCGTATTGTTGAAAACCTACAAATTTTGAAAAACATTTTATTAATTTAAAAATTATTATAGTAACTATTTATTTTCTTAAATGTTGACTTCAAACCCCATGTTGACTCATTTATTTTTCAACATTAGGATATCAATTTCTAAAATCTAATAACTAATTATTTAAATTCTTACTAATGTTAACGGTTTTTCAATTTTCAAAATTTTATTTTCGAATTTAGAAGGCATTTGAGCTCAAGTAGATTTAAAATTTCAAAGTTAGACTTGGAATTTTGAATTTTTCCACAATTTTGACTTTAAATTTAAAAGGAATTTGGAAGTTGTGAATTAGCTGTAAGCTTTCATGGTCATGTGGATTTTAAAATCATGTTACTTTACTGCCATTAATCTAAAATAATTAAGTTGGCGCAAGAAAAAAATTATTCCCAGTTATTTTTTTCTCCAAATGATATTTAAAAAAGTAGCACGCATTGACATCCAATATTCAATAGGTCCCATTGACCTGCGGACCATAGTTTGCATTAAACCTAATAACATTTATATAATTTTAACATAATAATTGCAAACATTATTGTACACAAAAGTTAGGAATAATTTGAAAGCTTGTCACTGATACTGCTGTCAGTATACATATCGATTTTGCATTTTGTATTGAATTTCGTTGGGTTCATATATCTTTAATAAGTAAGTCGTATAACTTAGGTGGCTTCAGAAATTAATATTCTTCGATACATATATTTATAACTATTAAACTTTATTAACGATAAAAACGCAACAAAATAGATGTATTTTTTTTTATTCAACATTTTTAAACGTTAATAAGTTACTAAATGTTTGTAAAGAGTAAATAGAAACAGTGGATATTTAAAGGTTTTGCATATAAAAAAGATTACTTTGGGTTTTTCATTTAAATTCACCATCCATTACTATTTTTTATCTCCTTTAAATTTGCATGATGATAAAACATTGCTTCTATAACCAAAATCTGGTGACCCTGTTACAAAAGTACTGATAATATTAGCTTAAAATAGTTTAAATAGTTTAGATAGTTAAATGATATGTTAGATATCGTTAAAATACTTATTGTTAGTGTATCATAACTTTGTGGAAGACCGTATACTTATCATATTTGAAAGATTATAATAAGATATTGAGAAATTCGAAAAAAAGTTTTTGATAAAAAAACATGAAACATTATGTTAGTTACATATGTTTATGCTTTATTACCACATTTTTTAAATTAAATAAACTCGTAGAATAATCCTATTATGTCCTTGGAGTACTTCGAGTAGGGATCGAAAATGAAGATATAGATGCAATGACCTGTCGTTTTAAAGGAGGACAAGGTGTAATTATTGTATATGTGTATTTTTGATGACTAAATAAATGTTTTTAAAAACAAATATTCTAAAATATTTTTTGATGACTAAAAAAAAACGTCGTGCGTCAAGATATTGTTGACGACTAAAAAAACGACGTTCCACGTTCCTCTGATACCATTGATTTCTGCGGGGATATCCGTTGCAGCTGCTGCGGCACAGCAAGAATCAAAATATTGAAAAATCAGTAAGAAGTATACTTGAATTTTGGTATAAGGGACTGGTCCTTGGTTACCTTTAAATATTGATACACAAATCCTGTTCCCTGAAACAAAGAAAGGTTAAAAAAACACAACAGCGCTCCAACGCATTTCGATAGCCAAGGTGTCATCTTCAGAGAGATACTCAGTACTGTACAGTATATCTTTGAAGATGATAGCTTGGCTATTGAAACGCGTTAGAGCAACTGTTGTGTTTTTTAATCTTTCTTGATTTCAGGGGACAATATTTGGGTATCAATTTTTTAAATACTCCTGAATGTTAATAGTACTTAACATATCCTTTTTCGCTTTAACTTTAAAACATCAATACATCAGATCAATTCTAATCAATTTTAATTTCTTAAACTATAAAACTGCAGTTTAGAAAATTCTGGTCTATACACCATAACCATCGCGTCGGTTGCTCTAGTATCTATTAGTTACTAGTATCTAGTAGTTAATAGCTTAGATAACTGATGTATACCAAATCAGTTGTAATATAGCATTTTGGATAGAAGAGAGCATTTTCTAAACAAATTATCATTTGCTACATTTTGAAACGGCTATTAAGTCCAAAATTCCCCATTGAATCACGTCTTTCCATCCGTCGATCTATGTATACGTTTCTGATCATACTAGAGGTCGCAATCGCTCTAATTGTTTAGTTTTCTGATTAAATCGTTTTACCAGCATATAGATTAATAATTGCAGGTTATATTATATTGGTATTTTAAAATGCAAAAAATATTTTAAGTAAAATTGCCAAGATCTTAATATATCTAGTTTATAATTTTTTTAATATACTTACTATAACACTTTAGTAAAAAAAATCACAAAATTTTTGGAATATTTTGTTTCTGTTGTTTTAATGATATGAAACACATTGAAATAAATCGATTTTGTAGAATATGGCGCAGATGTTTAATTAATTTAAGGATTCGAGAGATTATTCTATATCAAAAAAACACATTAAGAAAGTTAATTTTAAAACTGCTCTAGAACGTCTCTAATAATTATTATTAAGGTTCGGTTATAAAGGAGCTAATAGTTTTTTTTTGAGAAAAGTAGAGAGTATACTTCTTTAATATTTTCCAAATTCATTGAAACCGGTTTTATGCAATTTAAGAAAAAAATATTTTCCTATTTTTTGTTTTTTTCAAATTTTTCCAAAAAAATAAATAAATAAAACCTTGAAACTTGCAAAGTTAAATTTCCCTATTAGTGGGAATATACTCTCTGAGATTAGCCCAACATTCCTGAAATTGAAATATAAATCAATTTTTTAATGAAAAAATCTGTTTTTATTTTTCTTCAATATGGCGTACCTTTTTGATCAGTTTCAGAATTTGCAGGGATATTCTACATCAAAAAAGACATCAACAGAAATTAGTTTCAAAATTGTTCTAGAAAGTTATCATAAAGAAAAAAAATAATTTTGAAAAAAATTGCCCGTTTTTCCTAAATAACATAATGATTAGAGACTATCAATTTTTTGGAATATAGCCTATGTATATTTCTATAATGTATCCAAATTTCATTTAAATTGGTCAAGTCATTTTTGAGAAAAAAAATTTCTATTTTTCAATTTTTTTAGAATTTTCTCGATTTTTTCAAAAACTAAAATAGATAGAGATCTGAAACTTGCAGGATCAAAAAATCTCATTAGTAGCAACACATTCTCAAAAATTGATCCACATATCTTTCTGGGGCCGATTTACTCTGCCTATTGTCCCATGGCCTTTATTGATCATTTTAGCAGTAACCCTCTGAACAGAATTAACCCTCCAAAATTACATCCATTTGCTTAACCTTTTCTACAACTACTGTTCTAATTGAAGAAACAGTTCCCGCTTACAAACCTGAAATGTGACTAAGATGGAGTTAGTCATCAAATACACTTAAAAAGTAAATGGAAAACTGGCAATAAGTTTTTAATTCTTCCACCAATATAACTCTCGAATGAGATTTAATGCTGATAGTCTATTCATCCATGTTAGTAACATTCTTTTTGGCAGATCTATATATGCAACTGTGGATTAGTAACTTAGCCTCAGAGAACTGCGTGCAGGTGTACAGAGTTTTCAATGATTACCTAACTAAGAAAGAATCAAGAAATAAAGAAACGTATTTTATCTTATAATTTAAAATTTTCTTCAAAATGTCAAAGCATTGGGGGTGACAGTTGACAGTTGAAGTTAAAATTTTAGGGAAAAAACGTAAAGATTGCACATATAAATCAAGGATGTTGAGAAAACAAGTCAAAATTTCAAAAACAATTTCAAAAAACTCACTGAATTTCGAGTTTAACTTTTCACTCTTCTTTTTAGGTTTCGAATTTTCCTAGAAACTTTAAGGATTCGTGTTTAAAAAGTAATGTTGAGATTCCAATAAATTTTGAGTTTAAAAGACGAATTATCGAACATTCGAGTTTAATGTTGTTGCACCAAAATTTTGGGGTTGGCGAAATTTTCAAAATTTTTGTCGAAATTTTAATATCACAATTCCAAGAGTAAGCCTACAATTGTTTATCTTTAAATGAAACGTTGACTTTCTCCGTTCCAAATTGATATTTCTTATATATTAATTTTCAAATTCCACCGAATTTGAGACCCAGTATTTCAGAAAAATTTCGAATGTGGTGTAACATTCGAGACAACATTAAAAATGTTTGGAAAATTATTTTGGTCTTACATTTCGATACCTTTTTTCTAACAGTTACGTTTTATTTTTAATATGGAATTGATACATGCAAATGTTGCTTTTTTCCTAAAATGTTGACTGCAACAAATTTGAAATTTCTTATTCGATATTTCGATTCTTTTGTAAATTTCTAGATTTTTTCTTAATATAATTTTATGGTAAAATATTTTCTCCGCAGTTTCCTTTAACTTCAAGAAATATCTTTTACTGCTTTAGTATATTTTTATGAAAATAACATATTTTCAAAGTTTCGAAACAAATACAAAAATAGCAATTGTCGACATAATTTTCCAGTTTTTGTTTACAAACTTTCATCCTTTCCTAAAATGCCAGGTTCAGATTTACAATTTTATATTTTCCTTTCGATTTCCGCTTGAATCACGTTAATGAGAAATTTTAGATTTTCAACTAAAATTTCGAGGAAAAAATCGAAATTTCGATACTAAAGGTCACAAATATTCATGATAAGCTTTATAGCTTCAAATCTTTTTTTGCTCGACACCAAATTTTGGGCTTGTCTTTTGAATATTTTTAAAATTCTAGACTTAAACCTAAAATTTAAAGACTTTTTTCGACATTCTCTTGGAATATGAATTTTATTCTTAAAATGTTCTAGAAATTTTGCACGAAAAACTTTAAAGTTATAAGTAGATATTTCGAAAAAAAAAAGGAATTTTGAAGTTCCTGAAGTTCCACAGGTTTACACTTACAATATTTATTTGTCTGGTGATTTTTTGAAATTCCTTTTTTAATATTCGAAGTTTCGAGAAAAAAGTGTAAAAGTTATTTTAATTTAAAACTGAAAATTAGCTACTAAAACCGAAATTTGGAGACTAAATCTGAAAAAAATTGATAAATTTTCTGTTCGTTAAAATTTTCAGCTTTTATTTTCAAAATTTTGAACTTTCCTGTTTGAATTTTATTTCAAAAATTGAGTCATTCTTCGAAATTTTGCATTTTTTCTTGAAACTTTAACATTTCTCTTTTTTTCTCGAAATTCCGAGTTCAAATATTTTGTTTTATACATTTGTTTATTTTTAAACTTCACTGTTTTACTAAATGTTCTCAAAATTATGATATATTCTAGATTTTTTGCCACAATTTGGTTTTTCAATAAATTTCAACATTTTAAAAGTTAATTTCTAAACATGTTTTTTTACGTTTGGAAATAACAATCTTTTCTACAAAACATGAGTAATTTTGAAATTTTAGATTAAACTTTAAATTTTATAAAGAAAAAAAATCGACATTTAAAGAACCTACTTCTAAAGGAAAAAGTTTGTAAAATACCTTTTTTAAACCGTCTTTGGTTTCGTAAATGGAAGAAATTTCTTCAATTTCTAAAATATATTTAGAACTTTAACCTATAGAAAAACTCTGAAATTTAAGAAAAATTGATTTTTAAAAAAAGGAAAAATTTCTCTTTTAAAACTGAATTTCTAAGAAAATAATTTTGAAGATAATTTCTTCAACTTTGTTTGGACACGCACTCGATTCAAAATTTTGTGAATACATGTATGTAATTTTTCTATTTTGTTTATTATTTACTTTAAATTCAAGAATTTGACGTCAATGTCGGCTTTTGCTTGAAATTATTTTGATTAATATTAGCAAAAGCTGAAATATGGAGAAGTTGAAATGTCGATAAAAAAGCAGAAAGTTTGAGTCGAGGGGCTAATTGCGGGAAAAATAATCAAAATTTTTGAAAAAAGTCCAAATCAAAGAAAACTTATTATACACTTTTTTAGATTTTCTTAGAAATTTCGAAATCATTCTTGAAAAAAACCAACAAACAACGGACAAAATTTTGAGAAATCCTAGAAATTTTGAATTCGTTTTTGAAATTCAAGAAGTTCAAACCTATGAAAAAAAGTATACATATAATTGAATTTTAAATATAATTGAATTTTAAAAAAGTACTCTCTGCATAGCCTGCACAGAGGTCCACTTTTCCAGACCTTATTTAGCCAATCTTTAGCAATTCACCCCTGAGAGGAAAAGCAGTATTGAAGTTTATGAGCAAAAAAAATAAAAAGTTATAATTAAATCACATCACATTTTAGTCCAGATATTGTTAACTCGTGCGAGACAAGTAAAAAAAAAACTTTTGCTTACTTTTAGATATTTTATTTGTATACATAATGTTATGTTAATAAACAGGAAAATGCAAAGCCCAGTAGAAGCTCAAATCTCCAAAAATAAATTATTAAAATACTGACTGAATAACAAATCTTAACAATACTTTATTAACGTTTTTTTGACTTTCTTTCATTTTCTATTAGAAATTATCACAGAAGGCAGTGAGCTAGAGCGAGTTAATGTTAAATCATAAAAAAACAGATAAATGTTATTAAATGAAATAGGTAATTCTGTAATCAAGATATATTTGTCCAAAGTTGCCATGAAGTTTGATTAAAAAATGCAACGATTGCTTTAATCACCTTAACAATATTGGAGCACATTTGAAAGTTGTTTAAATATTTAATTAACACCTTATTAATCAATCCCATTGTAAGTCTCTTTTGCCTAAAACTTATAAAATCTCTTGTATTGTAGTTTCAGAATAACGTCATATTTAGTGGAAAAAAAAACCGCTTACAACTAATTACTAACGCGGCGAAGTTCATAACACCAGGACAATGTTACTGTAAAGTATTTTATAAGTTTAGAAAATGATACATTTGTTATTTTATTATTTGTAAATGTTGTATATCTTTTATTGTTGAAAAAAAATTTTTCTACGTAAAAATGTTTATGGTTTACAAAGTGATTCAAGAGGAATCCCCATAATTCATAAGAGGTGTGAGCATAAAACTAAAGAAAAAAGTATAATAAACATGGTCTAATATAAACGGTTAGAGATAACAAACAAAATATTTTTTTAATATGTTTACTTTGTGCAGATGGTGATATCTAAGCAGAAGATATAATTAATCCGTAATTGCCATTATTGTTAATATTATGATTATACCAATTGTACCAAATACTGGTCTAGCTAGAATTACATATTTAAAATTTTTAGAATTGACTAATAGTCAAAACTAAAAAAATGTACTTCTAGCTGATTGTACTTAATTTAGTCGTGTTGTGATCAATTATCTTAACAATCGTTTTCCACGACGTTGAATTGGTTTTCAAAACTGGTCATCGAGTCGACAGATATAAATCCCTTTGATAACTACCTTTTGAAAATAGCTTAAAATTTAAGCTACCTTAAATCATTAATTTACGCAATAAAACTGAACACAAATGAGCCATCACTCGTTCTGATTGTCAACTGTGCGGCACTCGTTAGACAAAGTCATCGTGCACTTCAACGATCTATCCATGCAATCCACAGCTGATCTGAGCATCGAGGTAAACTGTGGTATTTATGAAAATTTAACAATTTAATTTTGGACCCTTAATTCCTATGATAATAATTTTATTATAGAGAATAAACACTTTTCCTCTACTGGTGCATTTCCTTGTTAGCCACAAAATTGTTTAAAAAAAATTACAATTACATTATTCGACAAATCCAAATCAGTAGGTTTCTATTTTGATCTTTTTTGAAATAAGAATCTCAAAAATCGATCAAAAATATAATTTTTTATATACATTTTTATTTTTTTATTGAAAACTTTAATATTGTTTCCAAAATTCCAGGTATAAATCTGTCAGTTTTTCTTTGAAATCTGGACTTAAATCTTGAAATTTAATTTAAACTTACTTGTAGAAAGAGACGCTTCTTTTTCCCGTAATAAAACGAAAAATTGAAAGGTTATTTTTATAGAAAAACTTATCTCTTTAATACCTAATTTCATTTTTTTTAATTTAATTTTTTTTTCTTTCAATTCCGAGTTTGACCGTAAGTAACATTTTGTATTGTGGAACTTTATGAATCCATTTATATTCCAGATTCTGAGAAATACGTTGAAATTTATTGGTTAAAATCAAAAATTCAAAAAAAGCTAAATTAGAAGAGAGTCAATATTTAGATTTTAAAATCAAAGTAATAATAGAACATTTTTAATTATAAACATCAAATTTTTGAAACTTTTTTAACTTTTCCGAAATTCATAACTTAAACTTGTAAATGTCACTTTTTTTTAATTTCAACGGGAAACTCAAAGTTTAAATTATTTTAAAATGCTAACTTTTTCTCGAAATTTCCACTTTTCTTTCAGAATTTTTACGTTTAAATTTGCTTTAGAAATTTAAAAAGTATGTATAATAATAATATCAGTAGAGTAACATTTGATATAAACTATTTTAGAGTCAGTTTTATTACTTTTATTTTGAAACCTACTGCGAAATATTCACATTTACATAACTTAAAATAAACGTACGGCAAACTTTAAAGGCAAATATCTTGAAAATAGTTGCTTAAATCAACATTTAGAAAGTACACTTTTTTTACGTAGAAAATGTAGGTAAATAAAAATATTTGTTTAAAATGAGTGTACATAAAGGCACAAACAAGTTATGATGCTTTAGAATAATACAAGGTAGCGCAGGAGGCGCCCCTACGAGTTACTGGCAATCTGTTAGCAAATTAGAATTTCTTGACCAGAGAAACCTCCCCATGCCAAATTTCTTGTCTATAGTGAAATGTGTTTATCAGTTATGCGAAAAAATCACATTTTTTTTTTTCATTTTTGATACCCTGTATCTCTGTTAATATCAACTTTTGGTATAAGGTAAATGTGGCTTAATAAAGTTATTTTTATACGAAAAATCTACTCTTGTACTCTTGTAGATGTACCTTTACTTATGGTCCACCCTGTATATTTATTGAAAGTGGCTTTGTAATAATTAATACAAAAGATAACAACAGAAGCCGCTTAAAGTCAGTGACTGCCTGAAAAGGGGTTTTAATTATGTTTGGAAATATTTTTTTCAGCTTAAGTATATCTGAAAGAAAAATATATTTGCAAATTCGAATCATACTCATTTTTCTCTCTTTTATTAAAGTTAATGACTGAGAAACTATACGCCTTGTTCCAAGTTAAGTGTGCACTATTGCTAACTTTCTTATTATTGAATATGCGATGTCGGTTCGATGGGCAAAGTTGTAGTATTTTTGTGCTGATTGCACTGGCAAAAGCAAAAAAAAAAAACAATTGAGCATAACGTTTTAGAGTTTTTAACAAAAACATATTTTTTAATGGCACACCCTATATATTACATTACTATTAAAAATAGAATTTTCTTTAAAGCAAAGTTATAATGCATTAATGCCAAAAATTAAAAACAAGGAAGCTATTTAGATATCTTATGATTTGGGTCAATTTTCAAAAAATACCAAAAGACGCATTAAAAACAAGTGGTTAAAAAGGTTACTTGGTAACTGCTGGATATATTCAAATGGGCCCATTCGATGGCTTTCACGATCAACAGATATAAACCCAATAGATTTTTTATGGAGGCACGCAAAGTAAATATACAACAATATGAATGCTTCAATACAATTAGAAATATTAACGCACGAACTCTATTAAAAATAACTCGCAGTGTTCATAGAAGGATGGAAAGTGTGTTAAGCAAGGGGGAAATATGTTTAAACAATTACTTTAGAATTTTGATTTTGTTATCGATGTTTAGGTTTTCAGAAAATAAATTAATTTTACGCGAGTACCATCTTTGATTTTATTGGATAACTTCCTTATTTTTCAATTTTTGCTACTAATGTAACTTTTTTGTTTATAATAAAATTCTCTACTTAATAGGGTGTTCCATTAAAAAAATATATAATTTGATGAATATCTCAAAAATGCTTTACTAGCTTGTTTTTTTGTTTTCACCAGTGCAATTACCATAAAACATGCTACTACTTTGCTTATTTAACCGACATCGTAGTTCCAATAATAAAGCTACCAATAGTGCGCACTTAACTTGAAACAGGGTGTATAGATACCTTTTCTTATGATTGCGCACATGAATGGATATGTTTAATTAGCAAAAATCTTTATTGTTACATGCTAAAATATTTTTTTGCAATCGATTTGAAAATCAGCAATTTTTTGCGTAATTTCAATGAATGGGTTATTTTAAACTGTTTTATAAATTTTTAATAACCACACAGGGTTTCTTCACAAAAGTTTGCAGCTGTTGTTGCCTCGAAGATTCTTTCTGACTCATCCAAATATTCATCACTTGAACAAAACATCAAAAAGGTTAGCGCAAATTCTGAATTAGGATTGATTTGATTCCAAAATCAACCGTGTTGAACACCAAGGGAATTTTTTAACTGGAGAATTGTATTTACTGCTAAGGTTCACATGCACTTTAAATGTGTTGAAAAACTAATTTAATTACAAATTAAAAATTTAGATTAGAGTATGGTAGCAGATACGTACATGGTCGAAAGTTATTTTTAAAAATCTGTGTTTTCTAGGCAATGCCTGTATATATATTTTCTAAACCCCGCTGCTTTGAAGAAAAAATTGTTAAAACTCTATATAAAATTATTAGAGTGTATTTAAACTGGAAAAATCAAATATGTGAATCACCTTTCTAAATATGGTTATCCTGAAATTACAATAAAAATATCCCATAAACCATGCGACGTTTGATTAAAATGGCGCTTAGGCTTGCATACAAAAATTAAAGAAACATACTATGAGTAAATGCAAAAACAAATTAAAATGACACGCTTCATTTTGAAGCTGGAATATTCAATTAGTCTTCTAAGATTCAACTGAATTAATAAATATAGAACAATACATTTTCTTCTACTTGGTATAAGAAGAATTAAAGAGCAAACAAGTAGTGTGAAAGTTGTATCAAATAATAACTTAATTATTAGTATTTGTATGAACATCCACGTTTCTCCATATTCTGTTGTTTTTGCAACATATAATGTTCATAAATGTCATCTACGAGATGAGTAATACAGCCAAAAACCTATTGTAAGAATTCCAATCACGTAGAGTCCGATTATGGCGGATTCTGATGGTATCGAACATTTACTAAAAGCGTAATTATTCGTAGTAAAAATTCCCTAGAAAATTTCCCATAAATATTTTTAAATAGAGAATGAAACCTCATACCATTCCAAAATTTGGGTTATCTTTATTTCTCCAACTAAAGCTAGGAATTGTTATTTCCATGCCATCCCCATAGGGTAATGGTTTTGTACAACCATGGTGTGTGTGGCCTGACACAGCCAACCGAGGTTGGATCTGTCTTAATATTTGAAAAGTCGCTTCCTTAGAGATACATTCCCAGCCTTCCCTAAATGTTTGTTCTCGAATGGAAGGTGGAGCGGCATCCGGGTCGGTGCATTCTGCATCTGATTTGCGATACAAAGGATAATGCTGGGAAACAACAACGTCAGAATATATTTTGAGTATACAGAAGATAAACCACACAGATCAAGTTCACGGGGGACAAAATACTAATGCAGTTTACATTACAAACAACTAATTGTTTCTACATGCACTGATTATTTATCAATAAGTGTAAAAAAATGCCCAACATGCATATACGCTATGTACTACTATGAAAGGTGGCTGTGAGATGACTGAAGAAAAAACCCGAGTTAGTTAATATTGTCACTGAAATAATATACACTGTTAGTAAAAGTTATAGAACTATGCAGATAAAATGAAAATCGCTGAAGTTGTAACAAAAATCATCGCATATATCAATTAAGATTTTTTCTTGATAATTGTCGCCACTCGATAGTTTGTTTTCGAATTATAACGTCATGGTAATTTTTTTAATGAAACCTCGAATTTTTTCCTCGGGGTTGGAAAGCGATTGAAATCATGATACTAATGATATGTCACTTTATGACATTGACATGAATATTTCTCGAGTTTAAAGTGACTATAATCGTGTTAGCTATATGTTCTTCGAAATTTAAAAAATTAACTTTTGTAGCCAAACTAAGGCAATTCAACCATGTATTGTAGATTTTAATTTGTTATTTGCGTATTATCTTAGGTAATTTTCGACAAAATTAGTGGTAAAAATATTGCGATATTTAAAGAAACAAAACCACAAAGAATTGGGATAGCAATATTGAGACAGCGGAACATCGGTAAGGAACATGCAGCCTCCGGTCTCCTTCATGTGGCAAAAGATTTCAAACACTTTTCTTTTTGTTCGGATATGTCTGCAGAAAACATCTTGGAGGTAGCAAAAATGTTTGAAATGCTTCGATCTTTTGCAACATGAAGGAGGTCGGAGTCCGCACGTTCCCCACCTATAGTATGTCCGATGGGCAATATCTTCATGATTTTTTTAAGTTTAGTTAGGATAAGACATTATTAACAAAAGTAACGAGTCATAGTGGGGCTGCCGCTCCAGAAAAATTGTTAAAACTCGATATAAAATTATTAGAATTTATTTAAACTGGAAAAATCAAATATATGAATCACCTTTCTGAATATGGTCATCCTAAAATTGCAATAAAAATATCCCATAAACGACACGCTTTGATTAAAATGGCGCTTAGGCTTGCATAAAAAAAAGTAAGCAAACATACTATTTAATATAGGTAAATGCAAAGACAAATTAAAATGGCACGCCTCATTTTGAAGAAAATTGTGTAAAGGACAACAAATGTGAGTATGAGTTTGATAAAGTATAACATAAAGCAGATGGGCCCAGTGAAAATCTCGACTATAGAAAACTCGAAATTACAAAAAATATTGAATTTAACCTATAAATTTTCCAAAAAAAATCGAAGGTTTAAAATTTTCATAAAATGATTAATAGATTTGGTTTTTTCAAAATGTCGACATATTTCCTGAAATTTCTTATTAAATTTTTCTAGTTTTCGACTTCCATCTCGAAATTTAGACTTTCTGCAACCTATGACTTAACTTCTTTAAATTTTACTTTCTAAATTTAAACACTTTCCTCGAATTTAAAATAAATTAACAGAAACTCGAATATTCAAAATTTCTAGAAAAAATTGGAATTTTCTGATTAAATACGGAATCTAATCTGTTTTCCATAAATTTAAACATTTCAAATTAAAACTCGAAATATAAAAAAATAATAAAAATTTCAATTCTGGAATTTTGATAAATTTTGGAAAACAATTAAAAAAAAATTGTAGTTTGTGTGAACACTAAATTACCAAAAATTTGCATTTTAATCCCAAAAAGGATGGCTTTCAACTGAAATATTCGACTTTCGAAACTTTTCTAGAAACTTTTTAGAAAAATATTAAGATCAGAATATTATTGTTAATTAATTTCTTTTTTTCTGTGAAGGGAAAAAATGTAGATATTTTAGATGTCTTAACAGTTTATAAAATCTGACTTTTCATAAATGTCACTTTTACCGGGAAAAAAGTATTTTTGCCCCGATATGTAAATATAAGTAAGGGTACATTTAGATTAGACAATTTATTCCATACATAACTAACATAAAATATATTTTCTCTGACCTAAGTTCAACTATCCTGAGAGAAGCTATCTCCTCCCAGCTGTGTAGATAAGTCTCGGATAGCTCCTCTCAGGATACTTGACACTTATGTCAGAGAGAAATGTACGAAACAGTGTCTAATCTAAACGCACCCTAAGAATGCGGGGAGATTTCATTTTAGAAGTGGAGATTTCCTTAGTACCGTAGATCTAAACTTCAAATATTGACATCAATTGATTTTCTGACTCTAAAATGTTTTCGCTTTCAATATTAAATCAGCGTTTTTTCCGTCACAAAAAAAAATAATGTATTATACACGGGGAAAAAATTAGATTTTTGCTCTCGGTGTATTGTTTAAACACAACTCGAGCTAAAATCTATTTTTTTTTCTTGTATAATAAATAACTATGTTTCAACATTTCTATTTTTTAATTTCGAAATTTAGACTTTTCTAGAATTTTGACTTTTTCTAGAAAATTTCATATTTTTTTGAGAAAGCGGAAATTTTGGGACTATTTTTAATAATATATTTTTAAAAACTGTATTTTTTCTTTAATCCTTAATTCCTTTTCTAAAACTTTATAATATACACAGGAAATTTCTGGTTTTTCTTGAAATTTGGAATTTAACTATTAAACGATATTCTTTTTCGAAATTTGAAGTTTAAAGTCGAACTTGAGATTTTACGAATAAATTTAAAATTTGGAGAAAAAAATTTTGAAAATTCTGAATCAGAATTTTCTTCCATTCTCTAATAGTAGTAATTTTTCTTTAGAGAAATATAAAATCGAGTAAAAAAGTCGATATTTGGCTACATTTTTTTTTCCTAAAACTTCAATATTTTCCCCAAGATTTTAACATTTTTAAGCAAATTTGGGGTTTATTGTCTCCAAATTTACATGTTTTTCAAATTTCGATTTTACTCAAAATTTCTACGAAATTTTTTTATAATATTTTTCATATTGTTCTTGAAATTGGAAAATAAAATTTTAAAACGACTTCACTTTTTGTTTAAAACAAATTAGAAAAAATGAAACATTTCTACCGACAAAATTTCCGGGAAAATCGAAATTCCTGGAAAATTTCTTGGTATAAAATGCAAAAAAATAAAATTTCATAGAAAAAAAAAGGACAATTTTGTAGAAAAAAAACCGAAATTCAAATTCAAAAACACTTGACAATTTTTTATTTTTCTTTCGAAAAATATCAAAACGCGAAAAAAGTTAAAATTTGGATTTTTTTAATTTCCACTTTTTTCTCAAAATTTTAAATTTCTACAGAAATTGTAGATCTTTTTCTCGAAATTTCTGCAAATATTATAATGTACAATTTTTTCTAAAAATTAAAAAAAATTAACTTTAAAATATGAAGACGTAGGCCTCATTAAAAAACTTAAAATTTCCAAGGTAACAAATTAATACAAAAAATTTTAAAGAGAACATTTCTAGGAGAAATCGAAATTTCTAGAAAATTCCTTTGCTTAAAATGTTTAGAAATATTTCGTAGAAAAAATGGAAATATCCAGAAAAAATTAGAAATTTCTGTGCAGAGAAGTCGAAATAAAGATTTTAGGTAACAACTCAAATATTCTTTATAATTTTTTTAGAGGAATATCCAAATGAGAGAAAAGTTTTAATTTAAATTTCTGCTTAAAATGTCAATTGTTTTGACACTTTTCAGATTGTGGGTTTTTTCTCAAAATTTTAACTTCATTCTCGAAATTCGTATAAAATTGGTTTTGCGTTTTTCATCAAAATTAAAATTAAAATAAATTTTAAAATGCCGTAACTTCGCGAAAGAAACTTGAAATTTCTATAAAAGTAAATCAAAGAAAATTTTAAATCTCTATAACAAATGATTAGAAAAAAAAATTTCTGAAAAGGCCAAAATTTGGAGAAAAAAACTCTGAACCGCCACTGGTCAACAAATATCTGGGACGCAATTTTAAGGCCTATTTCAATTGGTTAGTACAAAAATGTTAATAAATTTATCAATGATAATGTCATTAAGTTGAACATCAGTGGCAATTTCACTAAGAACCTAACTTTGATAAAAAAATATGACGCATGACTGAAAAATTGATGATGACGTCCTAATGTGAAAACAAATTGCTATGTGTTTTTAAAAAGCAAAATTGTCCTGATCGGGGATTATTTTAACAAATTCAGCGATTTTTCTCTGCACAATTCCATTCTTTTTACTCACGGCATATAGCAAATGTACTTGTTTCAAAGTTAACCGATTTGAATTAAATTTGATTAGGTTTTTAAATACAATTAATTACATTACTATTAAAAAATACGATAATTGACCGTTAGTATTCAGAAAGAAAGTGCGGTTGATTTCTGATCCGTCAAATTTCCGAAGACTTATGAGCAATTATAAAAAAGCGTTACGAGCCAACGATCCAATGAAGATAAGAAAAAGAAATGAGGAAATACGAATTATGGGGTGTACAAATAGATACAATAATTTAAACCAAAAAAGTTTTTTATTGGAGATCAATCGAAACTTGATTTTTTTGCCGAAAGCGAATTTCAGTTTCTGTTCTGGTTTCGGCCGATACCAAAACTTATGAAAATTGCACTCACAGTTAGTAAATGTATGTCAAGAAAAAACTGTATTTATAAAGACTATTTTCTTTGGAAAAGTTGTACAAGATTCGAAAAAATAAAATTGTTCTTAAAATATTCAATTAATAAAATTGAAAAACAATAACATTTCAAAGTTGAAATTTCAAAACCACATATTTTATATACTCGAAATTTCATATTTAACTTAAAATCTCTACTTTTTGTTAAAATATAAAGTAGAAATTGTGAAAAACTTGAAAATTTGTGATTTTCAAACTGTTGGAAAGTCAAATTTTTTCATTTGGATTTTTTGAAACAATCGAAATTTTGGGCTTAGGGTCGAAATCTTGAAAACAGACAAATTTAAAGATAGAAGTCGAAATTTCGTAAAAAGGAACTTGAAATTTCTATTAAAAAATATTTTACAGAAAAGTCAAAATGTGGAGAAAAACTGTTTACTAAAGATTATTTTTTGAGGAAAAAGTCCAGGTTTTCAGAAATTACTAAACAAATTCTAACAAGAATTTCAGAAATTTTGGGTTTTTCCTATAAATGTTGAAATAACAAAAATGTAAATTTAATCTTCAAATTCAGTAATTAAAGTTGAAATCGGTTGAAATTTGTGATTTTTTTTAATATCCACAATTTCACTTTTAATTTGAAATCTCTAAATTGAAGTCGAAATTTTGGCGCTTTTGAAAATTATCCCTTTTGTTTCGATGCCGGACTCCTTCTCGAAATTTTTTTTGAAGAATTCTACATTTTTTAAAAATTTAAAACTAAACCAATTTTTTTGATAATTTTTTATAAAGTTAAAACTTGGATATTTTATTAAACTTCAGCTTTTTTTAAAATTGTCGACTTTTAACTTTCAAAATTTCTATTCTTGCTTAAAATTTTTAACTTAATTTGAAAATTTCATCAAAGTTTTGATTTTTTATTATTTTTGTTTTCGATTCCGATTTTATTATAAATTTGGACTTGGAAAAACACTTACTTTTCTGAAAATTTCGACTCATTAAAATTTTGAACTTTTCCAGTTGTCATTTTATTTAAAAATTCGATTATTTTGAAAATTATGACTTTTTTGAAACTTTAAACTTTTTTTTAAATTACGATTTTTTAAAATGTCCACGTAAAAATTTTGACTTTTGAAAACTTATAATTTCAGTTTCCATTTTTATTTTTCAAAATTTCTCAATTTTTTCTTTCTACAAATTGTAACATGTTTTAAAAATATTGACTTTTAAAATTTCAGCGTTTTTTTTTTTCAAATCTTTGACTTTAAGATTGCAATCTGTTCAAAATTTTGAGTTGTATGTAAATTTTGATTTTTGAAAAATGTTTCTTTTAAAAATTTCGACTTTACTGAAAATTTTTAAGTCTGCACATTATTTAAAAAAATCAATTTTCTCGAAAGTTCTGCTTTTTTACAATATTGACTGTTTTAAAAAAATTTCGATTTTTTTCTGAAATTTCGTATTTTCTTCGAAATTTTGGGTTTTTTTAATTTAGAATGTTCTGAAAATTTTAAAAATTTCGATCTTTTATCATAACTTTCACATTTTTTTGTTAAAAATTTGGACCATTTTTCGGAACGTTGTCTTTTTGTTGAAGTTTTTACTTAGTTTTGAAATCTTCGACTTTTTTTACAAGTTTTACTTTTTTTGAACACTTCGACTGCATTAAAAAAGCGAAGAAAAAGCCAATAAAACTGCATACAAATATGCATTAAAAAGGTTTATATACTTTTTGTGAAAATTTTGATTTTTTCAAAGTTCAAATCCTTCAAAATGTTGACTTTTTTCAGGCTTTAACTTTATTAAAAATTTCAATTTTTTTTTCAGAATTTAGTTTTCTCCTTAAAATTTTGGCTTTTTTGTAAATTTCGACTATTTTGAAAATTTTTGTTTTACTGCAAAAGTTCAGCTTTGAAAATTTAGACTTTTTTTATAATTTCCACCTTTTTTTTTATTTTATTTTTTTTTTTATTTTTTAAAATTTTGGCTTCTCACTGTTATTTTTTTCGAGACTTAAATAGTTCCAAATTTTACTTTTTTTCTGAAAATTTTCTGCTTCAAACTTTAAATTTTACAGGGTGATTCAAAATTCGATGCACAAAATTTAGGAGCATATTTTTGGGATCAAAATAAGACTTTTTCTTTATATCAACATGCGTCCTAAAACGCACTCCCTTTGAGCTACAACTATATAAGTTGTCAATTTGTCAAATTGTGACTAGTTGTTAATCAAATCACCTGAAAAATTTGCAAGCCCCTGATTGTTTAGCACCTCTATTTATTTTTTCATTCAAAAATACTGTTAACTTAACATTAGGGCAAAGCTGGGCAGTAATCATTAAAAAATGTAATGCATTACTAATTTAATTACATTTTTCAAAAAAGGAATTGTAATTGCATTACTTTGATAAAAAATGTAGGTAATGTAATGTGTAATTTCGGTAAAAGGAAATAAATTTCGTTTTGTAATTCCATTACAATGATGGATGTTATTCCTGTCATTGTTACTTTAGACACCTTCAGTTATACCCATCTATACCATTTTGCATTATGATACAAGAATAGTCATGATTTTGCGTTAATCGAAGTCTAGTATCAGCACTTCACTACTCGAAGACAAATTCAATCGGGCGCATCGAAATATTTGAAAGATCAAAACTCAAAAACAAAAGCTTAATGTGCAAATAAATGCCGTCGACTGTGCATGTGACATGTATTTGTTATGAAGTTAAGAATTTGTTATTACATGAAAAATCAGGATTTTTTATGTAATTTTAAATTTTTACTAAAAACCGCTTTTTTTCAAAATTCCATGTTTCAATTCTAAACTCGAAAATTCTCGTAGATTCTTGCTTTTCTTTTCGAAGCTTATTACCTTAAAAGAAATGCTTCTTTTTAAAATGCCATCTTTAAATTCACAAATTAAAACGTCAAGTTCTGTTTCAAAAGAAGGCCAATTTTTCAAAAATTCAAATTCATAAAAATTTGAAAAAAATTAAATTTTTGTAAAGTCGAAATTTTGATAAAACTCGAAATTTTGAAAAAAAAAATCGCAATTCTGAAAAATGTCAAAACTTCGAGAAAAAGTCGATATTTTGATGACAAAAGGTCGAAATTTTCAGAAAAGGTGAAAATTCTGAAAAAAAAAATTTTTAAAGAGTTCAATTTACATAAAAGTCCAATTTTTTAAAAGAATGTAAAAATTGGAAAGTCGGGACTTTAAGAAATAGTCAAAATTTTGAACAAAAATCGAAATTTTCAAAGAAGATGCAAATTTTGGAATTCAAAAATTCAAAATAATCAAATTACCAAAATAAAAAGAAAGTTCGAAATTTTATGTCAAAATTTAGACAAATTAATGAAAAAGTCCAAATTTTCAGAAAAAACTGAAATTGTGGAAAAAGTCGAAATTTTGGAAAAAAAGCGAAAACGAAAGAATTGAAAGCTTGAAAATCAGTCCAATTTTGGAAAATGATGACGTTTACAAAAATTGGAGAATTTGTATTTCAATATTTTTAAAATATAAGTCAAAAATTTTCGTTTTTCTCTAATGCAATTTTCGTTCATATTTTATTGGCTTTTATTATTATTATTATTGAGTCACAAACAGCGATTGGCAAACAAAGATCCAACGCAATCACTGCTTGGGGCAATCTATAAGATTGCCAATACTTAACAGAAGATTACAGAAAATATAGAATTGTGGAAGGAGTAACTGGCGAAGAAAAAGCCAATAAAACATGAATCAAAAACTTTAATAAAAATTTAAGTAAGATTTTTCATAAATGTCATTCAGAAATAGAGAATTTAATTCCGGGATTCCGAAAATCGGGATGCCGAAATCCCGACAGCTTTTCAGTCCCAAAATTTTCGTAATTAAATTTTTCTGATCCCGGGATTTTCGGGATTGACATTATTTTTAAAAAATGTACAATATACTGGCACATAGCGAAACGCTTAGTTACTGCCAGTGTTCTCAATAAAATTTCTTGCCTATTTTTCTAATATAAAATACACTTTTATTCCAAGCAAGTACTATAAATTAACCCACCGAGGATGTTATTCATATCTGAAATAAAACTTTTTTTTTATTTGAACTAAAAAGTTTGGTGACGGACGTGCTTTTATTTCTTAGATCATATTTTCGTAATTCAAATTAGAATGTTCCTATTAACTTAGTTTTATTTATATTTAATAGAAATGTGAGTAGTTAATATTATTTTTAAATACGTTTTGCCTTTTGTTAGCTAGCGACTAGGATGTTACATGAAAGTCATCGGTTTATGTTAAGAGGGAATTTTGTTAATTTTCAAAGTTTATTTCCATAGTTAGTTACATAAAGGTTTTTTTTTAATTTATGAAATTTTAAGGACTTGTTCAAAAAGAATAAGTTTAACATAAAGAGTGAATGATTTTAAAAGTCTGGTTAGTCCGACACTTTTAGGGTGATTAGTTAGCAAAGAGGAGAATGCATTGATTTATGTGTAAATTTTGACTGACTTCCATAAAATTTTCTTCGCTTTTATTCGTAACCTTCAATACCGAAATAATCCCGGGATCCCGGGATTGACTAAATATAATCCCGAAATCTCGGGATTAGAAATAAGGACCGGGATCGAATTCCCTATTCAGAAAGTATAAATCTTAAGAAAAATCGAAATCCTTCAAAATATTCAAATTTTTAAAAACAATTCTTTTAAAAAAGACATATTTAGAGAAATTTTTAAAAAAGCTGTAAATTTTCGATAGGAAAGGAAATTTTAAAAAAATGTGAAATTTTCAAAGGTAAGTCAAACATGTTAAAAAAGTTTAAATTTTTCAAAAAATTCAAAACTTCGAGATAAAGTCAATATATTAAAAATTAATTTAAATTTTGAAAAGGATCGAAGTTCAAAAATGTTAAAATTTCGAAAAAAGGCAAAAAGGTCCAAATTTTCAAAATTAAGTTTCGAGAAAAAATTAAAATTTTGGCAGTTGAAATTTTCAAACATAAGTGAACACTCCGAGAAAAGTCGAAATTCCGAGTAAAGTGGATATTTTCAAATGTCAATATTTTCAAAAATGCCAAAATTTTTAAAATAATTTAAAATTAAAAAAAGTGGAATTGTTCAATAAAAATCGACTTCTTCAAAGACAGTTGGGATTTTCAAAAGATCAATATTTTAAAATATAAGTCAAAATTTTTAATAGAAGTCAGTATTTAAAAAAATATATATAAATTTTCAAAAAAGTGGAAATATCCAAGAGAAGTCGATGTTTTCCAATAAAAAAGGTGAAAATGTTTAAATGTGATCCAAATTTTTGAAAAAAAAAGAGAAAAGGCGAAATTAAAAAAAAAAAGGTAAAAATTCTAAAAAATCCCGCGATTTTGAAAAAAGTTGAAATTACTAAATCTAAATTTTGAAAAACAAGTCGAAATTTTCATTAAACAAAATCGATTTTTTGAATTTTTTAGCAAAATCTAAAAGTAATTGAAAATGTAATTGATTTGTAATTAATTCATTTTTCTAAGTAATGGTAATGTAATGGGTAATTGAATTACTTTTTAAGTAATGTAATGTAATTTGAAGTGATTTCATTTCTTTTTCTGAAAAAGTAATGGGTAATGTAATGATTCGGTCAAAACCGAAATCACAACTGAATTAGATTTTTTTGACCAAAAGAGATACTTTAGTCAGTTTCTAGGTTGCACATGCAGTTTTGGTAACTTCTAATTTATGAAATTTACAGCATGCATATGAGATCAATATTAGTAGCAATCGAGATTAGTAACAACAATGTTCCTTCTAATAGAGTTACCTGTAACAAAATTGGTCTACTGTAAATATCCAAGGTAGATTTATGATCACAGTTACTGTTTTTAAACTTTGAACACTTGAGAATCTCTTAAAATTAAGAGTTTAGAACTCAATATGTAAACAAATTATTATATACTTACTTTCAATCCGAGACAACTCTTTTTCAGCTGGATGACACAAGAAACATCCATCACCTTCCAAAGCCATACTGTTTACTAACACAAAATGAATTCCTTTCAAGCTAACCAACTGAATTGATGATGTGTTAAAAGCTGACATAAAACGGGCAGTTAAATATGGATGAACTCTGTAAAAAGATTTTGTCCAACTTATACAGAAAACTACAAACACTATTGTAATAAATATTATCTGTATCTTTATGAAGTTGTGTTAATTTCATTCATCTTCTATTGGCTGAAAATCTAGACTTGTTGAAAAAGTATCAGACAAAATACCAATAAAAAATGAATAAAACATCATTATACTTTGGTAGTTGAGTTAAATACTAACGAAGGTCCTATGATGCAATAAAACCCCACCAACAAAATATTGAACTTACCCATAATGAAAACCAATATCATGATTTCCAACGGCAAAGTACATTTTCACCTTTGGTGGGACAGCAAACAGCCTAAAAAACCGTTCAACATGTTCGTAAAATTCGGCACTACTACAAAAGGACCCCTCATCTAAGAGATCACCTAAAACAAACACCACATCCGGCTGATGTAACCAAATAGCAGTTTGAAAAGCTCTGTGCATTTGCCATTCTCTTCGTAATTTATCAAACCAGTGGCCTTTCCTGTACCCCAATAAATGAGGATCTGCTATAAAAATTGCCTTCAGAGGTTCTTCCAATGTTTTTATAATAGAAGGTTCTTCCTTTGAAGGATCTAATGTAGGCCAATTACACTGTAATTAAATTTAAAAAATATTTCAATCATTATTAATGGGATTTTTATTACCCCGGCGATAACTATGAAATATATTAGAAATTCACAACAAAATAGTAAAAAACCCAGGCCTAGAAGAATTTTCCAAATATGTTTGCGGTTAGGGCGCATTGTTTACCTTTTCGGTTCTCAACGTCAATATCAGAGAGCAGCACTTTCATAGTCATAGACAATATTCTAACAACACTGGTAATTATGGTGGCCTTTGATTATGAAGAGTAAACTTGGACACTTATGTTTCTGGACACAGCCACCAAAACTTAAAACCAGTATAGGCTAGCTCCATTTCATTCATTTATTAGTAAAATAAATTAAAGAACTGTGTTTAAAGCTATGAATATAAAAATAATTATAAAAGCCTTAATGCCAAACTTTACACTGGTTCTACACTAAAACATTCATCACATACAATCATAGACAAAAGCATATTTGAATATATCTAATATGGTTGTGTAAATACATACCTTCCGGTCTTAAAACATTTATTTAATCAAAACTAACTTAGTAAAAAAGAGTAGTAAATGATTTGTACGTCTAAAATAAACATACTGAATTGTAGGGTTTGCAATTCCGCGGCGCAAGATTCCATATTTCTGCAAGATTCCAGACCTTTTGGACACTTGTAAAATTTCACACTGAAACTGCGAGAAATCGCGGGATCCGCGCGGAATTTTTGTAACCATTTTTGTACCTATACATTTATTCCTTAACGTAACTTACACTTTAATAGTGTAAAACATAATATTCTCACTGCATTCGACAAAAAGACGTCCTAAATTTGACAATAAAAATGAGGTATTACTTCAATTAAAAACATTGTGGTGATTATCACAATTGCACCGCCGGACGGCAATAATCCAGTACTTAGACTACTTATGAGTGCAATTGGTCCTTTTCCCAAAGGTTTTTAAATAAAACCTTAAATCATTTAAAATTAAAACCTTTACCGCTTAAAGTTGAAAATTTTTGAATAAAGAGAGAGCCACGTGAATTATCAATATCTCGAGTTAATTCCAGACCAGTATTTTTTGCCAATTTTTATTTAACTTCGAGCAAAAGTTATGCTTTTTAAAAATCTCCTTTAAACTCAGAATTTGAGAAGATATTTTAACCAGAAAAAAGTAAAAATGATTAATTTGAAATGGAGATCTTGAAATGAAAATATACCTTTAGAAAAAAATCAAAAATAAAAAAGGGAAATTTGTACTTTAAATTATAAATCTTGACTATACCTTTTGCTTTAAACCTAAAAGTTTGCACTTGCGACGTCATTATTTCTGGAAAGAAGTCCCAATTTCAAAATTATATTTGATTTTTTGGGAATAAACTCAAAATTTTGAGCTTTTTTTCATCAAATTTTATAATTACATTTTGTTACAATAACATATAAAACATTTTAGATACTTGGAATTACAGCTTTATAGAGTGTAATAGAAGTAAGTGACAAATAAAAAAAAAATTGTTTCTTATCGTATTTTTCCTTTAATTTATTGGATGTGGCAACGTGGTTTTTATGTAAACAATTAGACTATCATAGACGACTCTTCATCGAATGAATCATCATTGATTACTTTCATTTTAAGGTTATGTGGCAAATGTTTCAGGATTGCCCGTTAATTAATTTGCCAATTTAATCTACCGTAGATTGTGCCCGCAAGTTTTTTTAAGTAACTTTTTTACTTTTCCAATAAAACGTATCGTTTTTGTGACAATATGATTTTGACGATGACATTGTTCGGTCACAGAAATTTCTTTGTGTTTTATTTCTTCGCGACGTCGCCTAATCTAAACACTATGTTAATCAAACCAGACAATATATACTTTTGATGTGGTTTTGACTCTGGTAGTATCGACAGTACTGCCTTAAACTGTGGATATCAGGGTACAAAGTCAGTTTTAGAAAAACCCAAAATTAAATAAAAATAAGTGAAAGGTTGTGCTTTAAACTTGAAATTTTGACCAACTTTGCCTTTAACAGAAACGCGAAAGTTTACGTAAGACGTCATTATTTATAAAAAAACAGTCCACATTTAAAAATTACAGTCAAAGTTTTAAGAATGAATTTAAATGTTTTTTATTTTTGTTCTAGATCTTTTTTTTTTAATTTTTAGTTGCATACTTTGGTGACGAATTTTCATTAAAATTATGGGAAGTTTTCACTGTAAAGAGTTCGAGTCTAAACTAGGCATTTTAAGAAAAACATTCAAATCGAAAAAAAATTCGACATTTATAAAGAAATCGAGTTTTAATACAAACCTTCGATAAAAAATAAGAATTTTCGTATTAAAGTCTAATTTAAAAAAAAAAATCTTGCTTCCCAAAAAGAAATCGAAATTTTAGGAGACATTTTAACAATAATTTAAGTAAAAATTGTAATCTAAAGCTGGGTATTTTAAGGTAAAGAGGAACTTGTGTAAAAAACTTCAAATTAAAAAAAAGAAAGAAAATTTTATGAAATTTCATATCACTATTTCTGAAAAAAGTTCAAATTTCAAAATTTTCAAAAATCGATATTTTGGGGATAAACTTGAAATGTTGCTATTTTTTTTATTCTTATTAAAATAGGTTTCTTTCCCTTTTAGTTTTGACTCATTTCTTAAAATTTTATGAGAAATTTTCATTCAAATCGAGGTATCTTGTGCAAGATTTATTTCTCAGTTATCCGGCAACACTGCAATGAAGTTTAAGAGAGCTACTTATCTATGGCCAGAATCAGATTGAATTAGAGACTGGAGTCTCTGGATTGAATTGTACACCTCTATGGATTGCGAGGTATTCTGTGTTCTGTGTGGATAGTTGTCAGCTTGTCAGTGGTCAAATTGACGTTTATGTTTGTTGAGTTTATATTATTCCTGATAAAATCCGATAAAATTTAATGATGTCTGTCTAATATCTGTTTCTATCGATGTGGACAAATAAATTGCTGTATTTAACAATATTTGAGTTTAGATAGTGGCTCTAAAATGTGGTAAAATCTGCCCAGTGCGAGAAAATGACCGGCTGATAGAAAAAGGCGTAGACTACCTGTACCGCAAATTAGGGTTAATAAATTGTATGTGTGTATAATTTGCGGTGTTTTATGATCTGTGGACACAACAAACTAGGAAGTGTTTGCGTTAATTTTCCATTACTGTGCTAACAAAGTGCTTGCTCCTTTGTTTAGTAATGTTAGAGCTGA
Organism: Dastarcus helophoroides; assembly: GCA_028583605.1. Lineage (NCBI taxonomy): Eukaryota > Metazoa > Arthropoda > Insecta > Coleoptera > Bothrideridae > Dastarcus > Dastarcus helophoroides. The sequence goes on from CM053335.1 coordinate 3,458,836, forward strand.
ATAGGTAACTTTGTGACATGGGTAATAAAAACAGTTGTTGCTCGTATTCCAGCCCGCAACCCGTTCGAGCTCAAATTAAACAAGACTCCCATCATTTCGATCGCGGTGACAGGATAAATAGCGTTTCCAATTTACAACATATCAGCGAGAGGGAAGCAGACGATGGAGATGCTGATCCATCACAAGATCCTACAGCGAAAACGATTTTTATAGAACGTTCCAAAACTGCTATCGAGAATGGTATGATTCGTCGAAAGAGCCAGCACCAAATAGCAGATCTAAGACCTTTAAAAAAGAGCAGCTCCTGTTCTACGATTTATTTGGACGATAGCACTGTGTCACAACCTAACCTTAAAAATACTGTGAAATGTGTAGCTTTGGCAATTTATTATCACATAAAAAATAGAGATTCTGAGAGAGTTATAGAGATTTTTGATGAGCAACTTCATCCTCTTACCAGAGATGGTGTGAGTGAAGATTATGCCAAACATAATCCTGAACATAGACAGATTTATAAGTTTGTTAGGACTCTGTTCAATGCTGCACAATTAACTGCAGAGTGTGCCATTATTACTTTAGTGTATCTAGAAAGACTGCTAACTTACGCCGAACTTGACATTCAGCCTTCAAATTGGAAAAGAATTGTATTAGGTAGGTATCCGCCTTTATTAAAAAAATTAATCAGTAGCTGAGCGATTTTTGTTACAACACTTTGTATGTTCTATGAAGAAATAGTTTAAAAAATAAAGGGATTCTTAAGTAACTAGGAAGTTCAAAATTAAACGATAATAACAAATTTGTCATTAAATCTAAACCAGTGGTTGCCTACAACTTCATCTACCTAGATTTTGAATGTGCACACTATGAGGAACATTGGTAGTTTTAAATATTTTCGCATAAATCATAAACATAGCTAAAACCTGTATACAGTGTGTATTACTTTATTATTTAGTATTACGATTTTCATGTGGCAGAACTGTTTTGCTTCAATGCTTGAATGCTTTGTGTGAAGTAGAAGTGCCGTGTTACTGTTACTGGAAGTTAGGCGGTGATTTGCTTCTGTTAAAAGGTTGAGTAAAAAAATGTTATTTGGATTTACTGTCTTCATTGGAGCATGACTAAAGTTAAGGATATTATAATGAGACACTATATTTAAAGTTCCAAAATTTTGATTCAGATTATTTTATAATTTCTTTTTCGGAAATTTGCGTTTAAAGCTAAACTTTAGAACAGAGCTTCGAACAGCTGTTTCTTTGACTTCGGTTTTCGTTCTAGCAAACAAGTTATATGGGTTCAGCTCCGGTTTTCGTTCCGACAAAAATAACGGTTTTTTTCGGTGCAGTTCCGGATGACTTTTTTTTGATTTTTCAAAAGTTTTTCGAATTAAAAATTGGTTTTCGAACATAATTTAGAAAATGTTATGCCTTTTTTTTAGTATGACAACATGCAACTACTTTGACCTTGCCTAAAATTTATGTAAAATATTTTCTATTATCAAGTTTAAAAATTTCAAGCTGAAACTCTGAATTTTGGGTTCAATTTTAGTTCAAATTTCAAGAAAAACCTGAACTTTATAAAAAACCAAAATGAAATTTCGGGTTTAGAAATTTCAAATTTAAATTATTTTTCATTTTAGACTCTTATTGGTTCGAAACATTATCATCATTAATTTTATTTAACATAATTTGCGTTCAATATTTCCAAACTTGGTCGCAGAAACGTTAACTTTAAATTTAAACTCAGAATTTTCATAAAAATCTTAAATTATATTCCCAAGAGTTAAAACGTTCTAGAATATACGAAATTTGGTGCTTAGAATCAAAAATTTGAGAGGCTTTTCTTTCATAATTTTGGTTTTCAGGCGATGTTTTGAGTTTGACTTGCTTTTTCTACAAAATTGATTTTTACTATTTTGTATGTTTATTTTGGATTAAAAAGATCAAATTAAAAAAATAAATGAAAATGAGAAAGACCAACAAATATAAAATGAAAAGTTTTAAATTGAGATTTTGATGAAATAGTCAAATTTTCGAAAAAATAACTTAAAAGTTTAACAGAAGAATTTTCAAAGTTTACACCTTAATTTATAAATATTTACCTTAAACCCAAATTTTCGATTTTTTTTCTGGAAATGTTGCTGAAAACTTTAAAATTTCTGAAAAAAGTAAAGTTTCTCAGAAAGTTTTGGTAAATGTATTTATCTTTTTTTGATATTTTAACTTTTTTTTGAGTTTGAAATTTAAACTTATATGTACTTCTTATTATTATATTTTTTTCTAAAATTTCGACTTTAAGTAAAATTTAGTCTTTCTCTGGCAAGTATAAGCCTTTTTATCTACATGGTGACTTTCATTCTTTAATTCTAGACATTTTTCTCGAAATTGGGACTCTGACTATAAGTTTAAGTTTGAAATTTTCCAATATTCGAGTTTTAGCTCGAAAACTTAAAATTTCCGGGACACGAAATTGTAAGATTCATTATGAAAAATTGTTAATCATAATTTTAGTTTGTTTTTACTTAAAGTTTATGATTTTACCAAGAATGTTAATTTTTTTCCTGAAATTTGGATATTGTTTCGAGATTTCGAATTAGGATTCAAAATAAAAAATAGCATAAAATATGCAAATTCAAATTAGTACTTTTGCATTTGAAATCAACTTTTGCTAACATTCTTAGCAAAAATTCGAAATTTTTAATGTAAAGTATATTTAAAAAATTCAGAAAAAATGCAATTTCAGTTTTCTATGGAAAAATTGAAATTTTAAGATCAACGACAAATTTTCTGAAAAAAAAATGCAAATTTTAATTTTAAAGACGAAATCTTAGGAAAAATTTTAGCTGTAGTTAAAAAGTTTGTGAAGAGATTTAACAGTTTGAGAATCGATTTTTGACACAAAAATTTAAGGAGGAAAGGGACTTTCGAGTTTATACCAGAAATTTCGCGAAAATAATTAATATTTAAAAAAACACACAATTCTGACTTCTAAATTCCAAATAATCTAAAAAACATCGCAATTTCGAGGTTAAAGTCGAACTCTTCAGAAAAAAATCAAAGTTTTCAGAATAAAAATTACTATTTTAGCGTAAACAAAATCGTTGGAAGTTTAAATTATATATTTTCTAACATATCACAATTTAAAGTTTCGGTCCCAATTTGAATATCCCAGCTTTAAATTGAAATATAATGTTGCATTTTTTTCCTGAAATTTTGACTTAAAATTTAATAATTTCTGAGTTAACTTTGAAATAGAGATTTCAGCTAAAATTTTGAGAAAAAAATCATATCTTGGATTTTTAAGAAGTATTAGAAAGTCGGCAGCATAAAAGATCATTAGAATTTTAGTTTGAAATTTCGCAAAAAAAATTGAAGTACTTAAATCAAAGTAGAATTTAAAACAAAGAATTGATGAAAAATTAAAAATTTGACCAATAACTTTAAAAAACCAGAGATATCAAGGGAAAGGAAAATCCAAGTTTAAGGAAAAATTCGAATTTGCAAATAAAATTTTAAGGAAAGCGGAGTTTTTTTTTGCTTGAATGAAAAACACGGTACTATTTTATTCCAGAGTTACAACAGAGGTTATTTTTTTATTTTAAACTCGTAATATTAGGAGAATAAAAGAAATATTTCGAGTAATTCCCAGATAAAAGTCGAAATTTTAATAAAATGTCGAAAATTTTAAAAATGATTAAAGTTAAACTTTTAATTCGGGTTGAAATTTTGAGAAAAAAGTCAATATTTTCTAGAAAATGTGGAAATTGTTAGTTTCTAATCTAATTTTTAGACAAAAATGAAAGGCTGAAAGTAAACTCCTAATTTTGAAATCAAAGTTGCACGGATTTGTCTAAAATTTTGAAAAAGAAACTGAAATTTCTAAGAAAAAATTCCAAGGGTTAAGTAAAAATATTTCAAATTTAACGAACCGAAATAATCCGATATTTTTTTCCAGTTCCGCTCCGGTTTTCGTTCCGACGAAAATAACGGTTTTTTTCGGTTTGCTTTTTTGGGTTCAGTTCCGGTTCGAAGCTCTGCTTTTGAGATATTTTTTTGTTATGCAATTTGTTTGTGTTTTAACTTTTTCCTCAAAATTCAAGGTTTGCATTTTCTTTTTTTTATTAAAACTTCAATCAAAATTTCATAAAGTAAACTTTATTTTTCAAGTTTTGCTCTTAATCTCAAAGTTTCAAATTTTGGTATGAAAATGTTTCCAATTTGTTTTAATAAATCCGGAGTTTTTGAGGTAGTTTCTGATAATCTTATAATGTATGGATCTCTTGACTGGTGTTCGAATACTGCAATTATCTTGGAAGTTTCCACTTCCACAAGTACAATATGGTGCAATGTCCTTTGTGAATGATATAATTAATTCTATTTTTATATTTAAATATCTATATTTAATTCTATATGTATATAATGCCGATAGGCGTAAATAAATAATTTCAAGTTTACATTTTCAATTGTCACTTTTTTTTGTAAACTCTGATGCATATACGAATGCTCCAAGTTTTTTCTTAAAATTTCGTTTTTACTGTCAACATTTCATCTAGTTTACTCAAAAAATTAAATTTTTTGTCTTAATTTCGACTTTTTTTCGGGAAATTTTCATGTTAAAGAGGCCACTTTATGCAAGAAATTTACAGAATAATCTTTTGTCGAAATCTCGACTTTACTTTCGAAATAATCTTAAATTTTCGACTTCAAATTACGAAATTTTGGGAAAACATTTTTAATTTCAAAGTATTTTTGACTTTAAACTTCACGTTTCGATTTTAAACTCGATAATATTGATTATAAACAAATGCAAACTTTCTTTACTGACTTCAAAATGGAGTTTTAAAAAGAAATTTCTGTTGGTGTATACAGCATGTGTCAGTCATAATACCATTAATTTAATTACGTATTCGGAAAGCTTAGTAAAGAAGGAAAACAAAAAAAAATATTTGAATTTTTAAAAAAGAAAAAAAATGAACCCATAAAACCTCCTTAACATGACGCTACTGATCACAACAAATCGTTTACTACTTCACATAACAACAGACGCTTATCGCGGTATCACCCACTCAGCAGGTGCAATAACAAGGCAGACTGGCCAGAACGAAACATCGCTAACTAATGAACAACAAATCTTGATATAGTGTCTCACACTCAAAGTCGGACAGTGTCAATTACGTGTAATAAAAGCATCTTAAAATTGGTAATAGTATAATATGCAAAAGATAATCGTGCAACAAGAGAGGATAGTCGTTCTCCAAATGGAAAAACGGCAAAAAAAGTAGGAACTTCGCCACAAAATGTTTAAATGTTAAGAAACATTTGAAATTTCTTTCAAAATTTTAATATTTTTATCGTATCATTGAAAATTAAGTGTCCTTAAAATTAAATCTTTATTGATAATTATTAACCTCATAATATCTAGCAGCTTCATAATAACTTAGTAGCACATAATACTTGACATTTCCAACCCTTACTTTGTGGAATTCTTTAATATTCATAACTATTAAACTTTATTAACGATAAAAACGCAACAAAATTTCCACAAGGTTTTGGACCAGGTTTCGCATTACTGCATCATCAGCGGTCATACCAGCAATTTGTTTAGCCGTTGTTATGCTAACAAGCGCCATGGATCACAGACTCCTACGAATATTCCGTTTAATCCAAATTCTCGTCCAAAGCTTCAATTAGAGGTGTGTTCAGAAGATCAAGCTGCTCGTTCATAAGTGTAAATTGACTAGATTGTAAATATTTGTGAATTTCTATGGCTTCCACCAAATTAAGCTTTTTAGTATTATTACAAATATGTAATATTTCTACTGTGTTCGCGCATGTAAGTTAATGTTGTGTTTCTAATAAACGCTTTGCAAAAGTTGATCTTTCTGGATGTTGATTTCTGAAGGCAGCAAGATGTTCGCTGTACCTAATATGAAAATTACGTCCTCGATTATTATAAATAGCTGTAACTTTTTTCGAAATGTCGATAATGACTCGAAATATCTATTAGAAATGAGTTGAGATCTCTAGTAAGAAAACAAAATTTCAGTTTTGAAGTCGTAATTTTGCCATTTGAAGTGTAAACAGAATCATTTCAGCAAATGGTGGGATTTTGAAAAAAACCTTGAAATAAATAAAACAAAAATTAATAAATATAAATTAATTTAAAAAATTCAAATTGCGAGGACAACTAAAAATAAAAATTTTAAATGTAATATTCGAATTTTGAAAAAAAAAGAGAGAGAAGCAGTCAAAGTTTAAAAGTAAATTCAGGAAATTAAGAAAAAACCAACATTTGTGGAAAAACTCCGACAGTTCGACAACACCCAAATTTTGAACAAGAAGTCGCAAATTTCAAAATTAAACTGGAACTTTTTAAAAAGAAGACGGAATTTTGAGGAAAAACGCAAAAATTATAAAATAGAGATTTCTGGACATTCCGTGTGAAAATTTCAGTTTTTAAGATCTAACCAATTCAGAAGTCATCCTAGAAATGTTTAGATAAAAATCGAAATTTTGGCCGAAGATTCAAAATTTATGAACTAATTCGAATTTGTAGCTTTCGGTAAATGGTTATATTATTAAAATTATACTTGTAAGTTTGAGAAAAAAAGAGGACATTTTGTGGAAAATTTGCAATTGATAATAACAAAAACTTTCAAGTTTAGAAATTTCAAAAAAAAAATCATAGTTTTGAGGAAAAAAGCAGATAATTTTGGATTTCAATCGAAATTAAAATTCTTTAAAAATGTCTAAATTTCTACTAGATATGACAAATGACCAATTAAATGTTCTGTAATTAAACAGTTAAACGTGCTCAAAATTGAAAATATGTACAACCGCAACCATAGACTAGTTTCGGCCTTCCTTGGCCTCATCAGCATGGTACGGTGGTTGTATACACTTCCAGCTTAAAGCCGTTAGTCAGTCATATAAATATCCAAGAGAGTAAACTTCCATTGGGTGACTTGTAACTGACTTTTAACTGTTTATTACGCAAACATTTTTACTATAAGCTAATTGAAGCATTCTTCTCTGCTGAGATAATAAGCCTTGTATATACGAATATATATAAGTTTATTACAATGCAATTGAAATCTAATTTCATTAGAATCTAATAAAAACCAGACTGCAATTGCAAAGTTCACGTAGATGAGGCAAAGCTTGTATCACGGGTTGCATCGCAACAGCCATAGATACAAACGTCCTCGGCGTGACTTTACTTTCATCTAGTTTTGACAAATGACCAATTAAATGTTCTGTAATTAAACAGTTAAACGTGCTTAAAATTGAAAATATGTACAACCGCAACCATAGACTAGTTTCGGCCTCTAAGGCCGAAACGAACTTAAGGAAAGTAGTAACTTTCAAGTTTAAGCTAAATTTAACCCTTAAGCCTGGGCATGGAGTCTGGACATGGGCATGGAGTCTCACAGACTCTATTTAAGGGAAATTTTTGACTTCAACTACTAAAAAATTGACAAATTAGAGCTGGGAGAACATAAATAGTTTTTAAATAAAGGATTTACAGTATAAAAATTCAACTTTTATAGTAGGGAGCTGTAACTATTAGCAAAAAGCCGCAAACATGAAATTTTCAATCTTATTTGACATGAGATCACTTGGAGTATTTTTTTTAACTTTTTTTGTATAATAGCAACAAAAATCTAGGTTTTTCTTAAAGTCTATTAACAATGAAATAAAAAAAAAACGCAAAAAATTGCATCTAAACTATTAAGAAAAAAAATGACAATATTACTAAAATTATTGGCATTCCTTACAAAATGGCTTTGAACATCGCAGACATACTGGCTTACTGCATACTAGACATTTATTTATTATCGTTTTATGCGCTCTTATTGAATAGAGACAACATTTTTTTTTCTTTCATTTTGGCCAGATTCTTGAAGATGAACATCTTTTGTATATATATTTTTTTTGTTTTCATTGTCTAAAACTCCAAAGTTAAGCTCATATCTCTTTGCACCGCCTTTGTTAAGATGTATAGTCTTTGTGTATGAGGGAAAAGTGGAGAATGTATTACACTTTTCGCAAAAAAACTTCTTTGACTTGTTTTAGTTAAAATTATTTATATTCATTACACCGGTATTGACATTACTTAAATCGAGAAATTGAAAGACTATGGTCACCATAGGCCATCTTTTAGCACGTGCGTCATCTGCTTGGGTAAACTGAATATTTCTTGTCGGTTTCGGAAACACTTCGTTTAATAGAATCAACAATAACACATAATTTAATGTTTCTTTTATCAACATCGATTTGTTATTGTGATGCATCAAAGATATAAGGAACAAAACTTTATTTGTTCTTGTGATCCGTGAACATAATGTATTTTGGCTTATAAAATTTAACAAAGTGGAGGTGTGTATTTTCTCGATCCTTATGTATCAGGAAACTCATTGAATATCTTTCTTTTAAAAATATTTCTTTATAAGAAACGTGGACATGGAGTCTCACAGACCCCGCCAGAATTTTGAATAGACATAGTTTATCTAAAACCATATATGTAATACTTCTATATGGCCAGTTCCTCGTTTCTCATGGGAAAGACTTCTCTTTCTCGCTGACCTTCACACGAATTAATGAGTCGCAATGCGCAGGTGCTACAAATCATCCGTGCATGGGCAAAATCAGCTGTGCACGGCCAAACATAAACACCCGTTTAACCCGCGCGTAGCGATTGGTTCATTTTGTTCAATTCATGCGCAATACTCGCCATTTATTCATGTTCCATCTTTGTCGAATTTGGTTGGAACAAACTCGTGAAGAGAATAGGGAGCTGGCCATATAGAAGTATTACATATATGTCTAAAACACACCGAATACACAACTTCTTTCTACGCCGGTCTTTTGGTGACTAAATTCGAAGCTACCGAGACGCTGGGGCGTAGGCGGCCATGAGATGTATTGATTCTCAAAAATCACACAACCAAGGGGTCTGTTAAACCCCTTGTCCACACTTGAAGGTTGAAAGTATTTTCCGAAAGAACTTGAAATTTAAAGAAAAAACTGAAATCCCAGAAAAATCACCAAATTTAAAATACGTTGTTTCCCCAATTTTTAATTATCTTCTCGAAATTTGGGTTTTAAACGTTAATTTTCTTTAAAACGTGACTTTAAACGTAAAATGTAGATAGACTTTTTCTACTAATATTATTATTATTGTTTTTTTTCCTAAAAATCTTTGCACTCAAAATTTTCATTTTAATTTTATTTGCACTTTAAATTGTAGATTTCGAACATTAACTCAAAAAATTGATTTATTCTTAAAAAATTAATCTACTCTCGAAAATTCTAATTTACCTTAAAAATTCCGAAAAAGTTTCTGTACAGGATTTTCTGAAACAAAGTCTGAAGTTTGAATTTAAAATTGAAAAATGAGACCTTGAAGTCGGACATTTAAGTAAAAAAAATTACAAATTCGAGTTGGTAAAATCAGAATTCAAGAATAAAGAGGAAATTCCCGAAAAAACTTGAAATTTTTTCTCAACATCTCAATTTTCAAAATTGACAGTTTCGATTTAAAATTTCGAATTTTGGAATATGCATTTGATTGTTCCAGATTTTTTTTAATTTCAGGCCACTCGTAAACGATAACCTTATTTATGCTCTGCGAGTTTTTTTACGAACTCTAATTATACAGGCTAACAAAAATTGAAACACAAATCTTGTCCCCTGAAAGCAAGAAAGATTAAAGATACAACAAAGATTGCTTTTTCGATAGCTATGATGATAGCTATCGAAAAGCGTTACAGCAACGTTTGTTGTGTTTTTTAATCTTTTTTGGTTTCAGGGAACAAGAATTCTATTTCAATTTTTGAAGATAACCAAAGATCAGTCCGTTTCACCAAAAAAAAAACAGGCTTACAAAAAAATTATTTGTGAACATTTTTAAATCAGTATCTGGCATCAGTTTTTTTATATCGCCCACATTTTTCTCACAATAAGACATCGATTTTATTTCAAAAGGGCAAAATTCGATACATAATAAATAAAAACATTTAACTTAAACCGCACTTTCATTTGATTAGGCTACACTTTTTATTTGCGATAATATATTTTACTTCAGTGTATAGATTTGGTATACAGGGCTACCAAAGCCGGCACGCGCCCCTTGTCATGTACATAGTTTAAAGTCGAAATTGCAAGTTGTATTTCAAAATTTTGATTTATTAAGCTCTTAATTAATAACATTGTTTCCAGGTGCCATCCTGCTGGCCTCGAAAGTGTGGGACGACCAAGCTGTTTGGAATGTGGATTACTGCCAAATTCTTAAGGATATAACGGTGGAGGACATGAACGAATTGGAACGCCAATTCCTCGAACTGCTCCAATTCAACATCAACGTTCCTTCTAGCGTATATGCTAAATATTATTTTGATTTGCGCACATTAGCGGAAGCCAATGACTTAACCTTCCCCACGGAACCCCTAAGCAAAGATAGGGCGCAAAAATTAGAAGCGATGTCTCGTGTGATGGAAGATAAGTATACAGCGGAGTATTTATCATCAGGACTGAAAAAATGGTCAAGTCTTGATAATATAAGTAACGGGGGTATAGCTTCAAGAAGGAGCGTTGCTATTTTATCGTGATCTAAATTTTTTACTGGAATTTCGGGGTGCAATATGGACCTAAATCAATTAATAATTGTGATCAAAATTTGGAGTGGATCAAAATGTTTTTTGAAAGAGTGATAATAAATCAAGTGTCAAACACCAATAATTGTTATGTCAGAATGAAACTACCAAAGTATTTCTAGTGCATATGTAATTGTAGAGGGTTTGCATTTTCAAGAAATAATGACAAAATGTGATTTATTTTTTATTTTTTCATATTTTCACTATATGTCATAGGCATTAATAAAGACTGCTCCTTGCAAATAATGAATAGGAGTTTTTTTTAAAGTATCGTTTACAACTAGCATATTTCTAGTATTAACTAGGAAATTACGAATTTTTTGAAGACAATGTTGTAAATATTTCTGATATTTTTATTTATTTAAGATAATCATAAATATTCTTCTATATAATGAAGTAAAAGCATTGTATCTATTATTTAACAAATGCATATTATTTATTTCAATACACATACTACAAATTATCTCATGAATCATATTTTAATCCAGTAATTCTATGACTAGACATGTTATTTTTATATAATTATCTTGATTATGTAACAAAAGTATTCATAGATATACTAGTTTTTAAACCCAACTAATATGTATTATAACATAATTTATTAAAATAGATTTGGAATTCCTCAATAAAAGCTTCCCCCTATATTTTTTTATGATGAATTAAATTGTTAAAAATGCCAAGTTGTAAATAGTGTTAACCAAAAATTTATTTAGGTTTTAAGTAAACTTGTGTGTCATTTTCATTCCAAAGCTTTTCAAATTTTTAATAACTGGATAGTTTTGCTATTTAACCTTTTTAAAAAGATACTTCGTCCATTAAAAGGTTATGTTGTAGGACAATCCATCAGGCCTATTCTGACTTTTTATACCAAGCTTTCTAGAAAATGTAAAAATAAATATTTGAAATTGTATTATGTTTCATTTCATAAAAATAATGCTGCTATTTATTTTGTCTTTAAATTAACAAGTAACATTACTGTAAAATCTTTAGACAAATAATCTTTCGTTTCTTTGCATCATGACCTGACCTCCATGGAAAATAAGAAAATATCCCTTGCAAGAGGGAAAAGTGCCTATTGATTTTTTTTTCGCCTTTTGACTCGTCATTTTACTAAATTCAAAGTTGTTTAGTAAAGTGGCACTTTACCGCATAGGTACGTTACTTGACTACATAGCAACCGTCACATTATTAAACACAAAATAAACTGAAAGACGCTTCTAGAGTGGTATTTAAAATCTCTTTAAAACAATTTTGTGAATTATTTTCAGCATAAAGGTGAAGTTTTCAAATGAAGTAATGTAAATCAAAAAAGTCATGTTACGTATAGAAATTCTAAACGGATCAATTTTTTAAATTAACTTTGCCATACTTTTATTTCTATAATTTCTTATAACTAACAAAATCCGAAAACATAAACAAACTTGTGAGAAAAGCAGTTTTACTATACTCGTATAATTCCGTAGTAAAGATAATAAAGATAATTCTGCAGTAAAGAAATGATTACGCGATAAGTATTTCGCCAACAGAACTGGCATTTTCAGTCATAGTAATCTTAATTGATTAGCAAAAAAGCACCAACATAATCTGCACTTAGATTCAGATCGATACTAACAGTCGTTTTGTATCTTTCCCATTTTTAATTGTTTAACACATCTGGTACATGCAATTTTGACCTCCCATAAATAAACTGGAGGCAGACAGTGGTCCTTTATCTCAATTGAGGGTGTCTGACCTCTGGTTGATGTAAATTGTTTCCTATATATAGTTCTCTGTTATTTGTAACGGATCAAAACAGTTTCAAATTTTCTATATTGATTTTATGTCCTGTACTATCATGTACTGGGTGACACTTGATTTTTCTTCTTTATTGTATCTAAAATGAGCGATATGTTCTTTAAATCTTGTTTTAATGGATCTTTTGGTCTGTTCTACATATGATAAGTAAAAAGTAAAGTTGCAGCTAATTTCGTAAATTCTCAAGCTTGTCCAAGTTATCTTCGGCATTACCTAAATTATTGTGGAGACTGTTATTGGCTGTGTACACCAATTTTGTTGTTATCCCTTAAAATTCTATTGCAGTAAAAATTGTCACATTGGCCACCTCCCTAATTTAGACACTTTTTCGAGGAACGGAATAATTCCTACAATATTGTATGTACTGTATAGATTGGCTACCTGTTTACTTTGTACATTAAACTCATTGGGAAACCCAGGTGGTAGTTGGACTAATGAGAGTTGCTTTGTACACTAGCCGCAAGCCACTCGCAAAAGGCAACCCTATTATGCCTTCAAAGCTCTGCGACTAGGATGCGGAAAAAAGGAGAGATGGCGATGAACCGCCTTCTTAAACAAGGATAGGTCGTAATTTTTGGGGAAAATTTCTTTCGGTAACGAATTCCATAGCTTGGAAGTTCTATAAAAAAAAAGAGTCTCCGTGGACAGAAGTCCTCACTGTGTTGGACCGCACAGGAATTTGCTGCCTCCGATTGTCTTATATGCCTCAAAGATCTTGCCCTTGGGGGATCAATCCTATTAGTTCCTGCGAGAATCTCCCATGATAGTACTTGTAGAAAAGAGATAAATCACCAACCATTTGCCTGTGCTCTAGTGTTTCAAGAGAATCGGTCAAACTCTCGTCATCAATTAGGCGAATCACTCTTCTTTGAATTGAATCCTAAAGAGTGCTTTGAGGCTGAACTCTAAACATGAGAACATTATTCTAGTGTTGGCCTAACTTAAGCTTTGGATAGTATAAGTAGCTGATGAGATGTGAAGTACTTTTTAACTCTAAAAAGAAAGCCTAGCTTCTGAGAGGCGGATTTGGCAATGGCAAGCACATGATCGTCCCAAGAGAAGTTAGTGCTCGCATTCACTTCTAGGATAGACAGATTATATCCCATCGGGAGGATTTTACTGTCCATTAGTATGTTTGTTACCTTATCCCTTGATATTTTCTTAGAGAAAACCGCGGCTTGAGTTTTTGGAGCGTTGAAATCTACCAGATTTTTCTTACCTCATTCCAGAATGCTTTCGAGATCCCGATTAATCATCTATATCTGCTGTTCCTTAGCTGATCTGAAGCAGCGACGGATAATGGTTTGTCGAAGAAAGAAGATAACACCAGGTTACTATCATCTGAGCAGCTGTATGTCGGATTGGAAGTTGAAGCTAACAGATTATTTATGTGTAACTGAACAGGGTAGGAGACAGGACAGACTCTTGAGGCACCCCTGCATTAATCGTAAATGTCTCGGATGAGATGCCATCGACGACGACCTGAAGAGATCTGTCAGCGATAAAATTAATTGGATATCAAATGATGGAGTCCAGGAGGAAGACCATAAGATGTTAATTTAGCGAGAAGAGATCGGTGACAGACTCTGTTAAAGGCCTTTGAGATATCCAATGCCACAATCCTAGCCTCACCATGTTTTTCCACAGCTGAATTACAGATATGAATAACATATGCCAATAGATCGCCAGTTGAGCGTTGTTGTCTGAAATCGTATTGCCTGTCCGAGATGATTCTATTCTCCTGCAGATATTTAAAACTCTCGATGTTGATAACCTTTTCCATTACTTTAGATATAACGGACAACAAAGACATAGGGCGATAGTTGTTAGTTAGATTCTTTTTTCCTTTTTTTGAGTCAAGCTACACTCTAGCAGATTTCCAGATGTAAGGGAATACACTTTTGTTGTAAGAGAGTGTGAACAATTTGCTTAGGACAGGAGTCAACTCTGGAGCGCACTTCTTAAGGACAATAGCGGGGATACCATCAAGGCCAGAAGCTTTCGAGAGGTCGAGCTTGAGAGGAATCTTCCTCCTGATTGTGCGTTGTCTGAAAATAACTTCAGTCATCGAATTGCCAATCCGAGAATCAAGGTTGGAATTTTCAGCAGACATTAAGACTAGCATGTCAGCCTTTTTTTGGAAGTGGCCGCAATATTGTTATTGTCATCAAGTAAAGGTGGATAATTTGAAGATGTAAAATTTTTTCCAATCGACTTTGCAAATCCCCAAAAGGACACTTTTTGCCTCGTCAATAACCTGTTTACAAAAATTTCGAACATCTACAAAGGTGGTCCGAGTCTCGACTGAGGGATTATTTCTCCAACGACGATGTGCGCGATTTTTGCAGAAGACACTCCGAACACATTTTTTGCTGAACCAAGATTTACTAGAGGCAGGCTTCTTTTGGAAGTGGGGAATTGAGCATTCCATACCAACCCAGGACAGTTTCAGTGCTAGATTCGTCGACTGAGGAAGGGTTACCTGAGTTAAAGCAGACTTCTTGCCATAGGAAAGATGCAAAGAAGTCTGTTAATTCTTTCAAGTTAGCAGAGTTAAAGTGCCAGACCTACCGGGCTGTGTCTAAGAAGGAGGTGGTATATGAAGCAAGCGAGAGGCTATAACTTTTGAAAAGGGTTGTAACGAACAAATGCAGCGAAAAAAAAGAAAAATTATCCTTTTTCTTGACTTCTTTAAGTAACTCAAAATTCAATTTTTGCCGCCATATTTAACATCCGAAATTCAGCCTTTAAATCAAGGAATTATTAAAAGCTTTAGGGGATACTACAGGAAAAAAAGTTGGTAGCCCCTGCAGCAAGAACCAATCAGTGTTCCATATTAACCGAATTTGACAAATGTTGAATTTAGCATGGAATAATATGGCTGGTACAATTTCAGAAAATCATAAAAAAGTGCTTTAAAAAAGCTGGATTTTATCCAAATCTTATCAACCTTAATTTGGAGGAACAAGGCAAACAAATCCCATTGAGCAGATTAAAAAAAGTTTTCCTCGAAATTAGACATGGCTAACGTAGGAGAGCTCGTGGAATTAAAAAATCAATTAGAGGTTCACGAAGATAACGGTTCGAAGGTAGAAGAAATCTTAGATAATGTTCTGGAATCAATTAGGAATGATGTTAAACCATCTGATGGTAAAAGTTGCGTTGGTGATAATAATTGTCCAAGCTTAAAAAATGGTATTTTAAAAGAACCAAAGAAAATTGTTTACCATAACGATGCGTTATTGTTAATGAATGACTTAATTGGTTATTTTTTAAAAAAAGGTGAGGAATCATTAGTGGATAACTGTTTTAAAATATACCACGAGGTAGAATTTAAAAAATCAATTTTTTAAAAACACGAAACAGTCTGAACTTGATGGTTTTATACAATTTATTGAGTAAATTGTATATTGTACATAGTGTTCAATCTAAGGAGCACCCTTTTTGGATATCATTTGTGGAGTTAATAAGCCATTAATTTTGGCATGTTATCTGGATTCCTACATAATTTTTTCCAAATGTTTAATTTCTTCACAAGATAAATCAATTGAACATAAGAAAACAAAGATACTAATATAGATTGTTTTTTTAATGGAACATCCTGTATATTTTTGTGCGATTGGATAGATAATTGAAATTTCTTTTCGAATATATAACATTTGACATATCTTGCACTAAACGTTGCGGATGTAAACGTGATTGTAATTCGAGTGCCATTATATTTAATGATTTGCAAAAATTGTTAAATTTTAAAAATCACATACTACTTCGTTACCTCTTTGAAAAAAAATGGTGGTCATATTAAAAGCGATGCGTAAAAATCTTATTTTTTGCCCATTGTTAGCGTTTGATTAAAGTTACTCATAGTGATGTTTATTATTTATGTTAAAATACAACCACGTTTAAATTATAAAGAGTTAATGCCAGATGTATTAAGAGTTATACAGGGTGAGTCACTAAGTGGGAATCGGTCTTTGGTAGGCGTATCGTTCAAAATATCGAAAAATGTTTCGAATAAAAGTTGTTTGAAATAAAGTTTTCCACAACCTAAAATTATTGCCAAATATGGCGGCCTTCCGGTTACACCGGAAATGAATACAACTTTCTTATTTTAAATAGAACACCCTATATATTTTACATTTTTCGATTCCTTGTTAAAAATGAATATGAATTTATTAAGACGACATAGGCCCTTAGTTGAACCGTTTTCGCGTAATTTAATTTTTTTGGTTAAATTTGACGATTTCGGAGCTTGACGCCATTAACGATATTTTCCAAACGCAATGACTCAGAGTTGTGTGGCATACGGTTTTGGATTCAGGAAGAAATGGAGTATTTGTTTACGTCTTTGCTGTTAGCAAGATTGCTTAAATTTCTTTACATCCGTCGACTCAATTCTTCAGTTGTTCAAACATGCATAACTTAATTTTTTCAAATAGAACCACCCATCTTGGATTATCTTATCGGATGCAAAATTAAATTACCTTTTTTTTGGTACCAGATATTGCCACCTCCGTCCAATAATTTTTGAGAAATTTAGAATTTTTTAAAAAATTTAATTAATTTCGTATTATCGCGTTAGCCCTGGATGTCGCGGTTTTGTTTCGTCTCGTTTGTCCGGCAATAACTGACAGTTTATCTCATTGTTGTCGCGAGGTCTTGGTATTAGTACTGAAAGACAATGTTTTCTCAAGAAGAATTGGTCGATATGGTTTACGCCTTGGGCAGTGCTGACAGAAATCCATTTCTTGCCTCAAGAATTTATGCCCAACGCTTTGCCGATCGGAGACATCCAAATTCAGCGGCATTCGCTAAATTGAGAGAGAGGTTTGAGCGAACTGGTAGTACGAAATAGGAGAAAAAGGAGCGTAGAAAACCAACGACGCATGAAGAAAACCAAGTTTTAGTAGCGGCTGCTGTTGTCCAAGATCCGCATTTAAGTACCAGAATAATAAGCAAGGAATTACAAATAAGTCAAACCTCGGTTTCACGAATCTTGCGTAAAAAAAAGTTTCATCCGTATCGTGTCCAGCTAGTACAGGAACTCAATCAAGCTGATTTCAACAACCGAATGCAGTTTTGTGAGTGGGCGTTACGAAAACTACAAGAACAAAATGACTTTTTGGACAATGTACTATTTACGGACGAATGTACATTTCATAAGAACGGCTTCGTGGGAAGACAGAACTCCCATTACTACCACACTGAAAATCCTCATTGGATAAGACCCTTAGACCATCAGCATAGGTGGTCTCTGAATGTTTGGGGTGGTGTCATAGGAAGACTTTTTGTCGGACCACACTTTTTGAATGAACATTCACACAACTGCATCGATTGTTAGTCAGCTTGATTGAGTTCTTGCACTAGCTAGGTGTGATACGGATGAAACTTGTTTTTACACAACAATCATGAAACCGATTTTTGGCTTATTTGTAATGTCACACTTATTCTTCTGGTTCTTAAGTGCGGATCTTGGACAACAGCAGCCGCTACTAAAACTTGGTTTTCTTCATGCGTCGTTGGTTTTCTACGCTCCTTTTTCTCGTATTGCCGCTGAATATGGATGTCTCCGATCGGCAAAGCGTTGGGCATAAATTCTTGAGACAAGAAATGGATTTCTGTCAGCACTGCCCAAGGCGAAAACCATATTGACCAATTCTTCTTGAGAAAACATTGTCTTTCAGTACTAATACCAAGACCTCGCGACAACAATGAGGTAAACTGTCAGTTATTGCCGGACAAACGAGACGAAACAAAACCGCGACATCCAGGGCTAACGCGATAATACGAAATTAATTAAATTTTTTAAAAAATTCTAAATTTCTCAAAAATTATTGGACGGAGGTGGCAATATCTGGTACCAAAAAAAAGGTAATTTAATTTTGCATCCGATAAGATAATCCAAGATGGGTGGTTCTATTTGAAAAAATTAAGTTATGCATGTTTGAACAACTGAAGAATTGAGTCGACGGATGTAAAGAAATTTAAGCAATCTTGCTAACAGCAAAGACGTAAACAAATACTCCATTTCTTCCTGAATCCAAAACCGTATGCCACACAACTCTGAGTCATTGCTTTTGGAAAATATCGTTAATGGCGTCAAGCTCCGAAATCGTCAAATTTAACCAAAAAAATGAAATTACGCGAAAACGGTTCAACTAAGGGCCTATGTCGTCTTAATAAATTCATATTCATTTTTAACAAGGAATCCAAAAATGTAAAAATACATAGGGTGTTCTATTTAAAATAAGAAAGTTGTGTTCATTTCCGGTGCAACCGGAAGGCCGCCATATTTGGCAATAATTTTAGGTTGTGGAGAACCTTATTTCAAACAGCTTTTATTTGAAACATTTTTCGATATTTTGAACGATACGCCTACCAAAGACCGATTCCCGCTTAGTGACTCACCCTGTATATTTTTAAAGAAAATTCAATTCTCTACCCAACCATTTACAAATATAGGGGTGTTCCATTTAAGAAATTAAAATTTATATCGTATCTTTTTATCTTAGGTTTAATTGTTTTTTCTTGTGAAAAATTGAAAAATTTCGAAAAAATTTTGTATAAGTTCTTAAAACGCACGAAAATTATTGACCTATTAACTCTGCAAATGATGTTCGAAAAGGGTGCGTTTTAGATTGAACAGGGTATACATACAGGATAATTCTTTGAAAACGAACCACCCCAAATATCTAGAAAACAAAAACCTTATGTGCATAATGCCAAAACCAGTCAATTTTGGTTGTGAGGGGCACACTTAATTAGTGTGGTTTTAAACCTGTAGGTGCACCCCCTTGGCCAGGGCTGCAGCCCGCTCAAAAATCTGAAATGGAACAGAGGGTTAAAAAGTTTATTGTATGAAAGGTCCATTTAACCGTTTTTTTGGCTATGTAGTAGTTTTCTATTTCTACGATTAGTATCTAAGAAAACGTCACTTTGGTGGTGTGCAAGGTAAAAAGATGAATATTTTTCTGTTGCTATCAAGCTTTTTCTGAAGTAAAAACTGTCTCTTATGCATTGACATTGGACTTATTCAGTTTTAAAGTAAATTTGTACACGTTCGGTTGAAAATAGTGTACTCAGTTGCTGAAAGAGTTGAAATTATTTTCATTCATTGTTCCAAAATCGAATGTGCTAGAAGCCACGGCAAGGATATTTAATGATAGGCATCCAGATAAGTATTTGAACTTGAACCACAAATATGTTACAGAGCTTGTACAAAAATTCACAGATACGGGATTGATAGCAAATAAGAAAAGACATGGTAACAGAGTGATAAATGAAATTGAGGTAATAAAACACATTTCTGCCAATCCCACTAACTCTTTGCGCATACTGCTGACGCTACTAGGCTTTCATATTCATTAGTTCGTAAAGTGACAAAAATTCATAAGTTCCATCTTTATAAAATAAAAATTGTCCAAGAGCTTGGTGAAGATGATTACGACAGGCGAATAGAGTTTTGGGAGACTATGTCGAATTTAGTCACTGCAAACCCAAACTTTATAAAAAATATCTACTTCAGTGATGAATGCAGATTTACTTTACATAGCTCTGTTAATAAACACAATATGTGTACTGGAGCGATGAAAACCCCCATTTTGTCAAAGAAGGTCATACTCAAGCTCCCCAAAAAAGTTTGGGCAAGGCTTCTTGGGGATGCTGTCATTGGACCCATATTCATAAATGAACTGCTGACATTTACTTGAATATGTTAGGAAACATTATAGATCCTTTAATAACCGTGGAAATAGAGAATCAGCAAGATTTAGAAGGAAATCAAATGTGGGACGAAAATGAGTTATTCTTTCAATAAGATGGAGCTCCACAACATTATGCCTTTAAACGTTCATAATTGGCTTAACAATCGATTGCAGAACCAGTTGATTAGCAGACGTGGTGCAATTGAGTAGCCAGCGCCAGACTTGACAAGTTTAGATCTTTTTTCTCTGGGGCCATTTGAAATCAGTAATATACAAAACACAACTGGCTAATTTGGAGGACTTACGATAACGAATAATTGATGGATGCAGACGAATTACGCGAGAAACACTTCCAATAGTGAGACAAGAATTTAAAAACCGGATCTACTACTGCCTGGGACGTCTATCTCAGGAGAATGAAATTGATCTAATCTGGATCAAATGGCATTCTGGAAAAGGGGGAAACGAACTCGCTGACAAACTGGCAAGGAAGAGTTAGGAGAGACAATTCGCTGGACCAGAACCAACCCTTCCATTGGCTAAATTAACTCTAAAATCCCTACTTAACGAAGAAATTCATCTAAACATAAAGCCCAATGGGCGTCAATAACAACTCACGCATTCATTAGAATGCTGTGCGAGGAAAGGGAAAAGATATGGCTACAACTTTCAAGAAACAACCGCATGAAACTTATAAGGAAACTTATAGGGATTTGGATAGGTCATTGCCGATTAAACAAACATCTTCACAGAATGGGAATTATAAATGACACGAGCTGTAGGAGGTGTTTAATCGAAGATGAGAGTGTCTAACACGTGATGTGTCATTGTCGGGCACCAGCATCAATCAAAGGATCCACGCAGTTTGAGAGAGGCGCATCCAAGGGACGTTCTTCAGTTCTTCAGTTTCTCAACAAGGTTGGGTGGCTGAATGAATGACCAAGGACACCTCAAACATGGGGATGGCATAATGGGCCTGGAAAGGGCGACCTAAGTGCTGGTCTAAATTCTAGGCAACCCAACTCAAATCCAGAATCAGGTGTGATGAAGCGATTTGTATTAGTTTCTTTTTCTGTATATGTCGAACCCTACGATGTTTTTATTTCTAATAACTAAAATATTTAAGAACGGGAGTGATCCATTGTTTTCTTTTTGAAGTGTAAAGTTAATTGTGTAAGTTTAACTTATCACGAATTCGAGACATTGCCATCTTGATAAATGTCTAAATACCTAATTTGTAAGTATGTACAACCGTTAAGTGATTATCACTCAACGATACAACTTCTCCGACATATTCTAACGTAATGCACAGAACGATAGGCTAGGTATTTATTAGATTCAAAGTTTGGGATCCAAAGACCATCCGTTCCGATCTTTTTAAATCTCATCAGTCTGGAATACCCAATCTATATCCGATAAAGGCATCCCTGCCAGTGATTATGGTAGGTACTTGAACTTTACACAAGTTCAGAAACTTCTATAAAACGCTATCTACTGGACCATGCAAAGAACTTTCACAAAACGTACAAGTAGAATACAATCTAGACTACACATACGATTTGCTTTAAATTTGCACATTCAATTTTTACTTTTTTATTTCTTAACTTTCGACTTTAAAATGAAAATTTTAGCTTCTACAAATCTTGATTTTATTTTATAATTCTTTTTTTTAATTTTAGGTAAAAATTTGAAATTCTTTTTGATATTCTGACTTTTTTTCAATATTTTGTCTTTTTTGGGAATGTATTTTTTTCATAAAATTGTGAGTATATAGTGTTCTTTCTTTTTTTTATTTTCAGCTAAACCTAAAATTTCAATTTTTAATACATTCGGATTTTTTCTTAACTCCTTTTTTCTCAAAGCTTTCAGTTTCAAATAGGCCATTTATTAAAATTTCTACATTTCCATCGAAACTTTAATTATGTCGACGTTATACAGAAAATTTCGTTTTTTTTGATATTTTATCTTATTTTTAAAATGTCTATTTCAATTTCAAAATTTTAACTGTTTTCATGAACTGCAACTTTGTACAGGTTTCTCTTTTGTGCGATATTCTGAAAATGTCGAGTTTGTTGAGACCTACTTTTTTTAATAGCTTTTAAAATTTCTTTAAAATATGTATTTAGTTTTTATCGCTTTTTTTGGGTTTCGAGTCGAAATTTCTGCCTTAAGGCAGAAATTTCGGGGTAAAATTTGGGGGTAAAATTTTACCCTACTAATTCGACCCTAAGCCTTAAAATCAAAATTTCGAAAAAAATCATCTTATAAATTCGAAACTTCAACTTTTTCTCCTCGAATTTCTTTAGCTCAAAACTGTGTTCTGCTTCCATTTTTTCTCAAAATGTCTATGTTATTACGAAATTTCAATTCTTTTGTAAAAATTTCAATTTGAAAGTAGACATTTTTTCAACAAACCTGGATTTTCCTTTGCACTTTTAATTTTTTTGCAATCAATTTAATTTATAAAATTGAATTTCAAATTCTTCTCTCATTTTTTAATTTTTTATGTTTTCTCTCTTCTGAACTCTTTTCTGAAGACTTTGAGATTTTTTTTTTCCTAAAATTGAACTATTAAAATGTTACAGATTTTGATAAAATAGTCGAAATTAATAAATTTAAAATAGAAACTTCTATATTTAAATTTCTTAATTTCAACTTTAATATCAAAATATTTTAATTTCGTCTGTTTTTTATGTCGAAATTTAGATGTTATTCCAAAATTTGATAATAAAATTGGAAATTTACTTTTGCTAAAGTCAGTATTTCAAGAAAAAACTCAGGATTCCTTTTTTTAAAGTGTTGACATTTATCTCAAAATTTTAAGATTAAATTTAAAAAATATTGTGTTTTTCAAATATCGAGGATGAAATTGAACTTTTGAAATTAAGTATAGTCTAGGCCAGGGGTCGGCGAACTTTTAAACCAAAAGAGCCAGCCGCAATAAACAAAATTGATTTCGTGAATTTCAAAGAGCTACAACTTTTTATTTCTGATTTTACACTTTATTTCAAAATTAAATCGAATACATCAGACAAAAATGCGACAAAGAGAGACCCCTTCTGAGTCATGTAGTCAAACAAAAATATATTCAGCCCAAAAGACCTTTTATTTCTCAAAATTTAGATCTTTACCTCAAAATTTGCCTTTTTTCCGCAATTTTGACTTTTTTAACTCTTCTCTATATTAATCTTCTTTTTTAATATCTATTTTGTTCTTAAAATTAGACTTTTACTACAAATCTTCCTCTCTTTTCAAAATTTGCCAATTTGGAAAAATATTTACTTTTTTCTAATTCGAATTACTGAAAGATTTTCTAGTAAAAAAAAATAAAAATTTGAAGTAATTGGAGAAGTTGAGTAAAATAGTTTTTGAAGATTTCGACCTTTTTTTCAAAGTTTTTCTTTTCGAAATTTAGTATATTCTCAAATGTTAATTTTTTCCAAAAATACATTTTTTCGACTTCGTTATAAATTGCGGCTAGTTTCTAAAACTTTCTACATTCTTCTTAATATTCGTCGTTTTACCAAATTTCGACATGTTCCCCACAATTGACTTACTAAACTTTTATTTATTTTCTACAAATTTGGACTTGTTTCTCAAAATAAGGTTTTTTTTCGAAATTTCAATTTAAAATTCAACATTTTATTGTTCCTGCAGTCTGTAATTTTTTTGACGAAATTGATCTACATATTTTCAAAATTTTGGTTGAACCGACTGATCCTTGGTTATTTTTAAAAATTTTGATTTCAGGGGTCAAGGTTTGTATTTCAATATTTTCTAAATGTTTGACTTAATGTCAAAATTTATTTTTTTTTCCTAAAATTTGACCTTTCTTTAAAGTTTAACATTTTTCTCAAAACTGGAAGTTGTATCAATATTGTCTTTTCTTTTGAAATTATTTTAACAATTCTATCTCTATCAAAATTCGAATATATCTGAACATTTAGATTTTTTTAATTCGTCTTCTTTTCGAAATTTCAAATTTATTCTCAAAATTAAACTTTCTCTGGAAAAATGCAGTTTCTTATTTTCTTCTTCTCTGAAAAACTTCGGCTTTTTCGAAATTTGACAATTTCTTGCACAAAATTTATATTTCTGTAAAAATTTCAGGTTTTAAATTTGTTCTGGGTTTCAATCTATTGTCGAAATTCGATGTTTTGTTATAAAATTTTGAGAATTTTGCCAAATTAATTTTTTTCGAAATCTTTTTTTTTTCAAAATTGGGTTTTTTTCTGAAAATTTTAACTTTTATTTCGAACTAAATTCATCTACTTTAAACTCTCAAAAATTTGATTTTTTTCTTAAAATTTGACTTTCCCTGGAATATTTTAACCTTCTTTTAAAATTCAATATTTTTCTCGAAACTGGAAGTTTTATCGAAATTTTCTTTTCTTTAGAAATTATTTTACCAATTTTCTTAAAATTCGATTTATTTAAAAATTTGGAATTTTTTTAATTAGTCTTGTTCTCGAAATTTCAATTTATTCTCAAAATTTAACTTTCTCTGGAAAAATGCAATTTTTTATTTTCTTCTTCTCTGAAAAACTTCGGCTTTTTCGAAATTTTACAATTTTTTGCACAAAATTTATATTCGTCTAAAAATTTCAGGTTTTAAATTTGTTCTGGGTTTCAATCTATTGTCGAAATTCGACGTTTGTTATAAAATTTTGAGAATTTTGCCAATTTCATTTTTTTCGAAATCTTTTTTTTTCAAAATAAGGTTTTTTCTGAAAATTTCAACTTTTATTTCGAACTAAATTCATCTACTTTGAAATCTCAAAAATTTGATTTTTCTTAAAATTTGATTTTCTCTGGAATATTTTAACCTTCTTTTAAAATTCAATATTTTTCTGGAAACTGGAAGTTTTATCGACATTTTCTTTTCTTTAGAAATTATTTTACCAATTTTCTTAAAATTTGATTTATTTAAAAATTTTGAATTTTTTTAATTAGTCTTGTTTTCGAAATTTCAATTTATTCTCAAAATTTAACTTTCTTTGAAAAATTGAAAATTTTTTATTTTGTTCTTCTCTGAAAAATTTGGACTTCTGAAAAAGTTCGACTGTTTTTTTAAAGCGTTTAATTTTTTGCAATTTCTCTTTTCAAACTTTTACAATTTTTCAAAAAATTTAAATTTGTCTAAGCATTTCAGATTTTTAAATTTGTTGTGTGAATTTCAATCTATTGTCAAAATTCGAATATCTTTTCTAAAATTTTGCTTTTTTTGAGAAATTTTGACAAATTCATTTTTTTCGAAATCCCTTTTTTTCAAAATTACGCTTTTTCTGAAAATTTCAACTTTTATTTCGAACTAAATTCATCTAGTTTTAAATCTCAAAATTTGTTTTTTTTTTCTTATAATTTGACTTTCTCTAGGAAATTTTGACCTGAGACCTGAAACTGGAAGTTTTATTGACATTCTCTTTTCTTTCGAAATTATTTTACCAATTTTCTCAAAATTTATCTGAAATTTTGGTTTTTTTAAAATCGTCTTGTTCTCGAAATTTCAAATGTGTTCTCAAAATTTAAATTTCTCTGGAAAATTGCAAATCTGTTGTCGAAATTTCGCGCTTTTTTTAAAATTATGACTTTTTCCTTGACATTTTTTCTAAAATTTGACTTCTCTGAAAAACTTCGACTTTTTTAAAGTTCTTTTTTTTGTGGAACGGACTGATCCTTGGTTATCTTCAAAAATTGAAATACAAATCTTGTCCTCTGAAACCGAGAAAGATTAAAGAACACAAAGGTTGCTCTAATGCGTTTTGATAGCCAAACTGTCACCTTCAGAGAGATTTTGAAGATGATAGCTTGGCTATCGAAACGCGTTAGAGCAACATTTGTTGTGTTTTTTCATCTTTCTTGGTTTGAGGAAACAATATTTGTATTCCACTTTTTTAAAATTCGACATTTTTTTTTACTTTCCAGTTTATTTTTACAATTTTTCTTTTTGATATTTTACAATTTTTAAAAAATTCAAACTTGTCTAAAAATTTCGGGTTTTTAATTTGTTCTGGGTTTCAATCTGTCAAAATTCGACGTTTTTTTTTCTAAAATTTTTTTAAGAACTTTTGATAAATTCACTTTTTTCACGAAACTTCAAGGCTGTAGAAAATTAACAAATAAAAAAGTAAAAATCATGAGAAAAATATTTTTTAGAAATTTCGACTCCCCAAATTGGTCTTTTTCTAGAAATTTCAAATTTCATGTGTCTTTTCAAAATGTTAATACAAATCAATCGAAAATTTCGGAAAAATACTTCTCGAAATTATAACTTATGACCGGCGAAGAAAAAGCCAATAAAACTACATACAAATATAACTTTTTTGTCAAAATTTCAGCAAAACGTAAAATGTCCTAGAAAGGTATTTTTGAAAATTTCGACTTCTGTAGGTCACTTGTTTAATGAGTTCTCATTTTCTCATTTTCTGCGTGTCTGTTCTCTCTAGCTTTTATATATTTTTTTGGGGAAATTTAAAGAGCCGTAATTGTCTTTTAAAAGAGCCGCATGCGGCTCGCGAGCGGCAGTTTGCCGACCAGTGGTCTAGACAAAAGCGGAAATTTCGATGCTTAATTTGAAATTGCAAACTTCGACCTTAAAGTCAAAATTTAGTATGGAAATTTCAAGTTTAAATTTCAAATGTTAATGTTGGTTCATGAGTTTAATCTCATCGAAATTTTAGGGTGAGGTTCACATTCGAATTTTTACACATTTTTTTTATTAAATTCTTGCCATCCCTTTTTGTAAAGAAAAACTTTAAAGTCGAAGCGTGTGATTATTGACACATTAATCAAAAAATGACTACTAATAATTGCTGAATTTAGACAAAAAGCATAAAAAAATTTGACCTCAAAATAGGTGGCGGATCGACCCCATAGACGTATCCATTCGCCCCCCTTTTTAATGTACCGCTGAGTAGTAACATTTTCTTCTTGAAAAAATGAAGGCGTTTAGCGATTTGAATTGCCCGCGCCAGTTGCTCATTGGTTTATCGAATGATTTCAGACAGCTGTTTTCTTTTAAATCTGGCTTCTTGTTATTTCATTTTCCGAGTACCTTAGAAGACTTATTGATTATTAAATGTATGACCTATTTATCTAATTAAATCGCAGTTTAATTATTTGGCATCTTTTCCTAATTCATGATAGTAAACAATATTCAAGAAGCTATTTTGATACCTAATAATTGACAGCTGTCTTGACCTAGAGCAAAATGGCTATTGGCTGTTTTTGGTAGTTTGACAGTATTGACGAATTCACTGTTAAAAACAACCAACATTTATATATCATTTAGTTTTATTTGTTTGTACAACAAGTAAATATTTGAAGGTTTGTGTAAACTTATTGGGTACATTGATTTATCATATTTTACTTTGGTCAGGCTACAAGCTGGTTTCAGTTGCATAAAATTTTGTTGTATGCTGTAGGCATTAGTCATTCGTGTTGGGTTTATATTCTGCCACTGTGTTACTACCCCTTTAGGAAATCTAATCGCTTATTTTCCATTTTCAGTTCAAAATGTCAACGGGGCCCTACAATTATTCATATATTTTTAAATATATCATAATAGGTGATATGGGGGTGGGCAAATCCTGTCTCTTACACCAGTTTACAGAAAAGAAATGTAAGTGCTTTATCGTGATTTTAAATTATCATGTGGGGGTTAAAGCGACGGTGCTAAATAACGCTTGATTTCAGTTATGTCAGATTGCCCCCATACCATAGGAGTAGAATTTGGTACTCGCATAATTGAAGTATCGGGTCAAAAAATAAAACTGCAGATTTGGGATACTGCCGGCCAAGAACGCTTCAGGGCTGTAACCAGGTCCTACTACCGAGGCGCAGCTGGGGCATTGATGGTTTACGATATTACGAGGCGTTCAACGTATAACCACCTAAGCAGTTGGTTAACAGATACTAGAAATTTAACAAACCCTAGTACTGTGATTTTCCTTATTGGTAACAAATGTGATCTTGAAGCCCAAAGGGATGTAACTCATGATGAAGCTAGTAAATTTGCCGAGGAGAACGGTCTGATGTTTGTTGAAACTAGTGCAAAAACGTGAGTATTTTAGCAGGAGTTTGTCTTCTTTGCACGTTTTATTTGGAACTATCATCGCTAAGGTCAGGGCTGCCATATATAGGTGCTGAAGAGCTATGCCAAGGGTTCTAGCTTATATAACACCCCAGGACATTTAGGTGATTGTAAAAATTTAGGTTTATTTACCCAAAGTTATAACATATTTGCGGATTTGCAGCAGACACAGATGGCATGGAATATGTAATTAAAACGTTCTATTTTCTTTTTTGAAGTTTAAGCTTATTGCTAGGCCAAAGATACTTCATCGTACCTGTAACAATTATAATTAGAGAAAAAAATTTTTCAAAACTTTAAATAAATCTACATCCTAGGTACACCTAATCGAAAAGTGTCTATTAGTTTAAATAGAATTTATTTTTTTGATTCAAAAGTACTGGATCGTGATCCTTTAGGTGGAGGCAGTATTTTATGATTGGTATGCCTTCTTTACATCAGTGTCCATTATTTTAAAATTAGTTCTAGAAAAATGATTTTTATTTAGTGTAGATTAATATGTCCTGAATAGTAGGTTGTGACCTGCCATTGGGGTGCGAAAATATCAGGTTGCAGAATTGTTACAGATAATATTTATTAAGACAAGCTTTTTATCATCTTGAGACGTGCAAGTCTTTTAAACATTGGTTTCCCTGAAAAATAAATATAAAAACTGATTGAAACTTGGTCATGGGGGGCGAAGCTGCTACAAATAATAACAATACAGTTAAAACGTTTGCAAGGATTACATTCCACAGATTTCCTGAATACGTAATGGGAAAATTACAGGTTACGAAAAACGCTTTTAATTATTTATTATTATAATATTGGGTTATACATTCTTAATAGAAATCGAAGTAGCTTTGTAAAAGCTTTAATGATTCGTTTGAAGAGTAGTGAGTCAATCCATGCTTTACTTTTACTTACAATGTTGTCTGTTTTCTGTTTTATTCGCGATTTTTGTTTTCCAATTGCTGACTTCCATAGCACTCAGATCCTGCTTTACCTCCCATATTGCTTTTGGTCTCCCTGCTGTTCACTCATGACGTCCAATCTTTCATTTTTGTTATTATGTTTTCTTCACTTCTTCTGTGTATGTGTCCAAGCTGTCTTATCTTCTGTTATTTTATGTGATTCACAACAGGAATGTGGAGCTCCGTAACCGTAACCGAAACTATCAGATATCTGAAATAAAAAAATATCCAAATCTGTAACTAAAACTGATATGAATATTTCGAATAATTTCATATACTACTTGAAACAATCTTAACCTTCACCAAAATGTTAACCTTTTTTAATATTTTCGAGTTTTTTCCAGGGCTTTGAACCACTATCTTTTTCGTTCTGGTTTTCCGTTTTTGTTCCAGGAAAAAAATCATATCGATTCCGTTCCGGTTTTCGTTCCGACAAAAAAAGCGGCTTTCCGTTTTTCGATTCAGTTCCGGGTGACTTATTTTTTAATTTTTTAAAAGATTTTATTTGAATTAAAAATGATTTTCTAAGATAATTTAAGAAATCTTTTTTTAAATATTACAGCATAAAACTACATTGGTACGTACTGCTTAAAATTTGGAGATAATATTTCTCGATGTTTCGAATTTTAAAATTGCACGCTGAAATTCTGAATTCTGGGTTCATTTTGGGTTCAAACTTCAAGAAAAACCCAAACTATATAAAAAGACTAACTGATACCCGTGCGCCTTCGCTCGCCTACGTGAAAAAAGAGAATGGATTTTTTGATCACTTTTTGAAAATTTCGACTTTTCTGAAGAATTCAATTTTTATTGAAAATTTTGACTTATTTCGAAAATTTCGACAATAAACACCCACTTTTTCGCAAAGTCGATCTTTTCTTTCTCGAAATTTTGGCTTGATTTTAAAAATCTTGTCTTTTTTCAAAATTTGGATTTTTGGAAAATTCCAACTTCTCCAAATTCTTCGAAATTCTTTCCTATTTGGATATATTTGAATTTTTTTGAACATTGTACTTTTTTTATAACCTTTCCTTGTTAAAGATTTTGTTTTTTGAAAATCTCAACTGTTTAAAAAAAATTCCTTTTCAATATTTCAATTTTTTTTAATTATTCAAATTGTTCTCGAAGTTTGAATGTTTTACCTCATTTTTGTAAATATTGCCCATTTTTGAAACTTGAGACTCGAAATTTCAAATTTTTTGCAAATTTAACTAGTTTTTAATTCGATATTTTCAAATCATTACAATTATTTTTAAAAATTTAAATTTTTTGACAGTTTTAACTTGCAAAGATCGACTCTCTCAAGTGTTTTTTTTTTAATTTCACTTTCTAAAAATGATTACTTTTTAAAAAGGTGATTTTTATCGAAAATTCTTAAACATTTTTTGACTTTTTAAAGTATTTCGTCTTTATATTTTGAAAACTTTGAAATTTAAATGTTCTCATATTTTTTTTAGTTTCCACTTTTTGGCGAATGTTTACTTATTTCATTAATCGCAAGACCTTTTCAGTTTGATCTTTCTTTGAGATTTTAATTCATTTCGTAACTTCTGAATTTTTTGAAAATATTTACACATAATTTCCATCTTTTCTCAACATTTTGTTTTTTTCTATAAATTGAATGATGTGGAAAAACTGCCTTTTGAAAACTTCTGCCCTGTTTTTTTAAATTGTCACCTTCGTCCAACTTTTGATAATTTCTGAAATTTTGATCTTTTTTGAAAACTGAGCCTTTTTTTTAAATTTTGGCTTTTTCCGAGGTTTTGACTTTTATGTAATAAATTTAACTTTTGTTTGAAGAATTCAATTTTTCTTTAATTTCCACTTTTTTGAAAAATTGAATTTTTCTTAAAATTTCGACATTTTTAATAAATTAGAACTTTCTTCAGAATTTTCACTTATTTTGAAAATTTTGACTTTCTTAAAGCTGTATTATATTCAAAATTTGATTTTTTTTGGAAAATTACCTGTTTTTTTTAAAAAATGTAAAAAAATTTGACCCAAGGTTTTTTCTCAAAATTTCGATTTTTTTTTTTTTTTTTGAAAACTCTTACCTTTTTTTGAATGTTTCCACTTTTGCTCAAAGTTTTTACTATTTCTAGAAGTTTTAACTTTTTTTTAAAATTCAGACTTTTTCAATTTTTTGAGAAATTAATTTTTTTTCAAAATTGCGACTTTGAAATTTTTAAATTTTTCAGAATTTTAACCTTTTTAGAAAGTATTTTACATTCTATCAATACAATTTCGATAATTTTACTGAGGACATTCTGTTGAAGTTTTTTTTTTTTAAATAGAATGCTTTATTTCATTCCCAAATTTCTTCACTTCGATCATAGTTCTTATTACTCCTTATTTCTTCATTTTCCATTTTAAAATAAGAAAATTTTCAAAATTTTCGATGTGAATCCAAATGTTTTGAACTGGACATTTCGAATTTCAATTCAATTTTTCGACTTTTTTCTCGAAATTTCGATCTTCAGTCTGAACTTTGAAGTTGTTTAGGTTTTTTGTCGAAATATCCATTTTAATCACGAAATTTCGACCTTTTTTCTTGAAATTTTAACACTTAACAGAAATTTTGTCAAATTTCTTTACTACCCGAAAGTTTTATTTGAAACTCGACATTTTACAGAGGTCTTTTTTTAAAACTAGAAGTTTCTAAAATGTTAACATTTCTTTTGACTTTTAATTTTAACATTTCTTTCAACTTTTAATTTTCACTTTTCGACTTAAAACTCCACATGTTTGCTTTTAAACTCGAGATTTTGTGAGTTTTGTTTATTTCAAAGTTTTTCACAATACATTCCAAAATTTTAGTAAAAAGAATTTCTTTAAATGTTACAAGTTCATCCTACTTTGATCATGGTGATCAAATTTCAACTGAATCCAAAATCTTAATTTTATAATTCAGAATACGAGAAAAAATTGCGTACGTGCCCCAAGTTTTTACCCAAAAATTTTACTTTAATTCTAAATTTCTACATATGTATGTTAATGTGAAGTTTTTGGAAAAATATCAACATTTTTAAAAACCAAGAGTTTTTTCTTAAACTGAAACTATGGAAATTTTGTCTTATCAAAATAATTTCATCCTGAATTTCAAATTTTGGGATTTAAAAACTAGAAATTTCGATGGAACGGACTGGTCCTTGGTTATCTTAAAAAATTGCAATACAAATCTTGTCCCCTGGAACCAAGAAAAATTAACAACAGAACAACAGAGGTTGCTCGGAGCAACCTCTGTTGTGTTTTTTAATATTTCTTGGTTTCAGGGGACAAGATTTGTATTTCAATTTTTTTAGAAATTTCGAGGAAATATTTATTTTAATAATTCCAAATTGTTTTAAACTTTTAAAAGCGAAATTTCGACTTTAAACCCGAAATGTTGGGAAACATTTTGTCCAGAAATTTTACATTTGTTTCCATACTTTATAGTTTATTTTTCTGTTTTTTTTTTAGTATCTTCCAAATTATTTCTCTGAATTTTAAATTAAAAGTTGTATTTTGACAGTACAGATAAAACATCCAGAAAGGGCTGTATTTCCAAAGTAAAAATATTTTTCTTAGATTCAAATTCTCATTTTCGAAGATTTCTGACTTTTCTATCCAAATTTCGTTTTTATTTTTAGCCGACGATTTCATTTTTTCTTGTAATTTTTAATTTTTCATTAAGGTACCATTCTAGGATTGAAACGAGACTTACGATGAAATTTCCAAGTTGAAATCGAAATTTCCAAGTGAAAGTCAAATTTTTCAAAGATAAAGTTGAAATTTCACAAAAACTTTTGGAAATTCCAAAAATTGGTGCATCAAATTTGTCCCCTGAAACCGAAAAGATTAAATTAACACTTGCTCAGTGCTTTTTAATCCTTCTTGGTTTCAGGGGACAAGATTTGTATATACATTTGTGAAAATAACCAAGGACCAGTCGGTTCCACCAAATTTCGAAAATTCCAATTTAAGCCAAAACTTTTGAGCTGCTTATAAAATCTTGGAAGATTTATTAAGTACATTTTTTTTTGACATTAATAACTTTAAAAAACTCAATCATGGCTACTTAACTAAATTTTATATTAAATACGATTTTGGAAACCAAAAAAAGAATAATAATTCCTAAAAAAAATATTTTTGTCAACATTAACACTTTATTTACACCCGGTGTTTTCTTTTACATTATTATTTTTCTATAATTGCACACAATGACTTTAACTGACTTTAAGGCGCCGTTATTTCAAAGTTTGCACAAGGGCGGCCCTGGTCAAAGTCATTTATGTTCTCAGTGACAGTCAAGCTCTTTTATTTCTATTCGCTTTTGTAATTGTATCTAATAACCTTGTTCCCTTGAATGTTATTAATTATGGAATCCATGTAGGGGAAATAACGTCGAAGAAGCATTCCTAGAAACAGCAAAAAAGATATACCAAAGCATTCAAGATGGTCGTTTGGATCTAAATGCTGCTGAATCGGGTGTTCAACATAAACCTTCTCAACCAGGCAGAAATAATCTTTCGAATGAGCAACAAGGCAACAAAGACAACTGTGCATGCTAGTTATGTACTTTAAAATTGAAGAATCACAAGATTCTGCCTTTGATTAAAAAATTTTCATTTAAGCCAGAAGAGGGCCGCATTACACTAATTTTAATTTAGTAAAATGTCTCAAGAAGTTATTTATTTCTTGCCCCAGTAAGAGGGCACAAATGTATTATTGTTTTAGCTATATATTTTAGCACAAGGTTTTATTAGTTCAAATGTCATTATATACAATAGTTTATAGGATTTTACATATTCTTTTATAACAGGTGCCTGTGTATTAATATACTTATTTTTTGTTAATTTTTACATTTGTTATTGTTAAAATTGGGGTTTAAAATGATTGCACCTCTTGCTAATCAATCCTTTGTCCATAATGTTGATATCAGAAAATAAACTAAACTAGATTAAAAGTAGATATAGCAAAACTGGTTATTTTGTAGATAATATCAAGCATTTTGTAAAAACATGTTTTATCGAATAAAATAATATGCATATACTTAAGAATGGTTAATTTTTTTACTTTTGGCCTATAATTGCATGCTTATTTTTTAAATTTAAAATTAAATATCGTATTATGACAAGTTATTCAAGCAATGTATAATTATTTTTGTATATTCCATGTATATTTTTTTCATTTTCTTATACTAGCTTTTTTCGAATAAAAATTGTAACATTTAAAAATATATGTTTTTATGTGATGTATTTATTATTAAAATATAGTAAATCCAAATGCATTTTTTTACCAACTTTTTTATTGTTTTCATTTAATTTATTAGGTATCTTCTTTTGGCTTCTCATTGTTCCTATTTTATGGTTTAAATCTTTCTAAATAAGTCTGCATTAAATGAAACATGTCGTGCAACTATCTAAAGTAATATTAAATTCTTAAAAATAACACCTTAAGGCATTTTTTAAATACAATTCACACGTGAAGGATTTTGAAGTTGATTCATAATGACCTACAAGTATGTGTTTACACTTAACGATTTCCCTTACAAGAGAGAGGCAGAGAATTACTAAAAATCCTACGTTATTTCCAAATTTCCAGGGTTCACATGAATTTAAGAAGGTTTTTCTTACTACATCTGGATCTTTTTCTCGAAATTGTGGAAATTAATAAAAAAGTTAAATTCGGAATTTGGAAAAAAAATCAAAAATGTCAAAAGGAAAATACGAAATTTATGTAAGAAAAAATTCCAAAGTTTCCCTTTCAATCCCAAAGTTTTGATTTTAACCTTGAATATTTGATTTTTTCTTGCAATTTCATTCCAATCCTCCAAATTTTGAGAAAAAATCGTAAATTTGAAAAACTTTGTTAGATTATTTGGAATTTTAATTTTTATTTTGAAAATTTCAAAATTATTATTTTTTTGTAACTGCAAACCCGGACAGACTTTTTGCTTTAGAGATCTGAACTTTACACTTCATCTTAAAAATTTCTAATTTAAATTCGAAGTTTCTGAGAAATGTTAGGAATTTCTCGAAGTTGTCGTCTCCCTCTAGTTTTCTAAATACCTCCTTGGATAATTGAAGTTAAAAACAGGAATATTTTGTCTTGGTTTTTTGTTTTTAAAATTCCCATTTTTTTTTTAAATTGAGTTTATTTTCGAAATGGGGATGGCAATTTTTATTTTTACAGAATCTGCGACTTAAATTTCATAATTTCAGTTGTCAATTCTGAAATTTCTATATATTTTTTTTTCGATGGTTTGGGGTTTCTCTTAGTCATTGTTCAGTGTCGGCTTTATTTTTGAAAATTTCAACCTTTATTCAAAATGTTACTTTTTCTCGAAGTCTTTATTTGAAAACTTCTGCTCTTTACAGCAAAATTTCGAATTTTTTTGACGTTTCGACATTTAAATTCGATTTTTTCTTTTTTGACTTTTGAAATGTTTGAGACCTTTCTCCAGACTTTCCAGTTTTCTTAAAAATTTCGACCTTTTATCATCAAAATTTTAACTTTTTGTCAAAGCTGGTAGTTTTTTGTTAAATCGGGACTATTTTCAAAATTGTAAATTCTTTTAAAGAAAAATTTGGATGTTATTTGCAAAATTTTGGCCATTTTTCTAAAGTTTGATTTCTTGTAAATATTCGACTTTTGTGAAAAATTCGCTTCCCCTGAAAATTTGGAATTTTTTAAAAGAATCTGACTAAATGTTCAGATTTAAAAAAAAAACAAACTAGAAAATTCGAAGA
Organism: Dastarcus helophoroides; assembly: GCA_028583605.1. Classification (NCBI taxonomy): domain Eukaryota; kingdom Metazoa; phylum Arthropoda; class Insecta; order Coleoptera; family Bothrideridae; genus Dastarcus; species Dastarcus helophoroides. The sequence goes on from CM053335.1 coordinate 3,494,760, forward strand.
ATATTCGAATATAAAATTTAAACAGGAATTTTGAGAAAAATAGGCACAAATTTCGAATAAAAATTTAAATTTATATATAGAAACTTGGGTCTTATTAACACGACATTTCGATAAAAAGTTAAAGTTTAAGAAGTTAAAAAATTAATTTATTTAATTATTATTTATTAAGAAATGCCATTTTTTTTTCTTCCGAATTTTTAAACCTATATTTATTTCTTTTTTTCCAAAATTTTTACTTAAAACTTAAGTTTCTTAAATCGAAGATTTTGTTTGAAACTTAAAATTTTCAACAAAAAAATCGACATTCCGAGATACAGTCGTACATTAGAGGAAAATTTCAATATTTAAAAGATAAACTCGAAATTTCAAAAATTTTTACTTTACCTAAAATGTTTATAAAAAAATTGTGGAATTTTTTATAAGATTCAAACAAAATTCAAGATTAAACTCCGAGAGAAAAATTTAAATTTCGGAAAAACCCAAAACATAAAATTTATAAAAATAAAATTTGGTTTACTACAAAATTTGACCAAAAATTTGAAATTAAAAAAATATGCAATTCTGAAATTTAAGCACAAGATTTTGATAACATCTCTGATAGGTATCAAGATAAAGACGACGAAATTTGGAAAGTACGATCTGAGAGAGAATTCTATTTTGGGTTTTACTTGGAAATTTTTACTTTTGACTTGGACTTTTTCTAAAAATGTGATTCTTTCTCTGGATATTTACCTTTTCTTCTACAAGTTGAGAAATTATAAATATTAAAAGGTTGAAAAGCGTTGAAATTTACGTACAACAAAATTTTCTTGAAAGAAGCCATACTTTTGAGTTTGAACAAAAAAAAATGATAATTATAATGAAGTTTCAAATTTTCAAAAAAAGTCGATATTTCGAGATTATATACACTCGTACGTTAGAGGAAAACGTCAATATATGAAAATTAAGCTCGAAATTTTCAAAATTTCTATCTCAAATATTTATAAAATATTCTCGAATTGTTTAAAAAATATAAGATTAAACTTCAAATTTCAAGAAAAAATTTCAACTTTCGAGAAATACCTAAAATTTATGAAAATAAAATTTCGTTTGATACAAAATTTTAGGAAAATATTCGAAAATTCGAGTAAAATTTGAAAATACAAAAATATGCAGCGTTCAAGTTAGGCACGGAATTTTGACTACAATTTCTAGCAGGTATCACTTTTCACTTAAAAACTGGAAATTTCTAGAATATTTTGTAATTTGAAAATTTGGTCGAAATTTTGAGAATTCTGATTTGACCTTAATCTGAAAATTTTTACTACTCGAAAACTCTACTTTTTCTAAAAATGTTAATTTTTTCTGAGAATTTCGACTTTTTTTAAGAAGATTGGAATTAAAGTACGAACTAGAAAAAATAAAAGTTCAAAAAAATAAACTGAATATTTTTAAGTTAAAACTAGAAGTTCTGACAGGGACAAGAATCTCTTTCTTTCTTTTTTGCCCGATAATTTGAAGGCATAGATGTAATTGTGGAATGAAAATCGAAATTTTGAACAATACTTATTAACAGGTGTAGATCTAAGGGTGCATAACATGTGCAATTGCAACACACGTAACAGAAATTGTAAACAAATTTGTATATCTGAGCGGTGTTCAATATACACTAGGTATGTCGATCTGAGATCGATTAATCAAAAAATCAATTTTTTCAAGTCTCAAGGTCGATTTTTTAGATCGATCTGAAATATAGGATCTTAGATAATATAAATAAATGGATGGAGCATTAGGTCCTAAATAAGGGCCGGGAAAATAGAGACAGACAATCGACGTGCCATCGGGATCGACCATTTGCGCATGCTTGAAAGTATGATATTGTCGACACTAACGCTAAATCTCTTAAAGTATGTTTCATATTAACGACAAAATGGAAGTAATCTTTATTACAAAAATTGTCCGAAAAATATTTATACATCCATTATTTTAGGATCTAACATAAATGTTTATCCGCTGCATAAAGTATTTTTATGACTATTTATATAAACTGATCTGTAAAATATTACTAAAGTATTAATGATGTACAAATATAGTGAAAGATAAATACTTTTTTTTTAAATTGAAATAAAACAGAAATATAGAAAAAATAATATATTACTAAAAAAAAACTTACAATCAGAAATTAATTTTACATTTACCATGTCGTACTTTCAAGAAATACACCCTTACATTTGAGGGCAAAGATGGTACATTTAAGGTGATAATAATTCTTGGGTTTTTAGTTATACCTAAAAGAACCTCGAAATGAAATGCAGAATAGGCACATCTGGTTATTAAGTTGTAGACATTAAAAAAACTGAACATTGTCCCAAGGTCCCAAATACTGAAAATAATTTTACTTCTCCTAGAGCCTCCCTTTCGATAACGAATGTGGCTGATTAATATGTTTGTATTTGCATCTTTATTAAAATCGTTTTTCAAAAAAAAATCATAAATAACTTTCTATTTTATGAAGATGAATAGCTAACCTTTTGTGTTCTCATAAATGAAATGTTGAAACGCCTCTTTTCCCTAAGGAATTTCGGCGGAACACATTAACCTAAAAGTCAGGAATCTGGGTAAGATCAACCTCATTATTAAGACACCAAAAGGACGAAATACTTATTACTAGCGAACTTCCTACTATCCCGAAATCATTTAAACCTAATAAATTATCTAAATTGATTAACTGTAACCAAACAAAACAAGAAACTTATTAAAAGTAGAACGCATAAAAAGGTAAACAAACGCCATTCGACACAAATGACATTTAAGCGACAAAAACGACGACAAATTCAATATTATGAACGTGATTGGTTAGTTCTGGACATGACCATTGCATCGAACCCGATGGCAAAACGTACTCTTTCTAGCTTGTTCTTTTTCAGAGTTCATCCTTATTCCACAATTACCGGCCAAGTTAATACTCTTCTAACACATTGAATGCTCCGTCCATTTATATGTATAGTCAAAGTATAGGATCAATCTAATGAACGATTCAAAATTCTTAAGAATCGGATCGATTTACCTTAGATGCAGGTCACTGTAAATTTAATGAGAAATTTTTTTTATCTGTTATGTAAGTGCACCTTTCTCTATGTGTAAGTGTATTTATGTCATGTTATCTACTTCTATCTACTAGTAACAACTGCGTTAATAAGCCAACAGATGGCAGCATTAATATTTCTTTTCTTTCATTATGTCGTTGACTGAATAAGTCTAATAGGAAAGATAACTGTGGTACAGTGCTGCCATATATTTGAACGTAAAATTTCATACCTACGCAGTTAAAATTACCATATATTCACGAAAATTACTCTACGTTATTTTATTATCTGTTACCGGATATCAATTTTAAAAAAATTATCACGGAATGTTGACTTTTCCTCCTCTAAATCCCGAGATTAAAGTCAAAATTTTGACTCTAGAATCAAAATTTCGAAAATAAGACGAAATTTGGAGTTTAGAGTCGAAATTTCTAGAAAAAAGTAGAAATTTCAAATCAAAATTTAACGAAATATTACCAAGGCGTAGAAAGGACATCGATTAAAAAAAATGTTATTTTAAAAATTTTGACTTTTATTTCAAACTTCGACTTTTATTTAAAGTTTTCACTTTTTTCTCAAATTTCGACTCTTTTCTCAAAATTTCGATTTTTTTCTGAAAATTTGAAATTTTTCGAAATGTTACAAAGACGCAGAAAGGAACTCCATTAAAAAAAATGTTATGTTTAGAGATTTATACTTTTTTTTCGAATTATGATTTTAAGCTCGAAATTTCGATTTTTTTCTCAAATTTCGACTTTTTTTCTCAAAATTTCGACTTCTTTCTTGAAATTGTGACATTTTCCTCACATTTCGTTTTTGTTTCTTCGTTTTTGTTTCTCAAAATTTTGACCTTAATATCGAAATTTCGAAGTTTTTATCGAAATTTCGACTTTGAACTCACTTTTGACCTTAATATCGAAATTTCAATGTTTTTCGCAAATTTCGACTTTTTCCCGAAATTTTGTCCTTAATATCGAAATTTCGACATTTTTCTCGAAATTTCGACTTTAAACTCAACATTTCGACTTTTTTTCTCCAAATTTCGACTTTTTTCTTAAATTTCGACTTTTTTCTCAAAATTCGACTTTTTTCTGGAAACTATTTCGATTTTGTTCTGAAAATTTCAACTTTTACGAAATGTTACAAAGGCATAGAAAGGACATCGATTAAAAAAAATGTTATTTTTAAAAATTTCGACTTTTTTCCTCAAATTTCGACTTTTTTCTCAAAATTTCGATTTACTTCTTGAAATTTCGACTTTTTTCGCGAAATTTCGTTTTTTTTTTCTCAAATTTCAACTGAATTTCAACTTTTTTCTCGAAATTTTGACCTTAATATCGAAATAGCAATATTTTCTGGAAATTCCGACTTTAAAGTCAAATTTCGACTTTATTTTCGAAGTTTCGACTTTTTTTTTTAAATTCGACTTCTTTTCGAAATCTCCACTTTTTCTCAAATTTCGACTTTTTTCTCGAAATTTTGACCTTAATCTGAAAAACTTGACTTTTTCTCGAAATTTGGTTTTTTTTCTCAATTTTCGATATTTTTCTCAAATATCAACTTTTTTCTCGAAATTTTGACCTTGACATCGAAATTTCGATTTAAAACTCGAAGTTTCGACTTTTTTCTCGAAATTTCAACTTTAATCTCGAAATTTCTAAAAAGTCCAAAATTTGCTAATTAAAAATAGCAATTATTGATCGCACCCTACTACCAACTGTCAAGATTGTTGGGAAAGAGGAGTGGTGGGACGTAATTGTCGTCTGCCTAATTTAACCATAGAGTGTGCTTATTATAGAGCGACTTATTCCCGAAATTTCGAGAAAAAATTCGATATCAAAGTTGAAATTCTATGATTGAAGTCGAAATTTCGAAATTAATCTCGGAATTTTAGGAAAAAAGTAGAAATTTCAAGAAAAAAGTCGAAATTTTGAGTGTAAAGTCGAAATTTCGAAATTTCAAGAAAAATATTTTTTTAAATCAATGTTATTTTTACGCCTTTGTAAAATGTCGAAATTTCGAATTTTTTCTCGAAAATTATACTATATATAGTGTCAATATTAAATTGTAAAAGGGTTGGTGCTAAGAATATAGTCTTATATTCTAAGCGTTGATTGAATATAGTATAGATGGCGGAAGCAATGGAGTAACAGCGTACGCCATTTTTGGACGCTCAGGAGCTCTGCTTCAGGACGCATCCACCAAAATCAATGTAGGTCTTTGCGTCCACTTGATCTTATCCCTGGTCCTCTGCATCCTTTTGTTTAATCTTTTCACCGATAGAGGGACACGGTAATTGCAGGTTCCGACAGCCGTCAGTGATGAGCGGCTGGTGGGGTAGCATTTTGAAATCGTTTGAACTCTTAAGTAATGGGTTACTTCAGCCTTCAGGCAAATTAAAACCTGTTTTATGACTGGGTAGATGGCAAGTCCGACATTAGCATTGTTGCTTGAATTGGCCAAAATGCTCTTGTTGGAATAAACAAATCGTTATATTTTTCTTTAATTGAATTCAACTTAAGATTCCTAAAAGAATTTAAAACAAATTTAAATATTAGTTAATACAATAAACCAGTGTAAAAAGATTATGTATGCGTATTTCTTAAAATTTTTGATAAACTTTTTGTTAAATTAATTTAATTGATATAATTAATTTAATCTCGGAATCTCGACTTTTTCCTTAAAATTTGTAGTTTATGTAAATTCGTTTTTTAAGTTTTTGTTGACTTTTTAATTAATTTATTTATAAAAATTGTTACTTTTTCGAAAATATTTTTTATTGTTTAGACAGAATTTTTGGCATTTCAGCATTATATATTTTTTTAAACCGGCATGAATTCTGTTTAAGAAAGAAGCCCTAAGTTTTGGATGTTGCGTATTATTTTTTTCTGACCTTAATATTAAAGATAGCTTCGATAATACCATAATACTACCATAATAATTACTAGAGACCAGATTTTATGTCATGTCCTACTTTTTTACATTTTTCAGCGTTTTTCATGCGTCTTTGCCTTAATTTTATTTTCGTTTATTTGTTTTTGATTTGGACTATTTTCAAAAAGTGTACTGCCTATTTATCCTTTTCTATTGCTCTATTGGTGTTTCCAAGTATAGCTGTATTTCTAAAGAATTTAAGCAGAAATATGTACTTCATAAAAGAGTATAATTAATCATAATAACAAACTTGAAGCATAAATTTCAACGAAATGCAATTTTATAATAATTACTGTTATGACTTGCCCAGCCCCTTTTGAAGTTTTGTCTGCTATTGTGACGCAGGCCAATTGAACTACGTTGTTTATTTATCTTACTTTCTAAGTAAAAACAGATGTTTGGGTAAAATGATAAAATTACTGGAAGGGTGTTCCTTTTCTAAAAGTTGTATTTGAACTGAAAGTATTTATTGCCATCAAGATGCACAAATTTTACAATGGAAAATATTTATAGATATTTGTAGTTGGGAAAAAAGTAATGTTCAAATTGACCAATATCTGTTTTTCTTGTTAATTATGAGTCTTAGAAAAAAACCGAAATAAAATTCTAATTTTAACACGAAAACACTTTGTTTTGAGAAAAAAGTTCGCTTTTTGTGAGACTTGAAAAAATCGAAATAATATTCAAATGTTAACGCGAAATTTCTAGTATAAAGCTAAGATTTTGAGAATTCGAAATTTATAAAAACTCTTTAAAAATCCAAATGTTACATAAACTTAAAATTTTGATAAAATTTCGAGTATTCGACTTTTTGCTGAGAAACTTTTAAAAAAGGCAAAATTTCAACATTAGGAAATAAAGTCAAAATTTTGAGAAAAATGTTAAAAGTTTGAAAAAAAGGAGGAATTTTCAGAACAATTTATTAGATTAAAAAAAAATTGAAGTTGAATGAAAAAACGAAATTTTTAAGATAATTGGTAAAATTTTGAAGAAATTTTAAATTTCTAAAAAAATCTAAACTTTGAAAAATAGATTCATTTGAAAAATGGTCGAAATTTTTTTAAATATTCTGAAATTTAAAAAAAAATGAAAATTAGAAAAGCTAAAAATTTGAAAATAATGATAATTTAAAACACTAGTGAAATGTCAAAATTGTCATAAAGTTGGAATTTAATAAAAATTGATAATTTTGAAAAAAGCTGAAATTTTGAAAAATGTAAAAATTTTCAAAAAAAGTAAAATTTTCAAAAAAAATAAATCTTCAAAAAAAAAGTCGAAATTATTCACAAAAAGTCGAAATTATGCAAACAAATCGTGATATAATAGTCACAATATTGACGTCAAAAACTGCAAAAAGGAAAATGTTTAAAATAGACGAAATTTGGAAAAATATCAATTTTCAAAAAAATATCAAAATTGAAAAAACTGGTGCAGTGCAGTTCTTTAAAAAAATTAAAAATTTTTAAAAACAAAACTAAGTAATTCGAAAATTTTAAATAACATTAAAAATTATCAAAAGCCGAAATATTCAAAGAAAATCAAAAAATTTTTGGAAAAAGTATAAAATTTAAAAAGTCGAAATTTTAGTCAATTTTTGAAAAAAGTTAAGATCTTCAAAAAAAGTTGACTTTTTTAAAAAGGTCGAAATTTTAGAAAAATTCCTGATTTTTAAAAAAGTCGAAATTTTGAATAGTTGAAAATTTCAAAGATGTCAAAATTTTGAAAAAAGTGGAAATTCTCATTTCATTTTCATAGTTAAATTTTCAAAAAAAAATCAAAATGTTTAAAGAAAGTCTAAATTTTGAATAGTTGGAAAACAAATTAAAAAAAAAGGGCAATTGCCAAGTTTTCCTAATTTAATTTTTTTGCAGCGCTTATGTTGTCAATTAGGGTTAATTAGGATGAGTCATGACTTTCTACACCAAAGATAAAATGGGACCAAAAAAATGTTTGATTTAATAATTATTATTGCAATATTATGGTATTATAAGAGTTGTCTTTAATAATATGGGCGAAAAAAATAATACGCACGGCTTCTTTCTTAAACACAACTCAAGCCGGTTTGAAAACATATACATTCTGAAATTCCAAAAATTCTGTAAACAATAAAAAATAATTTCAAAAAAATAATGATTTTTATAAATAAATTAATTAAAGTCAACAAAGACTTAAAAAACGAATTTACATAAACTACAAATTTTAAGGAAAAAGTTGAGTTCGAGTTTAAATTAATTATATATCAATTAAATTTTCAAAAAGTTTATCAGAAAATATGCATACATAATCCTTTTCCACCGGTTCATTGTTGGATTTATTTAATTTTATTTAAAATTTCTACGACCCAGTTTGGAAATATTTAAATTTTTATTAATCTTTGTTGACAATATTCGAAAACAGTTTTTGAATATTGTCAACAAACATTAATAAAAATTTAAATATTTCCAAACTGGGTCGTAGAAATTTTAAATTAAATTAATAAACATAATGTTTCCGACCAATAAAAGTCCACCATGAAGAATAAACTTTTGGGGATGTTTAATTGAATTCAGTTAAAGACAAATACAACGATATATTTAGCCAATATTCTAGCTAATTCAAACAACAATTGTAATGCCAGACTTGCCATTTACCCAGTCATAAAACAGGTTTTATTTTGCCTGGTGCTGGAGGCTGGAGTGACCCATTATTTAAGGGTTTCATTCATTGACACATTCTTAAGAGAATTGACTCACATCTGAGAAATGTTGAATATTTCTTTAAAGTAATATAATAATAGGATAAGTACTATTTAATGTTGCAATTGGATGCAAATAGGAGCTAGCTCATTGGAAATTCCCAAAGTAAACTAAGTGCTTCATTCCATGATTTTGATATTATGAACATATTAATAAGATTTATAAGCAATCACAATCACAACTGAATCATTAAATGATCCTTTTCGAAGTGCAGACCGTTTTGATTTGCTTGGGACCGAACAGGAGTCAACTTATTTTCATCATATACAGGTTGAATCAAATTTGATTTCCACTACAAGGATGTCGTAAACCATTGGAAATACAAGAAAGCCTAATGGGAAAAGTAGTACAGAATTTACTGTCTAACATTATTCCGCTGAAAAAACAATTGAATTCCAATTCGTCTTGATTTTATTTAGAAAATATTTTATTTAATATGATTTAAATAAATTTCTGTTAAAATTGATTTGTTAAAAGCTCATTAAAGCAAATATATAATAAATACAATTTAATTTTGAATTTGTCACGAAATACAAGGAATATAACATTTAAATGTTGCTAAAAAAAGTCAGGAATGTAATCAAAATTTCAGTAATTTCGTATTTTGCACTGTAACACTGATCAGAACAACAGCCCATCTGTTGCGAATTAGTCGGTCAGTATCGGAATGCAATAATTAAAATAACGGGCATAACCAGGTAAAATATCAAGGGACAATTTGAGTTAAAGAGTAAAAAAGAAAAAATATAAAATGCTCACGACACGTTTCGAGTTGAAAAGTAAAAAATATCTCACTCACGACTTTAATTAAATACCGAAATTTCCAATTTTTTTTTTAAAGTTCGTTCGAAAATACAAAATTTCTAGAAAATCCTGATATCGTGATTAAAGCGGAAATATGAAGAGAAGAACAAATTTGTAAATTTACAATTCTATATTTTGAGAAAAAGTGAGATTTTCCACTCGTTGGAATTACTAGAATAATAAACATTTTGTTAAAAAAAATGTCTCGAATTTTCCAATTTAAAGGTGAGTTATTGTCAAAAATTTTAAAAAAATAAAATTTTCAATCGAAGAAAAAAAGTATCAAGTTCAACTTGAAATTTTGAAAAGTTTTTTTTATAAATTTATTTTTTTGCTTTAAATTTCAAAAATTCAAACTTTAAATTTGCAATAATTGTTCTCTTTTTTCCCTAAAATGTTGACTTCAAATTGAAAATATTTAATTAATAACGAGTTATAAAATAAAATAATAAATCTCGCGATTTTTTATAAATTTAGAGTTATTTCTTAAAATTTTCTATATTCGTTTAGTAGTTATTCTGATCTATTTTATGTTCTTATAAAGTTAAGGTTTTTCTTAACTTCGTCCCATACTGAATCTGTAAATTGCCAGGTAGGCGTGAGTGGAAAAATATGAATCAGTACAGCACCCCATCTGTTGCGAATTAGTCGGTCGGAATAGGAATGGAATGATTAGGATAACGGGTATAACCAGGTAAAATATCAACGGACAATTTGAGTTAAAGAGTAAAAAATCAAAAATATAAAATGCTCGCGACACGTTTCAAGTTGAAGAGTAAAAAATATAACGGTCACGACTTTAAATAAAAGTTCGTTCGAAAATACAAGATTTCTAGAAAAACCCGATTTCGTGATTAAAGTGGAAATATGAAGAGAAGAATAAACTTGTAAATTTACAATTCTAAATGTTGAGAAAAAGTTACGATTTTAAAAATAAAAAGAGATTTTCCACACGTCTATAAAAAGTTGAAATTACAAGAATAATAAACATTTTGTTAAAAAAATGTCTCGAATTTTCCAATTTAAACGCGAGTTATTGGGAACAATTTAAAAAAAATAAAATTTTGAATCGAAGGAAAAAAGTAGCAAGTTTAACTTGAAATTTTGAAAACATTTTTGTAAATAAATTTAATTTTTTTACTTTAAATTCTAACTTTAAATTAGCAATTATTATTATTTCTCTTTTTCCTAAAATGTTGACTTCAAATTGAAAATATTCAATTAATAACGAGTTGTAAATTAAAAGGATAAATTTTACGGTTTTTTTTTAAATTTGGTGTTATTTCTTAAAATTTACTGCATTCGTTTAGTAATTTCTAATTTTTCTAAAAATTTGAAAATTTTGAACAGTATATTTCAAGTTAAAGATGAGAATTTGGCTTAAAAATTCGAAGTTAATAAAATGTCTTAAACTCTATAAGAAAAAGGTGTTTTGTCAAAGTTTCATAATTTAAAAGTGTATTCATTGAAGTGAAACTTAAGAAACCTGGGTATAGAAATCAGTCCAATTGCCATCCCATCACGCGGCGACCTTGGACATATCAATAAGAGAAAATAATTATTGTTTGACTTTGGTGTAGATCTTGGATAAATGGCCAAAACCATAAAGAACTCTGTTTTCCCCTGCCAAAGTGCAATAGTTTTACTCAGAGGTTTTACTATTGACCACTAGGTACCAGCACTTCCTTAACAACGTTTCGGAGTATGCATAGAGAAAAGTGGTATACGCATTTTGTCATAAGGTATATATATCTAATATGTATTCAATCAACGTTCTAAGGGTTGGTGGGGCTTAACTGTCATCTGCCTAACTTAACCATAGAATAAAAAATTTCTACTTATCTTGAAATTTCGTGAAAAAAAGTTGAAATTTCCAGATTAAAGCCGAAATTATTTATTTATTTATGGAATTTCCTCAAAAAGAATCAAAATTTGGAAAATAAAGTAGAAATTTCTAGGTTAATCTGGTAATTTTCAGTTTAAACCTCATATTCGTAAATATATTTTTACAAATGAATGCCCTTTCTACATCTTCGCAAAACACCAAAATGCATAAATAAAAAACAAAGCAGATAATAAATATGTATCGGGTTTTTCTAATTAGGAATAAATAATTAAAATACAAATATTAGTGTTTAAGAAGAAAAAACTTTCAAAATTAAACTACGCCAATTCATCATTATCATTCAATTTTTGTTTTATTAGAAATGTTTAAAAATTTCAAGGCGATTAATCGGAAATCGATCTTTCAGCACCCAATTTTATCGGGAATCGATACTTTTGCTCACGATTCGAATCGATCCAAAAATCGATTATTTTAAAAAGGAATCGACATCACTAATATACACTGCTGCCATCGGGTGAATAATTACCACTTGTCCAATGAATACTTTTTTATGGAACAAATGACGCTAATTTGGTCGCAAAGCGATACATCGATTTTCCAAACGTCGCTTGTAAACTAAACAATGTATCGATACTTTTCTATTCTTTACCATCGATGTTGACGAACGATACCTCGATGTTTTCAAAACATCAAACTATCGATTGCATCCCTACCCATAGGTTTTTAACTTTCTAACCTTAAAATATAAATTTTAAAGTAGAATGTTTATTCTTCAAATGTTTATTTAATTTGTATATGTACTTACATTTAAAGACACCATGAAGACTTGTTTTGTATGTGGAACAATTGGCAACGATTATATGAATATTTATGGCAGTTCTACTGTTCATTCCGGTCGGCAAGTCATTGATATTGTCGAAAAGCTATTGCATTGTGAACTACAACATTTTGAGGAGTCGAAAATGTGCTCGTTATGTTTTAACTTATTTAATGAGTTTGATTTAATGGAAACACGAGCTAAGGACATAAGCGAACATCTTATTAATCTTTATAATACACACCACTCTCTGGAAAATACTAAAATGATAAAAGATGAAATTGAAAGTACAGCTTTTGATAATTTGCAGTTTAATCACAATTTGGAAGAAGTTAAGACAATAAATACGGTCGATTTAGACATCTTAACAGCTGGAAGTGATAACATTATCACAGACGTTACGAAAATGAAAAACAGCAGAAAGCCCCATCCTAAAACTTTCCAATGTTCTGAATGTCCTAAAATATGGAGAACGAATAGTGAGCTGAAAACCCATATTGAATCCCATAGAAAAGTAAATAGTTTTGTATGTGAGATATGTGGTCGTGCATATAGACATAAAAGAGCTTTGGATGTTCATGTTGGAATGCACAAAGGAATCAATCCGTTCACTTGTGCTTACTGCGGAAAATCTTTTACACAAAAAGGAGCTTTAGTGCGGCATTTGCCCCTACATACAGGTATAAATTGTTTTTTTTTTATACAACAATAATTTATTATTAATAGTGTATCAATTGTTGATTTTTTAAGATTTAAACTGCATCACAAAATAAGTGCACTATTTTTCACATTGACGGTAACTAATGCCTGAGTGCGTTATGGTTTCCCGGGAAGTGCTTAATAAATTTTGAACATTTTTTCGAACTTTGTTCAAGTTTAAATTCGAATTGTTATAAATTTCAAGTTTTTTTTCAAAATGGCATCTTTTTTATATTTATGTATATTCTCTATATTTCAAAAATAGTTTGTTGAACTTTTTTAATACTTAAACTTTAAATTTAGACTTTTCAGATGCTATGTATTTTTTTTTAATTTTAAATTTAATCTTGAATTATTGACTTTTTCCTGGCAGTTTTATAGTGCAAAGTTGAAACCTTACCTGTTTCTTCTGAATTTTTCGTGGTTTTGTTTTTTTATTTCTGAATGTCAGTTTTTTACCCAATTTTATGGGAAAATTATGTTTCAACTTTAAATTCTAAATTTATCTGGTGTAGAGATTTTGAGTTTTTTCGAAAATTTTGAACTCTCGAAACTGGGTTTAAACTCGATTTATTTTAATGTCAGAATTTTTCTTCAGTTTCTGCTCTGAATTTTCACTGACTTTCAAAATTTTCTATTGCAAATTTGAAAATGTTTATTTTTTTTTTTGGCCTTTAAGTTAGCCACATCTCATTAGCTATTAACACTATACAAAGCTCAAGTTAGGCCAACACTAGAATACTGTTCTCATGTTTGGAGTTCAGCCCCAAAGCACACTTTAGCTCTCTTGGATTCAATTCAAAGAAGAGCGATTCGCCTAATTGATGACGAGAGTATGACCGATTCTCTCGAAACACCAGAGCACAGGCGTATGGTTGGTGATTTGTCTCTTTTCTACAAATACTATCATGGAAGATGCTCGCAGGAACTAATAGGATTGATCCCCCAAGGGCAAGATTCTTGAGGCATTCTAGACAGTCGAAGACACCAAATTCCTTTGCGGTCCAGCTTGACACAGTGAGGACTTCTATCTACGGAGACTTTTTTCTATAGAACTTCCAAGTTATGGAACTTGTTACTGAAAGGAATTTTCCCCAAAGATTACAACCTATCCTTGTTTAAGAAGGCGGTTCATCGCCATCTATCCTTGTTTCCGCATTCTACTCGTAGTGCTTTGAAAGCATAATGGGGTTATCCTTTACGAGTGTATTAAACTTTAAAAAAAAAAGTAGAAACTCAAAAATGTTCATATTATTTTAGAAACTTCGTCTGCATTTTTCAAACGACGAATTCTCGAAATTTTAATTTTTTCCGTAAATTTGGCTTTTTCCAATGTTATAAATTTTTTCAACACTTCGAGTTTTTTCTAAATTTCTAGTTGGATCACGAAATTGCGACTTATTTCCTAAAGTTCCCAATTTAAACCTTTTTTTTTATAAATTTCCAATTTTATTTTCCACATTTCGTTTTGAAACGCTCTTTCTGAACATTTTAATATCTTTTTTCTTCGAAATTTTTACTTAAATCTGGAAATTTCTACTTTTTTTCGATATTTTTTATATAGTTTTTGAGCTTCCTGAAATTTCGATCTTAATTTCGAATTTTTTATTTTTTGCTCCAAATTTCATTTTTTATTTGGAAATTGAGAAATTGTTTTGAATGAATTTCGAGTTTTTTTTTGCATTGATTTTTGGTCCGGGCGCCTGGTTTTTTCACTGACCGTTATGATGTTATATCAATGAATAAGCTGTAAATTTTACCTTCTTTGAGATTCGTTAACCTCCATTTCCTAACTAGGGATGTTATGGAGCTCAGTAACCGTAACCAAAACTGTCTGATATCCGAAATAAAAAATATCCGAATTCGTAATTGAAACCGATATTAAGGTTTCGGATAATTTAGGATGTTATTTAAAATAATTTTGTTAATTCCAGTTGACGACTTTTTTTTGGTCGACTAAAACTAGCTGGTACGTCACCCAACCTCACTCATTATTGTCACAGTCGCTACTTGTTTTAACGAGTTAAAATGGATCCATCGATTTTTTAATTTCAACAATTTTTTTTTGCTTTGGCTTTTTTGTGAAGATATGAATTTTTCTTAAAATTTGGACTTCATTTCAAAATTTCGACTTTTTTTATCAAACTGTCGATTTTCTTTAAACTTCGATCTTTTAAATATGCGACTTTCCCGAATTCTAACATTTGAAAATTTCGATATTTTTCAAAACTTTTAAATTTTGAGAATTTCAGATTTCTTTGAAAGCTTGACAATAAAAATTTTTGATATTTTTTTGGCAAATTTCGACTTTCCGCCAAAAAGTTTTTAAAAATTTCAACTTTTTCAAAAATTTTACAGTTTTTGAAGATTTTGACTTATGACTCAATTGTAACGAAATTTGAATTTGTCATTTCACTTTTTAAAAAATTGGAGTTGAAATTTTCGATTTTTTTAAATTTGGATTTTTTAGTTTAGATTTTTCTGAAATTATGTATTTTTTTTAAATCTCGACTTTATGAAAATTTCAACTTTTTTTGAAAATTTCTGTTTTTGAAAAATTCTCACTATTTTTAAAATGGAAAGTTTTTTGAAAGCTGAACTTTTTTAAAAACTTCAGCTTTTTTAAATTTTCAATTTTTTTCAAAATTTAAATATTTTAAAAAATAAACATTTCGAAATCTTGATTCTAAAAATTTTGACTTTCAAATTCCAACTATTTCAAATTTTAGACTTTATCTGAAAATTTTACTTTTACTTTAAATTGCAACATTTTTTTAAGATCTGTATATTTTTTTGACATTTTTAACTAAAATTTCGTGATTCTTTTAATATGTCCTAATATTTTGAGATAATTTCTACTTTTCTCTTGATATTTCTTTCCAAAATTTCAACTTTTTTTTGGAATCTTAACTTTTCAAATATTACATTATTTTGAAAATTTGATTTTTTTTTGAATATTTCCGATTAAAAAATTGTAATTATCCAAAACTTTCAATTTTTAAAATTTCAATTTTTTTTTGAAAATTTTGACTTCAAAATTTAAGAAATTCTTTCAAAATTTCATTTTTTTAAATTAATTTTCTGATTAACAAATTTTAATTATTCAAAACTTGATTTTTAAAACTTCAACTTTTTTTGAAAATTTTGATATTTGATAATTTTGACTTTTTTCTTTTCGGATTTCAGATTTTATTTAAAATTTAACTGAAAATATTTTTAAATATCGACTTTTTTCAAAATTTAGATTTTTCGAATATTTTTGATTGTTTCTTATTTTTTCCAATCCACGAATTTTTTAAAAATCTTAACTTTTTTTAACTAACTTTCTATGAAATTTTCAACTTTTTTTTAAAAACTATAACTTTAAGGATTTTAACCTTTTCTAATATTTTTGAAGTTTTTCAAAATTTCGTCTATTTTTTTGAAAATTTTCACTTGGTTTGAAAATTTGGAATTTTTTGAAAACTTTATTTTCATTTTTTTTTTTTGAAAAAATATGTTCTTCAAAATTTTAACACCTTTAACATTTCATTTTTAGTTTCTATATTTCAAAATTTGAACACATTTTTAAAAATTTTTACTGATTTCGAATTTGTTTGAAAATTTTCACTTTTATTTTACATATCGATTTATCTAATTTTTTAAAACCGCTCACTTTTTTGAAAATGTCTTCAAATTTTCGATTTTTTTATTATCGCAAATTTTTCGAAAATCGTTAATATTTTTCAATATTTTACATTAATATTTGGGCGGAATACTTAAGTGTGTATCTTTCTTAGATCAATATCGAATATCTCAGGATTGTTGCGCCTACGAAAAAAAAAAAATGGTTAAAAAAATAGCCTTACCCATTTCCCTCGTAGATTCTCAAAGCTTTTTGCATTTACTGATTAATCAGTGTTTCTTTTCGAAATATTCCGCAATATATGATTAATTTTTTTCTACAAATGATATCGGTATCACATATTTTGAAATTCGTTATACCGGGATATCAAATTATCTTGGTCAAGGGTGGTTGTGGAATGTAAAACGTGTGTCTTTCTTTACGTTTGAAATAATTGATGTATTCCGAAAGGTGGAACCACGTTGCGTCAGAAGATCGTCATTCATTAAATTATTGACAAACCAATGGCAATAAGCAAGCCTCTGGGCTGGTCTGCGGGCAGAAGAGCTTGATATGCTTGTATCTTATATGAATGCTTTCTTTAAAATCTTCTGACATGTTCCATAAGAAAGTCCAATTTCCTGAGAAAGACGTTTCAAAGGCCTTACAGGCTCTTCTTCGATACGTTGACGAACGTCATTGACAACTTCTTCTGTACGAACTCTTGGTCTACCAGCAGCTTTTTTATGAGTCACACAACCAGTTTCGCGAAACACTTCAACACAATTTGTAAGGAACGCATAAAAATTGCCCGGTAATATTGCCACGTTTGGGAAGTGCTCTCGAAAATTGTCCAAACACAAACTTTCTATTGCCAATTTCCATTAACTAACATTCAAAAACTGGAGTAGAAAATTTCAGCACAATGACTTGACAGATTCTGACACAACAAAACATATTCTAATAACTCTTATTTATAAACTAAAATCTAAACACTATTTTTCATATTTCCAATTTCATACAAATTTTTAGCCACTATTTAACACACCCTTGCGGCACGAATTTTTAAAAATCCTTTCTTAGTGCCCATCTCCGTTATATAAGGAACGAAAGGTGTGAAATTTTACGCTTCTAAACCGATCGGTTTATGCTACGAATTGTCTGTCAGCCAGAGTATAGAGTTTTATTAAGTAAATATTACTCGAGGACTTTTTTGGTAAACAAAAATGATTTAAAAATATCTTTAACCGAAATAATATCCGAAACTACGAAATAATTTCATATTCGTATCCGTAACTCAAACCGATATAATAATCGGAATATATCCGTATCCATATCCAGATCCAAAATATCATATTCCTAACAACCCTAGATCTAAAATACGAGGGTTATTATTATTATTATTTTCAACTTCTGCTAGTTTATAAAATTGATACCCATTCATATAAATAATTTTATTAATAAAGGTTGAGTAAAATCTTATTTATCTCTCCACATAATCACCAGAACAACTGAGGCAGGCTTTTGGATCTACTGTTCAAAGAACTTTGCTACCAACAAGGACAAGTGCATGTTAACAGACTTCTAAAGCTCTTTGTTGGTGGCGAATCTTTGGCCACACAATCATTTCCTTAGTTTTTGAAAAACATGAAAATCATTTGGTGTCTGGTCTGAATACTCAAAATTCTTGTAAAAATTCTCAAAATTTCCATTTTTTTAAATGTCAAGTTTTAACTTTAAACTAATTGCATGCCAAGCTTCGTCATTTAAACTTAAGGTTTCGACTTTCTCTAGAGATTTTTATTTATTTATTTTTTAATTTTCACTTTTTCTCAAAATTTTGCTTTTTTCTCCACATTTACAGTTTGAATTCTAATCTTTTTATAGATTGCCAAACAAAAGAAAACTGCAATAAGAATAATTACAATCTTATTCATGCATTATTGTTATATTTAATAAATATTTTAATTTAAGAATAACCTTAAAGCAGAACTGGATAAATACCTCTTTTTAACTAAATATTAGAATACGAAATTCTGTATAAATAAATCATCGGCATCTATCATAAAATGAAGAAAAAAACTTGTTAAAGGTCGATTTACCAAACAAGTCACCATTAGAATTATTTAAAATAAAGACATGTAAGTAAATTCAGCAAATAATTTGTTAAATCGCCGGAAACTACGTATTGATATAATCCAAACCTGAGCTCTTGCATATACTTGTATATCGGCTCTTGCATCGCACCAAGCGTCGGAACTTCTGTCCAAGAGAAAGCTTGCAAAAAATTAAATATTTCTAAATTGTAGTAATTTTTAGTTTATATAATAGGATGTGGCATGACCTGAATTTTTCAAAAATATTCTGTTATGTCATTACACAACAAAGTAAACAAACAACAATAAAAGACAAAATATGTAAATAGTAAAATTACTAGTAAGTGTTAGTAGGGGGTAAAAAGTGTCCAATCCCTGCATCGCTCACATTAGAACTGGAAAGCTAGATGAGCGTCGACATAGCCTTTAGAAGTGGATCCGAGATTAAAAAAATAACCCTCACATGTTCAGATTATGGACTTCACTTTTTTTTTAACTACAGTTCAGTCTCAATGAATAGACTAATATAATTTGTCTATTTATCGTTTTGTAAAAAAATTAATGATTGCAGTTTGTATAAACCTTAAATTTAATTTAAAATTTCAAGGTTATTTAATAAAAGTATTTGTTACAGGTGACAAGCCTTTTCAGTGTGATACATGCGGAAAACAATTTATCCATCATTCGTCTTTTACGATTCATCGTTTATCGCATAAAGGTGAGAAATCGTACAAATGTGATCTTTGTGGTTTAACCTTACTGACAGGTTCTCACCTCAAAAGACACATGCGAAGTCATACAGGAGAAAAAAAGTTTTCATGCACTATATGCGGCAAAAGATTTGCAGAGAGATATAACGTATTATCCCATGAAAAGCTACACTTAAAACCTAACCTTACGTATGTTTGCATAGCTGTTTATTCTCCATTGTATTAATTTTTATTTGTAGATGCTCAATCTGTGGCAAATTGTTTAAAACTCAAGCAACAATGAAAGATCATCGACTTAGGGAACATGAACAAAGAACCGATGAGGAAACATGTTTAAGTAATGAATGTATAAAAACCGAAAGCTTAATATGTGGTAACTTGTTAGAAAATCAAGCAAAACTGAAAGGTCTTCTAATTAAGGAAAATCAACAAAGAAGCGATGAAGAAACTTGTCTAAATACTAAATACATAAAAACAGAAATCTGTACTTAGTTCATCTAACATTAACCATACCTTTGAAACTTCACTTAGCAGATAAGATAAATGGGCTAATAATTAATCTTTAGTTGAGTTGAAAGTAAAAACGAGTCATGGAAATTAAATTAGAAACTAACTCTTAAATTTTTAAACTCATATTGACAGGAATAAATATAATTATCTCTCTTATTTTGTGTGTTTAGTTTAAAAAAATACATTTTTGTACAGCCATACATGACATGAATATTTCACAGTCATAAGACACTCCACGAAATCCATGCACTAAATATTGCAAAAACTGTGATCTCATTTTCATGATAATTTTTTTTTTCATCATAATTTATGACTGTAGAAAAGTGTGTTTGTGCCACAACTATGACATTTTTTGCGCCCCCCTATTATCTTACCTTAACGGCTATGCGGCCTCGGCTTCGGCCATACTTCTCTCCTGACGAAAAAAAAGTTCGCCTCTGGGATAAAAATTACTAAATTATTATTAATAACTAGTAACTCGTCCTGGCTTCACATTGGTGCAAATCGGATCTGAATGCCAAAGGTTCATTTCGCATTGTCAGGTTTGGCTGTTCTGTTGACATTCCAAATTTTTTTGTGCATAAGCTCCAGTAGAGTGAGTCGAACTCTTGAGGCTTGAGAAATTCGTTGATTTGCCCCCAAACGCTGTCTCTGCTCTTCGTCAGTCTCATTAGCTCGACAGTCATGTAGTTGACTTGCGTTGCGCGTACGCTGACCGATATTTCGACGCCTCACTGGTGGCATTTTTTTTTTCAAAGAAATAAACCCCGAACTGACATTAATTCAATCTTTACAACACACCAAATTCATAAATTTTAAAATATGACCACTACGATAACTACAGTTCGCAAAATTTTAGTTTGATGAACGATTAAAAACTAAAGCTTTAGTGGTTATTAATGATCGTCGATTGAATTAATCTCAATTGTGACGATTGAAATAATCGACTAAATTTATTTAGTTTTTTAGTTGTAACTAAAAATTTTGATGAATTTTTTCTGCGTATGTCACTTGTGCTGTAAGTTACTATATGACAAGATTTCTTGACATTATTTCGAGATTTTGTCTTAAAACTCAATGTTCGACTTTCTCACAAACTTTGGACGTTTTTCAAACGTTCGTACACATTCATAATTTTATATTTCCTAGATTTTGATTTTTTCTCAACATTTTGTCTGAAATCTCGATATTTCGAAAATTTTAAAGTAAAGTCGAAATTTCAAAAAAGTAGCCTATTTTAGTTCAAATTTCGAGATTGAGTACCTCTTTCCTTAAGTTGTTATTTTTAAAATTCTCATTTGGATATGAAAATTTTGACTTTTTTTATCAATATTTCGACTTTAATTTTAAAATTGCTAGATTGTCCAATTATTTTTAAGCTTAGAAGTAAAAATGTTGTTTTTGTTTGTTTAGGAAAATGTAATATTTTAATATTATTTTTTTTTAATATTACATTTTTATCTTAAAAAGTGATGACTTTTATTCAAAAGAATCGACTTCACAAAATCTAAATTTCTACTCTTTCCTCAAAATTTTGTACCAAACTTTTTCTTCATAAAGCTCAAGCTTTTCTCAAAATCTCGACTTAATTCTCGAAATTCCGTTATTCATCTTAAGAAACTCGTTATTTATCTCGAAATTTAAATTTTCCCTTACAAAATATAGGTTTAAATGATGTTTTTCTTAAATTTTTAATTTTTTTAAATGTTCATTTTCATTAAAAATTTCGAATTTTTGTTCAACTGTAATTGAAATTTAGATTTCAGTTTACAATTTCAAGACCTATGTTTTTATTTTTTATTTCCAATTTTAATTTGAAATCTGCAGGAAGATGTTTGAATGATGGTCCTTATTTAAGTTATATGGCAATACAGATTAACAATGTTTGTGGAGAACAAACATATTCACGTTTTTATACATAACATACAACTCTCTAAGAAACGGTTGCTAACACAACTAAACTATTATTTGTTTCATTTAACAAGGTGGAGGTATTTTGATTGCCTCGCTCTAACAGAAGAAACCCCATATTTTTTAAGAAAAATCAAAAGATTAAATTTCGCATAGGTCAAAAGTTCGAAAAAACAAATTGAATTTATTAATAAAAATTTTTCAAAATTGTGACTTGAATTTCATAATTATTTACAAATTTTAAATTTTCAGGCAAGAACTCATATTTTTCAAAATTGCAATTGAAAATTTAAAACTTTTAATTGCTTTAAGAAAACTGTTGTATAAATTTTGAGTTTTTTGAATTTTTAATTTCGTAGTTTAATTCGAAACTTCTAGGAAAAAGTCGAAATTTTGAGAAAAAAATCAACATCCATTCATCCATGGTCTCGAGTGACTGAGACCTATTTGAAATTTTTATTAAAATTCCGAGCCTAAAATTAAAACCTGAACATTTTTTAAATTTGAAATTTTCTCCAAAATCAGGACTTTTTTCTAAAACTTTGAATCAAACTAAATTTTAGGTTTTCCTTCGAAATTTGAAATTTTTTCTTTAAATTTCAGGTTCAATCTTGAATTTTTAAACCCAAACATTCCAGAATCCTTATTAACATATAAATGCGAAAGCACAAAATAAATATCAACCAGAAGGTTAACTCTCGTTTTATCTCTTTGTGGTTGATGCCGACAGCTCCTGACCTCGAATTATTATATTTTACATGAGTGCACCGCATATTATTTCAATTATTATGTTATGTATTATTTGAGTAATTGTTTGAATTACTTTAAAGAATCTAATCCTACAAAAAAATTGGTAGAATAAAATATGATACTTCAATCCTAAAGAAAAGGAGCCATAGAACTGGATATATAGCCGGATTCGATCACTTTAAAACAGAGAAACTAATATATAGTCTCTGCTTTAAAATCTCGGACCTTCTCACCGTTACTGCATTAAGCAGTTTCATGTTAGATTTTCAACATAGATGGGCTTGAAGGTCACGGGACTTAAACGGTGGGTTAACCTTCTGGTTGTTATTTATTTTGTGGCGAAAGTGTGTTTGCCTGTCTGCTTGTCCGCTTCAGTTGTCATATTTCGAGGATTATCTGGTGTTCTACTCTGGCGCATATGGCACGACTCATTTTCTATGTAAATAAATCCAAAATTTGACAATAACAACAGGACGACGGCGTTATCTAACGATGAGGGTCCAAACTTAATGTAACTTTGCAGGTAGGATTTTTTTAAAGGAAATTTGACAGTTTGATACCATCATAACGCGATAGGGCGCAACTCCCTCTCTTATCGGTTCCTCCGCGGTGCAGTTGCCAGATCTCCGATATTTTACGGGTTCTTCCATATTTTGGTAAATCCGTATTTGGAAAGAAATCTCCCGTATTTTAAAGAGTGCAACGGTAACACATATTTTATAAATAAAAAAGCATATTTGATCGGCAGCACCACCTCTTGCAGAGACAAATATAAACAATAAAACAATTAAATTGATCCGTCAATTCATGAAATTTAAAAAGTCTCTTTATTTTTGATAGTTTTTCTGTGCAGTTATAATGATTCACTTAATTTCGCAAACGAAGTCGCGGGTAATAGATAGTTTTTTATAAATGTTTGAGATTAAGGTAGAAATGTCTAAAATTTTGTGTTTAACTTTAAAATGTTAAAGTTTTTTGAGATATTTTTAAATTTTAAACCCCAAGAGAAATTTTTGATCAAAAAACCTAACTTTCAAGTTCTGCATCAAAATTTTAGAGAAGAGAAAGAAATAAAGAAAACTAAAGATTTAGTTTAGAATTAGAAAAGAAAGTAATTATTTTGAAAAATTGGTACTTTATATGTTATTAATTTTTTAAAAAATGAAGTGTATTCCAGAATTTACGGGGACAAAAGAGAACATTTTGTCGTTTTTGGAAAAAGGGAGAAAAAGTATAGAAGTGTAATTGTTCTCCTAAAAAGACAACGTCTAGTCACAAGCACTGCTTTTTATAAATGGGAAAGCTGATCGTCAAAAGCAGCAAATTTATTTCATATTTTCAAATTAATTCACCTTAAATAATTAAAATTATACTTTCGATTGTAACGCATTTCAAAAAAAGAATTCTTTTTTTTTCCAATATACACAATAACCAGCTGCCAGTCTATTTTGCAATCTCATGATGCGATTAATAGAAATATCGTCATTAAAAGCCAGACTTTCATGATTAAAATTGAAATTTCGATTTTAAGTTAAAATGTCAAAAAACAAATTTTATGTTTAATTTGAAAAATTTAAATGAAACGTGCAGAATTTGAGTTTATAATTCATAATTTTTGTTTTTGACGAGTAAAAAAAAAATATTAAAAATCGATATTTTTGATGATTTCGATTTTTCTAAAAACTCATAGATATTTTAATTTCGTCTAAATTTCAACATCTTTGAAAATTTTTACCTTTGTTTAAAAAACTTGCCTTTTCTCTCAAAATTATTTTGAAAATTTCGTTCCCTTTTAGATATTTAAACTTTGTTTTTTTGAAATTATTGACCTCTTGAATATTTTGTTTTTTTTTTTTTTTGTTAATTGCGATGGTTTTTGAAAAATTCGATTCTAACTTTTTTCGAAATGCCGACTTTTTCTCGAAATTCTTACTCGTGTTTAACAATCTACTCGGCTGACAAAATTTTGATTTTTCGAAATTTCAATTTCATTTATTTTTTCGAAAGTTTTAACTTTTTGAAAATTGTCGATCTTTTCAAAGTTTGACCCTATCTCGAAGTTTTTAATTTTTGAAAAAGTCTACGTTTTTTCTTATTTTTGAAAATGTTGTTCTTTTTTTTTAATTCTTTTTCTTTCTGAAAATGTATTCCCTTTGATTAAAAATTTAAACTTTTTTGTAAAATCTATTTTTTGAAAAACTTCTCTTATTTTTAAGAATTTGAATCTATTCAAGATTATGACTTATTTTTAAGATCTTGGTTTTCTGAAAATGAATCTGACTTTTGATATCTATTAAAATTTTCGAATTATTTTGAAAACTTTGAATTTCAAATTTTCTAAATTTTTTTTTTCAAAATTTGTACCTAGATAGATCTGACTTATTTTAAAAATGTCAACACTTTCGCAATTTCACTTTTTTCTCCTTTCCAAAATTTTGACTTTCTGGAAATGTTGAATTTCATGTTAATTTGTACTTTTTCAGAAAATTTTGAACTTTTTGAAAATTTTGACACAAAACTTCGACCTCTTCAAAATTACTCTTAAAAAATTAAGTCCAATTTTATATTCTTTATATATTTTATTGAAAACTTCGATTTTTTTTAAATTCCATTTTTCTTTGAAAATTTTGACTTTTGGCGCCGGATTTTGCAAATGTTCGTAAGCAAAAGTAACTTCGCCTCCCTTCGGATAGCACAAGTGTGAGTATGCCACCGAAAGGTAGCTTCTCGTAGCGTTCCCTTCCCGTACGGTACAACATATGTGTTTCGACCCTTACTGAATATTTGTTAATTATCAAAAGTCTAAAAAAAAACAGTAATTTTGAAAAAACAACTATACGAAAAGTAACTCGAAAATTTGATCTTGAAGCTGAAATTTCTGAAAGACGTATAATTTTCAAGTTTTAATTGAAAAGTTAGCAAAAAAGTTGATATTCATGACAAAAAATTTTCGAATTCTTGAGTTTAAAATGCAAATGCAAAAAACTCCAAACTTGAAGAGAAAAAAAAGCTTTAAATGAAAAATTGGGTTTTAACTCGAAATTTCAAGAAAACAGTCCAAAATTTGAGCTAAATTTTAAATTTGAATAAAAAAACAAAAATAAGTCCTGTTAAAAAATGTTCGATTAAAATATTAAATTTGCGAGTTCGCAATTTTTAATATTCCGTATTTTGTACAAACAATTTTGGGAGTTTATTTTCGACTTTTGGACTTTAATTTCGAAATTTTAAGCTTCAATATTCGAATATTTTCTCAATAAAAATAGACTTTTTGCTGGAAGTTTAAAATTTCTACTAGAAAAAGAAGAAATTTTAATGTCGATAGCAAAATCTCAAAAAAAGTTTACACGTAAATTTCAAATTTGAAAATCGAAATTTTATACATAAGAAAGGAAAAGTTCTTGAACATTTCAATTTACCATACATTTTTATTTAAAAAATTTAACTTTCAAGTTTACAGGCGACTTGTTGAATAAAAAGTTAAAAATTTGAAGTCAAAATCGAAATCTTTAAAAAATGGGTTGAACAAAGCGTCAACTATAAAACTGATTCAAGACTTGGCTTAATAATTATACCTTAATGCCTAATACAAGGCTGATAACATTTTAACTAATGATTAACGATTGACTCATTTTCAGTCATAACTAATTCTATAGTTTTTAATCATGACTAATTTAATTATAACTAAAATAATCATTAAAATTTTAGTTTGACTTGTTAATCAATTAAAAATGCTAGTGACTACACCCAACACTGCCGATAACACACTGAAATATCGTTTTAAATTCAATTCTTTTTCGCAAAATAGTGGAAATTTTTGTTATGTAAACATGTGACAGCACAGCTGTCGAATTGAACATCACATTTTACCAACTTTTCCGGTAGATTTTCCAAAACTTTTCTTTTATACAAAACTTGTCCTAACAGATACAAACACAAGAAAAAAGTCAGCCAAATCGGTTGAGCCAGGGGCGGATTTAAGGGTGTGCAAATGCACAGATGCCACACAAAAAACTGATGACCTTTTATTAGGTATCAAAAATATTGTATGTGATTTTAATATTGTTGTGAATACGATATAGAAAGTTTTTGTATTTCGCAGGGGTTCCCACCAGTGTGTTGCACAGGGCTCATATCAACTTTAATCCGCCCCTGGTTGAGCTGTTCTCATACATGCGACAATTGACTTTTATTTATGTAGATTTTTATATTACATTGAATATAAAATAAACAAGTAGATAACAAAAATATAAATTAACCAAATATTCTAGATAAACTGTCCTTGTTCAATCGAAATAGTTGCCAACTTTCAGTCTCACTAAGATTGATAGCCCCCAATTTCTCGTAAAAATTTCTAGCAGGATTCCATGATAAAACGTGAAAATCCATTCTTGTGCATTCCATTTCATGGGTTATTTTGGCCACTGTCAAAAATAGTTGTGATCCAATTCCGTTTTGCCTAAATTGCGGTTGAACATACAAATCCTCCAAGAATACAGCTTTACCCGACCATGTTGAATATGCTATGTAATAGAGTGCATAACCCACAATTAAATTATTCGGCATTTCGGCCACAATGCAATGGAAGGCTGGATTTGGGGAGTCGAAACCATCGTTTTGTAGCACTGAGGCGTCAATCTGCACCTGATCTTCTAGCTTCTCAAAGATTGCAAGTTCCTGCAAGTTAGATAACAAAATTCTTAATAAATACGTGTTCAATTTAAAATCTAAATAAAAAGTCGAAATATAAATCTATACTGGACATTTCAAAATTTGGATTTCGGTACTTTTTTCTAAATTTTAAATTTAATTTTTGCCAGTTTTTCTGGAATTATTGCATCAAGATTGGAAGAGTAGAAATTTCGTCTTTCTTTAATAAAATTTTGACGAAAAATTAACTGTGATATTTTTAGCTCTTCGCTGTTCATAATCCATTGTTACGGGTTTTATCGGTTCGAATAGATTACCACGTGATGGATTATACCACTTTATTACCAAATTAACTCGGCACACTTCAACTGAACAGTAACTCACTACTTATTTACTAATTGCTAACCTACTAACTACACTGACTTCTAACTTACTGACTCGAGGGAAAGCTGACCGCCTTTTATAGTTTTGGCCCCCGGCTTCTAGAACTTTTCGGCAGATAAGGCTTATCGTTCCCGAAATTTCTGGAGCGCTTATCTGCCATTTGTTTCGTTATCGCGGCCGCTTTCCCCTTATTTACTAAATTATACAATTCTATTCTAAATTCTATTACATCTATTTACATTGCGTTACATCATAAACTATATTTAATAATAAACACAAGTTTACATAAACTGATTACATGGCAAAAGCACGAGACAAAAGTAAAAATTTCTAAATAAAAACCAAAACCGGATTCTCAAAATTTCGACCCGAATTCCCAAATTACAAATTTCTAGAAGTTAAAGTCGTATGTACTTAAATTTTTTTAACTCGAAAATTGCATATTTTTGTGATTTCAAATTTTTCTTAAATTCCCCTCTCAACATTTTTTCACAAAATTTTTGTATAAACCATATTTTAATTTTATAAATTTCAGATTTTTCTCGAAATTTGAATTTTTTTCTCAAAATTTGGAGTGTAAGCTTAAATTATTTACAAAAATCCGAAAATCCGAGACGTTTTTAATAAATGTTTAAGTTGAATTACGGTGAAAATTGTTAACATTTTAAGTTTAACTTTCGAATATTAACGTTTTCCTTGAATGTGTAATCTCGAAATGTCGACTTTTTCGACAATTTTGAGCCCTCCACGAAATTTCGAGGCAAAAATTAAAAAAAAACACCAAAGAGAATTCGTAATTCAAACCTAATTTTCAAATTTCAAATATCTGAGAAATTGTCAAATTTTAAGCAAAACATCCTAATACTACTACTAGAATTAGAAATTTTAGGAAAATTCTTTGCTTAAATTGGATAATTGCATATTTTTTTAATTCTAGATTTTCTTAGAAATCTGGATTCTTTTCTAAAATTTTCTATAAAACCAAATCTAATTTTCATAAATTCTAGTTTTTATAAATAGTAATTTCTAAAAATTTGAACTTTTTTCTTCAAATCCGAAGAATAATCTTGAGTTTTTATCCAAAATTCGAGCATTTTCTATAAACATTTGAGAAAGTAGAAATTTCTAAAATTTCGAATTTAATCCCGAATTTCGACTTTAATCTAGAAATTTCGAGAAAAATAGTCGAAATTTTGATTATTAAAAATTAAAATTACTGAACGCAATCTACAGCCAACTATCAATGCTGTCCGATAAGGGGTGTGGTGGGGCGCAGCCTTCATCTACATCATCTAATGACTGTGTAGAAATTTCGAAATTAGTGTCGAAATTTCGATTTTTTTCTCAAAATTTGGACCTTAACCGCGAATTTTCGAGATTTAAAGTCGAAATTTTGACTTAGTCTCGGAATTTCCAGAAGAAAAGTGAGAAAAAGAAAATAACTTGAAATTTCAACGTTTAACTCGAAATTTCTAAATAATACGTTTTTTCTATGCCCTTGTAATTTTGACTCCTTAAACTCGCAATTAAATATTTAAAAAACATCGTCAAAACATCGATGTATCGTCACCGAACATCGATGTTTCAGATATCGATGTTTCATTAAAAAAAAATATCGATGTTCAAACATCGCTGCTTTTCTAAACGATGTTTCATCCTTAACTATACCACACTAGATGGACAGGTTGCATTAATTTCAAAGTTACAGGCTTCCAAAGCGGTCAAGAAAAAAATAATTTAATAACTCCATAACCTCTTTATTGATTGTGTCAAAATTTTGCATCTAGATTTAGACTACGACGACAACGGGATGACGACATTACTTTGACAGAATAAGCAAACCTGATCATCCATATACCTTACCTTGGCGATAAAGAGGAAAAATTTTCGTATTTACTTGAAGTAAAATTTTATTTGATGTAGTAATGTTACAATAAAAGATTATTATAGTATGAAGGAAATTTACCTTAATCAATTCGAACACTTGAACCATATCTTCTCTTTTGGCCTTTCTAATGGTAGCATTTATTTTAAGTGTATTTGTGTCCATTTCTTCTTGCAAACTGAGAATACGCAAAATAACTATACAATGCTTAAAAATATGGATTCATGGACTTGTCTCCCTTAAAAAGAATTTATTTATTATATTACAGAATAGGTATTACTAGGGTGTATAATTTTGTCAGTTATCAAATTTTAATCAATAAAGTATGCAACTATTAATACAGGACTCTGTATAATGTAAGGAATAGTTAGCGAACACCAGAAACTAAATTTTAATTTAACTACAATTTATTTAAATCAGTGCAGAAATCTTCAACATGAATTGACTTTTTCTTGAAAGTTTTTTATAGAAATTTCAATTTTAATCTTAAAAGGTCGTCTTTTTTAAATCTATTCAACTTTTTTTTTTGTATAAATTATATACACCGTTTTTTGATGCGTCGCGGCACATAAGAAACTTTAAATATGGACTTTTTCGAAAAATGTTGACTTCATGTTCGAAACAACTTTTCCCTGGGAATTTTGGATTTTGAACTAAATTTTTTTTATATAAGTTTTAGGGTGTTTTCATCTAACCCACAGAATAGTTGAATAGTTACTAATTGGTCCTGCTGTCAGAATTTCAGAATTTTCTTCTATGTGTAGAATTTCAGTTTTTACTAATAAGAAAAAAAAATATTTTAAGAAAATGATTCCAATATGAACAATTTTATTCTTAAAACTATACAAATATTATAAAAAAATAAACGAACATAAACGGAACATTTATAAAAAGCAATTTGTGCTAAATCTCTAAAATTTCTAGAAAAGATTGGGATTAAAGTAAAAATGTTCGAAAATCGGGTTATAAACCCTAATAGTCAGTGACATTTTTTCACAGTTTAAACTTTCATGTTATTTTTACAATTTTCTCGAAAATTTCGGCTTCGAATTTGACTTTAATATGATTTCACCACTCTTGTCATATATTGTCTTTTGATTTCGAATTTTCGACCTTTTTCACAAAATTTCGAATGCAAACCTTCAACATTTACTTTTTTTATGTTTAAATCTTTGACCTTAACCTCAGAATTCTAACAAACTGATCGGAAAAAAGAACAAATGAGAAAACTATTCATATTTAAAAGTCAAACCACTTTAAATGTTGGGCATAATCGACATATTTTCATAATCGAATGAATCCAAATAATCGCTTGGAATAGATGAATAATCGTTCGAATGATCGATTATGAATGAAATGTTCCATTATATCCTTGCCAAAAATTCAGATTGTTTTTGGTATTATGATATTTTATTTCGAATTTCATTTCGGGTCCCCAAAATAATTAATAGTTCTTAAAACTTCTTGTACGGTTTTTGAGTGTTGCCTTTTTTGCTTGATTGTTATAGGTGTAGCAAAGGATAAATAAAAAATGTCATTTAATCGACAGAGAAATAAAAAAAATAATGTAAATTCATTTTATAGAAAATTTAAATCAATACACTATTTATAATTTATACCATTTTCCACTTTTATTTAAAAAGATGATGAAATTTTTACGCTAAAATTTCTTTGTCATTTTTTCGAATTATAATTAATCACACTAGCATCTCTACATATGTCAATAGAATTATAAAATACGACATAGGAATTGCTCGCCTTTCGCCTAAATATAAGCGTTATCGGTTTTGTTGGGTAGCAGAATTGTCGCTTAACACTAAATTTAGGATTATAAAAAAACAGTCATGTCGAAATGGACGGTCTTATTTCTCGAGGTGTCAACTTACAAATGCTGCTATATTTCGGAATATGGAATATGAACACTGAATGATTACTCACTCATATCTCATTCGAAGTCGAAGAAATGATAATTCATATTTCATATTCCATTTCACTCAGAATCGCTTTGAAATGAATGACAGCTCTCAGCAGAAGTATGCAGTTGCGTCGAGTTGTTAATAGTAGTTTGTGCAACAAGAGTGGATATGATGTCCATATCGCACGAGAACAAAGTTTGAGCACGACGCCGAAGGCGGAGTGCCTCAATCGTTCGAGTGCAATATGGACAATCCGCTCGAGTTGTACAGCGAATTTTTCCCACGACCACGATCCCTCAAAAACAAAAATACGATTTAACAAATATTTTTTTCGTTAAATACGTCAACTTGACAAATTCTATGGTATAATTTTGAACCTAAAAATGACATTCGTGCTATTGCACTATTATATACATTCTGGAGAAGGGTTGTATACCTATGATTAATATTGCACTCTGTAAGCGCTCTTAACAGAGAGCTATATTGAACTGAATCCAATGCTTTCTCAAAGTCTATTAATATTAATATCAATGGGTTGTTACACTCCATAACTTTTTCGATCAAGGACTTTATTACTTATAGATGGTCTTTTGTTCCGAAGCCACTTCTAAATCCTGCTTGCTCTAGCGTTGATGGAAATCTAGCTTAGATCTCACAATCCGTCTATTTGTAATTATTTTCATAAAGAGCTTACATAAATGAGATAGCAGAGTGATAGGTCGATAATTTTCAATTTTTGTTATGCCTGTCTTTTTATGCAAGATTATCTTAATGACATTATTCCATGGTTCTGGTTTATTTCTTTCCAGGAGGTAGGCATTATAAAGAGTTTTTAGGGCTTTTATGATGCATTTACACCCCAATTTTATCGCTTCACTTACAATGCCATCTTCTTCAGGGGTTTTGTTGTATTTCATGCTTCTAAGGGCTGATTCAATTTCCTCCTCGGTTACATCTGGGAATTCCTCTGACTTGATTCTGTATTACTGAGATTTTTGCCTCTTGGATGGAATCATCCCTACTATATAGTGATCTATAGTACTCTTCAAAGTTTTTCGGAATCTCTTGTTGTTCATATATAATGTATCCTTGCTTATTTTACAACTTGTAGATATTCTTTGTCCCTGTCTTCAACTTTCGTTTTAGAATTGTTAGGGTTTTGTTTTCTTCTATGGTATTACTTATTTCTTTAGTGTTAAAGTGCCGTATGTCTTTTCTAATGGCCTTTGAAATGTTTTTGTTTAAAATCCTTAGCTCTGCTATGTTCGCTAGGTGTCTGGGTGTTTATCTGTCATTTCCCTTCTTCTTTGCATTAGGTTTCTTGTATCTTTAGTGAATTTTTCAATTTTCCTTGTTTGCCTATCTTCACATTTTCTTTGCGCCTGTTTTAGTATCCTCATTAACGTGTCGTCATTAAGCTGTTTACTATTGGTTTCGTTTTGTACGGCATTTTGTAGGCTGCTCTCTATTTCTTTCTGGCATGTCCGTGTGTTAAAGTAAATTTGACTTTTTGATCTTTGTTACCATATTTCTTCTTTCCCTTTTTATGTATAAGACTATATTTGCTCTAATAACCATTCTATGGCCACTATCGAGTATCGGTTGAAAATCTGTTAATTACAGTTACGTCTTGAACAGCCTCTTTGTTAATAGTTATAAAATCAATTTCGTTCTTGTGCATGCCATTTGGTGACTGCTAAGTCCATTTTCTTTGCGGTATTTTCTTAAATTAAGTGTTCCTGACATACAGCCTGTGTTGCAGAAGAAATTCTACAAGGGTTTTACCCCTTTCGTTCCTATCTCCATATCCATGAGGTCCAACTACAAACTCCGAATCATCTTGCTTGTACCCTATTTTAGAGTTTAGGTCTCCCTTCAGTATAGTATACTTGGTGGCCCCGTCTTGTAAGGCAGTGTCTGTGAGGGTACTTGTAGGTGCGCATACTTCGATGATCTTCAATCGAATTTGTTTGTTTACTTTGTAGATAAGATATATAACCCTCAGTGGCGGCTGGTGCTAATAAAATGTGGGGGTTGCAAAGAGACATTTGCAAAAATGTGCTAAAACTGGAAATTTTAAATTAAGCTGGAGGAATTAAAAGATATTTAGGATTTAAAATTGATATATGTTATACATATATAGTATATTGCTAAAATTCCCCTTTTTTATATTCGCAAAAAGCAGGAAGAAAAAGAAGAGGAAGTCCATACGACGGACAATTTTTGGCAGCTGCAAATTTATCAATAACTTTTTACTGAAGTCGAGTATTCCCTGGATTAAGTCATTTTCTTTAAAGACATCGTTAATGCGGACAATCATTCCTGGCATAATGTATTTTTTAAAAAAGTTTTTATTCTTTCCAGACTGAAGAAGCACCATTCTGCTTTAGCAGAAGCTATTGGGATAGTTATCAGGATTTTAAAAAGATTTAAAGTTTCACTAAGCTCACTATTTTCTGAAATATTGTTAAGTAAACCAAAAGCCGATTTAAACTTTTCTGTTTCGTAAATTACAGTTAGTTCAGTTTTTAGTTTTTGTAAATTAAAAAAATGGATGAACCTTAGCGGTTTGTTTAAAATTCTTTTCGGGAAAAGTGATTCTATGTTGGTTAAATTTTTCAGAAAAAAATAAGGTTGCTGCAATTAAAAGACCAGTGAAGCTGAATCGTACTTTAGCTTAGCAGATAACACATAGGTACTTCTTTAGCTTCGCGAACTAGTTCTGTTAAAACTTCGCTTTTTACAAAACACCGTCTGCTCAATATTTAAGTCTGGAATAGGTCATCTATGTCGCTTAATTTCCAGTTTTTTCGACACAGATCGGTTATAAAATGGCTGTGCAATTAAACTTTGCACTGAATTCTTTTTAATTTTTGTGTCTCAAGACTCGCAAACTTGCCCGATGACAGATTATAATAGTGAATCGATATTTCATTGTATTCATTATAAAAGACTATTTCCGTAATTTCAAGAAAAAACGGCTACATGTTGATATTAAAGTCAAAATTTTGTATAAACATGTAAAAACCTAGTGTGAATTTTTTATTTTGCGAAAATATTTCTAGACAAAGTTAAAATTTCAAGTTTCAAATCGAAATTTTAGGAAAAACGTGAAAATTGGAAATGAAAAATAAGAATCGTAGAAAAAAGTCAAAATTTCCAAAAAAAAACCTAATAATTTACATTATAATACATACATAAAAATCCCAATCCAGAATAATAAAAAATAAATTGCATAACAAAAGACTGTTTCCAAAATTTCGAGAAAAAAGTCTTCCTGTTGATGTTAAAATCAAACTTTTAGATAAACATGTAAAAACCAAAAGTGCCAACATTTGGTTTCGAGGAAAAGTTGAAAGTTAACAACGATAATCAAAATTAAATTAAAAAACATTTCCCGATTTTTCTTTTTTGTAAAAATTCCTATTTTTATATTTCCAATTTTTATTATTTTCGTAATTTTAAAAATAAAATTGTTTCGAAAAAAAATCTAAATTTAAATACCATTTAAAATCTTTGAGAAAAAGTCTAAATTTCAAATTCATAATCAGAATTTCAGGAAAAAATTCAAATTTGGAATTGCCCCAAGATCATAATTTCGACTAGACTTCGATATTTTGTATTGCAAGATGTTACAAAATTTGAATATTTTAATCAAAATTTTGAAATGTTTGCTACATACGTATCTACTGACAGTTCCGCTTTAAGAAGGTTGTTTTGTTTGTTTTAAAGAAAAAACAGCATTTCGAAGAGTTGCATCATACCGTTGAGTTTCACTCAACGATCCTACTAACAAAATCTACGGCCGGCCCTGACGTCGCAGGCCTTACTATTGTAGGGCCACGCGCACAGAGTTCCGAAATAGAACAACTTTTAGTCCTTAGTACCTAATAAATAAAATGTAAGGGGCCCGGTCCTTAAAACTATCCCCGATTCCTGGGCCCGAAAATTCGTTGGTGATCTGGTCTCTTGCCTAAAATCGATGTTAACTTAAAAATATTTTTCTATGCAACTACTCATACACGAATATGTGGCAGATGTTGCCTGTCTAAATAAATTTACGAATTTATGAATGAATAAATTAGAATTATTGATTTCATTTTTACAGAGATTATTTTGTAAACAATGTTTACTTTTAATATATCTTTGAACTACATATTTTATCACTTATATCATGTTTATTGAAAAGTGTTTAAACGAAATCGTCATGTCAGTTTTAATTTCAATTGTGAATCAAAGGTAAACGCGTGAAATCTGACCTTTGTTCTTTCAGTCTTTTATTAAAAATAAGAACGTATACAACGTTTTGTTGATTCGAAAGTAGATAAATGCGTTCTATCGAAACAGAAAGTGAATTTCTCAACTCCGACATCCGTATTTTAAATTTTGGAGGTTGAAGTTCGTGCACACATTTGCCAAACCTGAGAAATAAAAATTACTTAAACGTCACCCGTTCACTGTGTGCTTTGTGTTCGACGCGCCTAAAATGGCTACGATGTTACGCAGTGTATTCGCCGCGGAAAATATAGCCGCTAAAAACGGCCCTAAAGTAAGTACATTAACTAATTAGTTAAAATATCCAGTATTTCTCTACGTACATTATGGAAAATTTAGTGTTACACGATGACCTTGAACTAGATGTTGAAAAAGTGACAACCCTGTTACATAAATTCAAATTTCATTACGAAATCATTTTTCAATTTGTTTATGCAGATTTTGAGCGCCGTGACGAATGGTAGATGGTTGACGCCTCAACAGCAACAACGAAGAAATTTAAACGTTCACGAACACATCAGCTATTCGCTGCTTCAAGAGGCTGGCATTCAAGTACCAAAATTTGGAGTTGCCAAAACCAAAGAGGAAGCTCGCAAAATCGCCGAACAACTAAACACCAAAGACTTAGCTTTAAAAGCCCAAGTTTTAGCCGGGGGTCGAGGCAAAGGTTACTTCAAAAATGGACTCAAGTCTGGTGTTAGGATGGTTTATTCGTAAGTTGTCAGTTGTATTTTGATTAGGTGAAGTAGTGTAATGGTTTTTAGTCCTGAAGAAGCCGAAGATATTGCCGGTAAAATGCTGGGGCAATACCTAGTGACTAAGCAAACAGGTGAAAAAGGTAGAATTTGCAATGCTGTGATGGTTTGTGAGCGGAGATTTCCTAGGAAAGAATTTTATTTTGCAGTAATGCTGGAAAGAGCTTTTGCGGTATGTATTTTGTTTATTTTCAAATGTTAAAGTGTCTTATCTTGTCACTGATACTGAAATATCTTGTTATGTCTGAACAAATGTTGTTTCTTTTTTTATCATTTTTTTAAA
Organism: Dastarcus helophoroides; assembly: GCA_028583605.1. Classification (NCBI taxonomy): domain Eukaryota; kingdom Metazoa; phylum Arthropoda; class Insecta; order Coleoptera; family Bothrideridae; genus Dastarcus; species Dastarcus helophoroides. The sequence continues at coordinate 3,531,389 of CM053335.1, forward strand.
TGTAAATCAGTTTCATTGAGTAATTTTGTGATTTTCAAATGGCAGCTTAATACCAATTTATTTTTCTTTCGAAAATAACAAATTGCATATAATAACCTGGTTTCAAAGTTCATTTGTTCCAAAGTTCAGTAATTAAACATTTCCTGCTGAAGTATAATAAATACACCAAATAAAATGATTATTTCCTAATTGATGTAAAAGCTGGTTTACGATTAAGTTTATCAATTTAAAAAATTGTGTTGTCTCCATATTTCAGTTAAACAAACATAATTATCACATGTGTTTTAATTCATTGGAACTGTTGTTTTTTTAGATCAGTGTTTTAAAGGAACATTTCGGCTCATCCAACGAAGACTGCAGTAATTCATTATCTGCAGTACTGAGATAATTCAAATTAAAATGTTAACATTGTCATGAAAAATTAATATGTTGAAAATATATTTTTTAAAATATGTTTATGCAAATATTATATTACTATTATACAGCTTCAATGCCTGGTGTATGTAATTTAAAAAGGGCCAAAATGAGTTAACTCATAGTAATTACTATAGTCTTCATTGGATGATTTGATTTTTTTTATTAAATATTTTTTGACACTTAGGGTTCACGTAGACTAGATGAAATTAAAGATTTTAATGTATCTATAATAGGGGTGTCCCTTATTTTAATTATTTTCGAATTTCTTTAGCCTTATCATAACATTTTTTCATTCAATGGAATACTGCTCAAAGTTTGAGCTTTTTCTTAGAGTGTTAACACATTGCCACAGTTTTTTAAGTTTTTAGTATTAATTTTTTTTTCTTATTTTGATTATCGATTTAAAAATCTATTCTTACATGTAAGGTCAGTGTTGATATTTTCTATTAAATGTAGGGAAAAAAATCAGTTATGCTAAACCATTTTGAAAAATAGATCGGCATGTACCTCTGGTGGTAGACAAAGTTTTGGAGATGTGTATTTTATGATTTGGTGTGTCACTGATATTCCCTGTTTATGGCAATAATCAATCAATTTTATCCACCTAGTTAACTAATAAAAAGTTGTCATCACCTATCTAGCTTCATATCAAGTTATAATGATGTGGACAGTAAAAGATGTTTGGTAAATGGCAAGCTTTCAAAGCAAAATTGGAAAGTATAAAATTTGAAGAAAAAAGTCTAAATTGTCAAAAAATGTGAAAAATTAAATAAAGTCGAAATGTTCAAAAAATGTCAAAATAAAAAACATCAAATATGTGCAGTACAGTCGAAATCGAAATTTAATACCAGAATTTTTCAAATTTTCAAGAGATTCATTTTGAAATCTTGAAATTTTGTGAGTTGAATAAAAGGTCGAAATTTTCAAAAAAAGTCAAAATGTTCAAAAAAATCGAAATTTTCAAAAAAAGCAGAGATTTTTAAAAAAAAGCAGAATTTTTCAAAAGAAGGGAAAATTTATTAAAAAATAAACCTTCGAGAAAACCTTGAAATTCTTAAAATAAATCAAAATTTTGAAAAAGCAATTCGATAAAGAGACGAAGTTTTAAAAATAAGAGAAAGTAAAAATTTTGAGAAAGTGGATATTTTGAGGAGTTAAAATTTGAAAAAGATTCGAAATTTTGAGAGTCCAAATTTTCAAAAAAAGACAAATTTTTCAAAAAAGTCAATTTTTCCAAGTTGAAAAAATGAAAGAAGTCAAGTCAAAATCTACAAAAAGCATAAATTTGAAGGGAAAGTTGAAATTTTAAAGCCAAATTTTTTTAAAAAGTCAGAATCTAGAAAAACTTGAATTTTAAAAAAGAATCGCATATTTAAAAAACTCTAAATTTGTGAGAAAAAATTGAAATTTCAATAAAAATGGGAAATAAAAAAATCAAATTTTTAAACGTCGAAATTTTTCGAAAAAGCCGCAATTTACAAAAAAGGGCAAATTTTGAGAAAAACTCGAAATTTTGAAGTGAAAATTTTTACAAAAAAGTCGAAATTTTGAAGTCGAAATTTTCACAAAAAAGTCACAATTTAGAAAAAATGGAAAATTTGAAATGTCGAAATATTCGATTAAAAAGTCTAAAAATTCAAAATTTTCAAAAAGTCGAATTCTTTATAAAAACATCTTGATAGGTACATATGCTTTAAAAGGCTCAGCATTTCCAGAAACAAATCGAAGCGCCTTTAGGTAGTCCAAATTTTGGAAAAAAGTGGAAAATTAATAAAAAATCGAATTTTCAAAGTTTACCATATAAAATGTCAAAATTCAGTGAAAAAGTCGATATTTTGAAAGGGTTGAAATTTTTAAAAGAGTTGTATTTTTCGGAAAAAAGTCGAAATCATTTTCAAAAAAGGTCATATTACAAAAAGTACAAACTTTTCAAAAAGACCAGTTTTGAGAAAAAGTTTCACAGAAAATCGAATTTTTGAAACTTCAAGTCGAATTTTCGAAATTGAATCGAAATTTTGACAAACTCGAATTTTTCAAAATATTTCGAGGAATTTTGTCAGAATCGATATTTTCAAAATAGTATAAATCGAATTTAAAAAAAAACAACATTTTGAAAAGATTGAAATTTGCGAAATAAGGCAATACATTTGAGAAAAAGTCGTAATTTTGACGTGGAAACGCGGAACTTAATGAAGTGAGAATATTGAAAAGACGGAAATTTTGAAATGTCGAACTTTCAAAATGTGTCGACATTTACAAGGAAAAAAAAAATCAGAAATTTTTAGTAAAAATATTTGACATTTTCGAAAAAAAGGGAATTAAAAAAAATTCAAAATTGTCAAGAAAGGCAGTATTCTAAAAAAAGTAGATTTTTCCGAAAAAAGTCAAAATAATTTTCAAAAAAGTCATTATTTCAGAAAAAGTCGAAATCTAAAAAAAAGTCCGAATAAAAAAATCTAACTTTTCATAAAATATCGAATTTTTCAAAAAAGCGAAAATTTCAAGAATAAATCCTCAATAAATAAACGATAAATAAAATTTTGAGGGTCAACATTTTCAAAATTAATAAGTGAATGTTTCGGAAAAGGCTGAAATTTTGAAAAAAGTCAAAATTTTCGAAGTAAGGCAAATATTTTCAAAAATGTTCGAAATTTTGACGCCGAAACGAGAAAATTTTGAAAATAAAGTGAAAAATAGTGGAAATTTTGAAAAGTTGATGGTTCAAAAAAGGTCAACATTTAAAAAAAGTAGAAATCTTTACTGAAAAAATTTGATATCTTCAAAAAAAAGGGAGGGGAATTTTCAAAAAAAAGTCCAAATGTTTGAAAAACATCGAGATTTTCAAAAAAGACATTATTTCAGAACTAGTCGAAATCTTTAAAAAATACCAATTTAATTAAAGCTCAAACTGTTCATAAAAAACTGATTTTTTTTTAAAAAGCGAAAACTTCCAGAAAAAAGTCGAAATTTTCAGAACCAATAAATTTTTGAAATTTTGAAAAAGCCGAAATTTTGAAAGAAGTGCAAATATTTTGAATTAATGTAAAAATTTTGACGTGGAAACGAGGAATTATTAAAAATAAATTGAGAATTTTAAAAACGCGGAAATTTTGAAAAATGTGACATTTTAAAAAGTTGAAGGTTCAAAAGAAGTCGGCATTTTAAAAAAAAGTAGACATTTTCAATTAAAGTATTTGATATTTTCAAAATTGATAAGTTGATATTTTGAGAAAAAGCCAAAATTCTGGAAAAAGCGGTAATTTTCATAATAAGTTAAAAATTATTAGAAAAAGTCGAAATTTTGAATAAAGCATAGAAATTTTTAAAATTTAAAAAAAATTCAAATTTTGAAAAGATAAGTAATATAGATATTTTGAAGAAGGTAGAAATTCTAAAAAAACAGAAATTTTTAAGAGCGGAACTTTGAAATGTCGATATTTCAGTTCAAGTCTTCAAAATAAAAGTCGAAATATTAAAAAAAGTCCGAGATAAAAAAAAAATTGAAATCTATTTAAAAAAAAAGGAAAAGTTGCAAATTAATAGCTAATTATTAAATTCTCAAAAAGAAATCTAAATGTTTAAAAGGAAAAAAATTAAATTAATAAATTAGGAATTTGAGAAGAATATCAAGATTTTGAAATAAAATAGGTCAATCTTATTATAAACTTTCTTCAAATTTGGACTTTTTCTAGAAATTTTCAAATTTTAAGAAGAAATTTACTGCATTCTCACTGGGACTTCAAATTTGAATTTTTGAGCATGAAGTGAAGTATTTCAGATTTTAATTTTGTAATTTGTTTTTATAAATCTCAACCTTTTTCTCGAAATCTCATCTTTTTATACTTTAGGTTTCATCCGAAATTTAAACTTTTTTCTCAAAATACCGATTTAAGTTTAAAATTTTACAACCCGAAAAGGGGAGAATTTTTTTCACCAACTAAAAATTCGAAATTTTGGATTATAACACTTTCAAACTCGAAATTTCAACTTTTCTATCGAAAATTCGATTAAAATTTAAACTTTTTTAGCTTCGACTGTAAATTTGGTACATAAATGTTTCGATTTTTCTCCCTTAACGTTTCGAGTTCACAGTTGAAATATTAGAAAAAATAATTAACATTTCGAGGTCAAATTTGAATTTTTATGGACAAGGGCAAAAAACCAAAGCAAAAAACCTTTAAAATGCAACTTTTTAACTTAACAGTTCAAAATTCGACCTCTCTAAAAGAGGTCGAATTTTGAACCAAGTGACCAGGGGAGACATGAAAATATAAGTTTAGGCAATTGTTCTCAATTTTTAATAGAATGAATGATGTCTGAAATAAACGTAAATTTTTTGCTCCAACTATTTGGACAAATTTGCTACCGATGCTTGACTGTTTGTCAGATAACATTATCAATTTAGATTTTTGGGGTAATGAACCAACCACTCAGTATCTTACAATAAAATTATGTTTCAAGTACTGGCACCACTTTAACAAAACTGATGACATGAATAGTGTTACTGTTATAAACCAATCAAATCTCTCCTCTGTATAGTTTCGTTTTTGGTAGTTAATAAATTAAGAAAAAATGGGTTACATTACTGACCATCCTACACAGTGCAACAGAGTTGTCTCCGAAATAGAAAAAATCTGTTACCAAATTAAATTTAATATTTTTTTGTTTTTCCACATTTTCTAATATTTTATACCTTTTAAATGAGAGGCACCCTTATTTAATTGTGGCTTTTTTAACAACTAGAATTTTTCTTTAAAGTTGAACTTATTTGAAAATGTCATATGTTTTGAAACTTAAACAATTCAAAATTTTCAGTTTTTAAATTTCATCTCTTTTTTAAGACTTTTATCGATTTCTTTAAAAAGTTGGACCCTTGAAAATTTTGACGTGATTAAAATTTCTTCATTTCAATTTTTCCAGTTTTCAGAATTGCCACTTTTTTAAATTCCGCCTTTTTTCAAATTTTGATTTTTACTCGAATTTTTCATTTTTTTGTGAAAGGTGGTTTTTTTGCGGTTTTTCTTATAAGTTTGATTATGGTACTTTTATGCAATTTTATGAAAATTTTGACTCTTTTAAAAAATTATTTCGACTTTGTTCTGATGAATTTAATGAAAACTTAAACATTTTTTGAAAAAAATTTTTTGATTTTGAAATTTCTATTTTAAGAAATTTTCGACATGCAAAAGTTTCCACTTTCTCTAATTATTGACTTTTTTTTTAACTTCGGCTTCATAATTTTGAATTTTTTTCACGTTTGTTTTAAATGTAACCGATTTTATTAAAATTTCAACTGTTTTCTGGATTTGAACTTATTGTGAAATTTTCATTTTTTACAAATTTTGGCTTTGAAAAATTCCTCTTTCAAATTTCGAGTTTTTTTTGAAAATATTGATTCTTGGAAATTTCTACTCTTTCCAGGACTTTTTTCCAATTTTGACATTGATCTCAATATTTACAATTCACCTAAAGGTCAGATATTTCAAAATTTCGACTTTTTGTCAAAATCTTGCTTTACATTAAAAAATTTTGATTATCAAAATGCAGACTTGTTTTAATACTGATTTATTTTGAAAATTTCGACTTCTCGAAATCTAGGAAATTTATAATTTTAAAATATATTGTTCTTTAAAAATTTCGAGGTTTTTCAATGCCTATTTTACATATTTCTACTTTTAAAATTTCGTGTTTGGAAAATATTGACTTTATTTGAACATTTCGACCATTTTTTCAAAATTTCTTTTCTTGAAATTTCGAATTTTTTTGTAAACCTCGACATTCTGAAGATTCCGAATTTTTGCAAATTTCGAATTTTTTTTGAAAACTGAGACTTTAACTTTTCTACTTTTTTTTAAAAAATTTTACATTGAAAGTTTTCCATTTGCTAAACATGCTGACGACTTGGTACGAAACTAGATAAGGAAGTTTAAAAAGAAAGTAAACATTTCGAAATCCATACCGTTACTACTTCGTAGGGAATTAGGTAAGGGTAAACTTTTTGTTAATTAGCTAGGTGGAGAAAATTGATTATAGGCATCAACAGGAAACATCAGTGCCACACGAAATCACCAATTCTCTCTCTTTTTTGAAAGTTTGGTGTTTAGAATTGAAATTCCTCTGAATCGAAGTTTTGAGCTATTGTGGGCCGTTCGAGAAAAAAATATATTGTTACGTGCGTTATCGGTTCGAATTGATACACGTGATAGATTATACCCACTTTATTACTGAATTAACTCGGCACACTTCAACTGAACAGTAACTTACTAATTATTTACTAATTGCTAACCAACTTATTGCACTTGCTTCTAACTGACTGACTCGAGGGAAAACTGACCGCCTTTTTATAGTTTCGGCCCGCGGCTTCCAGAATTTTCGGCAGATAAGGCTTATCGAATGCCGAAACTTCTGGAACGCTTATCTGCCGTTTGTTTCGTTAACGCGGCCGCTTTCCCCTTATCAGAACCTTCTAGAAACTTTTTTTTATTTACTAAATTTTACAATTCTATTCTAAATCCTATTTCATCTATTTACCTTGCGTTACAATATTTTGTGTTTCTTTGTTTTTCAAAATATTGATTCATATTAAATAAAAATTTAATTTTAAAATATTTTCTTTTTTTTAAATATTAATATTGATTTTTTGTTTAATTTTAAATGCTTTCTGTATGAATTTTTCATTTTAATTTTTACGGGCAAAAGATTGTCAAAAAGTTATCCTAAATCTAAAATTGATGTTATTATTTTTTGATACCCACAGAATATTCTTTTTTTTTTTGTTTCAAAATATATCATTTACCTGTTGGAACGACGATGTTGTTTAGTCACTTAATATTATAGGTTTAAATAAAGCAGTAAGTTTTATATTACTTTAAACAATGGTTCTAATTTTAGATGAGTTAATGGTGACTTTATAATGAATTACATATACATATGTGTATGTGTGTGGCATCTTGCCAGCTTTGCTAATCTAGTGTTAGTAAATCCAACCTCTATGCATTTTTTTTATTTTTCAGGGACCAGTCATTATAGCGTCATCACAAGGAGGTGTCAATATCGAAGAAGTAGCTGCGGAAAATCCCGAAGCCATAATTTACGAACCAATCGACATCAGTAAAGGTTTGTTGAAAGAACAAGCCGAACGAGTCGCCGAAAAAGTAGGTCTAGTATCTCAAAAGGCCAAAACGGCGGATATGCTCATGAAAATGTACGATCTCTTTTTGAAAAAAGACGCTTTATTAATCGAAATCAACCCATACGCGGAAGATGCCGGAGAACAGTATTATTCGCTTGATGCAAAATTCCGATTCGACGACAATGCAGCTTTCCGACAAAAGGAGTTGTTCGCATTGCGCGATTGGACGCAGGAAGACGAAAAAGAAGTGGCAGCTGCCAAATATGATTTAAATTACATCGCTCTCGATGGTAGTATTGGGTGCTTGGTAAACGGAGCCGGGTTAGCCATGGCTACTATGGACATTATCACTCTACATGGGGGCTCACCCGCCAATTTTTTGGACGTAGGCGGTGGCGCCACCGCACAGGCTGTGAAGGAAGCTTTTAAAATTATCACTTCTGACCCTAAAGTTTTGGCAATATTAGTCAATATTTTTGGCGGCATTATGAGGTGCGATGTTATAGCTGAAGGTATTATTGCAGCTGCTAAGGAATTGAATTTGAAAACGCCCATAGTGTGCCGCTTGCAAGGTACCAAAGTGGATGATGCTAAGGTATTGATTGCCAGTTCGGGACTGAAGATACTGCCAGTTGATAACTTAGATGAAGCCGCGAGATTAGCTGTCAAATTATCAAATATTGTCAGTTTGGCGCGCGATGCTAAATTAGGTGTAAATTTTGAAATGCCTCTGTAAATGCTTAAATTGTAATATATAATTTTTCCGATTTATGTTAGTAATTGGTGCAATTCAATTGCATGATCTGTTTACTCTAAAATATGATACATTTAGCAATATTTCAAGTATATTTGAAGAAATTATTCAAAATGTTTTTCATAATATTTAATAAGTTTTGTCTTTTTTGCTATGGATATTCAAATACTAAAAAAATATATAAATGTTGTTACATGCACACATAGTATACATATTGTTGCAAATTACACATGTTGCATTATTACATGTTATAATTAATTTATTTCTATATTTAAGATCGTAAGTTATTAAAGTGATTCATCTCCTTTGTGCTTTTCTTTTCTACTTAAGTACTGATTGTATTAAAATATTGAAATTACCATGAATTAAAAAAAATCTTAAAAAAAAATGTTTTATCCCTTTTCACCTCATTGGTATTAATTATAGTTAGCAGTAAGTAGCTATTTTGTCAGCAAAACTGGCAATTGTAAACAAAGGTCGCAGCTCTGTCAATTTAATTATCTTTATACTGCTTTTCATAAAAAAAAAGCATACGATTTTTTACCATAAAATGGGGTTACTTTGTTGCTAGAGGCAAGTATAAGATATTCCGATTCTCACCTAGAGTCTGTAAAGCTAGGGAGGAAAATATTATCACCAAAGGGGTTTGTCGAATACTAGATTACCTAGTAGCTACTACTCAAAAATCACGCGCCTATTTTTGTCTACATTGCTGATATATTGTTGAAACTTGTTTTGCGCACATAATTTAAAATCTGGAAACTATGCCTGCTGAAGTTGAAAAGTGATAGATTCAGTTAAAACGGGTAATTATTTTTCATTGTTAACGTGTTGGTTACATTGTAACAGAATTTAATTTTTATTTACTGATATTTACATGAGATATGAGAACATAAACAAAAATATGACAAGTGGTGGGGTTATTTTGTGATAGGCAGAATTGCGGAAGGTCAGTATTTTTCCTTTGGATATGAATCAGATTTTACTGTGATTTCCTTGAGCAATTTCTGGATAAGGCTTACGCCGTGTCCTAGGTAAACGACATTGGCGGTGCGGACGATACGTTGCGTGCGATGCGATCATCGCAATCGTATCGTTTGTAAACATCCATGGTAAAGCATAAAAATATCAATACAACGTTCAGTTTATAAATGATGTATGGAAATCTTCGGTTTTAAAAACTTTTTCACAAAATTCGAATTTTTAAAAATATCCACTTTTTTGGAAATCTCGACTTTTTATTCACAATTTTAACATTTTATAAAAATCTTATATTTTTCCAAATTTCAACTATTTTATATTTTCTCAAAATTCGTCTGTTTTTTAAAATTTCGATATTTTCAAAACAATGGAATTTTTTGAAAATTTCGTTTTTTCAAAAATTTTGAATTCTTTTGTAAATTTTGATTTTTTTGAAAATTAGTAGTATTAGTAAGAGAAGGAGGAGGGTTGATAAGGGCAATTTTTCGCCCATCAGCTAGTTGATGTGACATCAATTTTATTTAATAGTATACCTTAAATATGAAAAATAGTTATTTTATGTGAAGGTATACAATACAATGGTTCTAATTTAGATGAGCCCTAACCTTAGCCACCTCTCTACTTTCACAACTTAGGTGTTTTTTTGGAAATTAAATTTTAAACATTCCTGAAATACTTTGAATATTTCAGATTTTATTCAAGTTAAACTTGATTTTTTAACTTTCGACTTAAAATTGCAAATCCAAAATTTTAACTTGTTCCAAATTAGTTTTCAACTTTGAAATTTTTAGATTGAGCAATTCGAATTTTTTACTCAAATTTTGAATTTTTAAAATTGCTTGTTTTTTTTTAGATTTTGAGTTTTAATCAGAGATTTCTACTTTTTTGTCGAAACTGTGCTTAAAATTTGAACTTGAAATTTCAAAAGAAAATCATTATAACAAATAATTTAGGGTTGATTTTAAAGTGAAACTGTTAAGAAAAAAATTTAAGTTTAAGTCTTAAAGTCAGAAAATAGTCAAAAAGTTAAAAAAAAAAATTAAATCCAAAGTTCGACTATTTTAGCTTTGCTTTCCTTTTACCTTTCGACTTTAATAAAACAGAATTTTAAAATTTGTGAAATGTTCATAAACGTCATTAAATAGAGTTTACAGTTAAAATAGTGATAATTTTTGTAAAGTTGTTTTTTCTAAATCTTTACTTCTTCTGCTCTTTTTATATTAAGAGCACAATAAAAAAATTAAATCTACACTGAATATTTTGAGAAAAATCGAAATCGAAAATTTTATAAATTAAATTTTCTTGAATTTTTAAGTTGTCCATCAAAATTTTATTTGAAGTTTAAATTTGCCTTACGGATTTTTTGGCTAAAAAATCTTAATTTTAAGACGTAAGTCGAAATTTTGAAATTACACTTATAAGCAAAAATTAAAAAGTTTCAGCTATAATATTCAGAAAAAAATTATAAAATCCCCAACTTTTTTGAACTTTTGATTTTAAAATCTAAATTTCGATTTCTTTTTCAAAGTTTTAAGCCAAAATTGGAAGGCAAAAATTGAAGCGGAGATTTGGTGAAAAAAGTAAAAAACCGGAAAAGTGATGAGCTTTATCTTAATTTTTAATTTTGAATCGAAATTTCGTAAAAATCATAAACTTTGTCTTTCATTTTTAATTTTGTTTAATTTCGTTTAAAGTTTACAATTCAACATTTTGAAAGATTTGGAATTTCGAGAGGAGATTAGAAATTTTGGGAAAAAAGATATATTTACAAGGAAATATCTAAAGTTCAAGCATAAAAAATACTTTTAGAAAAAAGAGTACAACCTGCAAGTTAAATTCAGAATATTGTGTAAATTTAGTAGAAAAAATACTTAAATTTGTGCATATTTTTTTTTGGTAACTATTTCGAGTTTAAAATTCTAATTTCGAAGTATTTCTCGTTTTGCCTTTTTATGGAAATCTTGATTTTTTATAGAAATCCTAACTTTTTTACAAATTTCGAATAAAACGTCAAAATTTTGATAAAAATTTGGAATCGTCAGACATTTTTAAAAAAATTCGAAATTTACTTCGAACTCGAAGAAAGATGTCAAATTTTATAAAATAATGTATGGTAAGGATGACACAAAAAGAATCAAAGAGAAGAAAACTTAAACTAAATAATAATCTGAAGATTAAAGTCGAAGTTATTAAATTAAATATAAAAAAAAATGCCGCCCCCACTTATGTGCCGCCTGGGATCATGGCCCCCTTTGTCCCCCTCACGCTACGCCACTGTTTTATCCTAAAGAAAGCTAAGATAAAAGATCTACTGAACTTATATTAACCCAAGAAAACTCAGCTGAAGCTTCAAACAAAACAAAAAAAGCGTGAACAAATTTTTGCTTGACAAGAAAATAAGGCGGCTAAAAATAATTAAAGTCAAAATTTTTGTAATTAAAGTGGGAACCTGAATATTTAGAGTAAATCAAAATTTTAGGTTTTTATATAAAATCTTGCCTTCCGGAAAAAGACGAACAAAGTCAATATTTTGTTCAAATCAAAATTTTAACCAAGAGAGCAAACATAAAGGTTCGTTGTAATTTTTGAAAAAACATTAAAAATCTAGCTTAAACATCAATTTGAAATGAAATATCTTGTAAGAAAATTTTAAATTTTGAAAAAATTGATAACATTCCTATCACCAACTTTTTAGAAGAAAATCGAAATTTCGAAATAAGTCTCAAGTCTCTTTTGCATGAGTTTAAAGCTAGAATGTTAGTAGAAAAGTTAAAAACTGAATGTGCAAACTCAGAATCTTTTACTTAAAGTGTTAAAACGCAATTTATGTAAGTAAAAATAAAAAAAAAAGAGTAAGTTCATTTAAACATTCTACTTTTCACTAAAAACAATTATTTTAAAAGGCAAGAATTACAGCAAGTCGTAGAATAAAAACTTTATTAAATAATTACAAATTGACAAAAACCTAAAATTGTAAATTGACATGAGTTTAGCGGACTATAAATAAAATTGTGCATAAATGTTTTACGCTACGCACTTTTAAAAAGAATATTGTAAAAAATAAATTGATAGAGTAAAATTCAGAATATTTTTGGTTGATTTACATGATCTCACGAAAACAACTGGTTCCTTAGATACAGTGTGGAATAGCTAAATGGAATAAAATCAATATCTCTGTTATTGTATATATTCATGAAAACTCCCGAGACAGGTCAATTTTAGATTATAACATTCTGCATTGCAAAAATGTCATCCCTTCGAGTTATCGTTTCAACCTCTAAATTTTTTAGTTGGAAGTAGTGGCATGGTATCTCTCATTTGAAAGGTCTTTTCATTCTGTTCAAAAATGTTATGGTTGCTACATTTATTTAAAAAATAAACAATAAAAAAATAATTGATCAACTAGATGCTAATAGCGGCTCGTCCGGTTGGTCCTCGATAATCATAAAGGGACCAAAGACCATTTCGATATTCTTTTTTGATTTTGTAAAAAAGGAAACGTAAAAACTTATCAACCTTATCATAGTCCATTGTATTTTTTGTCGAAAACATCCCAGTAACTTTCTAAAACTGTGAGAGAATTAAACAGCGGTCGGTATCGTGCTTCAGTTGTCTTTTTGCACATTTTGAAAATTTAATATGGGCATTTAAAATAATAATTTTACAAATGATCGGTTATGGAGATAGAGCAAGATCGCAGGCCGAAGTTGCTCGTCTATTGTAACAAAAGTTTCCTGATTTATCGCTTATATTCCAAGGTACAATTAGTAAAATCGAGAAGCATTTTCACGAACATGGACATGTACGAAAGCTAAAAAAAGAACCCTCCAATGCATGAACTAATGATACCAAATTGGAAATAATGAATGAGTTTCACGAAAATCCACATTCTTCAAGTCGACAAATAGCTACAGCACTGAACGTTAGTCATTCCTAGATTATTCGTGTACTGAACGAAAAAAAATGCATCCTTATAAACTGGCACCATGTCAAGAGCTCAGTGATGACGATTTTGATAGAACTCATTTTTGTGACCAAATGATGCAAAGATTATATAATAATGTCATCCAAATAGAAAACATATTGTTTTCTGATGGGTTCACTTTTACTCTTCACGTAAATCGTCAAAAAAAAACTGTCGCTATTGGGCTAGTGAAAATCGCTACTGGATGAGAGAATTGCATTCACAGAACACTGAAAAAGTTAGTTAATGTTTGGGCAGGGATTATGGAAGATCATGTCATTGGTCCATTTTTCATTGATGGAAATTTAAATGGAGATAATTTTTTAGCATTGCTCCAAAACAGCATTGTACCAGCTTTGGTAAACTTATATACAGCTCAAGAAAATCCATACGTTCCAGCTAATGTAATATCCTTCCAGCCGAAAATCCAGTTCATCTACTGCATTGATAACGTTAAAGTGTTCGGTAAACGAATGTATAAAATATCTGTAGTGTCTCAAATAAATGTAGATTGCTTTTACAGTAAAGTTGATAAATTTTTGCTTGCAGAGTAAATATATTTTACTATTTTTACTGTTTTCGCTTTATTAGGTCAAACATATTTCTTTCAAGACCTATTAGCATGGATGCCTCAATATTATTTTGGTTTTAATTATTTCATAGTCTATTTGGTTATATGTTTTAATTAAAAAAATAATCTTTGAGAAGAAACTTGGCTAATGGAAAGTAATTTTAGAAAAGATAAAAGTTGTAAGAACCTTATATAAATATACAAGAGTTAAAGGAAAAATATTTGGATTTTCAAATTTACAACAGAAAATTCGAATATTTCGAGATTAAGGTCGAAAATGAAAAAAGCAAAAATGGTTAAATAATATCATAATTCCGAGTTCGGCAAAAGTTTCGGGAAAACAGTGAAAATAAAAAGGAACAATTTTAGGAAAGTATCTTAGGTTTTCAAGAAATTAAAAATATTCTAAAATATTGCAGCAAATTTTGCATTTTAAAACAACCCTGTGGCATTTTACATGTAGAACCTAGTTATTATAGAATGCGAACGATGAACTACGGCAACAAAAATGGCAATCGTGACGTAACACTTTTGTGGGCTATTACTGTGTTGCTAGTCATTAATAAATTCCCCTAACTCCGAAAATATTCGTCTAAATGAATTAATGCCAATGACCAGAGCTCTACGAGATCCGTACAAACAATAGGGTACAGAGATGCCGTTGATGTTCTATTAGGGTGATAGGATGTTTAATTAATAGTTTAGATGGTGATCACCATGTTTTTAATGGTCAGAAATAAATTTATATGGAAAAATACTTTTTCTTGGAAATATTGCCCATGTTTAAATGTCGATTTTGATTCGAATTTTTGACTTTCTCGAAAATTTTGATCTTTTTAAATTGTTGATTTCTTTTCAAATTTTCAAATTCAAATGACGTGATCCGCTAGAGAAATTTTCATTGTCAGATGCAACAGGCTGTAGCTAAATATGTACTCGTATTCATGATTATTATATAAATATTTTTGTGAGTGAACTTCAAAGTTTTAATCTATTTGATTATGTTTGTAAATTGAAAAATAAATGTTGTGAATTTTTTTATTGCAACAATGAAGAAATTTGAAGGGGTCATGAATATGTATTTTTTATAATCTGGAGAGGCTCAACTCTAGTGTATTGAGTATTTTCAGTTTTTTTAGAAAAATAAATGTTTTTGGTCTTTACTAGATATTACTAATAGTAACAGTAACGCTAATCTGTCTGTGTCTGAACTTTATGGGGAGCTAGAATTTAATAATCTCCCAGATTTATAACAAAAATACTTTTCTATTTTATAGGTCATCACAAAGACAAAATCCGTGAGTTAATTATTGACCAAAAAGTTTGCAGATAAATAGGAATTAATTACAGATAACTTATTTTGTCAATTTCTTTAACAAAACTAAATTACTTTCATCTTACTTTAATCTACTTATTTATTATTATGATACTGCGGTAAACGCAATATATTTTAATTATTGATAATAATACATTTAACTGAGGAAATTGTATAACATCAGATAACTTATTTCGTCAATTTCTTCAATAAAACTAAATTACTTTCATCTTACTTTAATCTACTTATTTATTATTATGATACTACGGTAAATAAAATATATTTTAATTATTGTTAATAATACATTTAACCAAAGGAAATTGTATAAAATCAATCTAACTAATAATTTTCGAATAATTTGGTGGATTTTGATAGATTTTATGACAATGAATTTCGCTACTTTTACTCAATTTGGTTGGAAATTTCGCCTAAGTAATATTTTAAAAGAAGGTATAATCTGTGATCACTTTTCAAATCAAATGATAATATTTTATTTCTTTAAAAATATTACTTTGCAGAAAATCTATTAAATATTTTTGAATATGTCTTGATTAAGAGTCTAGTAAGATATAGGCTTATAAGATGTTGGTGGTATTTTCTCATTTTCCTTCAATATTTAAATATGTGCTTCTTGATTAGTAATGCTTGGTATACCTCAAATTATTCAATTTTACTAAGATATGGACCTATGTGTTTCGTTTCTTTTTATGTAAGTTCATACCACGTGTACTAATGTTACTATTAGTGTTACTGTTACCTAAATTACTGATATATCATATTCTAATGATAATTATTTTATTAGTAACTCTGTCAGTATATTGTTTGAATGTTAACCCGCAGTATGTAATAACATTTTTAGGAATTGGGCAGTGTGAATTATTTATATGGAAACCGAAATGTTTTCTTCTTTTGGAGAGATACTTATAACAAAATTTCGAAATCAATAACAAAAGAAACCAAAAACGTAATTCATTTCTCACCTTCATTCAGTGTGATAAATATTTATTTAATTCATTTAATTGTATCTTTTTCAACTCTAGTACTAATTTTACCTACTAATTCAGAAGCAGTTCAGTTCATATACATTTATAAGTTCACAGAGACTAACGATAGTTCTTACGGAGCCATTTTAAATTGGATATTTGCCTTGAGCTTAGTTTTTTTGGAGCTTTACACAATTACTCTTCCCCATTTCTTCATGAGTTATTCATCGCAATTCTTTAGAGTGGGTAGCTTACTTAGCAACCTAATGAAAGAGATAGAAGAAGGCGCACTAGACGAATACAAAAATTACCAGAAAAATATTCGTAGAATTTTAATTATTTGTGTTAAAACTCACGTTCAATTTAAGGAGTAAGTTATATAATTGTTGTGGTACTATTTTCTTCTGTTTTTGTTATTTTAGGCTAGTGAATCAAATATCAAAGCGAATCTTCTTAAGCACAATTATTTTAGTAGTCCAGGGCAGTTTATCATTAGTTGCTTTACTTTTTTTATTTCTTACCGTAAGTAAAAATGTTTTCCCAAATATTGTATTAAATTTGAAATTGTAGTCCTATCACAGTCTGATTGGGTCTATCTCTGCGATTTTAACAAGTTTAATAATACTTTACATTATCGCTGCACTTGGACAAGCAGTTGTTGATGAGGTAAATAAGAAGCATGAAAAAAAAAACACTCACCCATATTTTTTTAATAGAGTGAAAAGTTACACAGTGCGTTGAATAATCTACCTTACTATCAATTTAACAAATCCAATAAAAATATTTTTATGATGCTTTTAATTAACTCAAAGGAGCCGATGAGATTGTGTCATTACCTGGTAACATTGGATTACAATCTTATAGGAATGGTAATTAATAAAAAAATATATTTTACCGTACTTATACTACATCTTCAGGTATTAAGACCTTTGGGTACAATTGTGACTTTGGCATTTCAATTAAAAGATAAAATTCCATAGTTTTACCAATAATGGACTGGCTCGAATCACATTTGCTTATATTTTAAGGATTTTGTGGCCTATGGGAAAGGGATCATTAATCTTAGTGCAATGCAATGGTTTAAAGCAAAAATAACCACATTAATAGCTAATATTCCAACAAATAAGATTTTTTTTCTTTGAAAAGTCGGCACCACCTACATTCACATTAAAGAAAATGTTATTTAATCAAACATAATTTTTCTAAAGACAAACAGATAAAATTATCTTAAGACACACTGTACATATTAGGAATGTAACGAATGTTGGTTTTCCCATATTTGCGAATGCGAATGCGAATATTCATTTCCAACATTCCCAAATGCGAATGTTGATTTTTTCACTCAAACTTACTTAAACAATTTTGTGAGAAAATTCGCAAAATCCAGAATAAATCGAATTTGGCGAGTAAAAAAACCAGTTTCTAGAAATATATCTCTGACATTTATTGTTTTCATTTTAAATTTGACATAGTCTCGAAATTTACAAGAAATATTTTTCTCTAAATTTCCTAAAAATATTATTCTCAAAGTAACTATACTTTTATTAAAATTTAGGAAAATAATTGAAATGTTGGACAAAAAAGCTCAATTTGAAACTTTAAAGATAAGACGAATTTTCAAAAACAGGTTGAAATTTCTGGACAGTGCAAATTTCGAGAAAAAGGCCGAACCTTCTACAAACTTTCAAAATTTTCAATACAGTCAAATTTTGATAGGACACAATAGATTTTTGAGTTTAAAGCAATTTAGAAAAAGGAGAATTATAATAAAAGAACCGTTTTGTGATAATGCCAAAATTTTAAGGATATCAAATTTAATATAAATTTTGACTTTTTTAAAAATGTGAAAAATTCCTTAATTTTGGAGAAAACGACGATTTTCGACGTAAAAATCGAAAGTTTCGAAAACCCAAACCAGTTTTGAAAAAAAAATCAAAATGTCAAGGAAGGGGCAAATTTTGAGGAAAATTTCAGGAAAAAAGTCGAAATTTCAAGGAAAAAATATTTCTTCTTTATTTTTTAACGACTGCCTAAGGAAGAATAAGCTCCCCCCCCCTGCCCCTCTGTGACATCCAAAAATATGCACTATTGAGATAAACGTCGTCAAAATTTTGAGAAACAGCTTAAAATTTGAATTTTCAGGAATTTTTGTCTTGACAAAAATACAACATTCTTAAAAAATATCTTTCAGAATATTCTAAAAATTTTTACTTTTTTTATCAAAAGATCCATATAATTTCGATAAAAAGGCGAGGTTTGATAAAAAGTCGAAATCTACAGAAAGACAAATTAGAAAAAAAAATCGAAATTTTCAAAAAAAGTCGAGTTTTGAAAAACGACGAAATTTTTAAACAAATTTTGAGAAAAAAATTCGAAATTTTGAGCAAATCGGATTTTGAAAAAAGAAGTCGAATTCTAGAACAAATTTGAAATTTTAAAGGAAAAAGAAAAATTGTTTAAAAAAAAAGACAAAAGCTGGCTTTCAGAAAAAAATGGAAACTGGAAAAAGTTCCTACAGTTAAGAGTGTAAATTTTTGGTAGGCTACATAAACCAAGGGGGAGCAAGCGTCCCACCCTGCGTTCTTGTAGCTAGCTAGTAGGAAAAAAAATCAAGGGAATTTAAAACTACTTTTTATTAGGCAAGGCTGGATAAATTTCTGCATTAGATATTATCTTAAGAAATGTTTATCCCCCAAGGGTGCATGGACCCCAGTTTAAGAAACACTACCTTAGTAGTTGCATTGCTATGTCGTAAAGAATGCCCCGTGTTATTGCCAAATATATTTGCATAATTTCTTGCGAATGGGAATACTAAAAAACATGCGAAAATTCGCGGATGCGAATGCAAACATTTGTTACTTCACTAGTACATATCAACGTTTTTGAAAATATCGATCTTCTTTTGCAAATTTCAACTTTATTGATAATTTCGACACTTTTTCTAAATTTTTTGATTTTCGCGCTTTCACGTCATTTTAACTTTTTTTAAAAATTCGGCTATTTACAAATTTCTACACGGTTTAAATTTGATCTATTTTCAAAATTTTTACTTTTCAATGATTTATAATTGTTTGAAAACTTCACCTTTTTTTTAAATTATCGAATTATTTTGAAAATCCTGTTTTTTTTCAAAGATTTCGAATTTTCTTGAAAATGGCGAAATTTGAAAATTTTTAATTTATTGAAAATTGTATTAGACTCCAAAAGTTTCAACTTTTCTAAAGATTAAAATTAAAAATAATCCAAACTGTTATTTAAAATTTCGCCTCTTTTTGAATTTTCGTCTATTTATTTTCTTTTTCTAAAATTTTGATTTATTTTGTTTTGAAATTTTTTATTATTTATATGAATTTTGATATTTTTAAAATTTTCAATTGCGAATCACATGACTCGTTATAGACATTTTCATCGGTAGATGCAAGCAACACACTGGCACATGTAGCATAATATATAAAAGTGTATAATGTATTAAGGATTATTTAATTATATTTATATGTATTTACTAGATAGTATTCCAAGTAACTCTGTTTAAATTCAAACTGGGAAGAATTAAGAGACTTCTTTGCTTCTTTCCCATGGCAGGAAGTCTGCTTTAACTCAGACAACTCTTCCTTAGTCCATTACGGAAACTATCCTGATTGGTATGGAATGCTTAATTCCCCACTCCCAAAAGAAGTCTGCCTCCAGTAAATATTGGTTCAGTAAAAAATGTGCTCGGGATGTCTCCTGCAAAAATCGCGCATATCGTCGTTAGCGAAATAATCCCTCAGTCGAGACTCGGACCATATTTGTAGATGCACGAAATTCTTGTAAACAGATTATTGACGAGGCAAAAGGTGATTTCGATCGTAAAATGCACCAGAGGCTTATCAACTATCCGAACGGTTCCAGGTCCTTTTGGGGATTTACAAAGTCGATTGGAAAGAATTTTAGATCTTCAAATTTTTCACCTTTGCTCGATGAAAATAGCAATATTGCTACTACCTCCAAGAAAAAGGCTGACATGTTAGCCTTAATGTTTGCTGAAAATTCCAATCTTGATTCTCGAAACGCAGAATCTCCTATTCTTCCTAAGGTTGGCACTTCGATGCCTGAAATTGTTAATTGCGTAATCAGGAAGATTCTCCTTGAGCTCGACACCTCGAAAGCTTCTGGCCTTGATGTTATTCCCCCTATTGTTCTTAAGAAGTTCGCCCCAGAGTTGACTCCTGTCCTAAGCAAATTTTTCACACTCTCTTACAACAAAGGTGTATTCCCTAACATCTGGAAATCTGCTAGAGTGCAGCCTGTCCCTAAAAAGGGAAAAAGGAATCTGGCTAACAACTATCGCCTTTATCATTGTTACCCGTTATATCTAAAGTGTTTATCAACATCGAGATTCTCAAATATCTGGAAGAAAATAGAATCATCTCGGACAGGCAATACGGTTTTAGACAACAACGTTCCACTGGCGATCTTCTGGCATATGTTACTCATATCTGTAACTCAGCTATGGGAAAACATGGTGAGGCTAGGATTGTGGCATTGGATATCTCAAAGGCTTTCGACAGAGTCTGGCACCCATCTCTTCTCGCCAAATTAACATCGTATGGTCTTCCTCCTGGACTCTGTCATTTGATATCCAATTTTCTCGCTGACAGATCAGGTCGTCGTCGATGGCATCTCATCCGAGACATTTGCGATTAACGCATGGGTGCCTCAGGGTTCTGTTCTGTCTCCTACTCTATTTCTGTTGCACATAAACGATCTGTAAGCGTCAACTACCAATCCTATATACAGCTACACAGATGATAGTAACCTTGTGTCGTCTTTTTTATCCGACAAACCATTATCTATCGCTGCTTCAGATCGACTAAGGTAACAGCCGCTACAGACGATTAATCGGGATCTCGAGATTATTCTGGAATGGGGTAAGAACAATTTGGTTGACTTCAACGTTTCAAAAACTCAGGCCGCGGTTTTCTCTAAGAAAACATCAAGGGATAATGCAACAAACATACTAATGGACGGTAAAATCCTTCCGATGGGAGCTAATCTATCTATCCTAGGAGTGAATGTGAGCACTAACTTCTCTTGGGACGATCATGTGCGCGTCATTGTTAAATCCGCTTCTCAGAAGCTAGGCTTTCTTTTTAGAGCTAAAAAGTACTTCACATCTCATCAGCTATTAACACTATACAAATCTTAAGTTAGGCCAACACTAGAATACTGTTCTCATCTTTGGAGTTCAGCCCCAAAACACACTTTAGCTCTCTTGGATTGAATTGAAAGAAGAGCGATTCGCCTAATTGATGACGAGAGTCTGACCAATTCTCTCGAAACATTAGAGTACAGGCGTATGGTTGGTGACTTGTCTCTTTTCTACAAATACTATCATGAAAGATGTTCGCAGGAACTAACGGGATTAATCCCCCCAAGGGCAAGATTCTTGAGGCGTACTAGACAGTCGGAGACAGCAAATTCATGTGCGGTCCAGCTTGACACAGTGAGGACTTCTGTCTACGGAGACTCTTTTTTCTAAAGAATTTCCAAGTTATGGAACTTGTTACCGAAAGAAATTTTCCCTAAAAATTACTGCCTATCCTTGTTTAAGAAGGCGGCTCATCTCCATATATCCTTGTTTCCGCATCCTACTCGCAGTGCTTTGAAAGCATAATGGGGTTACCCTTTGCGAGTAGATTAAACTTTAAACAAACACTTCTGTAATAAATGTTGAATGTTTATTATACATACACTATTTACCACTTTATGCTGCTTTTTTATTTTTGTCAGTAATTATTGACTAGATTTGCACTTCCAACTGATATGTGTAATACATACAGATAAGGAAAAATTTTCATTGTCCATGTAAAACGCTATG
Organism: Dastarcus helophoroides; assembly: GCA_028583605.1. Lineage (NCBI taxonomy): Eukaryota > Metazoa > Arthropoda > Insecta > Coleoptera > Bothrideridae > Dastarcus > Dastarcus helophoroides. The sequence goes on from CM053335.1 coordinate 3,553,366, forward strand.
AATTGTCCCTTCCATAGTTTTCTACGGTCGCTGAACGTATTTGACGCAGCATGCTCGTATCTTCCAGTTTAGATGTTACAAAAAACTCGTCGAGAGTTTTACAACAGGCCGGAATATTGTTTAGCACAGTCTGGCGGCCTACTTGAACTCCTTATATTCTAATGTTTAAATAGTTATTATGTTCATCAGAATTATTATTTATTTTGTTTACGAAATTCCGTTTATTTATTTTGGTTATCAAAGAATATCAGTTTTATTTTTCCTCAGACGTAGATTACATCAACGGACTAAAAGAACAAACAGCATGTGGTACTCAAATTTTAATAAAATTATTGCCCGCCAGTAGTAATCCCGTAACAAAACACGTTAGAAACTATGATGTACTACTGAAATCTCCATCAGCACTGATCGCTGCGCTCTGCGTTGAATTGTTTACACCGGTGTAGGGGAATACAAGGCGCCGCCCATATATCCCACTATTAGCTCTCAATGTTAAATCTCTGATTAACATTCTCCCTATAAACAGTTTTTGACTTTCCTGATGTGTATATTAAAATAGTGATACAATTAATTAGACAAATTACGTACATCTATTTATGTATTAATATTTTTTAGGGTTCCGTACTTTTAAAGAAAAAACACAACCTTTATAATCTTACTTCCGTGTCTGTTACAAAGAGGTTTTCCTCGAAAACTATGTATTGTAGAAATTTGAAATTTTGAATAGGACCAGTTCTCGATGACCCACGTAAATACTGCTAGTCAACGATTAGAAAAAGAAAATATCTTTTAATAAAATGAGGTCTCCGAAAAATCAAGTTTTAGTTAATATATCTACCGTCTTAAAGATACGCCTCCCCTGTTCTCCTAGATTTCTTAGGATACAATTTGGATTTTAATAGGGTTAGCAGATATTGAGCCATAGAGTATTAGAAAACTGCAGGTATTTTTGATATCGTAACAGCTGTTGAGAAAAAAAAATATTTTGTGGAAACTTGGGTGCTTGCATTCCAAAGCTTTTTGACTAATATAGTAATAATTTTTTTCAAATAAAAAACTTTATTTAGCTGTAGAATAGAAGACAAATTTGATGTATTTGTCTTTTACATTATTTCATTTAGATGGATATTTTCGGACTTAGCACTAGTTTATTAAATTGCACGCAACGCAGTGAGCATAAACTGTGCCAACCATCGACTTACTGCGATTTGCCAATAAATGCTTTTTATTCGAGGCCTTATCAACACAGTTCCCGTTCCATAAATGTTTAAATTTATTATAGAAAAAAGTTTGTATATCTGAAAATAGACATTTTTTTTTATTTTTCAACTATAACACAAGAACACTTGGACAACATTTCAAATTCATACATAAGTAAAAATGATTTAATTTGGTCTATTGACTATTCCCTGTAGTAATTGGTACGTAACCCTAATTGTGAAAGTCCGACTCGTTCTTGGCTGAATTATTTATTTGTTATGGTGTTTTCAACGTCGTTTAAAATAGGTATGTTTCCCATAAATGTGTTATAGTTATAAATCAAATAGGTATGCTCTGTAAAAATATTTTAAATCGGTGAAGTCGTTAATACATGGCTGCCCCACAAATAATAGTACATAGAGCAAGAGCGGATTTTTCTTAATGTGATTTAGTTGTATTTACCTTATACCAAAACTTATCATTTTAATAATGCTGCCTTTCGTTGATCGCAGTTTTCTCGCAAACGTTTAGTTGTAGCAAAAAAAATGCAAGAGACCGAAATTTTAGATTTTTTCGTGACTAAGTAGATGATGTTATTTGAAATCCAAATTTCTCAGTGGAAACAAAATTCTACCAAAAAATGTGAGAATCCCTCTGTATCTCCCCTAAAATTAGGTTAAATTATTTTTAAAACAAAAAATAATTTTAGCTCTTAAAAAAATAGGTTCTTGCAAATTTTCAAAATATTTGATCCATAACTGTAAACAGAATTTGATATAATTGATTTTTCTTGGGTAACTTACGATAGCTGTAACTCGAAGGGGTTCATTTTGGGACACATATTTATAAAAAGAAAAAGTTTTATTTTGACCCCAAAAATATTCCCTTAAAATATGTGCATCGAATTTTGAATCATTCTGAATATGAAAATACAAGATGTTAGCTAATGTTACCGACAAAGCTTGACAGCAAGAAGATAAATAAATACGATTTACGAAAAAAGCAATACAATTTTTTTAGTTTCCGAGTTACAGGCTTTCAAAGCTGTCAACAAAAAATAATTTAATTAATAACTTCATAATCTCTTTATTGATTGTGTACAAATTTTGCATCTAGATTTAGATACTATTAAGGAGTATCATCTTAGTGAAAGCGATATACTGGGTTGTAGTTTTCTCCGACCACCGTCATATTTGATTGTTCAGAACTTTTACTATGATTGTAAAATGGGTAGTCAAAATAAATGTTGTTTCCCTAAGAAGTTGTCTACAGGTAACCATTTCAGAGAAAAATGGCTATTTATGAGTCTGTTTGAGTGGATTTCTATAGCGAATGTAACGGAATTCAAAAGTTTAGAAGGGCATATAAACGAACTGTATAATAATTTTCATTGTCAATTTAAAATTAACGTTTAGGCTTTAATAATTGATGATTTTTTAATGACAAATTTATTCGACTTATTGCAATTTAAATAAATTATCTATCTGTTTTATAAATATTAGTTTTACTTACATTTAATTGCCTTGCAAACATTTTTTGGCTTTTTTAACAACATTACGAATTAATTTCTTTACTTTGGGTGGCAACTGGAGAGGGCGATGGATAGTTTTGCATCTAGATTTAGATACTATTAAGGAGTATCATCTTAGGGAAAGCGATATACTGGGTGGTAGTTTTCTCCGAAAACCCTCATATTTGATTGTTCAGAACTCTTACAATGATTGTAAAATTTTTGCAAAATGGGTAATCGAAATAAATTTTGTTTCCTGATAAAGTTGTCTACAGGTAACCATTTCTGAGAAAAATGGCTATTTACCAGTCTTTGCGTCGATTTCTATAGCGAATGTAACGGATTTCAAAACGTTTAGAAGGGCATAAAAACGAACTGTATAATAATTTTCATTGTCAATTTAAAATTAAAGTATAGGCTTTAATAATTGGTGATTTTTTAATGACAAATTTATTTGACTTATTTCAATTTAAACGAATTATCTATTTGTTTTGTAATTTTACATCGTTACAGTGTTTTGTAGTTTTACATACATTTAATTGTTTTACAAACATTTTTTGGCTTTTTTAACATCATTATGAATTAATTTCCTTACTTTGGGTGACAACTGGAGAGGGCGATCCGTATTTATAGCATGTTAAAAAAATCATGTTCTCTATGGCTAGAATAAATCTAAAATCTAGCAAAATTATTTAATATTAAAATGAAAAAATATGTCTTCAATCATAGCAATCATGCAATCAACCGTATTAACATTACTTGATGGCATAGAAATATTAAACAACAGTTTGCTTCCCCGGCATCATTTCGCAGATCCTAACAAACAGACATCAAAGAATCATTTTTCTCAAAAATGACTACCTGTAGGTAATTTTGTGAAAAATCAAGATTTATTTGGAATGAATTGATTTTTTATTTAGCGCTGTCCGCTTAAGAAAAGTAGGACCATGGTAAAAGTTCTGATGGGCAAAAGAGATAGGTGGGCGGAGGAAACTACCACCCAGTATATCGCTTTTATTAAGATTCTGGAAAATTATAAGTCTTAAATGCAGCCAAAAAAACTCATAAAAAACATTATGGTTATGTATTCTGCACCAACCTGTAAGAGTACAGCATGAAAATTCATGTTTATTCTTTGTTTTTCAAAAGATGCCAGTGAACTTTTCGTTTTTCGCATATTATCGCATTTTGCTTAAATTCTTTTACTATTAATACATACTTTATGTCTACAGTAACTTGAAATTATCAGTCTAAGATGAAAAATCGGCAAAATTTATTTCAAGTAAATGTTTTAAAACATTGTGGCATTTTAGGTGTAGGACCTAGTTTGTATAGAACGTGAACCATGATCTACAGCAACAAAAATGACGACATAATTTAAATGTAAAAAAATGTGTAAACATAAATGACCAGAATTATACGAGACCCCCATGCAATCGCACAGGGTCCAGAAATGCCGTTGATGTTGTTTTGGAGTGAAAAGAACTTCAATTAACTTATTTAGCAGGTTATCTTTTTTTTTCTAGTCACCACAAATATTTTCGAGTAGTAAGTTACTTTGTTTTAAAATGTTGACAATTTTTCTTTAAATGTTGTCTTTGGTTCGAATTTTCGATTTATTGAAAATTTTGACTCTTTTGAAGTGTTAATTTTTTTCAAATTTTTAAATTCGAATGGCGTGTTCCGATAAAGAAATTTCTATTGTCAGATGTAATACACTATACTCTGTTCACCTAAGAGATATAGTTAGGCCGTTCCCATAAACAAAGCGGAATATTTGAATTTCTATTGGTTTAATTTGAAAATCCACTTTTCACATTCACCAAAAAAGTTTGGTTTATCGCTTAATTAGTAAGGTTGATTTATTACTTGATATCGTGTGAACTTGTCTTTTTTAAGAGGGAGGGGCCTAACGGTATCTTTTGTTTATTTCAAGTTTTCTAGTTTTTAGGTCATTACAAAGACAAAATCCTTGAGATGACCAAAAACATTTACAGATAAATAGGAATTAATTAAACGTAACCCATTTCATCAATTTCTTTAATAATATTGAATTACTTTCACTATACTTTAATCTACTTATTTATTATCTTGATACTACGGTAAACAATATATCTTTTAATTATTGTTATATTTATTATACACTTTAGCCTAAGGAAAATGTATAACATTTATATATTATCGAAAAATGTTGTGCTATTTTGATACGTTTTGTGAAAATGAATGTAGCTACTTTTACCCAACTTGGTTGGAAATTTCTCCCAAATAATGTAGTAAAACAAGGTATAATCTGTAGTCATTTTTTCAAATCAAATGATCAAATTTTATTTCTCTAAAAATATTAATTTACAGAAAATCTATTAAATATCTTTGAATATGTCTTAATCAAGAGTCTAGTAAGACATAAGTTTATAAGGTTTTGGTGGTATCTTCTCATTTTCCTTCAATGTTTGAATATGTGCTTCTTGATTAGTGATGCTTGGTATACCTCAAATTTTTCAATTTTCTTAAGATATGGACCTATGTGTTTCGTTTCTTTTTATGTAAGTTCATGCCGCTGCACTACTGTTACTATTACTGTTATTGTTATCTAAATTATTAATATAGCATATGCTAACGATAATTAATAATTTTGCCAGTATATTGTTTGAATTTCAAGTCGTAGCTATGTATTAACTTTTTTAGGAATTGGGCAGTGTAACTTATTTATATGGAAATCGAAATGTTTTTTTCTTCTGGAGAAATACTTTTAACAAAATTGAAGAATCAATAACAAAAGAAACCAAAAACGTAATTCATTCCTCATCCTTCATCCAGTGTGTTAAACATTTATTTAATTCATTTCGTTGTATCTTTTTTAACTTTAGCAATAATTTTACCTACCAATTCAGAAGCAGTTCAGTTTATATACATGTATAAGTTCACAGAGAGTATTGATAGTTCTTACGGAGCCTTTTTGAATTGGATTTATGCCTTGAGCTTAATTTTCTTGGAGCTTTACACAATTACTCTTCCTCATTTCTTCAAGTGTTATTCATTGCAATTCTTTAGAGCGGGTACTTTACTCAGCAACGTAATGAAAGAGATAGAAGGAGGCTCACTAGAGGAATATAAAAATTACCAAATAAATATTCGTAGAATTTTAATTTTTTGTGTTAAAACTCACGTTCAATTTAAGGAGTAAGTTATATCATTGTTATGGTACTTTTTTCTTTTGTTTTTGTTATTTTAGGCTAGTTAATCAAATATCAAAGCGAATCTTCTTAAGCACAATAGTTTTAGCCATTCAGGGCACTTTATCCTTAGTTGCCCTACTTTTTTTATTTCTTACCGTAAGTTGAAATATTTTCTCAAATATTGTATTAAATTTGAAATTGTAGTCCTATCACAGTCTGATTGGGTCCATCTCTGCGATTTTAACAAGTTTAATAATACTTTACATTATTGCTGCACTTGGACAAGCAGTTGTTGATGAGGTAAATAAGAAACATGAAAAACTTAACATTCACTCATATTTTTTTAATAGAGTGAAAAGTTACACAGTGCGTTAAATAATCTGCCTTACTATCAATTTAACAAATCCAATAAAAATATTTTTATGATGCTTTTAATTAACTCAAAGGAGCCGATGAGATTGTGTCATTACATGGTAACATTTGATTATAATCTTATAGGAATGGTAATTAATAAAAAAAGATATTTTACAGTACTTATACTACATCTTATGATATATCTTTAGGTATTAAAACCTTTGGGTACAATTGTGACTTTGGCATTTCAATTAAAAGATAAAATTCCATAGTTTTACCAATAATGGACTCGTTCGAATCACATCTGCTTTTATGGCCTATGGAAAAGGGATCATTCATCTTAATTCAATGCAATGGTGTAAAGCAAAGATAACCATATTAATAGCTAATATTTCAACAAATAAGATTTTTTTTCTTTGTAAAGTCGGCACCACCGTCATTCACATTAAACAAAGTGTTATTTAATCAAACATAATTTTATCAAAAACAAATAGATAAAATTATCTTAAGACACCCAGTACATATTAGGAATGTAACGAATGTTGCTTTTCCCAAATTCGCGAATGCGAATGCAAATATTCATTTCCAACATTCGCGAAGGCGAATGCGAATGTTGATTTTTTCACTGAGACTTACTTGGACAATTTTGTGAGAAAAGTCGCAAAATCCAGAATAAATCGAATTTGGCGAGTAAAAAAACCAGTTTCTAAAAATATATCTTTGCCAATTATTATTTTCATTTTAAATTTGACATAATCCCGAAATTTTCTCTAAATTTCGTAAAAATATTATTCTCAAAAGTTCTATACTTCTATTAAAATTTTAGAAAAATAATTGATATTTTGGATAAAGAAGCTTAGAGGATAAGACAGGTTGAAATTTGTGGACAATCAAAATTTCGAGAAAAATGCCGAACTCTCTATAAATATTCAAAATTTTCAATACAGTCAAATTTTGAGAGGAAACAGTAGAATTTTGAGTTTACAGTAATTTAGAAAAAGAAGAATTATAATATAAAAACAGTTTTGGGATAAAAAAAATTCAAAATTTTTAGGATATCAAATTTAATATAAAAATTTCACCTTTTTTAAAAGTTTGAAAAATAACTTAATTTTGAGAAAACGACCATTTTGACATCTTGACAAAAATACAAAATTTTTTAAAAAATATTTTTTAAAATCTACGGATCAACAATATTCTAAAAATATTTACTAGTTTATCAAAAGATCCACCAAATTTCAAGAAAAAGGCGAGGTTTGATAAACAAGTCGAAATCTGCAGAAAGACGAAATAGAAAAAACATCGAAATTTTCAGAAAAAGTAGAATTTTGAGAAATGACGAAATTTTGAAGAAAAAAAAACAAATTTTGATAAAAAAATTCAAAATTTTGAGCAAATCGGATTTTGAAGAAAGAAGTCGAATTCTAGAACAAATTTGAAATTTCAAAGGAAAAAGACTAAAGGCTGGCTTTCAGAAAAAAATGGAAACTGGAAAAAGTTCCCTCAGTTAAGAGTATAAATTTTTGGTTGGTTGTATAAACCAGGGGAGAGCAAGCGTCCCACCCTGCGTTATTGTAGCTAGCTAGTAGGAAAAGAAATCAAGGGAATTAAAAAATACTTTTTATTAGGCAAGGCTGGATAAATTACTGCATTAGATATGATCTTAAGACATGTTTATCCCGAAAGGGTTCATGGACCCCAGTTTAAGAAACACTACCTTAGCAGTTGCATTGCTATGTCGTAAAGAATGTCCCGTAGTTATTGCCAAATATATTCGCATAATTTCTTGCGAATGGGAATATTTAAAAACATGGGAATATTCGCTAATGCGAATCCGAATATTCGTTACATCACTAGTACATATCAATGTTTTTGAAAATATCGATTTTCTTTTGAAAATTTCCACTTTATTGATAATTTCGACGTCTTTTCTAAATTTTTTGATTTTCGCGTTTTCACGACGTTTTAAATTTTATTTTAAATTCGACTATTTTAAAATTTCTTCACGTTTTAAATTTGATCTATCTTCAAAATTTTTATTTTTTAATGATTTTATAACTTTTTGAAAACTTCGCCTTTTTTCTAAATTATCGAATTATTTTGAAGATTTTGGTTTTTCAAAGATTTTGAATTTTCTTGAAAATGGCGAAATTTTTTAAATTTTCAATTTATTGCCCTTTTTGAAAATGGCAGTAGACTTCAAAAATTCCAACTTTTCTAAAAATTTAAAGTTAAAAAAATCTAAACCGCTTCTCTTTGAATTTTCGCCTATTTAAATAGTGGTACTTTTTTTAAATACGATTTTTTTTTCAATATTCCGACTTTTTTATAACATTTTGATATATTTTGTTTTAAAAATTTTTATTATTTATGAGAATTTTGATATTTTACAAATTTTTGAAAACGAATCACATGACTCGCTAGAGACATTTTCATTGGTAGATGCAACACACTGGCACATGTGTCATAATATATAAAAGTGTATAATGTATTTATGATTATTTAATTATATTTATATGTATTTACTATATAGTACCCCAAGCAACACCGTTTAAATTTAAAACTTTTGTGATAAATGTTAAATATAATAGGTTTATTATACTCGTACATACACTATCTCCCACTTTATGTTACTTTTTTGTAAGTTAATGTTGTCAGTTATCATTGACTAGATTTGCACTTCCAACTGATATATGCAATACATGTATTAAAATATTGATACAATTAATTAAACAAATTACGTACATCTATTTATGTATTAATAATTTTTAGGGTTCCGTACTTCAAAAGAAAAAAACGCAACCTTTATAATCTCACTTCCGTGTCTGTTACAAAGAAGTTTTCCTCGAAAACTATCTAATGTAGAAATTTGTAATTTTGGACAGGACCAGTTCTCGATGACCCACGCAAATACTGCTAGTCAACGATTAGAAAAAGAAAATATCTTTGAATAGAATGGAGTCTCCGAAAAATCAAGTTTTAGTTAATATATCTATCGTCTTAAAGATACGCCTCCCCTGTTCTCCTAGATCTCTTAAGATAAAATTTAGATTTTAATAGGGTTAGCAGATATTGAGCCTAAGAGCATTGGAAAACTGCAGGTTTTTTTGATATCGTAAGAAAAAAATATTTTATGGAAACTTGGGCGCTTTTTGACCTCTATAGTAATGATTTTTTTCAAATAAAAAACTTGATTTAGCTGAAGGATAAAAGACAAATTTGATGTATTTGCCTTTTACATTATTTCATTTAGATTGTTATTTTCGGACTCAGCACTAGTTTATTAAATTGCACGCAACGCAGTAAGCATAAGCTGTGCCAGCCATCGACTTATTGCGATTTCCCAATAAATACTTTTTATCCGAGGCATTATCAACACAGTTTCTGTTCCATAAATAAATTTAAATTGATTATAGAGAGAGTGTGTATATCTAAAAATAGGCAGTTTTTTTATTTTTCAATTATAACATAAGAACGTTTGGAAAAAATTTCAAATTTATACATAAGTAAAAATGATTTAATTTGGTCTATTGACTATTTCCTGGGGTAATTGGTACGTAACTCTAATTGTGAGAGTCCGACTCGCTTTTGCGTGAATTATTTATTTGTTATGGTGTTTTCAACATCATTTAAAATATGTATGTTTCCCATAAATGTGTTTTAGTTATAAATCAGATACGTATGCTCTGTAAAAATATTCTGAATTGGTGAAGTCTTTGAATACATGGATGCCCCACAAATAATAGTACATAGAGTAAGAGCGGATTTTTCTTAATGTGATTTAGCTGCATTTACCTTATACCAACACTGATTATTTTAATAATACTGCCTTTCGTTGATCGCAATTTCTCGCAAACCTTTAGTTGTAGCAAAAAACTGGAAGAGACCGAAATTTTAGATTTTTTCGTGACTAAGTAGATGATGTTATTTAAAATTTAAATTTCTTAGTGGAAATATAAAATTCTGCAAAAAAATGTAAACGTCCCCCTATATCTCCCCTAAAATAAGGTTAAATTATTTTTGAAACAAAAAATAATTATAGCGCTTAAAAAATAGGTTAGTGCAAATTTTCAAAATATTTGATCCATAACTTTAATCAGAATTTGATATAATCAATTTTTCTTGGGTAATTTACGATAACTGTAGCTCGGAGGGGTGCATTTTGGGACACATGTTTATAAATAGAGAAAGTCTTATTTTAATCCCAAAAATACGCTCTTAAAATATGTGCATCGAATTTTGAATCATTTTGTATATGAAAATACAGGATATCAGCTAATTTTACCGACAAAGTTTGATAGTAGATTCAAGAAATTTTTTATCGTATCATTGAAAATTAAGTGTCCTTAAAATTAAATCTTTATTGGTAATTATTAACCTCATAACATTTATAACTATTAAACTTTATTAACGATAAAAACGCAACAAAATTTAAAAATTCCACAAGGTTTTGATGAATATTTGCTAACACCGGACCAGGTTTCGCATTACCGCATCATCGGCGGTCATACCGGTAATTTCTTTAGCCGTTGTTATGCTAACAAGCTCCATGGATCACAGACTTCTACGAATATTCCGTCTAATCCAAATTTTCGTCCAAAGCTTCAATTAGAGGTGTGTTCAAAAGATCAAGCTGCTCGTTCATAAGTGAAAATTGACTAGAATGTAAATATTTGTGAATTTTTATGTCTTCCAAGAAATTAAGTTTTTTAGTGTTATTACAAATATGTAATACTTCTACTGCGTTCGCGCATATAAGTTTATGTTGTGTTTCTAATAGTTGCTTCGCAAAATTTGCTCTTTCTTGTTTGCTGTACCTAATATGAAAATTACGTGATGTTTGTCCTGTATATACCGCATTACATTCAGAGCAATTCAATTTATACCAGATTTACCAAGTCGCGGAGCTTTTTCTTTTGCATTAAAAATCATGTTACTTAACGAATTAAATGATTTAAGGCTAGGTGTTGTTTGGGATGTATGAGAAATTATGTTACTTATCTTTTTTGAGATATTTCCAAAATATGTAATAACAAAATATAATTCGTTAAGTAACATGATTTTTAATGCAAAAGAAAAAATAGACTATTTTACTTTCATGAAAATGAGTTCAAGTCGTTTTCGTATATAATTTGAAGTTACTGTCGTTGTTTAAAGGAAATTAAGTCATTTGGAGTATAATTAATTGTCTATCTAATTTGCTCGTCAGTCAAAAGTCAAAAATCAAACTGAGTTATATTTTTTTCTTCAATTTTATCTATTTTTGACTTAACCCAGGGCTCAAGATGAGGAGGGAGCCGATCTCTTGAAGTGATAAAATGATTAATTGATTAGTTAAGTTGCTGACCTTTTTTTTAGTTGTTCGAGATATTTCCGAGTGCCAATTTTTTAAATTTCATATCCTTGAAAGCTAGCAACGGAAATGTAAATGACCAATTTGATCTGCACTATATATCGGCTAACTAATGTTTTTTTATTTGATAAGAATTAATACTATATGTAAGTCAAAAAGCTTTAGAAAGCAAACATCTATTTTTGTATAAAATATTTTTTCTTATTGTCATATTAAAATCAAAATTGAAGAAATTAGTTAAACAAATAACGTTAATTCCCACTAAAGGGGTTGCGATCCATAGTTTGCGCATCAGTACCTTAGAATTGTGTCGAGCCATAGAGATTTCATCGCAGAAAAGAAAATTATTGACAAATTTAGCTTCTAAATAAAACTTCCAAGCAATGTTTACAATTAAATTCCTAAGAAAACTTTTCAAGAGCTTTAAATTTCCAAAAAAATGTTATTAAAATGTTCGAAAAACATTAAACATCAAGGAAACATTATTGTAAGTCTTAAATTTTAAGAAATCCAAATTGGGACGGACAATATGATATGTCAACAGCTCACCGATGCAATAGACCACCGCACACATTAAATAAATTCAGCACGTTTGACACTTATGCTTATCTATTTTCTCCTTTTCCTTGAGACTAAGTTTGTTTCATGTTCTTATTGTAAGCTTATTGATTTATGCTCTTATTGTACTTTTCGACAGTATTATGTCAAAATCAGTTTTCCGGAAATTTTACCGAAGTTCAATAGTTGAATTTAATGTCCATTACGACTAGATTACAGATTATCGAGATCGAGTAGAATAATATTATACATAGCACAGTCAAATTATTTATGTTACCTCGCAAAAGATCGGGTAACGCTGATTTCACTTTCATGGTGTTTAGAGTAGGGTAGAGGTAAAAAAAAAACAAGTTTTCGACATTGGAAGCCCTGTGCCTAGTCCGCAATAGTCAAAAAAAGATTAAAATTAAATTAAATTTCGTCGTAGCGTGACAATAGTTAATACCTAAGTACCGAGTAGTAACTAAGATATAAACAATTGAAATAGAATAAAATTCAAAATTGAAGTACAAAACTTGTCTCATGAAATCAGGAAAGATTAAATTACACAACAAAACCATTGTTGTTTCATTTAATTTTTGAAGATAATCAAGGACCACTCCGTTACACCAACATTCAAAATAAAAAAAGCCTGCCCAGGAGTGGGTAAGTTTTTCTGCACTCTGGTAGAATCAGACGTAGAAGACAAACTTTCTTCCAATATGCTAAAAGTTCGATCCTCTTCATAGTCGCTGTTAATCGCTTCCTGAACCTTATGCAGGACTGTTTACAGCAGTGTTTGCAAATTATAGAGCACTTCAGCCCTCTGATTTCCTGCAGCTGCAAGCCCGCTGCACCCTTTTTTACAGGTTAATCAAATAAATGTGTCGCCATTCCAAAGGATCCTTTGCAACTTCCAACCAAGTTTGAACTTGTTGATAAGTCCGGAATGAATGAGATCTTGTAGCATCCGTTATTGGTAGCAGTCGTGCTAAACTTATCTTATGTCTTGAAGCAGACTTGATAAAATTGTGATAATGTAAATTATCTCCTTCAATCTTACTCATCAGTTCCTCTAATTAAAACTGGCATTCACCATTATTTTCACTGAGAAATGAAGAGATCTTCTCCATAGCCTCGTCAATCTTTGTAGTAGTCGAAACCCTCTTTTTTGCCCCGATGGCATGATCCTGTATAATTTTTTGTGACATTTTTCGTGATATTTAGCCTCAACTGTCACCAAATCATTCATAATTTTCACCCGCTGTATTATTTTTAGCTTCACGCATCGTTACTTTTCTCAGCAGCTTTTAAAATTGACTCTCGCATCTTCAACTTCGGCAAACAGCGAATATTGTTTCTTCTTGAAACTGGCAATCTTGATTGGAGTGCAATAAAGTTATCAGTTGTTTTAGTACCATACATCAAACAATCATATTTGAAATAAAAATTTGGAGGATGAGGTAAGGAAAAAACCGCATTGAGAGACAGGATCTTCGCCTCGACGAATGGAAACCAAAATTAATTTTTCATTCATGTAGCTTCTTCTGCACGCAGCATGCAAATCAATTTATTTTTAGCCTTGAAGCAAACGATTATTCTCGGGAAGTTTCCGCCTCTCACTCGCCTGAATAAAAAGTATTGTTACGCGTTATCGGTTCGAATAATTAACACTTGGTGAATTGTAACCCCTTTATTTCTAAACTTATTTCGGAACACTACATACAATTGTAATTTACTAACTTATTTATCGACTTCTAACCACACTGTTTAATTAACTAACTCACTGAGGGAAAGCCGACTGGACCGCCTTATTTATAGATCCTCTTTCAGCAGATAAGATCTATCGTTTGCCAAAATTTCTGGAACGCTTATCTGCCGTTTGCTTCATTATCGCGGCCGCTTTTCCTTATCGAATTTTTCTAGAAAATTTCCCTAGGAACTAAATTCTATAATTACATTTCGTTACAGTATTTATACCTTTTTCTTTCACAACAATTTTGTCACTTTGGTCTATCAATTGGCAACATACGTTCGTTGAAACTGATATTTCGACAAGAAAGCAAAGTAAAATGGGAGTGATGAGTCGACTTCTATTTTCCGAAATGGGCTGTTACCTTGTTTATTGCAAATTTTAGAAAATGACTTTTTTCAAAGCGCTGTAACTTGAGAAAAATTGGGTTTAGAAAAAAACTTTATATATCAAACGGTAGATCATTTTGTGCTCTTTATAAATGATAATAGATATTGTCACGCTACGTCGCTTCGAAAAAAAGTTATGCTCGGAAAACTAAACAAAGAACGAAATTTTAATCTTTTTTTAACGATTGCGGATTAAGTTCATGGCTTCCAATGTCGAAAACTTGTTTTTTTTACCTCTACCTACTCTAAACAACATGAAAGGAAAATAAGCATTACCCGACCTTTTGCACGGTAGGCGCTTTTTTCAGAACAATTTGTCTGGGCTAACAACTAAAGAATATAATTCGTTCCAGAATCTTACTCTCAATGTGTTATGAAGAAAACTTCGATTTGCAGAAAAAATCGAAATAATTTATTATTTACGATTCACAGCTAGTAATTATTAATGTGTGTTTTCTCAAAGCCAAATTAAGTTTTTACCGGGTCTGAGGCTTTTTAAGTTCAATCCCACTTTGGAGCGCTGCACAATGTAGAATGCGCAATTAAAGCTCTCTTAAATCAGAATAGGTTGTAATTGTCGGTGAAAATTCTGTTCGATAACGAGTTTGAAAGTTTATAGAAAGTCTCCGCAGACGGTAGTCCTCACTGTGCCAAGCTGGGCCGCACAGGAATTTGGTGTCTCCGACTGGCTTGTAGGTCTAAAGATTTTTGCCCTTGGGGAGATCAGACCTTCAGTTCCTGCTTCCTACGAGCATCTCCCATGAAAGTATTTAGTAGAAATGAGATAAGTCACCAACCATCCGCCTGTGCTCTAGTGTGTCGAGAGAATCGGTCAAACCGTTCTCATCAATTAGGCGAATCGCTCTTCTTTGAATTGGATCCAAAAGAGCCAAAGTGTACTTTGGGGCTGAATTCTAGTGTTGGCCTAACTTGAGATTTGTAGAGAGTGAGTAGCTGATGAGATGTGAAGCACTTTTCAGTTCGAAAAAGCCTAACATCTGAGAGGCAGACTTGGCATTGGCACGCGATGGTTTTAAGAGAAGTTAGTACTTGCCTTTACTCCTCGAAGTTTGGATACCAAAGACCGGTTTCGATCTTGTGAGATCTCGTCGATCGTTGATTCTTTAGTACTTACTTGTTGAAAGTAATACCAAACTGACGAGATCTTACAAGATCGAAACCGGTCTTTGGTTTCCAAACTTAGAATCTAATAAGTGTTCAAACATATTGGTCTGTGCATTAGAATCCTTGTCTTCTGGGGCTTTTCAAGACGGCATTGTTTCAACTGTTGGTAGTTCAGTTACCTACGATTCCCCCCTAGAGGGCTGCGTGATTTGTAGTCCAGGTTGTATTTTATTGCATAAGCTCGTATTTAAAAAATAAATAAAATATTGAAACTTAAGTCACAACTAAAACTAAATTTTCAATTATTAATGAAAAGAAAAGAAAATTTTAGTTAGTCAATCAATTGAAAATATTAAAGATTACAGTAATACTCCAACTTACGCTATCTCGACATGCGGTTTCTCGACGACCCCTTTCCCCTCATGTAATTTTCACTCGTCACTGAAGGATATAATAAAAGAAACTTGTTATATCAGTAAAACTGTATTTATAATGTAAATGGGATGACCTGTTCTAAAATAAAATGCTTAAAAGAACTTTTATCGAATATTACAAAAAAAACATGTATTTTAAGGTTTTGAAATATCAAGTGACAGAAATTGTTGACGAGAGTTAAGCTGGTGACTGCAAATTAAAAACAGTTACAAGCCTAATATAAGAGCTCATTTTACTGAAAAAACATTCTAGAAAATATAGCCTCCAACAATGATCACGTTACAATGTAAGGAATAAAAAAATATTACCATATAATGAAAAAAAATTTCAAAAAAGAAAAGAATCATTTTAGTTAGACAAGTTTTTTAGATTTTATACGTTTTTAGGTAACTTTGATTTATGTAATAATGTAATTCATTTATTTGTGTGTAGAAAATTAAAAATGTTCATAAAATATTCTTTTTTGTACACTCGTATGCTCCTGTTTAGCTTAGCTCCTGGCCCGAATTAATCAAAACTTACATGCAAAAATATATCCGGACTTACAGATTTTTACGATCTCGTAACATTGAGCTATTACTATATATTCAAAAGTGCTTGCCACTTACTGTTAATAAGCCATAGTACTTGGTTGAAAGTTAATCATGTTAGTTCTTAAAGATACAAGAAAATGTTCTTTAACACTTTATTTAACAAATATTACAAGTTAATGATTTATTCTATTATCACCAGGTATTGAATAAAAAAAAGGATACACAGTTATGGGCAATGTCTTTAAAAATTAAACTGCATAATTATTTACAATTTGTACAGCAACCGATGAGTATTATTTAAACTGCCCAGGTGTTTGTCCGAACAAACTATTTCCTTGTTTACTAGCAGCTCTAGATGGTGCAAATCCAAGCAGTTTTTGAATGTTTTGTCTGATGGACATTGTACATAAAATGTACAAAAATATAAAAGAACAGTCATAATAATCTTCTCCTGACAAATTCCTATGACTGAGGCCTTGGATCCAAGTCAATGGATAGAAAGGTAACTTAGCTACAACCTTGCCATCAAATCTAACAAAAAAATTGAAGATAATTATGGTAAAACCAATTCTTCATTACTACTTACATGCTATTAAACATACTTAGTAATGCTGTAAAAGCAAATCCTATAGCAAACATTGATTTCATTTTGACTAGTGATAAATCCCTGTTGTTATTCTTTAACCTCTCTTCTTCTCTTTCAATCTTCTTTTTGTGTTGTTTTTCCAATGAATCTCCATGGATTTCTTTACGTTTTTCTACTGTAAAATAAGACACATTTAACGCTATTTGCTACGTATAAAATACAGGGACCTTACACTTTTTACTTTGTTTTTCCACTTCCGATTTTAATTTCTGATACTTTTCAGTTCTATAAACAGTTAACCACGTCAGTCCTTCACCCAAAAGAGCTGTACAAATTGAAATAAAAACAATTAATAAGGTATCTGCCCACATATCAAATTATTGAAAGACGTTTTGAATTTAATTATGGATTTTTCGGTCAATTTTGAATCTTTTGAATATCTCACAGGTGGACATTGGAATATGACAGGTGACGTGTGTTTGGAGGTTAAATTGCGTAAGTTAGAGATGGGTGATTTTGATTCGATCTTACAGATATCGACTCTGTAACTTGATTAGTCCGGTGGTTTCCAAACTGCCTAGGGGACCTTTTGCAACACTATAAAAGATGAATGTAAATCAGTTGACTTATACAAGATGGTAATGAGGTAATGAGCCAAAATTCATGAGTAGATTCCTGAGGTAAAAATATTACGATTTAGCCCAGGGGTTCCCAACCTCGTGCCCGCGGGCACCATGACGCCCGCGGAACGATTCGTATGTGCCCGCCACTATTCGACATAGACAGAATTTTTTCATAAACATTAATTAAAAATGTGAATTACTTTTATTTATTTGTTAGAGTTTAAATTTTTTTGAGTGCCTAGGTTTATGAAATACGTATGTTTGCGATATTATATAAAATTGAATCATTTTTCGGTTCGACATATTTATGCGAATCATTGTTTTCAAACATAAACTCAATAAAATCAAGATATAGATCTCGACTCACCGATGAGCATCTGTATGATTGTTTGTTAACAGGATTATCGTCATACTCTCCTAATTATAAAGCACTGGTCAATAATATGCAATGCCAAAGATTACATTGACATATTGATATTATATTTTTTACAAAATGTTTTCTTCGTATTTGTTTTTTGTTTACTTTGCTTACGTTTTGCAAATACATTTCTCCGTGTGTATGAAATTTGAATAATAATTTATTATTTTGAAACATTTTTGTTTATCATTTATTTACAAATTATGAATATAAGAAAATAAATTATGGGAAAATGAGAAGTTATGGAAGGAGTTTGTAGATTAAAAATAGGTGGTGCCCGCCACTCTACCAATATTTTAGAATGTACTCTAGAGTACAAAAAGTTGGGAATCCCTGATTTAGCCGAACTTATCTTATTGTTAGTCCAAAAGTTGATAGTTAAAGAGATACAGGGTGTTAAATGTGAAATATTATTTTAGTTTATTTTCATTTATTTCTCAATAAATGCTAATAACTCTGCAAAATTTTGGGCTTTGGGTAAGTGGAAATTTCGAAAAAAAAGTCAAAATTCCGAGACTAAAGTCAAAATTTCGAGAAAAAAAGTTGAAATTCCGAGAAAAAAGTCGAAGTTTCGAGTTTAATGTTGATATTTCGAGATTAAAGTCGAAACTTCGAGCAAAAAGTCGAAATTTCGGGAAAAAATTTGAAATTTCGAGTTTAATATCTTAATTCCGAGATTAAAGTGGAAATTTCGAGATAAAGTCGAAGTTTCAAAAACTGTTTTTTTTTTAATAGATGTCCTTTCTGTGCCTTCGTAGGTTTTAGATTTTAACCTTTTGAAATTAATAAAAATCGAACTTTTGAGTTTAAAACCTTGAAGCTCCGTATTTTGAGAAACTTCAAATTTCAAAAGACACGCATAATTTATAAAATGAAATTTCAGATTTAACGCGAAATTTCGAGAAAACCATTAAGTCTACAAATATTTTTTTAATATTAAGTTGTGTGATCGGAATTTTGATAAAATCTCGGATTCGACTTTTTATTTAAAAGTTCAAAAATTTTAGAAAAATTTAAATTTCAAAATAAAACTTTTTTCTTTGCTTCGAAATATTAACCTTTTCTAAATCTCTTTAACTTTTGTGTAATGCTTTTTATATTTCAATTATTAGATTTTCCAAAAATTTATATTACAAATTCGAGAAATTTTAAGATATTAAGACTTTTTTCGAAAATTCGGTTTTAGTCTTGAAACACCTACATTTGTTTTTTAAATTTGGGGTAATTAGGGTAATTATTTAGGGAAATTATAGAGAAAACGTATTCTCAGTGGAATCTATCTGTCAATAAAATTTATTTTTGTCAGGTTGATCAACTTATAAGTTTCTATCAACGGTGTGATGTTCCCACCTCTAAGAGCTATTGATTTTGCTTAATTTTCTATGGGGTACTTCAAATTCGTAAGTCACAGAAGCATGGAGCAAGATTCTGTGAGTGTACAAAAATTATTTACCAGCTATAGAATGGGAAATAATTTTGAAATAAATTATCATAAAAAAGAAATTTAAACAAATGTTTAAGGTGTATTTTAAAAACGGAAATGATTCACATGTGTATTCTTTCTATTTAGATGTCGTATGACCTTTGCCGTTTCTTACCTTGATCCAGAATTATCAATTAGTTGTCAAATGAAACCTTCTGTCAAAATTTCTGTCCGCCAATGAGATTAATCCACATGCAAGGGGGGTGGTTTGATTGCACTGGAAGTTGTGGCAATCAAAAAGAAATATAAATTATAAATTAATCTTTTTGTCTGGAAACTGTGATATGCGTAGCTTATACTATTAAAATGGACATTTGTTGGATTAGTGTGGTAACTTTATTAATATTTTCCTCATTAGAATTTGTGTCGGCCGGCAGAGACTTTTATAAAATATTAAATGTATCGAAAAGTGCTAGTTTACATGAAATTAAAAAAGCATATAGAAAATTAGCCAAAGAACTACATCCAGATAAAAATAAAGATGATCCCGAGGCATCTCAAAAATTCCAAGACTTGGGCGCAGCTTATGAAGTGTTGTCAGATGAAGAGAAACGAAAAAAGTATGACAGATGTGGAGAGGATTGTCTTCAGAAGGATGGTATGATGGACGGTGGTATGGACCCATTTGCTAGTTTCTTTGGGGATTTTGGATTTCACTTTGGAGGCGGTGAACAAAAGCATGAAACCCCAAGAGGTGCCAATCTTGTTATGGATGTCTATGTCACTTTGGAGGAGCTTTATACTGGTACATTTGTTGAAATAACAAGGTATAAACCTGTTATGAAACCTGCTAAAGGAACAAGGAAGTGTAATTGTCGACAGGAGATGATAACGAGGAATTTAGGACCAGGACGGTTTCAAATGATGCAGCAGACTGTTTGTGACGAATGCCCTAATGTTAAGTTGGTACCAGAAGAACGTTTGCTAGAAATGGAAGTAGAGCCAGGCATGGTAGATGGGCAGGAGACGAAATTTACTGCAGAAGGTGAACCTCATATTGATGGTGATCCTGGGGATTTAATTTTGAAAATCAAAACTCAGCCTCATCCTGTTTTTGAAAGACGAGGGGATGATTTGTATACCAATATTACTATAAGTTTACAGGTAAGATCTTTAAAAATCAAGTTTAAAAACTTATGGAGCATCATTTTAAATGGTTTGTTTAATTTATTCACAAAGAGGGTGAACATATTTATATAGGGAAACAACAGTTTAGTGTCAGTTGCACAATTTGAGGATTCAAATAAAAAAGGAACGAATTATTATATTATATTATATTATGCTTAATATCGATACATGTTTACATTAAAATATCTAATACAAAAATCAATACATAATATTTAACAGTTATGGCTTAAGAATGACTCCTACTAAGGTACATATTGCATAATTACTGATTACTGATTACTGATGTGGTAAAAGGCAGAACTTTATTTTTGACTCGAATTAAATTAATTTGTCTGACCTGTTTAACCGTTGAAATGTTCAAGTGATTTTTAGTTTTGCAGCCTTTGGTTAAGCGAATATTGAAAGGTGATTTTTCTTTAGTATATTTGTCACAATATCTATAATTATCAGATTACCGAGCTAAAATATAAAGCTTGGTAGCTTCTAATTAAGTGAACCCTGATGAATATTTTTTGTGACAAGAGATCGTCATAATTTCATAGTAATAACTATTATAGTTCACCATTAACCAACTATAAATTATTTCTAAAGAAATAGAATAAAAATGAGAACTGTTCCATCTTAAGGCCGATTTAGACTAGAAGAGCACAGAGTTAGCGCAGGAATATTTTTGCTTGACATTTTAGTGTAAGAAAAATTGGAAACAAACATATTTTAAACTAATTTTAAATTTGCGTCATTTATGCTTACCAGAGCACTAAAAACAAATACCCATAGTAAATAGCTATTATTAATCTTAGAATTTGTGGAACTACTTTGTTAAGAAAAAAAGAACTCTATCTGAATTTTAGGAAGGTGTAAATTTTAAGATTTATGTGGGAATTTAAAATAGCTTGAAATCTGCAGAAAATGGATTATCATTTCGAAGTTCAAATTTTACAAAAAAAAAAGTCAAAATCAAACCTCTGAATTTGTGAGAGAAACAGAACTGAAAATAATTTCGGCAATAAATTTGGACTCGACATTTTAATTTTTTTTATTAACGCCAAATTTCACAGACAGTTTAAAATATATTGAAAGTAATTTGAGAAAAAAGTTGAAATTATGAAAAATATTGAAATAAATTGTGGGTACCTGCAGGAAAAAATCAAATTATAAAAATAAAGCAAAAATTTGTAAAAATAAAAATTTTAATTTTAAAATCTGAATTTTCGAAAAAAATATCAAAATTTCGATATTTTCGTTGGGAGGCCCTGTATAATGAATATTACGAAAGAAATTAATTCTTGCATAAAATCTATTACTTTTATGTGCCCATAAAATTAAATGTGTACCATGTGCAAAAAAAATTCAAATAAATGTGTACCCAAAGGGTTAAAAATCGAAACGTCAATATTTCTCTGGAAATTTCGTTTTAAAATTCAGTTTTCTGATATAATCTTTAACATTTTCCTTATTTGGACTATTTTAAGAACCCCTTTTAAATTTTAAACTGTTGAGAATTTATTTGTTAATAAATGTTGAGTTCCTTTTTAAATTTCGACTTTTTTCTGAAAGTTTAGATCTTTTTGAACATTTTGATTTTAAACTTGTTATCTCAAGTTTCAGATGCATGAGGTTTCATTTTTGCTATTTTTTTTTTGATTAGGAATTTATGTGAAAAAGATTGCTTAGGGTCGCAGGCATAATTTATTAATCTTAAATAATTAATTTATTTGTTGCATTGTGTAGAAATGTGAAGTAAACCCATTTTACTGTAGTATTTTATTGGCCAGAAGTTCAACAGAACATTCCTTAAATCTAGACAAGCAACCAAAGTATTTACACAAAAATAATTTTAAAGAATAAACATTCTCTCTCTCAGTCTAAATCGGCCTTCAGCCAGAACCAGGAACTATTAATTATAATTATAGAAACATAGTATGGCATAGGAGTGTATTACAAGGATTTAACGAATTTCTTTAGGATGCTTTGGTGGGTTTTACCATGGAACTGAAACACTTGGATGGTCACATGGTGTCAATAACAAGAGATAAAGTTACATGGCCCGGTGCAAGGATTCGAAAGAAAGGAGAAGGAATGCCCAACTACGAAAATAACAATTTACATGGAATCCTTTACATTACCTTTGATGTTGAATTTCCAAAACAGGAATTTACAGACGAGGAAAAACAAAGTAAGTCAACTCCTTTTTAAAGTTTCTGTAATACATTTTAATCTTTTGCAGCTATCAAAAATGTATTAAAGCAGAGCTCAAACAACAAAGTTTATAATGGTCTGAGAGGCTTTTAAAGGCTCATTGTAGTTAATTGTGTAAATATAATTGTGTAAAGACTTTAGTTAACCTAAACAACAAATTTATTTATTATGAGTTTGCGTGCAACACACTGGGTGAATCCTATAAATAGTTGTAAATTTGTAAAACATTTTTGTAATATATTCCTGATTTGCAATTTGTGTAAGTTTTTGGACATTTTCCAGTTAGTCTCACCAGCAAGTAGAAAGTTTATGCTTTTCAGAGTTATTTATCTTGGCACACCATTTTAGTTTTCGAGTTTGCTATCTCGAGGGGTTGCCAGTTGCGCCGCCACTTTGAAGGGGTTTATTTTTTCGAATTGAGTGTTAGTAGTGCAAGATGCATAACGCTGACACTTAGAATCAATATTTTTTTAAAAGTATAACCTGCAAACCTGCTTTTTCACCCACTACAAAGCTAGAGTAAAGATGTGTTTTAACTTTAAGGTGGTACATATTTTTAGTCAGTGATGTGATAGGGAAGCGAGTTCCTACCAGGAACATCCAGAGGCATCTTGAACAAATGTAGTGTGTCTGTATGTAGCCCTTTTTCAGATTTTTCCCCTGCTTTAACTTTCTTTTCCTGCTGTTCCGATAAATTTTCCCAGAATGGTTATGTGCCATTTACACGAGCAAGTAAAGCTATCGCAAGTCGATGTCTGAGAGTACTTCCAGCGAACTTGCGTAGTGTAAACAGTCTCTGAGAGTGCTCTCAGAGCAAGACTTAAAACTTGCTCAAGTGCTTGCAACAATTACTTGCACGTGTAAACAGCCGTGGCGAGCGCTCTAGCAAGTTCAGATTTATTTCCAATTTGCTGGAAGTTGTCTACAAGCGGGTTGTGCAAGTCGTACATTTGGAGGTAGAAATGTTTGGTTAATAAATATATTAGTTTATTTGAAGAGCTGCGATGTTTAAAATTAAGTCAGGTTTGTTATTTTATTACTGCATAATTATATGAAAAAGAAAATAAAAGTTAATAATTTTTGATTTATTTGAAAAACTAAAAAAAATTGATTTTTGTTGCATTTTTATCGACAATTATGCAAGGATTTTTAAAAAATACACACAGAAGTTTTGGAAATACTACAATTAATTTATTCTTTATATTAAACATCCCCACTACAAGCTTAATTTAAGATTCTTTTCTTGGATTTTTACAAATTTAGAAAGAGTTTTTTTTTATTTACATACTTGAATCAAATACTTATAGGTTTATATTTAAGATTTATTTTTTTAATTTCGTTAAAATTATTTATTGAAAATGCAATTAAAAAAATAGTTCCTTTTTTGCAAAGTATCATACGTGGTTTTTATTTTTAAGATGCTTAAAGAACATAATCCTTTGGTAACTTTAAGAAAAAAAGGTTATATACAACATAGGTCCGGAACCGCTTTGTTTTTCAAAATGCATTGTGTTAAGAATGAAGAAAAAAATTGATTTTTTTTTTAAATACTTTGACATCCCTTGCAATATATTTTTTTCAATTTTGGTAGATACTAACTAAATATAAAATTAGAATAGCGGCTGCTGAAATTCCCTTTCTACGACGGAACATTTTTTTGCGCTATGTAGATATCATCAAAAACAATCTTTTAATTGGGACAATAACGGGCCACACATTTTAAACTTCTATTTAAGGGAGTACAAACACAATCACTGAGCGGAGGTTTGAATTGGAATGTCGCCTAGAAATAAAATTATACTTGCCGCTCTTTAGCTTGCACGATCCATTCTACCGTGTAAACCGCCATGCAAGCAACTAAGTAGCAGTTACGAGTTGCTCCTGTTACAACCAAGTAACGGTTATAAATAGCTGCTACTTTTGTCACTGTTACTTATTATGAATACGCGTTAGGCGACCACATAGCAGTATACTGAAAGTCGGAATGGAATGGAACGGAGCAAGTAGCAACTTACAAAGAGTACCTGCTACTGCTACTTTGTCACACTATGATTAAACAATAACACTACCACGATAAATCACTGAAGTCGCAATTACGTTCGGACGATAGGAGAATTGGTATATGAATATGTTTTAAATTCATTAAAGGGAAACTCGAATGTAGGGTATAACACAGATCATTTTTGCTCTTATGAGAATTTGAAGAGACGTCTGAATTTATAAGAGGTAAACGTGATTTAGATCGTAAAATTTCCCAGTCAATAGCAAATAAAGGTATCAGTACAATTAAGCTGTTTTATTTTGACATAATCTTCTAATAGTAACTAATTAAAGATAAAGAAGGGTAAAAATATAAAAATATGCTTCATGATTATCAATATCCCTTATTATCTATTACAAGAAGGAAATGATTTATATTTAGATATAACATTAGAATTCCAAGATGCTTTCGACTATAGAAGAGAAACACTGATAAAGCCCACAATTCCCTGAGGAAATCGACCGAAAGTACACGGAGTTAATCGAGTCAAGTAAGTAAAGTAGCAGGTAGCAATAACGTTATGTGTAACAACTGCTACTGAAAGATCTTATATGTTCCAAAAGTAGCAGTTTCTTTTAGGAACTGATAACTGTTCCAACTGTTACTCAATAAGTAGCAGTGACAAAGTAGCAGATTGCTATATAGCAGCCAACACTACAAACCACTAACACATTGTTAGTGGTTTGTGGATAGTAGTGTCTGGATAGTGCAGGTAGGACTTGCTGAGAGCACTATCGCAAGTTACTATCCCGTGTAAACGGCACATTAGATGTCCCGATTTTGTAAAGCTCATTATATAAAAAAAGTCCTGTCTACTTAATAAAATTTTAAACACAGACTGACAGACAACGTACTAAACTGACCAACTGTAAATTGACAAACTAATCTAGAAACATAAAATTTGTATTTAGGTTTCAGTTTACAAAGAAGTCGTGATCGCGTTTCTGGCAGTTCATTCCCTAAGGCAGTGGTTTCCAACATTTTTGTACATGCGTCCCCCTTTAAAAAAAATTGTTGCGCCCCCTTAATTTTTCTAACAATCTAATTTCATAAATACTTAACTGATATTATAGTTTATTTAATAGGCTACAAAATAATATACAATATTATGTAAAAATATACATAAAAAAATAATTATTTATTATAAAAAATAATAATTTTAAATGTAACAAAAACAAATCTTACAACAATAAATATATATATATATATATATATATATATATATATATATATATAATTAATACAACATTATAAAAATTTAATGCGACAGTTGAGCTTGTTTTTCAGCATAAATTTTCTCAAACCGTGATATCATTGAAGAAATCGCGGTTCTCAGTTGCTTTTCAATCACTAAGCGAGATCGATACTTTGTTTTTAAGAGAGCTACTGTAGAAAAACCAGTTTCACATAGGTAAGATGTTACAAATGGCAATAACATTTCTAAAGCGTTGCTTGTCAAAGTAGGAAAATCGTCCTTTACTCGTAGCCAAAACGTAACAATATTATTTTCGTCTTAAAGCATCTGCTTTAATGTGCTATCACTAGATAAGTCAATTATCATTTCCTGCTCTGCTGTCGTAAGGCCAAAATGATCATACTTTTCAATCACAAACGGGTTTCTAATCCATTCATTTTTGGACATGTCAAGATCTTTAAAGTAAAACGTGAATTGCTTCCATAGACTGGTCAAATGATTATTAATAAGAACTTTACTTTCTTCTATTTCATCAGCAAGACAGGTAATTTTAAAAGTGGGAAACATGTCAAAGTTATTATTTTTCAAACTTATTATCCACAGTTCCAATTTTTTCATAAATGCAGTAATTTTGTCCTTCTGCGTAAAAGCATGAATTTGAGGCCCTTGCATTGATTTATTTAAAGTACTGAGTCTTTGAAAAATATCAACTAAATGCGCAAGTTTTAGAAGGAATTTCGTGTCATAAAACAAGTTTGCTTCATCTCTATTATTATGAGTAAGAAATATGGCGATCTCTTCTTTTAGCTCAAACACCCTTTGAAGTACTTTGGCACGAGCAAGCCAACGTGCTTCACAATAATATAGAAGTGATCTATATTCTGAACCCATGTCTTCACAAAATTTTGCGAAAAGCCTTCCTCTTAATGGGCTTTTTTTGATAAAATTTACAACTCTTATAATTACTTCAAATACTGTTAGTAGATCTTCACCCATATCGCTTGAAACAAGTGATTGTCTATGAATCATGCAATGCGTCCAAACTGCACGAGGAGCCACCTTTCGAACTAGTGCCTGTAGACCAGCATTTTTTCCTGCCATAGATGGAGCTCCATCTGTGCATAGTAAAACACAGTTCTCCCACAGAATGTCATTTTCATTAAAAAAATTATCAATGATATTAAAAACTTCACTTGCTGTAGTTTGAAACAGCTGCATGCCCCCCTTGCAACAGTCTCGCGCCCCCCTAGGGAGGCGCGCGCCCCACCGGTTGGAAACCACTGCCCTAAGGGGTTAAATCGACTTATAAGGCAATAAAAGGGATTTGTATTCAAAAGAACAAAATATTTTGCGATTTTTAATCTACGATCGCCTCACTTTGCAGACTGTAAACAAAGGGCAACATAGGTTGTGAGGTGGTTGAGGCAGGTGAAAATACCAGGTCATTCAATAAGTCCGCAGGATAAGTAAGAAAAAAACAAAATTTTGACAAAACTCGATTTTATTATTCAACATAGTTGCCTTCGAGGGAGATACAACGAGTATAGCGATTTTCCAACTTTTCGATACCACTTTTATAGTACGATTTCTCTTTCTCGTCAAAATAGGCCTCAGTTTCAGCGATTACTTCATCATTGGACTTATATTTGTTTCCAACAAGCATTCTCTTGAGATCTGAAAACAGGAAAAAGTCGCTGGGAGTTAAATCTGGAGAATACGGTGGGTGGGTAAGCAATTCGAAGTCCAATTCATTCAATTTTGCCATCGTTTTCATCGACTTGTGACACGGTGCATTGTCTTGGTGAAACAACACTTTTTTCTTTTGCAAATGTGGCCGTTTCTTTGCGATTTCAGCCTTCAATCGATCCAAAAGTGCACAGTAATAGTCGCTGTTGATGGTGGTTCCTTTTTGGAGATAGTCGATGAATATTATTCCGTCCGCATCCCAAAATACAGAAGCCATCACCTTACCGGCCGACTGTTGCGTCTTTGTTCGCCTTGGATTCGGTTCGTCGACTGCTGTCAGCTGAGTGAGTGTCTTGGATTCTGGTGTGTAATAGTGAAGCCATGTCTCATCCATTGTCACATATCGACGATAGAATTACATTTTACTGCAGTTTAACAGCGCCAAACACTCCTCTGAAGCATCGATTCGTTGTTGTTTTTGGTCAACTGTGAGTTCACGAGACATCCACTTTGCACAGAGCTTTCGCATACCCAAATGTTCGCATCAAATGGTAAAAACACGACCATCTGATATCTTTACAATGTCAGCTAGCTCGTGCACCTTCAATTTGCGATTGTTCATAACCAATTTGTGGATTTTTTTATGTTTTCTAGAATAACAGCCTCATTTGGGCATCCACTGCGCTCTGCATCATTTGTGCTGGTACGACCACGTTTAAATTCAGCTATCCACTTCTCTACCATTTGTCTCGATGGAGCAGAGTTTGGATAATGCTTATCAAGCAATTGTTTGGTTTCCACTGTATTTTTTTTTCATCAAAAAGCAATGCGTTATTAAAACTCGAAATTCACTTTTTTCCATTTTTTTTTTCAATAATAAAAGTTGCTTCACACAAAATGCTATAACTCACGAACCAATAGTCAGATTGCTGTCAAATTTATCACGTATCGTTTGAAGGTTAGTACTAAATAAAAATCATATGGAAAAATTCTAGTAACGCCATCTATGTGTCATCCTATGGACTTTTTGAATGGACTGTTACAGTGAAATTTCTCATAGCGGACACCTCCAATGAACGGACACCTCTATTAAGCGGACAGTTTTTCATAGTCTGGATTTGTATCATAGAAAATTTCGTATAAGCGAGCCTCTGTTGACGGACTCTTTATTGGGTGAAGGTGGACACCTATTTCTACACAAAACCCTTAACCGGACACCACAGAATGATACGCAACGTTGCATTGACGGGAGATTTCACTCAAACATACCGAAAGGAAAAAGTAAATTCGCCAAGTCTTTAACGTAAACCAGTTCTCCATGGAAGCTTCACTTGAAGAATGGAAAAGTACTTACATAGTTTTTATTTTAAATGAAAGGGGCAGGAAACAGAAAAAATCAAATTTTGCTGCTAAATTACGACTTTTATTTTGGAAACTGAATTTTAAGCAATCGAGTTTTTTTTTATAGGAATTTCGACTATTTTCTCAAAGTTCCAAATTTGACGTTTTAATTTTTTTAATTTGAATTTTAACTCTAAAGAGGAAAGTTACAATTAAAAAGAAATTAAAATTCTTAATCAAAATGAAAATTACGAAAAAAAACTAATGTTATTTGAAAATTAACACAATTTCCACTTTCATTGCAAAATTTTGATTTTTCATAAACATTTGAGGTAGAATATTAAGATGTTGTAAATATTCCGTATTTAAACAAAATTAAGTAAGCTCAGAAATGTTTCCACTTCCAAGGTTTTCCCAACTTTCGATGTCAAAACTCGAATTTCTTTTTTTATAAATTTTGGGTTTCTCTCTAAGTTTTAACTTTAGTTTTGATTTTAAAATTCAAATATCTAAAACAACTTTTATTTTAATATTCTAAATTTTTTCTTCAACGTTTTTCCTAGAATTTAGACTTGAATGCCAAATTTTTAAACTCGAAATTTCTAAACTTTTTAATAAATTTTATATTGAAATCCGAATTTAAGGTAAAAATATTAAATTATAAGTAAATAAATCCTAATTCCGAATAAAAAGGTCAAAATTTTGATAATAGTTTTTTTATTTAAAAAAATTCCCAACATTTCAAGTTTGCCCTCAATACTGGACTTAAACTCTAATTTCGAAAAAAATTTCGAAAGTTCAATCTTAGATTTCAAAATTTTCACTTTAGTTTAGAAATTGATGCTGTAATTAAAATCGAAATTTCTAGAGAACATATTTTAATATTCACATTGTGGTGAAATTTCAACTTTAAAGGCCAAATATCTGAAGTACATTTTTTTGAAAACTTCAATAATCGTCCTTCAGCATTTTACCTGAATTTAGATTTTAATCACAAATTTTCGATCTTAAAGGCAGATTTAAAACAATTAGAAATTTCAAGCTTAAACTTGAAATTTTGAAAAAATGTAAAAATATATGAAAAAACAATAGAAAATTTGTAATTTTGATTGTTTCATAAAAATTTTGATCTGAGGGAAAAAATTAAAAATTTCAAATTAAACTTGTGTCAACCTTTTTTAACCTTTTTTACTTTTTTTTTCTATACGTATTTAAAAATCTCACAATTTTTACTCTTTTCTGGAAGTTTTGATTTTAAAGTGTACACTTTATTTCTTAATGTTAAAAATTGTAAGTATTAATTTGAAATTTCGAACTGTAAACTTTGTATTTTCAAAATTTAGGCTGTAAGTCCGATTTTTTTATTTGAATATTTCGAGTTGATATTAACATTTTAAACTTATTTCTTGGAATTTTGACTTTAGTCCCAAAATAACGATTTTCATTACGATATTTCATTTTTAAATAATTGACATTTCTCACCTTTACTTTGTGGAATTCTTCAATATTTATAACTATTAAACTTTATTAACAATTAAAACAACAACAGATACTAAAAATTCCACGATATTTCTATAAATATTTGTTACGACCGGATCCGGTTTCGCTTTACAGCATCATCGGCGGTTATACCAGCAATTTGTTTAGCCGTTCTCATGCTAACAAGCTCCGTGGATCACATACTTCTACGAATAGTCCGTCTAATCCGAATTCTAGTCCAAAGTTTCAATTGGAGGTGTGTTTAGCAGATCAAGGTGCTCGTTCATAAGTGTAAATTGACTAGATTGTAAATATCTGTGAATTTCTATGGCTTCCAAGAAATTAAATTTTTTGGAATTATTGTAAATATGTAATACTTCTACTGTGTTCGCCATTGTAAGTTTACGTTGTCTTTTTAATAGATGCTTTGCAAAATTTAATCCTTCTGGATGTTTTTTTTTGAAGACAGCAAGATGTTCGCTGTACAACTCCCGTTTTTTTTATGTCGATAGTAAAGATATATTGCAAAAGAGCTATGTTGCAAAATTGAAAGAAAAAGTTGAATTATTAAATTAATAAACGCCTTTGTTTTTTACTGCCCATGGTGATTTTTTTTACTTTTAAATGTTTTCCAACCTTAACTTCGAAATTTAGACTATAATATCGAAACTCGAAAGTTCGACTTCAGTTTTGATATTTAAATCTTTCAAATTTAGTGCATCTCGACATTTCCAAATTTTTTTTGAAATTACCTAGATTTTTATCGACATACCTACTTGAAAAGGGAATTTTTAACTTTTCAGAGCAGCATCAAATTTCTGGTCAAAGAGGAAATAAGTGTACATCGAAGAAACGGGGCGATCATTTAAGACGCGAATATCCGAGCACCAAAGATGTCTTAAGTCTGGTTTATTTTCGTAGTCAGCCATTGAGGAACATTAACATGAGACCGGACATAGGATTCTTTTTGATAATATTTCAAATATATCCAATATTCCCAATTACTTGAATAGGAAGATATGCGAGGCCATTGAAATCCAAAAATTCCCCAAAAACATCAACAGAGCTTTTCTCCATCTGGAAACTAACCATCGGAAATCTTCGGGAGTGATCGCGCAAACGAATGGTATATAAAGTTTCCCTTTCTTTCTTTCCCCTCCGAAGAGTTTCGCCTCTGGTATGGTGCTCTTCTGTCTAAACTTTCTTATTCTTTGTACCAATTTTCAATTCAGAACAGTTTCCCCTCTGGTATGGTGGACACACTGAGTTACCGTGCTTTGATGTTTTGAAATTGGCCCCCTTTTCTCATTTTTGTATATTTTCTTGTATTTTCATTTTATTTTTATTTTGATTTATTGTTTCTTTGTTCCTCAAGAAGCTCCCTACGATGATGGGCGAAACGTCGAACACTTTTAATAGTTCTTTGACACGGTCCAATTCCGGAAGAAGTATATTCTGTAAGGAAATAAGGAAAATTTGACATTAAGAATGAAATTAGGAAATTTCAATAAAGTTTCCGTTTTTATTTTTAATTTCGATTTTTGTCGAAACTTTGAATTTATTTTGGAAGTGAAAAAGGTGAATGTGGAAGTTTTCAGGGAAAAGTGGAAATTTCAAAAATAATTAAAATAACGAAAAAAGATAAAAAATATTATAAAACAAAATTAAGAAGCTTCACAGTTAAGGTCAATTTTTTAATTTAAAACTAAAAATGTTGAAAATATTGAAAAAAATAAACTGAAAGTTTTTCGATGATAAAAAATATTCTGGTTTAAACACGAAACATAATAAAAAAAGAAATTTCGTAACTAGAATTAAAATTTAAAATAAAAGTAAAAGACATGATTTTTAGTACAAAGCGCTACATTTTGATTAAAAAACTGAAATTGTAAAATCGAAATCCTTAGAAAAAATTAAAATTTGAAAAGAAAAAAAACGAATACTATAAAAACGATTTCGAGTTAAATTAAAATTTTTAGAAAAACGCAATTTATAAAATTACGTTTATGGAAATTTCAAGTTTAAAAGTCGAAATGGCAAAAAAGATAACAATTTCGAGTTAAAAGCCATAAAGCTTTAAATTTCAAATTTCGAAAAGATGTAACTGTTTCTAAATTATTGCACAATGTTGAATTTTTATTCAGCGTTGTAGTTTATTAAGCCTCAGAAAAAGCGAAAGTTAAGTTTCAGCTGAAAATTTCGTTTAATTAAAAGGAAAATTAAAAGTGCAAACTCGAATTAAAAAAAAGTTGAAATTTTGAAGCTAAAATGAATATTTTGAAAATAAAGTTAAAATATTTATATCGCAAGGATGAACTCTCTGGAAAAGTCGAAATGTCGAATTTAAACCTAAAATGAACAAAGTTGAACAAATTTTACAAAAAGATTGACATTTGAAAATTTAAAAAAAAATAAAACTTGAATAAAGTGGGCAGAATTTACATTTAAAATTTTGAAAAAAGTATAACTTCCGAAAACAAAATCAAAAAAAGGGCAGAAAAGATTTCATTGATTGTATTTAATTTACAGTAACATTCAATTTCAGAATACACTTTTTGTCCTAAATCTCGAGATTAAATCCCAATTTTGTGAAGATAGTAATAATAATTTTAAGTTATAGAAAATAAATTAAGTTCTAAGTAAACCATTCGTAGAAGATATTTCTCGAAGCTCGATCCCCAGGACTCCTCCTTGACTTGGTGGCTGCTAGTCTATTTCTCCCCCAGACAATATTATAAAATAGATCCTATAATGTACATTTTTTGCTTCGTTTCCCAAAAAGATGTCTGCGGAGGGTTTTTTTTAAATTATTCCCCATTATTCCTAGTGATTGAAAATGGAGGGAGGAAATCCAGATAAATTAATTAACGATGATATTCTATATACATTATGATACGCCGGGTCCCAAAAGTCCTGGAACGACAAGGTATCCTAGATTAATAGTGAGTTTTAGGAAAAGTTCAGATGTGCTTCAGAAAATGCATTTAATTTGTCAATTTTTGAGGCATAAATAAATGTCTACATTTATCCCCCTTACAGCCCACAAGGTTTCCCCTATTTTTTTTTAAATTGCATAGTATGGCTTGTGATATGTCATTTGAAAGATAATTTCATTCTCTTTAAAGTAATGGAAAGTTTTCTGAAACAATTTAGAAAACAAAGTAGTTACAACAACATTTTTTTCAAATACACAGCTTTATTACAAAATACAAACGAAAAAATAAAGTTACTAAACATTATACTGTGACAAAAAATCTCCTTTACTAAATGTTCAAACTGTAACTCACCCTCAATTTGGCAATATCCCAACTTATAGTAGAACGACGTCACAACGTTTATTTAGGTTTCTCTAGTAATTTGTCGTGATTCATCAAATATTTTGTTCTTCAAATGGTCTATATTGTAACAAAATGTAATTACAAAATTAGTTAGGAATTTTCTAGAAAATTTGATAAGGGGAGGAGGCCGCGATAATGAATCAAACGGCAGATAAGCGTTCCAGAAATTTCGGTAAACGATAAGTCTTATTTGCTTGTTCCTTCTAGAACCCGAAGCGGGACCTATATAAGGCGGTCGGCTTTCCCTCAGTTAGTTAGAAGTCGTTGTAGTGTTCCGAGTTCAGTTTTGAAATAAAGTGGTTTCAATTCGCCAAGTGTTAATTATTCGAACCGATAAGGCGCAAGGTGTCAGAAATGAAATTAGTTTTGTGGATTGCGCTTAATTTCTTGGCGGAGATCGTGCGAGGCTTTGAAACATCGCGTTAGTAAATCGTAGACTTTATCGCGGGCATTATAAACTGAAAAATAGTTTATACGGGGCGGATCAAGAAAAATTTTGAACATCGGCCAAAATGGAACAATAATTGCAAGCGATATTAGCAATGATAAAAGACAAAGAAGAAAAAGAACAGGAGAAAGAACGAAGACGACAAGAAAGAGAACATGGGAAAGAACGAAGACGCCAAGAAAAAGAACAGGAAGAAGAACGAAGACGGCAAGAAAAAGAAGAAGAAGAGGAACAGATAAGGAATGCAGACAAACAAGAATTGCATAGTCCATTAGCAATTATAACAGAAAAAATGGGAGTAGACGTTGCAAAAATGAGAAAAGAAATGAAAGAACAAATCACAGGAACGAAAGATGAGATGGGCGAAGCCAAAGGAGAAATTGGAGAAGTAAAAGGAGAAATTGCAGGGATGAAAGGAGAGATGGGCGAAGTCAAGGAAAAAATTGGAGAAGTAAAAGAACAATTCAATAACAAGCTTCTTGATTTGGAAAAAGTAACACAAAAAAAGATCAGCAACATCGAAAAGGTCATGAAGAAGTTGCTAACTGGACAGTTACCCAGCCGCAACTGCTAGTGAGAAGTCAGAAAAGTGGTGAAACGCTGCAAGAATTCGAGGGTGACGTGAAAAGACTGGCGTATGTTCCCTACCCAACATCAACCAACCGACTTTCTGGAACTTCACGCAGTTAGAATCTTAATAGAGGGAATAAGAGATCCATAAGCCCAGAGAATGATGCGCTTGTCAAACTTCCGTACATCGAGGGAGGCGTTGATTAGAGCTTTGGAGGTTGAAGTCGTTTACAAGGTTTCAGAGCCAGCGGCGTCACGCAGAATAAGGAAATGACCTCGCGAACATAAACACTACTCCGAAGAAAATGGACGCGAGCATCCAAGAACTGATTTAATCAAAAAAATTTTGAATTTGAGTTTAACGTCGGTTTAATTAAAAGATAACTAGAGTTATGTGGGGTAACCGTACGCAGCGGGTAAGTGTACGCAGTGACCTGTGTGTGAGTCCTGTAGTTGATTGCTGACCAAAACATAATACATTTAGTTCATATTTGAGAGCTAAGTGTACGCACTCCGCCACGCGTTCGTCGCGCCGTCCTGTGGCTCGTTACGAGCCTTTTTTTTGGTTTTGCGCAGTTTTCTTATTTTTTTTGTCCAAATTTCTGAGCGTGATAAAAGTATACAGCAAGGCTGAGGAAATCAGCAAAGTGATTGTTGATAAGAGAAACTTATCAATATTTGATCTAAATCTACACATTTTGTCTGAGGTAATGCATATTTATTATTTTTACTTTTTTATTTACTTTGGCGGAATGGGGCAAGTGTACGCGGGTAAGTGTCCGCAGTATTAATCTAGTCAGGAATTCTATTGTTCATTATGCGGGGAAAAATATGAAGATCCACCTACTGAGGAGTGGATTGAGTGCAATAATTGTAAGTCATGGTGCCATGAAAACTGCTCTAGTTATGTGAGAGGCATTTTTACATGTGATTTATGTTTATAATAAGATAAATGTGTTTATAATATGTTCATATATGTTTATATATGTTTATAATATGATTATAATATGTTTATATATGTTTATAATATATTTATAAGACTAGTAACCTACTAGGGTAGAGTGGTATAAGATTGTGCGTGCGATAAAATTGCGCATACGTCATAGCAGGGCAACAAAGTGATGGATTAATTAATTATTTATTGGATTTTCTTGACTCGCAATACCTAATTCTATTTTTTCAGAATATCTAGAAGAGAAAGGAAAACAGCTCGTCAGGTTTGTTCTGATGAGGTTATCAAAGAGGGTCGTAGGCGAATTGATAATGACGAAAAAAAAGAGCTGTGGCTGCGTCTCTAGGGATGACAGAGTCTACTTTACGATTCCGTTTGCAACAACCACATTGTGCTACAAAGTTAGGCAGATATGACACAACATTTTCGAAAGAAGTAGAAGAAGAGTTTTGTAAGCACTTGACTATCTTAGACGATATGTTTTATGGTTTAACACCAAAAACATTGAGGAGTGGAGCGTTCGAGTATGCAGAAAGGAATAAAATTCCTCATAGATTCAACGGAGAGGTTACGTGGAGGTTACGTGGCTTTCTGAAACGATACCCGGATATTTCTCTTAAGACAGCCAACTTCCACAAGCATTGCACGTGCAGTGGGCTTCAACAGACCGCAGGTGGAGAAATTTTACATAAATTTATCTGCGCTAATGACAAATATAATTTTCCACCACAGTCTATCTATAATATGGATGAGACAGGTATATCCACCGTACCTAATAAACAGCCGTAAGTACTATCTAGAAAGGGTAAACGCTCGGTCAACAAAATCTCCAGCGGAGAGCGAGGCACCAACGTGACTGTCGTCAATGCTGTGTCTGCGACTGGTCATTTTATTCCGCCTGTGTTTATATTTGGAAGGAAGAGGATGAAGGCAGAACTGTTAGATGCTGCACCACCTGGATCTGTCGGCATGGTCTCGGATTCCAGTTTTATAAACCCAGATCTTTATCTCGATTGGCTAACTCACTTCAAAGACCACGCGAAGCCGACTAGAGAACAGCCTATTTTCCTTATTTTAGACAATCACGTGTCACATTGTACAATAAAAGCTGTGGACTTTTACCGCGAGAACAATATAATTGCGATGACGTTACCTCCTCACAGCAGCCAGAAGATGCAGCTTCTTGATAGAGGCTTCCATGGAGCTCTGAAGAAGTTTTATTCCAGCGAATGTGAAAAATGGCTGCCTAACCACCAGGGGAGAGCTATAACCCTATATCAGATGGCTTCAATTTTAACACCTGCTTTTCACCAGGCTGCAACAACTGGCCGTGGACTAGAACTCTTCAAGTGCACCGGTATTGTGCCGTGGAATCCTGACATTTTTAGTGACACTGATTTCCTAGCAAGCGATGTTACTGAACGGGCAAACCCAGAAGAGAATCAAAATACCCAGTCTGTTTATCAAGAGACGTCAATTTCTGAAGCAAGTATCTCGTCTGACCCTACACCAGCGATCGTTTCGTCAGTACAAACAGTAAACGTGCTAAATGAGAAATTGATCCACCTGTATCTGAGAAGCCATCATCTGTTGTGAAAACGATGTCTAGTCTTCAAGTAAGTTCAGCACCGTTGGCTGACCTAATTCCATTGCCAGAATCTACACAAAAAAGGAGTTCTAATCGAAAGCACAAAAGATCAGACGTGATTAGCAGTTCACCATATAAAACACAACTAGAGAAAGAAAATGAACAGAAAAATAAGACTAAATCTAAACCAAAGTCAAAGAAGATGAAAAAAGTATCTAAACCAAAGACCAATAATAAGAAGATTTGGAAGTGTGGTGGATGCAACGAAGTAGAAGACTGGATCGCATGTAATGCATGTAAGGAGTGGTGGCATAAAAACTGTTCAGACTACAACGTGTTTTGTGATGTGTGCAAATAATGTAGTTGCGCAATCTTATCGATCTCAACGCGCAATTTTACATACTATGGTGTACAAAATTGCGCAATTCCCAATTTGTGATTTTGGCTTCATTACTTAGAAGATTATATGTTTTTTGTTACCATTCGTATAATAATTTGTTGCCATACTAATAAGGTTACATAAATAAATAATTGATCTCAGATAGGATTAATATTTTTTATTTTATGACCTATTGATTGCAAACTGCGCAATTTTATACCACCCTACCCTAGTAAGTCCATACGTACTTACCCCAACGTGCGTACACTTAGCCGAAACCATACAGACACTTACCCCTCCATGCGGGTAAGTGTCCGCATTTCGCTTCGTGATTAAAAACTTAAATAACAATTATAATTATAATTAAAATCAAAAATTCATGTTTTGTTGTTGTTCCTAAATGTTGATTAAATAAGAATAAAGGTTATTTCTTTTTAAATTACATAAGAGTGTTATTTTAGAAGTAATTAACTGAAAATTGCGTACAGTTACCCCACGTGACTCTATACATCCTTCGTTTTCTATAATTTTCCACAAAACTTTATACTAAAGAGAATTAAATTATCTTTTAAATGACGTATCACAAACCGTCTGTGCAATTAAAAAAAAGGGGAGAATCTTGAAGGTGACAAAATGGGTTAATGAATACATTTGTTTACAGGTAAAAATAACAAAATGAATGTATTTTCTAAAGTACATCTGAACTTTACCTAAAATTCACTATTAATCTAGATGTCTTGTCATTCCGCAACTTTTGGGACACATTGTATAGATTACGATATGTAGGTTTCCGGAGAGAGCATTTTTGCTACGGAAGTACGCCTTTGACTATACATTATCTAAGAAGAACGCCTAGATCCTCCTCGGCTCTTTTAATTATTTGCCTTCTTCAACTGGAAAAATGAAAAATTGTAGCTAAAGAATATTTTGATGGTGATACTAACATAAGAGGTAAGAATTATAATTTGATTGCCCAAATGGTAAAAATAATCAATAGAATGAGAACTGAAACTCCGCAGAGATTAGATAAGTACAGTAATTGATTTTTTTTTCGTCAGAAGTTTTAGTATATTAAATTTTACTCGATATAAGTGTATTTAGATATTTTGAAAAATATGTATGGTCGAATATTTATTAGAGAGATGTTTGGATATACCTACAAAATCAAGTAAGTTAAACAATATTTAGTTTGGAGTAAGAGATACAAGTAACCTAGTTTATATTAACTTTGCTTGCTTGATAATTTTAACCTTTGGTATTCTGGTATCTTGTAATGTGTAGCACAAAATACATTTTTTATTTTGGTAGAACTGGTCCTTGGTTATCTTCAGAGACACTCTGAAAATGATAGCTTGGCTATCGAAACGCGTTAGATTGTTTAGTTTTGTAATCTTTCTTGGTTTCAGACAGGGCCAGATTTAAGGCGATTTGAGCTATTGGGCCTAATCGGACCCCGCACTTGAAGGGGTCCCGCATCACCAGCAAAATTAACAAAAACTTATTTTTCGAAATTTAAAGCAAATTGCTTTTGACGACAAAAAAATGGAAATTTCAAAAAAAGACAAAATTTACAAAGACCGATTCTTGTGAAAAAAGTGGCAATTTCCATAACAACTCAAATTCTGGTAAAAAAATATTGCAACTTTCAAAGATATTTCTCTCAGAATTTCTACTTTATTTAAATGTTAACATATTCTTTAAATTTGCAAGAAATCTTTTTCTCAAAATTTTCTAAAAATATTGTTCTCAGACTTAGATTTATATTAAAATTTCTATCCAATTAAAAAAAATAAACTTTGTGAAAAAGTAGAAATTTTCAACAAAAATCAATTTTAAATGGAAATGTCCAGAAACAGAATATATCGAATTTTGAGATAACAGTCAAACATTTTCAGAATAAGATGAATTTCGAACAATCATTTAAAATTATTGGGAATCAAATTTAAGAAAGAAATTAGGAAAAAACGCATAATTAACAAAACGGACAGGATTTTTGAAAAATATGTACAATTTAGAAAAATTAAAAAAAAAAGATCGCACTTCTAAAAAATATTTCAGCTTTCCAAAAGAAAATCCAATTTTAAGATCAAAACTGGAATTTTGAAAATAAGTTAGTAATTAAAAAAAAACGAATTTCGAGAAAAAAATTTGGAAAAGTCGTAGTTTTCAGTAAATCATGTTAAAAATAAAAACCTAACCTTTCCCAAAAGCTCAAAAAATGTCCAAAATTCGAAAAAAGTTAACATTTTCAATGGTTTATTTTTCTGAAAAAGTCGAATTTTGAGAAAAAAATTGGGGTTTCCAATTTCATTGTTCCCAAAATTTAATTTTAATTTAAAATTCAATAAAGACGTTGAATTTATAACACATTTTTTTTCTAAATCCTGAAAAATATGTTTTTTAACATTTTTATTAACATTCCGATTAGAAATCAGTCCAAATTTCCAAAATATCGGATTCTAAATTTTCAAAAATAGCTAAATGTTCAGAAAATGATCGAAATTTGATAAAAACGACACTTCGAGAGAACTTCGAAATGAACAAAAAATTCAAAATGTTCCAGAAAAAGTCAAATTTAAAAAAAAAATCGAAATTTTGAAAAAAATAAATCTAAACTCTGAGAAAAAGACGAAATTACGGAAAATTATCGAAATTCTGAGAAAAAGATCTAAATTTTAAGAAAAAGCGTTTAAACTGTTAGTGAAAATTTGAAATAATCCAGAAAGGGAGATTTTATCGAAATTAAGAAAAAAGCGAATTTAAAAAAAAACGAGGTTTTAAGAAAAAATGGAAATTTGCTGGTTGAATATTTATTTTCTCTTGACTGTTCGAGCCTTACCTTGCCTAATGTGGCGTCAGAAAATGTCTAATATTGTGACATACGTCGAAATTTTGACAAACAAATTGAATCTTCTGGAAAATGTTTTCGTAATTTTTGTAAATTTTGGAAAAAAAAACCGATAAAACAACGAAAATATCGCATGGTGATAAGTCGAGACTGCAAGAAGGGTGGTCTAATGTTGCCCAATGCGTTTCCTCTAATTTTTGATGTCAGATTGGCTGAGTGGGGGCGAGCATTGTCATGAAGCAAAATCACATTTCTTACAATAAAAGTTGCCAAGATTAATTCAGTTTTAATAAAAATTGAAATTTCTGGAGAATACGTACTTATCCATTTTATAAAAAAATATGTCATAACTATTTTTAAAGAACAATGAAATCTACCATTTATTCTTAAAGCAACTACGCTGACAGTTTGCAGATAAGAATAGAGTTAAATATCGTGTGACTTCATAAGTGTACAGTTCTAATTTTAAAATACACAATGGCATCAAAAACTAGGAATATTCTGGTTCTTTGCTAAAACGAAGTGACATTAATTCAGTTTTAATTAAAATTAAAATTTCTGGAGAATACGTACCTATGCATTTTATAAAAAAAAATAATGTCATAACTATTTTTAAAGAACAATTAAATCTACCATTTATTCTTAAAGCAACTACGCTGCCAGTTTGTAGATAAGAATAGAGTTAAATATCGTGTGACTTCATAAGTGTATAGTTCTAATTTTAAAATACACAATGGCATCAAAAACTAGGAATATATTGGTTCTTTGCAAAAACGAAGTGACCAGTTAAACACAATTCTAAAATGAAAATAATTTTTAATAGAATAAATAATCCAAAAATTCGAATTTATTTGGGTTTGATTTAGTTTTTTCGATGCATCCACAAAACTGACGATCTACACCAATATCTTGACATGTCCTTTTAGTACTAATTTTTTTAAATAAACTGCATTTCTTGCAGCTGCAGCTTGATGCATCTTGAAGATTTTTTAGTGTAACTTCCGGATTTATCAGTTCTTTTAAAGTTTCATGTAAATCATACATTGTAATTAGTCGACCGCGATTATCCATTAAATTTGTGAACGCATTAGAAAAACGCCAACGAAACCAATCAGGAATAATCAAAAAGCAGAAAGGCAGCTTCTCTTCAAGAACACCGCGATAGCATTTTCTTATCACTTCAGCTGATAATCCATAATCGCTAAGAAATACAACGATCGTATTATTTAGGTGCCCAAGCTTGCTCAGTTTACGAAAAAAAGTACTATATGCCTTATCGTACACATTTGCAAAATTTATGTTTTCAGGAGAAATGCTCGATTCCCAATTGAAAGCAAAGTAAGGGCTTTTGTTTTCCTGCATAACGGTAATAAAATTTGTAATATAATGAAGAAAGACTTTATAGAGCTTTCTTGAACCTACGCACCGGATGTTTGCGAAATTTCCAATGTGATCTTCCATAACTCTGTCAAAAAATCCCCACATATAATCCGTTGGCTGGTTTTTAAATCCCATTTTTCTAAAGTTAAAAGTACCAAGGTCGTACGCATTTTCGTTGAATGCAGTAAAAAATCCATTCTCTTTGTACTCATCCCAAATAAAATGACAATTATCAAAGTATTTTCTATCGAGCCAACAGTTTCCAAATATATCGGTAGTTGACAAACCAGTTAATAAGGTTATAACGTTACTAAAACGATCTTTTCCTATTTTATTATAACCTAATAATTCGACTGCAGATAATTCTTTCAATAAAAATTTGGATGTCTTAGGCATCTGCCTGTGAAAATTTAAACGGGATAATCCACTTATGCCCAACATGAAAATATTAAGTTCTTGTTTAGATGTAGTACGATTTTTAATCGCTATGAAGGAGAAAAAGTCTTCATAGTTGGTCTTGTTCTGATACATGCAGCTAACCTTAATGTATTCCTCAAAGATATTTATTTTTTCTTTGAAATTAATGCACTTATCGGAAAACTCAAAATATAAGTAAATTTTCTTTCCCATTGGTTCTTTTCTTGTAATACTTTGATAGCAGCAACTTAGTAGTGATAAATTTGTAATGTTATAACTTGCCAAGCTGGAATTAATGATGAAAATAGATGCTTTGTCCGATCCTACTAGAGGAGGTTTTTCTGAACATTTAGAAATGTTTGGTTTTCTTATAAATCTCTTTATTTCACCATCCATAATCGTTAGATTTGATATTTTACATCCTGCCGTTGAAATAAGGTAATCACTGCGGTTATTCAAATCAGAAATGTTATTTTCTCCTTTGGATGTATCATCTGGTGCATTTGGGGCAAATAAGAATAATATTGAAGTTGGGATCCAAATTAACCAAATGCAAATGTACAAGAACCATGTGCACCAGGATTTTGCTTTTTCTTGGATAGGACGCGGTGATCTACAACAAGTATTTGCTATTCAATGAATGGATAATTTTCATTGGATACTATAAAGAATAAATAATATGCGTTAGTTTAATATAAAAAGTAAAGTGAAAAAATTATTTACGCCTGTCTGTTTTCTTCCATAGCTTCTCAGTCATACGCTACATGTAAAGCTACCACATTAAAACAATTTTAAAATCATGAATCAAATTAGTATTTTTAATGTTTGTTATAAATGGAACATTTTGCATATCACCGTCAATGTGACATATGAATCTATGATTTAATCATAAAAACAGATTTTTTAATAATAATA
Organism: Dastarcus helophoroides; assembly: GCA_028583605.1. NCBI lineage: Eukaryota > Metazoa > Arthropoda > Insecta > Coleoptera > Bothrideridae > Dastarcus > Dastarcus helophoroides. The sequence goes on from CM053335.1 coordinate 3,596,745, forward strand.
GAACATTAGTCAATTTCTGATTTACTTCAATATTTTTATCGATTTAATTGTTATTCGTGTTGCTATTAGTTTAAAAGCTGAGCCTAAACATATTCCAGGAATAAAAAAGTAAAATACAGCAATGTTCGGTTATAAGGACTTTCAAAGGGAATGAAAAAACGGTCATAATAAGCGGAGTCGTAAAAGGCAGATATATTTTTCTGAATTAAACTTTTTTATTACAAGAAAAATTACACAATATATAATTTTAAATATGTAAAAAGCATTATAAATACATTTATTGTACTGTATGTTACAAAAACAAAAAGTTTTTTGAACATTTGTGATACGTAGGTGATAACACATGCATAATGCCTAGTGTTAGTCATTATAACCGTTAAAATTCAACCAAAATTACGTCAGATCAATCAAATATGAACCTGAATTTGTTTTTAAAAATTTATTGGTACAAGATACGTATATGAAAGCTATTAACTTCTTTTCTGCATAATCTCCTGATTTTGTTATGCATTTTTCCCAACGGATCAGGAGATTTTTAGTGCCATCTTCATAAAAAGAAGGGAGGTGTGTGTGCAGCCAAGTCTCAACAGCATCATCATCATGGAATCGCTCAACTACTAGAGCTCCTTTCAGTAGCCCAAACATATGATAATCGCATGGTGATAAGTCGGGACTATAAGGAGGCTGTTCTAATGTTTCTCAATGCATTTCCTCTCATTTTTGATGTGTCAGATTGGCTGGGGGTGGGCACATTTCTGACCGAAAATTCGCACCTCTTCCGCAGATATGCACGTTTTACTTGATCCAATAGCTGACAGTAGTAGGCAGCATTAACCGTATGACGTTCATGCAGAAAATCGACGTGCACAAAAGGTGTTAAACCGCGTTAATCTTGTCTGCAGTCACACTGATCCGAGAACGACGGGCATGGGATTCATTTTCAACTTGGGTTCGTCCTTACAAACATTTTTTGTGGCATTCTTACACTTGAGTTTTCTTTAAACAAGTATCCCCAAACTGTGCTTCCAGTCAACGAAGAATTTCGGCGGGTTTTACCGGGTTTTATAATAACGCGCGCCGCAACGTGCGGATGAACCTCTTGCTTACTCATTGTATTTGCAACTGACGAACGGCGAGACCGGAATTCGCTTGAGCGCGGGAAGTCACGTGATATCCCCACTTAATATGACTAAGAGTATGCGCACACTTCCGACATCCTTATGGCGACATGATAGAAATTCCGGTTCATGTTTGATTTACTCTCGTAGATAAGGGTCATTACAAGCAGATCAAAGGCCATACAAGTTTATAAGAAACCAAACGTTTTACAAAGGTTGCGTCATACAAAATTATTCCTGTTTACAAGTGGAGTCATTTCATTTTTAATTCAGTATTATCGACTTCACAGATTCTAATAAAAAAGGTTTAAAATGTGGTTTAAATTAAAATCCACAAACCACGACATAGTGGCAGTGGCAGTCAGGATCCAAGAAATTATAAACGCATTAAAATATCAAGAGGAAAGTGTCAGAAATGTGCAAATCTTTTATGTGTTTATTTTTAAAAATTGGAATACAAAACTTGTCCCCTGAGATCAAGAAAGATTTAAAAACAGAACAGAGGTTGCTCTAATGCGTTTCGATAGCCTAGCTATCATCTTCAGAGAGGTACTGTAGTATTTCTCTTTTGTTAATATTAGTGTTGTGTATTTTGTAAAAAGGAACTCTTCACCCACACAATACGTTGTTTTAATGCCCGTTGTATTCCTAGGTAGTTTTTGCGATTTAAACGCAGTCATTCTTTTCAAATGCAGTGTAACAATTATTGCTGAAGGATGGAATTTCATATTTCGATTATTTTTGAAAAATTATTTGTAATGTTTATATAGTTTAGCGCTTTAACTTGGAAAAACCATATTTAGAGGGCTTTGAAACTGAACCGCATATCTATCAATTTTTAGTGTCTTGTAACTGAAATTATTAATGGCCCAAGTTTCAACGTGGAATACCAAAATTGAAATTTGATGAACCGGGTTGGTCTTTAACATTTCTATCTTTTTTGAAAATATGAAAATCACTCGTAGACTCTGGTTTTACTTAGGGCAACATCCCTATAAGCAATCTTAAACATTACAGTGGTTTCCTCGGCCGATTTCCCAAAAAGTTGTTTCATTACAAAAATTCGCACGGGCGAACCGATGCACTCACAGCGACAAACTTCGCACATTAATTCAGGAGACATGACCCTAAGGGACACTGGACACCTGGTCGAATAATGGGTTCCCTCACTTTTCCTCTCGCCGTAGCCTAATTTTTGTTACTTTTGAGTAACCTTCGTGCGTACTTGGAAAATTGTCTTCCTGAAGTCAGGTTGAGAAAGTGATGTTTAAGCAGATTTTTTTATTAAATATTGAATAAATATATAATAACATAAAACTCTTATGGATAGAAATCATGATTATCTGTGAAAATAACTAGTATCAGTGGCTACGGTGACAATATCCTTGAGGGTGGCCAGTGGCCCCGGTTCTTTTCAGAAGTCAATAAATAAATATAAACTAGAATCCTAGAAGTAAATGTGATAACGAAGGCTTCCACGGCCAGAGTTAGTACAGGATATACTTCCTTCGGGATTGGACCGTGTCAAAGATCTACTAAAAGTATTCGCGATAAATCTTTCAGACGAGTTGAATAAAATTCGTTTCAACCTCCGCAACAAAGGTTACAAATCGCACGACATTGAAACTGCCATTAAACGACATCTTCACCCTACCCCTCGTCCTTCACAAAATTTAATAATTTCTTCTAAAGCCTTTCTTCCTTATGTTCACGGAGTAACAGATCAAATCGGAAAATTATTGAGAAAACACAACATTAAACCAATTTTTTCATCATCCTCAAAGATCCAACAGCTCCCCCCATCTCCCAAAGATAAAATTTCATCTTTTTGTTTTAATTGTGTGTACAGGGTTCCTTGTTCTTGTGGTTCTGTGTACATCGGAGAAACGGGGCGATCATTTAAGACGCGAATATTCGAGCACCAAAGATGTCTTAGGTCTGGTTTATTTTCGCAGTCAGCCATTGCCGAACATCAACATGAGAGCGGACATAAGATTCTCTTTGATAATATTTCAATTATATACAATATTCCCAATTACTATAATAGAAAGATACGCGAGGCCATTGAAATCCAAAAATTTCCCAAAAACATCAACAGAGACGACGGTTACATGCTTTCCTCCATCTGGAAACCAACCATCGGAAATCTTCGGAAGTGATCGCTCAGACGAATGGTATATAAAGTTTCCCTTTCCCTCTTTCCTGTCAGAAGAGTTTCGCCGCTGGTATGGTGGACATACTGAGTTACCGTGCTCTGTCTAAACGTTTTTACCCTTTGTACCAATATTCAATACAGAAGAGTTTCGCCTCTGATATGGTGGACATACTGAGTTGCCGTGCTCTGATGTTTGGAAATTGGCTTTTTCATTCTTTCACTTTTTTGCATATTCCTCTTTTCATTTATTGTTTCTTTTCTTTGTTCCTGAAGAAGCCCCCTACGATGGTCGAACACGTCAAACACTTTTAGTAGTTCTTTGACAAGGTCCAATCCCGGAAGAAGTATATCCTGTACCTAGAAGTAAATATAGTGTTTAAGTAGAATGTTAACTTAACCACATAGATGGTGCATATTGCCACTAACAATAAGATATATACTTATCGATAATTGAATATGATGAATGTTATTGTTTAAAGACATTTTTATTTTAATGATATACCATGCGATAGTATTTAACTCAATTTTAGCATGCTCAGACTAAATAATTTGAACTAATAGGCAAGCAAATAATTTGTAGAGGGGGCAGCAAGGGATATTTTCGATTTCTCGACGGCACGTTACTCGTTGACAAGTTATGCAACTTTGCTCTAATTTAACCCATGCTGTATATCTCTTTTTCGAGATTTCTGTAGTGAGAAGCAAATTTGTTACAACGTATATAGCCACAGAAAAATTAGAAAAAAATATTCTCCATTAAAATGAGAAGTCAGTTTGGTGCGAAGAAAAATGAAATTTTAATTAATATATCATTTGAGGTAACATTTGAAAGAACTATTTCTAAAGATTCTAAATTATTTTCTTTATAATTTTTGGTCTAACGATCTTAATGATGCAGCTAAAAGTTTGCGACAAATGACTGTTCCCCAATGTTCTTCTGGGTGTTTGAAGGCAAAATTTAGATTTTAATAAAAAATAGATAATAGGTCATAGATTATCGGGAAACTGTAGATTTTTCTATATTTTAGTAGTTGTTAAGAAAAAAATATATTCTATAAAAATAGGCGTTCATTTTAAATCTATTTTATATCCAGGGTGTTTTCGAATAAAATGTTTATACTGAAGGAGCCTAATCTTTGAGTAATTTTAAGAAAAAAATCATATCGACATAAGTCTGGAGCCACTTTATTTTTAAAATCAGGGTTTGAAAATGAAGAACAATTTCTGTTTTTCCTTAAATACTTTAAAACGGCCTGTAATACTTTTTTGAATTTTGATAGATGAGAAGCAGAGGTAAAAGCGCATTTTCTGCAGGAAAAATATTTGTTCCACTTGCATCATTGGCGTTTTCACCAACATGTCATTGAGTATTCTTAACGACCAGAAATGGTACGCAGCTGCAAAGGGTGTTTATAAAATGTCTGCCTTTTTTAAAAAAAGCACTGACGTATCATTTTTCTCGTTAAAAATACTCAAGGGTGGACGCCACTGATAGAAGCAGAACAAATTTTTTCCTGAAACAAATGCGTTTTTATGCCTAGTTAGTGTCTACCAATTTAAGAGGTTTCAAAGTATTTAAAGAAAGATGAAACGGTTTTGGATCTATGCTGATATAAACTTTTTTCTTAAAATAACCCAAGCATTATGCTACTTAAGTATTAGCATCTTATTCCGAAATATCCTATATACAGTACAGCTGTCAAGAAAAAACATTAGTCAGCTGAAGAATATAGTGCAGATTGAATTTGATTTTTACATTATTCCATTTAGATCAACACAATAATTATTTCGCCGATCTACAATACATCAGTCAGGTAAGACGTTGAGATCGAACGCATTTATTACATATTAGCGGGACCTTATAAATTATGTTGGTCATTATTCATGCCTTTTTCTTGGTATTAAAGTTATGACATTCATCATACCGTAAATATTATTGTCGACTGTATAAAAAATATCTATTTGAAAACAGTTCACTTTTCAATTACCCCACAAGAATATTTGGATAAGCTTTTTATAGATGTTCACACGGTACCCTAGGTCTGCGTGCGCGATTCGCTCTTTGACAATTTTTTTAATTGACATTAAAGAAATATACAGGGTGTCTCTGTTTTAAGTTCCTTAAATGAAACAGGTGATAGAAAAAACAATGTCAAGCCAACAGTTTCCTGTGAACGTGTATCCAGAAACTCTTAATAAAACAAGGTGTTGAAATTTGAATGAAAAAAAAAGTTTTTACTTTTTCACTTTCAAGTTTTAAATTATATTTAAACCAAATTTTGCACACATGGTGTATGAATGAAGGATCATGAAATAAAATAAAACTAAGTGGTGGAGTTACGAGTAATCTCTGATATTATTGCAGGAAAAACGCGGTACACCACTGGAGAAATGACATAAAATACCTGTTTTGGATAAAGTATATATATAATTCTGAATAACAGTTATTTCTTGACATTTTTCCGTATTTGCCACTAGTTGCGTCATGTGGTTTGGAAAAAAACGTCACCCTCACTCGTACTTTCACTAAGGAAAGTTCCAAAAATTTAAATTCTGTCACAACAGTCACAAATATGAAAGAAGGTTAACAGTCAACTTTATCCAAACATTAATTCTTTTTATTTAGTGTCATAGCATCTTAAACTTACCCCCCTTTGTGTTAGTCAGTGATTATTTAAAGACCAGCATACATTGTATTCGAACAAATCTTATGTAAAACATAAGGTAGTAAATGCCAAAAGATAAGAAAAAGCTCTTCTTCAAAATTAAAGGCTTTATACAAAAATTGCATTTTATTTCATTTTGTTTAGTAGCGTTCTATTTTTTTTCAACACAATATCACAGATTACCGGCAACTCCACATCTGGTTGAAATAGAAACTTAATATTCTCTTATTTTATGATCCTTCATCTACACACCATGTGTGCAAAATTTAGTTTAAATGACTCTAAAAACTTGAGAATGAAATAATAAAAACTTTTTTTATTCAAATTTTAACACCTTGTATCTTTTTTATTAAGAGTTTCCGGATACATGCTCATAGGAAACTTTTTCCTTAAAATTACTTTTTCTATCACCTGTTTCATTTAAGGCATTTAAAACGGGGACACCCTATATAAAAATGTGGGAATTATGTTGTGTCTCTAGTATCAATAAATCAGAAATTTTTTTCTTCAGTCGAGTGTAAACGACTAATGCTTTATAAGACAGTCACTAAGAGTTTTAAATTATTCATGAGTTTTGGTAATTATAACCAATACAGATTACATCTTAATGTGATTACAAATATAAATAGAACAAAGTTTAAACAATTAAATAAAATGTAGCAGATAGTCAATCCTCATAATCCCTATTTATTACTATTGTTATCTATATAATTTACAATGTAAATAAAGTATTCAAATTATTATGGCTCTGACAGTTCGTGAAATTCCTTGTTTTACCATCGTCACGAGTTTTGTACTAGTTATTTTAGCAAATTTATTATGGAAAAGTTCTTTTTTAACAATCGCTACAAACACTTTTTAAGACCAAAAATATGGTTGATTTTCGAAGATATTTAATAAAAAATCATGAAAGGTAAGTATACCAAAACATTTTCATATAAACTCTTGATTGGGTGTCATGATAAAATGAATCACATAAATACTTTTAAAAACGCTAGTGCAAACAACATTTTAATAAAATCGTTGAAAGATTAGATTAAATTCAACAGGGACTGAAATGAACATCTGTCAGTTTGTGCTAAGTTAACGATTGACTTGGTTTTTTTTAAATTTTTTCTCACCATAGTGATTTTAATATTCATCTTGGCCACAAGAGATATGACAGCGGAAAAGATAAAGTTCTTAGGGCAAGTGTTCTTATACCTCTTTTTTTATGTAACCGGCATTTCGTTTCATAATAATTACTGCACCGAATATACCTTAATTACACACTTATATTCCTTTTTTTTTCTAAATACCTTCCAAAGTCTGACATCTAGTTACCTACTCAATTAGTTTAGCTACATACTGTATAAGATTTATTCATTTTTTAAATTCAATCTAGTTCTAAGAACTGAACTTGGGCAATTTGATCTTGCTTTATTGCCAGGTATTTTTTTATCAAGCTTATTGCTGCTGTCAACTTCAGAATTTTATGTTACAGAAATATCTGCGACTACAATGCAAATAGTTTTCCATCATTATAGTTTGTTAAGATTTATATTATGTAATATTTTAAGATGCTGTCATGCTGGTTCATACAAATAAACAAGTTTTTGCTAGGAAGGTTGACGCTAACAAAACTGAAAGACCATGCGATGTGATATGGATTGGTTTGGCGTAAAACTGAATATAATATGTTGGTGTATTCTAATTAAAAAATAAGTTCTAGTGAATTAGAAAGCTGATATAATCCTTCTTTAATTTATATATTTCCATGATTCTTTGATTTTCTCCAATTATGGAAGTCATTTTTTTTTAAATAAAACCTTCCTTTACTAGCGCACTCAGTTATAATTTGATGATTGAAGTTCATTTAAACAGGATCAGAAAGTTTGCCAGTGAGGTTAAGCTTCCAATGAGAGAAGTGAAACAAAATCTGTAACCTAAGAGGAAAAAAAGGAGCATAGGTGCCAAACTGTAATTTAGTTATTTAAATCGCCAGTGTTAAATCTCCGCATTTTAATCGCGCTTTTAGAAATAAAACAGTGTTTCGGTACAAAATGTCCATATGGAATTTAGGTAGAAATTTATAGGGACTTTAATTTTTCAAAGGAAAACAGTCCAATAGCAAGTTTAAGGAACTTTAAGAAAACAGTTGAAATTACAGAAACAAAATACTAACCGCAAGCTTCATCTTAAAATTTAGAGTTTAAAATAAAATTTCCAGAAAAAAAATAAGATTTAGAGTTTGTAGTTGTTTTAAATAAAAACTACTCAGAATTTTGTTAAAAAAGTCTACATTTAAAAAAACCTTAAAAAACCTTTCAGTTTTAGGCTTATCATGTTATCAAGTTGATGCTCCATCAAATCAATATTAATGAGCTTACGTTTTCACCATAACATCGTTTCATATGGTATTGTAACTCAATGTAAATAGATAGAATAGAATTTAGTGCGTAAGAAAAGTTTCTAGAAAGATCTGATAAGGGAAAGCAGCCGCGATAACGAAACAAACGGCAGATAAGCGTTCCAGAAATTTCGGTAAACGATAAAACTTATCTGCGTGATTTTTCTAGAACCCGGGAGCCAAAACTATATAAGGCGGTTAGCTTTCCCTCGAGGAAGTTAGTTAGAGTTAGTTAATCAATGTAATTAGTGAGTTAGTAGTTAGAAGCTAATTAAACAGTGTTAGTTGCAGTTGTAGTGTTCCGAGTTTGGTTTGGGAATAAAGTGGTAATCAATTCGAACCGATAGCTCGTAACAGTATCTTAAAAAAAGGCGCGAATACTTACACTAATTTTTATCAAAATTTGTAACACACACTTTCAAGCCCAAAATATCGATATTTAGGTACCGTTATATGTAAAACTTGTAGAAGAACTTATTTTTTCTAGGCGACATCAATATTGTATAAACAAATCTAAATGTTTATTCCATACTTGTGCCCGGTTCCACAATACTCAACGATCGTTTGAATCTCTCTTTATTGTTTTATAGATACATTTTAGGTTTTAAACCGCATTCAAATGTTGATTATGAAGGGATAGAAAGAGAGTAGTTTTACGTTTATACAGTAAATGTACTAGAAATATTTTTGCATAGTTAGCACATGAGAATAAGCTGTTTTTTAAAAACCTTTCCATGGCAGTTTAAATGCTCCAGCCTATCGGTCTGTTCATTAGAATATTAAAGTTTTCTGAGCTTTGTCAGAGTGATCGTTCTATCGCCTCAGCACAAGCAGGTCATCTGTTGGTGGTAGATTAACTTCTTAAAGATCCGCGACTACGCGTTCTTTGCAATATAATAATCTGCTTTATAATATCGATATTCTTTAACATTAATGTTGCATTATGTTAATTAATATCATCGGCGCAAATACATGCTTGAATACATCTATTAGGATTTTTTTCTTCTTTTAGTATGGCTTTTTTTGTCTAATTTCAATTTTTTCTCAAAATTTCGTCGTTAAACTTGGAATCTCTTAAAACATACACAGTTTTATCTTCAAATTGAAAGAAATAAGTAGAAATTTTTACGTTAAAATTGAAATTTTGAGCAGAGGGAAAAATGCCAGAAAAATTCTTAGATTTCTAGATTGAAATCGAAATTAAAAAAATTAAAAATTGTGAGCTTAAATTCAGACTTTCAGAATATCTTACTAAAAAAATCGACTTTTATATGCGAAGCTTCAATTCTTTTTCCAAAATATAGAATTCAAAAGTCGAAAAAGCAAAAACAAGATGAGTAATATTAGAATTGGTTCGAATTATAGACTTTTTTGAAGTTTTGACCTTATCAACAAAATTGTTATTTTATATTAAAAAATGTCGACTCATTTTATTCCATAATTTCGAGTTTGTCTCGACATTTTAAATTTTTCCCTAAAACTGTTAATTCAACTTGAAATTGTTTATAGCTATTCTCAGAATTTTCATTTTCCAGCAGGAAATTTTTGTTATATAAATTTGACATTTTTTTTCGAAATTTATACTTATTTTTTTCTTAATAAGTTAAATCTGAAATTTAAATTTTTATTTCAATATTAGGACCATTTTTTTCTAAATTTCTACTATTCGTTCTAAATTTCTAGTTACTATTTGGAATATTTCGTTTTTATCACGAAATTTTGAATTTTCCGCAGAAATACTTTTACTTGTTCATAAAATTTCGAAATTAAAATAAAAAATTTAACTTGTTTCTCAAAATTTCGACTTATATTTCGCAATTTCGTAACTGAATTTTATTTCCTTTTGCAAATTATATATTTTTTAAAAAATTTTGACATTTTCTCGAAATACCAAATTTAAACTTGATCTTTTACTGAATTTTTTCTCTAAACATTTTTATTTTAAATGAAAAATCTTGAGAACTCTTTGTTATTTGTATTATATTATATGTATTTTGCAAAAAATTTAGCGTTTCTTAAAATTTGACGAGAAAAATTAATTTTCTAAAATGTTATTTTAAATTTTGACTTCGGAAAAAAATCGATTTCTCAAAATTTTCTATTTTATGTTTAAACATTCAGACTTTTTTTCTCGAAAATAGATGTTAATATATGGAATTATTTTATAAACTCTGCAAATGTCGCAATTAAATAGTCGAACGTGCTATATTCACAATCAGCAATCATAGACCGGTCAAAGTAAATTTATACACTTATAGCTGTTAGTGATTCATAAACTCATGGACAAAATTAACGCTCCGGTAATATTTTTTTAAAACATTTAGAGGGTATGATAATTTTTATTCTGTCAAGTGCCTTACAAGTAGGAGTTTGAACATTTTTTGACTTCTAAAGCCGATGTTGCTTTATTTTAAAATCGCAAAAGTTAATTATTTGCTTTTAACAACAAATGATTTAAAATCCGTTCAGAAGTTGCTGTTTAAGACGTGCTATTTAATTCATTTTTGTTAACAGTTCTATCAGATAAGTGTTTTAAAATTCAGCTGCTAATCTTTTAAAATAAAAAAATGAATTATCAAAAAAATTTATTCGTGAAAAAGGTAGCATGGGAATCAACTGTGTTGGATAAGGAATACTCAATGCATTATGTTGTCACCATTAGGAAAAAACCCTTCTAGCATAAATCGCATGGTCAGAGGATTTAACTAAACAGGATTTGATATTCAAAAACCAAATCAAAGAGGTGACCCTTTTGGAAGACAATCAACTCTCAGAAACCAAAGAACCACTAATAATGTGTTAAAAAAGAAAGCATCAGCGCTTCAAACTTTTGGAATATCATCTCGAATATTCAACAGATGTTTAAATAAAGCCGAATTAAGGAGTAGAGGACCAACAAAAAAGTTATTACTTGCCAGAGAGCGCAAAGCGCAAAGCCCAAAGATATGAATTTCCCAGAAATCGTCAACATTGTTTTGCTATTGATTCGAGGAAGATTTTACTTATTGACAAAACCAGATTTAGCTTAAAATCCTCCAAAGGACTTAAGCATGCCTGGAAAAGAGAAGGAGAGAGATTTGAAAGCTCCATCATTTTGCAAGAGTCCTGTTTGGTGGCGGCTCTGTAATGCTTTGGAAGGGCATCCGCTTTGTCGCTCATACAGAGTTGGTTCTTATACGTGAGAGGTCTATGAATGCGAGTTATTAACCTACACAGCATCAACTTAAATGCACCATGCCATTTGTTCCTTTTGTTGTTTCTAATTTTCCACTTTACCTTACCACCCTCAATCCCTCTGAACATTTATGAAAAAATCTTTAAAAAATTTTCGAGGTTGTAGACTCTCACTTGCCAATCACAATCAGTTGGCAAATGCATTAATTGAAGAATAGAAAAATATTCCCCAGAATAATATTGAAAATTGCATTATTAATATACCAAGGCGTATGGATCTCGTAATTAGGAGTAAAGGATGACCTCCAAGTTAATCGACGGCCATTCAATCCATTGATTCTATTGTTTACAATTTTTTATATGATTTTCATTTTAATTTTCATTTTCATATTCATTCTTTTTTAAAAAAAGAAGTTTTTAATGGTTTAAAATAATGTTACGTTCTTCTAATTTCTTTATGAAATAATTTTATAGATGCAATTTATATTCTATAACCATTATAAATTAGTCCAATTTTCCTCTCATTAGTGTAATTATTTTAGTTTAATAAAGTGGTGCGTTAATTTTGTCAAGGAGCTTATAAGTGCTTAAAGTATATTAATCCCATTGAGTGACTTGTAACTGACTTTCATCTATTTATTGGGAAACATTATATTACAAAAGACGTAATTGTCATTAAGTTATTTAGTTAAGGTGAACATGCTTAAAACGTAAATTACGTCAGGGAATAATGATATTAGATATTGCTTTGCAGCCCGTAATATAAGTAAAGTTACCTTTGTAGCTCTGTTTACTCTAATCTGTATACAATCAAATATTGATTGATAGATTGCTATCTTAAAACTGTCGGATATTTTCTAGCAACTTTGGCTTTTTCTCAAAACTTGCAATATAAAATTTTTATGTTTTGCCTAAAATTTCGACTTTAAAATCGAAACTTTGAGTAAATAGCATTTTCATTTTTGCTCAAAATGTTACCTTTTTTTTCGAAGCATGAAATTTGAAATTTAAAATCAAAATATTTGACCCGTTTCTGAATTAAAATTATAATATTTTATCCAATAAAGAATGTTATTTGGCTCTGCTTAAAAATTCATTTTTCTTTTGATTTTGATATACGGATAAGGAAAAAATTTCATTGTCCATGTAAAACGCTAAGAATTGCCCCTACCATAGTTTTCTACGGTCGCTGAACGTGTTCCCCTACTTTGACGCAGCATGATCGTTACTTCCAGTTTAGATGTTAGAAAAAAGTCGTCGAGAGTTTTATAACAGACTGGAATATTGTTTAGCACAGTCTGGCGGTCTATTTGAACTCCTTATATTGTAATGTTTAAAGAGTTATATTATTCATTAGAATTATTACTTATTTTGTTTAAGAAATCTCGCTTATTTATTTTGGTTATCAAAGAATATCAGTTTTATTTTGCCTTAGACGTTGATTAAATTAACGGACTAAAAGAACAAATAGCATGTGGTACGCAAATTTTAATAAAATTGTTGCCTGCCAGTAGTAATACCGTAACAAAACACGTTAGAAGCTATGATGTTCTACTGAAATCTCCACCAGCACTGATCGCTGCGCTCTGCGTTGAATTGTTTACACCAGTGTAGGAGAATACAAGGCGCCGCCCATCTATCCCACTATTAGCTCTCAATGTTAAATCTTTCAATAACGTTCTCCGTATGGACAGTGTTTGACTTTCCTGATGTGTATTATTTCGGAAATCGATTGGGTACTTAACCTAACAGTGAGAGAGAGGCAGCAAATTTTCGGAGTTGAGTTTAAAAATATAATTGACCTTTTGAGTGAAAAGTCATTCTTAGGATTCCGTACTTTAAAAGGATAAAACGGAATCCTTATAATCTCACTCTCCTGTCCATTCGTCCGTCTGTCACAAAGAGATTTTCCTCGAAAATTATGTAACGTAAAAATTTGAAATTTTGCACAGCGTTAGTTCTCGATGACCCACGCAAATACCGTCAGCCAACGATTAAAAAAATAAAATATTTTATACTAAAATGGGTGGATACTTTGGATATCATTATATTTCTTAAGAAAAAAAATATTTTATGGCAAAAAAGGTAATAGGTGTTTGCATTCCAAGGCTTTTCGACCCATATAGTAATATTTTTTTTGAATAAGAAACTTGATTTGGCTAAGCGATTGAATGCAGATCCCATTTGTCTCTTACATTGTTTCATTTAGATGAATATTTTCGAAGTTAGTTCACGGAACGCAGTAATTGTGGTTGGAATCGATCATTCTAGCGCGATCTGAAGCGAGGCGAATTGCGAACAAATGCATTTTATTTGAAACATTATCAGCACAGTTATCAGTTCCATAAATATTTGGATTAATTGTAGAAGAAAGTGTGTTAATTTGCATCCTTAGCGCTACAGCCATGTGTCAGCCTCGACTTTCTCTAGTTTCTTTCGCCATTCCTGCCAATTTCGCGACGCTTGCTTCCAATTCCTTGCACAGATTTTTCGTGCGTCCTCATTGACACCATCCTTCCACCGCAATCTTGGCCTGCCACGGTTTCTAGCTCCCGCTGGTTCCGACACCATGATCTTTTTTGGAGGGTAATTGTCGTCTGTTCTATTGACTTTATCTGCCCACCTGAGTCATCCTATTTTTATATTTGTTACCACATCCCTTCCCTTTGCCATCTGTTTGTATTTCTCATAGAGCTCGAAGTTGTAGCGCCGGCGCCATACACCGTTGTCATATACCGCTCCAAACATCCGCCTCAACAATTTTCTCTCAAAAGTTTGAAGTAGGGTTTCGTCAGTTTTACTCAGGGTCCATGTCTCACATCCATACGTCAAGACCGGGAGTACTAACGTTTTGTACATCAGCTTTGTTTTAAATGATAATTACTGGCTTTTGAGGTGTTTTCCAAGTCTAAAATAGCACTTGTTGGCAAGTACTATTCTGCGTTTTATGTCCTCGGGCATATTGTTTTTATTATTTACCGAAGACCCCAGGTAAATAAGTGCTTGCACTACCTCAAAATGCTGGCTCTATTACCTGGTGCCGACACTACAACCTTAATTTTTCCCACGTTCACCGTCAGATCCATATTTTCTGCTGCACCAACAAGTGCGGCAAACGCCTCTTTGGAATGTCGTATTCAAAAGCGTGCAGTGCCATTTGAAGGGTAGACAAATAGATATCCGATGATTCAGATACAGACAAAAGTAAACGTTGAAGTAAATGTAATGTAGCAAAAATGTTCGTGTACTTACAGAGCAGAAAGTCGTTGCAAGAATCCTACTCGCACGTTTGAAAGTGGAACTAAACTTTATGAATTATTAAACTTTTCAGTCCACGTATTTTTTTCTTTTGAAAAAAAAATTATTTGTATTTGTCGTACATTTTTTTTACCAAAATATGCAAACACAAGTTTAAGTAAAGGAATAAGACGTCCTGTCGCGGTAATTTCGTGTTTATGAACACCAATAAAAGTTTTTTAGCCACTGTAAGCAGTTTTCACCATGATCGCATTTTCACTGTTCAATACTATGTATATATTGTTACGGGCTTATCGGTTCGAATTGATTAACACATTGAATAATACCCCCTTTATTACCAAACTAAACTCGGATCACTACAACTGAACAATAACTCACTTATATACTTCTAACTACTAACTCACTAATTACACTGACTGACTCTAACTAACTGACTCGAGGGAAAGCTGACCGCCTTATATAGTTTTGGCATCCAGATTCTAGAACAATCCGGCAGATAAGGCTTATCGTTTGCAGAAATTTCGGGAGCGCCTGATTACGCGGTCGCTTTCCCCTTATCAGATCCTTCTAGAAACTTTTCTTATGTACTAAATTCTACAATTCTATTTTAAATTCTATTCCATCTATATACATTGCGTTACAATATTAAATGTCTTGAATAAAGCTTGTTATAAAATAAAACGAATGAATTCGGTTTGTACTAAATAAACACTACAAAACACAGACGGAGCGTAGACGTTGACAACAAGACTAACAAATTGCATGATAAGTTAATATCTAAGGGATTTACCAAAATGAAAATTTCTAATGTAATGTACGTCCACTGTAACAAAGATGTCGCTGCAATATACACATTAGCAAATAAAAGGTGCTGCCTTTACATCTCTATATAAGCGCTATGGTATTGTTGTTATGTGCCTATGCCTTTGGCTTATGGGCCACCTACAGGGGAATATTGTGATGGAATGTGACTGTTCACTGGAATATTACCGTATCCGTGTTAGTTTTGCAATAACCTTGAATTAATTTTAAAAGTTTGTACCCCTTTTTTATGATCGAAAAGGGAAACAAAGTATTAATAAAGCGAAATAATGTGTCTGCTGAAAAATTAATTTTATTTAGGAGTAATAATATTTTCTGTTCTGATTTTCCTAGGGCAGGCAATGCCTTTTTGCCTTCATTGTATGCACGCCACTGGTCGTATTGTACGTGAGACGTTATGTGCATCATCCATTATCTGTATGCTCTTGTTAAATATTGCGCCCCTATTGCCCAGCCCTGCGTCTCTGATTACTTTTTCTAATGTTAGGTTAAAAAGGTGACACGCCAGCGCTTTCCTCTGCCTTAAACCCTTATTTACGTTAAAAGGGTCAGATATATTATTTTGTATATTCACTTTACAGGTTACTTGACTCATTGTTGTTTTAACGAGTCTTATTAATTTAGCAGATATTTCCAGTTCTCTTATGGCCTCATATAGTTTGGGTCTAATGATGCTATCATAGGCGGCCTTAAAGTCTATAAACATGTGGAACGTACCGATGTTGTACTCCGTGGTTTTTTCTGGGATTTGTCGCAAGACAAAAATCTGGTCAATAGTCGATCTACCTGGCCGAAAACCGCTCTAATATTCCCCTAGTGTGTCTTCGGTGTAATGGACCAATTTTCCACATACAGGGTGAGTCATTATTAGGGTAAAGCCCTGTAGCTCCTACAATTATTTTGATAACAAAAATCCTTTTAGTACAAATGTACATTACCATGGGGCACATATTTTAAAATTATTGTTTACTATACAGGATGAATATATACACGGTGGTGCACTAAAGGTGCTTATTTTTAATAGAACACCTTGTATATTTTTACATATTTGAATGCTATACAAAATGCCGATTAATACGATATCAAATAATAGGGGTCTGGGGTTAACATTTCTTCAGATATTTAGAAAAATAATGAAATTTTAGTCTAACTTTGAAGTTCGTTTGAAAGACCAGAAACAATCAAATTATTTTATTTTTAGTGCAAATTATTACAGTATATCATTTTCTTGGAAAATAATGTAATTTTATTTCAATAATATTTGGTTTTATACAGGTTGATTATCAAACGCAAAATTACATTTTCCTCAAAAAATTTAAATGACACACCATGTATATTATTTTCTATTTTTGTTGGGCAACAATTAGGCTTTGATTTAATGTCAGAATTTGTAAATCTAGCTCTTATAGTTCGAGAGAAACTTAACTTTAATTTTGAAAAATAAAAAATGTCGATATTTGAATGTTTAAAATGCATCACTGATTGAAGTTGTTGGAATTTTTTTCTTATCAGTAATGAAAAGCACTAATAAATAAACTTTGTAGCACATACTTTCCAAAAAAGTTTACAAAACAAGAGATTCGACATATCTCATGCCCACTGCAATTTTACCAATTCGAAGTAAAATATTATTGTATAATAACGAAGGCTTCAACGGCCAGAGTCAGTTCAGGATATACTTCTTCCGGGATTGGATCGTGTCAAAGAACTACTAAAAGTGTTCGACGTTTCGCCCACCATCGTAGGGGGCTTCTTCAGGGACAAAGAAAAGACACAATAAACGAAAAGAGAAATGTAATGTAGTTTTATCCTTATTTGCTTAAATAATGTAAACTGTGCAGAGAACATAGAGCATAGATGCATAGAATTTAGGTATAGATGATAAGCAGTATTTAAACCAATATGTTTTCTAATTGAGAGTTCATATTTTTGAAAATATGTAATTTATATGATTAAAATTAGAACAATGAATTAAATTAATGCATTTTAAAAAACAATATTTTTGTTTAGCATTTTACTAAAATAAATCTAGCGAATTTGAATTTTTTTAATTTAAAATTAAATATCTCCCGAACTTTAAGAATTAGCCATACAGATGTTTACATCAAAGCAAAGGTCAGCTATTAGTTAACAGAAATGAGAAATAATATACAGGGTGTGCCTATTGATTTTTTTGAGAAAAATGTTATTTTGTGTTTGCTAATCATCCTGTAAAATTGCAAACGTTATATAAATAATATAAGATAGTTTTTTAAGAAAAGAATGTTCTAAAATAATTCGCAATGAAAATAAAATAATTTGGGTGTTCTCCGCCTTTCAAGCGAGCTTTCAATTTAGGCTTAATTTTCGTTAATTTTTCTAAATATCTTGAAAGCTGTTAACGTCAGATCCCTATTATTTGATATCATTTTAATCAACATCTTATAAGAGATTCAAATGTGTAAAAATATACATGGTGTTCCGTTTAAAAAAAGGCAACTTTAGTACACCACTCTGCATATGTTTAATTTTAGAATGTGCGCCTTATGCTAAGGTATACCTTCGCACCAAAAATATTTTTGTTATCGAAGAATCTTTAAAAGCTGCAGAGCTTTACCGTATTAATGACTCACCCTGTATAATATGGGAGTATATTTTACATATTGTATTAAGGAACACTCTAGTTGGTCGCCCTTTTTATGTAGAGGGCATATAAGGCCCTTGCTTTATTTCTGCGGCATGACTTCATTTTTCCATACTTTCTTAGGCCGTTTTTAGAGTCACGCGGGTGGCACCCGTCACCCGCGCGCGGGTAGGTAGGATAAATTTGTTTGCAGCGACGCATTCGCGTGCGGCCATCCGTTCCATTTTAAATAACTTGCTGCAAACAACTGTATCCTACCTACCCGCGCGCGGGTGTCGGGTGGTACCCGCGTGACTCTAAAAACGGCCTAAATCATGATCCAGATAAGCTTCGCCAAATTTTTACTTCCGAATTTATAGAGCTTCGCCGAAATGCTATCACTACCGGGAGATTTGTTGCTTTTGAGATATTCAATGGCCTCTTGTATTTCGTTCAGAGTTGGTAGAGCAATGTTCAGTATTTGGTGTGGAGAGATTCTCATTGTGTTCTTCCATGGTTTCTTCATTGAGCAGTTCTCTGAAGTGCTCAATGAAGAAACCATTGAGCAGTTCTCTGAAGTGCTCAACCCATCGTTTTAGTATCTCCTTGTTGCCGTTTACCGTGTCTATCTCCACATGCGTTAGTCCTTGGCTTAAACTCTTTTCTTAAATTGTTAACCTTTTGGCAGAATCTTCTTGTTTCCGTCTGGTTTCTGTGTGCTTTCAACTTTTACAAAATATTATGCTTTATTTGTACCTTTTTTCTTGTGTGCATTCTTTTCTCTTCTCTTCTTAGCTATCTGTATCTTTCTACGGCTACGCGTGTTCTTCTCTGTTGCATGGTCCTATATGCTTCATTTTTTCTTGACGTTATATCTTGGTATTCATTGTCAAACCAATCCTCGGATGTTCTGTGCCTTTCCGACCCCAGTACGTCCCTTAATGCTTCTTTTATAGCCTTTTTGCATACTGTCCAAGCCTCTAGCGTTGCTGTAGTTTCTTTTGTACTATTTATGTCATCATTTATACTATTCTGAAACTGTTCAGTTGTTTGGGCCTCTTTAATAGGTACGTATCATACCTAGGCTATCGTTCGCCTCTCCTCTTCTGCACATTTGAAATTCTTGCGCGCGAGCGCGTCCCTACCAAGTAGTAGTCAGAGTCCACACCTCGGTATGCTCTCACACCCAGGAGGTTAGAGAGATTCATACATAAGTAAAAATCATTTAATTTGGTCTATTGACTGTCACTGTAGTAGTTGGTACGGTGCAAGCCCGACTAGCTCTTGGCTGAATTTCTTATTTTTTGTTACATCGAATTTTTTACAATCGATTTTCATATTTTACATACCTCAATATCGATATTTTGTGAGCATCGATGAATATTCCTAATCTGTAAATCATGATAATTTTATTACATCGTTTTCTTCTTTCTCCTCTTCTTCTTCTTCTTCTTCTTTATCATTAATGGAAAGCAAATCCACATTGCAGAATAGTAAAATGTGATAGAACCCTGAAAATCTATATTTCATTTAGAAGATTCTGCTTTAAAACAAATTCATATTTTGTCGAAGCGATTTGTTAAACAAACAGAATTATCTCAATGTCAATTGCTAATCAACGTTGGATGTCCCAAATAAGCCATCAGTATCTGAAAAATAAATGTGTATATATGTGTAGGAATGGTAGATAACAATGTGATTGCACTTATTTTAAGTGAGAACTTGCTTATTTCGTTAAGAAATAATGGTATATTCACTATCACCATGGTTTTATTTTTGGACAATCCAAATCTAACAGTTTAATATATGCCAAAACATTTATAAAATATTAGAGATGATTTCGGAAACTGTATGAGAGAAAAAGCCGATGCTGGAGGAGAAAATTTTTTAATCTATTTGTTGCTTAGTTACAGTATTTTTTGTTCATAGATGCCACAACCATCAAATTGGCTTGGGACAAACTTGTAGTTCCATATAGTACCAGGAAAGCAACATTATTGTTACCAATTCCAGATAAATAAGTTACAACCCCTATATATAAATGGGTAGCACGGCTAATAGATTTGTTCCTTTTGAACATTTTTGTATTAAGTCAGCTCTTAACTTATTCTCCAGAAGATTTACAACAATGAATCATGGAGACAAATCACACTTTTAACATGAACTATTGGCAATGTTAGTTAACGGTTTCATCAATATCTTTATTCTTGTATGAATATGGAGGGTAAATAATTTTAAAATTTTCTTGGCTAAAACTTAAAAAAAATGGATATCTTTAGGTAAATAATGCTTTTTAAGAGGTCAAATTGCCAAACCAACAAACTAATCCTCTAGTTTAGATCTACAATGCTACAATTTAAAATTCATGGGTTAACAAAAGCGAAATTTATGGGATAAAAAAATAATATGTTCGGATACTGAAGTTTATTGTTTATTTTCTAATATTATAGGAAAATCTTAAAAGCAAATGAACCCATGCCGTGGAAAACAATCTGTACATAATTACCTTATTTGAATGTGAAGTGCATTTAGTCTAATCCCTTTTTAGGACATGATTTTTAAAGAGATTTATTATTGGGCATCAATCAGTGTTGCTAATCTTTATAATAAAAATTTCAATTTTTTTTGGGAAATCGTTGTTTAATTTTGTTTCATTTGATGAAAGTTCAACTGTGTAAATTATACACCAAGCCAAGAGCCTGACGTTTTCAGACGAAGTTTTGCATTCAAATTTGGCGGCCAGTTTCAATCGATTTTCGGTGGCGGCGTCGAGAATGTGAGGACTCTATTGAACAGTGAGTAGTAACCACCCTTTAATTTTGTCTGTAGCATGTTTTCATACAACATAAATTATCACATCATATGTGATACAATAAGTATTGGAAATGTTTCATAGGATTTCACGTTCTATGCCAAGGGTAAGTGTAGTTCTGCCTTAATTTTTTCCCTAATTTATATCATGTTTAACCTGTCTTGAAACAATAAATACATTAAAGTGGTGCAGTCAATATACCATTTAAATGTACACTGTACTAGTGTACGGCATGAATTTAGATGCTGCGATACTGAGTTTTTATTAAAGAATATCTACTTCAAAATTAGTTTTTAATAACACCGAATCCTTCTACGGATAATAAATGTTTTTTCCTCACATTACCCATCAGTTTTCCAAATGTACACATTTCAACAACAAAAAGTTGATTCTTGACGGTAAATAATTACGCAAATGGTTTTAGGAATTATTATTAAAAGCTATTGTTATTGCATGCTGTTCTAACATTCTCCTGAGCACACGCTAAATATACAATTATCAGCATAATAGTGGGTTAACTTTCCGATAAGATGCATTCGTATTAAATATCCATTCTTTTTTCGGAAGTCACTGAAACACGTGTTTATATCAGTAATCCCATTTTCTTGTTTAGTGTTTTTATTAATGTAATTCACTGACTAGTAAAATATTCTTTACAAGGCTTATTGATTTCGCAATGAAAGTTGAATTTGTCGATTTAAGTTATTTTACATTTTTAATATGAAACTAGACTGATTTTTTGCTACAATTTCAATTTTTATTTAAATGGTCTTGCTTGTTGTGTCGGCTAATTATGAATTTTATTTTAAAAACTTTGTTTTTTAAATCAAAGAGCGGAGGGCAGGATGTGTGCAAACATTTCTAGGCAAGTAATATTATTTAGTATTTATGTAACATACATGTTATATCTAACGTTCTGCAGTAAAATTTAGACAAATTTTTCAGTCCTTTGAGATTCGAATTGCTATGATATATCAGCATATAAAATTTAGATTTTTATTCCATTCCAGAAACAGATAGATACTCCTGGTAATTACTGATTAAATTACTAGACACTAAAATGCGCGTTTATCTAGCGAAATAAGTATGCTGTGTTTTAATTGGAGATTATCTCTTCTCACATTAGAAAATGTCTAATCGATTGTCGAAATATGCAGCCTAAAATTTAGGCTGCATGGTGTAAAAGGTTAAAAATTTTTTCCATGGTTACATTGCGTAAGGATGTAATTTTTTCTAGGTTAAAGTAACAAAATTTATAAATTTATATTGCAGATATAAATTGTAACTAAGAAATGATTTAAAAGGTTTTTATTAATACATTTATTCTCTTTATTTGATAATAATAATTACAGTTGATTCAATGATTTCATCTGATTTTTAACCAGCTTTGTGGCAGATAAAACAGTCAACTATACGGTTAAATTTGCACCAGTTACATATTGTATGTATGTATATTAGTGAGCAAAAGGGCCTCATATCATCATCAACAGGCGCATTTTTACGAATTTTTCAAAAATTGTAGTTGATATGACATTCGATTCAGAATAGCATATAAGAAATTGAAAAGATCAGGCGATGCTAAAAAGAATTGAAAAATTTATAAACATTTTAGTAAAATAAAGATTTCATTTTTCGCAATTTCTCAGAATCTATTGCAGAAATAGTAATTTTGAAAAGAAGAACCTTAAAGAGTATGATATTTAATAAAAGAAAAGCTTTCGAAATTATTGACAATATTTGTAATTTTAATTTAGAGATGAAAATAGTGTTTAAAACGAGTGATGTGACTACGGCGTGTTCGGTAAGATCCTGTCATACTTACAAACAAGCATTTTTTAACACATTAACATTAAATTAACGAAAAATATCAGGTACCATTTAGATACATGAATGAAGAATAATTCGCACATATTTTTTTTTGCTGGAATTTTTCAATTGCAGATGCTTTCTTTAATTAAGGAATTTTTGCAATATGTAAAACAACACAGACTAGAACCTGATACTTCTATCACTTTCATTTCAATGCCAACAATGTGTTACATCCAATAATTTTGGGCGAGCGATTTTAATGTATCCAGATATAAAAATTCATTTTACTCGAAAACCGCCGACAATATCAAATTTCACTAAGAGTATCATTTATTTTTTTTTGGTGGAACGGACTCGTCTTTGGTTATCTTCAAAAATTGAAATATAACTCTTGTCCCCTGAAACCAAGAAAGATTAAATCTAAGTATTAGTATCTCTCTGAAGATGATAGCTTGGCTGTATAAACGCGTTAGAGCAATCTTTGTTGTGTTTTTTAATCTTTCTTGGTTTCAGGGAACAAGATTTGTATTTCAATTTTTACCTTTTTTATGTAAAAACATTTCGCAACTAATAATTGAAAACTGTATTCAGGAACTAACCTTCCACACCCTGTAACTCGGAAACGAAGCGTTTTACGACATATATTTAAAGAAACTTTTCGTCCTATTTTGGACTCTACGAATCTGCATTTATGGACTACTTTTAGAATCACCTTATATATTCGAGAACATTTGAAAAACTAAAAGACTTGGAAAGGATGGTATGAAATTAGAAAATAAATCCTCGATAATTAAATTTTTCGTATCAGTCATTCCATTTACCGCAATCACTCAACTTTTCTGATGATTATTATAAAATTATCATCAATATTTACGTGTGTGCATACTGGACTACTTATAGTGTTTTTGATACGATTGTTTATTTTTTCAAATATGATGTCATCGTTAAGCAAATAATGTATTACATGCACTCTCGTGAAATCACAACCACGGAGCTCTTTACTTCTGCTACATTAATATAAACAATATATACATTAATATAATCAATAATACATGCTTTCTAAATTGCATTAATTAAAAAACTAATAAGTTCTAATAAGTTAACACTTTCAAAAATGACTTTTATATCCATAGTATGTGTATGTATTCATAATTAATCAAAATAGATAAGACGCTAGAAAGGACAGGGTCGAAGATAATTATATTTTTAATCGTAGACAGATACAGACTTTTTTCCGGGAGGGGGCACTAAGTCCCAAAGACGAATAATGATCTAATAATTAAACTCCGTAACATCCTTATTTTTATATGGCTAGATGGCTATATGCGAATTTCACAAAGTGGTAATTTTTGAAAAAATCGGTTGGATAGGTCAATTTTGGTTTTTGGGGCATATACTTTAATGAAATTTAAATCTCAGGAGGAAGGTGATAATATCAACTCTCTTTTTTTATTACATACTATGAAAGCTTAAGTTTTTC
Organism: Dastarcus helophoroides; assembly: GCA_028583605.1. Lineage (NCBI taxonomy): Eukaryota > Metazoa > Arthropoda > Insecta > Coleoptera > Bothrideridae > Dastarcus > Dastarcus helophoroides. Next base: position 3,621,030 of record CM053335.1, read on the forward strand.
TGTTTAATTTAATGTGCAACATGTAGTGGGTCAGTAGAAAAAAATGGGGAAAAATCGAAACAACCATTAAAATAACAATTCGGAACATACAATTTTCTGATTTTGCTACAAAATCTTTCCCACACATTGTACGCCAAATTAATCAAAAATATATGTTTTCCTGTGGTGCAATAAAAACGATGGTTGTTGTTTAAAAAAATAACGTTATCCATTTCCTGCCGCCACTGGTTAAATAAGAAAACTATCGATTTCTAGAAAAATTACTCAGACAGGTCAACTTGTTTCTTTTGGGAACTTTGGTGAAGTTCGATGCTCAAAAATTAAACCAGTGGAGGAGAGGGATGAGGTTGTTTTTGAAACAACTATCATTTTTATTACATCTATAAAAACTTAGAGCTTTCTGATTAATTTGGTGTGCAGCATGTGAGGAAAGTGTTGGAGAAAAATCAAAAAAACTGTAACTCTGAATGATTTATTTTCAACAAGTTTTTCGATTATTCTCAAATATTTTTTCCACCGATCCCTCCATATTGCACCCTTGATCTAGATCAACCTGAAAGAACTCAGCTTTCTTATAGTTCAATGAGAAAGGAAGGGTCACGCTTACCCCTCTCCTACTGGCAGGGGTTAAAATTTTGAGAATTAAATTTCGCCAAAGTCAAACTCCAGAAAAATAAAACTGATCTATCCAAGCAATATTTCCAAAAATTTTCATTTTCTGAAATGCTCATGACTTTTGAAGAGCACTAGCAGTGTATATCTTTATTTTTAAAATAAATTTGTTTCATTTTAGTCACGTATCTAGAAATGAAAAAAAAAATGTTATGAATTTCAGTAAAGATACATTGAGTAAAATAAGATGTATAATAATAATAATATATATAGTATATATATAGTAATATAATAATATTTTTTTAAATGGTAAACTTGATAAACATGTTATTATATTTATTTCTTGCAATTTATTATGACGCATTTTATCTATAAATGCTTACAGTAATTTTGTTTCAGAAACTTCTCTGATGGCATGGAAAACAATGTTCCCCATCTAAAATGGTCAACTACATTTTTTTGGTTAATTTTCATTATGGTCGCCGCCTTTCTCTTTATGGCTTCGAACTATCCGCCAACATATCAACTAGAAGGACCAAAAAAATCCCGCATTGTGACAATGCAAGGGTTTGTCATTGCGACAAAAGGTTGCAAAATTCCCAATTTGCCGGTGACCGATCAAAAAATCAAAAAATATATGGAGGCTGAAACGTTCCCAAAATGCGGTGAAAACGACCTTCCACCTTTAGTGGCTTCCAATTTGACATCTATTTATGTGATAAATTCTAGTCTCGCTGAATATAACGTGGAGGATATTGATCTATTTGTCTGTTGTTACAGAGTGTTAACTAGGATTGTGCCTAAATATAAGCAAAAGGACAACTTGTATAAGTATTCTGAAACATGTTGGCCATTTTTGGAAAGTATAAATATATATGACGAATTCATCAAAGTTAGCTGTGAATACAAAAATGAAAGTATTTATAAAGATTTCTTTTCTTTTGTGCCATTGAAGCAAAATGTATCTAAAACAAATTGGAAAAGGGAACCCTTGAATGTTTTGGTAATTGGTTTGGATGCGGTTTCTCGTTTAAATTTTCATCGACAGATGCCAAATACTGTTGAATACCTCAAGAATATTTCTGCCATAGAGCTCTTAGGTTACAATAAAGTGGCTGACAATACATTTCCAAATTTAATGCCTATATTAACGGGAAAGTTTGAAGAAGAACTGAAAAAATCTTGTTGGAAAAAGAATGGGCATTTTGATAAATGTCACTTTATTTGGGAAGAATATAAGAAAAGAGGCTTTGTAACAGCATTTAACGAAGATGCATCTTGGATGGGTGTTTTCCAGTATTGTAAATTAGGGTTCCAACATCAACCAACTGATTATATGTGGGGGTTCTATGACCGCGTAATAGAAAAAGAAATAGGTAATCACAAAAAAATGAATCTAGTTCAATGTGCCGGGACCAGACGCGTTTATAGATTATTTCTAGATTATATCACCAAATTTGTTATAAAAATGCATCAAGAAAAGTTACCGTTCTTCTCGTTTAACTGGGGCGCAAGTTTATCCCATGATTATTTTAATAAACCTAGGGTGGGAGATGACGATTACTTACATTTCTTTCAAAATTTGAAGAATGGGGGATTTTTAAATAATACTATTTTGGTATTTATGAGTGATCACGGTATAAGGTGGGGATCCTTTAGGCAAACTTATCAAGGAGGCATCGAAGAAAGATTACCCTTTGTCTTCATGGTTTTACCAGAATGGTACAAAAAAGAGTTTAGCTCTGCTCACGCTAATCTTTTGAGGAACACTAGAGTCCTAACTACCCCATTCGATCTTCATGAAACATTGATTGATCTGATGAAGCCCTATAATATAAACTCTACTTATTTACTTGAAAGATCAAAAAATAAAAAGAGGGGGTATAGCTTATTTAGTAGAATTAGATCAGAAAGAACTTGCTCTGATGCTGCCATAGAAAGTCACTGGTGTACTTGCCAAGTTAGTACAGAAATTGATGTAAACAATACAAGTGTAAGAACAGCTGCTTCTTTTATGGTAGAACATATGAATAAGCTTTTAATGAATTATACCCAGTGTGCCAATTTAAGTATGGATACTATTATATCAGCCAGAATGCTTTCTACTAATTTCGCCAAAGCACAAAAAGATGTTATTAAAGATTATATGCTTTCTATACGCACTGTACCAGGAGAAGGCGTTTTTGAAGGCACTGTGAGAGTATTTAAGGGTCACTATGAAATTGTTGGAACCATAAGTAGATTAAATAGGTATGGAGATCAAAGCAGATGTGTGAGCGACTTCCACATGAAGCTGTATTGTTATTGTACTGAATTCAAACTTTTTTAAAGTTCCGTTAATTAATTAGATTTTGATTTATTAAGGAGAGAAGACTTGTTATCCTTTCGACATTGATAAGACTCACAAACTTTCGAATAAGAGTTCCTGGTAAAATTTGTTTATCGATTGATTTTCTTTAGTTATTAATAAGTTAGAAAGCCCTTGTAGGCGCCAGTAAGAAGACTAAATTTGTATCCTCATTTTATTGTTTAGAAATGTATTTTTGTTTAACCACTTTAAATGAAGTTCAGTATATTTAATTTTATGTTAAAAACCTACTCTTTATTTTGAGACCTAATTTGGCTGAATAAATATATCAAAAAAATCATATCAGAGACATCTGGAAATCTAATACTTTATATGCCTGAGGTTTTTGAATATTTTTCGATAATAGTATTTATATTTCTGTGAGTTATAAAATATATGAAATAATGTGATATTGTTGTTAGATTCTAGTAAGTTGTAAAAATTTGTTTTTATAATTAATATTACAATACAAAATTATATTAAATAACACTACTTTTACTAGTCATTTTACCACATTTAATCCATTTAGTTCTTTTTGGATCAAATGAAAATGCATCTGATATTTAAAAATATACACGGTCGGTTTGTAATCATCTATATCTAATAATTTGAAATGTATCGTATCAGTTAGAATTGCAACAAGCACTCGTAATTAGTTCTATGTTCCGTTACAATTACATTAGCATTTATAGACCACTAAAATTTTCATGGGTACATATGTATTATAATAGCAGTAATATTTAAAAACCAATTATTTCGCAACAAGAAAGAAAAATTGTTGGCAAAGGTTTACTTTGGCAGTGTTTTGTAAATGTTTTATTAGAAGACAATTTCTAATAAGACATTAAGATACACTTGATCTGGAAGCTCCCTATTAACCCTTTCTAAGAATAGGATAAGTCTCTAGCTCTAACGAGTTATGGAACCCGGTGCACCTCGATTCATATCATGGTTACTTTTTGCTACCTGATGACTAGAGAACGGATTATGTGCACAGCTTTTTTAACAGAATATGAGCATAATAGAACTAATAATACACTAGCTACAATTTTCAAAGCTAGTTGCACGTTAAGCTACATTTCAATAAGCTAGAGAGACGTGGTCTATGTACCAAAAGCAGGCAAACGACCGTCTGCGCAGCCTAAATCATCTAGACATATTAGTCTTATGTCATTTCTCCTTAAAACAATGGATAAAATTATAAACCTATACATTAGAAGCAAAGTACTGTCAAAGAATCCACTTCATGATAATCAATTTGCCTATCAAGAAGGCAAATCCACAGAGACAGCCTTACACAATCTTGTCAAAAAGATAGAAAGTGCACACTCAAACAAAGAAATAGCTCTTTGTGGATTTATAGACACAGAGGGTGCTTTTGATAACACCTTATATGAATCCATAAAAGCAGCAGCTATCAAAAAAGGTTTTGAGGAACCTACCAACGACTGGATTGTCTCCATGATGATGGTAGGAGGATCAAAGCAACTTTAGGCAGTGATTCACTCACAGTGAGCGCAGCAAGAGGTTGTCCCCAAGGAGCAGTTTTATCTCCACTGCTGTGGTCCATCGTGGTTGATGACCTCCTAAATATACTGCATTACTCAGGCGTTGAAGCAATAGTTTATGCAGATAATATTACTGTCATTATCAGGGGTAAAAACGATAAAATCCTATCGGATTTAATGCAAAAGCCCTAAACACCATTAACAACTAGTGTTTAAACCAAGGGTTAAATGTAAACCAATATAAAACAATTATAATTCCTTTCACGAAGAGAAGGAAGCTGAATCTAACAGCTCCCACTATGAATGGAGTTCAACTCAACTTCTCAAGTGAGACTAAATATCTAGGAATAGTCCTATACCAAAAGCTCACCTGGAATCCGTATTTGACTAGAATAATCAAGCAAGCCACGACAGCGTTCTGGACATGCCGCAGATTGTTCAGCAAAACCTGGGGTCTGAAACCGAAAATGATCTATTGATCATATAGGATGATAATTACACCCCTCATCACATACGCTTCTTTAGTATGGTCGCCAAAAATAATGAAAAAGACAGCACAAACCAACTGAACATAGTTCAAAGGTATGCATGTCTGGGCATAACAGGCGCAATGAACACCTGCCCAACAGCAGCAATGGAAGCAATGCTAGGTCTAACTCCTCTCCAACTTTTAGTGAAGAGGAAAGCGATCAAAGGAGCCTCAAGATTACTGCAATTAAAACAATTTAAAGAAGAAGACTTCGCTGGTCACATGGGAATCCTCAAGGAATGTAGCCCGGTGATTTTAGCAAAATCGGTTGATTACATGCAACCCAGGAACGAATTTGATCATTCCTTTGAGGTGGACTTAGATAGCCACACTGACGCTCAATCAATACCTGAAGAAACACACAAATTATCCATCTGGTTTACAGATGGATCAAAGATAGCACATGGTGCTGGAGTGGAAATTTATGGTCCCAACTATATAGGTTTTCTAAAGCCTTGGGAAAAGACCCAACTGTCTTTCAAACTGAAATACATGCAATAGAACTCTGCGCCTACGAGTGCCTTCGAAGAAGCCTGAAAGGAACAAAGATCTACATTAACTCTGACAGCCAAGCGGCAATAAAGGCTCTCAGCAGCTGCTTTGTCAAATGCAAACTAGTTTGGAACTGTTAACAAACGTTAAAGCAACTGGCTAAACACAACAGGATTAGCCGTAAGTGGGTGCCAGGGCACAAAGGAATACAAGGAAATGAAGCTGCGGAACAATTCGCTAGAGAAGGATCTGCATTATATTTCTTGGACCTCAACCGGCTTTTGGTTTCTCCAAAAGTCAAATCAACAATGAGGTCAAAAAATGGGAAACAAAGTCAAGAACCTCCCACTGGAGACTATATTTAGGACTACGGCAGGCGAAAAGATTCATACCTGGAACGCTTGAAAAGGCAAAGATCTACTTAGAACTCAGCAAATCTGAATTGAGAATCCTAACCTAACCGGCCTCTTAACAGGACCTTGCCCTATGAGGTACCACCTCAAGAAAATGGGTCTGGCTGAAACAGACCTATGTCGCTTTTGCGCAGAAGCTGCGGAAACTGCAGAACATGTGCTATGCAAGTGCGATGCGCTTGCGCGCAAAAGGCACGTCCAATTTGGATGGGCGTCCTTAGACTCCTCAGATGTGGAAAAACTCAATCCCAGGTCCATAATAAACTTCTACAAGAGTTTGAACCTGGGAACTACATAGATCAGGGTATGCACAAAAGATCTCCTTAGGTCGAGGTGCGGGGTGGACGAAGAGAAACACGAAACGACCCATATATAATCTAATCTAATCTACCCACATTTTTTAAGAAGAAAAGGTATTTTTTCTAAATGTTGATACAAGCAACCGTTTTCAAGATATTTGCCTTCAAAGTTTGTCGTACGTTTATTTTAAGTTATGTAAATGTGAATTTTTCGCAGTAGGTTTCAAAATAAAAGTAATAAAACTGACTCTAAAATAGTTTATATCAAATATTACTTTACTGACATTATTATTACACATTTTTTAAAAATTTCTAAAACAAATTTAAATAAAATACCAAAACAATTTTTTTTTTCAAAAATAAGTATGTAGTAAATGAACTTTTTCACATAAAGGAATTGTAAACAATTAAAAATCTGGCTGTCTTTGATTAAAATTCATCTCCAAATATCCGCTTTAACCACCCAGACTATTAAAATTTTCTTGTGTGGACTCAGAGATCATATCTCACATCTCTATGTTAGAAAATAAATTACGTCTTAATTTTTTGGATTTTCTTTACTGAGATTTTCAAAATTTAGGTAATAATATTATCAGCAAAGTAATATTTGACATAAATTAATTTCAAAGCTGTCTTTTGATTACTTTTCTTTCAAGCCTACTTCGAAACTTTAATATTTTAGTAATTTAAAACCAAGGCACGTCAAGGTTTAAAGGCAAATATCTTGGAAATGGTTGCTCGCATCAACTTTCAGAAAGTACACCTTTTTTACGTAAAAAATATATTGTTACGGGCTTTATCGGTTCGAATTGATTCACACGTGAATTAAAAATAATACTTACTTTATTACTAAACTAAACTTGAATCACCACAATTGACAAATTGACACTTATTATTGACTTCTACTAACTCACTAATTACACTGATTCTAACTGACTAACTCGAGAGAAAGCTGACCGCCTTTTATAGTTTTGGCCCCCGGCTTCTAGAACTTTTCGGCAGATAAGGCTTATCGTTCCCGAAATTTCTGGAACGCTTATCTGCCATTTGTTTCATTATCACGGCCGCTTTCCCCTTATCAGATCCTTCTAGAAACTTTTTTTATTTACTAAATTATACAATTCTATTCTAAATTCTATCCCATCTATTTACATTGCGTTACAATATTTAAAATTAATATACGTGGGTGAATAAAAAAGTTATGATGATTTAGAATTATGCAGGATAGCGCAGGTAGCGCCCCCTATCAGCAATTGGTAATATGTTAGCAAATTAGAGTTTGTCGACTTAAAAAACCCCCTTGTGCCAAATTTCGTGCCTATACTATAATTCATTTAATAATTATACGAAAAAATCGAAATTTTTTTTTTCAACTTTGACTGACACCCTGTACCTCTGTTAATAGCAACTTTTGGTGTAATGTAAATGTTGCTAAATCACATTATTCTTATTCGAAAAATCCACCATTGCTCTGTGTATCATTGCTTATGGTCCAGCCTGTATTTTATGGCTTTTTCGAATGCTACTTATCAATGGCAATGTCCTTAACGGAGACATCGGACCTCCGCGTAATAGTGGGCATAATATACAAGATCTTCCAACTAAAACTTGACCTTCCTAAAATTTAAAGACGAAGAAATATTATAAAATTCGCCGAGACTCATCGATTTATGTTCTTGGGGGAACCATTTCTGACGATACATCATTTTAAAGCCTTTTTCATTGCAAATACACTGGTGCATCGTTTGTTGGAATTACAAATTACTATGAGTTTATAATATTTTGGATTTTTTTGAAAATTTCGAGTTTTAAACTTTTTGACATATTTCAAAATTTCCACATTTTTAAAATTTTTAATTTTCCTTGAAGTATTATGCTTTTTTAAAAATGTTCACCCTTTTAAAATTCAGACTTTTTCTTAAAATTTCAACTCATGATTTTTTGAAAATTTAGACTTCGATCATTTAAAAATTTGGACTTTGAAAGTTTTGACTTTGAAAAATTTTATCCTTTTTTTGCATATTTCGATTTCTTTCTAGTAATAGTGACTTTTTGAAAATTTCGATTCTTAAAAATATCAATTGCTTTTTAAAATATTCGATATTTTTCAACTTATCGTCTTTTACAAAATGTTAATTTTTTTAAAAATTGATTTTTTGAAAAATTTTAACTTTTTTGTTTAACGTTTTTGTTTTTGACTTTTTTGTGAATTTTGTCCATTAAAATATAAACTTTTTTTAAAATTTTCACTTCAAATTTAGACCTTTTTTAAAGCTTATTATTTTTTTCCATATTTTGAGTTTTATTTCAAAATTTCGACATTATTTAAAAAATTCTTTTTTTTAGAAAATGTTGACTTCTTTAATTCCTCTTCAAAGTCAAAAATTTCTACATCTTTTAAAATTTCTTCCTGAACAGCTTTGACCGTTTTAATTTTGGTTTTTTTGACTTATGTCACCGTTTAAAAATTTTGATTTATTTAAAATTTGGATTCTGTTTCATAAATTCAATTATTCGATTTTTTCCCTAAATTTAAGATTTTTCTGAAAATTACCATCTTTGTATTGAAGAATTTACCTTTTTTTAAAATATCGATGGTTTTGAAAAAGAATACTTTTTCAAAATTTCGTATCAATTAATAATTTTTGTCTTTTTTGAAGAAAAGGTAAACATTTAAAGTTTAACATTTACACTTAAATGTTAAAATCGAAAGTTCAAGAAAAAGGTCGAAATTTTAAAATTTTGAAGATTATTTTAGTGTAATTTTCCAAATTTTTGTCAGAAATATTGGCTTTTTTAATTTCAAATTTAAAGTAGAAATATTTAGTTGTTGAAAATTTCCACTTTAAGTCGTAATAAAACAAAACTTTTGACGGTAAATTTGAAAATTTCAGTGTTTCGGAAATTAAACTTCTCTAATTTAAATAAAATTCTACAGATTACGAAGTCGAAAATTCGAAAAATAAAATCGAAACTTTGACAAAAAATCGAAATGTTAAGTTGAGTTTGAAATGCTCTAATCTTTTGAGTTTAAAGCGAAAATGTCGACAAAAAAAGTTGAAACAATAAACAATAATGAAGAAATTAATTTTTTCTATCGTAATTTCTCTTTTGAGTTAAAAGTCAGAATTTCATATTTGAAAATGGCAATAATTAGTTTAAAGTGCAGATGTGATGAACTATGAAGTGTTTAAAGGTTTTCGATATTTCAAGTTTGATGTTGTTGCTTTTAACTATGACATTTGGTGTTTAACAACGCAGATTAGAGATTAAATTAAAAATAAAAAATATTATTACTATTATTTATTAATACAATACTTCCCTATTATTAGTTACAATGTTTCCAATCATAACTGTAATAAAATAATTCTTTTCTCTAAACTTTTTGTTTCGTCCAAAATTACTACAAGTTCAATGTACATTTATAACAAACAATTTCGAAATCCCGAATTTAAAAATTTCCAATTTAAATTTAAATATAGAAATTTGAGAAAAATCTAAATTTTCATAAAAAATCTAAATGTGCTCAACAAATTATTTCCTAACACCATGTTTCTAATTTAATTCCGAAACGAGAAAAGGTAGAAACGATTAAAGTAAAAAATTTGGAAAGTATATGAAAGTGTATGAAATTTGTTTTCATAGTTAATATTACAATACAAAATTATACTAAATAACTGTTATTTTAGTGGTCATTTGACCACATTTAATGAAACATTTCAGCCTTCAGTTTTTTAAACTAATAAAACTGCATTTGATATCCAAAAATGTACGCGATGACGATAAACTTATACCGGTATGCTAAGATTTTGACGCAAACTCTTTCCGTGCGCGCAAGTTGACGTTAACATTCGAGGCAGAACATTCCTAGCATGCTAACAAGCTAACATTTTGCATCTCCGTTATATATTAACCGGTTTTAAAAAAACTTATTTTTGTTCATTCAGCATAAAAAGATCTATTAACCGAGGTATCGCAAGGGGTACTTTGCTATATGAATTTTTAAAGTTGGAGTTGCTCTTAGGAGTGAAGAAATGGAGGGTTGAGAAATACATGCTTAAGTGGCAATTTGGAAATTAAAATCGACCTGTTCGAGCATTTTTTTGAAATATGTTTGTTCGCGGTTTTATAGACTTTATTCGTTATTTCGGTATGGTGGGTGTGCTGTAAACTCGTCCATACACGCATGAGACGTTGCATGTGAAGCCAGGCCCGATTAGATTTTTTTTTCGGGGCCCTCTACCTTTTCTTTATTTTAGTTGTATTGGTTAAGCAGCTAGCAGAAATAAAATAATATTATTGCTGTAACCGAGTTCATATGTAAAACAAAACAAATCGAACTCTTTCAATTTAATAAACCATGAAATGCATAAACCGTTTGTAACTTTGGATAACTGATTACGTAACATTTTATTTCTGTTACCTGTTTTTTTTTAATAGATTTTGGACCGTTTTGTTTTATTACCTTTTATACGTAATATTAAGGAACATATCTTAGCTCTCTGGTCGATAAACTTTTAAACCGAAAGAGCCAGAGCCTCAATAAAAAAAATGATTTCGTGACTTTCAAAGAGCCATAAATTTCTATTTCTGATTTTGCATTTTATTTCAAAAGTAAATTATACAAAATATGAGACAGAGAGAGACCCCTTTGACTCAGGCAGTCAAACGAAAATACCGGGTGTTTTTTTAGTTGGGAGGTTACTTTTATATGGAGTATCACTCATTATAAATGCGATTTTCTCGATATGGCTAATCGGAGCTAAACTACCTTTCAAAAATATTTCCTCCCACGTCCGGTTATACCGGAAGTAGGCATTAACTTGCTTATTTTAAATAGCAACCCCCAAATTTTATATTTTATTTGGAATTTACGTAGAAAAATAAGGTGAGTTTATGTATATATGTTTATTGCTATCTTTGATAGTTTTTAAGATATTTCAATTTTTCGGAAAAAACTGACAGAAAAGAGGGTTATTTTGACTCTTTGTATCTTTTTTATTATTTGCAATAGAAACATGAAATTTGGGTTGAAGTCATGGAATATTATGGGGACTATAATAATGTAATCAAGTTTTACATTAATTACACAGGGTGATGGCAATTTTATGATCTTTATTGTTTTTGTTTTATTCAAAAAAACTCTTTTTTTTTAAATGGGAACTATGTGTTTTTTAAACATTTTTGAATTCCCCACGTAAAAAAAAAGAAAAAAGTTATATAACTAATTTTTTAAAATTCTGCATCATTACAGAGATATAATGCAAAATAAAAAAAATATATATCTTTTTTTTTCTAGTAGCAACTTGGTAGTAGACAACAAAATTAAAAAAAAAACATAACCACAAGGCCTAAAAATTTTAGCCTAAAAGATAACCGCACAAGACGAATAAGTTTTTGATTAATTGTTAGAATACTTATTGAAGAATGTTTAAGGAGCCACGAATGTAAATTTCGTAAAAATGGTTTGTTAAACAGACTTCTCATTTTTGGAGTAATGAAAATCAACAACAAACGTTCAAGAAAATTCGTCCTTTAACTGTTATGCTGTTAGATTAGAACTCAGGATTTTTAAGCGTTAAATTTTACAATAAAAATCAAAATGGAAATTTTTTAGTGATGACAAGCATATTGCTAGGAACAATCGGATGTGCTTAAAAACGTTATTCAATTCAAAATCTTAAAATATGCCTTTAAATGTATTGAAACAGAAGATCGCCCTTGTTGTTCTTGATGTAAATTTTTTGTCAATTATTTTTGTTTCCTATTACTTACTATGATTAGTTCTTTAAGCTGTTATTGACTACAGTTAATTTGCTACTTGAACAAAAAAGAGATGTTTGATTTTTTTATTTGAGATTTATGTAAAATACCTCTGTAGCGGCACAAAATTTTAAGAAATAAGTAATATAATTTTTTTCTTCTTTTTATGTGAAGAATCCAAAAATTATTAAAAAACATATAGCTCCTATTTAAAAAAACAGTATTTTTGAATAAAACAAAAACAGCAAAGATTATAAAATTTTCATCACCCTGTATAATAAATGTTAAATCTGTTTACGTTATTGTAGTCTTTATAATATTCCGTGACTCTAACTCAAATTTCATGTTTTTACTGCAAATAATAAAAAAGATACAAAGAGTCAAAGTAACCCTCTTTTCTGTCATTTTTTTTTCGAAAAATTGAAATATCTTTAAAACTATCAAAGGTAGCGATAAACATGTATACATAAACTTACTTTATTTTTTTACGTAAAATCCAAATAAAATATAAAATTTGTGGGTTGCCATTTAAAATAAGAAAGTTGATGTCTACTTCCGGTATAATCGGTAGTGGGGGGAAATTGAAAATATTTTAAGAAGATAGTTTAACGCCGATTAGCTCCATCGACAAAATCAGTTTGCCATTATTAAGTAGTACTTCATATAAAGGTAACCTCCCAACTAAAAAAAAAACACCCGGTATATTTAGCTCAAAAGACCTTTTATTTCCCAAAATTTAGACGTTTATTTTCAAAGTTATCCTCTTTTTCGCAATTTCGACTTTTTTAACTCTTCTCTATATTAGTTTTTTTTTAAACCCATTTTGTTCCTAAATTTAAACTCTTGCCCGAAATCTTCCTTTCTTCTCGAAACTCGACAATTTATGAAATTGTTCACTTTTTTCTAATTCGACTTACTGGATGATTTAACTTATTTCTCAAAAATTCATCTTTTGTCGGTTTTGTAATAAAAAAGTAAAAATTTGAAGTTACTGGAGATGTTAAGTAAAATAATTTTTGAAGATGTCGACCTATTTTTTCAGTTTTTCACTTTTTTCAAAAATTACATGTTTTCGACTTTTCTCTAAGTTGCGGCTTTTTTTAGAACTGTCTACATTCTTTTCAAAATTCATCCTTTTACAAATTTTGGCATTTTCTCCAAAATTGACTTGTAAAACTTTTTTTTTTTATTTTCTAAAAATTTAGACTTGTTACGCAAAATTCGGTTTTTTTTTAAACTTCGACTTCTAGAATTCGACATTTTATTGTTTCTCAAACCGCGATTTTTTTGATGAAATTTATCTACATATTTTCAACATGTTTGACTTAATCTCAACATTTGACTTTTTCTAGGAAATTTTGACCTTCAACACTTTTCTCGAAATTTCTATATTATGTTTAAAATTCAGATTTTTTTCCAAATTTTGCCCAAATAATGGGTTTTACTAAGCATGTAAACTTTTATTTATTTTCTTCAAATTTGGTCTTGTTTCTCAAAATTCGTTTTTTTTTTAAATTTAGACCTTTAAAATTCGAGATTTTATTGTTTCTGCAAGCTACGATTTTTTCAATTTTGAAAATGTTTGACTAATTTCAAAATTTAATTTTTTTTTCTTAAAAATTGACCATTCTTTGAAATTCAACATTTTTCTGGAAACTGAAAGTTGTATCAACATTGTCTTTTCTTTGGAAATTATTTTACCAATTCTATTAAAATTCGAATTTATCTGAACATTTGGAGTTTTTTTTATTAGTGTTGTTCTCGAAATTTCAAATTTAATCTCAAACTTTAATTTTCTCTCTTTTATTTTCTTTTTCTTTAAAAAACTTTGGCATTTTAAAAGTTTGACGATTTTTTCTAAGCTTCCAATTTTTTACCATTTCTCTTTTCGGAATGTTATAATTTTTCACAGAATTTTAATGTAAATTAAATTTCGAACTAAATTCATCTATTTTTAAATCTCAAAATCAGATTTTTCTCTTAAAATTTGAGTGTCTCGGAAATTTTAAAATTCAATATTTTTTTGGAAATTGGAAGTTTTATGGACATTCTCTTTTCTTTCCTAATTATTTTACCAATTTTCTTAAAATTCGAATTTATCAGAAAATTTGGATTTTTTTAGATGGTTTTGTTCTCGAAACTTTAAATTTTTTCTCAAAATTTAAATTTCTCGAGAAAATTGCAATTTTTTTGTCGACATTTCGAGCCTTTCTTAAAATTTGAACTTTTTCCTAGAAAATATTCCTAAAATTTGCCTTTTTTCTTCTTCTCTGAAAAACTACGACTTTTTTAAAGTTCAACAATTTTTAAAGCTTCCAGTTTATTTTTACAATTTCTCTTTTAGATATTTTACAGTTTTTCGAAAAAATCAAATTTGTCTAAAAATTTTAGGTTTTCAATTTGTTCTGGGTTCAATCTGTTATCGAAATTCGACGTTGTTTTCGAAATCTCGTCCTTTTTCTCAATTATTCCTAAGTGTTCTTTTTTTTTCTTTTTTTTTCGAAATCTATTCCTTTTTCTCAAAATTCGGCTATTTCTGGAAATTTTAGCTTTTATTTCGAATTTTGATATTTGCTGCTTCTGTAAATTTAGATTTTTTTTTCACAAAATAATTCAACTTTTTTCACGAAAGTGAAAATTTGTAGAAAATTTACAAATAAAAAAGTAAAAATCATGAGAAAAATATTTTTTAGAAATTTCGACTTCCCAAATTGTTCTTTTTTTAGAAATTTAAAATTTCTGTGTTTTTCAAAATGTTAATTGTTTAATGAGTATTCTGCGTGTCTGTCCACTCAAGCTTTTATTTATTTATGTTTTTAGGGGAATTTAAGGAGCCGCATTTGTCTTTTAACCGCGGGGCGCGGTTTGCCGACCCCAGTCCTAGCTAACCATAGGTGTAGCTCGAATAGGGCAAGGTGGGGTGCTTACCTCCCTCTAGTTCATGCAGCAAACCGAAAATATATGTATTCAACTAGGCGACCAGCTTCAACATTAATTCTTTCCTAACAATATTTTTTCGATATTTCAATTTTTTTCTCAAATTTCGTATTTTTTAACAAAATTTGTCTTTTTTTAGAAATATTGCGATTTTTTTTATAAAATTTCACTTCTTTTATCAAACATGACTATCAAAATTTCAAATTTTTATTTAAAGGTTTGTCGTTTTTTCCAAAATTTCGCCATTTCTGGACTCTTCGACTTTTTCTAAAAATTTCGACTTTTTCGGAAATTTTCTACTTTTTCTGAAAATCGATTTTTTTTATTTTGCAAATTTCAGCTTGTTAATTAAATTTTGCCTTCTCTTTGAAATTTGGTCGATCTTCCGATAAAAAGAGTATATTTTTTTTGAAATTTAAAATTTTTGTAAGAAAATTATGACAAAAATTTTCTGGAAGTTTCAATTTATTTGTCAATATTTCGACGTGTAACACAGTATTGGACATTTTCTGACACCTCATGAGGAAAGGTGTGTTCTTTTGAGTGGAGCGGTCAAGAGAAAACTATTAGTCACCCGGAAAAATTCCATTTTTTGTATTCTCTTTCTTTCGTAATTTTAATAAAATCTCACTCTTTATGGAAAATATCAAAACAAAAATTCAGATCAAAATCTCAGATCAAATTCTAGATCTTTTTCCCAGAATTTCAATCATTTTTTGGAAATTTTGTGTTTTTCTCAGAGTTTATTGTTATTTTTTCAAAATTTCGACTTTTTTCTTTAAATTTGAAATTTATTTGGAACATTTTGAATTATTGATTTCGAAGTTTTCTCGAAATTACGTTTTATTTTCAAATCTCGTTTTTGTTCAAATTTCTATAATTTTCTGATCAGCTATTTTAAAAAATTAAAAATCGGATTTTTTGGAAATTTGAACCAATTTGTTCTTCATCCGATATTTAATATTTTTTTGGCAAATTCGTCTTTTTTCTCAAAATTTTTACTTTTTCTCTTAAGATAGCCTTTTTCCTAAAACTTGCTTTCTTAGAATGCGACTTTTTCAAAATTTCGATTTTATTGTAAAAATTCCACTTTTTCAACTTATGATTCAAACATCGTTTATTTATTTCGATATTCCCCAATTTTTCTTAATATTAGTCTTTTCAACAAATTTCCACTTTTATCTGAAAATGTGATGTTTTAAGGTTCTGAAAATGTTTTCTCTATAAATTAGTTCGGTATGTTAATTAAAATGTTAAGCAAAATATTTTTGAGAATTTAGAAAAAAAGATTTTTTATAAATTTAACGTCTTTAATGAATTTTAAATTTTGAGAAGAATGTTGTTGGGAATTTTTCAAAATTCGACTTTTTCACAAAATTAGACCATTGAAAATTTTAACTTTTTTCGAATTTTGGACATTTTTGGAGCTTCTGTAAAAAGTTGGGTTTTTATTTTAAATTTGATTTACTCAAAACTCCGACTTTTTCAATTTATTTTTCTCAAAATTCGTCCTTTTCGAAACTATTAATTTATTTTCAAAATTCTCTAAATTGTACGTGGTTTGCAAAAATCGTGATTTTTTTCAAAGTACGTTTTGTTAATTATCTGTGTTTACTTAATTTCTTTTTTAAATTTAATTTCAAATTATTGTTAGAAATTCATCTTATTCTGCACATTTTGACTTTAATCTCAAAATTCGATATATTCTGTTTCTGGACATTTCCATTTAACATTGATATTTCTTAAAAATGTTCACTCTTTTACAAAATTCGTTTATTTTTTTAAAAATTGGATAGAAATTTTAATAAAAATCTAAGTCTAAGAACAATATTTTTAGGAAATTTTGAGAAAAAGATTTCTTGTAAATTTCACGATTATGTTAACAGTTAAATAAAATAAAAATTCTAAGAGAAATATTTTTGAAAGTTGCCATATTTTTTTATCTAAATTTGACTTGTTAAGGAAATTGACATTTTTTTCAAAGAATCGACCTCCAGAAATGTTGTCTTTTTTTTTTAAATTTACACTTTTTCGAAATTTTGGGATTTCTTGAACATATCTAAAAGATGTCTTCCTAGAGTTTGGCTCTTTTTCGAAATTTCGATTTTCAATCTGAAAATTCGATATCCCCAGTTCATGTAGATTTTAAGTGAAAATATATGTACCTTATTACTCAGCCGGATGGTTTTCTTTGTTGTTCATGAATTTTTCAGAATTATTGTTGCCCTCTCTTTAAGGAAATCCTGCCTACGCCCATTTGGCTAACTACCGACGAATTTATGCATAACCTAAATCTCTGGATATAGAAATTTAAACTTGGGTAGTAGATTCAATTAATGACTTTTTTTTAGAAAATCAAACCTCGAGGAAGAAAATGTTAACATTTTCTAGAAAAACACTTATTTAATTCCATGCGGACGAAGTTTCGGGTATTAGCTTGTATTATAATAAACACAATAATAAATCTCATCCATAAATGCGATTTTAAAATAAATACATTTTTAATTGTGACGAGATGTAACAAGTTCGAAACCGGTCTTTGGTTGCTTAACTTTGAACCTAATAAATGTTCAAATCTATTGGTCTGTGCGTTAGAATTTACAGGGCCTAATAATAAAATTTAACTGCCATAAGACTTCATCATAATGTAATTATTTTTTCGAAACTGGAAGTTATCCGTTTCTTTTACTCATCCTCAGAAATATTTTAGATTATTCTGTCCTCATTAAACATTGAGTTGATATTCTAATTCTGTCAAAAATTCGACAAACAAAATCAAAATTTCTATAAAAATAGTTCACATTTCGAATTTAAGTTGAAATGTTAGCAAAAAATTTAATAATTTAAATAAAATAAACTCTTTCATTTAACATGTTTTGAAAACGAACAAACGAGCGAAAAATAATTTCTCCTAGCTCCTGGTAGATTTACAACCCCATATACAAATTACTAAGCCCATACAGATGAAATTCTTATGATTTAAAACGAGAAACGTAAGGCGCAGTAACCTTAAAATTGTTATGCATCAATTTTATTTTCTGTTTTATGCACTCCACGTTTTTGGTTTTAAACCTTTCAAGTTGATATCATATCATATAAATTTTTAATTTTATATTATTTGTAGGATCTAACCTAGTCTTTAACATATGCCACGAAGTGACGTAAAATATTTATTTCTTATTATAATAGTGCCATGACAAATTTAAAAATTTTGGTTAGAAAGTTGTTAAGTTTTTTTCATTTTTAACAATTTACATTTTTTCAAAGAAGGATTACAAAATAGACTCAAAAAAAAGTTGCAACTAATGAAAGGAAAAGCTACTATTGGAACAGTAAAACTCCCAATTAAAAAGAACACATTTCAAGGTAAATCATTGGATCCTTGGCGAAGTTAGGGGGGGGGGGGGCTTTAGCCACCCTTTTGATTTACGAATAAAGATAATATCGCCTTATATCGCTTAGTATAAAAAGATATTATTCTCAAAACAGTTTCTTAAATTATTATTAATTATTATTTAAATTTTTTGTTGCACAAAAAAATTGCTTCTCATTTCTATTTTCCTACTTCTTCGGCCAAACATTTCTTGTCTACTAAAGAAATCCTCACCTTAAATTTTCCTCCGTTTCCCAAACATTTTTTAACAACCAAGAAAAAGCTCACCAACTTTTTCTATTTCGCCAGAACGTTTTTTGTCCACCAAAAAGGGCTCCTCAAATTTATATATGACCTACCTCATTTCTCTCTTGGGGTGGCTAAGCACCTCTAGCATTCACCGATCTTTGCTCATGAGGTAAATATCGTAAGTTTCCAAAATTTCCAACATTGCTATTTTCATCATCAAGTATTTTTTTTAATCTTGAATATTTGATTCTACTAACCTATGATTTTAAAAATTGGTTTTTATTTTGACAGTTATGAAATTGTTATTTGTTTTCTATAGAAAATAAATAACAAATTATACTGTTGTCTTCAAAATCAAAATGTTGGCTCCTTTGATAGCTCGTTAATCACATGGGGTTCCTAGTCATTTCTCATGTGGCTCGCGTTAACTATGAAGAAATGTTATGTTAGGTTTCTGGGGTTCAGAATTTTTTTTTGGGGCATCATTTTGGAAGTTCAGGTAGTGTTTTTTTTTTTATTTTTCACTTTTGTACTTTGAAGCTCGCTAGTGTTATATAAAATAAGACGTTTGCGACCGCTATTGATTGTTTTTTTTTGTCATCACTTTTTATCTTGTAATATCGTGACTCGCCTACCGTTTTTGACTTGTGCTTTGACGCTAAAGGTGGGGCACCACTGACGTATATCTGCTTTGCTTTATCGTCAACAGATAAGCACCTCACACTCTTTGTGCTATATCTCAAAAACTTTTGATCATACGAAAAAATTTTAAAATTTTAATTTTATCCTCTACAAGTTTGATGGTAAAGTGATAACTTAACCACATATCATAAATGTATAAATGTATACAGCGTATACCACCGGGAATCGCCGCGATCGATATCTAGCAAAGTACTTATCTAAAACATTTGAAAATTTGACAACTTAGCAAAGACAATAGGACCAACACAATTAAAAAAATTCGCAAAGTTGCGGTATTTCTAGTTATACCGAAAGTTGACACCAACTTCCTTATTTTAAATAAGACACCCTATATATTTTTGCATTTTTGGATTTAGTTTAATGTTTTAAGGCTACTTTACAAAACAAATATTGCTCCTAAAATTTATAGTTTTTAAGATAATTGGATTTTTATAAAAAAATTGACAGAAGCAAGATTCCACGAAATTCTTTGTATCTTTTTCCAGAAACTAGATATCTGTTTCATATTTGGCATATGAGTAGAACACATACAAAGCAATCTTGCACAATTTTCATAAATTAAAAAACATTATACCGAGTGGTGATTTCACGACTGTACATTTTAATAAATTCAAACAGCGATAACTTTGTTATCTCAAAGGGAACACCCTATATTTTTTTGACTTATCCAATGCAGATTTAAATTATCTTTCAACTACATAGTCAGAAAATAATAAACAATTTAAAATAATTCTCATTACTAAAACAGATGATCAGGGATGTTTTCATTTTAGCTTCAGCACACGCTATAAAATCAACTATAAATAATTTGACTAGTGGTTCTCAAACAGTATAATTGTCGATAGAGATTATTTCTACTCATAACGTTACTAATATGTGACCTGATAAGAGTTTATTTAATGTGAAAGGCTAAAAAAAAATAAAAAAATTGCCATTATTTCTAAAAGTTTTAAAAGCAACCCCTAGAAGGCTTATATTAGGTAAAATAGAACACCCTGCATATTATTACATTTTTGGAATCTGCACAATTTTTTGAATACAATGCAACTAAAAAAAGTAATTTTTAAAGAATCAAACATTTTTTGGTTCCATTTTATTTTTCAACCTAGAAGCTATAACTCATTCTAGTTGATTCTAATGGACCACATTAACGCTAAAAAAATCAAATTACGTAAAAAAAGGAGTATTTCATTCTTTTATCACGTGATAAAGCTTACAAAAATGGTTTTTATGTCATAACTTCATTTTCTTAAATGGCATCATATTACCACGCTGTGGTACTACCAAAGAGTATAATTAATTGCGAATCTAACCATGTTTTCATTTTTGCTATGAAATCAGTAGAACTGAAGTTACAGATTAATTTATTTGAAGATTTATTCAATAAGAACATAAGATAGCCGTGGAAAACAAATTTAGAAAAAAGACACTTCCTAAGTTTTCCCAATTTAATTTTTTTGCAGCGCTAATGTGGTCAGCTAGCGTTAATTAGGCTGAGTCATGACCTTCTAGGCTGGGGTTGGGGTTAGTTGCGTCCGAAGTTGCTTAATTACTCCCTGGAGTAGCGTCAATTGCGTCCTGCGATCTGGTAAGGAGTTAGGTCGATTGCGTCCTGTTTACCTATTCTCTAATAGTTAGTTCATTAGAAAATGCCAAATTTCACTAATGGTATAATTAGGGTAGAGGGTGAAGTGATTCTTATTCGTATACAGAGAGAGCAAGAAGTTAGTAAGAGGTCAGTTGTTTTAAAAACACCAAGTGTGATACAATATGGAAATTATTTTAAGTCATAAAGAGTAGAAATACTTTGGTGATAGAAGGATATAAGTTTTGTTTGGACAAACACTTGGCAAATGAAATCGAACGTTGGGCTTGCTGTACAAAAACGCGTATCTCATTCTTGAAACACAACAAACATCAAGAAGTTGTACTGAGGATGCACGACCTACTAAGTTAACATTCAATTTTAAAGGAGGGTGATACAGAGTTAACGAAAACTGATTTAGCGCTTGTTAAGCGTAGTATGCAGAAAGCACGAGCTGCTCTCCATGGCACAGTGCCTAAATCGATGAAAGAAACTCTGGCTACTGTAGCAAACATGGACATAAAGACAAATAGTGGTGAAAGTTTTGTGATAGTGAATGACAAAGGAACAATATTTTGGGATTCTTAACGAAATAAAACTTGCAAGTGTTGTGTCGTGAAAGTAACATTTATGTGGATGGCACCTTTAAAAGTTGCCCAAAGTACTTCTACCAGCTCTTTACTTTCCACGCCATGTACCGCGATTCCTATGTGCCGCTTGTATATTTTGTACTTCGCATCAAAACTACAGAAACTTAAATGAAATGCTTTCATTTTGTGGTGAACAGCTGTCTGAAGCAAGGTCTTGCATTTTCGCCAGAAAAATTATTTATGGACTTTCACAGATCGATCCATATCGCGGCTCAATCAGCTCTCTTAAAATCAAGTATCAGGGGATGTCGTTCCATTTGGGGCAAAGCTGGTACAGAAAAATTCAGTTCCTGGGGCTTTCAAAGGAATACCGCAGCAAATCAGAGATGGGAAATTTTTTAAAATGCTACTTTGGCCTTCCATTTGTTAAATCCCAAGTGTCTGAAGTTTTAACGGATTATATTATGGCTATTCTCCCCGCAGATGAGAAAGCAACACAATTTGGCGATTACCCGTTAAAAACGTATCTGTCTGAGGATGCAATTTTTCCTCCTTCAATTTGGGCAGAATTTTCAAATTCGACAAACAGAAAAACCAACGGCTGTGAGTCGTTTCATGCGAAGTTAAATAGACAATTTAATGCTCCGCATCCAAACATTTTTACCTTTATTGAAGTTTTGAAAGGAATTCAAAGTGAAGTGTATGTGCAATTAAGAATCAATACGAAAAAATCAAAATCCGTAGCAGAGAAAACATTTTTTTACGTGAGGCAATGAACAATTTGTTAAATAAACGCTTAACCATATTTGGATTTGTAAGAAAGTTTCATAATAAATTCCTGCCTATTTAGTGTTTATTTTGTAATGCATAGATATGTATTTTATTGTTGCATTTTTTACGTGTATAATTATTTATGTATGATTGAAATAAGACGATTTTGTAGATAGTAGTATTTCAATGTTAATTAAAATAAAACGTTGTGAGTAGACCTGGCTTTACGCACCCGGACGCAATTGACGTAAGCTAGTTTTCGTGGTGGGACGCAACTGACGGTGGTTCAGGGAGTGGTATGGGACGCAATTGCCGCAGAAATGCGAAATCCGGACGCAATTGACGCTTCCCATTAGGCTGAAAAATATAATGGGACCAAAACAATGTTTGATCCTTTAAAAACCATTCATTGTATGTGTGTTACATCCAAAAATGTAATAATATACAGAGTGTTTTATTTAAAAATCAAAAGTTGGTATCAGTTTTAGCGAAAGTGAGCAGTAGGAATGTCAATTTTATGTCAAAATTTGACATTTCCTAAATACATAAAGTGAAGCAACTTTAAAAATTTTATCTTTATAAATAAAGAAAAATTGGGGGGTTGATCCTGTTACACCCGATATACTTACAAAAATCCCAAATCCGCGGCCTTTGGTATTTTGATTAGCACGAGATTTTATGATTTTTTTCGGTCCATCACTAAAAACAGCTTTGTACACATTTTCAGCTTTTTTTATTCCAAGATTTAGCCATTGTTTCCCTTAATTTGGATGGGCCATTCTTTTTTCTATTTTCAAGATACCGGGATATCAAAAATTATTTTGGTCAAGGGTGGTTGTGGAATGTAAAATGTGTGTCTTACTTTAAATTTTTGAATATGTTTTGTTGTGTCAGAATCTGTCAAGTCATGGTGCTAAAATTTTCTAATCCAGTTCTTGAATCATGCCTCTTACCACACAGCACAAAATTTTCATGATTGAAGCCTATTTTCGAACGGGTGCGCTAGTTAATGGAAATTGGCAATACAGTCAACGTTTGTGTTTGGACAATTTTCGAGAGCACTTCCCAAACGTGGCAATATTACCGGACAATTTTTATGCATGCCTTACAAATTGTGTTGAAGTGTTTCGCGAAACTGGTTGTGTGACTCATAAAAAAGGTGCTGGTAGACCAAGAGTTCGTACAGAAGAAGTTGTCAATGACGTTCGTCAACGTATGGAAGAGGAGCCTGCAAAACCTTTGAAACTCTTTCTCAGGAAATTGGACTTTCTTATGGAACATGTCAGAAGATTTTAAAGAAAGACTTGAACATGCATCCATGTAAGATGCAAGCATATCAAGCTCTTCTGCCCGCAGACCACCCCAGGCGCCTTGCTTACTGCCTTTGGTTTCTCAATAATTTAATGAATGACGATCTTCTGGACTTAACTTTTTTTTCTGACGAAGCGTGGTTCCACCTTTTGGGATATATCAATTCTCAAAATATGCGAATATGGAGCGATGATAACCCTCATGGTTTTACTGAATCGCCACTACATGCTCAAAAAATTGGTGTTTGGATGGCAGTTTCTCGCAGAAGAATAATTGGGCCAATTTTTTTTTTATTTCGCCGTCAACGCAGAAAGGTACAGACACAACTTTTTGGCTGAATTTGTGCAACAGTTAAACGATGATGAACTTCGGTACGGTTATTTCCAGCACGACGGTGCAACAGCACATACTAGACGAGAAAATATTGCTTTCCTCCGCGAGTTTTTTGATGACCGGCTGATAAGTTTGCATGCAGAAGTTGAATTTCCTCCGAGATCACCTTGTTTGACAATTATGGACTATTTTATATTTCCTTACTTAAGAAACAAGATTTTCACAACTCCGGTAAATAATTTGCAAGAACTCCAAAAAGAATTAATTGTTCAGCAATGTGCAACCATAACGCCAGAAATGCTGCAAAACGCTTTTTACAGCATGAGGAGGCGCGTCAACTTGTGCATCGAACAAAACGGCGGACATTTCTAACAATTACTGTAATTTAGTTTTTCTTGTTACCAAAACCGCTATTTCACTTGTAGTTCATTATTGTTTTACAACTGAAATAAATAGGTCTGAAATTTGTAGATTATTGATGATGTCAGTGTGACAGTGACATAATTATTTCAAACGTAAAGTAAAGACACACGTTTTACATTCCACAACTACCCTTGACCAAAATAATTTTTGATATCCCGGTATATAAAATGGATACATACTTATGCAATACTGAGTTTCTCTGTTTTATATCACGAAATCAAATCGGTTAAATAAAATAAGAAATTAATGCAGGCTAGAATTTTTATAGTAACTTTCATTGAACTT
This sequence comes from Dastarcus helophoroides, assembly GCA_028583605.1. Taxonomy (NCBI): domain Eukaryota; kingdom Metazoa; phylum Arthropoda; class Insecta; order Coleoptera; family Bothrideridae; genus Dastarcus; species Dastarcus helophoroides. The sequence continues at coordinate 3,645,552 of CM053335.1, forward strand.
TGAGTAGCAGAAAACGAAATTTTCGCGAAAAACCGATATTCGTGATCTTTCACCTTGAATATCAAAACGCCGCGTCAGTACGATATCGATGGGAAACTGAGAATGTTTTCGTAGTAGAAATTAAATATGTAATATAGTGGTAGATAAAATGTTATACGCCATATACGAATTAAGAAGCTTTGACCAGTCTCTCCACTGTCACTCGTGACTAGAGGATTTGTTCCAGGATCTCGACTGCTTTTTAGTCGGGATTAAATTTTTCTGATCCCGGGATTTTCGAGATTAAAATTGCAAAAAATTGTAAAATAGACTTCAGCTAACAGTGTCAGTGCTCTCAATAAAATTATTTGTTTATCATTTTAATATGAAATACAAGAAGTTGTATTCCAAAGAAGCGGCGCTAATTAACTCAGCGGGATTGCCATGCTTGTTTGAAATAAGATTCTTGTATTTTGAACCAAAAAGTTTGGTGATGAGAGACTGGACGCGTTGTTATTTCTCAGATCATAGTTTCACAATTCAAATTAGGATGTTCCTATCAGATTAGTTTTCTTTATATTTAAGCAAAAAGAGAGACTGCCTAATACGTTTTGCTTTACTAGCTACATCCTAGGGTGTTATGTTACATGAAATTCATTTATTTAGTCCATTGAACGAAAGACTTTTGTTAATTTTCAGACAATCTTTTATGAAACAAACTATGCAAGTAGCATAGTGTGTTCCATAAAAGATTTTTTAATTCATGTACATTTAAAGAGCTCTCATTGATTCCTAAAAAAGTACCTTTAACTTTAACATAAAGAGTGAGTGATTTTAAGTCCCTTAATCTAACTCTTAATTCTGATGAGTTAGTGATTATATTAGCTGCGTGTACATCGGAAAATATCTTGGTTTTTGTCAACATTTTGATTTTGATTGTTGTAAATTTTTATCCTTTATTTGTAACCCTCAATAACGAAATAATCCCGAGATTCCGGGATTGACTAAATATAATCCCGAAATCCCGGGATTAGAAATAAAGACCGGGATCGAATTCCCTACTCGTGACGCTCAGGCTCATCCTCAACTTGTAAATGTTATATACTGTCCTTGTTGCGGAAATAATTGTTTATGCAATTTTTTACCTTTAATTTATCAATGTATACATTTTTGGATCACCTGGATATATCTTTTTAGTGCTATTTCAGGATAGACACAGGCCTGCTGAGATCTGAAATATATTAAATTTTTGTAGAGGATTCAAAGAATCTTCAATTTCATTCTATGTTGTCAAATTTGACATTTGATATTTGTGCCCGACATTAAAGTACAAATTTTATATTCCTGCTTTTGGTTTTGATCGAAACAATGAAGTATTTTACAGTACTACTGTAAAGCTCACGTTTGACGCTGGCCAATAATGCAAAAGCTACAGAAGTATGTATAGACGGTTTATTTCCACTTCTACCAAGAATAAGTAAATTTTGTATGGTTCAATCGATAAATTGAGATAACTTTTTGAAATACAAGAGAAAGATTAGTATCAATGGTTTTGATGTACTAGAGGTGAGTTCTCCATTTACTTACTTCCCACAAGGCGACCACAATTAATTCAGGAGTGTCTTCGGTTAAATCTCTAAAAGCCGAATTCCAGGTACGCTGTCCTCAAGAAGACCCCAATCTGCCTATTTCCAGCAGCAGCGACATTCTAAATAAATCTTACACGGATTTAAACTACAAAGATATTAACATTGGTATTTAGGTGTCTTGCTTGTATTAAATTAAAAATCTTTACTGATCTCCCTGTGATCTCATCTGATCTCTTTATATAGGTTGAACCAAATTTGATTTCCACTATAAGGATCTCGTAAACTGTTAGAGATACAAAGAAGCTTAAATGGACAAAGTATGCAAAATTTAATGCCCGATATTACTTCCGCCCAGAAAACAATTGAATTTCAATTCGTCTAGAATTTATTAAAAAAAACTGAAAATTCGCCATTTTTAAAAATCATTTGTAACTTGTTTATTTGAATGTCCGATTAAAAAAATTCAAGAAATGTAATTAGTTGTATTTTGAGGCATTTTCATTAGTGTACGTTATTTTTTTTCTAAATTTAACTGTTTCCTAGAAAAGTATATTAACTTTGTTTCTTCTTATGGACGCTATATTCGATTTTATCATTTTCGAATTTGGCATATTTTTCTGATTAATTAAATATATGACATGCCATACTTCAAATCTGGGAAAGTGGGTTAAATGAACTAATTTTTTTATTTTTAACCAAAAAAATTATAGTAGGCGATGCAAGTGCCATAACTGGTAATAATAAAAATACAGTACCTAATTACGTAACAGTAATTATCAAAAAATTAAAAATATTGTAACAAGCTGTGTAATATTTAAACAGATATTTGTATAATCCTAATGTGCATGCACTGCTTGAAAGGGCGTAATTCTATGAAAACGTTTCGATGTTCTAAACATTTTGTCAGCAATTTTTACAAACATTCTTTTAACATTGAATATTTATTCATGTAACGTGAAATATCTATTAATCTAATATTAGAAATGATTATCTTATTTATGCACATTTTCCGTCTTAAAATATTTAACTTTGAGAGAAGCCTGGAACGCACACTTGCGAATGAGTCATGGGAAAGTCGTCCTGAATAAAGCCCTTACAATATTCTGAGAATTACTTAATTTAAAGGGAATCGTGCGTTACGATTATTAATAAATATTTTAGTACTATACAATTTGTTATAATATTTTTGGATTTTTAGTAATTATTATTGCTTTTTTAGGAACTGTATTATTTATTATTAAAAGTTATGGCACTTGCGTCGCCTACTATAATTTTTTTGTTTAAAAATAAAAAATTAGTTCATTTAACCCACTTTGCCACACGGCATTACAAACATCAAATTAATTGGAAAAATATGTTAAATTCGAAAATAATAAAATCCAATATGGTGTCTATAAAAAATAACAAAGTTGACATAATTTTCTCGAAATTAGTTAAATTTAAAAAAAAATGTACACCATTGAAAAGGCCTTAAAAAAACTAATTAAAATTTTTTATTTTTTTCAATTGGACTTCAAGTCTGGGAATGTGTTTTTACTACTAGGGGCAAGTACTATTTACTTTGAAATCGAAATTAATATTATTTATAAAATGCGGGAATTTTTATATATATATATATTTTTATAAATACCTACCTTTTTTTCAGTACCATCTAATTTCCTACGAATTGTTTTTTATTAAATGTTCTTTGTTTTTTCTGAAAATTTTACTTTTGTTTACAAATTACTTTTAAACATTTAAACACCCAGTGGCATTAACAATGAGTAACATTATTTAAAATAGGACCCAAAATTATTCAAATCATTTATAATCTTTGGCATTTTCCTATTTTGAGTACAGTAGATGCCGCTAAATAGAATCACTAGTTTATAGAATCAGCTGCTTAATAGAATCAAATGCTTTGGTACGGAAACGAATCATAATTTGAAAATAATAATCACCGGTTATAAGAATCAAATTCACGGATAATGAAATCAAGAACTTGAAGGTGAATCGGTTAAGTTAATGAACTAGGCCAAAACGGTGAATTTCCTTCTTCTACACAATAAAACTTGGGAATCATAGATTCTTATAACTTTGCTAAATTTTGCTGGTTATGTTTCTTTCAAACGTAAATTAAAATAAATTACCAACTTAATATTAATATGTACGTGCACTTTATAGGGATATTTATAATTCTTAAAGTTCTTTATCACTGATTGCCAAAATGGTTTAACTTTTATTTTTTGTCCTGATTAATCAATTTAAAATTACTATGTACATAATTTTGTTTCAGAAACTTCTCTGATGGCATAGAAGACAAAATACAGCACACAAAATCTCCAACAACACTCTTTTGGTTAATACTCATCACGGCCTTTTCCTTTCTTTTTATTGTTACAAACTACCCCCCAATATATCAAACAGAAATACCTAATTATACCCGTAGCGCGACAGCGCAAGGATTTACCATATTAACCAAAGGTTGCAAAATCCCAAAGTTGCCTGTGATCAATCGAAAAATTAAAAAATATATTGATGTTGAAAGATTTCCAAAATGTGGTAAAACTAACCTCCCCCCTATGGTGGCTTCGAATTTAACATCAATTTATGTGATAAATTCTAGTCTTGCTCAGTATCATGTTGAGGACGTTAATCTACTTATTTGTTGTTATAGAGTATTAATTAGGATTGTGCCTGAAGATAAGCAAGAGGACAACGCATACACATATTCTAGAAATTGTTGGCCATTTTCGGAAAGTATAGATATACATGATGAATTCATCAAAGTTACCTGCGAATATAGAAATGAGAGTATTTATAATGATTTCTTTTCTTTTGTTCCATTGAAGCGAAATAAGTCTAAACCAAGTTGGAAGAGGGAACCGTTGAATGTTCTTGTAGTGGGTTTAGATTCGGTTTCTCGTTTAAATTTTCATCGTCAAATGCCAAATACTGTTGACTATCTCAAAAAGATATCTGTCATAGAGATGTTAGGTTACAATAAAGTAGCTGACAATATGTTCCTAAATCTGATGCCTATGTTAACTGGAAAGTTTAGTAATGAACTAAAAAATTCTTGCTGGAAAGAGAACGGGCATTTTGATAAATGCCACTTTATTTGGAAAGAGTATAAGAAACGAGGTTTTGTAACAGCTTTTAATGAAGATGCAGCATGGATGGGTATATTTCAATATAATAAATTAGGATTCCAGCATCAACCAACTGATTACATGTGGGGGTTTTATAATAGCGTAATGGAATTCGAAATAGGCAACCACAAAGAAGGTAATATTGTTCAATGTGTCGGAACCAGACGTGTTTACAGGTTGTTCCTTGATTATATCACTACATTTGTAACAAAAATGCATCAGGAAAAGTTACCGTTTTTCTCGTTCAACTGGGGTTCAAGTTTATCCCATGACTTTTTCAATAATCCTAAGCTCGGAGATTATGACTACCTACATTTCTTTCAAAACATGAATAATATGGGCTTTTTAAATGACACTGTTTTGATATTTATGAGTGATCACGGGATTAGGTGGGGAGAGTTTAGGTTAACTTATCAAGGAACTATCGAAGAGAGATTGCCCTTTGCCTTTATAGTTTTGCCCAAATGGTATAAATACGAATTTAGCTCGGCCCATGTTAATCTTTTGAGAAATACCAGAGTTTTAACTACTCCATTTGATTTTTATGAAACGTTGATTGATCTATTAAATCCTTATAATTTAAGTTCGACCTATTTACTAGAAAAATCAAAGATCAAAAGTAGAGGTTACAGTTTATTTAGTAGAATAACTTCAGAAAGGACCTGTTCTGATGCTGCCGTAGAAAGTCACTGGTGTTCTTGTCAAGTTAGTACAGACATTGACGTAAACGATAGCATGGTTAGAACAACTGCAACTTTTATGGTAGATCATATGAATAGCCTTTTGGTAAATTATAACCAGTGTGCTAATTTGAGTATTGATGCTATATTATCAGCGAGAGAGATCTCTGTAGATTCCGTAAAGGTAGAAGAACATTATTTTACGGATTATATGCTTTCTATACGCACTATACCAGGACAAGGAATTTTCGAAGGTACAGTGAGATTATTTACAGATTATTATAAAATTATTGGAACTATAAGTAGATTAAATAGGTACGGAGACCAAAGCAGATGCATGAACGATTTTGAGATGAAGCTGTATTGTTTTTGTACTGAATAAATATTGTTTTAAAATATTGTTGATTAATTTACCTTATTCTTCTTTTTAGAGTCTTGTTCTGTTAGGTACAATTCTTTTACATTTTTATATTTTACCTAATATAAAATAAATATTGAAAATTCCAAAATTTCCATTTACAAAAAATGTAAATATTTTTCCAACTGGATTTCTAAAAAATTAAATAAATCTGATTCGTTAATTTAACTTATTGTTAGACGTCTTTAGAAAAGTGCGCTTCAACAAAAGCTATTTACCTTAAACAACTTTTTAAATCTTAATTTTTAGGAAAAATGCAAAAATACACCAATAAGCATACTTAGGGGGACATATTTGTTATATATGTATATATATGTTTTTATTTAGTATAACTGCCATCCCTGCATCCCAGACTAATCCCTTTCATTTTTTAAAATAGGATACCTATATTTTCTTGGAATTTTGGATACCTTTTCAATAGCAGATTTTAAAAATATAGATACTTGAGGTCTCGAGTAAATGAGAATTAGTCGAATAAATTGGTGTTCAAATTGAATTTAGTTGATCTGCATACAACAATATAATCTATTATTCATGATGGACTCTTATTGGTCGGACACATGATGTTTATTAATTTTATTTAACATTAAATAAATTTATATATCACGTAGTCATATTTTAAAAACTGTTTTAGAATATTGTCAACAAACAATAAAAATTTGAATATTTCCAAACTGGGTCGAAGAAATCTTAAATAAAATTAATAAACAATATAATCTACCTCCAAAGGCACCCCTAACATTATTTTTGGTAACACATCTGGGGTAAATTTTTGACATTTATCCATAATTCTTTTTCACAACTTATCTGTATATTTTAACTTTTAAATAACAGAAATAACACAAAGAATTCCAGGGACGTCAAATCGGGTGACCTAAGTGGCCACTCCTCTGCCCATCTCCCTCCAGATATTCACGTAGAGACCGACTTAAATGTGTTTTATAATTTGTAAACATAAATAAATCTTGAGATAGGTTTTTGTGATTCTCTATGATTATAGTTATTCCTAGTTTGCTGGCTTTTAAAAACAACTTGCCCTAGAACAGCCACTTTCGTAGCTTCTTTGCCTTCTACTATTTGTGGTTTTTACAGTTTATTAGCCACAAACTCACAGATCCTATTTCCATTAATTTTGCACCAATTCTGTTTAAGTCTGTTGCATACTTTTACCTGTTCCTCTTTTTTAAGGGAGAACATAATTAAAAAATTTAGCGGCATGTCTTGCATTACATATTTGAACTACACTTGTATGTCAAACTTACATGCTCTTGGTGATTATTGTAAGTTCGATCCACAAGTGTAGTTCAATGCTGGAAGAAGTATTAGTTCTCAGAGTGGATCGGGCTTTAAATATTTAAAAATTTTACCCCCGTACATTATTGATGAAATGTTTATTCATATTGAAACATTATTTATGTATTTCAATTTATTATTTTTAAGTTGTTCTTTTTCCCTTACATATAACAATTACGGCTTGTTGAAAGAGTGACAAAGGTCTTTTCTCTAACACTATCATAGAAACTGCACGTTCTATCACTAAAAATTGTTATAGAACAGATGTCATTCCAGCACCCGTTCAGAATATATTCTACACACGGTTTTAAATTATTCTTATTGGTCGGAAACATTTGGGTCGTTTAGAATATTAATATTCTGCACGGCTTTCGGCGAATCAGAAGCCGTTTAGGTTCATTTTAGGGCGGAATATCAAGTAATTTGTTTTTGTTGCTATGGTTGCATGTAATAATTAAGGTATTTATTTAAAGCGTCGTGTTTCAAAATTGTAATCTATTTTGAAGTTTTTTGTGAATATTTAGGGGTTTTTCTATAATCTTGTTAGAGAAAGTATAGTCTACAACACGTTTGGAATGGCATATTCCACACTCGCGAAACCGTAGCCCTCGCCTACGGCTCGGGCTACAAACTTTTCGCTCGTGTGGAATATGTGCCATTCCATAACTTGTTGTAGAATATACTATTCTCTAACACTATTATAGAAACTGCACATTCTATGACTAAAAATTGTGATGGAACAAATGTCATTTCAGCACCCGTTCAGAATATTCGTAATTCTACACACCGTTTAGAATATTAATATTCTAGCACGGCTTTCAACTAATCAGAAGCCGTTTAGGTTCATTTTAGGGCGGGGTATAAGTAATTTGTTTTTGTTACTACGGTTAAATGTAACAATTAAAGTATTTATTGAAAGCCTCGCGTTTCAAATTTGTAATCTATTTTAAAGATTTTCATGAACATTTAGGAGTTTTTCTATAATATTGTTAGAGAAAGTATAGTTTACAATACTTTTGGAATGGCATATGCCACAACTTGTTGTAGAATTTACTATTAGTTTACAGGTTTTGTTTTTTCTTGACATTTAGCCTTCTATTTGCCCCCTTTATAATTCGATGGCATTAAATTTTCAAGTATAGAGAAGCAATCGTAAAACAATAGTGTTGTGTTCCTTTGCCATCAGTCACATTGCTTGGAATAATATAAGCCTCATGAACAAGACCTAGGAGTTCAGCTCTAACGCTTCTATGCTTCGTAACAAATTTCTTTCTAATAATCTTCAGTTTCTTTTAGACTGAGCATAAGAGACGATCTTCAACAAAACTCTTCTCTGTTCCTTTGTGTAGAATTATGGTGCATTATTTATGGGAGTGATTTAACTATATCTTGTTTATTAATTTTATTTAACATTTCTTCGGTCCAGTTTGGAAATATTTAAATTTTTATTGTTTGTTGACAATATTCTAAACAGTTTTTGAAATATGACTACTTGATATTTAAATTTATTTAAAAACGTCATCTCATGACAGTTGACAAAATAAGAGGTTAGTTTATTTTACATAAAATAGGAAAAAATAAAAAGTAGAAGACCAAAATAAGATATGAAAAAAATTTCGTTTTTTTGATAAATTATGAAAATATGAAGAATAAACCTATTCCTCTAACGGAACGAACGGACTCCGCAAATGGTGAGTGCTTCTAACTACCAAGCTGAAGAGATTTCGGCGGTTAGGAACAGTAGTCACCAAGAGTATGTAAGTTCGACCCACAAGTGTAGTTCAATGCCGGAAGGGGTATTAGCCTTCATCCTAAGGAGGTGACAAATGTTATTATTGAATATTAAAAAATGTCAGCACTTTCTATCATAAACTAAATATTACGTTTTCTAAAACAATTTTGGCTCAACAAGACAAAATTTTGAAATGTCAAAAGTTTCTAAAAAAAATTGAAAATTTCGATACTTAACATTTTGAAAAACTGTAGAATGTTTTAAAAAAGTCGAAATTTTTAAAAAGGGTTGAAATTTTTAAATCATGGCGAAATTAAAAAAAAATTTCAAGTAAAAGTCGAAATTTAAAAAAAATCCGAAATTTAGAAAAAAAGTCGTAACTTTCAAAAGAAAAGTCGAAACTTCGAGAGAAGATCAAAAATTTAAAAAATAATTGGAATTTTTAATAAAAATGAAAATCATCAAAAATCAAAATTTTTTAAATTTTGAAAAATCGAAATTTTACGAATTTTGAAAAAAATTACCACAGCAAAATAGTCGACATTAACAAGAAAAGGTATCAAAATTCGTGAAAAAATCAAATTTGAAATCAAAATCGAATTTTCGAAAAGGGCAAAATTTTGAAAGATTCAGCATTTAAAAAAAGTTAAATTGCCACAAAAAGTAAATATTTTAATAAAGCCGTAAGTTTTCAAAACAGTAGAATTTTTGGTAAATTTCAAAATTTTCAAAAAAAGTTAAAATTGAGAGAACAAATCAAATTTTTAAAAAACGGTCAAATTTTAAAAAATGAATTGTAAAATGCGAACATTTTTGAGGTTGGGATTTTGTAAATAACTTAAAAATGTCAGAAGAGCTGAAGTTCTCAGAAAAAATCAAAATTTCTAGAAACATTCGAACGAAATTCTAACAAAAGTGGAAATTTTCAAATTAAGTCAAATTCCTAAAAAGATAAAAATTTTAAAAGATTCCAATTTTCGTAGAAAGTCGAAATTTCGAGAAAAAATTTGAAATATCTAGAAAAAAGTCAAAATTTTGGGAAAATAATCCATCGGTTATTACTTTTTTTTTCAGAAAAATAGCAAAATGTGGAAGCAATGGAAAATTTTTCAAACATTTTTTCGTTTCTTTCCAAAATCTTGACATTTTTATAAAAATGTCAGAATTTTTTTCTTAAAGTTAATCAAAATTATAAAATAAACTTTAAAATGTCAAAATGCCATGAAAAGACCTAACATTTTTAAAAACAAATTAGAGGAATATAAAAAAACAGGAGAAGTTGAAATTTATATAATATATTTAGGAAAATAGAAATTTTGCGAATAACTTTCCCAACAAAAAAATATCAAAATATTAGAAAATACTAAAAATTTCTCTGCAATACAGTGAGAATTGCGAAATCAGGTAAAAACTTAAAGATTTGGTTTTTTTTTTCAGAGAAATATCAAAATGCGAGAAGAGTTGGATTTAGATTGATTCTTGAAATTTTCATTATTTCCTTAAAGTTTTAATACTTTGAGAAATGTAACCTTTTTTTTTCAAAATTTCAATTCTTTCTCGAAATAATGATTTTTGATTTTTTTAAAAGTTTTACAAAAATTAGTTTTTGAAAATGCGTTTTTCATCAAAATTAGAAATAAAATAGAATAGAAGATCGTAGTATGAAAGAAAGATGAAATGTCTATAAAAGAAAACAAAGAAAATTTAAAATTTCTATAAAAAAGTGTTTAAGGAAAAGTTTTCAAAAAAGACCAACATTTTGAGAAAAAACTTGAAAGCGGAATTGGGGGTGCTGCAGTTCCTCGGTGCATATAGCAAGCCGGCACTGCTTTTTATGGAAAATAGAGTTCTTCTGAAGATAGTGCACTAGCAGTTAGAAATGATTAACCAAGGGTTTTTATTTGATATTTGACAATTAAGACAAGCAAAAATTCAACAGAATCTCTGGGCAAAGCCTGCTTGTCGAAATTTAATTGCAGCTGAAGAATCTTGTCAACTAAAATTTAATAATAAATAAGCTGTTAAAAATGATTAACCAAGGGTTTTTATTTGATATTTGTTATAAAGATTTTCAATTTTTTTGCAAACTGTCCACTTTAAAATCGAAACATGCACTTTTTCTTAATTTTTTATTATTTCTGACAGCCTTTTTGACTTTTGGTAAAGATTTGATATTTTTGAAATTAAACTTTTTTTTTTCGAAATGTTGAATGTAGGTAAATTTGAGAATTTTATAGACATTCTAACATTTTTTTATGGAACTTCCCCTTTTTTTCAGACATTTTTACATATTGTTGAAAATGTCAGCATTTTCGTAAAAGTGGGTGTTTGCACTTATAAATTGTCTTATTTTTTTTAAATTTTCGGTTTAAATCCGCAATTGTTAGTTTTTCATAGTTTCTGATCGTTCTTCTAATTTGTTTTCAAACATCGATATTTAAACGTAAAATCTGTTTAAAAATATATCATTTTAAGGGAAATTTTCTGCTTTACCTCAAAATTTTGATTTTTTAAGGCATATTTACATTTTTTTTTCGAAATTATTCTTCCTTTCTTTTATAAATTTTGATTTTTTTGAAATTTTTATCTAACCTTTTGTTTGAAATCGAAATTTTCACTTTTGATTTTAAACTAAAAATTTTCAAAAAGTGATTTTATAAATTCGAAATTTCGACCTTTTCTCGAAATTTCAATTTTTTTTTGTAAATTTAAATTCATCATTTTTGCGGTACATCTCGATTTACTCTCGAAATTTTTGTTTTTTTTTGTCAATATTTCGGTTGGTTTAAATCTAAAATTTTAATTTTTAATAAAAAAAATCTGCTTTAAATTTTCATCTCTCTCTCTTTTAATTCTTTTTACTCTATTCTCTTCTTTCTTTTCTATTTTAATTTTATATTATTTCAATTTTAATACCGAGATTTCGTATTTAATCTGGAGATATCGGGGTCCCAAACATTTATTTTTGGGTTGTTGAGATTTATTTTAATCTATCTATTCAGCAAAAGTGTTCATGACACCATCAAAGTTTAAATTTTGGGCCATGGTCTATTCTACTGTATGAATTATGCAGCAAAACTGTGCAACCTTTCTTGCCACATCGAATTTCTTAAGTATGTTTTTATCAATTTTAATTTTGACAAAAAGTTTTGCGCTAATCATAGTCACAGGAATGATTAGAAAAGAAATCACAGATTTTGCAATCCTTGCAACCAACGGGGCATTGGAAAATATAATACCATATATAAAACCTAATTAACAATTTATTATAGGTGATTCTTAAAGTAGTACCATAAATTCAGGATCGCATTTTAAAGCTCAAAATAAGACTAAAAGTCTATATAAACATATGTCGTAAAACGCTTTGTTACGAGTTGCAGGATGTGGAAGGTTACTTCCTGATTATTGTTTTTTATTAATAGTTGCGAAACGTATGCAGATAAATCAATGAAATTTGGCACAACTCCTTTTCGTGCCATCTTCAAAAATCTAGAAACTAATTAACAGGCTTAACCAGTGGCGGGTATATCCAGAGGTGGTGCTGAAAACGGGTAATTACGGATTGCGTAAAAAGGTTTAATAAAAAATTCTTAGTTTCAGAGTTGTAAGCTTCAAAATCATCAATGATACAGTAATTTAATTAATAAACATCATAATCTCATGATACATGATATGATGCATTGCTGACACCATTTGTCATCGTCCTGTGACGTCATATGGCCAACAGATCTACAATCATGCGTATTAAAGTAAAACCTAATTGTTGCTTAAAACTAAAAGGGAAAAAATACACGGGCTATGCCGTTTGATTTTTAAGAAAAATGACAATTTGCGTTTGTCGATCAGCGCGTGTATAATGACAAATTCTATTTTTAATTAGGTTTACATTCCTTTTTAAGATAGGGATACATCTGCACTAAAAGATAATAGTGATTTAGCCTTCTAGACGTGTTTTCTTTAAAAAGGCAACTTTAATGCATAATAATTAAATATTCATCCTTAGAAACATAGTAGTTTGTACAACAAGAGCGGATATGATGTCCATCTTTGACAAGTGTTGTGTAGTTTCGTTTACTAAGCCTGTGGCTAGAATTAGTTACTTATATTCCACAAATGGTAATATTTTACCAAGAAGTAATTCATTTAAATATTTGGGAATTACCTTTGATGCAAAGTTTAGTTTTGACTCGCATGTTACCAACGTGGTTTCCGGTGCTTCAAAAATGTTAGGATTTGTTTTAAGAACCGCCACAAACTTCAAAAATATAAGTACCTTTAAACAGCTGTACTATGCTTTGGTTAGGTCTCGGCTGGAATACTGCTCTCTGATATGGTTCCCCATCTACACTTATCAGAAGTTGATGCTGGATAAAATTGACCGCAAGTTCCTGAAATTCTTGGAATTTAGATCTAAGGGAAATTGGCCAGCTAGAGGAATATCTCAACAATTCCTTTTAAACAAGTTTGATTTCCATTCCCTGCAGACAAGAAGAATTGTCACCGCTCTAATAATTTTTCATAAGCTCTGTAACAGTAAAATCGATTCTCCGGCACTATTAAGTAGGTTAAATTTCAAGGTACCAAGGCAAGGGGCTAGATATAGTACGACATTGAATGTTACAACACCATAGATTTCTACTACCAATGAGGAACCAAGTAAATGAATATGGCTATTAAACAGCTGTTGACAGAGAGAGAAAAGAAATAGTGGAAGCTACTCCACTTTCTAAATGCATTTCGGTCAAATTTTTATATAAATATTTTTAATATTAGGGGGAATCTTCTTCTTCAATTTGAAAATTTATCAATTACATCATCATAACATTTTTGACTAGAAATATTTTGAACCGTCATCGCCAAGTTGGAAAGTTTTTCTTGTCCAGTAAAATTTCTAATAACATTTTTAATCCGCTTTAAGGCGAAAAAACTGTGTTCTGTAGTAGCACTTGTGGCGGGAATACTAAAAGATAATACACTACTTCCGAATCTCGAGAAAAGTCACATTTTTGTACAGATTTTCAGAGGCCAGCTTGCCACTAAAATTGAATTTATTTTTACCTTCACTATTTGGGGGGGGGGGGGGGCGTATAAATAAAATAACCGCGTATTTTCTGAAACCAATTTATTTTCCCTCCGTTTTTCTGTTGCCTTTACAAAGGATGACCGATAACTGTTTTTTTTGACGGGCCCTCTATCTCCGCTTCCGAGGTGGCGACAAAGTCGAATTAAAATTTATTAACAACTACAAGTTTGGAAAACGATAATCAGGATAATCAGAAAATCCATGTTTAGATTATAAATTATTTTTCTTTGTAAACAGAAGACATACCAACAAATTAAAAGAGATTTTGGATTATACATTTTTTATAGTTTTGGGTTAAAAGTTTCTAATATGTAATTTACTCCATTTTATTAAATTTGGTAGTACATGAGTTTAGACATTTTTTTTCAAAATTTAAAGTTTAAAATCCATTTTTCATTAACGTAATACTGTTTTCCAACCTACTAAATGTGGCCTAAAGTTGCGTCAACCACATTTTTAGCTTATACCTGAATTATTTTTATCGTCAACGCTATAAAGTGGCACTATTTGTCAAAAAGTCAGTTAATACTTATTTACTAGGTATTATTTAAAACTTTTGCATCATAATTGGTCTCATATACAGCTTCTGAATAACAAATAATACAAATTCATATCATAAGATACGTTAAGCCGATGCAAGCTTATAATTAAGCACAAACTATTTGAAAATAGCTTTTTAAAAAATTACTTTGTTGAGCTTGCATAAAGGGTGAGCTCTCTAGTTATTACTAATGTAGTCTGAGTAAAGCACAACAATGAAGTTAACTGTCTTTATTGCTTCATGTACCAGATTATAATAATAACGACACAAGTTTCTATGCGTAAGGTAAAGCGCGTCAAACGTCCGGGACTCTTCGACTTGAATGTTCCCGTTGGGTCGACCCCGCGAGCAAGCAGGTCACACCATCCCGCTGAATAAACATATCGCCCGTCGCGTCGTCGCCCACACGGCCATCCTGCAACGTCGTTTGCCCTCGAACTGTCAACTTCTGAAACCAAGAAAAAAAAAACTTCCGATATAACAAAAACCACAATTATCCAACTTGAACAATATATTATCATTCGTATTTTCCCGTCATGCTAAGGCTGGCAATCTCACTCCATGCTGTCATTTTACCCAAAATCAGTCAGTCAAGCTCATTCAGGGTCACACAGATTATCATCCAGGGTCACACAGACCGTTACCCTCAGTCACACAGACCATCATCCAACGTCACACAGACCATTATCCTCGGTCACACACACACACTATCATTCAAGGTCACACAGACCATTATCCAAATCTAAAGCAGCTATCGAGATCGTAACATATTTTGGTCCTTACCTTAGTTAATTTGGATGTTGAAGGGCTTCATGTGTTCTACCCCTACTATGCCTTCGTATGATCGAAGGGATCTTCCTGTGTGTCTGTCCTCTTGAACTGTATACCAATCATTTGGTAACGCCTCAACTACCTTAAATGGACCCCGGAACTTTGCTAAAAGTTTCTTACTCCCGTCATTAGCCTGAAGGCTATTAATTCGTGCCAGTACAACATTACCAACCTTGTAAATTTAAGGTGGACCACGCTTTTTATTAAATTCTAAATCTTGTTGAACTCTGTTCTCTTCCATTCTTTTGGCTGCTTCCTCACGCATTTGTGTCACATCTAAAGCTACTTTCTTCTCCATGTCATGGATGTCAGAGTGAGTTTTTAGGTGGAAACCGAAAAACAGTTCAGCGGGCGTGTATTGCGGAATGGTGTACAGTGCTATTCAACCCTTGTTGAACTTCAATGATTTTAGTATCCTATTTATTCTGAGTGGTGTCAGCACCTTTTGTGGCCAATGCATCTAAAATTACTTTATTCGCTCTTTCTACTTGACTATTGCCCCTAGGCAACCCTACGGCTGTACAAAATATCTTTTCTCCTTTGTTAATGGCAAAATTTTTAAAGGCATTTGATGTGAAAGCTTTTCCTGCATCTGTAATTAACCTTCTTGGGTTTCCAAAAATATTAAAAATTAGGTTTAAATTTTCTATTACATGTTTCGTGGGCGTATCCTGCCATGATATATGTAAATTTAGCGAAACCATCCACAATTGTCAGTATATACTTACTGCCGGTTTGAGTTTCTATAAAAGGACCGAGATGATCCAAGTGGAGCGTATGATGTGGTCTTAGCAATAAAATGTAGGCATCCTGGCCTTTTACCCCCCACCTCTTTCCGACAAAGACAACGTAAGCATGAGTTCATATATTTTTTTATAAATTTGTTCATTTTAGGGAACCAATAATTTTGATTAATTCTTTCCAAAGTTTTGTCGAAAGCAAAATGTCCAATATCATCATGATTGGCTTTCACAATTTGCCACCTACATTTCTTGGGCACAACCCCTTTTCTACCCCGTAGTGTTAGTTTAAAAATTGTATTACCTCTTAGATCATATTCATTAAATATTTGTCTATGACTTTGCAAATCGCCGCTTAATAAAATATCTTTAATTTCTTTGATGCTTTTGTCTCGATCTTGTGCTTCTCGCAAATAGTCGCTTTCTTTAATTAAAAAAAATTGTTCTGAATTGGAGTTTTCCGATTCCGGAAAATTCCGTATGCTAAATTTAATGTGCCTCCAGAATCTTCTGGGACCATATTTCTTACATTACTAGAATCTGACTGAGGAGTTGCCATTTCGAAATTTAAATTTTCATTTAAGCAAGCATTATTTTAATTTTCCCTTTTTTTTGTCCCTTAAAGGCATTTAATTATTTAGTAACGTTTGAATAAAATTGTCATTTAATTGATGCAATTTAATAAAATTTCAATGATATATAACATGCGTGTTATAACGAAAATAATATGACTTACAAGAAGGCGGGGAACATCTGGTCCACGTTCGATCATAGGTCCTCGATGCTTCGAAGTTGTTCCTACGGAGCCATCACCAGGTGCAGGTGTAGGTTCTTCGAGTGGAGAAGCTCTCGAAATTGCGGTAAGCCGTTGCGTTATCGATAAAGAATTGCTGTACGGAGGTTGTAGATTATTCAATAAACTCTTTAACAGAGACCGGTACGTCGAATAGCACTCGAGAATTTGCGGTTTGCCTCGCGAATAAACTACCGTCCAAACAATCCTGTTCGAAGCGCCAATTGGCTGTACTTAATCAAGTACAAGCTATTTGAAAATAGCTTTTTAAAAAGTAACTTTATTGAACACAACACTTACATTTGGTTGAGCTCGCATAAAGGGTGAGTTCTCTAGTTATTACTAATAAGAACTGACTAAGGTTAAGCTACGAACTATGATTATATTACGTTAGATAGACCCCATCAGGTTCTAAACAAAACATAAAAAGGCGATAAGGTCTTAAAACTATGCGGCCATTCCTCTTAACTTCGGGAATGCTTCAAATATAATTCTATTTCCCATTGGATCTGAATGAAAGACTTTAATATGATGTTCCGACATCTTATCGAGTGTATTCAATGCGATATAGAGTTTCGACGGGTGGCGAATTATATTTTTTAACTTAAAAACACTCATTAAAAAAGAAAATTAAACTTTTATTAATAAAATCTTGATTTCTTTAGTTACATGAAATTAACTTAACAATACAAATTACTGGCTAATAATGATGATCTCTGGTGGAGGGTGATCATATTTATTGGATATTTGCATGTGGTTCTTCGAGAGGGTTGTGTCAGCAGTGGTCTTATAGTGGATCTGTTAATAATTTCTCTTTTGGACTACGTTATTGTTTACATGTTTTCAAAAGGGTTGTTGCGTAGCAATGCGTTGGTAGCTATTAATGTAACTCCTCCGCCCTTAGCTGCGAAAATAGTACCGAAGGGTTTTTTTCGGGATTGTCTTGAATCTTCTTTGGGGTTCTATGTTTTTGGCGTACGTTAAATTTCTTGCATCGTTTCGATTTGTAGAAGTAGATTGCAGTTGTACTACAAGTTAGTAGGAGGATTATTAAGACCAGAAGAGATGACGAAATTCCCAGGTGCACAGTATTCAATGTTAGCTGGTTTCATTTGATGGATTTGGTGGTGCAGTTTTAAAATGTCATCGAAGTTAACTTCTTGTAGATGAATTGGCGATGGATTAAAATTTTGGGTAGAGTTGTTTAATTGAATCTTTGGTAAAATGAATGGAGTTTCAACTACGGCGTTGTCTTCGTTCTCAAACGCGAATTTATCGTTGGAAATTTGGCATCGATGTGGAATTTTGATCAGGCTTGATTTTTCTATTACGGCATATCCTGTATTCTTGCAAATTTTCTTGATCTTGAGGAGCGATCCGTTTGGAATTATAAGGGCATAATCATGGCTGATTTGTTAGGATAATGTGCTGTGGAAGTAGATAGGTGTCGTTTGGCATTGTTGTGGTTTTGTATTATGAATTAGCGATATGATGCAATCTTCGTTGTTGCGGATCAGTTTGCTATCACAAATGTGGATGTTTTCTATCATTCTGCATTCTTCATCTTCGTATTGGTAGAAGCATGAGCTGAGCGTAACGTAGGGTTTCTTGGGTATGATCGTGAGGTTATTTTGTGGGATGGGGTAAAGGTGATATGATTCAAATTCTTCTGAGTGGAAAATGGGTATTTGTAGTGCGAAGAATATTCTATTGTTAATTATTGTTACTTGCGATTTTATTAGTTAATAATATGAAAAATTATTTTCAAACTGCAACATGCTTTGGGAAGCGTAAATTGTCGTTACTCTCTTCAGAATGGTTTCTAAGTGAGAAATAGATATTATTGAGTTGTGTACGATGTTTAATTCACGAAGGTGATCGCGTTTTCCAAATGACCTACAAGTGTGATTAGGTTCTGACAACTTAATATAATTTGATGCAAAATATTTTGAACTCTGTCATATCTTCTAGGGATTTGCTGACATTCTCTGAAAATTGTTGAGTTTAATCTCGATTATCTTCTCGTTTTTATAGAGGGTTGCAACTATATTATTGTAGTTATCAATTAAGCGTTTAGTGAGTGACATTTGTAATTCCATCTGTTTTGCAAGAGATTCTTCATTATGGGGAGTACAGAGAGAGCGCTATCGTATTTCTTTGCGTCTTCTGAATCTAGGGTACCGAATAAGAATTTGGAAGTTTTGCCTATTATATTAAACACACCTCTCTTGTTTCTTAAATGAGGTTTTAGATGGTAAAGTTTATTATCAGGTTCGGTAATGAGGAATTGTGCGTAGCTGTGAAGCGCATTATCATAGGTAGACTTAAAACTAGAGGTGGTTATAGTAGCGTTAATGATTTTAAAATATTTAATTGTATTACCTAGTAATTTAACTAGAGGTTTAATATCTACATAATGCAAAAATGTATGTTTTGATTGAATTATTCGACTTTTACCTAAATGGAAGGAAAGGATTTGGTAGTTTTAGGGTTGTTATATGGATGTCCGTCGTCTGGCTTAGGTTGCAGATGATCGTCATTGTCAATAATATTAGTAAGGGTTCCATTGTGGATACATGTAATGAAGGTATTAAGTTAGTTTGATTTTGGGATTTGTGGTATGTGCCTTTTGTTGTTATTACTTTTATGTCGTCGTCTCCTATAATTTCCGTTTCAACAAATCTTGGGTCAGCTTTATTTTTTTCCTTGGTTTTTACATAGGCTAGCGATTTAGGTTCGAATGATTTTGGGTTTTTTCTTTCGTTATTTAATTTTGTGATTGTCTTTTCTCTCTTTTGGGCTACTTATTCTTTAATACTGTCAAAAATTAATTTGGTTTTTTCTTTATGAGATTGAATATAATTAGAAATAATTTTGTGGTCAGATAGTTCAAAAGTGTACTGTCATTAATGTGACCTTTTATAACTTCGAAGGGGGTAAATCGAATTACTGAATGTATTGCGTTATTATAGCCGATTATTGCGTAAGCCATGAGGGTATCAAACTTTTCGTGGGGTTTATCTATTCTTAGGCACCTAATTTCTTCGGCTAATGTCGAGTGGAAGCGTTCAACAGGGAAGTTGCTATTTGAATTTTTCGAGGTTGTAAAATGTAGTTTTACTTTGAGAAGTTTGCAGAATTCTTCTCGACAATTGTTTTTGAATTCACTTCCCTTATCAACTGTAATTTTTAGTGGCATCCCATAGTGTGTAATAAATAAAAGTAAATTGTTTATAACGTTTATAGGTTGCAAAGACATTAAGGGGTAAGCTTGATCGTATCTAGAGAATGTATCTATTATAGTTAGGTAAGAATGATTGAGAATCTTAAAGGTATCTACGTGGATGTGTTCAAAGGGTTTGCCAGCTGTTGGGGTTAAGTTGAATTTTAAGTTGGGTGGATTTCTGTCGTATTTCGCTTTTGGACAGGTTGAACAATCGTTAACAAAATTTGTTATATCCTTGATCATATTGGGCCAGTAACAATTTTTGCTCAATTATGTTTGCATCTCATAGATATTTTGTTTACTTTTATAAAGGTGAAGGCGGAGTTTTTAAAGTATTTCTGAATTATATTTATTAAGATGGGATATATGTCTGGTTGTTTAAAATATATTGCATAACGCTAATTTAGATTTAGACCTACTCCCAAGTGTACCGAAAACAGAAAAGAAACGCTATTTTGGTGAAACCTTGGGTAACAGATGTTCTTATATTAAACCGAAATGTTAAAAATTACAATCTGAAGTCTTGCCTGTAACAATTAAGGAAGAAATGCTGGATATTTCGAGCTTTTTAGGATAATACATTTATGGCTTAGAAACTGATGAGAGGAGACTGATCCTCTCCTGTCTACATTAGTGCTTCAGAAAATTCGTTCTAGGTAAAAAAAAGTTTATTGAGTAATGAGTCAATAACGATACTTCTAAACATGTAGTGACGTACTTATTATCATTTCAATGCAGAACATTAACAGTATTCCTTGCCATGGACAGAAAACTAGATAAACTGTTAAAATTGTAAATTTCATATTTGGTTTCATAATTATTACTTGGTAAAAGCCAGAGGTAAATTCAACGTTCTTCAAAAAGTATGAGCTGCTTCCACACATTTTTGCGCCCTGTATACCCCAACGTACACAAGCTACAGTCTGAGATCCGTATATTGATTATGACGTAGCGTGAAAAGACGCATGCCCAATATGGCAACAGAAGAAAATATGAACAGATTTTCAGTTCTAAACTGGACAATCTTGGGAAAGCTCGTCGCGCGGAAAATTGATTTACTACTGAGCGTAAGATCCGATAGACTTGTGTAACAGTTAAAAAGGCGTGTAGGTTCGGGTTGTTATCAAGACTCAAATTGATGACGTTGAGAGAATAAGAAAAATGTTTAGTTACACCATTTTCTTTAATTAAATTTGCCGTTCTGTATTCAGATAGTGGGTTTGGCCTCGATATTTTTTATTAGCTGTCAAAGACATACGAATCTTGAGGAAGCAGGATGTGGTATTTGGTATAATAATGAAACATGCATAGATTTTGTTTTAGTAAATTTTTCTTGTGAAAACTTTTTTGCAAAGATAAATTATTTTTTTTAATTTTTCTACTCAGATATTTAGGAGTTTTGCAATGTTACAATAATAACTCGTTAATGGACACTATTTGAATACAGTACCTACTTTCTATCGTAGTTGAAAAGTGACGATGTGATTATTTAGAGATCTAATAAATTAGTGTTGATTGAAGAATATGGTCACCAAGCACAAACTATATTTGCTACGGAGCTAACAACATGATTTGTATTCAAATTGTAAGTGATAAAATTTTAGAATAATATAATAATATTAATATTTTTCCTAATATCAATTCTTCCATTCGGGATAGGATAAATGCCCTATTCGATAGTTTAATTTTAGATTCCTTTATATCAAACGGCAAAACTATTTAATAATAATTCATAAAAATAAACTCTTAAATATCCTAACGACGGCATCCAATCAATTCGTCATAGAAATTCCAACAAATAATATTAAATTTTAATTTTGTTGATCTATTATTAATTTGAGTAGAATTATTGGAATTTTGATTTCATTTTTCAGTAATTTGACAAGGAGGGATTTTGATTTATTGCATAATATTGCCGTATTATGTGCAGATAAAAACTAGAAACGTGTGTTTTTTGGCCCTCATCATTGGGATCTTGCTTATTTGTAGAATTAGGATTCTGGTCAAATGAAGAAAAAGTTTCTCATTTTAGTGCTAAATAATATGTACAAGATACATCCCAAGTAAATAATTAAATTTTCTTCGATAACATTGATGCTTTTGCCAAGAAGGCCTTTGAAATAACTGTTATATGATAGTTTTTACATTTACTTCAGATTTTAGATAGGGTGAGCACTAATATTTAAACAACATCTAGTTTTACAGACCAGTAAACGCCATGTTTAGATATGGTTCAAGTAAAAGAGTGGACTAGGAAAATTTTCAATCTTTTTACATAAATTTATTTTACTTTTTTCTAAAAGTTCCGGATTTCATGGTAAAAAATGCAAGGAGGTTTACACAAAAATTAATTTTCATTAGCACTTTTTACATCAGTTATGTTTAGCTAAAAATGTTGCAATACATATAAATAAACTCAATAGCAAATGGTATCATACTTATTACATTATTTACCACAACCGAGTAACAAGGTAATTTTTATTGCAAATTTCCACATTATAGCAATAATAGAATAATAAAAGTAAAAGAAAAACAAATTTCATAACGCAAAATCAGGCGCAATAGTAATGCACTTGAGCAAAATTACTGAATTCTTATAGCTAATATACAGGTTGGACCATAATTAATGGAACATAGACCAAGGGTGGACTTTTCGTATAAAAATAACATGATTAAGCCACATTTACCTTTTACCAAAAGTTGATATTAACCTAGATACAGGGTTTCTAAGTTGAAAAAAAAAAATTGATTTTTTCGCATAACTGATGCACACATTTCACTATAGACAAGAAATTTCGCATAGGGGGGTTTCTTTGGTCAAGATTTTCTAATTTGCTAACAGATTGCTGGTAACCCATAGGGGGCGCCACCTGCGCTACCCTGTATTATTCTAAAGCATCATAACTTGTTTGTCCCCATGTACACTTATTTTGAATAGAACTTTTATTTACCTAATTTTTTTACGTAAAAAAGGTACACTTACTGAATGTTGATACAAGCAACTATTTTCAATATATTTGCCTTCAAAGTTTGCCGTACGTTTATTTCAAGTTATGTAAAGTGAATTCTTGGCAGTAGATTTCAAAATAAAAGTAATATAACTGACTCTAAAATAGTTTATATCAAATATTACTCCACTGACATCATTATTACACATATTTTTTAAATTTCTAAAACAAATTTAAATAAAATACGAAAACAAAATTTATTTTCAAAAATAAATATTCAAGAAATGACTTTTGTTATGTAAGGGGATTGCAAACAATTATAAATCTGACTGTTTTTTATTGAAATTCATATCCAAATATCTGCTTTGACCACACAGACTATTAAAATTTTCTTGTGCGGACTCAGAGATCACATCTCTATGTTAGAAAATAAATTATCTCTTTATTTTTTGCATTTTCTTTATTGAGATTTTCAAAATTTAGGTAATAATATTATCAGCAAAGTAATGTGAAAATGTCAAATTTTGGACTTGTACTGTTCTTAATTTCACCGATTCAACTTTATGCTATACAAATCTCGAAACTCGATTTTACCCCTTAGGGACTGAATTGTTAAAAGATGCCAAATACGTATTTATATATATTTTTCATAAAGTATTTGCCTTGAGTTTTGGGTTATAAAACGCCTGTTTAATTTTTTTAAACTTAAACTGTGATACCCTCCTTTAGGTACTGAATTTTAAAATCGCCCATATATTCTTTATACAAAATTTTTGGTTATAAAATAATATTTTTAATTGCTTTCCTTACCACTTTTTAATACCCCTCTTTACCCTCTTAGAACTTGAATTATTAAAATCGGCTAAACAAGGGTTTCATTCTTTCTTTCATAGATTATTTACACAAAATTTCAGTTCATGAAAGGCATTCTTTACTTTGTGCCATTCCAAACTCGAAATTCGATTTCACCACCTTTTATCCCTTTGGGGGCTGAATCCTTAAAATCGGCCAAACACGGGTCTAATTATTTTTTTCGTAGATTATTTACTGCAAGGTTTAGGTCTTGAAATGCATTATTAAAAATCCGTCACCATTCAGTCCAAATATTCTGTTTCCGGCTTCGATAGTTACGGCTGTGCTTTGATAATTAGTCGATCAGTCGATCAGAAGATCTCTCTTTATAATATTGGTATAGATAACTCGCAGTTTTTACAAAATTCCAAATTTCAAAAATAATTTAAGAATAAGTTATTGGGCATTTTTTAAAAATCTTAAAAGTTTTTTGTTCTCCACTTTTTATTTGTTTTATTTTATATATTTATTTTTTGAGATATCGATTTTGATCAAAAATTAACAGCCCAAAATCGAAATTTTTGCTTTGTCTTTGGAAATGTTGACCCCAATTTCGAAAATTTAACATGAAATTTGAAAATATAATATAAAATTTTCCACTGTAATATGACATTTTAAAAAAGAGATGAAAGCTCTAAAAAAATTAACATTTTTAAACTTTATTGATGAATTTCCTTGTTTATAAAATATATGACACGCCAATGAGATGATCCCTGAAGATAATTAATCCTTCATCAATAGAAAAAATATGTTTCTGGTTTTGATAAGTATTAAGGAAAAGAAGGGTAAACACGAAGCCATAGTAATCCCGAACACAGCAATTGTGCTATGTTAGAAATATGTGATAAATTTTTGCTCAGCTTCATCTTATAAATAACTTCATGGCTTATACTGTATTATAAACAGAGCGACGCACTGCTATGAATTTTCTAAAAAATTTGTTGCTTACGATGTAATTTTTTCGTAGATTAAACCTAATATACATATAACTTGGTTTCTATAAGTACTTCTAATACCAAATTTGCAGATATAAATATCTACTATTCAAAGATTGTATTACGAACGACAACAGCGACAAAATAAAATCTGTTCCCAAGAATTTTATTTTAATTTTCCGCTATAAAGGCTAATGGCGAACGAAGTGAATTGAGGCACTATCGAACATTCAGCATTACCCCATGATAGTGTAAAAAGTTATAAAACATTTTTACGTTATTCAAAATTTTTATACCAATGTAAATAATAAAAAGAAATAGCCCGAAAATGTGGTAATAAAGACGGTTGTATCTTTTGTGATGAAAAATATAAAAACCATCCATTTAAAGATTGGATCATGTTAATCGTGTAAAAAGTGGACAAACGAGGAATGTTCAGGCGATCAGTCACCATCGCACAGTGAGTCGAAATTAATAATTTTTGGCCAAAACTTTGAAAATTAAAAAACTTACTTAATAACAGTTGGTCATTACAAAAAAAATATTGAAAGAAATTAGGGTGAGTATTAGGAGTTGAAACTAATTTAAAAAAAATAATTTAGGAATAATTCAATCTAAAAGTATTGCAAAATTAGTAGGACAATTATTTTTTTTTTGCAAAAATAGAGTGTAGTAAGGGTTTCGAAATGATACGAGTCAAATTGAATCGGTCGTTAACTCCCAAAGTGGGAATTTATCTCATTTGCATCATTCTGTTTAAACCGTTACGGTAAAAAAAGGCACAGCTAGGCGCAGCCAAAAATTATAGAACATCGAAGTCCATACTTTATTCAATATAAAAAAAATACGATAAGTCTAAAGTTTGTTAAAGTAAATATGAAGCAAACAAAAGTATTAATTTTACTCATTTTACCGCACGGAGGTCTGATACATTTTATCTGATGACAGACTTTAAGGCATAATCCGCATCTTATTTTTTAAAATGAAATATTGATCTACAATAGGACGCTTAACTTGTTCCATACAGGATATGGCTAATTTTTCAAATTATTAAATTATATGTTAATCGCAAATATACTGAAACCTCACTGTGCAACTACCATATTTACTTGAACACCTCTTCGTTCTAAGGGCTGCAGCGTGAAGCGGGAAAATATATGAGAATTATAATCAATTGCTCCTTTAAAAATAATCCTTATTCTTGTTAATTAACCGGTCATTAAGCTATTTTCCTTAAAAAAATTTAATCCTTAGTTTAGCCAGAAATTACTCAAATTGCCCCCCTGTGCATCGGCGGGGTATCTGTATGATTTCTACCGTAACTGAAAGCTGATACTAAATAATTAGGCTAGTTCGCCATTACCCTACTAACGTCGGGTAAAACCAAATAGGTAGTGTTTTGTTTCTGCTTTTAAATGAGATATTTATACAAATATTTACTAAAGATGTCTCTAAAGGTAGTTAGTAGAATAGTTGAGCATTCCGAATCATCAATGAAAAAGAGCCTACTACAAAATTCCTTGAGCATATTTGAAATCTCCCTAAGTGTTCGTAATTCTCCCAGTTTCCAGCACTTTTACTAAATATATCCATTTGTAAACCAACCAAGTTCTTATTAATACATGAAATATTTTCGTAAAACCATATCGACACTACTACTACTACTTAGAAGATATATTATTCCAAATTTTTCAAAAAATTGCAAAATAGCGGCTGTAATTTGAAAGCCAAACAGTTTTTCGAAATTTTCTGCCTATTCCAGGGATTTGAGATAAGCATTTTTCATAAGATATTTTTTGCTACAACTTATTTGTTTGGCGAAAATGCTTTTTAAATAACCTGGTTTATTTAAAAACATTTACTTTTTTTAATTTAAGCCAACAGTTTAGTTTATTAACAAAAAATTAAATTCATTTTCATTCGCACTACAACTAGCAGGATCGCAATTGTAAAATATTTAAGTAGGAGGCTGCCACGCTAATTAATGTCAGATATTTTGGATTTTGAAAACATCCTGTAGAAGTGTGTTTCTGATTTTTAATTCACAGATTTAGTAAATTTCAGCCATAATATCGTAAAAGTATTAATATATAAATACGTATCTTTAATTCTTTGATTTTAATTGCCTGCAGAAGTCAAAATATCAACATTAATGTTCACATTCTTAATAGATTTCGAAGGCTTAAAGTGTACTTAATAACAGCGCAGTTTTCTTTTTGCCTTAGTAGGAGGTGCAATAGGCGATTTAAAGATGATATACGAGATATGTTCAAAAAGTAAGGTGACTTTTCATGTTTCGCTGGCAACGTACATTCGATTATCGATTTTTTGTTGTTGTTGTATTGGTACACATGTCTCGAACATATGTTCACAGTTTCAAGTACATAGCATAATTAGTTTGTTTTTGACAGATAAAAAGGTTAGACGTATTTTAATGTGCTCGGCGATTTTCTATTATTATAAAAAATTGAGCAAAGAATGTGCATCAAATTTTGTGTGAAAAATGGAATTAAGGGCTCCAAAACACTTGAAATGTTGATAGTGGCGTACGGTGAGTCTGCTCTAAGTAAAAAACATGTTTACAAGTGGTACAAACTCTTCCAAGATGGCCGAGAAGAAGCCAATGACGAACTTCCCTCTGGACGCCCAAGCACATCAACAACAGAAGATATCGTCGAAGCTGTGAAGAAAATTGTTTTTGAAAATCGTCGAAGTACCATAAGAGAAGTTGCTGAGGATGTTGGCATATCAGTCGGCTCGTGTCATGCATTTTTTATCGGATGTTCTGGGCATGAGACGTATATCAGCGAAGTTTGTTCCGAAAGTTCTGAATTTTCATCAGAAGAACCATCGCATGAGCATCGCTCAGGAGCTCTTGAATGACGTCAGTGATGATCCTGATTTGCTGAAAAGGGTCATAACTGGTGACGAATCATGGGTATATGGTTATGACGTCGAAACCAAAATCCAATCGTCCAAATGGAAGCACCCAGGAAAGCCAAGACCGAAAAAAGTACGGCAAGTCCGATCAAATGTCAAAGATTTGCTCAGTGTTTTTTTCGACTACCATGGCGAAGTGCATCAGGAGTTTTTACCTCAAGGTCGTATGGTCAATAGGGAGTATTACTTTGAAATTATGCGCCGTTTGCGAGAAGTAATACGAAAAAAACGTCCGGAATTCACCGGATTTGGCCCCTGTGATTTTTTTTTGTTGCCAAAACTTAAAAGACTTATGAAAGTACAAAGATTTGCAACGATTGATGAAATAAAAACTGCATTGCTAGAGGAGCTCAAGGCTATACCAAAACGTGCTTATGAGAATTGCTTTGAAGATTGGAAAAAGCGTTGGCACAAGTGCATCGTATCTGAGGGGAATTACTTTAAAGGGGACAGTATAAATGTTGATAAATACATATTTTTTCATAAAAATATAAAGTTACCTTACTTTTTAAACAGACCTCGTACATCATCATCACCTTAATTATTGTATGAGTAATTTTTACCTCATAGTCGTAAGGTCTATTATTAAAGACAGAAAATCGAAAAAACTTTTTATTCACTTTTTAAAAAAAGGACAGATCAACCCATAAAATCCATTTAAGAGGGCGCTTCTGGTTCGTAAAAAAACTTTCTTAATAAACAATGTTTACGACTTCATAGAACAACAGATTCTTATAAGGTCTGGTGCAAAAAATTAGCAACACCTATAAATTACAAATAACAGTAAAATGGTTTGATTGACATTTAAAATGTCCACATGTGATGAACAAGGATACTCTGTGATGTAATATTAAGGCCTATAAGGTTCGTTATAAACAATACCTTGCCCGTCACGTTAAGTCTGGTGATTTATGCTGGTGCAAATTATTAGAAACAAACCATTCTAATTTGAGTTAATTCAATTTTATTAACTTATATTAATAATTATGCGTGATATCAGATATGTATAACCTGTTCTGATCAACTTTTGTGTATTTACATATTATTATGTTTATATTTCTTTCAGCAGTGGCAATGGGAAGAAGAACAAAGAGTGCAGCGAGAAAGGGAAAATTGATGCTTTAAAAATCAATACAATGCTCAATTACCGAGATGGTTATCGAAAATTGGGAGCAATAAGTAAACAATTTCAAAATATCTGATTAAAAGTAATAAGAAAAAAACCGCCTTAGATACTTTAGTTGAAAGAGAATCCTTCATCGCCGTGACTATTCAAGTATTTTGAAGATGGTAACCACAGATGGGATGTCATTGCGCAAAATAAAGCACGGCAATAATAAGCTAGTGTTGTATACGCTCATTTTAAAATCACCAAGTAGCAATAATAATGCCAAATATCAAAAGAGATTGTGTCGACCAAGTTAGACCAAAGCAGGCATTCAAGAGCGATTAAATTGGGAAAAATAACATCAGACTAGGCACCAACAATGGAAGCCAGTGATTTTTAGTGATCAAAATAAATGTAGTAGAGATGGTTTAAACGGGTGCAAATATTATTGGGCTGATATGAGGTCAGAAGTTGAATACTATTTAAAGAATTTGGAATAAGTGGGGGCGGAGTTACGGATTGGACTTGTTTTCATTGCAATTATAAGTCAAGATTAATTATAACTGATACAAAAATTAATTCGCATAAATATATTACCAATTTACAAGCAAATTTAGTTTCATTTATGGAAGAAAATGGCGAAAAATATCCCATTTTTTAACAAGACAACAGAGCGGTGCACAAAAGTGAATTAACAATGAGCTGGTCTGAAGCTGAAGGAATAGCTCTCCTTACTTATCTAGCCAAAAGTCTAGATCGAACTCCATAGAAAACTTATTAGGAATATTAGCACGAGAAGTTTGGAAAAATGGAAGGAAATTTAACACTATTTTTGAACTTAACGACGAAATACTCAAATGAGGGTTACAAATCGAAGAAGAACTGCGCCAAAATTTAACAAATTCTACGAAAAATAGGTTTTTTCTCTGATTAAGCTTAATGAAAAATTTATCGGACCTTGAAATAATTTAGCTATATTTTTGCTATTGATTAAACATTTCTTGCTAATTTTTTGCACCACTGAAATTTGATAAATTTACCTAATTAAATATATCGCTTTGCGTTTTGTTTGATTTTTGTGTTGAATCATTAGTGTTTCTAGCTCTAATACAGCATTGTTAAATGTATATTGAGCTAGCTACTCGTTTTTGTTTAATATGCCTTTAAAACACTTGTTGCTAATTTTTTGCACCTGACCTTATAACCACACCCATTTAGCATGTGCAGATGATAAAGTGGACTGGTAGACCGATGAGCGCTAATATCGCGTAACTACTGGCGCAACACATTTTTATGTATTGTAACAAACTGTAGTTATAAAGTTGCATTGGTGATTGTGTGGTGTAAGGAACTCTCTAGAAACATTTGCTAATGGAAAGCGGCAGCGTGAATGGATCATACGGCAGATAAGCGCTCTAGACGTTTCCGCAGGCGATAAGTCTTATCTGTGCGGAGATCCGTCTAGAAAACCGGAACGGTATAAATACACGGTCGTCTTTCCCTAAGGAGTTAGTCAGTTGGTTAGTGCGTTAGTTGGCTAGTCAGATAGTCAGATAGTTAAATAGTCTGATAATTAAGTGAATCATAATTGTAGGGTTCCGAAATAAGTCTGAAAATAAAGTGTTACAATTCACGAAGTATTAATTTTCGAACCGATAACGCGCAACAGTATTATTTCGCAGTATAAGTTTGTGAAGTTAGGGAAGTTGTGGGTTTATGAAAAAAAGTCATTCTTTGAAAAACACCTGCTTGATCTTAAATCACTGAAAATGATATTTTGTTGAAAATTTTTGTATAAAGAGTTCAATTATTTGAAAATTTCAAAAAATGGCCAAGTATAACTTGTTATTATCTTTGGAGATATCAAAAATTGTTATTAAGAAATGTAGTTTGTAATTATGATAAATGCTTAAAAACAAACTTTTGGTTAACTGTCTAAAAATTAGGTAAAACGAGGTCAGACACGGGAAAATAAAGTGGTAATTGATAATAACAACAGATGATTAAACTAAAACATCATCATTCAAAGGTATTACCATCTGCCTCTGTGTAAATTTCTACTCTTTTTAAAATACTCTAGGCATTTCGTTTCTGCAGTTTTATTTTCTGAATTCTAATGTACAGACCTATAGGCTTGAACAATAAATAAATTTAGAATTTGGAAAACAAATACCGGACTTGTTAGATATCGTCAGTTTGGTATATCCAACTTCAACTCAATAAATGCTCAGTTTGAAGATATACATTAACAATTTCAAATGTTTCCAAATGTAATTTGTAGTGACACTAAATCTTCTGTGCTCTCCGGAGAGAAAAAAAAATGGATGACTGTGATAGCTATAGAGAAAAAAAAATCATCTTGGTGATGACACCTACCAAAACAAATATTATTGTTGATTTTGGTGGAACGGACTGGTACTTGGTTATATTCAAAAATTGGGAGAGATACTGTATCTCTCTGAAGATAACTTGGATATCGAAACGCGTTAGAGCAACCTTTTTTGTGTTTTTTAATCTTTCTTGGTTTCGGGGAACAAGATTTGTATTTCAATTATTGTTGATTTGTCGATAATAAGGAAGTAACTTACGTTTTCACTTTTTTTGTTAAGTTTGATTAAAAAATAAATTACCACAAATTTCTAGGTAGTTTACACCTGTCTCCTAGCGATTTGTAGAAGAAACTATGCAATGGCTTCAACAACGCTTAAGCAAGCAGAATGGACCCAGAGTTCAATAATGCCCACATTTAGAGGGCTGCGTTATTGCAGTTTAATTCTATTCTATTTGCAAAAACTTCTGAAAATAAATTAAAATTCGAAATTTGGGCCTTTTTTTGTAGTTTTAAACCATATTTTTAAATAATATTTTTTGATATTACCAAAAATAACAGCTGTTTACTAAAGTTCATTTTGTAGAATTTTCAAATAATTGAATTCCCTCTATGAAAAATAAACAAATCAATGTCATTTTCAGTGATTTAAGATCAAGCAGAAGTTTTCATACGGAATGACCTTTTCTCTTAAATCCACAAATTAAACAGACTCCTATTCAGTACGCTATCTTGGGATACACTGAATGTATCCAACCAAATAAGGGTTTTTCATATTAAAACCTCATTATTGAGGAATATTATTAAAAGCTCTTGCTATAAATAAGTGAAATGTGAAGCTGGCTTTCCGTTCAGTCCTTTGTCTTCTTGTGCAGTCTATTCTCTTTTCACTTATCCAACTCTACTTTTAGTTATTAATCCAAACTATTTATGCATTATGTATGTGGATGTATAATGTATAGCGGTAGAAATAAACCGATGATTAACTCCGCTTGTCTTATTATTATTGATACCGAAGCAATACGCTAAGTTAAAAGGGAATTACAATCGAAATAAGAAAGAACATTCCGCATTGCGTGGCCTAGTTGACCTATTTTTACCTTTATCTAAAAATTTTATTATATTTTACACGTTTTATACTTATGCTGCTTTGCAGACATGAATACATCTGATTATTATTTTTCTTAGCCGCATACCAGCTTTTAGTTCTTGCTGGTAATTCTATGCGAAAGGTAGCTTAATTAAATGTTTGCTTACATACATAAATTACCCCGTTAACGATTAGTTTTGCATATTTTTCCTATTAATCGCTTAATGCCTTTCATTCTGCATTGAACTCAATAAAACGGTATAATGGAACTTACAAACCCAGCAATATTATTTACAATATTAGCCATAAGCAATTCTGATTCACTTTCGTCTTCCCCGAAATTTCTGTTTTGGAGAACCTTTGAAAATTTGACATTTCTTGATGAGCAATGAAGAAATAGATCAATATAAATCAGATAAATAACATATTGCGATAACGAATAAATTAATCCTGTCATGGCTCGAGACGGGGCGTAAAGGAAGAAAATGGCGTGGGGCCCAGGAGACATGAGTGCCCGATGAGATGAGTCGTAAATTTCAGAAATAACGAGAGCTTATTATTTGTCGTCAAAAATAAAAACTGATCTTTTTTTGGTAGTTAGAAACGAAATTGTGAAGTGAAGCTGCTTCTTTTTGTCGCCCCATTATCCCGCGGGCCCAGACAAAGTATATTGTAAGGGGCTTCGCCTAATTTGGAAATAGAACAAATTTTTATCCTTATTGAGAGGTCCGAAGATTATAATTGTTTATGAGCTAGGAAATTTTCTCGGCGGACAGGATCATCTCTTGGTGGAGAGAAGTTGACAGTGTGACTAGAAAGCTGAAATGTATTCCAAGTGAAGACTTTTTTCAAAAAGAGGTAGAAGTTCTCAGCAAACCGAGCAGCACATGAATTGACTCCCTGATTAAGTTGCCCGCGCTCGAAACCACCCGCCAGGGTAAGCACTTATTGGTGCGGTTCAATCAAAGTTTTATCATCATTATAATTAAACGAACTACTCTTCTTTAAATGGAATTCAAAGCCAATGTCTTTGGTGGCTGAGCTGCAAATATTGGGTTGGCTAATAAATAATGTCTGGTATTTTTTTTTAAATTTGGGATATTTTGTTTTAAACTATCAATACGCTAATTATAATTATTTATTTTTCATTGTTATTTATGACTTCCCAATATCCAGCAAGTTCATTGACACCTCTTCTGTAGAAATCCTTTGGTTTTGTGTTGAAAAATGCATCCAACTAAGTTTTTAACTTACTTAACTTGAAAACCATTAACAGATCGTTCGTTTATTCATCACACCATTACCATAGGTGATACAAATTTCCCGCGCAAGTTAGCGTTTTCCTTGCCTCGATTAAAAACGAATAGAAACAAATACTCAAAATGATCAATATTATCAACTTGACATTCCATTGCAAATAAATGAAAGTAATAAATAAAGTTACGAAGAAACTAAAATCACAATATCATGGAGTAAAAACGTGTCATTTTGCTAAATTTTCATGCGAATATTGTAACGAAATGTAATTGTAAAATTGAATTGGGGAATTATCTAGAAAAATCTGATAAGGGAAAGCGGCCGAGAAAATAAAGCAAACGGCAGATAAGCCTTCCAGAAATTTCGGAAAACGATAAGCCTTATCTACGGCATTCTTCTAGAACCCGAGACGAGATCTATGTATAAGTGGTCCGGTTGGCTTTCCCTCAGTCAATTAGAAGTCTACTGAGTTAATAGTCAGAAGTCAATGAATAAGTGAGTTAATGGTTCAGTTGTAGTGTTCTGAGTTTAGTTTGGAAATAACATAGATCTGACACTGTGAGATCTATGGGAAATAAAGTGGGTAAAATTCACCAAGTGTTAATCATTCGAACCGATAACGCGCAACAATATTTTGATGTGATTAAAACACCCATTACAAATTAGTCTTATTACCCAACTCAATATAAGAGCAATGTTCTTCACGGTAGACTCTTATTGGTGGAAAACATTATGTTTATTAATTTTATTTAACATTTTTGTGGCTCAGTTTGAAAATATTTAAATTTTTAGTAATGAAAGTTGACAATATTCTGAAACATTTTTTAAAATATGACGACGTGATATCCTAATTTTTTTAAAACATTACCTCATGACAGTTGACAAAAGATAAATTAGTTTATTCTACATAGAATAGGAAAAAAAAATGAAATATAGAAGACTAAAATTAGATATGAATTTGGTGTAAATAATCTACGAAAGTAATACTGAAAACCTTGTTTAGTCGATTTTAATAATACAAGTTTTAAGGGGGTAAAGAGTGATATCAAAAGTTGGTAAGGAAAACAACCAAAAAAATTATTTTATAACATCAAATTTTGTATATAGAATATAAGAAATAAATAATTTAGGGTGATTTTAATATTTGACGCCCACCGGGGGTGGGGGGTTAAAGGGGTACCAAAGTTTAGCGCCCAAAAAAAAATAATATATACATTTTATAATCTAAAACTCTAGGGCCAGGGATTGCCAAACTATTTTGAGCAAGACACCCCTTTTCCAAAATAAACTGATACCTCGGATCCCTATAGCCAAGTTTTGTCCTATTGATACAAAATACTTAAAATTTAAAAACGTTGCGGTTGGTTTAGTAAGTAAACTTGACATCATTTTCTCCTTAAAATTTAACAAAATAAATGGACATAAAATTTAGTACATATCAAGTGTAATTAATAATAATTATTAACACAAGTCACGTAAAAATACTTAAGTAGGTAATGATTTTTTGAAAAAAAAAACATTAAAGTCGCAAAGTAACTAACATAACAATAGTAGGCATTGAAAATTACACAAAGATTGTGTTGTTTGAAACGAGCCTTCATAATTATGCCGTTATTGTGATATTTGAAAACTGTTGCATTTCAATGTGTGTAGTTTTGTAAAAACCTGACTTGGGCTAAGGCTTTTATTTTTAATGAGACATAAGTAATTCCAATTGCAAAGTTGCAGGAAATAATTGGACTAAGAAAAATGTATCAATAAAACATTTCTATGTTGCCACATTTTTTCAGTTATTAAAACAATATTTTTTAAATGGCAACACTCCACTTTTTTAACATAGTTTGATAGATCTTTAAATTCTAAACAACAATTGCTTTGTTACATTTTTTATTTGGAGTAACCGTTTTTGAACAATCAACTATTATTGAACAACAATACTTACAACTTTTTATTTTTGGTTTTTAGACACATTCAAGAGCAACAGCTTTCAAATATCTCAATAACAGCATTATCATGACTGCTTCTTTCTAACAAGATAATTTCTGTTTATATTTTAAGGCCTATTATTATTATGCTAGCTTCTTTTAGTTCCTGCTGACTGCAGATTATTTTAGTTTTTCCTTTTGCTGATTGTTTGAAAACGACAACTCCAAATAAAAAATATGCCAAAACACCTTTTGTTTGGATTTTGAAGATCTTTAAAAATATGTTAAAGAAATATGGTGTTGTCATTTAAAAAAATATTGTTTTATTATCAACTGAAAAAATATGGCAGCATAGGAAAGCTTTATGGGTATATTTTTCTTAGTCAAGCGATTTCCTACAATGCTGCAATTGGAAGTACTAGTCTATAATTTAATACAAAAAAGTTAGCCTATATCAAGTTTTAAAAAAAATCTACCCTGTATTTGCCCGAACGCTTCTGTGAACCCATATTATGTTTTATTGAGTTTAGTTATTTTAATAATTTCAACTTTTACAGTTAAAAGTTATGGAAAAAATAATCTGGAATTAGCGACAAACGGCAAAATAAAAAAATATGTCGTAGGAGGCAGGAGTAGAAAAAGTCTAGCCGCCTATACAGTAGGAGCTTATTGATCTCGTAGTGGCGTCTTTAGTAAATACCCGCCTCCTTTCAATAAAAGGATGTCGATTTGAACATGCCTGAGCTCTGCATTCGAACGATCGTAAAGACGATCTAATTACACCTTTAACTTCGCAGCACAGCAAGTTAATAGCAATCACTTCTTGTACGTTGCTTATTTAAGCTAAAAGAATGGGTTTTTGTATATTTACTATTTTGAATTAAGTCGGTTTACGAGGCAGGAGCTGGAATGTAAATCAACTAGATGATAAATTTGCTCAGAAATTAGTGTACGTTGTTGAACATTCTAAACACCATTGAGTAAAGCTGTTTAGCTTTGTCTAAGTTGTTAGAGCATCAATACGCGACCTCTGAACTTTAGTCACTTTCATTAATGTCGTATTATGGACCAACACATAACTTAGTGAAAAGGAGTACTCCTTTGACTAAAACCAGTGCTCCAATTAGAGTTAGAAATAATTACAAAACGCGCAGTTGACATTTGACAATGAGTACATGTAATGAAAGTGTTTTCAGTAACGGATTTACGAACAATAAAGTTGCTGTAGGTATAAATTGTAAGTAAAAATAAAAATATATACTGGTCCAGTGCAAACACGTTTATAACTTGG
This sequence comes from Dastarcus helophoroides, assembly GCA_028583605.1. Classification (NCBI taxonomy): domain Eukaryota; kingdom Metazoa; phylum Arthropoda; class Insecta; order Coleoptera; family Bothrideridae; genus Dastarcus; species Dastarcus helophoroides. Next base: position 3,682,263 of record CM053335.1, read on the forward strand.
GAACTAATTGAATAGATGAGATTAGGAACAGTACAAGTCCAAATGTTTGAATGTTGGGAAAATTAAAAAATATGTTTATTTCGTTTGTTAGACTTCTTACAGGTTTGGTTTGTAAAGACAAGTTTTAGTGTATCCCTTCAGACATCCTTTAAACAAATAATTAAATTTATTAGTTGATGCATTTTTTTAATATCTACAGAAAACAAATCTGGACTTGTACTGCTCCTAATCTCAATATTGGTAATTGTTAGAATTTCGCGCGAAATTTGCATAAAAAAAATAATACGATTGTAAACCTATTTTATTGAACAAAAATAATCGGATTTAGTTAGAAGCATCATCACCATTCTTTAAATTAGTGGTTCTTCAGGATATTATACGATAACAAAATTCTTACCCTTCTCCCTCTGTATTTTATTATAATATGTTTTATATCATTCAATTTCTTCTTGTTAATTGGCACTGGTTCAAAACATACTTTAATGGTAGAAATATACGGACTTTGATTTTGTTTTAGTAACTTTAAAATATAAGAATTAATCATTAAAATCTAAGCTTTAATATACCTTGAAAATAATATATAATAAAAATAAAGCAGCTAAAACTGATTATAAATCGTACCAAAACGTCATATTGAGAATAAGAACAGTACAAGTTCAGGACTTATACTGTTCTTATGCTCAATGCAGTGCGATAAACTCTGGAAGGAGGTTTACTACTGTTTTTCTGATGAATCGATGCAGCTTTGTATTTAAAACAAAGTGGCTATGATAGACGAAAATGCCAAATTTTGGACTTGTACTGTTCTTAATCTCACCTATTCAATTATAGTGGATGAATTTGAATAATTCAGGTTTTTTTTTAAATCTCCTTTACTGAAAAACAAAAAGCTTACCTTTTGAAGCTCTCTACTCTCTATTAATATTTTTTTAAGGATGCTCCCATGAAAAAAAAATTCTTTCTCGCACAGCATTTCCCTTTTACATCTGTGGTTATTTTTTATTCGGTAATTATTTAATTTTTATATAAAGTATACAAAGAAGCCCTTCAAAAGCAGGAATTGCCATATTATTTAAATAAAAAACATAATTTACTTACCACGTTTTTAAAATGAACTAAAAAGTATAAAATAATTTGTAATATTTGAAACTGACAATTTTATTGCACTGGAAATTATACAAAAAATCGGGGGGGGGGGGCATAAAATAGGTAATTGATAGGTAGGGCTTACAATACCGAACTAAAATCTGAATACCGGTATTTGATATTTGAAATATCGGGATACCGGTATTAAAACCGGTATTATTAATAAAAAATTTACTAAGTATATTTTTACTTACCTCAGTTGTTATATTGACTTGTTAACAAATAATATATGAAATCCAATAAATATTGTTCTGAAATGAGTAGATATTATTTATTTTATTACATAGAGAGTAGAAGTAGATAGATACAAAAAACGTGCAAGTAAAAAAAAGTACATATTAAATTCTATGTTACATTTTACATACAATAGGCTCATATGACTTTATATAATTAAAGAAGCAAAAAATATAATTAAATTGAAAGTATTTATGAAATAATATTAATAACTTGCGTTTTGTTTATTAAGGTATGCTCTTAAAAAAACATAAACAATCAATCTTTTTATCATCAAGCGAGGACCGAATTTTCGTACAAATATTACCAGCCGCCGAAAAAGCTCTTTCTGATTCTACACTTGTGGGCACTATTGTCATTAAGAAATCATACACATTTTGTAAATACGTTCCTTTTTTTCATCTTTTATTTTTTGTTCTAGACCTGGAATTTTTTTAAATGCAGGCACGGATGAAGTATTTAGTGTTTCGTCTATTGCTGCCTGTAGTTTTTTCTTTAATATATCAGGCTGATATAGATTTTAATACAATGAAATTGTTTGTTTATCTTCAAAAAAGATTTCTTGTAATTAATTAATATTATTTTAAATTAAATTTATATTGTGCATAAATTCAATTTTTATCTACTAATGTAAGACCAAAATACCGGTATTTTTACATAAATACCGGTTTTTAATAACGGACAAAAATCGTCCGGGATTCCGGTATTCGGGATCCCGGAATCCCGGTATTGTAAGCCCTATTGATAGGTAAATAAATAGGTCGCTGTATTGAACGGCAAATGTTGTGTGACTATCTTTAACGAGAGCTACTACTCTAAAATCCTCACTATTACTTAGTGCTACATGTGATCTACATTTTTCGTTTTGAATCTTACAAATTATTTAATACTTAAGGACGATATCGACTCATGAAAATTAAATATTTTGTTTTCTAAATTATCCATAAATATATTTGAAGACTTTCATTTTGTAAATAACGCCTTCTTTCAGATATAAAATAATTTTGGTACAAGCACACCTGAAACAACTGAATTACCTCAGCTGTTAAATTTTGATTTGTGTTCCTTCCAAAAATCATTTGATTAATATTGAAGAATTTCAGAAAGCAGGGGTTTAAAATGTCAATTATGTGATATTAGGTGCCAAACTGCAAGTCTACAACTATAATGACACCACAAAAATTACTTATAAGACTTCCAGGTCATATTAAAAGAAGAAAGACTAGTTACAACTTGCAAAGAGACATGTATTTTCGAGATTCATTTATAGTGGTATAAGTCTACTTTTTAATTGGCCAAAATATCGACAGAGGGGTTGAGGACCTTTTGTTAAACAAAAAATGTTAAGCTGGAAAGTACAGCAGTCTTTAATTGCCATCTCTCATAGCACTGAAAAGGGTGCTACTATGATTAAAAAGTACGTTATTTCTTTATTTTTTTTTAAATTTTAGCGTTAAAATATATTTAGATGGAGTAGAATAGTGATAACGAAGGCTTTCACGGCCAGAGTCAGTACAGGATATACTTCTTCCGGGATTGGATAGTGTCAAAGAACTACTAAAAGTGTTCGAAGTTTCGTCCACCACCGTAGGGGGCTTCTTCAGGAGCAAAGAAATAAAATACAAGGAAATATACAAAAATGAAAGAAGGGGCCAATTTCAAAACATCAGAACTCTTCCGTTTCGCCTCTGGTATGGCGGACATACCGAGTTACCGTGCTGTTCTGTCTAAACTTTCTTATCCTTTGTACCAAATTTTCAATTCAGAAGAGTTTCGCCTCTAGTATGGTAGACATACTGAGTTACCGTGTTCTGATGTTTTGAAATTGGCTTCTTCTTTTATTTTTCATTTTTGTATATTTCCTTGTATTTTATTTCTTTGTTTTTGAAAAAGCCCCCTACGATGGTAGACGAAACGTCGAACACTTTTAGTAGTTCTTTGACACGGTCCAATCCCGAAAGAAGTACATCCTGGAGTAGAATACTGAATATTTTTTAGTCGCTAAAATTTATTACAGCGAAATAGAACATTGGGTATGTTACAAATGATACTTTTTTTTTGGTCACCCATTTATCATAGGCGTTAAATAATAATAATCTCGTTTTACATTTCCCAAGGTTTAGGGCCATCGCGTTTACACAGTAATTTCCATAAAAAAGAGCGAAAGCACCACAAAGCATATAAAAGCATGATAGAGCAGTCAAAGATAAACATAGCAAACTGACGACCTTGGGCTCAACACGGGACGTCACACCTAAAACAATCATGATTCGTACCGTTTTGTTACATTTGGTTATCGAGCAGAATTTTGCAATTTTAAAATTTCAAAAATAAACCAATCACGTGTTTGTATGAATATAAACCGATAATCTTTTATTTGTTACTCAGTAATTTGTCAGTTTACATCATTAATAAAATGTTTTTTATAGTGTCAACTACCCTATTGCTAAGATGTATACCCTGTGTCAATTTGAAAACGTACCAATTGTTTTATAAATATGGAATTAGTCAATTTTATTTTCAAGAAGAACATCTTTTCAGCTGACTTTTAATTACATTACATCAACCCTTGAGCTGGGGCTGAGACAACCCCTAAAATCTTAAATAGGAAAGGGGGTTGAGCGATACCACTTTTGAAAAATCAAGTTAGGTAGTTAGGTAATGCAATTTGTTGCGCGTTATTGGTTCGAATGATTAACACTTGGTGAATTGTAACCACTTTATTTCTAAACTGATTCCGGAACACTACAATTGTAATTCACTAACACTGTTTAATTAACTAACTTATTCTTTGAATTCTAACCTACTAACTGAGGGAAAGGCGACCGCGTTTATATAGTTCCCGTTTAGAATTCTAGTAAGATCGAGCAGATAAGATTTATCGTTTGTCAAAATTTCTGGAGCGCTTATCTGCCGTTTGATTCATTATCGTGGCCGCTTCCCCTTATTAAATTTTCTGGAAAATTCCTAACTAAATTTTACAATTATATTTCGTTACAAATTGTAATGAAACATAAACAAGTTGGTAAAACATTACATAATTATATTCCCAAAATGTTTTCTGTTATTTTCTAAACAGTTATATAATCTAGAGGCGTTAAATCCAGTAATCGTGGTGGCCATTCGATTGCTCCTCTTCTACCAATCCATCTGCTAGGAAATCTGTTATTAATCATCGCCTAACCGGAAGAAAGTAATGTGGTGGATCTTGTTTGAAGCGGAGAAAATCTTCTTGCAAAACATTACCAGCCTCATCAACTTGATTTTCTAAATTGCCTGTTATTAAGGGGTCTATTATATCATCAAGAAGATTGAAGTAGCGCTAAACAATTAAGTTTCCCTCAATGAATATAGGTGAAACAACTAAATTTCCAAGTACACCAGACTATGCGTTAATTTTTTCTCGATACTGCGAATTATCTTCCCTAAAATGTCACGCATTTTCATCGCTCAGTATCGGCAATTCTTTTAGTTAACATGACCATTAAGGAAAAATGTACACGTACCACTGAAGCAAATGTTGTTCAAAATATTTTGGTTGCTATTTATGAAATTTGATTAATTATTGTCATCACAAAGTTGTTGAAGAATTTGCATTTTATATGGATGGAGTTTACTTAATTTTAGTGCTTTCCTTACTATTTCTTGTAACATTCCTACTTCGCGAGCTGCAGTACGAAGTGAGGTGGTCGGGTCCGCAGTGAATGTGTCTAACACTTCTATTTGAGCTGCTTCATTTAAAACACGTCTATTTCTTCTTCTTTTTTTGTTGGAAACGGAAACGGGTTCAGTAAATTTTGCAACTAATTCCAAGACGTACTTGTGGTTTAAATTACTATGAGGATTTCTCTCACTGAAAATTCGTGCAGTTCTTCTAGCACATCTTCAGATTCTCCATAAAAAAAAATAATCTTTGTTCTTTGTTGAAGTGTGTACATCATTTTTCCAAAAAATTTAAAACACTCACAGCCTTAAACTCGCAAAACTAAATTTAAAGTGTAGGTAAATAATAAAAATGTTATCAAAAAACTGAAGAATGCCCTACGTTCTTTTTTTTTCTGAACATTTGGTACTGACTCTTTATCATTTTCTTCTTTAATTCTATCAAGCATTTAAATATTATTTCGTAGCAAAAATTATAAGAAAAATACAAGTGGCTATTTAACTTTAATTTCTTTCATTTAACCAATTAATTTAAATAATATCGATATAATTACTGTTGTTCGCATCTAAGGCTTGTTTAGGGGTTTTTCCTCATTTTTCACAAAGAACCGAAAAGAAAAGTCAATTTTGTAGTATACTTAAAAAGACAATTGAACGACCTTTCAAATGAGGTATCGCTCAACCCCCCTTCCCATTTAAGAATTTAGGGGTTGACCCGCCCCAGCTTAAGGGTTGATGTGATTCAATCAAAAGTCAGCTAAAAAGATGTGCCCCTTAAAAATGAAATAGACTTGTTCTTGCCTAATTCCATATTTTATAAAACATCCAAAAATATTAAAGGTTGCATGTTTTGAAATTGACACACTGTATTTATTCTTATTATAGTTTCAGAATTATAAAAATTGGATAATTTTACGAAGTTAAGGATAAAAACTTTAATTAGGATAATAACTTTGCAATATTCAAAGCACTGATACAATTTTAAAAGGATTAACGATATCATTTTTTACCTGTCAACGCTTTCTTTTCTTGTTGTTAAATGTCTTACTAATAGCCATGACTTTAAAATCAATATAAATTGCACTGGCACATCTATTGAAATGGAACTTCATTATATATTGTAAAATTTATTTTATTTTAGATTTAGTGTTTGTTTCAAATTAAACTAAATATTATGGAAACGTTCATTTTATCAAATGCTTTGAATTTACATGTGGCATTGTGCAAAACGGTAAATGGCGGCTACTTTTAAAAAGTTTTTAAGAACAAACGCTTAAACTGTTAGAAGACAGCTTTCTTAATCAAAGTAAAATCCGTTAATTGAAAATATGTCGGTAACGAGAAACACATTAAACTATTTTTCCGAGACATTTCCTATAGTTTTAGAAACTATTAATGTTTTTATGGTCGAAGAATTTCAAGAAGTTGTCAACATGTGATGTTTATTGGAGACAGTTCGATAGTGGAGCAGATAGATTTTTGTACGTGCATTGTTTTTTTTATCTAGTGTTCTTTATGCGACTTAAGTGTTGTTGCGCAGCAGAATGGCGTTCTTTCTGTCTTAGATAAATATCGTTAGAAGCATTTGCCTTACTGGATTAAATGTTTTATCTGGATTCAAAAAATTCATCGGATCTGGATCCCCAAAATATCATCAACATTTTTGGTACAATGTTTCCTTTGGAAAATACCAAGGAACTTGATCTTGGTGCTATCACTAAAATGAATACCTGTTGACTGTTGTGGTACTTATGATTATTTGTTCTATGGCAGATTTGATGCAATTTACGTACGTCCTTTACTTAGACTGAAAAGAAGTGGTCTAAAGATCCTCAAAGCTGCTATAGATTTAATTAAATTGATTTGAATATTGATTTCAGGTAGTTATTGCTAATTTATTACAACCCTTCTCATCTTAGATTGTGGCGTTGGAATTTTGCCAATCTTATAATTATTGCAGGTCCAGTAACTCTTCTTAGAATGATATTATTGACACATTGAGTTGCCGCGGCGCTATTACAATTCAATATGAATTCAAGCAAACCAAAAGCTTGCCAAATTCTTGTCTTAGAAACATGACAGTGAAAATTCTAACCTTAGTGGCGTGCATTAATTTAACATTAGCTAAATAGTGCAATAAAAAAATTAGACACTAAAATTATCGATACTATGCGTTAGTTATAACAGATTGTTGTTTTAAATTCTTTAAATTGTCTTATATTGATTATTTACCTTAAGGACGTAACATGAAGAATTTTTTAATTGTTTATTGTTTTTTATTTCAGCTCACCTATTCGTGACGACACCGCTTTGGCTAGATCGTAGCCAGAGGCATGCGTACAGGTGAAGAATATTCTGAACTGACTGACCTAGGTAGCACCTATGGAAGTCGATATGGTGGCGCTAGTACATGGTCTTCTCGAACACCCGGAAGGGGGCGCAGTAACATTCTACCAGCAGAAGCAGAAGATGTCCTTGGTCCGAACGACAGTCCTCGAGGACATTCGAGAAACCGTTCAGGGCTCTATTATTCCCCACCGGGTACATCATACACCATTGTCGAAAGGCCTTCTTCCGTTATGCAACACCATTCATCCCGGGATAATCAACACTACAACACACTCACTAGTCCCAGAGGTTAGTTTTCAAATGAAATAGTTGGATTTATATAAAATCTGTTGACTAGTTTGCGACTTCAAATGCTTTTTGAAGAAAAGTAAATAAACTAGTTGCTGAGGTAAATTTGGTTTAATACGAATACATTGTAACTGCATTTAACTTAAAGAATTTAAAGATCAAAGTGCATCGAATACAATGAGTTTATTGACTCTTACTGCAATGATTAATTTCATTTATTTTGGATGTCTTACTCGAAATTATTTGTTGCTCCTTTTTGCAGAATCGCAGCCTTGATAAGTTAGAAACTCAAACTCACAACAACAAATATATATATATATATATATATATATATATATATATGTCATTTTTTTCAAATAGTAGGCCAAGCAAAAACAAATGACAACACTGATAACACGGAATAGTAGGCCAGATTGATAAATCTTATATCACCGGATTTTATTTTGGGGGGTTATCTTAAATCTGTAGTAACTCAGCCCTCTATCTTACATAATGTACGTGAAAAGATCACTGCACAAAGGATAATTTATATTTACAAAATGTTCGTCCCTTAGTTATTTTCTTCATAGTTTGGTTAATAAAGCACCAATTCTTACATTATATTTAATGTATCACAATTAAATAGTATGACCCAATTTTTACCAATTCTTACATTCTATTTAATGTATCACAATTAAGTAGTATGTCTCATTAAAGTTTTTTGGGGATGGAGTGCTAATAGTTTAATGCTGTCACAGCATTAATCACATCTCAACGTTTCTTTCCTCAATGTTTACCAACAAGTAGCAATGGATGAACAACTTTTTAATTAAATATACTTTTTATTCATTATCCATATTGAGAAACTGATAATTAATACAAAGGGCAACTTTTATTTTATGAGATAAAAACGTCCCTTCAAGAAATAAATCGCTTTTAAAAGAAACTTTGTATTTTTAGCTCTTTTACATACATAACCCCAATAGTTTAATTTTTTTCTAGGAACGTACTTGGGATCAAACCCGAACTTTGGTCCATCGTCACGAAGCACCGTCAACAATAAAAAGCGTCCGATATCACCAGAACAAGTTCTTCGCCTTTTCGGGAGCAACTCCCAAAGTAACACCAAACTTAACACGGAGAGAACGAGGCGTTCTCCTGCTAGCAGCCCACCGTCCACAACGCATCAGATTAGTTATAGGCCATACGGCCCAAGCATCCACGAGCTAACAACAAGGACCGTAAATATGGTGCGAGATCAGCAGGATGGTATGCACGGTTTCGGAATTTGCGTGAAAGGAGGAAAAGATGCAGGTATGTGTTATATTTTTTTGTTCTTTTGTTCTTTTTTCGGTATAATATATACCTGCGTCAGTAATTATTCATGTGGGAATTAAAGAAAACAAAACTGACTATTTATGTAGAAGCTTAGACTATACAGAACCAGTTTTGTTGGAATTTTTTAGGGCTTCGTGCGGAAGAGAAATGTAAAAAGGAATTATTTATCTTGCCAATTCATTAGCATTTCAAAGCAGATAGGTATCTCGTAAATTCCCGTCAGCTACGAAGGGAAGTTAAATTATTATATCAATTTGCACTATAGTTCAAAGTAAAGCACGGAATTCTTTGGAATAAATCGATGGTAAAAGCAGTCCTGTCCTTAATAGTTATTTGAAATATTTGAATTTTGTTTAGGCATTGTCACTTTATTTATTTTCTTCCAAATCGTAGCTTCTTCTATAAAAGCATTTAGCTTATACACTTTTTGGGTGAAAAATAAACAGTACGAGTAATAAAAAATTATTGAGCACAAAAAATTATCATATTTGGTATTTTTTTATTTTGTCTTGCTTATGTTGTACCATAAGATTGAAACACTTGCAAATATTTCGTAAATTATATCGAATCAAAGAACGAGCATATGGGCTGCTAAAAAATACAAAACTTCATCCAACTATCAAAACGTATCCTATAATTTTATTTCTGTGTTTTAAACCTTGTAGAAGAGTATTCTGATCTCATTTTGACAAAGCAATGTTTTACCATACGATTGATAGAAAACCTTTCATTGGAATGGTGAAATTAATTCCTGTTTTTGTCCCAATTGTTGTATCTTTGCTGTGTAACACCTCCAAATTAAATGAACTCTTTTAGTTATAGGAAAACTATATAATTAAAATTTCCCCTATTATGTGCGTAACCCAAAAACGTTTTTGTAGTTTATTACTGCTGTCTGCTTGCAATGACCGAGCATTTTCCTGTTTTTGACAAGTTAAAAAACTGCCTTTGTTCAGAACAATCTAACAGTCTGCCTTTGTTATGATTTGTAGTAAATTCCGAACTTTTTCCAGAAGATGAAGTTTAGGAAGCTAAGAATTCGATAATTAAGGTAAACAATCGTAGAAGCTAGTTGAGATCAATTATAAATTACCTAATGCATCATTAACAGGCCAATTAGTTGTGTTTGGTGCAGTCTGTGGCAATTTTCTGAGTAATTGCATTTTTTAAATATTTTCTTTCGGTTGATTTGATCGAGTCTGCGAAGGACAGGACAAGATGGTTATAGTTGTAATGAGCATTGTTTCATGATTTTCATAGCTCGATAGACAGTCTTATCACATTGTACCCACGCCCTCTAATTCAAACCGGTATTGTCTCGTTTTCATGCAAAAAAACGAATAACCCAAGGATTTCTTTAGGGTTCTCGAAAGCAAGGTACAGCTTAAATATTTGCATGTTTTTATCTCTCGCCCTAAACAAACACGATTGCAATGCAGAGATGTATTTGTGCTAAAACCAGTGGCGGCTGGCGTATAGGCTCTGTGGAACTGTAGCACCCCCAATTTCGCTTATAAGTTTTTTTTCTCAAAATTTTCGAAACACTTTTCATTACACAATTTTTTGTAGAAATTTTAAATTTTCTTTGATTTCTTTTTATAGAAATTTTAGGTGTCTTTCACGAAGTTGCGGCATTTAAAAACCTATTTTATTTTTAATTTTGATCAAAATCATATTTTCAAGAACTAACTTTTGTAGAAGGTTTGAAAAAGAAATCAATATTTCGAGCAGGAATTAAAATGTTAATAAAATACTCAAACTTCTTTAAAAATATCAACGTGTTGAGAAAATAATTACAATTTCAAGAAATAGTCTAAATCCAACTCATCTCGTATTTTACTATTTCTCTAAAAAATGAGTTAATACTATGCAATTTTTGTTTTTCTCTAAACATTCTATACAAAGAATTTTTTTTGAAATTTCGACTTTTCCTGGAGATTTTGTCTTTAAAATATTTTTTCTTGTAAAAATTTTGTTTTCTCTATAGTTCATTTTGGAAATTTAAAAGTTTTGTAACGAAAATTTAATATTTTAAGGTTCGTTTTATTTTGTAACTAAGGAACTGAAAATTATTAAGTATAGGTTTAGGGAAAATAAGCTTCAAATCTGCATAAAAATAAGAAAATTTCGGGAAAAATATTGAAATTTCAAGAAAAAATGAACCTTTTAAATTTCAACCTTTTTTTACAATTTGATATTTCTCCAAAAAATTACTACTACTGTAGGACCAAAGAAAATTCTCAATCGGATTTTTCACTTTTTCTAGAAATGTTAAATTTCAATAAAAAAAGATGGAAATTTAAAGATTAAACTTTAAATTTCAAATAAAAGCAGATCATATTTCTATAAAAAAATTGAAACTTCTTATTAGTGAACAACATTTAAAAAAAAATAACATTTTTGAAATTAAAGAAAAAAACTTTTTTCAAATAAATTAATTGTCAAAAATATTTTTATAATTTCGACTTTTTAAAGTAGCAATTATTGAAATTTTTGAGCAAAAAGAGTCAACATTTCTAGAAGAGTCTCAAAATTTAAATTAAAATTAACCAAAATGTTGAAAAAAATTCATTTATAATTTACCGTTCTAATTTAATTTTTTCTAGTAGTTTTAAGGTTCCAGATAAATTTCGAAAATCAAATATTCCAGCTTGAAGCCATTCTTTATGATTAAAATTCAAATTTTGAGAATTTATTTCTGCATACAATGCAATTTATTTGTACATAAAATGCAAGTTTTTTTTGGAACTTTTTTTCTACATTTTACACAATTTTGAAAATAGAAATTTTTGTTTTTAAATTCGAGTATTATTTCGAAATTTTTCTTAAAAAATGTAAATTTGAAAAGCAATACATTACCACTTTTAATAATTAAAGCTAAAGTTATTAGAAAAGTCTAACTTAAAAAAAAGTTAAATTATAAGAAATTTTGAAATTTTCATAGAAAGTCAAATTTTTAAAAGAAATAAGGATTTCGCAAAAAAATTAAAATTTTTAAAATGGTTGACATTTTCAATAATTTTCGGAATATGAATAAAAGACGAATTTCCGGAAAAATATCGACATTTAAAATAAATTGCAGAGCATTTAATTAAATTTTTAAACAAGCTGAATTTTTTGAATATTTGAGGAAACTCAAAATTATCATCAGCAAAGTTGAAATTTCAAAAAACTAAAATTTTGAAAAATGTCGAAATTTTCAATAGTTCAAGTTTCAAAAGAATCTTTCTTTTAGGTCGAAGATTTAGTTGAAAATGTTTAAAAACTGTATAAATAAAATTTTAAAAAAAAGCTGGACCTTTCCAAAAAAACAGTCAAGTTTTCAAAAAGAGTCCAAATTTTGAAAAAAAAAGTAGTAGTTTCGAAATGGAGTCGAAATTTTACGAAATATTAGTCGAAAATTTCAATAAGGAATGCCTGACTTAAAACAAAATCACAATTTTGAAATAAAGGATCGACAGTTTGCAAAAAATGTCAAAATTTTGAAAATAGTTGAAATTAAAAAAATATTTAAAATTTTTAAGTTTTCCAAAAATTTAAAATTTTGGAAAATAACTATAATTTTAAAAAATTCAAACATTTGAAAAAGGCCGGAATTTTCAACAAAAGTGGGAATTAAAATGAAAAGTCGAAAATTTCAAAAAAGTGCAGATTTAAGAAAAGGTTAAAACTTTCAATAAAGAAAGTCAAAATTTGTTGACAAGGCAAACATTTTCAAAATCTTTCAAATTTCCAAAAGAAGTCAAAATTTTGCAAAAGAAAAAATTTTCAAAAAGAAAAAGTCGAAATTTATAGTCGGAATTAAAAAATATATCAAAATTTGCAAAGGATTTGAGAATTTTTATCGAATTTACCAAATAATTCGAAATTTTGAACAGTTGGGAAATTTGCACTCAACTTTTCAATAAAAATCAAAATTTTCGAAACCGGAATATTGAAAACAAATGAAAATTAACAGATAGATCGAGGTTTTCAAAAGTCGACATATGGAGAAGTTAAAATTTTGGAAAATGTTTAAATTTTTGGTAGTTAAAATTTTGAATCAGTTGAAATTTTAGGTAAAAAATTAAAATTTTGAAAAATTGTCAAACATTTCATAAAATTTCAAAATTTTCAAAAAAATCAAAATTTTGAAAGAACTTCGAAAATTAGGAAATGGCGTAATTTTCAACAAAGAAAATCAAAAAATAATCGAAACTTTGCAAGAAAAGTCGAAATTTTGAAAAATAGTTGACATTTAAATAAAACACAGTCGAAATTATTAACAATCGAAATTTTCAATAAAAAATTATAATTTCCCTTAAAAAAAAATATAAACAAAGATGAAATTTTGAAAAAAGTCGAAAATTTAAGAAGTCAAAAGTCCAGTTTTAAAAAAATTTACATTTTCAGAAAAAGTAAGAATTTTCAAATGGCATCAATTAAAATAAAATGTAATAATTAATTTTAAAAAAATTACAAAAAACAAAACACCGAAAAGTCTAAATATTTACGGAAATACGGAAATTTTTAAAAAAGTATTTACAGTTTTTTAGAAAAATCAATACTTAGAAATAAAATATGGTCGAGATTGCAAGAAAAAAATCTAAATTTTTTAATACAGTCGAAATTTGGGAAAAAATCCAAGTTTTTAAAAAACGCGAAATTATCAAAAGTTTTCATTGTCAAGTTTTCAAAGAAATTTAAAATTTTTGAAAAGTAACGTTTTGAAAATGTGGAAATTTTTAGTCGAAATCTTAAAAATTTTAAAACGCTAAATATTGTCGCAGCAGCCCCATTATTTTTGGCTACGAGCCGCCACTGCCTATAACTGCATTCATGATTTAGCAATATCTTGCAAAATAATAAGATGATTCGTATAAATAAATTATAATTTGGCATTAATCTTTATTTCGTTTTTCTCTCCTTCTAAAATTTGTTTCGTCCGTTCTTATTTGCAAGCCAGAGCACGAACTGGCCAATATTGATGGTTTTCTTAAAGTTTTTGGTGCATAACTTTCTCGGCGCTAGTAAAATTCCAATTTTATGCAATTCCATTTAATTTCAGGCGTCCTAAATGCCAGTAAATTTGTATACAATGTTCGCATGAATTATTGAAGCAAATTGTATAATTTTACAAATTTTAGTCATATATAACTCAAAAAAAAATGTGTAACCTATAATTACTATTAAATATTTTAGAGTGTATAAAATTAAAATAAGATTACGCTCGACCACGTCATCCCTCTCTTTAAACTTTAACTTTCCGTTTCATAAACTCTGGCAAATGAAATATTATTAATAACGTAAGTAACAAAGGTTTTCGGCAAAACATAACTAGCTGTGGAGTAGTGGAAAATAAGTATCAAACAAACACTGAAAACAAACAAGTAAAAACATTTCAATTTAAAAATCCGTATCATATTTGTTATATAGTTTACGAAGTCATGGCGCATAAACCGAAGCTTTGAACAAGTGCTGAAACGTGATATTTCAAACATCAAAGGTGTCTTCCAAAACAGGCCGATTTTATCAATACGCGCTATTCTGACAATGATAATGTATTTTGATATGATCTAGCCTCGTCTATTATGCTGGAATACCCAGAGATTGGTTAGAGGTTCGCACATCCCTTTTATATCCAAAAATGATAATCCTCCCAATGTCCTACAGGCTCGCCCAGTATTCCGTGAAAATGTCTATGATAAATGCTAAGAGACCAGAAACGAAGAACAGTTACGATGCCCGTTTTCTCGAAAAATTTGGGAAGTTAATAATCTGATGAAAAATATTTTTAATAAATGCTTTGAACACACTTTATTATTTTATTCATATTTTCACATTTTTAATTCATTAAGAAAACAGAATAACCAGTATCTATAAAGAAACTCGTCTTAATAAACACATGTATCATAGTAACATATGTCTCAGAAGTTTCGGCACAAAATATTTAACGATATTCCTTTGTATTAAATAATTTAATTTAAACTTATGTTACTTACTGTAACTAACAGCTTGGTGACAAATGACCAATTAAATGTTCTGTAATTAAACAGTTAAACGTGCTCAAAATTGAAAATATGTACAACCGCAACCATAGACTAGTTTCGGCCTTCCTTGGCCTCGTCAGCATGGTACGGTGGTTGTATACACTTCCAATTTAAAGCCGTTAGTCAGTCGTATAAGTACCCAAGAGAGCAAACCTCCATCGGGTGACTTGTAACTGACTTTTAACTGTTTATTTCGCAAACATTTTCGCTACATGCTAATTGAAGCATTACTCTCTGCTGAGATAATAAGCCTTGTATATACGAATATATTGCTTGGTAACCAACAACATTATTAGCCTAAACTCAATAAAGGGGACCATGCTGTTTAACGATTTGGACGGCATTTGAAAATTCTACGCATTAATTGTTTTGTTTTCTATTGGATATCCCATTGTACACTTTGCAAGATAATAATAGCTCAAAAATCTTCAAATGAACGAACTTGAGTTAAATTAGGATTATCGTAACGGTATTTGTTTAGACCAAATTAATTTTATGTTTTTTTAGAATAACAACAGGATGCCTAGCAGCCCAAAACATTATATCGTCTCCTACGTGATCATCGAAATCAAAAGTAAACGTAGTCAGACTTTTTTAAATGTATTCCCCATCGCATGGTCTCCCCCTTTTTTCTCGTCCTTTTCTCGCACCCTTTGTTCTTCGAATCCAGCTACTTACCCCCAATTTACGTTAGGCCTATTTAATTGACGATTTTTGGGCATTTACCTTGCAAAATATGTGACGGACGGTGAAAAGCAAAAACAATTTTCAAAAAGATACGCGCAGTTGATATTAATGTTCAAATTGCCCGACATCTTGATGGCCGTTCGCAGAAAATTGCTCCTAATTGAACAGGATAAGCTATTTCATTTTTAGTTTGTGCTAATAGTTTTTTTCTTTACTAGGCTGTTTATTTTAATAAATAATATACATTGGAATAGCATTATGTATTAAAAATAAAAAAATGTGAATATTTTTATGCCAAAACTTTTGATACATGTCTTGTAGGTAAAGTTGTCAGAGTTTTACTGGTCACTGACATTACTATCTGTCCTGTTTTTGTCCTGCTTTTTTCTCTAAACATTGACGAAAATCATGTCTAATAATGTCTAATATGTGAATATGTTGTATTTATCATTCAAATCCACAACACAAATAAATATATGAGAATCTTTTCCTAACGCTAAAGCAATGGTCAATGGTCTAACGAAAAAAATAAATGGAGGTGAAGAAGGTAATTAAAATTATTTTGATTGTTATTTTGGTCTTAAATTAGGTTGAGGCTAACTTTATAACAATGAAAAAAGAAAAGAATATAATTTAAAATATTATTAAAATATGACTGAGCCAAAATTCATGTAAAAAAACTTCTCACGACATTTAAAAAAAATAAATCAATATTTTAATATTTAAATCGACATTTTGAAAAATATATATCCAGATAAGCAATTGTCAAGTAATGTGTTTGATTGTATAGAGTTTGGCCTATAAATTTTAATTCTCTAATACAACTGAAATTTGTAAATAAACTAAACATTGTTATCGATAAACGTTCAAATACAGAGTGTCCCCGTTTTAAGTACTGTGATGAGCGACCCAGCCGTTTGTGACCATAACCAGTGATTGTATATAGTTTTTCAAAATTGTTGAATTTTGCTCATCTTTAAAAATTTTCGAAGAATAATTTACTTCGATTTTCGGACCCAATTTGTCTACGTTGTGTTTAAAATTATTTATTCCAATAAATTGTAACCCCAGCTCGTAGAGTCGACAGGGAAGTGTTATCAAATTCAAACAACAATTCACCTCAACGTTTTATTACAATTGGTCAAAAAATAAATCAACAAAATTTCAAGTTTGTGATTTTCAAGTGCTCTTAAACATAATACAACAGAATAAAAGTGAACCTGTTTGTTTCAACTTGTTTAAATTTGCTGGACACAGATCTGAGAGAAATATTTCTTTAGAAAATAAGAGAATTCATTAAGCACAAATAATCTGACATTCTTTGTTTAACTCTTTCGCTCGTATATGGTGCGTCGGTTATTAATTTCCCAAAGTTTGTTTTTTACCCTAATAATTGCAATGTTTTCCCCAGCTGGGCCATTTAGTTTGTACTCGAAGGTTTTCAAACCAAATGCAGCTAACTTTGTACCTGATTATCGGTGGGCGTTCGCTGGTTAGTTCGTACACAGAGGTTCTCAAACTATTTTCAGGTGTCTGTTTTTATTCCCCAATTCTTGTGAGTTTTGTCGCTTCTTTATTCAAGCATTCGTCACATAGCATACAGTTTTCTGTCAAAGCTTTGAGCTAACAATATCCAAAGGATAATGCTACGAGAAAATGAAGATCAAACTTGGAAATGACGTTGTGATTTATCGTAATAAATCAAATTTATAAATGTTGATTCAATCTTACAGATCTCGTTCTCTCACTCTTTCTTTCTTTCCTTTGTTAACTTGTTCCTTTGTTTGTTTTTCTGTTTTTCTCATACCAAACTCAATCACTCGAACTCAAACCAGTGTCATAAAATAGACTAGAAATATTATTCAAATTTCATAGAAACTTTCTGAGCAGAATTTGCCCTTCTAACACTACATCTACTTCTACGGCTACTGTTCTAATAGAATGGGCGTTTTCTGGCTTAGAAAGTGGCTAAGCTTGACTCAGCACAAAAAAAAACATTTAAATTAAAGTTAGAAACTGGCAAGAAGTTCTCATTTCTTTCGTCAAACATCTCCCTAACGAGAGCTGATGCTGATACTGCTCGTCCGCCTACGTTAGTAAATTTATGTTGACAGTAAATCTAGGCATGCGAATATAGATTAGTAATTTTGCAAAAGCTTCCCGATCGCGACGCGCGGTGTTGTAATTCTCCGTGGCCTATATAGGGGGTCCTTTTTTTTGGACGTGTAACCGATGAGGGGACCCACGGATAAGGCAGGCCGGGCAAATACGCCAAAACAGAGGCCAGGAGAGGTTACTTATGCCCCCAGTGTGTTCAGGCGTATGATCCCGAGGGGGCGCAGCCAGGAGTTCACCTGCGTTTGGGGTTTTGCCTGTGTCTGGAAGTTCTTCAGACAACCTTCTTACAACACCAGTTCCGGTTTTCCTTTTTTTTCCGTTTCGAGAACGTACAGTACATCATCAGCAAATCCTAATATAGATGTCTACTGTCAGTTGAGCCTGCGGTGATGGGTGCTATCGATTTTTTGAACCCCTGGAAACTCAGCTTCCAACAGCAGAACATCGAAGAACGACCTTAAGAAAATAGAAGATTTTTGAAGCAAATGTGCTTTATTTGTTTTCGTCTTTTTTTTTCTTTCTACTCTCTTTGTTTTTGTTTTTTTTTCTCTCTTTTTTTTTTGTAACTGAGACTGGTAGTTGCACCAGTCAGCGGTAGGGTGCTTGGCCCTATAATAATTTTCTAACAACAACTTTCTCATTCATTCGGTTTGTTGTGGAAGTTTTAAATTCCTTTCTCTTTTTTTTGTGCACGCCCTCCCCCCAACCCCATATTGATCAAAATTAGGAACAAGTATTTCTCAAATTTTTAGGAAAAGTTAATTAAATCATATAAAAGCGAAAAAAACCATCAAATAAAATTATCGGACAATTTAAAATTTACTTGCCTACTTATTTCGTAGCAAACATCACACAAATGGCACAAGAACTTCACGTTGAACAGAAAAGTGTTTTTTTTTTGTGTTCATTCACGTTAATTCGTACAAACAGAAGCAGTTTTTTTTTAAACTCCCGTATTTCGTACTCGTTTTTATAAGTTCGGAAGTTGACCATAATTTTTAAACTAATTTCATCGAAGTTTAGTTCTTGACTATCTCAAAAAATTGGTCTTTCGTGTTTTATCTTTTTATTCCCCTACCCTTAACTTCTGGGGACCGAAAGAAAAAAAATTGCCAAGAGAAAACTTTTCTTCAGATTTAAATGCTTTATCCAAAAATTGTGTTTTATTTCATTTTGTTTAGTGACGTACTATTTTTTTTTTCAAAACAAGATCACAGATTACCCATAACTCCGCCACTAGTTGGGATAGAAACTTAATTATATCTTATTTTGTGATCCTTGATCTACGCACCAAGTGTGCAAAATTTAGTTTAAATATCTCTGAAAACTTGAACGTGAAACAAACATTTTTTTTTAATAAAATTTTAACGCCTTGTATCTTTTTTATTAGAAGTTTCGGGATACATGTTTTTAGGAAACTTTTTCCTTAAAATTACTTTTTCTATCACCTGTTTCATTTAAGGCACTTAAAACGGGGACATCCTTTTATACATATTGCATATGTATAATCTGGCTATAAATGCACCCCCTATTTATCTTTCGAAATATGATACAACCAAAAATATTAAGTACAAAAGTTTTTAAAATTTTCTTAAATTTTTATTTTAAATAAGTTTAAGATATCCAGGATGTTACGTTTTTTTAGAATCAAAGTCAACTTTGGTTTTTTAAAAAGAACACCCCAATTAGTTTTTTATTTTCTTTTTCTTATGAAAATTCTAGAATCTTTTATATAAAATACCCTATTCCTAATTTCAAATGTTTCTGAAATATTATTAGTTGAAAATTGTCAATATGATGCACTTCTTCCAGTAAATTTGTGTAAATTTACTTAATCTTTTTTATAATTCTATATCTTGTCGTAACAATACTAAGACAAACGGCTGCCTGGTTAGAAATCTCAAAACAAGTGTTTTGAAATAAATAAGTGAATCTAGAGACGTTGTGTGGTGGCAAAAAAGGTCCAAATTTGATGATTTTAAGCTAAAAATATTTCAGAAACTATTGATTTTAGGCTTTTAGTGTATTTTATAAAATATGTATAGACTTTTTCAGGGAACTGGAAAATGAAAAATAATTGGAATGTTCTATTAAAAAAAACAAAGTTGACTTTGATTCTGAAAAAAACCCAACGCCCTGTATATCTCAAACTTATTTTAAGTAAAAATTTAAGAGGCTCCTAGAAACTTTTGTATGTAAAATTTTTGCATACCTATTGAATTTTGAAAGTTAACTGGGTGGTGCATTTATAACCAAAGACTCTGTACATATAAAAAACGCTCTCATAGTTTAGGCTGTAGAGATATAAAAAGCTTTCCAGAACTTTTTTTTCAAATTTCAAATATTTTGTAAACTCTTATTTTTGCTCCATTACCAGGAATGCCAACAAACGCGACTTTTCGCCGTAAAAATAATTATATCTCTGGTAATTTTGCACCAAATCAGTCGTAATATAGCTTTTTAGATAGAGGAGAGCCTTCTCTAAATGATGATACTATTTGCTACATTTTTTTAAATTGCGATTAACTCCAAAATTTATCATTAAAAAACGACTGCTACGGGTCGCAATTCTAAACCGATTTTTGCTATTTTCTCAGAATAGAACCCAACTGATTTTGGAAATTACTGCTGAAATAGTTTAAATTTTATTAAAGACAAATATATTTTATTACAGATACATTTTAGGAATCTCAATATCTTACAGTTTTTTAGGTTCTATATTTTTTTTTTATGTTCAATTCACTCGCAAAGGATAACCCTATTATGCTTTTAAAGCACCGCTAGTAGGATGTGGAAACAAAGAAAGATGGCGGTGAACCGCTTTCCTTAACAAGGATAAGTTGTAATTTTTGGGGAAAATTTCGTTCGGTAATGAGTTTCATAGCTTGGACGTTCTATAGAAAAAAGAGCCTCCGCAGACAGAAGTCCTCACTGTGTCAAGCTGGACCGCACAGGAATTTGCTGCCTCCGACTGTCTTGTATATCCCAAAAAAGTTGCTCTTGTAAG
The DNA here is from genome assembly GCA_028583605.1 of Dastarcus helophoroides. Lineage (NCBI taxonomy): Eukaryota > Metazoa > Arthropoda > Insecta > Coleoptera > Bothrideridae > Dastarcus > Dastarcus helophoroides. The sequence goes on from CM053335.1 coordinate 3,703,101, forward strand.
GATCCGATTAGTTCCCGTGAGCATCTCTCTCTGTGCTCTATGTTACGAGAGAATCGGTCAAACTCTCATCAATTATACGAATTGCTCTTTTTTCAACTGAATCCAAAAGAGCTAAAATGTGCTTTGGAGCTGAACTCCAAATATGAGAAAAGTATTCTGGTAATGGCCTAACTTGAACTTTGTACAGTGTAAGTAGCTAATGTGGTGTGAAGAACTTTTTAGCTCTAAAAAGAAATCGTAGTTTCTGAGAAGCGGATTTGACAATGGCGCGCACATGATCGTCCCAAGAGAAGTTAGTGCTCGCATTGACTCCTAGGATTGGAGAATTTGATCCCGGGTTCCAGATTTTCGTAATCCCGAGATCCCGACCACTTTTTAGTACCGAAATTTTAGGGATTAAAATCACTTCAAAAAAAATTGTAAAATAGACTTCACCTAACGAACAGTGTCAGTGCTCTCAATAAAATTACTTGTCTATCATTTTAATATAAAATACAAGAAGTTTTATTTCAAACAAGCAGCGCTAATTAAGTCAGCGGGGTGACTTTGCTTGCTTGAAATAAAATTCTTGCATTTTAAACCAAAGGGTTCGGTGATGAGACACTGAACGAGGGACTCATTAATACTTTTTGCTTTACTAGCTACATTCTAGAGTTTTATGTTACATGAAACTCATTCATTTGGTCAATTTAACGAACGATTTTTGTTAATTTTCAGACTATTTGCATAGTTTGTTTCATAACAGATTGTTCAATTCATGTAAAGTTGAAGAACTTTCATTGATTCTTGAAAAGTACTTACAACTTTAACATAAAGAGTGAGTGATTTTAAGACCTTAATTCTGATCAGTTAGGGTGACTAGATTAGCTGCGTGTATACCGTAAAATATCTTGATTTTTGTTTACATTTTTATGTTGATTGTTGTAAATTTTTATCTTTTATTTGTAACCTTCATTACTGAAATAATCCCGAAATCCCGGAATTGACTAAATATAATCCCGAAATCCCGGGATTGACCAAATATAATCTAGAAATTCCGGGATTAGAAATAAAAACAGGAATCGAATTTCCTACATAGGATAGACAGATTAAATTTCATCGGAAGGATTATACCGTTCATGAGTATATTTGTTGCATTATCCCTTGATGTTTTCTTAGACAAAATCAGGGTCTTAGTTTTTGTGGTGTTGAAGTCGACTAGTTGAGAATGATTTCAAGATCCCGATTAATCATCTGGATCTGCTGTTTCCTTAGTCGATCTAAAGCAGTGACGGATAATGATTTGTTAAAGAAAAAAAGATAATACCAGGCTACTATCATCTGCGTAACTATATATCAGGTTAGAAGTTGAGGCCAAGAGATCGTTTATGTGTAACAGAAACAGAGTAGGAGACAAGACAGACCCCTGAGGCACCCGGCATTAATCGCAAATGTCTCGGATGAGATGCCATCGACGACGACCTGAAGCGAGAAAATTAGATATTAAATGACAGAGTCCAGGAGGAAGACCATAAGATGTTAATTTGGCGAGAAGAGATCGGTGCCAGACTCTGTCAAAGGCCTTTCAGATATCTAATGCCACAATCCTAGCCTCACCATGTTTTTCCATAGTTGAGTTACAGATATGAGTAACATATGCCAGTAAGTCCTTGTCTAAAAACGTATTGCCTGTCCGAGATGATTCTATTCTCCTTTAAATATTTGAGAATCTCGATGTGATAACCTTTTCCATCACTTTAGATATAACGGGCAATAAAGATATAGGGCGATAGTTAGCAAGATTCCTTTTTCCCTTTTTGGCGACGGGCTGCACCCTAGCAGATTACCAGATGTTAGGAAAAACAGCTTTGTTGAAAAAGTGTGGACAATTTATTTAGGACATGAGTCAACCCTGGGGCGCACTTCTTAAGAACAATAGCAGGGATACCATCAAGCCCAGAAGCTTTCGATGTGTCGAGCTCAAGGAGAAACTTCCCGACTGTGTGTGCGTTGTCTGAAAACAACTTCAGGCATCGAAGTGCCAACCTTAAGAAGGATAGGAGGTTTTGCGTTTTGAGAATTAAAGTTGAAATTTTCAGCAAATATGAAGGCTAGCAGGTAAGCCTTTTTCTTGGAAGTTGTCGCAATATTGTTGTCATCAGGTAAAGGTGGAAAATTTAAAGATGTAAAATTCCTTTCAATCGACTTTGCAAATCCCCAAAAGGACCTGGAACTGTTCGGACAGTTGATAAGCCTCTGGTGCATTTTACGATCGAAATCACTTTTTGCCTCGTCAATAACCTGTTGACAAAAATTTCGTGCATTTACAAAGGTGGTCCGAGTCTCCACTGAGGGATTATTTCTCCAACGACGATATGCGCGATTTTTGCAGGAAACAGCCCGAGAACGTTTTTTGCTGAACCAAGGTTTATTGGAGGCAGACTTCTTTTGGGAATGGGGAATTGAGCATTCCATACCAACCAGGATAGTTCCAGTGATGGATTCGGCGACTGAAGAAGGGTTGTCTGAGACTTCTTGTCATGGAAGAGATGCAAAGAAGTTTCTTAATTCTTTCCAGTTTGCACAGTTAAAGTGCTAAATCCTACGGGGCAGCATCTGAGAAGGATGTGGTATATGAAGCGAGCAAGAGGCTGCTACAAGCTTGTGATCGGAATTTCCAAGCGATGATGTCACAATGATTTTATACGAATTTGGAGAATTTGAAGAAAGAGGTCCAGTAGATTAGGCTGATGGGTATCTGTATTAAGAATTCTTGTGGGTTTCTCAACCAATTGCGATAGTTCACAAGTGATGGCGAAAACTTCTGCCACCCTTCCCGCGTCGTCAGTTCGGAAAGACAACCATAACCAGGAGATGTTGTGTACTTTGAAGTCACCCAAAAAGACAATATTGGCTTCTGGATATTTCGTCTCTAGGTGATGCAATTTTGCGGAGAGATAAGAGAAGAACTGTCTATATGAGGGGTCGTTTCGAGACAGATAAAGTGAACAAATGAATATTACTTTACATTTGCAGCAGATTTTCAGCCAAATCACATCATGATCAACAGATTTCAGTACTTTTTCTCGTTGGCAGAACAGATCGCTTCGCGTAAAAGCACAAATTTCCCTCTTGTGTCGAAACCTTCTGTGCTAGTCGTAATTAGGGCAAATGAAGTGGACCATAATGGTGGATGGAGAGACTTGGGTTTCTGTCAGATACAGCACATGGGGTCTTTCATTTTAAAGGTGTTGATGAACCAAGTTTAGATTTGAGTTTAGCCCCCGAAGGTTACAGAACTAAATTTTAAATGAATTATTTAAGACTTATTCTGTGGCACATTAAAAAAATTAGTTTTTAAGTTTAATCTACTCGCAAAGGGTAACCCCATTATGCCTTCAAAGCCCTGAGTGTAGGATGAGGAAACAAGGATAGATGGCGATGAACTGCCTTCTTAAACAAGGATAGGTTGTAATTTTTGTGAAAAATTCCTGTCGGTAACGAGTTCCATACCTTGGAACTCCTATAGAAAAAAGGGTCGATTTTGGATTTTCTCGCACACCCTTCACCCGGACATCCAAACGGGAGGGTAGTTTACGACCGACATTTTTTGCACGAAGAAAATCCATCATCTTTCTAAAACTTACAAGAAAAAATCAGAGAAGATGAAAAAAAAAAGAAAATAGGGACAAGGATAGGATGAGGCTTTAATATCGAAATATAGGTTTATTATTTAGAAATTCAAATTTTTTTTTATATTATATGTATATACATTATGGATTTTCTTAAATTGCTCGTTTACAGATTAAAGCTTTACATACGCTTTCTCTTTTCGTCGTTAATGTGACTTATGTTTAATAATGTAGTTTCATTCATAAACGAGTACTCTGTGAATATCTGTTCTTTTTTTCAATACTTATAAGCATATACATAATTATTTATATGTATGTAATTACGAATAAATAAATTATCAGTATCTCTATCTCTATTATACACACATAGAGCAAAAGTGGTTTATAAATGTATTTACAAAACAATGCCACCATGGGAGTGATTTAGAACAAATAGATATAAATAAATGTAACTTCATTATATAAATACAATGTAAACGTCTGGGCTACTACGTATTACGTCACATACCGGAAAGCGAGATGCGCCTCGACCTACCGTTATAAGCGTATCCTGGGTTTTATAAAGAAACAGAAATAGGTCACTAAAGCTAGGGTTTCCTACAGAACGGTAACGTGAAAGAGCGACCGTAATGTTACGTCGAGTGGCGTTATCAAAAACCGTGCACGTGCTTCTAATAGGCAGTGTTTTCCTGCAGAATGTTAGGGGCTACCGCTGCGAAAAAGTACGTCGACCCCACCTTCGAAGCGACCGCTGTGTACGGTGAGGATACTGCAAGCACGATTTAATACGTTACGTTGCCGTTTTACGTTGGAATGTAGCTACTATGATTCATTTAACTTTCTTATTATTATGTGCATATGCAGGATGTTTTATATAATATTAAATTTCCCTTTTATATTATTTATTTTTTATTAAATAAAAAGTTTGAAAATACCAAATGACATAGAATTTGTTCTTCAATATGATGAAAAATTTCCATACTTTTCGAAACAATTTTAAAATTTTACAGACATAATCTTTAAACTAGAAGACTAAGAACATATTTAATTAGGTATATGTCAGTGTATAAATTGACATCTTTACAGTTTTTATTCGTGTTTATTGCAACATTACATTCTGAAGGATTTTTTGTTGAAAATTTTGTGGATCCCTCAGTCTTCTCAATGTAATGTAAACAATATTTAGAAATAATTACCATAGCAATAGTTCCTTTGCCTGCGGGAATTTTGATGGCAAAAACATGCAATTAGAGTATACAGGGTGTTTTCGAAAAAATGCCATAACTGAAGGGGCATAATTTTTGAACAATTTAAAAAAAAAAGTTTATATCTGCATACGTCCGCTTTATTTTTAAGATACAGGGTGCTAAAAATTAAGAAAAAATTCGGTTTTTTCTTCAATACTGTTTGAAATATTTTTTTGAAGTTTGGTAGATAATAACTGGGCATAAAAATGCATTTGCTGCAAGTAAAATATTGGTTCTATTTCTATCAGTGGCGTCCGCAATAACATTTCCCTGAGTAATCTTAACGAAAAAAATGGCAAGTCACTGCGTTTTTTAAATACAAGCACCAATTTCATAAACAACCGCAACTTTTAAAAAACCATTATGTTGACTTATTTCTTGCTATGGGTTTATTAACTATTAAAAATACTTATTAAAAAAAAAAACATGTACATCTAAGTTATCTAACATAAATTTTCCCTAATAATCCACAGTGATCAAAGTTCTCTTAAAATGACATATTACTTTGTAGAAAAGGATATCAAGGGCCCATTGAAATGCAAAGAAATTCATTTTATTTTTTTTATCAAAAACCATTCATCGGACAAAAAAAGTTAAGAAGAAATTTGTTATTAACGAATAAAAAGTATTAATGAAAACCTTATCTATTTTGAAAAAAAAATCAGTAGCGTGATTTTAATGTGATTAAAAATGTTCAAGGACATGTTAATCGAAAACTTCGTTCTAGGAAAAAAATCTGGGGGGAATTTTTACCAAGAAATAAAGGATGTTTATGAAATTTGTACCTCTTTTGGGAAATTTTGCATTATAATGAAAAGATATGGATATGGTATATTTAGCTTTTATTCATGTTCATTGCAAAATTACATGCTAAACAATTTTTATTTGAAACATTTTTCAATACTTCAGATTCGTCAATGTAAACAATATTATGAAATTATTATGGTAATAATAATCCCTTGGCCTGCGGGGATTCTGATGGTTGTAAACAAGCAATTAGAGTATAAGAACAAATCTGTTGTGAATCATTAGAACAATACAGCTCAAATCGTGACAATTTTACAGCCCTAGTCTCGGCCGACGTACTTTACTGCAACGCTTTTCTTACTTTACATCAATGTACACCGTCAAGGAGACCGTTCTGCCCTCGACCGCTGCATGGCCTAAAGCGGCGGTCAAATAAAGGCCGTTCATTTACGTTGCCGTTTTGTAGGAAACCCTAGCTTAAGAGTGATCATATTCGTCACATTCACCTACTTCGGGGACTTCGGACAAAGGATTGGCTAAAACTGATGATAAATCTAAGTAAATTAGTTTTATATATAGGTATACAGAAAACGTCTTCTAAATATTTTAAAAATTAATTAGCAGTGTCTTTTTTAGTCGGTATTTCGAAAGTAGGGAAAACTGGGGTATTGTTTACCCTCTTTTTTTGTTGGCTAAAAACTGTCAAAAAAATATTTTTTTTTGAACATTTTAAAGCTTGAATTTGCAGTACAAATAATAATCTCTCTTTGGGTTGCAGCATTTTGGTAAAATTGTATTAAATTATATAACTTACAAGAGTTGGCGCAAAAATTGCATTTTTGCGATTTTGAAAAATGTCGGGGAATTACGGACCACTTTGTAAATCGATTAAAAATGGAAAATGTTGTAGAAAAACCTTCTTGTTTTTAATTCAGAATGGCAGAAGATTTATTATGAAAGAGAAACAAAGTTAAGTGGAGTGACAAATGACAACGAAAATCAGTTCGAAACGAAATTATTATTTTACCGATAAACTATTAGAAATTGCCTAAAAATAATGTTGTGCTAAAAATTTGCATGAATAAGCACTTATATGCATCAAATACACGAAATTCCTTTGCGAAATGTAAAGAATTGAGTGATCCATAATTCCACAAGAAAGTGGTCCGTAATTCCCCGAAAGTCATTTTTTACAATATGGCAACATATGAGTAGCATAATAAAAACTTCATGCAAAACTTCATATTCCTGTCGAAGACTTAAGATTCTGCGAATATTATGAAGACATTTACCTGAGTCAGTTCTCGAAAAGTGTGATCAAATTAGAGGAAACTCTAAAGTGAAAAAAAAGTATCCCATTTCTATTTGGTATCGAAACAAGGTAACGGTTCGTGTACACAAGTCGAGTACTGAAGGGAAAATGAGCTTAACATGAGGCGAGCTGGCGACAGTTATTTGTAGCTATCAACCACTATTAGAGAAAAAAAATATGAAGCTGGTTCGCAATTCCCCGAGGTCCAGAATACCCCAGTCTCCCCTACTAAATATAATACAAACTTATACACTGTATAATTCTTGCCATGCATTCTAGGAATTAATGTAAGTGGAGTAATCATGTTATATGCGCTCTTTTCCAAAGATGGATTTTTTTTTTCGAGTTAGAAGCACATTTCCCCAACTACTCATTCCATATAAAGCCTAAATTATCGCAATTCAAAATGCATTAAAAACAGCCGAAAAAAGTTTAGTGTCTCATTAAAAATTGATGTCATTCTGCAAAAGTAGTGCCATCATCATCAATTTTTGCATGTCGACAGGTGGCATTTCAAAAATAGAAGTTTATTTTCCAAGCGATTTTCTCTAAATTGTTAACTAGCGGCATTATTCTAAACTTTATTGTCACCCTAAGTTTTAGAATAAAAATGCCATGTTCTGAGTAAAATTGTTATGTTTGCTACCAACATATTTATCTCACCATTTAGGTAATATATTGACAACCCCCATTTGCGGGGGTTGTCATTAAACAGACAATGAAGCCATTTTTCGATAGTTAATGCGATTTTCTTTAAAGGTGTAGCATCATGTTTATATAAGGCTCTGTTTGAGATTTTGTAAAAAATATTCCCTAATACATTATTTTATTAAGAGTGCGTTAGATTAGACGCTTTATTACGTATATTTCTCTCTGACATAAAAATATATCATGTGTAAACCATCATGAGAGAAGCTATCTGAGACTAATCACACAATTAAGATAAATTACCCGACATAAAATGTCGAAAGAAATTTCAGCCAGTTTGACTTATATCTCAGAAGTTGTAGTCGTCTACTTTACCTCGAGATATTTCATACAATTAACTATTGTATATCACTTATAATATTGAGCTAGTATTCCATATAAGTAATTTGCAAATTTAATTAGAAAAATGTTGAATATTTAATGTAGCAAAGACATTTTATATCGAGACTTTATCTCAGGTAGAAGTGTCAGCAATTTTATTCAGCTATATTTGTGTCATAGTGTAAACGGGCCAGGAAATTTAATCTCTGATACCTAAGATTTCGATCATGAAATAAGTCTCTAATTTAAATGTACCTTAAGATTGGTAGCAATAACGCAACATGTATAACTTTGGTTTAAATTTGAGACCCAATGTTATACAATTATAGAAATTAACAGAAATGAAATAATTTTAAATATTATAGCACACCACCCCAAGTGATGGTGCAAAGAAACAGGATCTATATTTAATAGTTAAGAGCTTATTTTCAAAAAGCAGTAAACGTTTATTAACATATTATTTAGGTCTTGTCCGCTTAGGCATTATATTCAAAGGTATGAAGATTTAACGAAAGCATCACAAAACGGTCGGGTCCCGACTTTAAGTTTGAAAATGCCAGAATGAAGATTAATAAAGTTCGTGGTTACTTTGAACTTTTAATATCAAGGCCTGCTTCCTTGAAAATTTACAGTTTGGGCTTCCAAGCGACCAAAATTAATATCCCTTTAAGTCGTTGCCAAATAAGAGTATTATTCTTAAGACGACTCCCAAGAAAATATGACTTAAAAGTTTTGACACCTAATTCGAGTTTTTATACAACTCTCTTGAAAGAATAGTGCATTTTAAAACACTTCAGCAGTCGTTAACGTTGCCAACATTTTCGTTTATTTAAAAGGGAATAACTTGATAAATGATGCATGTCATGCATAAAATAACATAAACGCCATTCATTAGTGTAGAAATTTATTTGGTGTATTCCAAGTTACGTTTTCAATTATAAAAATTAGGCTATTTTCCAAGTTTGTTAATGACTGATGGATTCTTTTCAAGTCTATATTACATTTAATTATTTTGCAAACATCTGGTCTTCCATAATGGAAATTCGAAACTAATTGATTAAAATCCATTATACCCCAAAAACAAAAGTTTATTAAAAGCCTTTCATCGAATTTTATAACGTTTCACTAGATAAAGTTAACGATCGATTTATCGATTTTAAAAGTTGCTTAAATACAGTGTGACCCAATTTTTTCTAAGTCTCAGAATCTCTATTTGTTGTGCTATATTAGCAGGATTTTTTTTTAAGTTGTGTAGCCTGATGTACTGCATTTTTAAATTAAATGGTTTCGCCCTCGAACTCATACAAAATTCAATATCTACTATCAGTTTTTACGAGTAAAATTTTAAAATTTCTGAATAGCGACCTTTTTTAATAAAAAATCTGTAAACGTCACTTCAATCACCACCTCTTAACATGGGTCTATACCGAATTTTATTACAAACTTTTAAGTATCCAATAACCTTAATGAACAAAGAAAAAAATTCCCACTAAAATATACTTAAATAGCATCAGTAATTGTCATTATTAGACGTACCTCTAATTTATTACTAGAGACCGGATCATAGCAACATAAAAAGCGTGAAATATGCATTCAATATGCAAAAAAGTGCTTAAAATATGCATGACAAATGACAAAATATGCAACTTGAATGAATAATGCTGTTAATTTGAGCAAATTTGCTTCTGATTTAAATAATTTTCCTTTTATTTTGAAAAAAATTTGCTTCGTTTTTGAATAGGTTTGTTACTAATTTGAACAAATTTGTTAATAATTTAAATAAGTTTGTTTCTAGTGTGAACAAATTTGTTTCGAGTTTAATAAGTTCCAATTTGTATAAATTTGCCGAGAGTTTAAACAAATTTGCTTCCAATTTTGACAAAGATTGCCTACCCAAATTTAAAAGTTTTTCTCGAAATTTAGTTTTTTCTTTCAAAATCTACTGTATAAATTTCAAAATTTCTTATTAAAATATATATTTTATTTTGTTGTGCTTATCTGGAGATTTGAAATTTTTTCTCAAAATTTTGGGTATCCTATTGAAATTTTTAAACCCATATGCTTTAGAATTTTTCTATAAATAAAGAGGTGATAAGGTCAGGATTCTGAGTAAGATAAAATAGAAATTTGTGCCTAAAAAGTGAATACCCCAAAAGAAGCTTAATTTTTGCAAGGAAAAACCTCTCTTTTTTGCAACCGTAATCATAAAATGTTCGACATTTTTTCTTGAAATTTTCGAAGAAAGGTACATAATTTATGGATTCTATTCCAAACTTGATTTTAAAATGTACCTTTATTTTTTACTTTCTTCTCTAAATAAATATTTCATTACAACTAAAAGGTTTATACTTCTTTATTTTTTATAAATGTTCACTTTATTTCCGATATTTCATCTGTATTCAAATTTGGTTCTTATAAATTTAGAGATTTTTGTTATAATCGTAATAAGAAATTTTGAAAAATAATTTCCAAAACTTGAATAAGTTCAGATTCGAAAGTTTATTCATACATTTTATGTTTTGAATTTTTGACTTTTGATCCTTTCGATTTTTTGCTTAAATTGTAGCTTTCCAATATATTTTTTTAATTCTGGGGTTGCTATAATTTTAATTTTAAAATTTTGACCTATTGTCTAAAAATTCAACTCCAGATCATAAAGTTTTCTTAGAAATATCAGTATTTGAAATTTTTGACTGATAAAAATTTCGATCTTGACCTAATCAAAATTTTGATTTTTCATTTCTCCTTTTTTTTTTGAATACTTTAAACTTTTTTAAATTTCGTCTTTTTTTCCAAAATAGGAACTTCAAAATTTTTACTTCTTTTTAAATTTTGATTTTTTTTGTCAGAATTTTGATTTTTCCTAAATACATCACTTTTTTCAAAATGGTGACTTTTAAAACAGAAACTTTTTAAAAATTATGACTTTCCAAATTTAGTTTTAATCAATTCTGAATTTTGTTTTGTTTTCTTCTGAGTTTATTGCTTTTAAAATTTAAACATACCGGGTGTTTTTTTTTAGTTGGGAGGTTACCTTTATATGGAGTACTACTTATTATAAAGGCAAACTGAATTTGTCGATGAGGCCAAACGAAGCTAAACTATCTTCTAAAAATATTTTCAACTTTCCCCTACTACCGCTTATATCGGAAGTAGACATCAACTTTCTTATTTTAAATAGCAACCCCCAAATTTTATATTTTATTTAGATTTTACGTAAAAAAATAAGGTGAGTTTATAAATACATGTTTATTGCTACCTTTATTAGTTTTAAAGATATTTCAATTTTTCAAAAAAAAATGACAGAAAAGAGGGTTATTTTGACTCTTTGTATCTTTTTTATTATTTGCAATAAACACATGAAATTTAAGTTAAAGTCACGGAATATTATAAAGACTCTAATAACGTAATCAGATTTTACATTTATGATACAGGGTGATGGAAATTTTATAATCCTTGCTGTTTTTGTTTTATTCAAAAAAACTCTGTTTTTTTAAATGGGAACTATATGTTTTTTAATCATTTTTGGATTCTTCACATAAAAAAAAAGTTAATTACTTATTTTTTAAAATTTGGTGCTGTTGCAGAGGTATTTTACATAAATCTCAAAATAAAAAAATCAAACATGTCTTTTTTGTTCAAGTAGGGAATTAACTGTAGGCAATAAAAGCTTTAAGAATTAATCATTATAAGTAACAGGAAAAAAAAATTCACATCAAGAACAACAAGGACGATCTTCGGTGTCAATACATTTATAGGCATATTTGAAGATTTCGAATTGAGTAACGTTTCCGATTGTTCCTAGCAATATGCTTGTCATGCAGTAGTCGTAAAAAAATCACTAAGAAATTTCCATTTCGATTTTTATTATAAAATTTAACGCTTACAAATCCTGAGTTCTAATCTAACAGCATAACAGTTAAAGGACGAATTTTCTTGAACATTTGTTGTTGATTTTCATTACTCCAAAAATGAGAGGTCTGTTTAACAAACCATTTTAACGAAACTTACATTCGTGGCTCCCTAAACATTTTTCAATAAGTATTCTAACAATTATTCAAAAACTTATTCGTCTTGTACGGTTATCTTTTAGATGTTATTTAGCCTAAAATTTTTAGGTCTTGTGGTTATGTTTTATTTTTAAAAATTTTGTTTTCTACCCTGTTGCTACTACAGAAAAAAAGATATATTTTTCTTTTTTATTTTGAATTATATCTCTGTAACGGTGCAGAATTTTAAAAAATTAGTCATATAACTTTTTTCTTCCTTTTATGCGAAGAATCCAAAAATGATTAAAAACATATAGTTCCCATTAAAAAAAACAGAGTTTTTTTTGAATAAAACAAACAATTAAGATCATAAGATTTTTATCACTCTGCGCATTAAATGTAAAACCTGATTACGTTATTATAGTCTCCATAATATTCCATGACTTCAAATCAAATTTCATGTTTTTACTGCAAATAATAAAAAAAATACAAAGAGTCAAACTAACCCTCTTTCCTGTCATTTTTTTTCGAAAAATTGAAATATCTTTAAAACTATTAAAGATAGCAATAAACATGTATACATAAACTCATCTTATTTTTATACGTAAAATCCAAATAAAGCATGAAATTTGGGGGTTGCCTTCTAAAATAAGAAAGTTGATGTCTACTTCCGGTATAACTGGAAGTGGGAGAAAGTTAAAAATATTTTTGAAATCAGTTTGCCTTTATAATAAGTGATACTTCATATAAAGGTAACCTCCCAAGTAAAAAAAAAACACCCGGTATTTTCCAAAAATTCAAGTTGCGATTCGAACATTTTTTACAAATTTTAGGACTGACCTTTTCCTAAAATTTTGTTTTTGTTTTCAAAATTTCGACATTAAAAATCTTGTGTTTGTTTTACTTTCGACTATTTTAATTATTTAAAAGTTTTTTAAAAAGGCCGTTTTTTTTTCAAAACAGAGAATATCAACTTTTTTCAACAATAAGACTTTCAAAATTGTGACTGTTAAAATTTCGGATTTTAGAAATTTCGACTTTCAATTTTTTTTAATTTGGACATGTTAAAATTTGGACTTTTTCTCAAAACTGATACTTTTGTAAAATTTATATGAATAAACCTCATCATATTGTTACATACATTGAATTCAAAATTTTCAAACATTGATTTTTTTAGATCCTTTTTAAACTTTTCTACCTTTTTTCTTATTTTAATTTTTTTTTTAATTTTGCGCTTTAAGGAGTTTCGATTGTTTAAAAATATTTTTTTAATTTCAATATTTTTTAATTATTTCCAATTTTTTTTTAAATCTCGCATTTTTGTCAAAATATAACATTTTTAATATTTTGAATCCTTATGAATTGTTACATTTATTTTAAAACTTTTTAAGACTATTATTTCAAGAAAAAATGAAGAGATATCCAATAAAGATCATTTTGAATGAAAATACGAAAGAGTAGAATTTTGAGAATAAATCTAAATTTTAGTCTAACATTCGATCGAAATTTCGACGATCGACGGTCGAAATTTTCCTAATAAAGTCGTTAAGAAAAAGTCGGCTTATAAAAAAGTCGAATTTTTTAATAAAATCAAAATTTGAGAAAAAATAACTAATCGAAAATTCCGAAAGAGACGCATTTGAAGCAAAAGAGAAAACTTCAAGAAAACAATTAAAATTTCCCACAGAAAGTTATATTCTGAAAAAAAAATAGTGAAATATTGAAATTTTAAGAAAGCGGAAAACTTGGAAATAAAAGTTCACATTTCTAGAATCATAAAGGATATTATGAGATAAAAGTCGAAATTTCGAAAAGACAATTTTATGAAAAATGTAAAAATTTCGAGAAAAATACGAATTTCAAAGAAACATCCAATTTTCCAAAAATAAATTTAAACGAAAATACAAATTTCAAAGAAAAGATCGAAATTTATAAAAAAAGAGACCAATTTTGAAGAAAACCTCGTCATTTCCAGAAATATTATCTACTGAATTCAGAGAAAAACCTGAAAATTTCTAGAAAACGATAAATTTTGTGAATAAAAACGAAATTGAAAAGAAACGAATTTTGAAAAGAAATAATCACAGTTTCAAGAAAAAGACGAATTTGGAGAAAAATTGAAAATTCTTAGGATAGAGGTTTATGATAAAAAAAAATTTTAAACCTAAATATTGAGAAAAATATGAATTCGAGAAGTAAAATTAAAATTTTTAAAAACGAAAATGAATTATGAAATAGACATTTGAGAAAAAAAAAATTACGAGAACAACATCAAACTTTTAAGGAAAAAGTCAAGATTAGTAGAAATTCAAAGTATTTCGGAGACTTCGTGTTTGTTAAATTTTGAAAGAAAAAAAGCACATTTTCAGAAAAGGTTCGAATTTTCCGGTTGAATATTTATGTTTGATTGACTACTGAAGTCAGAGAGAAACAAGTGTCCCACCATGATGTCAGAAAATGTTGAATATTAGGATAAAAATCAATATTTGTAAAAAATTGCATTAAAAAAAATTCCGAAATTTTGACAGTTTTCTAGAATTTTTATCTTGTTACAAATATTAAGAATTTCCAAAAAAATAATTTATTTAAAGTTTCTACGTTTTTATCAAAAATTCGTTCAAATTTTGAGAAAAGACAAATTTTCATAAACCATTTAAAATTTTTAGAAATTCGGGTTTTAAAAAAGTAAAAATTTTCAGAAAAGGTCAGAAAAATGAAAATTTTTAAGAAAAAAGAGGAAAAAATTTGCGATAAAATTTCATAATTTCAAACTTATTGAATTTTAATAAGAAATAAGTTAAATTTTAGTCATGAATTCGAAATTTCAAAATAAAAAGACAAATTTTGCGAAAAAAAGGAGATCTTCATGGAAAAGTTAAAATTTCGATTGAATTTCAAAATGTCAAGGAACGATAAATTTTGAAGAAAAAAATGGTAATTTCTGGAAACGCCCATTTACAATTAGTTGAATATAAATTTTTAATTCATTAACCAAAAAGAGTAAATGCCCCACACAGCGCCTATGTTAATGTTAATATAGTGTAAGCAACCAGAGTTGGCCCGCATTGTTTATATTTCGTGGCGCCAATCACCAGGAAAGAATTCCAATCTCAGCTTGTCCCGGCTGCGGGGATACTCTCCCAGCGTCACTCGGGCCTGGCGGAAGTGGATTGTTAATTCGATATTCCTGTTCAATTAATCGATAAATCGTTACCTGTTTTAACATTCGTTCAATTAATATTTTGAAGTGTGTGTTACCTTTTATTATCGTTATAATTTGTGTGTCGCTACCGTTATTGGTGTTTAAATTATGGAGGAGGAACACGAATCTAACAGCAGCGGTGGGATTCCCCTCTGTTTTCCGAATTTTTTGCGAAAAGTGCAATGGAAAAGTTAGTTGTGGAAATGGTGAAATCTGTAGGCAGTACCAAAGTGATTCCTGTGAAATCGCTCTCCCTCTATTTCGTTCGGAAATTTAAAAAAAAAATGGTTAAATCAGGTAGAAAAAAAAAACCGAGTTTTAATGGGTAGATCGGCCAGAACTGGTAAGAGTTGACTGTTTTATTTTTTTGTCACTGATTTCCATATTTGAATTGACAATGGATCTTCTACTTAAGAAATTGGGCAATACTTAGAAATGATTTCTTTGAAGCTTTGTTGCTTCCTTGATGAAGTTTTAGTTTGTATTTTTTTTTTAATTTTACTCTGTTGGCTACCGCATAGGTAAGCAATTAATCAGCTCTGTTGAAAAGTTTACGTATTGGATGGAGTACGTAAAGTACGCATGATTTGACCGAATTAATTATTTGCAAAATAAAGGAAAGTAAAGATGAAAAAAGTGTCACTAAGCTCAATTCTAATTCTGTCACCGATTGCCTACTTAAATTTGATACCCAAACAAACCATTCAGGGTGTTAGGTCAACGAACTATATGAGATTTGTCTCTTGGTCGATCTGACGACTGCAGGGAGTATCGCTATGTTGGGTGGCGTTGCCTCGCCCGTTACGAAATATCCACATAGCAGTAAAGAAGAAATTAATTTACTAAAACAGAGTAACATTTCGTTCAATCGGTACTAGTCAAATGCAATTTTTGTTTTTTAAAATATTTTGTGAAATAAAGCAGAACGTAACAATCCAGTAAAATTTACCACTGAATCCGATAAAAGAATCACGATTCCTTTCATTGAATCGGTAGTAGTTTTTTACGCCTTTCATGGATAAGGGACCGAATGTGTCATTTAATGTCTGAAACACTTTCGTTGGCTCGTTTTTAAAGTAAACAAACACAGCCGCACGGCTGGGTATAATCTTGGGTGTAATATTTCTTATTTCGAAACGCATTCTATACCGAAGAAGAGCCGAAGTTAAAAACATAGTACAACTTATTTTATTTGACCTCCAGTTTGGTTCCTGCTATAAATTTACTATGACGTATTCATTGGTCATGCCCTACATTAAAAACCTAAATCGCTGGATGCGATAATGGACGAGGGTAACAAATAGTTGTTTCTTTTATACCGACACCTTGACAAAATTGCACACACATGCTAAAGTAGGTTTTCAGAGGGACATATCTTGTTTTGGTATCCCTAAATTTATGGCAATAGATTGTAGTGCAAACAAGTGCAATTTTTCCTGTTTGAAAATTTTTGGATGTTTCCTGATATACATGGGGCAAACAGTCAAATCTAACGTATACCTTTATGAGCTTGATTTGAGTTAAGGATTGGCCGAGGGTTATGTAAAAAGATCACTAAGTAATAAAAATTACTAGTCAAAAGTGATAAATAATAATATTTTACAAGGGTTAAAAAAACTAATAAAATTGGTGATTTTGTATTGCCCTATAGAAAAAAAGAAGCTCACATTAACAAAAAAAAAAAAAGTAAGTTTTGCATATCTGAGATTTTACGAATAAAAACGTTTAGACATTTGTATGCATAAAATAATGAAGGCTGAAAGAAAAAAGGGGGCTGGAAAATGCAGTTATGAACTATGGTCATTGGCAATAGATATTGTGAGCATACTGGAGTTTTTGGAAAGAATGGCATGTTTCAGCTTTATTCTGTTTTTGTTCTGTTGATGGCAAAAAAAAAATGACAAAAAGGGGCAGGAAAATGTAGTTGCGAACTATGAATATGGTCATTGGCAATAGATATTGAGAGCATACTGGAGTTTTTGAAAATAATGGCATATTTTAGATTTATTTCTGTTTTTGTTCTATTGATGGCAAAAAAAAAAAATGTATTAACCAACTGCCATAGGTTACCGTTATGTTTTAGACATTTCGAAGAAGGCTTTACTGTAGTACATTAACGACGATTTGGTTACCGTTATGTTTTATGCATTTCAAAGATCGAAGATGGCTTTGCTGTAGTACATTAACGACCATTTGGTTACCGTTATGTTTTAGGCATTTCGAAGAAGGCTTTACTGTAGTACATTAACGACGATTTGGTTACCGTTATGTTTTATGCGTTTCGAAGATCGAAGATGGCTTTGCTGTAGTACATTAACGACCATTTGGTTACCGTTATGTTTTAGGCATTTCGAAGCAGGCTTTACTGTAGTACATTAACGACGATTTGGTTACCGTTATGTTTTATGCATTTCGAAGATGGCTTTGCCATAGTACATTAACAACGATTTGGTTACCGTTATGTTTTGAACATTTCGAAGAAAGCTTTGCCATAGTACATTAACGACGATTTGGTTACCGTTATGTTTTATGCATTTCGAAGATGGCTTTACTGTAGTACATTAACGACGATTTGGTTACCGTTATGTTTTATGCATTTTAAAGATGGCTTTACCGTAGTACATTAACGATGATTTGGTTACCGTTATGTTTTATGCATTTCGAAGATGGCTTTGCCATAGTACATTAACGATGATTTGGTTACCGTTATGTTTTATGCATTTCGAAGATGGCTTTACCGTAGTACATTAACGATGATTTGGTTACCGTTATGTTTTATGCATTTCGAAGATGGCTTTACCGTAGTACATTAACAACGATTTGGTTACCGTTATGTTTTATGCATTTCGAAGATGGCTTTGCCATAGTACATTAACAACGATTTGGTTACCGTTATGTTTTATGCATTTCGAAGATGGCTTTGCCATAGTACATTAACAACGATTTGGTTACCGTTATGTTTTATACATTTCGAAGATGGCTTTACCGTAGTACATTAACGACGATTTGGTTACCGTCATGTTTTTTGCATTTCGAAGATGGCTTTGCCGTAGTACATTAACGACGATTTGGTTACCGTTATGTTTTACACATTTCGAAGATGGCTTTGCCATGGTTCATTATCAATGATTTGGTTCCCGTTATGTTTTGAACATTTCGAAGATGGCTTTGCCATAGTACATTAACGACGATTTGGTTACCGTTATGTTTTACACATTTCGAAGCATGGATTTTTCCATGGTACATTATTAACGATTTGGTTCCCGTTATATTTTAAACATTTCGAAGCATGGGTTTTCCATGGTACATTATTAACGATTTGGTTCCCGTTATGTTTTTAAACATTTCGAAGCATGAGTTTTCCATGATCCGTTAACAATGATTGGTTTCTGGTGGATATGGGTCAGCATCTCCCATGGAAATAAACACCGATTGGTTTCTAACGTGCATGGGTCAGCATACTCCCATGGAAATTAACAACGATTGGTTTCTGATGTGCATGGGTCAAAATACTCCCGTGGAAATTAACATGTATGTATTTAAAACATTTCGGATCATGGAATCAACGTACTTTCATGGTAAACAAATTATTTTTCCTAAACAAAATGTTTGTTTTTCTTCGTTTAGTCGAAAAGGAAGAAATGTATTGACTTTGATTTGTTTTGGTAATGACAAGGTATGTTCCGAGAGCGAAACATCCGTCAGGTTGGCCGTGTAAGCAACCAGAGTTGGCCCGCATTGTTTATATTTCGTGGCGCCAATCACCAGGAAAGAATTCCAATCTCAGCTTGTCCCGGCTGCGGGGATACTCTCCCAGCGTCACTCGGGCCTGGCGGAAGTGGATTGTTAATTCGATATTCCTGTTCAATTAATCGATAAATCGTTACCTGTTTTAACATTCGTTCAATTAATATTTTGAAGTGTGTGTTACCTTTTATTATCGTTATAATTTGTGTGTCGCTACCGTTATTGGTGTTTAAATTATGGAGGAGGAACACGAATCTAACAATAGTATTTATTAACTTTTTGTTTTGTAAAAGGGAACCATAGCATTTTGAAGCATTCTGCAGGTTACACATCCACCCAATTTGTTCATTTGATTGGTTCTTTGGTTGCTAGGTACTTAAATGAGGTTTGGTCTCTTTTTCTTAGCAAAGGTTATAAATTCTTCTAAATTTTATACTAAAAACCAATATTT
The DNA here is from genome assembly GCA_028583605.1 of Dastarcus helophoroides. Classification (NCBI taxonomy): domain Eukaryota; kingdom Metazoa; phylum Arthropoda; class Insecta; order Coleoptera; family Bothrideridae; genus Dastarcus; species Dastarcus helophoroides. The sequence continues at coordinate 3,722,436 of CM053335.1, forward strand.
CAGAATTTGTGACTTGGTTTTTTCTGCAAAAATCACAGAAGACACAACATTTCAGAGCCTGGGTAATTTATCAAAATATTTTCAAAATTTACTTTAAGTTTACGCGGGCCTACGTCTAACAATGCGAAATTCATTTGGCCAATTTTATTTATTAGTTAAATCCAAACCTTGAGTTTCAAGCTTCTTAATAATCATAAGTATGATATTTTTACTAGAATTATAAATACTTTTCTGCACTAACAAACTGCCATAGCCTAGAAAAACTCTAAGTAATAATCAAACAATATTCTAAATATAGCGAAAATGTGCATCATTATTAGATTTTAGGTGAAAGGTGCAATATCTGGCAAAAATGAGTTGAATATGTATTTGCATATGCAAATATGCAAATGCATGTAATTCGGTCTCTACTTATTACTGATGTGTTTTTTTAATAACTACCAATTGCTAAGAGGAAGATAAGGTTCTTTGCTATGAAACTACCAACTCGTTCTTTGTCAAAAAAAATTTTTTTTTTAGTAAAATTATTTGTATTTATCAGTGTCATTATACCAGTAATTTTCATGCAACAACCAATAATTGTCATTAACTTTTCCAGTAACTGTCATCAAATTTGATTCGTTAAGTTGCTTTAGAAAAAAAAAGTTTAACAATATGGAGGTTTATTTATTGTTTGGACATACATAAAAATGTTCCCAAGATACCCAAATACGTAGAATGTGTATTCATTTATGTTTGACTTTTTCTATTTGTATGTCTTTTGTTTTAATTTTTCGAGGTCCCTTAAATCTCTTGTTTCGTGTTCTCTTCTTGTTGGTATTTTCTTTTATATATGTTTTTTCTTGAAAAATATAATTTGTATCAGCCAACATTATTATCGGTGGAAATGTGGAAAGGTTTTCTATCCAGCTAGAATTATCCTTATTTTCTTGCATATTTCTGTTAGGACTTATCCTGCATTTTAATAAGCTTTTATGCTGAAGAGAGGTGTCACATGGCAATTTGGACTTGTGTGTGTCTAGATATAAGGTATGTTGTGTTAATACTTCCGATCGTGGTAATTATATTTTACCCACAGGACTTTGGACACTGGTATTTAAAACTAATATCGATTCTCAAAATATGAATATGCTTTTTTTCCTAAATCGATTTTTCCGTCGCTTTATTTTTAGAACTGTTCTAAAATCTCCACGTCCAAAGAGTGAATTAGGGATGTCACTTTTAAAAAAATGTATTGCTATTCTTCTTTGGTTTGTTGCCAATGCCATCCTGAGTTCACTATAATTCACGGAATTGTCGGTGTAAGGTTATCTTTTTTAGGTAAGAAACCTTTTAGTGCAATAAATTTAATCTTTAGTGTTTTTATTTTTCTGGAAAACTTTATATTTTAATGCCGCTCTGAGTACTTTATAGCTATTAATGTAACGAAATTATTGTGCGATTTATAATAATCGAGGACGTTGCCAGGCGACGAGGAGTTAGCCGAGTCTTCTGGCCACGTCCGAGATTGTTGTAACTGGATTGTTTTAGTTCTTTGTATCCATTAATTGTCACAACCAAATTTTTCGTAACCAAAATTTAATTACAAACCTAAAACGATTTTAATGCAAAGTATATCAAACATACTATATTTCCATGTAAAAAAATTGCATGCATTACAATAAAAACTGCTGAAACTTAAGTTAAATTATTTTAACCAACCTTCGTAAATTCTCAAAAAATCACAACAAAATATTTTGAACAAAGGACTGATGTATTGTTTTGTTTGGAAACGCATTGAAACGAATTTGTATGGATTACTACCATTAAAAGCTTCATTTAAAATTATTGAAAATACATATGGGAACTGATTGAGACCCTAAGATAATTAAAGTAACGAAGTATTAACTCATTTATTTTTTTCCAAAAATATGTTTGGTGACAACCTCCTAGGGTGATGACATTAACAAGTGCGATTATCCTACTTTAAAATAAATAAATATAAAACCAAAAAATATATGAAATTTGTCATTTTTAAAAGTATATGATTTATAACAAATATGTTATAGATCTTTTTTTAACATAAATAAGAAATTCGACAAAAATCTACAGATATTTTATAAAACGTTAGAAATGAATGTTATTATCGGCTTGAAGTTTGCCACCATGTACATTTAAAACTTTATTTACATAAAAGCTAGCTTTTAAAAATTATATACCGGATGTTCAAAATGAACTCGGCACTATTGCTAACTTTCTTATTATTATAGATTTCGGTTGAATTAGCAAAGTTGTGTATTTTTTAGTGCTGATTATTATAGTGAAACCATAAAGAAAACAATTTAACATCGCGTTCTTAAGTTTTATCACAAAGTTACAAATTTTTAAATGGAACATCCTAAATATTTTATGTTTTTATTAAAGATAATAAAATTAAGAATAAAATTAGTTATTATAACGAAGTTATAAGGACATAATCAGCGTTAGAAAATACACAACTTTGCCAATTTAACCGAAGCTGTATCTTTAATAATAAGAAAGTTAGCAACAGTGTCGAGTTCATTTTGAACACCTGGTATGCATATATTTTTATTTTTATAATTCTTTAAGAAGAATCTTTCCAACAAGGGGTCACAAGATATATAAATTGGGGATTAGATCTCGCCTCTCTGTAGAAGAAAATACAAAATCACTTTAAAATGTGGCAAACTGTAAAGAAAAATCGCCTTTTCACAAATTTTGCAGGAAAAATTTCGGTTTAGTTTTATTGAATTCATTGCATTTAAAGATTCTATCCTACGTAATTTTAATAAAATCTCCTGTGAAGTTTATTCGTTTTCTTGTCAGTAAAACTTAATTTGTGTGATTTACGAAATAATTTATTAAATTAAAATTTCTCTTATAAGATATACTTCTCTCGAGATTGGACCAAGTCAAAGAACTGCTAAAACTGTTCGACGTTTCCCCCACTATCGTAAAGGGCTTCTTCAAAAACAAAAAAAACAATCAATGGAAATTACAAAAAATTGAAGGAAAATATACAAGAACGAAAAACTAAATTCAAAATTGCATGGCACGGTAACCCACTATGTCCACCACACCAGAGCTGAAACTCTTCTGAAATGAAAATTAGTACAAAGGACATGATTGTTTAGATATAAAAGCACGATAACTCAGCATGTCCGCCACAAAAAATGAGAAATTCTTCTGAAGAGTTTCGAAAGTTGCCGTTCTTGCTGTTTTGAATTTAGTTTTTAATTCTTGCATATTTTCCTTTTATTTTTATTTCTTTTGTTCCTCAAGAAGCCTCCTACAAAGGTGGGCTAAATGCAGAACACTATTTGTAGTTCTTTGCCATGGCCCAATCCCAGAAGAAGTATATCTTGTACTGACTCTGGCAATAGAGCCGATGCGGAAAAATCGCAATATTTGCAAAATTTCGTTTTGCTTACGATTCGCATCACTGCGTCAAATATATAAGTTTAGACGGCATGACTTTTTTCGTTTAGACTGCAAATTGTCTGCGAATTCATTCTGACGGAATTTTAGTTCACAACTGGTTGCGTTTTTTGTTCGGATTCGCATTAGCTTCGCGGTGTATAAATAAGAAAATAATTAAAATAGAAAGGTTACTGAATTGGTTGAAAAGTATAATGTACAAAGTCTGCTTAATTATAAAATTATACGAGCTGCTACTATGTTACCCATTTTTAGACACCTGCAGTTTTCTTTTTGTGTTACTGTAGATGAGTGGTGACTTTTTTTTTAATTAACATTAGAGAATTTAAAAAGAAAATTATTAAAATGTCACATTTATTTTAATTCTCTTTCCAATCATATTAAATTTAAAGGACCTTTGCGTGAAACCTTTTTAAGAAGCGTGCTATTTCTTCATCAGATGATGTATACATTTTTTATGTGGATACCTATTGTTTGTTTTTAGCTTTTAACCTTTTCGGTATTGAAAATGTAATGATTCATATGATGCGATTATATTCGGTTCGGTGTGGGATTTCCCGCGAATTCCGTCACGAATTTCGCTATGAATTTCTCGTTACGAATCCTTTGCGAATAATTCGTGTTAGTTTAAGGGACCTTTAAATCACTAATCCGTAGAACGTTTCATTATAAAAATATTTTAAATACTCCAAACGTTAAACATCAAAAAGATCTAAAATATAATCTGTTTTTAAAAACAAGTAATGCTCTGTAGAGCTGGAGCTTGGACCTGTTATGAACCGAATGCCCGCCAGTACAAGACAGATAAAACCCAAAAGGCTCGTTTGCATATTTACTCTGCAAATTAACGAGCGACGGCGACAATAGCAGTTTCAGTAAATAAGCAAAGTTTTGTTTTCTGTTTTAGGTGTGGGGGTGTACATTTCGAGGGTAGAAGAGGGAAGCGTGGCTGAACGAGCTGGACTCAGGCCGGGAGATTCCATTCTCGAAGTAAACGGAAAGCCTTTCACGGGAATTTCTCATGAGGAAGCCTTAAAGGTAACTTGTACAGACTTTAGATTATGTCTCAAAAGTTATTTAATCAATAACGGCTGTATTTAATAATGTCACGTAAAAGTTTAGAAAATACGGTGGAAATTAAATCGTTTAAAGGTTACCGCAAGCCATTAAATTATTGCAATATTAAGTTCGAAGCCCTTTAAATCAATGTGGGACAGTGGAAAACGGAAAACGAACATTAGCACGACAGGACAAATTCCGATGTCGTGACAAAACGCAATAAGTTTTTCTCAGTTTAGACTTGCGATATAATTATTTCAAAACCGCAAAAAGAAGCTGAACATAAAAAATTATTCATGAATGAAAATAATTTCCAATATTTAATTAACATTGAGATAAATAAAATTATTATTAGAGTGCAATCTCCCTTAGGTAGGATATAGCGCTTCACAGCCTATAATTGCCGAGATATTCCTTTTTTTTTTCAAAAATAACAGCTACAACCGGTTGATTTATTTGGGAAGCACACACCTATTGGTGTTAATTGTGTAGTTTCAACTGCATTCCCTAAGTGAGTTATTGCATCCTTTTAAAATATTAAATGGAAAGAGGTTGATCCGGGCAATTTGCCCATCATTACATTGAAAAAATATTGGTTCTATGAGCCTTCGACGTCATAGTCTTTACACAGACATTTATTTTTTCTCGATGTAAAATCTCCTCTTATGTCGGTGCTCCAGGAACTCTATTTTATGAATTTTTGTATTTCATCAATTTAAATCGTAGAATTCATCATAGAATTTAACTGCTTTTCTTTTTCCTTTCAAAATTAGTTAAAAAATGCTAACCTCTTTGCATAAAAATCAGTGACAGTTGACAGATCAAACAAAAAAATCAATAAGTAATCACTTGCTGCTCTTTGTTTGAGAAACAATCGCAGCACACTTGATGACTTTTTGCTGTTTTGTTTGAGCACCCGATAGTTTTGACTAGAAAGGTTTTATTTTCTACAAAGGGAACAATAAGGAAAAATACTTAAAAATAAAAAATTTAAAAAAATTATTATTTATTGTTTTATTTTTAAGTCTTTTTTCTCCCTTTCCATGTTATGCACTGCTGACGAGCTCAAATGAGATCGAAACATCGATGTCCAGTGGCAAAACCTTTTTTTATATTTTTATTTTCATATTTTCATTTATCAAAAATTTATCAAAAAAAATTATCAAAAAAAAGTTATCAAAAAAAAATTTTTCATATCTAATTTTGGTCTTCTATTGTTCATTTTTCCTATTCTATGTAAAATAAACTAACTTATTTTTTGTCAACTGTCATGAGGTGGCGTTCTAAATAAATTTAGATATCACGTAGTAATATTTCAAAAACTGTTTTAGAATATTGTCAACAAATATTAATAAAAATTAAATATTTCCAAACTGGGTCGTAGAAATGTTAAATAAAATTATTAAACATAATGTTTTGACCAATAAGAGCCCACCATGAAGAACCATTCTCTACTCTTTTCATTCTTTCAACTCGTAACTCCAACTCTAGGCTCAATAACTAAAGGTAGCACGATATGGTTACTATTTTATGCCAATTGCCAACATTATGAATTGCACTAAGCCAATACCTCGTGACCACTTTGTAGTGTTGCCCTACATCCAGGCTCTTATGGTTTCTCAATATCTTGGCATGCTCGTTCCTCTGATCCATTACCTTTCATGAACCAATTTTTTTTATGGCCGATTGACAGCACTTGGTTGATGATTTTATTAACAAACTCGCTGTTATTGTCTGCTCGGGGTAATAAGAGTCAAAAATATATTTGTTATTTTTTGTTAAGTGCGCTCTTGCTTTATGGCTAACTTTGTATGACAAATTTTGCTAAGGCACCTACGATGGTGCACGAATCGTCGAACACTTTTAGTAGTTCTTCTACACGGTCCAATCCCAGGAGAAGTATAACTTTTGCGAATTTTTGTTTAATTTTCCTTGTATATAATAATGAATTTGATTCTTTTATGACTGCATTAAGTGTGCTGCTACTACTAAATTAAGTCTACTTGATAGCATTATGCATTGCTTAATGCAGCATAAATTAGGAAATAAAACTTCTTTTCCAGTTTGACTCTTACAATTAAGTCGACATTACTTCACTTATCTATCTTGTTTATGTATTCTTTGTGTTTAATTCTGCTTCCATACTTGGATTATCAATTTTATCTACGGATGCATTCGTTGTAGTAATTCTTCTCAATCCCCCCTTTCAATGTTCTCAGATTTCAAATTTTCCTCAATATTACAAGGCGACTTGTCGGCCAGTGTATTCAGTTCCTATCCTCTCTGAAATAATGCTGAGCAAATAAAATAATATTTTTGAAACAATTTTTATTTTAGTGTTTACTGGTTTACTTTACTAAAAATTGTTTTCAATTAGAAAAATGCTTTTAATCAAATACTTTAAAATGTTAAATTTTAACCAATAATATTATCAGACATATCTAATTAATTAAGCCTAGAATTAATTATTATTAAAACTACTTTTGTTAGTTGAAATCGGGTTTCATAAAAAGTGTTGTTTGATTAAACCAAAACTAATCATCAACTATCTGGATATCTCAATTTTTTGTTATAATTTGTTACATTTGCTTGCAACTGAAGATAAATTTTTGTTCAATCATTTTTAAATATCATCGCTATTAGAAGGTCCGGATACAATAAGTGCAGGACCCGATTAGATTTTTTTGGTTTTTTTTTGTTTTGGCTGAGCAGCTAGCTGTGCTGTTATCGGGTTTATATGGAAAACAAAACAAATCAAACTCTTTCAATTTAACAAACCATAAAATTGCATTAACTGTTTGTAACTTTGGATAGTCGATTACATAGAGTTTCATTTCTGTTGACTATTTTTTTTGAATTTTGATCTTAAAATTGGATTTTTTTTGGCAAGTTGAAATATTTGCTAGAAAATGCGATGCTTTTCTGTTAATTCCTCTAAATTGTAAGTATTTATCAAAACTCGCGATGTTTTTTCGAAGTCCGATTTGTTAATTATCTGGTTTTTTAACTTGATTTCCAGTGATGTTAGATTGTTAGAAATTCATTTATTTTGCAAATTTTGACTTTTCTTTCTAAATTCGATATATTCTGTTTCTATACATTTCCATTTATTAAAATTGATTTTTTTGAAAATGTTGACTTTTAGCTAGCTAAACTATTAACGGACGAATGCATAACCTAAATCCTTTTAAAAAAATAACTTTTTGTTAATTTTGGTGGTGATGCGGGGCGCTTTCAAGCGCGGGGCCCAATCGCTCCAATCGCCTTAAATACGAGCCTGGCTGTTAGACCATTTTTAGATTCCACATTTTTATATATCCTTAAGGAAATATTGAAGTAAGCTCATGATTTATATAAGTTCCTAGTATGAAAAATATGGTGAAAAATATACTTAATTGGTTAAACTTGCTTAATCTATGATACATCTGGTATAATATGAAATGTCTAAACTTCTGAAAAGTTAGAGATAAATAATTGAGGAAAATAGCGTTTCGGTAGAATTAAGGGGGAACTAGAACGCGTATAATAATTGCTCTAACTATTAAAATATTTAAAAACTTTGTTTTTTACATCAAATGAAACGTAAGGACCATTAAAATACGACAAAAAAACTGCAAGATGATATCTTTACATAATATTAACCAAGATACAGAGAAAATAATTGGTAGATGAATATACGTTTATTTATAATCCACATTTAAAAGTTTAAATTTCTAATAATAAAAAAAAATCGATATTTCAAAAAAACCCATCGACAAAAAATTGTATTTAGGGCTTTTGTGAAAAAAAGTCAAAATATCGAGATTAAGGTCAAAAATGTCACCTTAACCCCGGCGCAACCACTCTTTCGTGAGATGCGGGTGCGCTAATAAGCAATTACTAATTACAATTAAGTCAGGATCGGGTGCCATTTATTGAAGATTCTGTCATAAAATTATGTTACACCTAATTCCTAATAAAAATACATTTACAATTACTTTTTTAGCATTCATTCTTGCGTTTTTTTGAATGGTTTGGTGAAAATATTTTCATAGTTAAGTGATTAAAGTTTAAATTTGAAAAAAAGTAGAAATTGCCAGAAATTTGCGTTAACAAATGCAAATTTTTTCTTAGTATTTTTAAAAAAATCAACATTTTAAAACTAAAAATAAAAAAAATCAATATTCGTAACAGCTTAATCGATTAACAATAAATACAACAAGGAATATTTAAAATTCCACAATTTTTATTGCTGTATTTATTTCTAGTACAGTTTCATAGTTATTAATATTAAAGAATTCGGCATATTAGGGATTAAAAATATCAATTTAAGATGTTCAAGATGTTTTTTAACAATTCAAAAAATCAAAATTCTTAGCACACATCAAAATTTTTAGTTTTAAAGTAAAAATTAAAAAAAAATTGAGTCCCCTTATATTGTAGGTATGTATATAATATGTATTATAAACACTTAAAAAATGAAGTATCATGATTTCGAAAAAAGAAAGAACAAAATATTTTGAATTTGAAACTTTTATCTAAAAAAATGCTAATTTTAGAAAAAAATAGTAAATGTTTGTTTTGAGACAGAATCGAAATTTGGAAAAAAACCGAAAGATATACAAGGTGTCTTAATAAAAATTTAAACCTTATATTCGAAATGTTTACTCAAAATAGTAAGCAATTCGACCCTTTAAAAGAGAAGCAAATCAATTTCTAACTCCTGGTGACACGACGTTCCTGGTTCGCAACAAATTCTTTTACGACGAGACAGAGAGTGTTGAAACGACAAACGAAATAGTGTTGCCATATTAGGACCTTCATACAAAATAATAAAATAATAATAAACACCACAGGCCTGTGTCTTATATTGTATAGGATTATTGTTTTAACCACATTTATGATTTTGGCAAAAATATTTAAATCTGTCCACGTTGCACCTATATCGGCACAAAGTTAATAAGGGTTTAAAATATGATTTGAAAACTTTTTTTAGCACGAAGATAAATTGAAAAAAAATTTTTAATAGTATAAGTGTATCATCCTTATTTTTCCTCGCCTCATCTTAAAATTAATGACATTATGACTGAGGCAATGTATACGAATAAAACAAAAATTATTTAAAATTTCAAAGGGATATTTCAATCTTAAAATTAAATTTTTGAAAGAAAATCCAAATTTTCAGTAAAAAGTAAATATTTTGGAAAAAGCTTTTAGCTGTTTGAAGAAAAGAAAAAACAAAAAATTGTAATTTTGGATTTACAATCGAAGGATTAGAATAAAAATTAAAAGTGTCAACTAAGAATTTTAAGTAAAGAGTTCACATTTACAGAAGATGTTTGAAATTTATGGTGAAATTCTAAAAATGTTCAATGTAAAATTAAAAATATAAAAAACATAATACATTACATATACATTGTTATTTTGAAAAGGTCAAAGGTTAAACAAAATACACATAATTTTTATGATGCTAATATCTAAATTGGTTAGACCCGAAACAATTTCTAGAAAAAGTGTCGACCTATACCGAAAAAAGATAAATAAACAAGGAACAGAAAAAATCTAGTTTCCAGATGTAATATGTATAAAAAATATCTTGAAATATTGAGAAAATGGTAAAATATTTTTAAAAATTTACGAGAAAAAAGTCGATCTTTAACAAAAGATACAAAATTTACAAAACAAACTCCAAAATTAAATTAAATTTTAAATGTTCGAGTTTAGACTTAAAAGTTTGAGAAAAAGGCAAAATTTTAATATTAAAGCACAGATTTGGAAAAACAGTTAATATATTCAGAAAAGCACGAAATTTTGTGTTACAAATCAAAGTTCTAAAAAAAAAGTAAAGACTGAAAATTGGAGAAAATCAGAATATATCAAAGAATTCTCAATATTCCGAGTTTGCATTCAAACAAATAAAAAGGTATTATATATAATTTTAAAAGATTAATTTTTGATAAAAAAGATGGAGAACTTAAGTAAAATAAAAAAGAACAAAATTTCCAGTTTAAAGTCAAACATTTGAGGAAAAGGTTCAAATAAAAAAACCGTTTATAGAGAAACCACAAAAATAAAATAAAAATTATAACTTTACATTCAAAGTATTCAGTTGGAAATTGAAATAAGGGAATAAGAACGTTAACGCAAAAGTTTAATTTTGAGAAGAAGAAATATGCAGTTTTAGAATTTTGGGTAGCAGATCGAATGTGGTAGAATAAAATTGTTATTAAGATGGGAAATTTAGCTGCATCAAAATTTAGTCACCTACCTGTTGGATATACAATAAAACACCGACAGGAATGTTCTTTAGGAAGGGGGAGGGGGGAAGGGGAGAAATTGCAATCATTATCCTCTTTCGGTATCCGAGCCTGACACCTATATGTTTGCTTGTATATTACTTGAATCACTAGCATTTACTTCACTGCAGTTGCTAAGTTTTGCAGCTTGCTACACGCTTCCGTATTAAGGAAAAGTTTCCCTGAGTCTTGAAAAGAATTGGTTAAAGTTAATTAAATCTTGCTTTATGTATTCTCAAATAAGTACTGCTACGAAGTTGAGACAAGTTTTGTCATTCCGCTGCCAAAATGTTGTTAACATTGGCTTGCGAATTGCATCTGATTTTAAACTTTGCGAGTAGGTGGATCTAATAAAGCAAACACATTATAATTTAGAAGCTGGAAATTACGTTTAATTATATTCTGCATATTTTGCATAACCTCTATATTACAAAAAAATGGCATAAGGAAACTACTACTGGAAAGTTGGAAATTAAATTGGAATTGCATTAGGCGCAATTGCCCGTAACCACCGAATTGATCCTATCGCAAACTTCCTGGTAGCACGCCAAACTGTTCACTTCCTCAATTTCTTCGATATGCAAACGACTGTGGCACACCAAAGTTCATCTATGCAGCTGCGATCTCAGTGCCATATTACTGCACACTGTATTACGTATATTGGGTCAATAAATTGTGTGCACGTGCATCTCTTCAATCCTTCATACACAGCCAGTCCACTTCCTGATTCCTTGCGTGATTCAATGGATATTACGGCGCAACAGTTGGTAAAACTGCATTAAAACCTTTATGAAGGGAAAATTACAAAAGACGCTGTCGACAAATGTATAATGCGCATTTTTCAAAACCCAGCAACACCACCTACGTATCTACAAAGTTAATACTCCTTGATAAGTTTGAGAAATATTGGAGTTCACGTAGAGGCAGCGTCATGAATAGAAATGAGAGTTTATTGGCGTCTCGACCACGCTTTTCACGTTTTACGGGTTTCATTACCTAATCCGTCCTATCGCGTAACCTTTCCTCAACCTCTTTTGAAGCGATCGAGGACGTCGTGCTGGCTCTTATAATATTGGTTTATAGATCTGTCACCTGACAAAAAAAGCAATCTAACCAACCACTTATAAATCCCTTCTTTCCCCGTCTTAGACATAAAAAACTCTACCCAGCATGAAATATTGGTATAGGTAGTTGTCAGAGCAAACATAGTTATCTCGTTATTATATAGGATGAATATTAAGTAAGAATTTTCATATAGGTTTCAAAAAATTAACTTGATTTTTCAAGTAACGTTTTTTTAAAAACTTGAAACAATTATAATATGGATGTTTATTTTTTATATAAATTATCTTAAGAAGTCCGTAATCGTTAGTCTCATAACTATTTTTTTGAAGAATTTATCTAAAGATTTTTAAACGTGTTAATCCATTTTTTATTTTAATATTAAAATAAAAAAGTTATAAAGCGAAAATAATGGCGTTAAAAATTTTATTATTTAGAGGCTATAATAATTTTACTTTTAATATTATGAGAGCTTGGTATGAAATTTACACTGTAAATCATATTTTAATATGAGTAAGTTATAACTGTTATATGCCGATTTTTTTGTTATTGTATCATAGAAAATCAAGACGTGGAAGATGGTGTTAATCAAATATTTTTATGACAAACTGCCATATATTTTTGCTCAAATGCATAAAGGGGTCACTGCATAAGACTGTCAAATTCATAAAGGTGTCATACCTCTATTATCTGGATCGCAACCATTATATATTTTTTAATTCATGAACGAAAGTGTATTCGGGCAAATAGTGGAAAATGTTAAGTCTTCCTAATTACTTTATGCAACAGTTAGAATAGCTTATTTTCATTGGAATATTATTACAATATACTATAAAAACTTTAACTACGTATACATATAAACTAGAAGAGTATTTTATATAATAAGAGGCTAAAATGGTGTTTTCTTTTACGAGTGTTGCGTTTATGGCACGAGCCAAATGTGAGTGCTATAAACCGCACGACTAAAGAAATAAACATTTTAGTCACGTGTTATATACAGTATTTTTTGTAACGTCATTGGAAATTAGAAAACAATATAATACTGCAAAAATTTAGCAAAACTGACAAAATTCGTTATGACAAAATTGATTATGACAAAATTATATTGATTTTTCCATAGAAACCAAAGCAATACTTAATTGAGTGTTGTAATGAAATTTTATTTCACCCTTTTTTCTTTGTTTTACACTTGTCTCTAATGACATTGTTTTGATTCATCGAAACTGTTAAATAAATGTCATTTTGGGATATGACGTTACAAAACATTTACTATTAAACAGTTGGTTTTCCTATTTTTGGGAAATTATACTTGTAGCTGAAACTGTTGGTGAAATTTTATTTATATTATCAATTAAGACATTAAATAAATTAAATATAATTAACTCAATTTATTTTAATGGGCTTTTTCTTTTGGTAAATAATTTGACGCAGATAGAGTTTACACTGGATCTTAATTTGTTAAGTTTGATTCGCAGTCTAATTTAAACCAAGGCGACCTTATCAATTTACGCTTATTTTAAGAGTCGTCTTAGTAGTTAGTTTACACGCAGTTAAAAAATTAAAAACCAATACAGAAAAAGTTGAAATATGTTCCTGAAATCTCTTGTTGTATACAGAGTATAATTAAAATACGTTAAAGTAATTCAGTGGCATATTCCTGAATTAATTCTAAGAAAAAAAGTTTATATAAACCTCTATCGGGAAATGCTTCATTTCATAGATACAGAGTGTTAAAATTAAAATTGTGTTTTCGATGTTTCTTAATACCTTTTACGAAAGATACATTTTTTGCAAAACATTTGGCAATAGGTAATGTTTTTGAGATGAGAAATCAAAATGTAGTATTACTTTTGGTGCAACAATTAGAGGCTGCTACGTACGCTATGGTTATTAATTTTTATTTGCTTCAACATTTTTGATGGCAAACTTTTGCAAAATTTTAGGTATAAACCATATTTTTACACCTTTTTAAGCAAAGATGGTACACGTAAATAATATCACTAGTGTTTACCGTTTTAGAATTAAAAATTTCTGCAACGATGCAATTCGCTTAGTTTCTAGGACGCCAAATTAAGTTGTTAACAAGTAAAAAAACCTGGCGACACAATATATTTCATCCAAACAAAAAGAACTTGTTAAAAAAGAATTATGCCCTTGATTACTGCGTATTCAAAGCTGTTCTAATAGTGATTTTGTTATATTTTTAGGGATTTAGTTCGATGTTTCGAAAACATCTATGTATCGTTTGTAAACATCGAGGTTTCAACATCGATGGTAAAGCATAAAAAATATCGATACATCGTTCAGTTTATGAAAGATGTTTGAAAAATCTATGTACCGCATCGCAATAGAATTAGCGCCATCTGTTGGATAGAATAAATATTGATGGTACGAACGACTACACAATTTGCTTGATGGCCATTTGATTGATGGCAACAGTGTATATTTAATAAATTGATGCTGAACTTTTATACCGCAGGTTTACAAACAATACAATTATCTAAAAATTCAGTTTGGATATTTTTATTTGGTAATCCATAAAAAAGCCCAAATTTTGAAAGAAAAATAAGAATTTTTTGAAAAGTTTTTCGAGTATGAATTTGAAAATTCAAAAACATAAACTAAATTTTCACAATTATTAATTATTTATCTGATGTTTATTATTTTATATTTTGGGTCAAACAGAAAATTCTTATTTTATCACGATTTTTAGTTTAAACTTCAAATTTTCAGTCCTTTTAAGATAGCTTCCTTTACATATATTTCCTTTTTCCAAATTTTCCATTTTGTTAATTTCCCAAATTAAAACCTCTATAAAAAAGTCAAAATTTTCATAAAAAAGATAAACAATCTTAGAAATAGATCAATTTTCAAGTTAAAAATAAAAATTTACAAATTAAAACCAAAACAGAATTCTCAAAATTTAGAACCTAATTTCCTAATTTGGAATATTTAGGAAGTTGTCAATTTTCAAGTAAACAAATCCTGATATCTACTATCAGAAATTGGAAATTTTTATCAAAATTCCAGGTTTAAATTTGAAAATTGCATATTTTTAATTCCAAATTTTCTTAGAAATCTCGAATCTTTCCTAGAATTTTGTATTAAACCAAATTTTATTTTTATAAATGTTAGTTTTTCTCCAAAATTTAAACTTTTTTCCAAATCCTTATTTTAGTGTTGAATTTTATCGAAAATTCCATGTTTAAATTTGAAAATTGCATATTTTTAATTCCAAATTTTTTTAAAAATCTCGATTCTTTCCTAGAATTTTATATTAAAGCAAATTTTATTTTTATAAATTTCAGTTTTTTATCAAAATTTGAACTTTTTTCCAAATCCTAACTTTAGTGTTGAATTTTTATCGAAAATTCGAACATTTTTTATAAATATTTAAGATTAAAGTAAAAAAAAAATATAGAATTATTAGTTAAGCTTTTAAATATTAAAGTTTTTTTCTTATGTATGTCCGTAATTTCAAAATGTCTGCTTTGTTCGAAAAATTTAAACTTCAAACGAACTCTTTAGCTCAAAAAATTTTTTTAGAAAATTCGAATTTTTCAAAATATACACTTTTTTTAAATCTTGACTTTTTATTGAAAATTTGAATTTTATATAAAAATGTCGATTAATTTTAACAATTTCGACTATTAGAAATTTTAATTTTTTTTGGAATTCGTTTGCCTTTTTATTTTTGCGAAAATTTGAAAATTTGTGAAAATTTCGTTTTTTAAAAAATTTTCATTTCTTTTGAAAATTTTGAATATTCAACATTTTGTCTCTTCGTTTTTTTAAAAGTTTGGCATTTTTACAAAATCAACTCTGATTTTTTTTTAAAAGTTCGAGTGTTTTTAAAAATTTCGAATTGTTTTTTAAGATCTCTAATTTTTTTCAGAAAATTTAAATTTTTTATGAAAATCTGAACATTATTTAAAATTTTTACTTTTAAACTCTTCAAAATGTTAATTTTTTTTTTAAATTGTGACTTTTTGAAAAATGCAACATTTTTAAAATCTCCTTAATTTTTAAAATTTCCAAAATTGTAACTTTCTAAACATTTCACCTTTTAATCAAAACTTATTCTTGAAAACTCCGATATTTTTTAAATTGTGAATTTTTTTTTTTAATTTTGGCATTATTTTAAAATTCTAACTTTTTTGAAAATTCAGATTTTTGCAAAAAAAATTCAGATTCTTTTTTAAATCTCAACATTTTATAAAAGTTTCACCCATTTTTGAAATTCTTAGCAATTTCTTAAAATTTCATTTTTTTTATAAATCTTTACTTTTTTAGAATTAGATTTTTTAAGTTAAATTAGAGCACTTTTAAAAAACCTTGGATTATTTGAAAATTTTGCTTTTTAATAAAAAAAAATTGAATTTTTCTTGAAAAGCATCTTTTGAAATTTTCTAATTGTTTTGAAAATTTCGACTTTCTTTCATCTCGATATTTTTCACTATTTTTAAAAATTTCGACCTTTTTTGAAAATCTTTATTTTGGTTAAAATTACAATTTATCTTTCAATAAAATTGAAAATTTCGCCTATTTTTGAAAATTGGATTTTTATCAAATCTCTTTCAAAATTTTGTCCTTAAATTTTGTACTATTATTTTCAGAATTTCCACATTTCTGGTAATTTTTTTATTGGAAATTTTTATTTTTTTTAATTAGTGCGATTCCAAAAATTTTTTAAATTCGATATTTTCTCAAAACTTCACTTTGTTTTTAAATTTTGATTTTTATAAACTTTAGCATTTTTACATAATTTTCTCCGACTTTTTTAAAAAGATTTTCATCGAAATTTTGACTTTTTTTTGAGAAGCCTGAATTTTTTATGAAAATTTCAGCATTTTTCAAAATTAAGACTTTTTTTTTAATTTGAGTTTTTTCGTCAGATTCAGCATTTAATCTTCAATTTTTATCGAAGATTCTTTATACAGATTTAAGATCAAGGTGAGAATTTTTAAAGTTTGGAGTTTAACTTTTAAACTGTCTACTTTTTTTGAAAACGTCAGTTTTCAAACGTAATTTTTGGTTCAAAAAGCGCAGATTTTAAATTTACTATATAATTTTGGCGGAAAAAATAAATAAAAAAAATAAAGCTTTAAATTTGGAAGAAAAATAATTGTCATTTTATAACAAATAATGAAAGAAATTATGCGCAGAAAGGCCATTAATTTAAAAAAATATATCTTATAAAACTTCAAGTTTGAAGGCGAATTTTCGATTTTTGCGCAAAATTTCGACTTTTATTTCGAAATGTCAACTTTTTTCTCGAAATTCCAAGATTAAAGTTAAAATTTCAGCTTTAATCTCAAATTTCGACTTAAACCTAGAAATTTTGAAAAAAAGTCGAAATTTTGGCTATTACAAATTGAAATAACAGAACACACCGTGGTGCTGCCATCTGCCAATATTATATGCCTAACCAAAGTTTCGTGTATACTTATGGTTGAAATTTTGAGATTAAAGTCAAAATTTTGATTTTAATTTCGGAATTTCTAGAAAAAAAGTCGAAATATCGAGATTAAAGATGAAATTTTAAGAAAAAAGTGGTCCTTTGGAGAAAAAAGTTAAAATTTAAAGATAAAGTCGACATTTCAACTTTCATCGCGAAATTTAGAGAAAAAAGTCGAAATTTTAATGAAACTCGAAATTTCTAAAACAATGTCTTTTTAAATTGATGTTCTTTCTGCACTTACCTACTTTTGACTTTTTAAATCCGCAAATAAATATTTAAAAAACATCGATGTATCGATACCGTATACCGATGTTCGAGACATCGATGCTTCATTGAAAAAAATATCGATGTTCAAACATCGATGCTTTTTTGAACGATGTTGCATCCCTATATATTTTTGGTTATTTAGATTACCTAATATGAGTGCTGTCTTTTTATTTTGCATATAGCTTAATAGAGGCTCAAGTAACAAATATGCATAGTTTGAAAATTAACCTTCATATTACATTAATATGTATTGAAAATGTTATCAAAATACAACAAGCTGTTTTGTCACAGTGAATTTGAAAATCAGTAAGTTGTTCAGAAATATGGAATTGAATCGAGAACATTCCAAGCGATAATTTTTTATAACTTTCAAAGAAGTTAATCTCAAGAGGCATGTCTTGCCGAGTTGGTTGCTGTTTTTGGTAATGATGCACCATCTCACGCGACAATTTTTTGCTGTTATTTTGAATTCAAACGTAGGCGCACTATGGAGAAGTTTCATGATGTTGTTAATACTATGTTTAATGTAATTAGATTAAAATATAAATCAAAACTAATAAATCAGTGAAAACATTTTTGAAATCTGTTAATGAATTGACTGAGACATAGATTATTGAAGTTTAAGTATTTTAGCGTGAACGTCTGTGTGTGACGTCATTTGATCGGTCCGAGATCGTGGCATCACAAATCACTGAGCACGAAGAAAATCTTGCGGATTTTTCTAATTATTGGATATGTTTTAGAGAACCGAAATCCAAGAGGCACGATTTTTTTTATCGACTGATAAACGATTTTAAGGGTAGTTCTACCTTCGTGGATTAGGTCAAATGATATCACACGCGTAACGAAATTTATTCTTACAAGCGCAACTTCAAAGGTCCATAACTTTTCCATTTCTAGGAATATTTTAATGATTTTGCCGGATATTTGCATCATTTTACTTAAATATTTATAAATAATTAATAATCAATATAAAAAAGCTGGAAACTTCTCCATTCTCAGCGATAATTCTATGTTAGGTTTACCAAAAATTGCGGCGACCTAGGAAAACATTAATGCTGTGCGTGAAATGATTAATGATGATCGTCATGTAACACACCTCGAGATGGAGAGTTTCTAGGATGTTTCTAAGACCTCAATCCAAAAGATTTTAAACGAAGAGTTAGCAGTAGAAAAATTAATTTCTCGTTGGACCTCGCATCTGTTGACCGAGAAGCAACTGAAGGATCGTGTGAATTGATGCCGAAAAATTCTAAATTGTCTCAATTTGGTCCGCTTTAAAAAAGTGTACAGTATTATCAGTGACTACGAATCTTAGATTTATTCTTATGAAGCCGACAATAAACGTCAGTCTAATGTTTGGGCGTTTCAAGATAAAGAGAAACCAACCAAAGTCATCCGTCCCCGCACTGTCTCCAAAAACATGGTCAAAATCCAGACATGTGGCTACAATTTCTTCAGAAGCTTGAAAGACGGTAATTGCGGATTGATACACAACCATTTGTTTGCCACAAATCATTTTTCAGATACAACAAAAACAACCCACATGGTTGAATTATCATTCATCAAGACAATGCGAATGTCCACGCTGCTTGACAAACAATTTGGAAAGACAAAACATCGAATTGCTTAATCATCGTATAGCCCTGACCTAATTCCCAACAATTTTGTTACATTTTCAACCATTAAGAATGCATTGCATGGAAAATGGTTCCAATCACCTGAAGATACTATCGATTCAATTTCACGTTTCTGGACGGCTAACTAAGTTTCAAAATTCATTGTGACTAACCACTAGTTGTATTTTGACCACATTTTACACACGTATTCATTTAATGTTAAGGTTTAGTTCAGAATTATGAATTTTGTTACGTGCGTCCTTTATGTGGCTATATACAAAACTAAAAAGACATCCTTAAATACATACTACTTGCTCGATGGATGCTAACCATTCTTCATTAAATTATAAATTTTAAGATTTCTTGTAAAATGTTCAACAACTTCATCTAACTCCTAAAGAACTCAGCAAATTGCAGCGATGTGGAAATTTGCAAATTTCTCTAAAACGTTGACCTCTAGCTCATTGTCAAGATAAATCATGGAATGTTTCGGTCTTAAGCAAATAACCATTCAAAATCTCTCGAACACTCATCGTTGAATCCAATAATAAAACGTTTAATCCCAATCCAAATAATAATAATTGTCGAGGAACCGTTAGTTGCAGAAAAAGGCAAATCAACTTACTTTTAATCCTCGACCTTTCTGTTTTTTTTTTGCTTTCTCCTTATGAGACTGCTGCCATTCCTGGCTCTGAATCGTTTTTTCTTGGATGCATTTACAAATCCAAAATTTTTACCATCAACTCTCAAAAGACAGGCACATTTCTCTTCTGCTGAAAATTTAATTTTGGAACCATTTTGATTTTGACTTTTTTTATCATCAATTCATTGTTCAGAGTCGAATTTAATTATTTCCCAATCATTATGAAAATCGGTCGTCCATCACAATGCACAACATTTTGGTCTCTGTCGATATTTTCATTGGTTTTGCAGTTGAAGGCATCCTCTTTCGAGAGTTAGAAGTTTATGTATATTCAATTGAGTCTTGGCCTTCAGACAATGCCATAAATCATCAAAATTTTGGCCCTCGATTAAACTCTATCTTCATATACGATGTGTACAAAAGTTTTCCCATAAAGTGTGTTGTCATTGTTTGTCATATTTATGTATGCTTCTTACTTGATTAGTATTTTAAACAGACAGGTAAACAAATCCAACCTTAAAAAATATTTTATTGATTTGGTTTTACAATGGAAGAAAAGTATTTTATTGTTGAACTTAAACATGTACACAATTTTATTACTGACAGTCAAAGAATCAATGTCTTATGGAAAACGAAGCAACATATGTAATGAAATTAAAGTGTTAATTTAAAACAAAATGTAATTTGTCTTATAATCTAATTTTTCTGTCAGTGTTAGTTATCGAAAAACGTTAAGCACTACTAATGAACAGGAAGCTCTGTGTCAAGGTGACTGGCTGATCGATGAACAAAAAGGCTTTTTCCTGATTTGGAGAGAAAAGGGCATTGTTTGCGTCTTATCAGTTTTACAGGATTCTAGGGCAAAGTTCAATTGTTTGGCCCATTTGTTTCACCCGCATTCTCGTCTGTATGTCTTGCGCAAGCAGAATAAAATATTTATGATGCATGGGTGTTATGTGGCGTCTACTTGTACTAAATCGTCTGCCATTTGTCTCAATTTCGAAGAACCAGCCAGACGGATCCGAATAAAAATGCTTTAAATTACAATTTGTTTTGCTACTCCTCTTAAATTTAAGTTTCTTCATATTAAATGCAATTTAGCATCAATAGCAGGTATTTATGGCTTTTTGTTTATTCCCTTATTGTAAAGATTAATACGCTGTGTCAATTTCAAAATTAATTTTAGATTTGTTCGTAAACGATTATTTGTCAAGTTGTAATCTTAAATTTGGGTTAAGGCAGTAAAAAGCTACGTTTGAAAAGGGGTTGAAATTATTTCATTGCAAAATATTCTGTTTTCATAAGCCATGAATGTAAACTCTGTGCAGGCTATCGTGATTTATAACTGACATAACATGGGTTATTATAAGATCCACGTCTTTACTTTATTGTCGTCACTTTATTGACTAAATCACGAGCCTGCATGTATCATGGAAACTATATAAATACTAAGAATCGTCGTTTATAATAGTAGGATTGCCTCAGAAACTTGATGGGCATATTATATCATCAAAAAGTTAGAAAGTCAGCACACAACAGTACCAAGTAATTAAAAACGATACGTTACATTTTTTGACATCATTCCAACACAAGGAAGTATTTGGAAGAAATCGGTTTTCAGATTAAATTCTTAAACCCCTTGTCGGGGTGCTTTGAAGTAACGTATTAAAATTGATTTATGTGTTAAAGCAAGTCATTACTCTTACCACGACATGAATGATTTTTTTTAAATTGATATACAAACCGTGTCCCCTGAAGCCAAGAAAAATAAAAAAACACAACACTTGCTCTAACGCATTTCGATAGTGAAACTATCGTCTGAAGAAAAATGCTTTTTAAATTGTTTTTCTACTGAGGAAGGAAGTACCGCTTCTAAAGTACGTATCGAGATAAGCACCGAGATAGGTGCGACAAGAATAAATTTATTATGTTTTTATTGGGTTATAAGGAATATTGACACAAGCATCCGATTGTTAGTTTTAATTATGGAAGTCAGTCATTAGCTATTTTAACTTTTAACTTTAAAAATACGTCAATATTATGCAGTCTGAATTTTTAATAATTAAAGTACATAATATCTAAAATAAAAAGGAACTAAACAAGTTCTTGTGACTGGTAAAAATTGGCATTTTTCGATTGTACATATTTATGTTTATTAGTCAGTTTAAATAACTTCCCTTATTCCTCCGCATTAGTGTTCAAAAATGTTTCAAAATCATTATATTCTTCAGTTCATATTGTACTGCTATTTATTTAAGAGTATCCTTATATGATGTGTTTTTTAATAAACCGTCATAATAAAGGTGTTCTTGACTTCCATCAAACAATGATTGAATTTTGATTAATTTTTCCTTCCTGAGATGGCCGATTGCTTGTGGATCAACCATAATCTACAAGTAATAACAGAGTATTGCTATCAATACCTTGTCCTTAAATCACATTAATTATTTTTCTTTTTTTTTGTTTTGGGACTATAAGTGTATTCAACTTTTTTCTCTCGAGTAATTCTGTCAACCAGCATGACAGTAGGTAATTTATGCCGGTTCTAATCCCACCTTAAGTGCTATTCCGGTTTTACCCCGGAGCCAACCCAGCACCTCGGCCTTATCAGTTCCACCTCGAGTGGTATTTGGGGGCCTTTTTAAATGTATCTCAAATGTAAAATAGGCAAAAAATCCACCTCAACTGTCATTTTGGGTGGATGCCGGTTCTACTCCACCTTCAAAATGTGGTACCCGATTCTAATCCGGAGAAAAAGGTGGTGACCGCTTCTGATCATGTGGCAGCTGTTGGATTAATTTCTAGACTAGGGCAATCAAATCACATGATATTGTTGGATTGTTGGATTAATTTCTAGAATATCATGTGATTTGATTGCCCTAGTCTAGAAATTAATCCAACAGCTGCCACCTGATCAGAAGCCGTCACCACCTTTTTCTCCGGATTAGAATCGGGTACCACATTTTGAAGGTGGAGTAGAACCGGCATTCACCCAAAATAACAGTTGAGGTGGATTTTTTGCCTATTTTACATTTGAAATAAATTTAAAAAGGCCCCCAATATACCACCCGAGGTGGAACTAATAAGGTCGAGGTGCTGGGTTGGCTCCGGGGTAAAACCAGAATAGCACCTAAGGTGGGATTAGAACCGGCATAAATTACCTACTCATGACCAACCTATTTTTTTTTGTTTCTCAGAATAAATTACTATTTCAAAACTTTCAAGGCCAGCTTTCCATTTTTCATTAATCTAAGGCTTAATCGCATTTAATGACTAGATAACAGTGGCGGAACGTAATCTTTTGACAGGCGGGACGCCGATTCAAAAAATAGAATCTTATCTTAGTTAATGCTGACTTGTAGATTCGATTCACTATTGTAGTAGAGCTATACAGGCAGATGCACACAAAATGTATTTCTCAAATTAAAATTTATTTCTCTTCTCATGGAAAATAACTGTTATATGATAAAAATGGTATTTGAAGACCAAATGAATAGTTACAAAATTCTGCTTATGGAAACTACACAAAAACATAAAAACTGTATTTTAAAAAATCCGCTGTACATATTTTTAAAGAAATAAATTATTCGATTACTTGTTTATCAAAATTGTTTGTATCCTGCACCATATTTTTATTGATGGATATATTATCTTAAGTAATTGAACGGTCAATGTTCATGTATTGGTATTTTAATCCTTTTTAACGTCGAAAAGCACTGTTCTGATTTTGTAGATGTCATCTCTGTTGTTAAAATTATATTTATTAATTTTTATTCAAATAATGTTTAAGTTAAATTATTTTCTGACCAATGACAGCAAAATTACAGGAACAATAATATTCATAAAATTTAAGCGTCAATAAATGACTTCCATTGCTGTTTTTAATCAAGGCTTAGGTATCGAAAAGCAAAAGTCACAGTTTCGAAAACATTAAATAGAAAAGTAATAGCTGTAAATTGAGTGATAAGGTTGCTGGATCATTAGAGTGATATCTAAATACAAAACTAAACTTTCAGTATGTTATTAATCCATAGTAAATACATAAAAATGAGTTTTTCGAGAAGATACAGTTTTGGTGCAGCAGAGCCAGAATTTTTTTTTTTTTCGGGGGAAGGCGGTGGGGGCTACGATCCTTCTGCTAAAACTACCTAGTCTTTATTTGCGTTTAGGTTAGAGCTAAGAAGCCACCGTCCAATACTACTTTACTATTAATATTATTATTGTATACAAGTGTACTAAAATATAAAAAATACACTAAAACCCTTTCTAGAGTCTAACTCTTCTAACATTCTGACAAAGTAATTTAACAACAACGTTGCCTATTTATCTCAATTTAATTTCTAAATAAAAACCGATGTGTGGGTAAGATGATAAAATTACTCGAAAAATATTCCTTTTTTAAAATTTATCTTTGAACTGTCTTCTATAACCTGCAGTTGTGAATGAAAAATGCCTATAGAAGATGCTCTGTTTAAAGACATAATTTGAAGTCAGCTGGAGAAAAATCTTTTTTTTAAATTTTTTTCAGATTTCCATTAAATTCATAATTTTAATTTTTATCTCAAATTTAAAGTTTGCACCCCAACATTTAGAATTTGGATATTCTTTCTAAATTCTGGAAGATTAGATGTTTTTTTTAAGTTCAAGTTTCCTCTTAGTGTCCAACTCTTTTTCTAACTGGCAACAGCTTTAATTCCTACGTTTTTTATTTTGGGCAATTTTGGGAATTATTTTTGCTATCTTAATTTGCAATGTCGAAATGTATTTGATTCTCTCGAATTTCGAAAAAAAGTTTTTGCTATAAAGTTATTTACCGTTTTTACCTTAAATCTCAAAATTGCGACCTTTTTTGGAAATTTTCAATTTGAATTAGATTTTTTGCTTAATGCGAAGTATGTTAATCCTTTACTTTTTTCTCAAAATTCAAAGTTTAAAATCTTGTTATTTACTTCAAACTCACAAATATTTTTTAAACTTCTATTCTTTCTAGAAACCTGAAAATTTCGCTAAAATTTTTGTGAAAAAACGAAGATATCGAAATTCTGAACTTAATCTTGAGTTTTTTGAATTTAGAATTTTAATTTGAAAAGTCTACATTTAGAATGGACAAACTCGTTCTAGAAAAAGTTTAATTACGACCGTGTTTATACTAAAAAATAACCAAAATTCATTATTGAACATTTCTGAAAATATTAACTTTTTTAAAAATTTTGATTTTCCGAACAAAATTAGGATATGTTAATTCTTAATGTGATCTGTTCGAACTCGAAATTTTTAGTTTTCTAAATTCGAAATTTTAGAAATAAGTTGATATATATATAATTACTCTCTAAATACGAAGGAAAAAGGAGCCCTAATTTTTGAAAAAAAAAGGTTTGAAGTCAACATTTTCTAAAAAAAATCTCTTATTTCCAAAAGATAAAATCTATTAACAAAAACTAATAACACTCAACATTTTGTTTTGAAACAAAATTCAAAAAATAAACTTTCAAATTTCCTGAAGCTTTTAGTGTTTTCTCAAAATGGTCAGGAAATTTTTTATAAATTAAATGTCTAGAAAGAAAGTCAAAATATTTTGAAGTAGTCTGAATTTTGAACCATAATGTAAAAATTTTGAAAAATAAACCTAAGTCATTAAGCTCATTTTTTTTTCAAAATTTCGACTTTATTCTTAACATTTTTAAACTCGTCGTAAAAAGTTGTGAAAATTTTATAAATCAAGTTTTTCTAAAAATATGAATTTAAAGTTGAAATATCGTGATTAAAATGCAATAAATTCTTAATTAAAGTTGAAATTTGATAACTAAGATAGAAATTTCAATATTTTTTTGGAAGTTTTCACTTGGAATTCGAATTTTGGAGAAAAAACTCGAATTTTCGAAATCGTAATCGAAATATAAACAAATCAATTTCATAACAAAAAATTTAGAAATTTTTTATTATGAGGTTAAAACTTTTTAAAGATCGACATTTTTTTTAAAGTTCAATCGCCATGTTAGAAAAATTATAGAAGAAGTTAATAAAAATAACTTATTAAAAAATGCCTTCGCAAAATAATGGCTTATAAGATATATTGATTTTTTAGTAAAGGGCCTAACATTCAAAATTTTATACAAAAACCGAATTTAAAATTTAAATTTTTAGATTCCAATACTGTAAAACTATTATTACAAAATCCAAGTTTTTCTCAAAATTTGGTGTTAGATCTCGAAATATCGCTTGTATAAATTTCCAGTTCTTCTTAAAATTTAAATTTTTTTTTCAAAATAGGGAGTTTAAGCTTGAAAAACTTGCAAATTCAACATTATTTTAATAAAATTCAGAACGTAAGATTGAAACTTCAAATAATAATAACGAAATTTCTAGAAAAGTTTAAATTTTTCTAGAAACGAACTCTCAGATTTAAATCTCAAAATTTTGGAAAAAATTCGAAATCTATTATTTATCTTAATTTCGACTGAGACATTAAAATGTTTTGTTAATTTTGAGTTTTGGCCTATTAATGCCATTTTTTAAGAGTATTTTACCTTTTTGGTGCCTTCTTTAGCTTTTCGTTTTTGCCTAATTTAAGATTTTGCTCACCTTTTTACCTTGCTTGATTGGGCTTAAAATCCGGTCTTTAATAAAAACAAATGGCGCCAAATTTGAAAAAAAACATCCTTACATTTCAGTACGAAAATAAAATAATCCATTAAAAATGGTTTTTAAAAAGATCGCACATTTGGAGAATTCGGTTCTATCTAGTGTGAAACCAAAAAATTGGAGGGGGGGGGGCTGCAGCCCCCTAGGCCCCCCCCTGGTTACGGGCCTGTGGTGCAGCTAATTTCTAAAATTTTGATATTTTGACCTGATTTGTAAATATTTTACTTTAAATTGTCGATAATTCACTAAAATATCTGTCAGCAGGCAGAATCACATTACTCACAATGTATAAATAATATGTTGATGTGATTGCTGTCATTGCACATTTTTCTTTAGCTGCTTTATACTACGGAATTTTTTATCTTAGCTGTGATTCGCGAACTTTAATTAATATTTAGTTAACAACATTTTTAAACATGCTTTAATCTGAAACATTTTTCGTTTTGTCGTAATAGGGGTTAAGACTTCTATCAGTCGTATGTCACTAGGTTCGTTTAAATCATAACTAGAGGCCAACTTTTAGGTAAAATCCTACGATCCTACCTTTTTAGGCATTTTTTATGCATTATTGCCTAAATTTCAATGTCGCTTGTTTTTTTGCCTTTTTATGCATGATTCGGACCTATTCTGAAAAAATGTCGCGCCCATTTATGCTTTTGTAAGGGTACAAGTTAAGCAGAAATATCTACTTGATAAAATAAGGGTAATGAATTGGTAATTACAATGACATACGCACTAGTTTTAGACCATCATAACATAATAATATGAAGCTTCAAGTATAAATTTCGAAGTAATTTAAAAACAATTACTGTTATGACCCATCCAGTCCCTTGTAAGTTTTGCCTGCTATTGTAACACAGGACAATTAAACTAGTTTACTTATATTTATCTTAATTTCTAAGTAAAAACAGATATTGGGGTAAAATGATAAAATTACCCGAAGGACATTCATTTTCTCAAAATCTTTGAACTGTCTTGTGAAAAATGCCTCCAGTAAGAAAAAGTACTCTAATTAACCACATAGTTTGAAATCAACTGGAGAAAAATCGTTTAATTGTAGATGTTGAAAAACTTTTTGTAACAAGTTAAATTATAACTTATATCATGAGAAACTTTAAAAAAAAAGTACTGATTTCAATTACATGCAAAAAATCTCATGTTATGCAACATCACCTTCGTCATTAATCGAAAATAATAATAATAATAATAATAATAATAATAATAATAATAATAATAATAATAATAATAATAATAAATAAACGCAAACCTATCAAGCTTTTTTAAAAGCCTGCAAACATTCTTATTATAACTCTAGATTAATTAGGTAGTCCCAATTTTCATAATTCTTTTATTGAAAAAATACCTGGAAGAGAAAATTTCCCCTGAAGGAAGAAAAACTACGAGTACGTTGTTTATGACTTTTATCGTAGAAATAATTTGCTACATTATTTTTGAATTGGATGTAATACAAAACTCAGTAAGAAAATCAATAACCAACCAACAGACACCAGCAGGAGAGTTGGACCAAAGAACCCACACAAATACCCAAGACGTTCAAGAAGGTCAAAATTTCAACAACAATAGCGGAGAACAAATAAACACGACAATTTCAAGTGAAAATAATACTACAGGCAAAGAAAAAGGATCCCTAGACTTAGAAAATACCAATAGTAATGCAGAGCAGACCACTGTAGCAAATTTAGATTTAGAATTAAAGATTAAAATATACAGTGAACTTGAAAACAGTACGATAGTTAGCAAGACAGAGAGAAGCAGACTTCCGAAAATCAAAGAAACAAATAAAGCCAAACAAATGATATTAAAAGTTAATGACATGATACAAGAATATATCGGACGAAGTCAGACAAAAGACATCACTGCACTAAACAACTTGGTATACTCTAGAGCGTTAGTTATCACAAGAAAGTTAATCAAAATAAGGGATAACACAACAAGAAACAAGCAACATAAAAGGCCCAGATGGAAACTGAGAATACAGAAAAGAATAGAAGAATTACGAAAAGAATTATCCTTATTAGCTGAGGGGAAATCTGACAAAACACATTCTAAAAGGGTACAGCATCGAATAAATTCCTTGAAAATTAAATATGAAATCTCTTATAACTGCAGCTATCAGAAAGTAGAGGAGATGTTAAAAGAAAAGGTGCTTGCATATGCACAGCGAATACGAAGATATCAAAAGAGAAATGACTTTTATCAACAAGACAGACTTTTTGAAGAAAATGGAAAAAAGTTCTACCAACAGTTAAAAACAAAAAGTATAGGGATCACAAAAGCACCATCACAAAATGAAATAGAAGCCTTTTGGAAGGATCAGTGGGAAACAAATGCAAGGCACAACTCAAAAGCAGAGTGGATAAAAAGAGAAGAGGAATCTACGCAGAAAGTACCTTTTATGTCAAGCGAAGAGATCACCATCAGAGACATAGAAAAGGCCTTATCAAATGCAGCTAACTGGAAAGCGTCCGATTTGGACAAAATACCAAACTTCTGGTTAAAAAAAAATTCACACTACACATAAGGCATTCGCTTATGCGTTAAATAAACTCAAAAAACACCCAGAACAGATCCCAGAATCGCTTACGCAAGGTATTACTTATCTGTTACCAAAAACAGAAGATTCATGCAAAGCGAATAATTACCGACCAATAACATGCTTATCAGTTATCTATAAACTCATCACCAAAATATTCTCGGATAAAATTTATGAGCATCTAGTAAATAACAATCTTCTCCCAGCTGAGCAAAAAGGTTGCTCCAGGGGTTCTTTGGGATGCAAGGAGCACCTGTTATTAAATAAGCTAATTATGGAAGACAGTAAAGAAAAGAAAAGGGGATTGGCCATGGCTTGGATAGACTACAAAAAAGCGTTCGACAGCATTCCACACAGTTGGATAAAACAAGCTATGCAAATATATCATCTAGATCCCGAAATAGTCCACTTCTGCACAACGGCTATGGAAAAATGAAATACGAGAGCAAGATTGACAACAGAACAAGGAGTGATAGAAACTAATACCATAAATATCAACAGAGGAATCTTCCAAGGTGACTCGCTGTCCCCCCTTTTGTTCTGCATGTGCTTAATACCCTTATCAAGAGAGCTGCGTGAAAGTGACCGCGGATATAAAGTACAGAAAACGTCGGTTCACCATTTACTATACATGGATGATCTAAAACTCTTCAGCTGCAATGAAGGTGGAGTTAATGACATGTTAGGCATTGTGAAACAATTCAGTGAAGATGTCAATATGCAATTTGGACTGGACAAGTGCGCCAAGGTAGTCATACATAAAGGGCAGATTAAATACACAGAAAACCTACAGATGGACAAACTGAAATTAAAAACCTTGAACCTGAAAAGGCATATAAATATTTAGGAGTGACAGAAAACCATGACATCGAACATGCCGAGATGAAAGATAAGATAAGAAAAGAGTATGTTCGAATTAGGTTAATTCTAGACACAGAGCTTACAGGAAAAAATAAAATAACAGCGATTGGTAATCTAGCAATGCCCGTACTAGAATATAGTTTTGGTATTATAAATTGGACAAAAGAGGAACTTAGGCAATTGGACAGGAAGACCCGTAAGCTACTGACCACGTATAAGTTACTACATCCCAGAGCAGACGTGGATAGACTTTACTTACCTAGATTAGAGGGGGGTAGAGGACTTCGTAAAGTAGAAACAGCATATAAAGTAACAATATTGGGACTATCCACATATATCTTAAAGAAGAAAGATGACAGCCTAGTAGATATAATTAAGAAAATTGAAAACTTAAAGCCCAGCCAGAAAAACATAATATCGGAGGCAAACCACATACAGACCAGTTATCAAATTGTGCCACCAGGCAATAATAGCACTGAATTAGCTATCAAAAACCAAAAGAAATATTTAAAGGCAGCCATAACAGAGGAACATAAAACAAAATGGAAAGAAGAGCCCCTACATGGAAACTTCTTAAAAATAATCCATAAGCCCACCATCAATCAACAAGGCTCATTTGAATGGCTAAAGTATGGCAAAATGAAAGGGGAAACTGAGGCTTTTATAACCGCTGCACAAGACCAAGCTTTACGAACCAAATACCATGACAAAAGAATATTGAAAATGAATACTGATGACACATGTAGAATCTGCAAACAAGAAAAAGAACATATCGAACATATAGTCTCTGCATGCCCTCAGCTCGCCAAAACAGAATATGTCAAAAGACACAATAGAGTATGCACATAGATACATTGGGCTGTGAGCAAAAATTATAGTATAGAAGTTTCTGCTAAATGGTATCAACATGAGCCTCAACCTGCGCAGTCGAAGGGGAATATTGTGTTGTTATACGACCAACAAATATACACTGATCGAACCATTTATGCTAATAAATCTGACATAGTCATCAAGGACCTGAAAAGTGGCACTTGTTTGATAGTCGATGTGGCAATCCCTGCTGATAGCAATGTAGATAGTAAAGAAGTAGAGAAAATAATAAAATATAGAGATCTGGAAATAGAAATCCAACGTATGTGGAAATTAAGAACAAAAATAATACCCATAATTGTATGATCTTTGGGTACTGTGTCAAAGAGGTTCATATACAATGTGAATGATATTCCTGAAAACATCAATAGAAACATAATTCAAGAAACAGCATTATACGGCACTGCAAATATATTGCATAAAGTTCTTGGATGAAAGTAGCATCTGATCTGAGGAGCCGGGTAGGTTCCTGATGAGAGATTGCCGGGAAATGGGTTTCCCGAGTTAACGAAAATAATAATAATAAATAAACACAAACCTATCAAGCTCTTTTAAAAACCTGCAAACATTCTTATTATAACTCTAGATTAATTAGGTAGTCCCAATTTTCATAATTCTTTTATTGAACAAATACCTGGAAGAGAAAATTTCCCCTGAAGGAAAAAAACTACGAGTACGTTGTTTATGACTTTTATCGTAGAAATAATTTGCTATATTATTTTTCTTCCCTTAAAATAGGTAATATTGAAAAAGATGTACATTCTTTCAAAATATCCATCTTTTGAAGAAATTGCAGACTTAAACTACATTCACGCTAATGCTGGTAAAAGCAACAGCTTGTTACCGAATGACAATGATGTAATTTGGACATTGTTTGGCGATGTAAATACAAATTTTTTAAATTATGTAGATTTATTGCCATAGAGACGCACAAATTTTACAATGGAAAATATTGAGAGACATTTAATTTGTAATTGGGAAAAAAGCAATATTCAAAATGGTCAGTAATTATTTATTTTGTTTATTGGGGTTTTTACCTTTTAATGTCTTTTCTAGGGTATTTTGCCTTTTTAGTGCCTTTTTTAGCTGTTTGCTTTTGCCTAATATCATATTTTTCTCACCTTTTTACCTTATTTGATTGTACCTAAAATCCGGTCTCTAATCATAACCAATCCCAACAACAATAATAGACAGATATTATATGTGCTGTTGCTAGATTTTTTGAAGATTCAAGGCACATATCTTTTGTACTTTTAAAAAGAGTCAAAAAATTATTTTCCTTTTTGTGTTAATAATTAAATTTTCAAAATAGTCCTATTTTAATTGCTTTTAAATGAATTAAAATAGTTAATTTATAAAATCATATTTTTTATCTAAATAAGAAAGAAATTATATCTTAGTTTGACTTACAAGTGAAGAGTACAGGGGAAAAACCACCAAAGTCCATTTTTCGTCATTTCCTGATTCTAGGGTCATCTTTTAGCTAATAGTAGAACTTTTCAATCTATGATATAAAACAGGGAAGGACCAAATAAATTACTTGATATTTACATTATAATAATAGCTCTTCGGGGGAAGAACTAGAGGGATTTATAGTAGTGTGGCTAAGTAAATTATATTTTTAGTTAAATTCACACACAAAATAAACAAATCAAGCCACAACACTTTCCTTTGGCACGTTGTTTATTAGTTAGCCAAAACACAACTTTATGACTTATGTTTTAGAAGCATTATGACATAATTAAGTTTAAAATTACTCTCCTGTAAAATGTATAAAATGTGACTGTCTTGGTTTTTCCTCTGTACCCTTAAAGTAATGATATTACAACAGTTCAGCTGATAAAATGTGTCCACGATAAGAGGACCTCTCCTTCATTTTGAAACAAAATTAAAACGCAAAAATTGCAACAGAAATCTCATAAAGCATAGCAGCGATAAACACACCTTTTAAATTCTGACTCGTAGTAACTATGTGGCAATAACGCAATTTTTTGGCAGCCATACTTGGTTTAATAGGCTTATTTTTGATTGGATCTCTATGTTTCCAAAGACGTTAGCATTGATGTAGCCCAACTTCCATATAGCGGAATAAAACGTATGAGCACTTCATTCTAAGTCAGTCACAAGTACTAGTAAATTATAATATTATCTTGTACTCATTTCAAGGGCAAAGCCTTGCGGTATATAATAACACATTATCTATCTAAAACAATCAAAAATACTCAGTTTCTTAGTTTAACTTTTTTTTTTGAATTCTTCATGTTGGGATATACTACTTCCGGGATTGGACCATGTCAAAGAACTACTAAAAGTGTTCGACGTTTCGCCCACCATCGTAGGGGGCTTCTTCAGGAACAAAGAAAAGAAACAATAAATAAAAAGAAAAATATAAGGAAATATGCAAAAATGAAAAGGCCAATTTCAAAACATCAGAGCACGGTAACTCAGTATGTCCACCATACCAGAGGCAAAACTCTTCTGAATTGAAAATTGGTACAAAGGATATGAAAGTTTAGACAGAAGAACACGGTAACTCAGTATGTCAATCATACCAGAGGCGAAACTCAGAATTATTCATGTTGCCACGTTGGTCGACAAAATGATACTTTTTTGCTTTATAAACCAATCTGTATTAAGTTTTTTGTGCAAATTTTCTTAAGTTTATAGTGAAATATAATTTCAGATGTTAAAATCATGTAGAAATCTCAGCATGACCGTAAGATCACCAAATATTTCATCCGGAGGACTAAGTGGTGGAGCTCCCTGGCAAATGAGACAAACTTGTTCGTGGATCGACAAACATGGGCGACCGGTGTCTCCACCTGGAGAATATAAACGCGGGGGCCATATTCCCCAAAGATATGGTTACGGAAGAGCATCAAGTAAAGACAGAAGTATACGGAGGGTGAGCTTTTCTAATTTACATTATTTTTTATATTTTTAGTTGTTTCTTCTCGAAAGCCGTAGATTTAGTTAATAGGTAGGGGGTGTCAATTTTGAGATAATGGTTCAAAGTCGGGGCTTAATGATAGATATGTCATCACAACCAAGCTATACAAATTTTTTACATGTTACCAAAAATGTATGATGTATGTGCGTTTTTATTATAAAATACGATTTCTCTGAAAGCCCATTTTAGTTTTTTTTGGGGATTCATTCGTTTTTATTAGTTCATTTCTAAATAGTTTGTTTGGTCTCTTAAAGGAATCTCAAATAGCGCAATAGCTGTCTGACTTCTGCACATTAACAACATAATTTTTTTTATACCGTTTAGTTTCCGACACGGTCCGTTATATTTCAATTAAGATCGTTTTCAATGGATTTTATTCAATTGACTCATTTTTTATTACCAATGATGATTCTGTTCAGAATAAGATCAATTCCATGCTAGTTCTTAATGCTGAAGCTTTGCAAACTCTTAATTCATATGCAGCAAAATATCGAACTTCTTAAGAATAATTTTGAATTGTTTTGACTGATTGAATTGTGACCTTAAATTAGTTATCATCAATTCCTGCTGAGATTTTGACCAGAGAATAATTCTAGATGAACCTCAGGACAAGTTGGAGATAGTTGTAAGTCCACATTACTAGCTAATACTTCTGGTTGCAATATAATCAGTAATGTATTTATTCTGCTTTACAGTTAGCCATATTATTCATTAAATATTACTATGGATTTTTTAAATGCTGTAATAAATGGAAAAAGGCATTACATTAATGTTCTACATTTTTAATTTTGGCAGAAAAACATGTTAATGTCATTTTCCGATGATAAATATCCTCTAGTATTTACTTATATTTAGCTTTCCCCGGACCTATGATATTTCATTCCACATTCAGAATATCCCATTAATTTTACACCTTTCATGTCTTTAATTTACCGAATTATTCGGAACTACACTAACCGCGGTGTTGTTCAATGTGTCAGTTTACCGTATATGCGGAACTTTGTGGCATTCGCCACTTAATGCAGCAATAGTCCATGTTAACATAACTTCGGTGCATACTATAATTGGATTAATTTATTATTTGAAATGCACATACATTCGATAGACTCGCTCAATACTTGGGATGCCTTTAGACCTCAAAACTAATAAAATTACCCCAACTGAATACACGAATTCAGGATGGTTATTCGTGGGAGTGGAATTAATATTGATTTGGGACTCGGCATTTTCTCAGAATGCTCTTAAATATTAACGAATGAATAGTGCTATAAAGCTTTCTTTTCTTTCATGGAAATAATAGCTCTTGTGATTCCCTATTTAAATATTTTTTCCAATTTTAATACGTCTTTTTGTTTTAAGTGTACCGGCTAAAAAACTAATGTTGCTTCTGTTCATGTTTATTAATTTTTGCAGGTGGATTTATGCATTGAGCCAGGACAAAGCTTGGGGCTGATGATAAGGGGTGGTATTGAATACAATTTGGGAATTTTTATTACCGGGGTTGACAAAGATTCTGTGGCGGATCGTGCTGGATTAAGTGTAAGTTCGTTAATTTAAAGTAAAATGAAGAATGAGAATTTAACCTGTAATACCGAACATATTATAAAATGAGACTGTTATTCGTTTTTTTAAATTGAACTGGACTGTACTAATGAACTATTTATATTATCTTCGACATGTTGCCCATTATCGCAGGCGACTTCTTTAAATAATAAAAACAATGATGAGAGTAAAGCAAAGAAAAGTCATAATACAGTTTGCAAAGCTAACCAGCACAGGTGGAGACATTGATAATTCATTTATGCATCTATATCACTCCAACATAAATTCACCCTTAAGAATAAATTAGAAAAGTATACCCCAGTACTTTAATTATTTAAAGAGCAGCGTTTCCCAAATAGTGGGTCGCGACCGTGCAGCGGGCCACGAAAATAAAATATCGGGTCGCAGTATCATCTCTCCATTGTTCATCATATTCATAACATTTATTGGAACAAATGATAACATTTCTAGTGACCTATAAGTATGAAGCAAAAATTTTTTTAAATTTTTGTAAAAAAAAATATTTTTTTTCTCTGAACGTTTTTATATCCCTGAAAATTATGGTTTGTTCTTCCCGAAATTTGAATTTTAACACTTTAACGTTGTGTCGCATTATTTTATGCTTTAACTTAACGCGTGGCGTTTTCAAACTGTGAAGAAATCCACTCTTTTTTTCAAATTTTCGATATATATATATTTTTTTTGCATTTGTTTGAAAAAACTTTTTTTAAAGATTTTATTCAAAATTTAGATTTTTTGTTGTTGAATTTTTTTTTTCTCAATTTCTCGTTTTTATATCCCTGAAAATTATTGTTTGTTCTTCCCGAAATTTAAATTTTAACACTTTAACGGCGTGTCGCACTATTTTATGCTTTAACTTAACGGGTGGCGTTTTCAAACTGTAAAGAAATCTACTCTTTTTTTCAAATTTTCAATATATATTTTTTATTATTTTGCATTTGTTTGAAAAAACTTTTTTTAAAGATTTTTTCCAAATTTAGATTTTTTGTTGTTGAAAATTTCTACTTTTTTACATAATTGAAATTTTTGTAATTTTTTTTAACCTTTCGACTTTTTTCAAATATTTTAACTTCACTTTTGATCGATCAACTGCAATCCTAATCTCTTTCAAAATTTTTACTTTTTTGTAAGTGCTGACTGACTAAAACCCTGGATCTGATTAAAAATTTTTACTTTATAAAAAAATCAAGAATAATTCCGATTTTTTTAAATGTCGAATTAAAAAAACGATTTTTTAGAGCATTTTCACGTGTTTTTAGTTTTTTTATTAAAAATTTTATGTTAATTTGAAGTTTCGACATTCAAAAATTTCTTTTTCTTCAAAATTTACATTTTTTTTCGAAATGTCGCTTTTTTCAAAATAATGGCTTCTTTTAAAAATTAAATTCATTTTAGGAACCTCTATACTTATTTTAAAATTTTAATTTTTTTCGCAAATGTGTTTTTTGTTTTTCAAAATAACACCTTTTTCAAAATTTTCTTTTATTTATTTTAATAATTTTGATTTAAGTTTTTGACTTTTCCTTGAAGTTTTTACTTTATTTTTAAAAGATTAGAGTTATTCTATAAATTTCGTACTTTGCTATGAAATTTAGGTTTTTTGCAAGTTATAAAAACTTTTTAAATTTTTTTATAAACATTTTTTTAAAATAATTCTGCTTTTTCTCGAAATGATGCCTTCCTGACCTTGATTTTATTCTTTTTTCTACAATTCGATTTTTATGAAAATTACTACTTTTTTTGAAAATTTAATTTTCCGAAACCTTTGACTTTTTGAAAATCTCGACATTTCAAAATTTTCATTATTTCTAAATATTGTAACAATTTTGATTTCAAATTCTCGCTTTTTTATTGATATTTTGATATTTTTATAAATATCGATTTATTGCAAAAATTCCACATTTGAAAATTTCCACTTTTTTACGTTCCCATTTTTATCAACATTTGGACTTCAAATATCAAATTTTAATTTTTTTAAAAATAATTCTGCTTTTTCAAAGGGATGACTTTTTGACAGTGATTTTACTCTTTTCTGAAAAATTCGATTTTTATGAAAATTAGATATTTGGATTTTTAAAATAAAATCGACCTTCTAAAACCTTTTAACTTTTGAAAATTTCTATATTTCAGAATTTACATTATTTATAAATTTTGTAAATATTTTGATTTAAAATTTATGCTTTTTTATAGAAATTTTTATCTTTTTATAAGTATCGATTTATTACAAAAATTTGACATTTGGAAACTTCCAATATTTTCAAGTTCGCAATTTTAACAATTTTCGAATTTTTCTCAAAATTTGAACTTCAAATTTTCTACCTTTTGTCAAAATTGTAACTTTTTTTAATTTTACAAAAAATAAAAATTTATGCCGAGAATTTTGATTTTTTTTTGTACGTTTTACTCTCTCGAAATTTACTTTTTGCAATTTTTGTTTTTTTTTTCTTATTTGGACCTTTTTTTTACATTAATAATTTTTTTTTTGAAAATTTCAGTTTCAGTTCGACCCTGTCGAAATTTGAACACTTCTCAAATTTCAACTTTTTTTCCTGAAAATTTTGACTTTTTAAAAAATTTGTCATTTCAAAATATTCTTACTTTTAAAATCATCGCTTTTTGCAAAATTTCCACTCTTTTCTAAAATTCTGACTAATTTTAAAAATTTTGATTTTTCATTAGGACTCCGACTTTTTTTTTGAAAGTGTGATTTATATTGAGGTTTTCTAACTTTTGGTCGAAATTTCGACTTTTTTTAAAAAGTAGACATTAATTTTTGAAAATTTCAAATTTTGAAAGTCTCTGCTGGTTTAAATTTTCAGAAGCTGACTCAAAACAAAAAAGTGAAAATTCCACGTTTAAGTTAATATTTTGAAATTTCCATCGCCTTTTTTATTTATAGTAAACATTTTGAGCGAAATAGTGAACATTTCTAAAAAGCAACTTAATTATAACTCCTAACTACAAAAAAAAGTTTAAATTTCTATTTTAAGGCTTGGGTTTTAAAAATTTTCAATTTTCTTTCAAAGCTTGTACAAAATCAAGGTCAGTCAATTTCATTTCATTTGAAAAATTTTCTAGTTAAAATTAACTCTAGGTAAAAGACGAGTTCCATTTTAGACCAAAAGTTCAGAAAAATAATTAAACATTTTTGTTGGAAAGAATATGTTAATTAAACTTTATAATTGTTAAACTCTGTTAACGATTAAGACAACAAGCAGGTCCGGTCATAGCAAATATTTATAGAAACATCGTGGAATTTTTAATATCTGTTGTTGTATTTATCGTTAATAGAGTTTAGTAATTATGAATATTGAAGAATTTAATAAAGTAAGGATTGAAAATGTTAACTTAACTTCAATTAACAAAAAATCTAAAAAAAAACCCTTACTGTTTTTATCTTCTATTACCAAAGTCAAAATCTTTGAAAAAAGATCTAAATACAAAAAATCAAAAATTTAGGTTAAATATTAAACATTGTAAATTTAAATGAGAATTTTTGGAAAAGCTTGATCATTTTATATTCCTTCTCAAAAGTTTTACCTTATTTTAAAGATGTTCATATTTTGTGGTACCCCGAAATGGATCACCCTATATATAAACGAATAAGTCAATTAATAAGGCACCACGTACCCTTTATTGGCAATATAAAGTTTTTTTATAAAA
Source organism: Dastarcus helophoroides (assembly GCA_028583605.1). NCBI lineage: Eukaryota > Metazoa > Arthropoda > Insecta > Coleoptera > Bothrideridae > Dastarcus > Dastarcus helophoroides. The sequence continues at coordinate 3,761,363 of CM053335.1, forward strand.
TCTTGGCGACTCACTGTACAATAGCTCATTAATAAGCTGAAAAAATGTATGTTAATTATTTGCTTGATTTTTACATACTATGAAAGTTTTCAACCGTACCTACTAATTTTGCACCACAAACTGAAACACATTGAATTTGTTTTTGTGTAATTTAATATTTAACAAATTCCAGATTGGAGACCAAATTTTAGAAGTCAACAATATGTCGTTTTTGGACGTAACACACGACGAAGCTGTGGCACAGTTAAAATACCACAAAAGAATGTCCTTGCTGGTTAGGGACGTTGGTAAAGTGCCACATTCATGCACTGCCTACGACCGGGAGTGGGATCTTTGTAGCCCTGGGTAAGTATTTCTTTAAAACGCCCCAAATATTAGAAGCAATATTCCGCTACATTTTCTTCCTGTTGTTGTGTAGGAGTAGGGTGGCTCAGACGACAAGGAAGTGGGCGGCTGCACTTCAAATGGTGGAAGAAAAAGCCAGGTGTCTGCTCCCTCGATCTGAGTTCACCACTATGTGTTATTATACGGATGAGTATGCAGCCAAACACATGACCATAGATGCCTTTGTACAAGTTATGACTGAACTCCTTAATACCCCTGAAAAAGTAAGTTTTTCATTCACTTTTCCTTCGTTTTAATTGGGCGAAGTTAAATGGGGACTTGAGAAGCTTAGCCCCCAAAACGCAAATTAGCCCTCCCTCAAAAAATATTTTAACATGACACAGAAAAATAACAAAAAAATAAACATATATGTATCTTGTAAGGTTGGATTTTTAGCCCTCCAAGTCTGATGATTTAATTTCGCTCATGGTTTTATTACTTTTATTTTACTTTTACTACTTCGCTTTCATTATCGTTTCTTTTGTTTATAAAGCAACTCGCTAATTTTATACTTTTCTGCTCGTTTTAATTATTAAATTGATATTGCATTACTGGTATTTTCAAATTCGTTTATAGTATCATTGAAAATTAAGTGTCCTTAAAATTAAATCTTTATTGATAATTAGTAACCTTATAATTTTTAGCAGGTTCATAATAACTTAGTAGCAGTTAATACGTTAGTTGCAATTATAATACGTTAGTTACCTATCATAATACTCTAAATACAAATTTTATTTTAAGATTTTGTTGATTTTTCTTACTTTATCATTGTCAATGATACGATAAAGCTTTAAATGCAACTCGATTATTAGCGATTTAAACAATCTCGGACGTGGCCAGACGACTCGGCTAACACCTCTTCTTCTGGCAATGTCCTCGATTATTAGAAATCGCATAACAATCTTGTTATATTAATAGTTATATTAATTTATCTGTTTTTTTAGTATACTTTAATGACCGAATTAAGAGAAATCGTTGCCATGGACGATCGATCAAAATTCGACGAATTAGTCTACAGAAGAGATGCTGAACTTCGATGTAGAGATCCTAGAGAACACGATTATAGACATTCAAGGGTAAATACTGTTAATTAATTAATTAATTAATAAAAAAGTAGGCAGAACGGTGCAATTCAATGAATTGTAAAGATCATGGCATATTATTCGGAATTAATTCTAATTATTTGTACTTAATATTTCTTTAATTTAGGTGTTTGTTGTAGTTCAAAAAAGTTACATGCTCTAAGTAGGCAAGGAACTGTGCGGTGTTATTTAATAAAAAAACTGAATTAATTACTCTTATCAAGCGATAGCGTTATAGCTTAGAGAGTGAATTTTATGCAAGGTTTTTTTGATATCACTATACAGGTTGTAACAAATTCTCCTCTCACTGTGGGAATCTCCAAAACAAGTAAAAGATGCAGCATCGGTTAAATAAGACAAAGTTGCATAATTTAACGACTAGTAATATACCGTCGACAAATCGAAAGTACCTCTTGCTGTTGTTAAGATATTAGAAAAAATGTAAAATTTTGAATTTTTGTTTTTATTCTCTCTTGATAGTACTTGAAGAATAACTGAAAAGCTAAAAGTATGTTTTCATTAACGTTTTTTATTCTTTAGAAGCTAACCTAAAACGTCTTTTTGTTAGCCGTTTCGTCATTTCATCAAGTACGTTATTTTTAATATGGATCTATAATTTTGATTACATCTTTGTGCAGTTGAAGATTTAAAAGCTATACAAATATGCAATAAAAGCTACAGAACCGTAGTTAAAATAACGTATTTGATGATAGTAGTGAATAATCGAAACGTCTAATAAATAAACTTATAAAACTATTGCAAAGGATAAAAAGCGTCAACAAAAAAAGCATTTTTAGTTTTTCGATTACTCTTCAAATAGCGCCAAGGAAAAATAAAAACCAAAATAAAAAATTTTACTTTTATTAAGAAGTCTCAAGAAGAGTAAGATATGCTGTTACCGTTTTCCAGACCCCTGTAGTGAAAAACGAATTGATTGTAGCCAGTATACAGCACATAGGGTGGGGTATGATTAAATAAATTTTCAGGAGAAGTATATTTGCAGTCCATAAAACGCCTCCATTATATTAATTTTGAAAATATCGGGGCCTTTGTAGATTTCAATTTTTTCCTAAAATTTTGTGATAAAAAGTTTTTAGTTTTTTTTCTTAAACTTAAGGTTTCAAATTATTAATTGGAATTTCAAGTTTAATTTCAGAAATCTGTTGCCAAAACTTTTCACTCTAAACTCAAAACTATTATTTTTTTCTTCTGAAATTGTGGTTTTATAATCGAAACAGAAAAAAAAATGTTCCCGAAATTTACCTATTTTGGGAATTTTTTTGACCTTTTTTTCTTGGTTTATTTTAAAATTTTTACTGCATTTAAAAATGATTTTTGTTTTAATTTCCAGTATAGGATCGAAATTTTCTTTAAGATTAAAGTTTTGCTTAAAATTTCAAATTAAAATTTTTTTTTAAAGTGATATTGGTCGCGTAGTTTACACCTGATCGTTTAAAATTTTTACTTTTTTCTCCCAAAAATTTTGCCCAAAATTTCGATTTCTTTAGAGATTGTCATGTTTTCCTATTCGTCTTGTAACCTCGAGCCTTTTTCAAGTTCACCGCTTTTTAATATTTAGTAATTTTCGACTCAGACTCAGCATTTTTAACTTTTCGAAAATTATGGTTTTTTTCTCGAAGCTAAATTTCGAAAACTATTTATAAATCATAATATTTTTCCAAATGTCTGTTTTTTGTAAAAATGTTCGGATTTTTTTCGAAATGTCTACTTTAATCTCGAAATTTTGATATTTTGTTATAATTCTGATTTTACATTCTCAATTTCTTCTTAAATGGTCCACCTTGAATCAATATTCCAACTTAAAAAAATTAAAATTTGAAAGTTCTACATTTTTTTAAGATTTTAAGTTTTATTTCCAACACTTGATTTTTGTTAAGTAAAAATTATGATTTTTTTTTTCATTTTGAAACTTAAATATTAATGGTTTTTGTTAAATTTCGATATTATACTCAAAATTTTGTCTTTTTCAAAACATTTTTGGTTTATTTTCAAAGTATTGATCTTTATTTAAAAATTTAAATTTACATTTTTAATTTTGTCTCCTTTTAAATTAACTTTTTAATTTAGGATTACAATTTCAATGTTTCAAAAATATTTTTTAAAAAGTTGTTAATTAAGATTTTTTGAAATTTTTTTTATTTTTTTTGCTACCACTTCCACTTTAAAGGCAAAATCTTGAAAAAAATATTTTACAAAGTGCAAATTTTGTCTGAAAATTTTAGGTTTTTTTCTAAAATTTTGTAACTTCATGTTTTTTATTTTTTTCTAGAATTTTAAGTTAAACTCGAAAATACTCTTTTTCGAAATTTAGTAGATTTAACCCGAATTACTTTTTCTTTGAGTTTTTTTTTGCTTGTTTTAGATGTTAGTTTAATTCAGTTTCGTCGTCTTCTATATCGAAACCAAACTTAATTTTCAGAATAAAGTGAAAAATTCAACAAAAGTAAAAAATTTCGTTAAAAAAAATTTAAGCTTAAACTTAAAATACTAAAATAACACGATGAAATAAATCCCCAAAGGCATGAATTAATTTCCAAAAACAATAAACAGATTTTAGAAATCTAAAATTTGAAATATTAAATCTAAAAAAATTAATTTTTTAGAAAAGTCAAATCTCGTTTTTTTTCGACAATAGAGATTAGCCTAATTATAATTTTAAAAATTGTAGCACAGCTTTTTATTGGGCAAAAATGTTGCCTCTAAATTCGACATCAAGAGAATTCAACTAATTTAGGTAAAATTTTATTTTAATACTAAATTTAGGAATGTCTGTTGTTCAACTTAAGTAAAATATGTAAAAATATGAGTAGTTTTTGGAAATATGCAAATGTATCGAAAAAATGAAAAATATATATTCATATGCAAATTGCATATAATTCGCTCTCTGTTCATCATCAGTGTTTTAAATGGCAACTCTAAGTTTTTTCCCTTAATTTTTTAGCAAAATTCTCGGTATCTTCGATAATTTTAAAGAGAAATAGTTTCTATTAATTCAAATACTGAGATTTCAAAATAAAATTATGGAACTTTTTTATATTACAATTTAGACAATACAGAAACGTACAAAAAGCGACAAAATATAAGCCTGCTATTTAAAAAAATTGACAATGACGTCATTAATAATAAATAAAATATAGATTATTGCTAAAAAATATTTACAAGATAAAAACTAAAAGTGAAAAATGGATGCTTAAATTGATTTTTAGCAAAAATAAAAAATTCAATTATTCCAAGATTATGGAAAAAGATCCTTGAAATTTTCAGTTTCTTAGAAAAACTTTTAGGCTGAAAACTTAAGAGTCAATATCCTTCGTCTATCTGTTATTTACAAAGTTATGCCAAGCTAAGAAAATATTTTAAATTACGCAATTTTTTACCTCTTTTGTCAACTTTCTCATACCATTTTTGTTACCAAAAACCAATAACTAGTAGAGACTACTTTGCCTTACTCGTATTTTATCCTACTATTATTTTTTGGGTTATTGATAAACAAATGATAATTAAAAATTACTATTTTGTTTTCAACCCCGATAACTTAATGAAAAATAATCGTAAAAGCTCAGAGATTAGTTAAACTAAGGACAATAACTAAATTGTCTAAACAATCGATGTAAAAATCAGTGGAGCCAAAGTAGAACAAGTCAGTTTATTTAAATATTTAGGAGTGATTATAGATAAAATGGAGGATATGGAAAATGAATTCAAAGAAAGATTGAATAGCGCCTCCAGGGGGTACCTTGAACTCAAGCAGACTTTTATCGGAAAAAATGAAATATCAAGAAAAACAAAAATGTCTGTATATCGGGTGTAACAGGATCATGGTACACCCCCTTTTTTTCTTTATTTATGAGGATAACATGTTTAAACTTACTACACTTGATGTACTTATGAAATGTCAAATTTTGACATAAAAATGATATTCCTACTGCTGTCATTTTCGCTAAAACTGATACCAACTTTTGATTTTTAGATAGAACACCCTGTATATTATTACATTTTTGAAATCTGCACAATTTTCTGAATAGAGTGCACCTAAAAACGTGATTCTTAAAGGATCGAAAGTTTTTTTGGCCCGATTTTATTTTTCGACCTAGAAGGCTATGACTTATTCTAATTAATTCTAATGGACCACATTAACATTAAAAAAACAAATTACGTGAAAATAAAAGTATTTCATTCTTTTATCACGACAAACATGGTTTTGATGTCATAACTTCATTTTCTTAAATGGCACCATATTGGTACTTGGTACCAACAAAAGTTATAAGTAATGGTCAATCTAACCAAATTACCATTTTTGCTGTGAAATCAATAGAACTGAAGTTACAGCCAAAGGATTTCAAAATATTCGGTTTTAATGTATTTGAAGATTTATTCAATAAAAACATAAGATAGCTGTGTAAAACAAATTTATAAAAAAGACACTTTCTAAGTTTTCCTTATTTAATTTTCTTGCAGCGCTTAAATGCTCAGTTAGCGTTAATTAGGATAAGTCATGACCTTCTAGACCAAAAAATAAAATGAGACCAAAAAATGTTTAAATATTTAAAAATTTCTCATTTTATATGTATTGTATCCAGAAAATTATGCACATCAGAAAAATGTAATAATATACAGGGTGTTCTATTTAAAAATCAAAAGTTGTTATCAGTTTTAACGAAAGTGACAACAGTAGGAATGTAAATTTTATGTCAAAATTTTACATTTTATAAATACATTAGATGTAACAATTTTGAAAATTTTATCTTTATAAATAAAGAAAAAATAGGGGGTGTGCTATGATCCTATCACACCCGCTATAAAACAATATTCAGACCAATACTGATATATGGAAGTGAAAGTTGGGTATTCCCAACAAGGATAAAGAATAAAATTCAAGCAATGAATATGCTACATTTAAAACGAGTATTAGGAAGGACGAGAAAAGATAGGATACGAAATGAAATAATTAGAGAAGAATTAGAAGTGAATTGAAATGGTTCGATCATCTTTGCAGAATGAAGGATAAAAGACCAGTAAAAGAGATATGGAAGGCAAAAAATGTATAAGCAAACGAGCACGAGGAAGACCTAACAAGATATGAGTTGATGAAATAGTAAAAGTTCTGAAAAAACGCAATATGGAATGGAAAGAAGCGAAGTAATTAGCAGAAAATAAGAAGGAATGGGCTAGAGTTGTATATCAAACAAGACAATATGAGTAACCATTACACCTATTAGCGGTAGAAAAGGTTGTAATTATTTATATAACTAAATTGCCTAAAAGCACTTTATGATAAATTCAGTAGAATAGTATATTCTGCAAATTATGGAATAGAACCATTCCAAACGTGTTGGAGAGATTGTAGACTATTCTTTTTCTAACAAGATTATAAAAAAACTCTTAATTCTAACATGTAATCATACAACAAAAACAAATTACTTGAAATCCTGCCCAAAAAGAAACCTGATTCGTCGAAAGCCGTGCACAATATAATTATTATAAACGAATATTACGAATATTCTGAACAGGTGCTGGAATGATATTTATTCCATCAAAATTTTTAGTCCTAAAATGTGCAATTTCTATAATAGTGTTAGAGAAAAAAATTACTAAAGATCATAGACCATTTTAAAGATGAGGAAAAATTTTAAAAAAATTTGGCCGTCGATTCTCTAATGATTACTTACAGAGTTTGAACTCAAAAAAACTAAACACTTACTATCTTTTTATTTTTCTGTATAGCAATTTTTTTAATTGCAGCTTTTTGAGAATCACGTCAAATTAAAGGTTTTTTTTATATCCCTTAATTTATGTGCCTAGCTGCTTAATGTGTGTGTAACTTCAGCCGCATTAATAACTGGAACTTCATTTAAAGCTGACAAACGTATTACGAGAATAATAGCTGAAGTCAAATAAAGGCTTGATAATTGATAGTAGGAAACGCTAACTGCTCAAATTCACTTGGTCAGATTTTATTTTTATAATGAAGCTAAAACAACTAACTTCGAATTAACAATAGCATAATTGCAAATGCGAATCGAAAAGAGAGCTATGCCATTTGTTGTAAAAGTACTAAATAACCTTTCTGACAGTTAATAGTATTAATAGAGAACCAGCTCTGGAACAGTGCTTATCAGTTAAGAGGGTAATTTAAAGTAGTAAAAACTCAGGCAATGGGAATATTTAATTTATTTTGTTGATAAGGCTAATTAGATAACTTATTGTATTAGCTACATAATTTTTTAATTTTTATTTTGAAGAACTTATAATCATTTCGATCAGCTTAAAAAGTAGAATTTGAAAAAGTATTCCGATACACAGATTCAGGTTTGAAATGCCAAAGATTGGTTTCGATTTTATTACTTCTCCTTAATTTGGTCTACTAAATCCGAATCTGAAAAATGATTAAATACCGCATCAAACTGAATTTGGCAGAGACTAGAATTTGGTACTGACAATATGTCTTGGTATGTACAGGGCTACATTATTAGAGTATAGGTCTTACTTTATTTGGAAAGTTATATCATCAAAATAAGATGTACAATGTTTACTTGTAGTAAAGTCACTTTACTTTTAATGTTATATTCCGATTGTATTATTATTATTGATTCATGAGGCAGACCCACACCAATAAAAATGTATGTTGTACGTTGTTTGTTGTATTTGAAAAAAATTACGCTGAAAGTTTATAAAGGTACAACATTTATATAATTCATATTTAAAGAACGTCCCACATCCATTTAATAAATCTCTGAACATTGATCGACGGACAAAGCACATTCTTAACAGGTGAAAGAAATTTTGCACAGGTTTGATAGATGACGCAGGCGAGCACAAAGTATTTTACCAAATTCAACATCAAAGGGGGAAAATGGCCATTACATTTTAGATGTAAATTATCTGAGTTTCATACAATAAATAAAAGAAATGCTTGGATATAAGTTTCATTCATAATGCACGTACTTTTTTTTTTCTTTTTTTATAAATCTCGAAGTTAATGCAGAAATTATACTTGGACCAAATGAAAATTCGATAAAACGTTAGATAAAATAGGGTACTATTATCATTAATATCTAAAAAGAGAAAAAGACCATGATAAAGTGTTAAGAACGCGATAAACTTTTTTAAACAGTAAGCCGATTTAACCAGTTAATGCCAATCATACAGGACCACAGAAGAAAAGAGTATTTATTATTTTGTTTTACCAATTTGTGCCCCTGACGTGAAGTAACAAGTTATTTATACGTACCTGCCACTATTATTGTATATTGAAATAATTTTATTTAAATATGATTGATAGGATCTTTTTCCACCACTAACCATTTCTTCTAATTTTGTAAAGTTGATATTATGAGAAATGCGAGATGTATTAAAACAGCAACCTCCAAGAGGAAAGGGCAATTTACGGAAATAAATTTCGAGGAGGTCAAAACATCTAAAAATATTTGATTTATAAAAACTAGATATTTTTTGTCAAAATTAATAACTCAAAATTTATAAAAGAAGCTAATTTCAAAATGTTGAGAAAAAATTGCTCTTTTGAAAGGGTAAAAATAGAAAATGTAAACACATATTTTACAAATTTTTATAATTTCTTTATATCGTTGAGAAGGTATAAATGAAAATTACTAAAAAAAATCTAAATTTTAGGGGAAAAAATTAGAATTAAAAAAGGACTGAATTTAAAATCTTCGAATTTAAAAAAAAAACTATTTTCAAATTAGTTGATTAAAAATAGATAATACAATACTGAAACAGAAACTTAAGTAATTAAAATTTCCGGAAAATGGCTAAATTTGTAAATTTAGGAAATTAATTTTAAAATTCAGAATTTTGTAACGAAATTGGAAATTCACAAAAGCAATTCCCAAATTCTATTACAAAATATGAAATTTCAAGGAAATACTTGTAGGTATAGCGTGCCTGCTGAGCACTTAGGAAAGATTTTTGACAATTCATCACCTACGAATGTTAAATAAAGGATAAAAATTTGTATATCAGTTCGTAATTTTTAAAATTAGGATTGTAGAAATTGATATTTAAGCATTTGTTTTTAATTCAAAATTACTTGTATAAGTGTTTTCGGAAATTCATCCCCTAAAGAAGTAAATAATGTACAAAATTTGATAAGTGGGTCATTTTTAATTAGAAAGTGGAAATTACTATTGAGATATGTGAAGAGCTTCAAAATAATTACATAATAAAAACATGAAATTTGATAGATTTAAGAAATAATTTCTCAAAAGGAAAATTTCGCGGCCATGTAAAAGATTCAAAACTCAAGGGGGTTAAAAAAGGCCATGAGCAGTTACCCAAAAATTAGCTTTGAGAAAATTTGCATGGTTTCTGAGATTTCGTGTGTTCGCGGCTAGTCTATATTTAAAATTTCAACGTTCACGAGCAAATTTGTGCCAAATACAGCGTCCAACATAAATTTCTTTTGGTGTGGATCAGCTTTTATGAATCTCTAAACCTGCTCAATAAAACAGTATGATTTTTTCATCAATTTACCAAATTGAAACATTTTTAGAGAAAAGGAGGGATTCCGATTCCAGAAGCCAATCATTCCATATATCAGGGTTACCATGACGTAAGTATATTGGAATTATTTGTATAATAAAAATATAAATTATGATGGAAATATGTGGTGCTTCATGCTATTTTTTAACAAATTAAATTTAACAAGCTAATTGTTAAAGTTTAACGCATAAAATTCATAACAGATTTATATCGTTGGCAAATGATTTAATTAACAGTTTTTAATAACATTTTTAACTCATTTTCTTACATTGAATTTTACCTTGTATATCAGCCTTTTCTGATATTAATTACAATATTATTTATGTTACTTTTCTGTGTGTTTTTTTATATTTAAAGCATGCTCATTAGGTAAATATTGTATTATTAAACCAATCAAAAAAGACTAATAAACCAAATAATATTTTTTCGGGCTATCGGTTCGAATTGATTATTAACACGTGAATTGAATAATACCCACTTTATTACCAAACTAAACTCGGAATACTACAACTGAATGATGAACTCACTTATTTACTTCTAACTACTAACTCACTAATTACACTGACTGACTCTAACTGACTCAAGGAAAAGGCGACCGCCTTATATAGTTTTGGCTCCCAGGTTCTAGAAAAATCCCGCAGATAAGGCTTATCGTTTGCCGAAATTTTTGGAGCGCTTATCTGCCGTTGGCTTCGTTATCGCGGCCGCTTTAGCTTTCTTTAATCTGCCGAAGACTTTTTGAAGATTTTCCAGATGTTCTTTAAAGCTCTTGCCCATTTTCTTCATGTTAGCGCTTATGTTGGCGTTCATTCCATTCATGTTAGCGTGTATGTTTGCGTTCATTTCCTTCATTTCCTTTGTGTTAGTGCTTATGATGTTTGCGAGATCAGCGTCATTCGCGGCCTCTTCGACCTCGGCCTTTCTAATTCTCCGCGATGCTTCTGGCTCTGAAAGCTTGCAAACGGCTTCAATCTCCAAAGCTCTAATCAGTGCCTCCCTTGATGTCCGGACATTTGACAAGCGTATCACTCTCTGGACTTCAGGGTCTCTTATTTCTTCTATAAAGATTCTAACTGCGTGAAGTTCCAGAAAGTAGGTTGGTACTATTGGATAGGCGATGTACGCTAGTCTTCTCACGTCAACCTCGAATTCTTGCAGCGTTTCGCCACATTTCTGCCTTCCCACTAGCAGCTGCGACTGGACAACTTGCTGCAAATGATGGTCTCCAAATTTCAGCTCTAAAGCCTTAACTAGTTCTTCATAGTTGGCTTGTTCGTGATCAGATAGAATTCGGAGTAATTCCAGAGCATTTCCGCTTAGGGATACCACCAATGAGGTCGCCTTTGCTTCCTCCGTCCACCGATTGGCCTTAGCAGCAGCTTCAAACTGTTTTTTGTAGGTCTGGAAGAATGTTTTCCCATCATAAGTCGGAGGTTTTACCTTTTGAGAAGAAATAGCCGGTACACTTTCGGATTCATGTTGTGTGACTTGTCCATTTAGCAACTTCTTTGTGTCATTTTCGATGTTGCTAATCTTCTTCTGTGTTGCATTTTCCAAAACAAGAAGCTTGCTGTTGAATGCTTCTTTGACTTCGCCAATCTCTTTTTGCATTTCTTTTCTCATGCCTGTAATTTGTTCTTTTACTTCTTCTCTCATTCCTGTAATTTGTTCTTTTACTTTTGCAACGTCTACTCCCATTTTTTCTATTATATTTGCTAAAGACTATGCAATTCTTGTTTGTCTGCATTACTTTTCTTTTCTTCTTCTTCTTTTTCTTGCCGTCTTCGTTCTTCCTTCTGTCGCCTTCGTACTTCATCCTGTTCTTTTTCTTGTCGTCTTCGTTCTTCCTCTTGTCGTCTTCGTTCTCCCTCTTGTCGTCTTCGTTCTTCCTTCTGTTCTTTTTCTTGTCGTCTTTATTCTTTCTCCTGTTTTTTATTTCTTGTCGTTTTCGTTCTTCGTCTTGTCGTCTTCGTTCTTCCTCCTGTTCTTTTTCTTGTCGTCTTTGTTCTGCTTGATCTTTAAACATTGTTAATAACGCTTGCATCTAATTTTCCATTTTAGCCATTTTATTTCCATAAAGTGTTTTAGAATGTTCAAGATTTTTCTCGACGCGTCCCGTATAAACTATTTAACAGTTTAAAACGTCCAAGATAAAGTCAACTGCGTGACCACTTGGTGAATTTCTCCGCGTAATAAAGCATAATAATAATCACGCCTTTGACTCCAGATGTTGCGGGCTATTGGTTCGAATGGATTATTAACACGTGAATTGAATAATACCCACTTTAGTACCAAACTAAACTTGGAACACTACAACTGAATAATGAGCTCACTTATTTACTTCTAACTACTAACTCACTAAGTACACTGACTGACTCTAACTGACTCGAGGGAAAGGCGACCGCCTTATAAAGTTTTGGCTCCCGGGTTCTAGAAAAATCCCGCAGATAAGGCTTATCGTTTGCCGAAATTTCTGGAATGCTTATTTGCCGTTTGCTTCGTTATCGCGGCTGCTTTCCCCTTATCAGATCTTTCTAGAAAATGTTCATACATGATCTAATTTACATTTTGTTACAATATTAAAAAAATAAAAGTACCAAATATATTATCCATTTTTTTAAATCTTTACATTTGGATATCCTCACATATTCTACTTGAAACATTTATTTATTATGATATTCTATTAGTGTTTTTAAGCCCACGCCGTAAAAACCATTATCCTGTATATAAAATCTAATCTTTCTATCTTAGTGGGAGTGAATGCGAACAAATTTTTTTGTTGTTGGAATAACCATCTGCCTGTCATCAAATTCACCTTTCAAAAGCTGCGCTTTCGTCTTCGAGATAAAAAGTAATTTTTGTCGCATCAACTATTTACTCTCTGTAAAGCCCCAATTAGAAGAACACTGAACTACTGAGCTCAGGTTTAGAGTTCAGTCCCAAAACATACATTGGCTTTTTTGGACTCAATTCAAAGACGAATAATTCTCCTAGACTTCAACCGAAACTCTTCAGAGTCTAAGGGAAATGCGGATGGTCTTTTTTCTATAAAAACTTTTATGGTAAATGTTCTTAAGAGCTGATGGCTCTGATTCCTCCAAGTGCAACATCCTTGAGCCATGCAGGACAGCAGGAGACACCAAATTAATGTGCAGTCAAGCTTGGATCAGTGAGAAATTTATGCAAATTCTTTTTTATATACAGAAAGTCCGGAAAGTAATGGAACTCAGCTTACATATGCTTCCTATGGCCAAATGGACAAATTTTATTTAATCCAAAGGTGCTTTATTTAGAAGTTATAGGCCTTCAATGAAACAATTATGTTTTCTTGCTATGAACATAATTAAGAAACGAAGCGCCTAATCATGTTGAAATCTGTTACAAATATGTTTTAGTACAAGGATTATAAAGAAGTAAAAAATGCAGCATATTGCAGAGGGCGCTTGCGACAGTGTTTTGTAATTCATTTTTAACCTATATTTGGTCCTACTTTTATACGTTTGACTAAAAATTATGATGAATGAAATTTTTCAACACACATTCGAAATCTATCTATCTTTTATTAATATTAATGTCACTATAATCGAAACACTCCCTATATGCAAAAAACGTATTTTACAATAATATTTTGATGAATAGTAAATCATGCATTAGCCACCAAGGAATACACTTTTTTCTTTTGACGATTGAGCTGCTTTGGTAACTGACAGGTGCAAATTACAGGATTATGTTCCTACGGGCGAAAGCATGCCTTTGAGTATAAACGTATACAATGAGGATGATTATCATCGCTCACCAAGCGAAGATTCCGGTTTGGGAATGGGAATGGCTGACAGGGCGACACAAAGGTGAGCTAATTTTTAAAGAAAGTAATACACAACTCGAATATTACGTCCTAAAAAATACACTCCATTAGGGTTAATAAGACAAGGCTAATATGATTGTATATTTTTTGGGATTTTAGACCTCGCCCTGCCAGCGCAAGTGGAAAAACAACCACCGACGATCACCAAAACCAGGTGACTAGGGCTAACAATCTCTGTATTTCTTCTATTCTATATTTCATAGTCTTGTAGTGTCGGTGATAATCTATTTGAAAATAAAATTTTTTCTTGCCTGAAGCTTTCTGGCTTTTCTAGCACTAGCACCATCATATCTCTATCATAACTTCACTTGCACTTAATTGTAAAATATTAAAGGTTCTAGTATTAGTATAGAAGGACCAAGCACCTACAACACAAATTCCATATTTCAATATAGGACCTCGTTTTCGCAGTATAATCAGTTTTTTATTCTTCACTAGGAATACTGTAGTGCTGATGAAGACAATCCAGGAGAAACAAGAAGTAGAAGACATTCAACTCCAGGAGAATCCAGATCTGGCAGCACTACGGCCTTACACCAATCTGATTATCCAGATTCTGTAAGTACATTATATCAAATGTTTATACAAATCAAACTGACGCACAGTGGACGATTTCGAGAATTTAACTGGACAAAAAAATTTTTTTTTCTTTTCTTATTTGGGATATTTAAGTATAGCGACCTGTGAACAAACTATTAACCTATCTGCACCCCTTTGATGACGCATCGTTTCCACTCGTTAAGGGTTCTGAATGAATTCCAAACAGATGCGACTCCTTATCAGTTACGCGGCAGTGTTTGTAAGCAGGTCTGCTAAATGTATACTGTGTTTATAAAAACTGGACTAGTTCATTTTATCTGCAAATTATAATGTCTTGTGATAGTGTTGGTAAGTTTATATTTATGTACTAATCTTTTTATGTGAATTTACGATAAATCTAAAGAAATAGGAGTAATATTAATTATACAGGGAAATTTAAAAAAATGGTAAAAAATGGTATCTCTGATTTTGTAAGCAGAGAATAGGAAAAACATTCCTTTTTCATAATATGCTTTATCTATTTGCGCTAAATTGCGTCTACATCGGATATTTTATATTTACAGTTATAACCAGGAAAGAACTTTTTGAATTTTTTAAAGAAAAGGGCGAAATCCATCCGTTAAAGGCACGCTCGAGAAATTTTCTGAATGAATTTATACTCTTAAAGTTAAATTTGTCAAATCCCGAGAAAACAGTAGCAGAAGATATTTTAACGAAAGTTTTTTCTTATTGCTCCGATCTTCAAAAAAAATGGTCGCAATGTTCTCGAAATTTACAAAAATTTCTTCATAAGCATCCGGCTTGGCTCAATGCACAGCTGCAGTTTATCACTGGAAAATTCCACGCACCAGAGAAACCGGAAGCGGGTAGTAGTCGTGGTCGCCCATCAAAAAGTTTTGGTGAACTCGGCGAACGAGGTAAAAAAAGAAGAGTGCAAAATTTATTACAGTCGCATAGCACCGCCGAGTTATCTTTTGCGGCTCGATTGAGTATGAGGTCTGCTGGTAAACGACATGCTGCAACAATCATTAAAGAGGTAACAGAAACCACCCCAAAGAGAGCAGCTCAAGTAAAAAAGGCATATAAAGTTTCCTTACAAGCAGCGAAGGAAACTTTCACTCCCGAAGAAGCTTTAGGCATGATTGTTAACTTGAAATTGACGAAAAACCAATACATACTTCTACGACAACGAGCAAAGGAAAAAGGATTTAATATTTATCCAAGTTACTAAGCTGTGAAGAGAGCGAAAGCAGAATGTTACCCACCTAAAAGTAGTATAACTGTAACAG
This sequence comes from Dastarcus helophoroides, assembly GCA_028583605.1. NCBI lineage: Eukaryota > Metazoa > Arthropoda > Insecta > Coleoptera > Bothrideridae > Dastarcus > Dastarcus helophoroides. The sequence continues at coordinate 3,777,046 of CM053335.1, forward strand.
AGTCATCTGCTGAAGTTCAACTACAGGAACTTCTAGACTTAACCGTAACTAGACTTATCAATGTACAAGAAGTATTAGTTCAATATATTAGCGATTTACCACTAGACAATGTTGAGCTGATTTACAAATGGGGATTAGACGGAACATCAGGTGAAAGTGAATACAAACAGCGTTTCACGGAAGAAGGAATTTCAGACTCTGACTTATTACTTACATCCCTTGTCCCTATACAATTGTACGCGTCTTATAAAAATAGTGAAAAAACTATTATTTGGCAAAATCCTCGTGTGTCTTTAACAAAATATTGCCGACCAATTCATTTTCAGTTCCAAAAAGAAACACTAGAAGCTACAAAACATGAAGTCAGACATATCGAAGAACAAATTCAAGCCCTTCAACCAACTAAAGTGGTTATCAAGGGAGTGGAATTGCACATAAAACATCATTTAATTATGACAATGGTGGACGGAAAGGTTTGCAATACCATCACAGAGACTTCATCACAGGTGTGTTGTATTTGTGGGGCTTCTCCAAAGAGTATGAATAACTTAGAAGCTGTAAAACAGAGGACAAGTGATCCTACAACTTATTCATTCGGCCTGTCACTCCTTCATGCTTATATAAGATTCTTTGAATGTTTACTGCATATTTCATATAGAATCAATATTAAAAAATGGCAGATAAGAAGCAAAGAAGACAAAACCGAACTTGCGCGTAGAAAGAAAGAGAAAATACAGCTTTTTCGCAAAGAAACGGGTCTCATAGTAGACAAACCAAAACAAGGACAAGGATCTAGTAATGATGGAAATATAGCCCGAAGATTTTTTAGAGATCCTGAAACAACTGCAAGGATTACAGGGATAGACAAAGATCTCATATATCGTTTTGGTGTTATCTTAAGCACTCTTAACAGCGGACACGAAATAGATGCACAAAAATTCGACAATTACGCACTTGACACGGCAAAGCTGTATATACGACATTATAACTGGTTTTATATGCCAGTTTCGGTACACAAAATATTAATACATGGCGCTAATGTTATTAATAGTTCTATTCTTCCCATTTGACAACTTACAGAAGATGCTTAAGAAGCAAGGAATAAGGATTACAGATTTTATCGGGAGCATCACACTCGAAAAGCATCTAGAATCCAAACAAATGAAGATTTACTAAACTTCCTGCTAATTACATCAGATCCTGTAATTTCTAGTAAAAGACGCGTACCAGTGAAGAAAAGTAGCGCTTTTCTGCCGGATGTTCTTCAACTTTTAATCTCCCCAGAAGTCTCCAGCAGTGTTACCTCTGAAGATGTCGAACCCATTAGTTCAGACTTTGAAGATAATATCGATTTTTGAAAAGTATAAGAAGTAAGGTAATAATTATGTTACATATACTTATAAAACCTCAAAATACAACATTTCATTGACTACATAACTAAAATTTGCAGTTCCTTATTTTTGTCCAGTTAAATTCTCGAAATCGCCCATTGTGTGACGGCAAAATGACTCATTTCTGGAATTTGTGTAAAATTGGAAGCGATTTGTTTGTTCTAAAGCAGAGATTCCATTACCGATAAAAATAACAAAAGAAAAACACTAAAGATTTGTCTCAGTTAAACGAAATATAAATCTACGGAAACCTATCTAAAATTTCTTCCTTCAAATGCATCTGCAGAACACTTTTTTTCATAACTTTGAAAGTCCGTTGTGTTTTGCTCAATATTTTTCGCCGCGGCATAGAATTAGAAAAAAAATCCGAGTTTTGCAAACAACTTCAGCCTTTAAAGCATTTTAAGTCATTTTTTTTAAATTTCCAAATTAAAGATTAAATTGTAAATCATTTCTGAAATGGATTTATAATGGTAGACACAATCTCAACGTTGACATTTCTGAATTGAAATCTAAATGTCAAAATTACAGCTATTAATGTAAGGAGATTTTGATGCGATTTATAATAATGCAGGACGTTACCAGGCAACGAGGCGTTAGCAGGGTCATCTGACCATATCCGGGATTGTTTAAATCGCTAATAATCGAGTTGCATTTAAAGCTTTATCGTATCATCGACAAGGATAACATAAAAAAATCAATAAACTTTTAAAGTTAAATTTGTATTTAGGGCATTGTGATAGGTACCTAATGTATTATAATTGTAACTAACGTATTATGAGCTACTAAATTATTATGAAGCTGCTAAATATTATGAGGTTAATAATTATCAATAAAGATTTAATTTTAAGGACTTAATTTTTAATGTTACGATAAAAATTTAAATATCAAAGCTTAGATAAATATTTGGTAAAAAAAATTTAAATTTCTATTTTACCCAGAAGCTACGAAAAAAACTTTGCAAAATCTATTGTAGCGTGTTATCGGTTCGAAAATTAAAACTTCGTGAATTGTAACACTTGATTTCCTAACTTATTTTGGAACAGTACCATTATGATTCACTTAACTAGTAGACTATCTAACTATCTGACTATCGGACTAACTAACTGACTAATTTACTCACTAACTGAGGCAAAGACTACCGCGTATTTATACCGTTCCGATTTTCTAGAACGGATCTCCGTACAGATAAGGTTATCGCTTGCGGAAACGTCTGGAGTGCTTATCTGCCGTATGATTCATTCTCGCGGCCGCCTTCCATCATCAAATGTTTCCAGAGAGAGATTTCACTATAAGTCCATAGTTAAATTTTGCAAATAAACTCAAGGTCTTAATAAATTTTATTTTTGACTTAACATTTTGATGAATACTGAAATTTGTAAATAGTATTGTTTAGTGCAGACAGATATTTTAAAAAATATATCTAAATTAAAACAAACATTATAATTAATACTACACAAAAAAAAAGTGCTTACCATACTGATTTAGTTTAATATATTCCAAAATGTTTTACGATTAATGTAGATGTTATCACAAATTAAGAAAAAAACTCAACATTTCAATTTTTTCGTATTATTCTAAGAATATTTTGTTAATTAAATTATTCAATCCGCTTTTTCGAAGTTTTGACGGACCCGAAATAAAGACTTTTTCTAGAAATGTTAACATTTAATTCTCTCAAAATTTGAATATTTTCACGGAATTACCTTCTGAACATTCAAATATTAAACATAACTCAAATTTGCACTAAAATATTTGTAAAAATTGTGAGGAGTTTCGAAAAAAGATCGAGTTTTAGCTAAAAAAAATCTCAAAATTTCTTATCCTAATGACTTGGATCTTTGGAGTATTTGTGTGGCTGACTAATAGTTACATCTTATATAAAATGGTGCTAATTATTCCAAACAATAACCACTTCAATTACCCTATTACATAAATGTTCCTAGTGAGGTACAATAAAGACTCGCTCAAAAGGATTTAAATCTCTAGAGTATTTGTGTGGCTGACTAATGACAATAAAAGTTATAAATTATTGTAATTATTATACTATTTTTTTTCGTAATTTGTGACAATGATTGAGTCAGTAGTACGTGTACATGTATCTCCTAGAATTTTCTTGATAAGAAAAATATTTTTTTTCAAAATGGTACCCTAGCATGTGACGCACATTTTAAAATTATTTTCTATTATACAGGGTGAACATATAGGAGGGTCAAGTTGGGTAATTGTAAAACCGGGATAAATGAAAACAGCCTATTTATTTCCAAAATATCTAATTCTGAAAAGTTTAAACCAATGGAAATGATGCACTGTGATGTCTAGCTCGTTAGTAAAACGTTTAGCACGCTAAGCAGCAAAATAACACTCACGATATTTTAGGCGAAAACGTGCAAACATTTCTAGAAATCGGTTCAGAAGTGTTTTAGCATTATTTTAATAAAAATTGTAAAATATAATTATAGGTAAGGTATAGTTAAAGGCTGATGTGGATTAGGATTTACAGTTGCCCTAGAAAATTCACTGAATAGAGAAGTTGAAAACAAAATGATGGGGTAATTGTGAACATAAATTAATGCGCAAGTAATGAACACATTTTAAAGGTCAAAATTTTGGAAACTATTAAAGGATTCATAACCATTAAACTTTATTAACGATAAAAACGCAACAAAATTGAAAAATTCCACAAGACTATTTTGCTATTAAATATTTTGGAAATATTTCGAAAAAGATAAGTAACATAATTTCTCATACATCCCAAGCAACACCTTGCTTTAAATCATATAATTCGTTAAGTAACATGATTTTTAGAGCAAAAGAAAGAACTCCACGACTTGGTAAATCTGATGTTTATAAATTGAATTGCTCTGAATGTAATGCTGTATACATAAGACAAACATCACATAATTTTCATATTAGGTACAGCTAACATCTTGCTGCCTGCAGAAACCAACATCCAGAAAGATCAAATTTTGCAAAACATCTCTTGGAAACACAACATAAACTTACATGCGCGAACGCAGTAGAAGTATTGCATATTTGTAATAACACTAAAAAACTTAATTTCTTGGAAGTCATCGAAATTCACAAATATTTACAATCTAGTCAATTTACACTTATCAACAAGCAGCTTAATCTTTTGAACACACCTCTAATTGAACCTTTGGATGAGAATTTGGATTAGATGGAATATTCATAGGAGTCTGTGATCCATGGAGCTTGTTAGCATAACAACTTAGTGGTATGACCGCTTATGATGCAGTAATGCGAAACCTGGTCCGGGGTTAGCAAATATTTATTGAAAACCTTGTGAAATTTTTAAATTTTGTTGCATTTTTATCGTCAGTAAAGTTTAATAGTTATGAATATTAAAGGATTCCGCGAAGTAAGGGTTGGAAATGTCAACTATTAAAGGATGTTTGGATGTCGGGAATTACTTCTGCTAATGTCATCTGAGTTCTTGCATCTACTGGAATTTATCCTATAGATGCTAGAAAATTTCCAGAGCGTAAATGGGATGACTCTATTCTTTTACAAAAATATAAAAAACAAAAAAATGATCTCCATTACCCAAACAGAAGGTAGTGATATTACTTACATGACCCAAGTTTATCTGAACTAGTAAAAATAATTGCTCCATTGAAGACATTTATAAATCATAGCATATTCAAAATGGCTGTTTTTAATTACCCCAATGTTTTCAATTGTCATAATAAGCAAAGAGTAATTATAAACTGAATTATTTACAAAAAGTACCGCAAAATGTGCATATTTAATAATATTAATTGACCCAAAATTTAATAACCAATGTATTAATCATTTAGATGCCTTAGTTTAACTTTAATTAAAAATGAAGCTTTAAACTTAAACTTTCAAAATCGATTACAAGTACCCTACATGACCCTAGCACGAACGTTGCCTTTTTTAATATTTTCACATATTTCCATTTGTTACGTAATACTGTTTAAAATGATATCAAGCAATAAGAGCCTGCCACTAATAGTTTTTGAGATATTTAAAAAAAAACATGAACATTGAGCCTAATTTAAAACCTTGCCAAGAAGACCGGTAACACTCAAATGCTTTTTCTTGAGTGTATGTGATTTAAGTATAATTTTATCTAAAAAAATTCTGTAATTTTATTTAGAGAACGTTTGGTATTACAGGGTGATTAGCAAAGGCAAAATACTTTTCTCAGAAATAAAATAGCACATGCTGTATATTATTTTTATTTTTATTAATGTATGCTTTTAATATTAATGTTTGTGTAATTTATTTTTATAGGAGTTATTTAACTTTGAATCTGAAAAATAAGAAAATTTCGATATTTGTATTTATAAAATGCATCTCTTAATTGAAATTGTTGGACATTAATTTGTTAACGGTGACTAAAACACTAATTAATAAAATTTATATTGCATATTTCAAAGAAAAGTTTACAAAAAAGTAAATTCGACATGCTTCGCCCTCATTGCAGTTTTATCAAGCCAAATTATTATTATTATTGTATTTTAGTTTGATAAGGCTACACTGTATGGTATATTTAACTTATTATCTGTTTGAAAATATGCCCTATATTTTTTTAGTGTTTTTCATTGCGTTGGATGATTGTATGTGTGTTTGTTTCATTAATTGTTTTAACTAACTGGAAAGTGAAATTGACTAAAATGCACTAATTTTGTACAATTTACTCTTTTTACACCTATACTTATAAATTTTGGTTTTGATGAAAAGCAGCATCCAATTTATATGAACAAAATTGGTATTGTGCATTAAATTAGTATATTTTAAAAAAGCTATTTTTATTTGGGTCAAAAATTTTGCAAAATAGCGCACTTTACTGAAATAAAAGAATTTTAATTTGTTGATTTTAAAAATAAATATCTCCAAAACTGTAAAAATTGGACCTATTTACATCAAAACAAAGCTGAGCTGTTGCTTAGCAAAAATGAAATATAATATACAGTGTGTGTCATTTAAATTTTTTGGGAAAAATGTCACTTTGCCTTTGGTAATAAGCTTGTATAACAGCTACCGTTACTTGAATAAAAATACAGTATTTTTTAAGAAAAGGACATACTGAAACATTCTACGCGAAAAATAAAATTTGTTGGGTGGTTTCTTTCTTTCAAAGAAGCTTCTAAAGTAGGCTCAATTTTCATGTTCTTTTCCAAATATATCAGAAATTCTTAGTACCAGACCCATGATGTTTACTATCAGTTTATTCAGCATTGTATAGCCAATTTAAATATGCAAAAATATAGAGAGTGTTTATACAGCAAAAAATAATCTTGAAATATGCTTCTCATGCTAGTGTAACTTTATACCAAACAGATTTTTATTATCGAAGAAATTTTAGGAATTACAGGGCTTTACCGTACTAATAACTCACATTGCATATGAAAGCACTACAAAGTTATAAATTTTACAAAATTAGGATTTCTCTAACCTAGCAACCTGACACGGCTTTGTTGATTTACATATAGGGGAATGCCTGGAACTATAACAATTCAAACACCTGGGATTATAGTTACAGTGAGTAAAATTAATTAAAAATATATGAAATGTTTAGCTAATAATATGTGTAAAAAAGTTTATCCATTAATTAATTGTGATCATTAAAAATAACAATAATAATATTGTATTTCAAAATAAAATGCTCCTACTTAAAAAGCATAATTCTCAAGCGATTTTAAGAAAAAAATTATATCAATATAGGTTCGAAACCGCTTTATTTTTAAGTTACAGGGTCTTGAAAATTAAGAAAAAAGTTAATTTTTCCCTAAATACTATGGAATCACTCGAAATATTTTTTTTTATTTTGGTAGATAGTATCTAGGCATAAACACGATTTTTTTGCGGAAAAAATATTTGCTTTTCTTTTATCAGTGGCATCCACGCTAATATGTCTTTGAGTATTCTTGACGAAAAAAAAATGATACGTCGGTGCTTTTTTAAAAATCAAGTACCAATTTCATAAACGACTTTCATTTCTTGGTAAAAATGCTCCATTGAACTTTCTTCCTCTGATGAACTGTTTTCGGTTAAAACAAGTATTTAGCTTTAAAATAATAAATAAAAAAATAAATAATAAAATTTACTTATTTTGAATTATGGGTTTATTAATTATTAAAAATAGTTATTTCCCAAAAACATATAAATCTTACTCACATAACATAAATTTTCATAAAGAAACAACAAAGTTGCCTTAAAATAAAACATTAAATTTGTAGAAAAGAGTATAAAACGCCCATCGAGATGCAATGAAATGCATTTTATTTTTTTACTTAAAAATCTTTCGTTTGGTGAAAAAAGTTAGAAGAGAATTGTTACTAAGGATAAAGAGTCTTAGTGAAAGCCACATTTATTTTCAATAAAAAAAAAATACTGGTGTGATTTTATAACTATTTTTGATAATTAATAAATCCATAATACAAAATAAGTAAACATACTTTTTAAGGCTAAATAATTGTTTTAACCGAAAACCGTCCATCAGACGAAAATAATTCAAGGGAGCATTTTTAGCAAGAAAGGAAGGTTGTTTATGACATTAGTACTTAATTTGTAAAAAAGGATTGACGTACCATATTTTCGTAAAAAGTACTCAAAGACTTATTAGCATGAACACCACTGATGGAAGAAAATCAAATATTTTTCCTGCAAAAAAATTGTGTTTATGCCTAGTTAGTATTTACCAAAATTGAAAAAAAACTGAATGGTTTCATAGTATTTAAGAAAACACTAAATTTTTTCCTAAATTTCAAGACCCTCTAACTTAAAAATAAAGCGGTTCCGGACCTATGTTGATATAAATTTTTTTCCTAAGATCGCTCGAGGATTATGCTCCTTAAGTATGAGCAGCTTATTTTGAAACACCCGGTTTATTATTATTACTATTATTTTTAATAAAGATCACAATTATTTAATAGCTAAACTTTTTTACATATATTATTAGCTAAACATTCCATATATTTTTATTTAATTTCACTCACTGTACCTGTAATCCGAGGTCAAAACCCCTTGACACTCCACTAATAATAGTTGATAAGTGTTATTTTTACGGCTCGAATTGAGCTTCAATTACACAGTAATAATTATAAAAATGAGCTTTACTGCTGAAAAGAATCTGGGAAATTGTTCCCAAGACCTTTTAAATGCCTTTCTAGAAGCTTTTTCGTTCTTATTTTATGTCTGTTATTTTATTGACAGCGACATTACTATACAGTAGAATATTTCTATGCGGTAAAATGCCGGTTAAATGCAAAAATGTATATTAATAATGTGTTTATTAAAAATCGTTGTCATTGATAGTTTCCTACAAAAATTCAAAAGGAAAAATTTCTGTTAAGTGACAAAAAGTATTAGCTTTATACTTTAGATTTTTTTATTTTCATATTATGCAGCACCAGCATATTTTCCATAATTTAACCCAATATTGGTAGCTCTTCAAAAAAGATTTTCTTGGTGAGGATCCAAAATATGGCAGCCTATATATTAAAATATTGTGAAATTTATTTTTTTACATGTTGCATGTTCAGAAGGTTTTTTAAAATAATGGTAAAATATGGAACCTAGTTTTCATAAAAAAAGGCTATAACGTCATAGAGTTATTTATTTTAATGTATATTATTTCTACTAGATTTTGACATATTTTACTAAATGTTTTGTCGAAAAAGTATGGAATATTGAATGTAAATATGACAAAAATATATGTAGGTTGCAGTTTAAAAATGTAAACATAAAAAAAAATTTGAGGTGGCCATAGCAGCCGTTATTAATAATCATTGAACTTTTATCAAGGTCATTTTTCTCTAAAATATATGTTTCAAAAATACAGGCAATATTACATACTTTTTGAACACACTATATATTTCCATATTTAGTCAATTTTAAATTATTCCTTAGCTGCAGAAATTGCTTGACGTTCCGTTCTGTTTTGTAACTTATCAATTTCATTGCAAATGACTTCTTTTTCTCAAAAGTTAATTTGTGAAAATAACTTTCTTTTAACTTCTTGTAATAACATTTAAAGTTTTTACATCTTGATAGCTTCAATCGATTTCCATTTAAGCCAAAGGGAATAAATATTGCTTCAGTTATTTCCTCTTTAGAATCCCTTGGAAAATTCTCATCCAATAAAGCTGCCTATTTACCTCATTATAAATATTCTCAAATTTTAGGTCCTCCTGGCGTCGAATCAATGCCTGTTATGAGACAACTAAAGTTTCAATATGCACATTTTATTTCATACCGTTTGTAACATTTGTTATGAAATTTTCATTTTCCATTTGAATATGTTACATAAATTTCTCTTTTACTTAATTTATCAGATATTTTCTGCTTTGTGTTGATGATCATCATCATTCACGAACAATGTTTTCTTCATAAAATATTTCACCAATTTATAAATAGTCTTTCCTTTTGCACGTTTAGAATAATGTAAACACATTCTCATTTAGGTTGACCTAAATAAAAGCTTGACATTTCAGGGTCTTAATTCTTAATTTTATGATGAGTTCCTCAATTACATTTAGAGCTGATATTGATTGATATAATTTTTAGTTATTTAGAGATTTTTGTGGGGGATGTAAATAATATCTAGTGATGATCTGGCGAAAAATAAAAGAACAGCTCTTGTTAATAGTGATAATATTTTCTGGAACATAAATGTTGCGGCTACAAACCATTTTGCTGGGGTTTATTCCCATCTTATCCATCGAAATAAACAAAAACTCATTTAGGATTATTTGGAAATTTGTTAATATTTATAAAAATGTTTAAGTTGTTACTTTCGCATTTAGTATGCCATGTCTAATCAATATTATTTGACACATCTGCATATATTGAAAAAAAAATTAAACATTTCGTAAATCTCAAATAAACTAAAAATTTTAGATACAATCGATATGATAGTTTATTATATTGAATACAGACGACATAAGAGTTACTCGTAATAAATCAAAGAATATTAAGATCATATGTAATTCTTGTAACTCGTTTATGGGCCAATTAGGAGATATTATGGTATTAATGCGCAATATGCAAAATGAATTTAATGAAAGATTCGATAAACTCGAAAGTAATATTTCACAAAATTATCTCACAGATATAATAGATACAATAAGGCAATTAAAACTGGATCTCAATTAAGTTAAAAAATCGCCTGCATCAAATCCTAATGACGAAATAATTTTGGATGCAGCAATTCAGGAAGTAGAGAAAAGACAAAAACGCAAATGTAATTTGATGATCTTTAGAGCACCTGAGAATTATCATCTGTCCAAAGAGGAACGAATCAACAAAGAAAAGTCCATGATATCTGCAATTATTCAATCCTCCAATGTTCACCTAAATAGACCTAACGAATTAAAATCTCTTCGCTTAAGAAGATATATGCAGAATAAGACTCGAGCCATTAAGGTTATTTTGGAAAACGAAGATCAGGTTCCTCAAGTTATAAATATGGCAAAGAATTTGAAGTCACAGGAACAGTTTACTGGTATATTTGTATCCTACGATAAAACACCCAAATTGAACAATATCGACGAATTAAAATGGAATTGGAAGAAAAAAAACATGCAGGTGAAACAAACATTAAAATCGTGTACACAAAGGGCATTTCTACTATCAAGAGTTTAAAATGAGAGGTACACCCAATTAAAATTCTGATATCAACTTTCGCTGCTACTATCAAAATGTAAACGGGCTTAGAACGAAACTACAAAACTTTTTCAATTCTGCGGCAATAGTTGAATACAACTGTGTGTTTATAAGAGAGACTGGACTTTCTGAAGACATTAGCAGCCAAGAAGTACTATCTTCTTCTTATTTAATATTTAAAACTGATTGTAATCTTGAAGCTACTGGACATAACAGAGGAGGTGGGGTGATGATTGTAGTTAAAAGCAACTTTAATGTTACTAAACTCAATTTAAGTGGTATTGTTGATGTGGTACCTGGTATAGATATCATTGGATGCGAGGTAATTGTTAATAGTACTGTTTTATTTGTTTTTGCTATTTATATACCGCCTTCTACACCAACGGCAATTTATGAACTATTTTTTGATGCTTATGAAAACTTGACGATTTTTCAAAAAAATTGTAAAATATTAATTTGAATATGAAGCAATAGAATACGGTATTGAATGCAAAAGGTAGAATGTTAGATTTGATCATTGGAAATTTCAGTTGTGAGGTTAGTAGGGACAAATTACCATTTGTTACAGAAGATTTTCATCATCCATCATTAATTATAAACTTTCAGTTGAATACATCTCGTACAGAGAATTTTTCTTTCAATACGGGCTGTAGGGCTTATAACTTCAGGCGAGCTAATTTTCCTCAATTATACAATCGAATATGCCACACTGACTGGTCACAATTGCAATCCTACATAGATGTTAATGACGCATGTGAAGCTTTTTATACAATATTATACGAAATTATGGATGAATATGTGCCAAAATACAGAAAAAAGAATCGCACTTTTCCACCCTGGTTTACTACAAAAATTAAGAACAATCTGCGATGTAAAGAAGTTGCATATAAGAATTTTAAAAACTTCAAAAATGATCACAAATTTAGCAACCATAAATGACTTTATATGCGACAATTTGGATCTAGGAGGACAGGTGGATGTAGTTTACACAGCTTTTGATCAAATAGACCATTATTTACCACTATTCAAGTTAAAGGGTTTTGGTTTCACTGAGGATTTAATACTACTGTTCACATCCTACCTGTCTTCCAGAAAACAATTTGTCGAATATGGAAGCCACAAATCTCAGAGATATGTAACAACTTCCGGAGTTCCACAGGGATCAAATCTAGGCCCACTACTCCTTTTAATTTTTATTAATGACATAACTTCTGACATTAAATGCGACCATCTGCTATTTGCAGACGATCTAAAAATCTACAATAACGTTACTAATATTAGCGATTGCTTTTTTTTACAAGAACAACTAAATAGAATTTTAAGTTGGTGCAACAGTAATTTCTTAAAATTAAATATATCCAAAATACCAAATGCAAAATAGTAACTTTTATTTGCAAACGAAATTATATATTATTCGACTATAATATCATTAATTACACCCTAGAAAGACGCTCTGAACTCAAAGATCTTGGAGTTGTATTCGACGACAAACTTAGCTTTTCGAGCCATATCTATCGTACCACCAAATCCGCTCACAAGTTACTTGCTTTTTTTAGGCAAAACTGGAATTGTTTTTTAAATATTAGAGGTTTGCAAGTACTGTATTTTCGTATATTAGATCTAAGTTAGAATATGCAACTTTGATATGGTATCCTATTTACCAAAATAATATAGGGCTAATTGAGTCGACTCAAAGAAAATTTCTAAAATTTATGTTTTTCAAGTCCCAAGGTTTTTATCCTGATAGAGGTATTGAAACCAGAATTTTGCTATATATGTTTAACATGAATTCTTTATGCAATAGGAAAAATTGTATTGTATTAACATTTTTATATAACCTACTGCACAATAATATTGACTGTATGTCTTTGATTAATAAGATTTGTTTTTTGGTTCCCCGGCAACATTCACGTAGAAATAACTCTTTTTATTAGATCACCAATATATAACGTGTGTAATGTATTCAATAGTATTTCGAATTATTGTGACATTAATTATGACCAATTAAAAACTATAATCAGCACATATCTGGAAAGCCGAATATAATTTATGCACTGCTGATCTGTTTGCTTACATAGTTGGTGGTGCTCCCATTAGGCAATATTTGTTCTACAAAATTAAATTGAACAGTGCTTATCCTAGCTCTAGTTCATTAACTATTTTTATGACAGTAAATGTGCTAAAGTCTACTTAAAAAAATATTACTTATTTAAAAAATAATACTTTTGTCTTCGCTTAAAGCATCAAATACCATAAAAAATACAGGATAAGTTTAATTGATAATTTAGCATTCGTTACAAGAAAAATATTGGAAGAACACATAAACTTTATTTTAAAAATGCAATACAGTATACCTTCCTATGCTAATGAGGCTACATGTTATTCTAATATCTAAACAATATATATCACAGTTATTTACATACATGTAAAATAATAACACGTATCGCTTTAGTTAAATCAGAACGGAATAATTATGCTGGAGTTACTAATAGATGAACTCATTTTATTTCTTTTGAGGAATTCTGATAATAAAACAAAGATTATGAAAGTAACAAATTGACAACTATTTATTTAATAGTCTTTACTCAGTTTTACGTTTTTCTGTATCTAAAAATAAATTTAACAAATGATTTTAATTTATTATCTGCAAGGAATGTCAATTAATTTATCTCTTAGGAATTCCAACAATGGATGACAAAGTACTATAAATGAGGCCATATATTCAGACATTTTAAATTCGGAAACGATTTAATATAAAATAGGTTTTTTCATACAACACCCATCAATTTCTAAATATTTATTTTATAATTTTATTTATGTTCATTCTGTTTGCAAAGATTGTACCGGTACGTATTTTGAAGGCACCTGCATTAATTTTCACTTCGTAAACCAATGTGAAAAGTACAAGATAACATGAAATAGAGCATTAAAATTAAACACAATAGCGAATTAAGTAAAATTATGACCGCGATATCGCCGCGTAAACAACACAGTTTAACTAAACGGATTATTGCAGAAAAGTACAACGTCCTAGACAATTATCGTCTGGATTATATCTTCACACTACAGTTTTTCTTGTAAGGCCCTCCGAAGCTCCTCTGTCGCTTTTGTCAGATTAGTGTTTTGAAGTGTGGCTCTTATTTTTAAATCTTCGGGTCGACCTTCATCATATATGTAATCCTTGGGAGGCTCAGTTGGATAATTGCAACTCCTTGTGTTGCTACCAAACTTGGGGCGAGGTATTCTGACTCTCTTTACATCCACCAGCCAAGATTCCATTTTTGTTTATTTCTAAAACAGAACATCACACTAAATTTCTTTACTCTCCAAACAAAGAATTTGTAACATTATTTGTCCGCGCTATTTTCTTTTTTATAAATTTTTACAAGTTTCTGATCTACTTACAGACTTTTGCAGAAAATGTAAAAGCCTGCATTATATAGGAAAACATTACAATTAACCTTATTGGTCAATTTTTGAAGTGTGCCTACATAAGAACATTTTTATATGTACCATACATATGTCTCAAGTACATCTATCGTTGATGTTTAATATTATAATCAATCGATTATTCGTATCAGAATTTGTACATTTTATAAATATTTTTTGACATGTGCTTAAGGTAGAGAATAAATATGGCAGCCCAACATGTGAAGCGGATAAAATAAATACGTAGCCCTGCAGCATTTTTCTGAACTACATTTTTATTTGGTTTTAATAACTTTAACAGAGACATTTTACATTTGATACCATCTACACATTTCAATATTTAATTAGTAATATCTAATATTTAAATTATACTACTATTATTATAAAATAAACAAAAAAGGAATTTTATGTCTGGCGCATATTAATCCAATAAATATTTATTTACCCAACAACATCCCGTAACATTTCTTGTAACAAATATATTAGCAAGTTCGCCTTGAAAAAAAAAAACAAATTATACCATTGTTTGGGTGTTTTAATTTATTTACTTCTCAAATTGTTTATCAGAAAGTCGTTATCTAAACGTATGCGAAATTATATTGTTGCTATCCATAAAAGCTACTTTCTGATCATAAAAACCTAAAAAATACAACTATTCTATAAAAGGCAGTGAAAAACTATTTCGAAATAAAAAAAGAAACATAAATATGTAAACAAGAGTTAAAACGGGACGTAATTTAAAAATGACCAAAAGAAATAAGTGTTCTCGTCAGACTCTCCAGATCAATGAATTATTTTTATTTAGTCTAAACGTTTAACATATGTGTTAGGGATGTAACGGATGTTGGTTTTCCCACATTCGCAAATGCGAATGAGAATATTTATTTTGAGCATTCGCGGATGCGAATGCGAATTAAAATGTTGACTTTCCCACTGGCACTTACTTGGAAAATGTTGTGAGAAAAATTGCAATTTCTAGAATAAATCGGAGAAGAAAACACCCATTTTTAAAAATATTTCTCTGACAATTTTTATGTTGATTTAAATTTTAACATAATATCAACATTTACAAGAAACATTTTTCTCTAAGGTTCGTAAAAATATTATTTTCAAAATCTCTATATTTTTGTCTAAATTTTAATAAATAAACGAATTTTGAGAAAAAGTTAAATTTTGGATAAAAAAAATCTATTTAAAATTTGGAGAATATCACAAATTTCGAAAAAAAGGCTGAAATTTCTATAAATTATTCAAAATTTCCAACACAGTCCAATTTTGAGAGCAAAAAGTAGAATTTTGAGTATAAAGTTTTAATTAAGGAAAAGACAAATTAGAATTTAAAAAAACAGTATTGGGATAAAGTTGGAATTTTCAGGATATTAAATTTGATATAAAAATCTGAAATTTTTTCAAAATTTGAAAAATATCGTAATTTTGAGAAAAAAGACGATTTTTGAGGTACAAATCGAAGGTTTCAAAAACCCAAACTAGTTTTGAAAAAAAAAATCAAAATTCCGAGAAAACGATCGACATTTTGGAAAAGAGATCGAACTTTCGAGAAAAAAATCGAAGTTTAGCGAAAATTCGAAATCTGCCGGAGTCGAATTTCAGGAAAAAAAATCGAAATTTCAAGAAAAAACTTATAATTTCTTGACTATATTTATTTTTTAATGACTGCCTGGCTGAAGGACAGGCTCCCTTTCCTCCTGCCACACTGAGATATCAAAAAATATCAATTATTGAGAAAAACGTTTGAGAATATTGTCAACATTCATTAATAAAAATTGAAATATTTCCAAACTGGATCGCAGTAATGTTAAATAAAATTAATAAAGCTAAAAAATTTGAATTTTATAAAACTTTTTGCCTTTACAAAAATTCAAAAATAAAAAAAAATATTTTTCAAAATTTTCAAATAAATATTATTCTAAGAATTTTTTCTTTTTTGTTAAAAGACCCACCAAATTTCAAGAAGAAGAAGAAGTCGAAATTTGCTAAAAAACGAATTTAAAAAAAGGTCGAAATTTGAGATATGACGAAATTGAAAAAAAACCACTAAATTTGATTAAAAATGATGAGAAAGTTGGATTTTCTAAAAGGAAGTCCAATTTTGGAATAAATTTTGGAATTTCGAAAGAAAAAGAGAAATTTTTTGAAAAAAAAGACGACTGTTGATGATCGGAGATTTTGCCAACCTTAGCCAATTTTGTGAAATAAATTAACTGTCTATAACAAAAATGTTGTCTTTAGCATAATTTAAAAAAAATTAAAATTTTTGACATTTTTAATCTACTTGTAGCTCTTTTTCGCTTAAATACAAGCGTTCGATTAAAACTGTTTTTAATGCATTTTTTCCGCAGAATTTAATGATGTCAATGATTTTTTAATTCGCCTCATGGTTTTAGAGTTATAACAAGAGCTGGGATTATATGCAAAATGCATATAAAGTGCATATGTGCATATTTAGACATTTTTCAATAAATGTTTTTTTTATTTTGCATATTTCAGATTTTTTTTCTAAACTGATAAGATAAATTTGTTTCTGTTCAGTTAATACAAATGCAACCAAGTTAGAAATTTAAGCCTTAGTTTGAAATAAAGCTGTGATGGGTCTACATATCTTGCTTTATATACATAACATAAAGAAACGTTCCTCGGTTTTAGGAAAACTATTGAAGATTTTTTGATTTTTACTTTTTAATTGAAAGACGTTAAAAAGCTTACAGCGCAACTGCCTATTGCATGGTCCAATCCCCATTGCTTTTCAGAATAGCCTAGCACCGTTTGGGCATACTTTCTGCCAGCTTTTCAGCATATCCTAGGAGTAATAAGCGCCAGATCTCTCTGATTTTTCGTGAAAGCTGCTTGAGGATAAAAACACGTTTTCCTGCAAACTTCCTCATTGCAGTGCTCCAAATAATTTTCATTGAATTTACATCAAGAAACTGTAAAAACCAGTCTGAAGTTACGATGCCAGTTTCTGCTCTCCATGAGGTACAGAGGCGATGTTTTGGATCATTGTCCTGCCCTAAAATTCAGTCTTCGCTTTTGACACCAAATATCTTCTGGACAGGCTTTAGAAAACCACGTTTATAAATAATGACGTTTTTCTGAGCATTCAAGTTCTGCATAAAGATCTCTAAACACCAAAAACTGTGCCCAGAGTAACATCCCCAAACATGGAGTTTTACTGGGTGTTTGATGGTTCATTGAAGCAATCGCTCACCAGCATACCTTATGAAAGCCCACGCCCAGAACGATGCTTTGTCAGAAAAAATTACATTGGACCAATCGCAGTCGAGATTCTCGACAGCCCAGACCTTGCATTTTTTCCTGTAGGTCTTCGAAAACAACGGATTTTGCCTCGTCCTTCGATATTGTATGCTTTTCTTAGCCAAATAGTATTTATGCTGACGTCAACTTCTCTCTTAGCTAGCTTGGCTTTGGTTTCACATAATACGTAACTGTAGAGTAGGATTGCGCTTAAACAGCTGTAAGAAGACTATCCTGCTGTTTTATTGTCACTTCCGATTTGCCTCTATCGGCAAGATCTTCATCAGCTTTATAGGTTTCAACCCACCTCTTCACAAATGTCTTCGACTTTTTTTAAATATTTAGTAGTCGCAGTATAAGACATGCGTGGATCTTTTAGTTGACAGTTTCAGCGATAGTAAAACAATTTAGTATCCGCGACGTGGCAACCGAATGCACTTTTCCACCAACAAATCTATAAAAGCCAAATCATTAACAGTTTTTAAAAAATCGAGGAACGTTCTTGTTAAACCGACTGTACGTGAATGTATTCATATTTTCCCTGTCTATTAATCCTTAACACCGCTATTGTTTGAAATTTTTTATGGAAATAAATGCATATAAAATATTTTATAGTGCATATTTTAGTATTTTAGGGCATATTGCATGCATATTTTTTTGCTGCATATAATCCCAGCTCTAGTTATAACCTATAGCTCTATTTTTTTAGTAGAAACCATGTCATGCAATAATTTTAAATGAAAGTGCATTTTTTCTCTCTTTAAAAATATATGGGTTTATATATATTTTAAGAAATTTCGGGATTGCAATGATTTTTCTATTAACTTGTAATGTAATAAGCCCAGATTTGTGTTACGTTTGTCAGTGGGAAAATTCCCTGGCGATCTACCCGATGTCAAACTTTTAAAAGAGCTATCTCCTCTAGAGGAAGGATGGTGGATGGTTAAAGGCGATGAAAACAGACATTTACACAGACTGACTGCCGAATTTTGCAGTTAATCGCAACTTAAAAATGTATTAAATGGTATTATTGTCTAGAGAAAGGTCTCCTCTATCCAAAAAGCTATATTACAACTGATTTGGTGCCAAATTACCAGAGATATAATCATTTTTATGGCAAAAAATCGTGTTCTTTGACATTTCCCGATAATAGAGCAAACCACAACCTACCAACGGTCGTGGTGTGCAAAGGGATTTAAAAAATTATTAATTTTTGAGATGACATTAACGTTTTCTAATATATTTTATATAAAATATAGCATGTGTCAATGAAACGTCATAAATTTATCGTAAGAAAATTTATATTTCGTCGTTGCCGTGAAAAAATCTTCTATATGCTGAAATGTAAATTTTAAAGGAGAGCAAAAAAAACAAACATACCGTCGCTACAGTGGAAAAATTTTTTATGTGCATCTTTTTTAAAAATAGGTTCTTTTCGTAATTTGATGGGGATTGAAAGTCTCTTTCCTTTGAAATAAATAGGTTTTTCTCCTCTCCTGTAAAATTTATATTTCAGCACATAAAAGACTTTTCCACGGCAACGATGATTTATTATTTGATTTCTGAGGTAATAATGTCTCGGATGTTTCACTTGCAGCTGCAGAAATATCAGATGGGAAGTAATTTATTGATTCTTAACTAAACTCACTCATTTTCCCTGTTCTGGTTTTTTGTTTTAATATACTACACTTATGTTTTGTCGTCCTCTATCTTTTAGTTCAAAATTTCGATATTTTTCTCAAACATGAAATTTTCTCGGGTTTTTCTCGGACTTTCAAGTGGACTTTGAAATAGTTCCATTTTTTTCTCGAAATTTCGACATTTCTAATACATGCTCGTTCACGATTTAGAATATATTCGTTACTTTAAGGAAGGACTGTATTAATGGCTACTCTGATCCACATGTATTAATGTCGACTCTGATCCACATGTATCTTAAAAGGAGTAATATTAAGTTTAATTTAATGAAACTGACTAAACCGTTGTCTGCTGATTTCGCTGCATTTCCAATGCCTTCTTTGCTACATTCTTTTTGTACTTTTAAAAGTCTTGCTTGCAATATCAGCCATCTGAAAGTACTAATTACTAGCATCAACCGATCTCGTTCATTAAACTTGCTCTACACAACATTTCTAAATTCAATCTAATCAAATCTTTAGAAATCGTTCGTTGGAGTCCGAAGCTTTTTGATTAGTTAAATGGAAGTTGAGAGTAATGATAGTGTACTGATGCGGAAAGTATTGCTGTTATTAATTAATTCAGCTAATGGAGCTGTATAGGTGAGGCGGCGTATTTATAAATAAACGAAGGCAGCCTATATATCGATGCGATCGTGATCCAAATCTCGTCACGCGTAAGTAATTAATTGTCCGGCCATTATTAGATGGACAGCACACCTGTGTGACCCCGTACCGTGACCGCGGATAGATGGATAGGTTTTGGATGCAATTTTTCAATCGCCAAATGTCTCTGATAGAGATTACCAATTAATTACTACTCTTGCTTTGGTAGAACAAACAGAATAAAATAGAATTTAAAAAAAATAATACTAAATTCACGACAATTTTTGGCTTCCATAAGAACTTCGTTGCAAATTATTTTCCTCGGTTTTACATATATCAAATACAATTATGGACATTAATCAAAATAACTGTAAGTCGAGATTACTGTGGTCAGTTTTTCATGTATTTTTTACACAGATCTTCCACAATTATTTTTAAAAGATCTTGCTTTGTTTTGAACCTAGCAACGATCGGAAAATATAACATATTATATTTGCTTGATGAAAATCTATTTCCATTTATTTTAAGACACCTGCAACTAAACTATGTTTCCCTTCATAAATCTTTTCTTAGGCAAGATTGGTTAAAATTTCTGTTCTTTATTGATGATATTTATTCCTCCAGTGTATAAAGTAAACTTATATCTTAAATCTACTAGCAGATAGCGGTTCGGATTACAATATCATTACACATAACAGGTCCTTGTTCACATCTCAAAGGATTAAGCGCCAATAAGAGATGAAGCAAAGCATGGGAAACCAGTCGCTGTTTTATATCCAAGACACTTCCTGTGACGGTTTCCAACAACTAGATAAGTCATGATGGTCTCATTAAAAAGGACACCGCACAGGTGGGCCTTTTATAGGTTAAAGATCCGATAAATCAGCGTGGCCGTGACTCGTCGCGGCTTTGACCACGTTCGTTACGTTACCGGAAATGGTCTGTTGGTTCATCTTGTTCTTTCTTTCATCTGATGTATCAGTTTTGCACCGCAGTACCGTTACTTGTTAACTTGCAAGGATTCAGTAATTGGCTAGTAACCTTTGACATGATCGTGATGAATTGTTAGCTTCCACAAGACATGGTATCTCGTGGTTATTTTGCGCTAAACAAGTTTCTCATTACTAAAATCATATTTCGTCGGGACTTCTTCAGTTTTAACAAAATGCAGCTTGTCCAATTAGCAATGTGGTGTATATTTGCTATTAATTGTTAATTTTAAAAAAATTGAAACGAATAGTAGCTGATCTTTACGAGGAGTGCAATTAGTACGGAAGGTCTTACAATTTTTTTGATATTTTGATAAAAAAATATTTTTGCCACAAAGGTACACTAGTCTGTGATGAACATTTTAAAATTATTATTTACTATACATGGTGAATGCATACACATACAATGTTGGTGCATATTTAAATTTGCTACAAAATGCTAATTAAAATGACATCAAACAATAGGGGTCTAGGATTGAAAGCTTTTAAAATATTTAAAAAAACCAACAAAATTGGTGCCTGATTGGAAGCTGGTCTGAAGGCCGGAACCAGCCCTATCCTCTTTTTTTTTTTATATGAGTTTATTATATTCTTATCCTAGAAAATACTATAAAGCTAAGCTACTAGTTAAAAATAAAAATAGAAAATAATAGCAGAGTGCCCAATTTCAGTTTTTTTTTAGAAAAAAATCAGTTCGTGTTTGCTAATCAGTAAATGTAATTTTAAAAAAATTGCAGCATTTTCTAAGAAACGATTATACTGAGAGAATCTAGGCTTAAAGTAAAACCATTTGGGTATTTACGGCCTCCAAATTTTCATATTTTTCTAAATATCTTAAAAACTATTAATCGCATTGTATGATATTATTTTAATCAGAGATTCAATTATTAAAACATGTGAATTGAAATTAGAAAAACCATATTTTAGAGCTGCTGCAAGTGACAAATTTATGTACTTCGCCAGATTTGTTGAGTCTGTTGTAACATTTCGACTTGAACATTTGTTTTTTTTTTTTATTTTCAAAGAGAACTGAGCAAAATCTCTAATGAATTCTGCTTTTTTGCGGTTTTGCGGTTTATTCACATAAACCTTGAAATTTAAATAAGCTCACAATAAAGTCTATATAGCAGTGGCGAGTTCTTCATGAAAGCTAGGGAAGCACAGCTTTCTTTAAAGTTAGAGAAGCACAGTTTTCGTTTCAAAATGAAAATGTCCATATTCATTTTATTTTCAAACCTCTTTGTTTTTCACACAATAGCTGCGACCACTATTTTTTGATATTGGTAACGCTTATGATCGGAATTTAACAATTGTATCTCTAAAGTAACTTATTTTTGACACAATTAATCGAAATTTATTTATGTATAAATTCTTAAGACGTGGGACACCATGAACAATTAGAATTTTATAAAAAATGTCGATTTTTTGAGAATGGCTTTTTTTTTAATGTTAAAACTTTAACTTTTTTTTGAAAAATTTGGCTTTAAAATTCAATTTATTATTGAAAATTCCAACTCTTGAAAATTTCGACATTTCAAAATTTTACCTTTTTTAAAACTTCCACTTAAATATTTTGACTTTTTTAAATTTTAATCTTTTTCGACATTATAACCTTTTTGAAAATCATGACCTTTTCAAAATTTTGATTTTTTAAAATGAAATTTCATCTTACTTTTAAATTCGACTTTTAATTGAAGCTAAGCTTCGATATATTAAAAATTATCCAATTTACTGTATTGAAAATTTAGATCTTCTTGAAGAAATTGAAACTTTCCAAAACAAGCTTTTAAAAAGATTTTAAAAAAGTTATAGTTTTCAAAATTGTGCTTTCATGAACATTTTTTGACTTCTTGTTCAGAAATTTGGATTTTCTTAAAGTTTATTTTTCAAAATTTTGACTTTTATGTCGAAATTTCGACTTTTTTGTTTTCAAACTTTTTGAAAAGTTTGTCTTCTGCTAAAAATTTGGCTTTTTTTTGAAAAATTCAGTTTCTTTGAAAATTTCGAATATTCTGAAAATTTTGACTTTTGTTAAAAATTGCGACTTTTTTGCAAATTCAGATAACAAAAGTGATACTCTTTTAAAATTTAACCTTTTCTTGAAATTCTGATTGAAAATTTGAACTTTCTTCAAAATATTGGCTTTTTTAATTTTAGACTTTTTCTCCTAATTCAACTTTTGTGAATTGAAACTTTTTTTAAAAACTACTCTTTGTTAAAAATTTGAAGTATTTATTTGAAAAATTAAAGATTTTTCAAAACATCAACTTTTTTCGAAAATTTATAAAAATACCTTATTTTTAAAAACTTTTTATTGAATTGTGACCTTTTTGAAAATTAATATCAACAAGTTGAAACTATCCAAAACTTCGGCTTTTTTTTGAAATTCTGACTGAAAATTTTTGCGAATATTTCAATTATTTAAAAAATCTTGACTTTTTAATAAAATTTATACTTTTGTTCAAAATGTCTTAAGTTGAAAATTTCGACTATTTTTGAAAGTTTGATTTTTTCTAAAATGTTTTTTTCTTGACCACTTTTTTAAAAATGTCCTAGTTTTTCTAAAATTCAACTTTTTTGGGAATTTTTAATTATTTTTATAAATATTGATTTAAACATTTACAATTGTTTTGGAAAATTGGGCTTTTTTTTTCAGACTTTTTGTCAAAATTTCAATTTTTTCTCCAAATTTTAAATTTTTCTCTAAATTTCGATTTCTTTGTAATCTTTTGAAAAAATTCCACTTTTGTTGAAAATTTAATTTTTTTAAAAAAATCGACTTTTAAATTTCGAGAGTTTGACTTTTTTAAAAATTTCGAATTTTTCTCGAAATTTTTAATTATGATGAAAATTTCGACTTTTTTGAAAATTTAGGTTTTTACACAATTTAAATTTTTCTAAAATTTCGACTATTTTTAAAAATCTTTTTGGAGATTTCAACTTTTAGTGGACATTTTCTCTATTTTAAAATTTTTAAAATATCGACTTAAAAATTTTGACCTTGAAAACTTTTATGAAATTTTAAATTTTTCAAAATTTCAACATTTTCTGAAAATTTTGAGTTCTTTTAAAAAATTTGAATTTTTAAAATTTTGAATTTTTTGACGTTTGAAATTCTGACGTTTTTTAGAAATTCTGACTCATAATTTGGACTTTTTTTTTGAAAATTTCCATTATCCCTAAAAATAAATTTAGACTTTTTTGAAATTCAGTTTCAAAGAAAATTTCAGGGAAAAAAGTATATTCTTGCCCAAGTTCCATTTTGTGATTAAATGGTTTTTGTAATTCTTTAACATAAATTTTCATTTGAATCTTTGAGTTTTTGCTCTCTTTTAATTTAGAAATTAGAAGTAAAGATCCAAATTTAAAGTAGTCCGAAGACCAACCAAACTGAACATTAAAGAAATATGATTTAGTTTAACTTCAAATTTGAAAATCTGGACTTCTTTATAATAAGTTTGGACAAATATCTGGATTTAGATTTAACATTTTTAATTTTTTTTCAACATTTTCCTGAAATTTAAATTTTGTTTTGAACTCTGAATTTAAATCGATATTTCGATCAATCGAAACATGACAAAAAGAAATATTACTTTTTAATTGCTAATGCATTCACAATGTAATTCGTTGAAAGCAAAATTGTAATTAACTTTTAAAAGGTTGTTGGGTCAGCTTCCCTATTGATTAAAGTCACGAAACGCCACTGCTATATAGATAATAAAGTAGGTAATACTTCCAGGAAAACCGAAAGACTTATTGACTTACTGCTATATGCTAAAATGTATAAATATTAAATTTATTAATGAACATGTCACGTTGTTTTTAATAATAATACTCTTTCATGGTCACAATTATATCGAATTAAATTTTTTTTAAATGCACACTTTAGTGCACTACTCTGTATCTGTTTACCCTGAAGAGTGATAAATAATTTTAAAATATGTCACCAAATATGCCTAAGGATTTTTATTATTGAAGAAACTGTAGGAGCTATAGGGATTTACCTTAACAGCTCCCTTTGTATCCGATGTTGAATTAAAAATTCATCAAATTTTCTGTAATTTTCTATATTTTCAACTATGTAGTAAATAGGTAATCAGTAATTAACAGCCACAAGATTTTATTACACTTGAACTACTATTATAATAAACTTACTAATGAAAACCCCAATGATTTTGTACAAAGTCACTCGAAGATCTTAAAGCAACTCGCTAGTTTATGAATTTGCGTATTATTTTTTGTTAAAGAAAATAGCTATCTAAAGGATTTTCTTTTGCCTTACAAAATTGTAACTTATTTGGATAAATGTGACACCAGAGTGGCGCTTGACAGATGAACCAAATAATCAATAAGTAATCGCATATTTTTTTCGCTATGTAGTCATTTAAAAAAAAATCACAGCACCCTTGCTGACTTTTTCATTTTAACACCCAATATATGAACCGAGTTGTCAAAAAATTGTAAGGTAATTAGCTAAATTTGTAAGATTTTACCTTTCGTTAATTATTCGATGTCTATGATGCTCTTGAAGACAGGAATACTGCAATTATGCAATGCCATATGGGAAACGATTAAAGAAAGTTTACACGTACACGTAGGCTGGTTCAATCAACGAAAAACACCGTAATAAATAAATTCAGCTTTACTTTTACTTTATCAAGTTCAATTAAATTAGCATGGCGGTATCAATGTGGCATCCACAATCAACTTTCCCTGAAGTTTTATACCTCATTCACCGCATAATTGTAACAACTATCATTCAGTTACCCCTTTCTCGTTTTTCCTACTTTAAATTAAATACATATAAAGCCATATGTACATAAGTAAAATTTTTAATAATTTTTGCGTACCTTTATATGAGTACCCATTTTTTTTCTTCAAAATTTCGACTTTAATTTTTACATTTTTGAACTCGAAAAGTTGTAAATATTTTAGAAATTAAGTTTTTCTCAAAATATAAGTCCTAATGTCGTGATTACAAGTAAAATTATTCTTAATTAATTAAAGTCGAAATTTGGTAATTAGGATCAAAATTTCAATGTTGAATTTGAAATGTCAAACTTTTTGCCGAAATTTTCACCCTGAAGTCGAAATTTTGGGAAAAAATGCGAATTTTTGGGATCAAAATCGAAATATCAAAACAAGCCTACTGTACTTCGAGTTAAACTGGTTAGTTAATAGTTGTGAAAAAATCCTCAATTTTAAATCCTAAAGTTTAGAAACGCTCAGATGTTGTGTGAAACGCTATATTTATTAAAATAATCACATTTTAAAATAAATTTATAGAAGAAATTCCCAAAAAAAATTGATAAAAAATGTCTTCTCAAAATTATGGCAGATTTTGAATTTTTAGTAAAGAGTGAAATGCAAGTAGAATGCAACCTAGTTCCCAGAAGACAAGAATTCTAATGCACAGACCAATAGGTTTAAATATTTAATATATTCGAGGTTTGGAAACCAAATACCCATTTCGATCTTGTTAGTTCTCGTCGGTTTGTTATATCCAACTTGAATGCTAACAAATGTTCCGACAAGTAAATACTAAAGAATCCACGGACGTCTTGCGTGTAACTCTTAGTACTACCACCTTTTGGTCCATAAATTTGTTAGCATTCGGGTTGGATATACCAAACTGACGAGATCTAACAAGATCGAAACCGGTATTTGGTTTCCAAACTTCGAATCTAATAAATATTCAACTCTATTGGTCTGTGCATTAGAATTCTTGTCTTCTGGAAACTTTTTCCTAGAAAGCAACCGCTTCGCTACGTGGCAACTGTTGGTAGTTCAGCTACCTATGATTCACTATACACGCCTCGAGGGCTGCATTAATTTGTAGTCTAGGTTGCATTCTACTTGCATACCACATTGTTGGCGATGGCCATAGTTTCTCTATAGATCAATAGGTGGTAGTACTAAGAAGTCACATGCTTGACGTTCATGAATTGTTTAGTACTCACTTGTCGGAACATTTTCTAGCATTCGACTTGGATATACCAAACTGACGAGATCTAACAAGATCGAAACCGGTATTTGGTTTCCAAACTTCGAATCTAATAAATGTTCAAACCTATTGGTCTGTGCATTAGAATAAAGCTTATTAATTAAGGAAAAATTTTGTGGGGATATTTGGTTGAAAAATAAACAGACTTTATGCTAAGAGCAAGTAAATAAAGTATTGCAGAGCTTATATGACCAATAACAGTTATGCAAAGCAATCAAAAGTCTGATGACTAGATAGCTGACGACCATATATCGGTGGTAACCAAGGAAAGTGTGACGATGGATATATGTTATAGTTGAGAGAAAACAGGTTGAAAAGGACATCAAAGAAGCAAAAAAAGGGGAAAAACGTTGCAAACTTGGATATTGCTGGTGAAGCTAGTTCAGGACAAATGGAATCAGGGTCCAAAGGATCATTGGATCTAGAGAAAGTCATGCTATGCTTATATTTGATTTAAATTACTCCCAGCAGGTCAAAATATCAATGCAAAGTAACGCTGTGATCAATTCGCCAAACTGAATGCATCTTACCTGGTTGCTTATGCCAAAACTAACTATAATTATTCGAAACTAGAAAATGACTAGTTAGATAAGATAAGATTGTAAAGCGCGATGGAGATTATTTAAGTGGTTGTTTAAATATTTTTCATTTTTGTTTTCTGAGTTTTAATCACAAACTAGAAGCGAATTTTTTTGATGATGCAGGATTACCTATACAGGGACATTCAAAATTACAATCTTCAGAAGGTTTGCTGAGAAGATGTCGACATTCTTTTAAGGAAAAGCTCTAGAAAAAACGACCCCTGGTGAAATAATCCCAAAAGCAACGGAACCTGTTTTATAAAATTTGGTAAATATATTAACCGTATTTCTTTCGATATTTCAGTTATTTATTTATTTAATATCTTTTATGTAAAAGGGGGCAATGGATTCCTTGCCGAAAAGTTTCGCGCATTTGTATATTCATATATAAAATGAGTAGTAAAAATAGATAAAAAGCGCTCTTCTATAGTAATATTTGATGTAAGAGGTAATGTTTTAATATACATGTACTAATATATGGAAACAGTGTACCTACTTTAGTGTGAGGCAACCCAGGCGGTCGCCCGGAGCACCATGGTCAAGCGGGCGCGGACAATTTGTATGAGATATTTTGATCTTAAACTTCTTGCAATTTTAAGCCTATTAATTTTTATTATTAGATCGTTTACTTCTATTTTTAAAAAATGGTAACCAGACTAGACAAGGTAAACCCAACTAATTCAGCTAAAAACAACTCGGGCTCGCACAATTAAGGTTCCGTACCAATTACTACCGTAAACAGACAATAAACCAAATTAAATCATTGTTACTTATGTATGAATTTCAAATTTTATCCAAATTTTCTTGTGTTATAATTAAAACATAATACTTTTAGATATATAAACATTTTTCGACATTCAATGCAAATATTTATGGAACTGTGTTGATAATGTCTCAAATAAAAGGCATTCATTTGCAATTCACAATAATAATAATTAATGACCACCACAGTTTATGAGATTCCTTGGATCACGCTAAAATGTTCGATTCTAACAGCAATTACAGCGTTGTGTTCAATTTAATAAACTAACACTAACTCCAAAAATAATAATCTGAATAAAATAACGTAAAAGACTAATTTGATCTGCATTCTATCCTTCAGCTAAATCAAGTTTTATATTTGAACTATATGGGTCAAAAGGTTTTGGAATGCAAGGACCTATTTTTCCATAAAATATATTTTTTTTCAACATTTATTAAAATATCGAAAAACCTGCAGTTTTCTGATAATCCATGGTCCAATAACTACTAACTCTATTAAAATCTAAATTTTATCTTTAGAAATCTAGGAGATTAGGCGGAGAACGGTCATTTCTGGCATTTGAGCTCTATCTTTAAAACGATTGGACCAAAAATTATAAGAAAAAATATTTTAGGATCCTTAGAGGTAGTTCTTTCAAATGATACTTCACACGATATATTAACTAAACCTTGATTTTTCAAAGACCAAATGAACCCCTCATTTTGTTATTAAATATATTTTTTTTCTAATCGTTGAATGGCGGTATTTGCGTGAGTCATAGAGAACTAACGCTGCAAAATTTCAAATTTGTACGTTCCATAGTTTTCAAGGAAAACCTTTTTGTGGCAGACGGACGGGCGGACACGAGGGTGAGATTATAAGGGTTCCCTCTTTTCTTTTTAAAGTACGGAACCCTAAGATTATACAACATTAGAACACTGTGAGTATTTTTCTGAACTTTCTACTATTATCTACTACTCCACTATTCTATCTATATAATCATTTTGGATTTTTATTTATTATTTCTTAAATTTTCAGTTGCAGATTTCAAAAATTATTTTTTTTCAAAATATTACTTTTATCTTAAAATGTTGACTCTTTAAAAATTTTACATTTTTTTCAAAATTAATACATTGTTATTTTATTCATAACATTACGACCTTTTCTTAAGATTTGAAATTTTAGCTTATCTTTGACAAAATTTTAACTATAAATTCAATTCCAAAGTTTAATTTTAAATTTACATTGGAAATCTGAATTTTTAAGTCAATTTTGGCTTTTTTCGAAACTTCTAATTTCTTCTTAACATCCACACCTAATTGTTAAAATTTCGATCAATTCCACAATTTTCTCTTTGTTTTAGAGAGTATGACATCTTTCCCAAATTTCAATAATACATAATTTCAAAATTTCGACTTTTTTTTTCTTGAAATATCGAGTTTTATATCAAATATTTTGGTGTTCCATACTATAAAAGGGAAAGCAGAACCTTTATAAGGGCTAACCGATTAACTCAAAAATTGCTAATATTCTCAATTGGCATCTACTCTAGTGGAAAGAATTCGGAGAATTTATTTTTCTTGCCAGAATAACCAAAATGCCGAGTCAAGATTTAAAGGGATTACTTTGTCTAACCAGATATCATTTGAAAGAGTTATTTCTGCACATTCTAAAACCCTTAAATTGCAGCCGCCTAGTTTTTCAGTTATACATTTTAAAAATTACACCCCTTTCTTTCTTCTTTTGATTCTGAACTCGAATTGTGAAGAAATATTTGGTTTTTATTTAAATAATGTTCTGAGTTTATAGTTGCAAGTTTTGGTTTCTTTCTTTGGCTAAAAGTTGAGGCAAATTTATTTTTTCTTAAAATGTTAAATTTATGCTCGATTTTTTTTGAGTTATCCAAAATTTCAACTTTTTTCGTCTAATTCTAAATTTACATTTTGAGTTTTTAATTAATATTTCCTCATAAATACGACTGTAATGGCAATTTTCTCATACATTTTTGTGATAAAGCTAAATCCTTTTAATGAATTCTCGAAATGTATATTTTTCTAAATTTCGAGAAAAAATATCAATTTCAAGCCTTGTTTTGAAATTCGGTTGATTCCTAAATTTAAGTAGTTTTTTAGTTTTCTAAAATTTGTAGGTTAAACTCATAATCTCGTACACGGAGTATTTCAGTCATAATGTCATTAATTTTAACCACGAATTCGGAAGTCTTGTTAAAGAGAGGCAAATCAACCCATAAGCCGTCCGTGAAATAACGCCGTTAATCGGTACAAATGATTTACGACTTCATAGGTCAAGAGACGCTTATCACATTATCACAGTTTGTCCTACACGTAGATCTTCAATTTGTAAATAGAAAAATGTAAAGCATTTACAATTGTAAAGCTCTCTGGTATATTTTTACCACCTCTTACCAAAAACTTTTTAGACGATATGGGTCCCCAATAAAAATGGAACCTCTTACCAAAAACTTTTTAGACGATATGGGTCCCAATAAAAATGGATTTTTACATTTTAAAGAGAAATTCCCCAGAATGAGCCAAGTAGTAGTGGTAGTAATAATAGAACCTCAAATTAATAAAAAACTCGTTGTTTAAAGAAAAATTAAATGTTTTGAAAAAATTAGCATGAATATGCTTCAAAAATGTAAGTGGAAATTTTTTAGTTGACCATAGGAGTGATATCTATAGATATTTGGTTAAAAAACTTTTATGGGAGTATAAAACTTTGGGATGCAATATGGGGATTAAGATTCATTTTTTGGACACATATCTTGACTTTATTCCTACAAATTAGGGGGCTCTGGGGGTCTCTAAGTAATAAGAACTAATAAAAGTTTCATGGAAACATTCCAATGATGGAAAAACTTTATCAAGGGAGATCAAGGGTGTTGACCGACTACAATTAAAAGCTAAGTAATCTAGAAAAACAAAGATTATAAGTTCCTAAAGTACATTTTTTATGTTATATTTCTGAAGCTCCATCATTTTTCAAACATTTAACAAACAAATGTCTTGGGTACTGAAAATTTCAAAACTGCTTATTTTAAATGACAACAACTTACACTATTAAAAAACGCAAAAGAAGTTCAGAAGTTTTCTTCACATGCAACATTTACGGAACGATGATGCGCAACTTCTATAATAAACTACACTTTAAATGAGCTAAGCTGCAGTTTAGAATAAATTCGTATTGGTTTTAAATATTTATTTTTTGTCTACAGCATATCCGCCTATGCCATATAAATTATCTAATTAGTTTCCCTAGATGGTATCTGCAGAAGAAAGTAAATAAGCTGAAGACCGAATAGGAAATTGACAAATATGGGGACTAACATTTACTCAGACACGGTATTGCCTTTCAAATAAGCATATGAGCAAGTACCACGTTCTAGTGCGCTATGTAAATCACTGCAAGGCCTACTGCAACACTGATCTACATTTTGTGAATGTGAAGCTCTTATTAAATCCTCATCAAGGTGACTAACTGCGTTGCAGAATATACGGAAATGGATTTAACGCGTGTTTTGGAATAACATTAATTAATGTGTGAAAGTGTTATTTAATAATGTACTTGGACACTTTCTTTGAATGGATGTTAACTCATAAATAAACATATATTTTTTTACTGCTATCGATTATGTTATTTGAGTCTTTTATTAACGATTGGTCTAAGTTCAATTAATTTGATAGTCATTATTCCGATATGGACTAATGTTTTTACTGCCGGTAAAACTTCCAGAAGAAGTTTTTTTCTATTTCATGAATTTCTCTACTTATTCAACATGGCTGATTCAAATTACGAACAAAAACTATTGTCATAAATTATTGCAAGAATAGCAGCTAACTTTTTTACTTCTAGTCATCGTCGTATTTGTTGTAATAGGCTGTTTTAGTTATACTGTCATTAATTTTAAGAGAATATAGAGAAAAACGATTATGACCTAAATAGGTAATTAGAAATAATGTTTAGGGTATACCTGCTCTGAAAAAATATTTTCAAATTATAATTAAAACTGTTTTTCGGGATGTCACTGATTTCAAACGGCTTGGAAATCGCTATCCTGTTTGCAGTCGGGAGAAACAAACCTTTGTTTAGATTATGCCTGACAGATGAAAACATGTTAAATCATCGAGTGATATTTTCAGTTCAGGAATTCTCGAAGAAATCGGAGGACGATTAAGTTTTTCTCTCATAAATATCGATCGATGGCGACAACGAATTGGAGAAGAAAGTTTATGTTTATATAAAATATCATATATTCTAAAAATAAATGAGTGCAACTATTATAAAGTGTCTAATACTCGATAAATATTCTTCGACGACTACTGCAAACGTATCAAGTTTCCGGAATCTATGAGAGAAATAAGTGATACCAACAGATTTTTTTTTATTTTATGCTCTTCATTGAGAAACGACAAATCTTCTTTATTTTCTTCTAGATGCCAGATCTCAATTGAGAATTCTTATATTCGTGGATGTAAAAACAATACACTTACACAAAAACCCAGAAAAATTAAATGTTTCTGCTATTAGGAAGTTCCATCATTGTCACATGTCTCATAAATAGTGTTTTACGAATTTCTTGTACTTGTCTTGCTTTGTCTTGTTTGGGTTCTCGCTGCAAGAACAAGACAAGAAATTTGAAAGTGAGAACAATGAAAAATAAGAAGTTTACTTAACAAGAGCAAGATTTCTTGCCAAAAAATGAGCAAGAAACAAGATTTCTTGCTTTTTTCAATATTTTCTTATAATAAGCGATGCCTTAGAAAATAGTCTCTAATGGCACCGTCTCTGATCGTAAAACGAAGTATGTAATATCTTTCACTATTTTTAGCAATACTGAATACAAAGTTTTGAGTTTATACCATCAGTTCGAACTATTCGTTTTCTCTTCCGTTCACCGGTCTTAAATAACCGTCGCTTCTAGTTAGATGTTAAAAAAAAGATGCTTCAACTGACTTCCACTTCCATCATCCATCTTCAACTTCATTGAAGATATTAAACGCACTGTGCTCAGTCATAGAATTTGCAACAGATAAGGAGGCATCATTAGTTTTTGCAACAAAATAATTCTCTTTATAAATTTGTTCCAATTTTTTAATTGTCATTTACTACAATTTGTGTTAAAAAGTTAATGCTTTTTTATGCCGTTAATCCAAAATCAGAGCAATACAATATATTCAGTTGGACTTTATAAAGTATGTTAAAATGATATCCCTGGCTGCAGGTAACGCCTCAACAATGGTTGCTCGCATCCACTTCTCAAATTTATCGTTCTACTTTGTCTTTACATCTTTTATAGATAATGTACTTCTTAAATTCATTGTGACACAATCAATTTTGAACCTATTTTGTTGTTGTTCATTTCAAAACGAACGAAGCAGTAAGAACAAGAAAGGGCTGAGTCTTGCTAGCAAGACAATAATCAACCTTTATTGTCTTGCTTAGCAAGACAAGACAAAAGTTATCGATCAAGACAAGATATCTTGCTTTGTGCATCACTACTTATAAACTGAAATACAAATATGGTCCCCTGACATCAAAAGAGATTAAAAAACACTACAGAGGTTGCTCTAACGCTATCATCTTCAGGGAGATAAACTTATAAACAACAATTGAACTATCAAAAAATGTTTAATATAATCCTAAATTAAATAATCTGGCATTTTAAGTATACAGATTAATTCTTTGGATGTATAACCATCGAGATAATTTTAAGAAACCTTCCAAAAACAAATTTTTTAAAGATAAACCAAACTATTAAGGATAACAAAGAAGTAAATGAATGATGGTGATGGTACACTGCCGGATCTATTGTATAATATGGGGCCCTTAGTCCCCAACAAATGTTAATAAAATACTTATTTTGTATATTTTGAATAGTTCCTAATTACGATTCTAATAAATTCAGTCCTAAAATAAACATAAAGGTAGACTTGCCATTAATTGTATTTCTCCTCGTGCCACAGTACCATTGTGGTACTATTTATACTTGAAGAAATAAAGTTTCGGTGTAAAAATTATTTTCGTTGGTTGCATCGCATGAAAAAAACAAATAAATAAATGAATAACTAAATTTGATAAAATACGTATTTTTAAAGTGATTTAATTTTTTGTATTGTTAATACGAGGGTTGCCTTTTCAGTTTTTACATTCGAACAATAGGTGGCGTTAATGAGTTGTGGCACCACTGTATTTGTGAACATTGACGTTTGTTATTGCGAAGCCAGTGGCAATTTAGAAATTGACTGAGTAAGTTGTTGACAGTGAAGGTTTAAAAGAAGCAAGTTTGTGCAAAACTGGAAATCACCCGTGAAGGCTTACGTTGGATGATTTTTTATGATTTAAATAAAGGCCTTACTCAATAACAATGCATAGAAACACTTCGTGCAACTTTTGGTAATGAAGCACCAGCAAAGAAGACTGTTTACAATTGGTTTGCAGAATTTCGTCATGATCATGTGTCCATCAGTGATGAATGCATATATGTAATACTTCTATATGGTGTGTTTTGTCGCTTTGTTTGTGTCAAAAAGGCGAGATGGATATCTATGTTTGTCTTTTTCGAGGACAGAATATATTAACCAATCCCAAAGTTTACTTCAAATATCCCTCTTTTTGGCAATCGTCATTGTTATCATTCATTTATTAGTGTTCCTGCCCATCTTGTCATCTGTTCGGCTATAAACGAATGAATGCTTGTCCTCGAAAGAGTACGACGTATACTTTTATCTCACCTTTTTGACAAAGCATTTTGCAGTGCCGATTATACACAACACGCCATATAGAAGTATTACATATACGGATCAATGTTGAGAAGGTCGTCCAAAATCGATTGTCATTCCAAAAAACATCGATGCTGTGCGCAACATGACAGATAGAGGATACCACAGACTGCAATACAATCGATTTTGCATAAACATTTAGGTGTGAGAAAGATATGTTTCAGATGGATTCTGCATAATTTGACCGAAGCGCAAAAAAGGGTCCTGTTGATTGGTGTCAGGAAATGTTGAAAAAATTCGACCGAGGACGTTCAAAATCCGTATACAACATTGTTACCGGAGACGAATCTTGGATATATTCGTATGATCCTGAAAGCAAACAACAGTCTACTGTTTGGGTGTTTAACGATGAACCCAAACCCACTAAAGTTGTTTGTTCACGGAGCACTTTCAAAAAAATGATCGCTTGTTTCTTCGGTTCTACTGGACACGTCGAAACTATTCCATTAGAAGATGAAAGAACTGTTAATTCCGAATGGTATATAACAATTTGTTTGCCAACGGTCTTCGATGAAATAAGGAACAAGAACAAAAAACGTCGCATCATTCTTCATCACGACAATGCCAGCTCCCATAAACCACGTTAAACAACTGAATATTTGAAGGAGAAAAACATCGAATTAATGTCTCATTGCCCGTATTCACCCGATTTATCACCTAATGACTTTTTCTTGTTCCCCACTGTCAAACAAAAGCTGCGCGGACAGCGATTTTCATCACCTCAAGAAGCTGTTGAAGACTTTCAAAACCATGTTTCTACGATATCAGCTTCAGAGTGGAAAAAATGTTTCCAGAATTGGTTTGAGCGTATGCAAAAATGTATAGACTTAAGGGCGAATATTTCGAAAAGCAATAGAACACTTTGTTTCGCACTTGTTCGTTTCTGTTTCACTTTTTGTAAAAACTTAAAAGGCAACCCTCGAATGATTGATTAAAATTGCTTATGATAAGTCATGGCTCTCTGGATTTACAAAAAGTCGATCAAAAAATATTTTAATTCATCAAAAGTCATTTATTTCATATAAGTGCATTCATAAGATTGTTCAAATAAGCATTACATAATATACGGGGTGTTTTTAGCAAAACTGGCACTTGCATTAAAATCACGTAGCGAAGCTTTAAAAATAGCCGAAGTTTAACTGAAATCTCAGTAAGATGTTTCTAGTGTTGGGAGAGAATGAAAGACGGAATCGAAATATTTCGATTATGGCCATATAATTGACCATTTGATGACTGCAAAAAAGAAATGAATGATCTTTTATATTCCAAATATTTAATTCAATAGCGAGACACCACTGCGCACTTTGTACTGATTGAAATAAAATTCGAAATAAAATACCATAATATCAATAATATTCTGAATTTTGGCAAGGATATAAGGGAACGTTTCATTCATAATCGATCATTCGAATGAACATTCGATTATTTTGATTCATTCTATTATGCAAATATGTCGATTATGCCCAACACCAGTTATTTCTATATACATAAAATCTATGGTTCTTTTAAGCATAGATTGTTTTTGTTGAATTTTTTTACAAGATAAAAAACTCTCATGACACTATTTCTAGAAGCTATATACGTTAATGATTAATGATTTCTAATTTGGCTAGAAATAAACTTGTTATGATCGTTGCATGTTAATTGGCGCTAGAGAAATTACAGTTTGACAATATGCTTCATTTTTCATACAATGAACTTGTATCCAACTTTATTCTGTTTTAATGAGCATTTGTAACTTTATGGTGTAAATAAAACAAAAAAAAACAACAACCATGTAACGGTTAAATCCCTGAAAAAGGTATTTTCATTAAAATTTATTAAAATCCTCTAAATTATTCATAGGTTATAAAAGACCGTTTTGGACCTCTGAACCTTACTAAAATGTTCAAAAATTCAAAAAGTCTGAACTTATAAAGTTCTAGTTTAAAACTTTACCGTATCATTGAAAATTAAGTGCCCTTAGAATTAAATCTTTATTAGTAATTATTAACCTTATAATATTTAGCAGCCTTATAATAATTTAAAAGCACATAATACGTTAGTTACAATTAAAATATGTTGATTACCTATCATAATACCCTAAATACAAATTTCATTTTAAAAGTTTGTTGATTTTTTTATGTCATAGATCTTAATGATACGATAAAGCTCTGAATGCAACTCGATTATTAGCAATTTAAACAATTTCGTCCTCGATTATAAATTGAATAATAATCTCGTTACATTAAAATCTATAATACAATCATATCAACATCATAGAAGATCTTCATGGGACCTATCTCAAATCCCAAAAAGAGAGTGGCTATTCTGTTTAGGGAATAAAGTCTTGTACATTTGCATTATGTTCTTTAAAGTATGAATGCAATCAAATGTTACAATTTTATGGCTGTCATCAAGTTAATAATTCAACACCTCTCGCAGTGGTTTAATATTTTATTCCAAATTAGTTGGAATCTTAATGAATAGCCATAGCGTAAATTAAATAAATGTGAGTCTATTGGATCTTATTTATTATGAAAAACTATTTGCATTACAAGTTTCTAGATTATGAAAGCGCAACTTTTTCATAAATAAATTTCAATGTAATAGACATAATAAACGCATATCTATTACATACATATCTCCATTGCCTCATAATAGGTTTGTTTTTCTTAAATTTTACGTAATTGTCTAACTCCTCGTTTTCCATGTACAGTTAAGTTGAATGTATAATCAATTGTTATGAATGTAACTAGTACTTTCAAATTAAAAAACTGACAAGGGCTTGTACTGAGGTAAAAATCTTGGACACGGCCGTAAATGACATGCCAAATCAACAATGTGCTCAAAAATTTTACTAAAATTCAAAAAAATGTAACACTAAGAATTTATTCTTTTCTTTAATAAATTATATCTATAAAAAAAATACTATCTATTATTTAGCAAACATACCTTGTACAATGTCACGTTCGAATGAAATTTTTACCAAAGTCAGCTGTGGTACGACGGTGTTTGTACATTCATCGATGATTCTTTCAAGCTCTTACTTGCCATCAACTTCACCAGGTACTGAATAAAATTGACTCACACCGCTTTGTTTTGTTTCATGTCTTACTACGACCACAGGACCAGGTGAGTGCAATGTTGCCATGTTACGTAGAAATATTCAAACAGAAGAGTAGTACTATAGCAATTTATAGTAGTTAGTAGATAGGAATATTAAATGTCGATAAAATTAAGTTTATAGTCAAACAGTTAACAATTAATAGCTTTACAAGTTTCCAGGCGTAGTGGCTAATAGAAGCTTAGTTTAACTCTTTTTACAGGGATTCTCTGTAGTTGCTTTCCAATTTGCAATAAAAATCTCAGTTCTCTTTATCTTCGTTGGGTGTTAGGTTCCAAGTTATTTTTGACTAAAACCATTTCGTGCTAGGACACATTGAGGAGTATTTTATCTTTAGAGCTTGATCAGTGTTGAGGATACCATAGAAAGAATTAAAATAAATAGTGTTCAGTTTTTAATTCGTAAGCTACTATTTAGCTGGTAGATATTAAAATTCTGTGACATAAGCGGTAGAATTTCAATTTATGACAAAAAGTACGTTACATCTTCAATCCACTTGAATTTTTACTGCTAATGTATGCAAAGAAAAACTCAATTAAACGGAATTAAAAGTAAGTAAAGGTGAAACTGACATTAACATTGAACTTTCGGCGTTATAACACGTAGTGAAAATATATTTCTAATATGCATAAATGACTACAATCATTTCCTATTAATAAGTGCATTACCGCAAATTATGATTCCCAGTAATTTATATTCATTAGTTAATAAGATAAATTTTTTAGTTGTTACCCGCGACTTCGTCAGTGAACTTGGTTAAATACTTTACAACTGAATGAAAGTTTCAAAACATTTTTAAATTTAAATGAAGTTTGAAATTAATGTTTAATTAATTGCAACCCGGTAACGTAATATTGCTAAAATCGATAATACAGGTGGCTACTTTTATTCTAATAGTTCGGGGACCTAAGAAGAAAGAACGCTGTCAAAATAAAGATCAAAGAGAAGATGCTCTGATTCATGTTTCTCTATGATCGTTTACATCGTATATAATGGTTATTTACGCTTTTAAGCTTGGTATAAAAAGTAGCCTATTAACCATTCCGCATCGTAAGGGAGAACTAGACCAATTTTCGTCAAAATCGATTTAGTAATTGAGCTGTGGAAAGTGGATAAACAAAGACACACACGTTCGCATTTATACATACAGTGTGGGAGAGCCAAATGGAATAAATTCAATATCTCAGTTATTGCACATATTTATTATGAAAAATCTGGAAACAAGTCAATTTTAGATTATAAGATGACATTCTGTATTACAAAAATTTCATCCTTAGATGCAACCTCCTTTGGGTTACCGTTTCAACCCGTAATTTTTTTAATTAGAAGGAGGGGCTTGGTAAACCTCATTTGAAATGTGTTTTCATTCTTTATACAAAAATGTCATGGTTGCTGTACAGGATGGCCCCGAGGTAATGGGTCAAAATTCATGAGTAGGTTTCTGAGGTAAAAATATTACGATTTAGCCGAACTTATTTTAGTCCAAAAATTAATAGTTTAAGAGATACACAGTGTTAAATGCAAAATATTATTTTAGTTTATTTTCATTTATTTCTCAATAAATGTTAATAACTCTGCAACATTTTGGAATTTGGGCTTATCTGCGTCGAAAAATTTAAATCCTTTTCCAGTTTAGTTATGCTTCATAGAGGGCGCCACCTGCGATAGATTGAGTATGTTAAAAATGACGTAACTATTTTTTACGTTTAGATATCTTATTTTTGGTATTAAATTCTTATTTACCAATATTTTCTACACAAAAAGTTATACTTTATGAAAGAAGCTATCTTCAACAATTTTCGAGATATTTGGCTTTGAAGCTTTCAATGATAATAGTTGAATTGATTAAAATAATTTAGTGGTCCCGAGGTAATGGGCCAAAATGCATAGGTAGCTTGCCAAACTAAAAATATTACGATTAAGCCATACTTACTTCAGTCGAAAAGTAGATAGTTAAAAAGATACAGGGTGTTAAATGTAAAATATTATTTCAGTTTTTTTATTTATTTCAAAAACTCTGCAAAATGTTGGTGTTTATGCTTTCCGAAGTGTACTATTTTACTGTTGATTGCAATTGTTAATTCTATTATGAACCCTTGTTATTGACATATCCAATGTATCTAAATTTATTTCAACTATGGGCATTGGAAGTTTCAAAGACAAATATCTCGAAAACGGTACCAGATGGCTACTACCCTAAAGTATACTTTTTTATGTAAAAAATATACTAAAATAATATTTCTCATTTAACACCCTGTATCTCTTTAAGTATCAACCTTAAGACTAAGGTAAGTTCAAGCTAAATCGTAATATTTTTACCTAACAAATCTACCCATGAAATTTGGCCCATTACCTCGGGACCACTCTGTATTTATTTAAAAAATAAACAATAACAAAAATAATTTATCAACTAGGTGAAATTTTTTACAATAATAACTAAAAGCGGCTCGTCCGGTTCGTCCTCGATAATTATAAAGGAACCAAAAACAATGTTAATACCCTTTTTTGATTTTGTAAAAAAGGAAACGTAATACTTATCAATCTTATCATAGTCAATTGTACTTATTGTCGAAAACATCCCAGTAACTTTCTAAAACTGTGAGAGAATTAAGCAGAGGTCAGTATCGTGCTTCAGTTATCTTTTCGAACATTTTGAAAATTTAATATGGGTCATTTAACAGAAATGCATAAAATAATAACTTTACAAATAATCAATTATGGAGACGGAGCAAGATCACAGGCCGAAGTCGCTCGTCTATTTCAAGAAAAGTTTCCTGATTTATCGCCTATATCACGAAGTGCAACTAGTACAATTAGTCTTCAACAGAAACACTTAACAATGCCGTTCAGTACATGTGCAGAAGTGTTCTGGGGGGAAGAATATTGTTGTAAAACAGTTACAGTATCCCTAAGAAAGATAACAATACAATATTCTGCACCTCCTACAAATAATTTTGCGCTTCCGAAGCCGCCATTACGATTACAAAATGACAGACAAATAAAATTGCGAATCAGTGATTTTGCCTGCATCACAATTAAATTTACGACGGAAGAAGACAGAAGAGAATTCACATGAGTACTAGGAAATTTGGACCTCGACACCAGTTCCGATGAGTCCAGCGATGATAATGCTTTGAACAACATATCAAATTGACATGGGCCCTAATTGTACTAAATCGAAGGTTATTAAAAAAATATGTTTTTTTAATATTACATAAATCGGTATAGTCCCCGGAATGCTCGCTATCTCGTTTCGTTAGTTGTCACTATTATCATTGCTTATATTATTATTATTACATTTCGTTTTTCCTTTATAGGCAATTTGCTTGTTGAAGTAAAGGTATTTTTATTTATTTATTTACTTTTTAATAATTAATTTAATAAATTCTTGAAACAAAAAAAATGAAAAAGCATTTTCACGAACATGGACATGTACGAAAGCTAAAAAAAGAACCCTCCATTGCATTAACTAATAATACCAAATTGAATGAATTGAATGAGCTTTAAGAAAATCCACATTATTCAAGTCGACAAGTAGCTGCAGTACTCAACGCTAGTCATTCCTCGATTATTTGTGTACTGAAAGAAAATAAAATGCATCCTTATAAACTGACACTATGTCAAGAGCTCAATGATGACAATTTTGCTAGAAGAACTCATTTTTGTGACCAAACTATGCAAAGATTAGGTAATAATGTCATCCAAAAAGAAAACGTATTGTTTTCTGATGAGTCCACTTTTACTCTTCACGGTCATGTTAATCGTCACTGGATGAGAGATTTGCATACACAGAACCCTGAAAAAGTTAGGGTTTGGGCAGGTCCACTTTTCACTAATGGAAATTTAAATGAAGATAATTATTTAGCATTGCTCCAAAACAACATTTTACCGCTTTGGTAAACTTATATCCAACTCAAGAAAATCCACATGTTCCAGCTAATGTAATATGGTTCCAGCAAGATGGAATAACACCACACTACCAAGTCAATGTCCGGAAATATTTCGATTTTACGTTTGCCAAATCGGTGGATAGGGAGACGAGGTACAGTGGAATGGCCACCACGATCACCAGACCTGACGCCTCTGGAGTTGTTTTTATTGGGTTATGTGAAAGATACAGTGTATAAAACCAAACCCCGCGACGTAGCTCACTTATGAGCGGAAATAACCCTTGCGATTGCGTCGGTGACACCAGAGATGTTGAATAATATCAGGAGACATTTTAATTTACGACTGAGATACTATTAAGATGTTGAAGGTGCCCTTTTTGACATCTCCTACATTAAGTAAAGTTGGTTTTTTATTTTATTAACTGAAAATATTAGATTTATATTTTGTTGTTGAAAATTGAAATTAATTTTTTTTTACTGTTAATTTTTAAAATAAATAT
Organism: Dastarcus helophoroides; assembly: GCA_028583605.1. Taxonomy (NCBI): domain Eukaryota; kingdom Metazoa; phylum Arthropoda; class Insecta; order Coleoptera; family Bothrideridae; genus Dastarcus; species Dastarcus helophoroides. Next base: position 3,819,690 of record CM053335.1, read on the forward strand.
AGCAATATAACATTTTTAAATAGAGAATGAAAAAGGATTTCAAATGAGATATAACAAGCCCCTCCTTTTGATTTGAAAATTTAGGGGATGCAACTGTTACTTGTTACAATGTTTTTCCCCAATAAAGGAATCGTGGCTTAGTATTCAAGAATTTAGAAAAATTCTTCTACGTGCCACTACTAAGGCATGGAATAATTTCCTTTATTTTCGCCGGCTAGCATTGGAGAAAGAGCAAGAGCCTCTTCTTGTTACAGGCCTTGAATCGTACATCCCTGTGGCCCTCGTTTGGGCCGATGTGACAATATAACTAGTGAAAAACTTCCTAAAAATTTACAAGTTCTGAACTAGTGAAAACTATTACGTCCAAGATTCCGCTTATATTTAATAAAAATCGACAACTGCGCGGCACGGCGGCTAAAAGAATACCTAAACGGGGCGCCAGGTGATTATCGCATGCAACAGTATTACAATTTAAGGAAAATCCTAATATCTGACGATGAATATATGGTTCTCGCCAACGCTGACAAACTTCCAGAAATAATGTAAAAAATGGTACTTAAGTAAGCGTCGTGAAGGGGCCCAGGACGACGTGGAGGATTGAATCTCTTGTTTGTCACCGAGTAGGTTCGAACAGGAACTCATATCGGTGAAGCCTTCGAGGGCCACACTTGGAAGGTCTTCCACAAGATGATGACTATTCCCTTGAAATTCTTCGCGTCACTGTACTTGAAAGAAAATCAGAAAAGGATCCACTAAAAAAACAGCTCAACACGAACAGTCCTTAACTTAAGACGAACCCCAAAAAAAGCTTACAAGGATCCCAAAAGAGCCTGTAAAGATTAAGAGAATAGGATTAGCCCTCCAAATGCTAAAAGTTGAAGGGCACATGCTCATACCTTGGACGTTTGGTCGGCTCTGCCGCGTGCTTGGGGAGCACCTCCCTGCCTATCCCGGAAATACCGAACCATCTGAGGCTTTAGTTCTAACACAGTACTACCACGAAATACAATAGCCCCAGAGAGTCCGAAGGTGGGTTACAGTAAATCTCCTAAGAAGAAAACATCCAAATTCACTCGGAAAACTCTGCAACTTCACATTATGAAGGATGACACCCAAGTCAACGACAAGAGACAAGATGGCCGATTTCCCCCAGATAAAGACTGACAGATGATATGCCAGCGCTTACAAAACCAATAGCTGTATATTTGGTGGCCTAGCCGCAGGTAACTATTTCCAATGAAAATTTAAACCGTAACATACTCAAAGAGGGTTGCATCTAGGGATGAAATTTTTACGGTGGACGATGTTATTTTATAATCTAAAATTGACTTGTCTGGAGATTTTTTATGAATTCGTAGAATAACTGAGATAGAGAATTTATTTTAATTGGCTGTTCCAACAATGTATATGAATAGGGACTGGTAGTCACATTGTGCTCTAGAAAAAAATTAATAATTTAAGAACATACTTCTGTGTTAGATATCTTGTTTAAGGCAAATTATTTATAGAATTCATTTTAATATGGCTCTCTTGGCAGATATCCATTTTTTTTTAGTTTTAATGGAAAAAGCTAACGAAAAGGAACCTCATTTAATTAATAATACTATAATTTAAATAATAATACCTAAACTTCCTAAGATGATCTATATTTTCTTCATCATTACAGATTTATGGAAAAATAGGTGGAGTTTGAATTGCTCCTTAAATATAACATAAAATTTAGATTTTCAGAATCCTGCCAGTCAGAAATATTTATTTATCGCAGTGGCGTTAAAATCTGGCCTTTCTGAGTAGCAGCTTGATTAGAAAAGACGTGTTAGTAGGATGCTCTTAAGGTGCTAAAATAAATTGTAGTTAGTGAGCTAGCAACGTACTAAAGCAACATATACTAGACCAATTCGTTTAGTCCCTGCAACATTACTCGTCACATAGAGAGATCTAGTATCGGCTTGTAAGGGTATTGGACATTTCCTGTTGGTAAATAGATACTGGATAGATACATTTAGTTTTTTTATGCAATTCTGCTCGCTCATTAATTGATTCCCTCACTCACTCACTTAGTTACTCACTCATGTACTCACTCACTTATTCACTCATTCACTCACTAACCGACTTAATCACTCACTCAATCATTCATTCATTCGCTAATCGTTCACTCACTCACTCACTCATTACTCACTCGCTCGCTCACACCGAAATCGTTCCAACTATTGAACCTATGTGCATGAAATTCAGCAGGTAAATCCGTTACAAGACGTAGCTATCCGCTAAAAAACTGCCGTTCTCTATATTAATTTGACTATAATTTCGCCGAAGTTAATTCATAGTTTGATTGTGTTATCTTTTATATACGTATGTGCTTCTCTTTATTTATAAGTTTTTATTAAGTTGCCAAGAAAAATAATGAAATCATTTAATTCTGGAAGCAAATTGATTTAAATACCTAATACTAAACACAAAACAAAAATTTTGATAGAGGCAATACAGGAAATACGTATATTATTATAATACCTACCTTAGAAAATATGCTTGCTAAATTACCGATGCAGATCATCCCAAACATGCGATAAAATTGTGTACACAATGAACTCATTGCTGTTCCTGTTTAGTACATCGATGCAAATATGTAATTTCAATAACAAATTACTTTTGTCTCCAACAGTTCATATGAATGCATTACATCCATAAAGGAAAAAGTATTATATCTTCTACAAATGTTGGTGTTTGATATTCTTAATTTATAATTGTGTCATAACTTTGAAGCACTTAATTTGGAGTTTTTGGTGCTTGCTCTTACATCCGCTTCTTGTCGTGTTGAGTAAAAATTTTGTTATAAGTTTTTGTTAATTTATTTAAAATTTTATTTTTTTAGTATAATGTTTTTTAATATGTTGAACTGTTCCTTGACCTTTTTCACCATTTTAGGCATTTTCTATAGTTGTCACCATTATTAAAATGGTTAATCATCATTTGTGACTTCTCAATTGAGATATGGCGGTCCGCACAGCTATTTGTGTCTGTTTCACAAACATTTCCCACAAATAATATGGAACAAAATTAAGATTTACTATTATAAATATCTAATAATTCGCGAAATCGGAAAGATTTTTCGCAATCCTGATGATATGGGCAAGTGCTGCAGCCTGCATCTTTTAAGCTGTGATGCTGAATTTACCGGTTTCCACAAATTTTCATTTATATTTTGGTTATTGTCACCATCGTATTCATATTAGTCTGGGAGTAAATTACATATACACACCCATATTTACTACAACCAACATTTCCCCAGTTTTCATTTGCTTATTTTGATATGCGCTTTTATAATAAAATATGATAACTGCATCATTTAAACTGTGAGTCACTGTAAGTTCCGTTCCTACGTGTTATTTCTCGGAGAAGATTAAATAAAGAAATCGAGAAGTGATACCTTGTTCCATTCTAGCTTATCTTGGTCTAATATATGGGATGATAACTTAAATGGTGGTTATTTCTTGGCTTGGTATGTTATCATTACAACTTGCAACTCAAATGGTAAAATATTAAGCTTGCTTCGTTCTTGTGATCACTCATAGTACCGTGACAATCGTTGACCCATTTTTGAATGGCATCGCTGTAAGTAGCTGTATCCAGAATTGAAACCGGTTTTTAAGTTTTTAGAACCCATTAAGTCACATTAGTTGGTGCAACTACCTATTAACTTCCTTTATTGTATTACACTCGTAATGTTTAACATGACTGTTCTAATGAATTGTCTAACCTACATTGGATTTTATGACTTTTTATACCTTGAGTACAGCTAGACGTAATGTGAGACTGCTGATAAGTAGTGACAAAAGGATTGGAAATTGAGATGAATTGGTTATTATCTAGCGATAGCTTATACGTAGAAAATTAATTATGTTAGTCACCTTGGTAATAATAATAAACCAGTATCTGAAATTTTATTTACGGAAGGTAGATCTTAAACGAACCTGTTAAGTCGATCTTAGACAAGGTTTTTTTGTTGAAATTAGAGCAGTATTTAGTATACTAAAGAAGATTCTTATAACAAATTTTACGTTATTTTATCATTGTTATATTATAGATCTGTAGTTTAGGTGAAATAAATAAAATGTAATATTTATTGCGATATTCATGTTACATTTTCGAAACGTATTTACTAGTGATTCTCAATATTAATAAATAGGTTTAAATTTTTCTTTTTGCACTGCACTGTTTTTTTTTTTACTCCGAGGTGGCTCTATGAGTTTGAAATAAATATTCCCCAATGCGCCCTACTTCTATAACCTGTTCCTTAAAATATTAAATGTTTATTGCCTTGGATTGGGCCAAAATTTAGTAATAATTGCTTGATCTATTTTTAACAGAAATCTATATATTAACTGCATTATTGATTGGTTATATGCAGTACCCTCTCTATACAAAGGCTTCGAAAGTTTATGAGGTCAGAACAGAAAAGTTTTACTGTGATTCAATAAAAGGTTATTATTTTAGATTCTGCTTGAAAGAAATGCACAAATACCGAAAAAAAAAAACATTAATTTTTATATCTGCTGATTCTTTTCTGACTATTTGATGCGATTTACAAAAAAAGCGATAAGCCTGTTTACTTAGTACAAAAAATTAGTCAGTCACTGAGTCGATGCATTAACTTATGATAACAATGAGTATGTATAAACTTTAATGTGTTTTATTGTTTATAATCTCAAATTATCATTTTATGTTTTATTCAATTTTATAAATAAAGATCCACAAGCAGTATTTCTATATATTCAAAGAAACTGCCAATAATGACTTACTATTAGTATTGATTTATTTTGTAGTAAAAATAAAGATGTCATTATATTAGGTCGTTGCCTCGCTGCAAAAGTGCATGTCCGATTTTAATAGACGACATTATGAATGCCACATAGATATGTCATACATAATTATGTACATCACATGCCTTGCGAAAGAGGACAATCTATGTCTAAACGGTTATTCAAGTGTAAATTCGTATTGTTGTGAAACAGTTTAAGAGGTTTACAATTTTTTATTCTTGGGCACGAAAATATACAATAACAGTCAGGTTATGTTCTACTTTATGAATTCCGAAAGGACATATATTTCTGTTACTTTTAATCCCAAATTTTTGACAAAATAATCGAATCTTCTTTTTTAAAATTCGATATTTTGTGTAAAAAATTATAAAAAATTTCAATTTTATCAAAATGCTTTGTAAAATTAGTTGCAATGTAGAGAAAAGGTCTAACTTATAAAAAAAAACTGCTAAGAGCGATTCGGATTCGCACAATTGGGGTACCATACCAATAATATAGAGAGAAATCCAAATTATTAACTTTTACTTACGTAGATTGAAAATTTTATCTAAACTTTCCAGTGTGATAACTGAAAAAGGAATGAATTATCCCACGCTACTGAAACATTAGTAAATATATACCATATTTTGCCTATTATTGTGTTTTCCCTGTAATTTGCTATCAGCAAGTTTGTTCCAAGCTTTGTTTCAAATTTATTCCTAAACCGGTGTTAGAATTCACGTAAGTCAGCGACTATGGGTAACCAAGCACATTTTTTTGGTGGTATCGTAAGATGGCTGTAATGTGTATGCAGTATTTTGAATATCGACGGCCGATCGACCGTATTACTCTAAAATAGTTCAAACTATATCTAAATGAAATAATGTAAAGAACAAAGATTTGCACTATATAATTCTGTTTAGGATTAATAAAAACTCGATATTTTCAAAAAAAACTTGAGCTTTTTACAAGGAAAGCTGCGCTTTTCTAGCTTCGATGCAAAATACACGACTGGTTTTTATAATAACGTAGAAAATCATGAACTTATAAAACGTTACTTTGTAATCGGTATTCATTAAGAAGCTGTTGGTCATTTTAGGGGAAACATTGTGTTGGATATTATGATTCTTTTTCAAAATTAAAGTTTGAACTTAAAGTTTGTCAACCTAGAAGTCTTGACAGTTCCATTCATGATAAATAAAATGAATGCAAATACGTAAATGCGTTGATGCTAAAATTTTAGGTATGTTCAAAATTTCTCTCTAAAGCACTTCACCTGTATTAAACTGCAACGTAACTTTCGCAACAGTCGTGTTAAAAATAAAAGTCGTTTTCGCTGTCGCTCACTACATGTATATGTACTTGCAATTTCACTTTTTAGAACTACAAAAATGGGGGCAAAGCGAAGAATCGTTTTCCTGAAAGTGTTTCATATTTCTAACTGAAAACATTCTTTTCCCAAAACTTAAATATGCAATCACCGGCACTTTTGGGCATAAAAACAGCCCCATTACTTTGATATTGTTTTTAAATATTGATCAACTATAACATAAGCTGCTTTTTTTAAGGTGTTTCTATTAGAGTTTGGCCGTTCGAAATTATTTTTCTCTGATGAAATAAGTAGGCATGGCGATAGTCAGGAATTTGACAACAGGATGTTAAAATTTATGCACTACTCGAAAAAAGAACAATTGAAACTGCAAACCTTGAATTGTGAGAAAAAAGTTTAAACGGAATAATTCAAGTTCGAATCCAAATTAAAAACTTTGGAAAAAGTTTGACAAATCCAATATTAAAGTTTCTTTCAGCTACGAAATTTCGACTTTAATTAATTAGGAAATCTCTACTGTTAATCACATTTTGACTTTTATAGCGAATTTTTTTAATAATTTTGAGAAACATTCAATTTTTAATTTTTACAACTTTTTGAATTTGAAAATAGGCACTTATATTGGCACTGATTCAAAATGTCAAAATTTAAACATTTTTAGAATATTTTGACACTTATTAAAACTTATTTCTCATAAGAAAAAATAAAAATTTTAATTTAGGATTTTAAGCAAACAATAAAGGTTTCAAGAAAGCTGAAATCTTTTTTTTCAAAATTTTAAAATTTTTAAAGAATGTTGAACCTTGATAATTTTAACGAAATATAAACATTTTTCTCAAATTTCCCAATTTAAACTTGCCTTGCAATCTTTATAGTGGTTTAATTTTATCCAGAATTTTGACTTCAAACTCAATATTTGATTTTTTTACAAAAATTGCAAACTTTTTTTTTCAAAATTAGACAGTAACTCTTAATATTAATAAATTTCTAAAATGTCAAGGTTAAAACTAATAATTTTATAAATGAATTAATTCAGTAATTACACTTTTTCTAAGACGACTTTGTTCACTTTAAAAGATTTTTCTCAACATTTCGAATTAATTGAATAAAATCAAGATCAAATTTTTGTAAAGACATTCAAATTCGAAAAAAAAAAAATCAAAATTATCTAAATTTCCCAAAATTGCCATTTTAATCACAAAAATGTTCAGTTTAAAAGTTGGATAATTTATTATGTATTTAAAATACCAACAAAATTTCCAGGTTTCCAGAAAATGTGGAAGTTTTAAGAAAGTATTTGTGGGGATAAATAAATAACATTTTAAACTGAAAGTTAAAACTAAAACAATCCAAATATCGAAGGGTTTAATTTTTATCGAGTGCAAATTTAGCTGCTCCAAAATTTATTCGCGTGTTGGAGACATAATGCAACACCACTTGCAGCAAGGCCCCTGTCAAAAACTGCAAATTCCAGTAAACTTCATTGAAAGACAATCTTATCACAACATTCGAAGGCTTCACAAGATAATCAGTAACCCGTTTAATATAATGGAATATGAAAAGTGTCAGTTCAGATGAGGAACGAAAAAAATATTTGAATTCAAAAAATTAATGAAAAAAAAAAAAAGAAAAATACTGCGCTGTTTTTGATAATTACATGCATGGAAAGTAATTGGAAAAATATTTATGATGTTTTTGATGGGATCAATATTCAACTAAAGAGATATATTTTAGCTATCCAATATATGCAAATAGAATGAAACCTCGACTACAGCATGTGGCCACAAATACTTAGGAAGCGGTCACTCTGTTGGAAAAGCCCCAGACTTGATACTAATGCACAGGGTAATAGATTTGAAAAGACTTGAGATTCCAGTGATATTGGTCTGGTCATTAGTATCCAATAGGTGACAAAACAGGACCAGTCTGAAAATATTAGTAGGGTTTCGTATATAACCTTTTTTTTTAATCACTTGTTTTTGCACTATTGTTGTTTCGTCCATGTTATAGTACACAAACTTATTTTTTACAAAAGTTAAGTATGTATACAAATAAACACATGAATTTTCTTAAAAATGATTGAACTTCAAAAAAATATTAATTTTGCATAATATATCTTTCGAAAAACATAAGTTTCTGTAAATAATGGATCTGTATTATGCGTTATTTAAAGTAATATCAGGAATAATATTGATATAAAATTTTAAGCGAATAATATGAACATTTCAAGTTCTCTGTCAAATTCTAATTTTCAAATTTAATGATAAGAGAAGGACCAGTGTTTTACCTTCATAACTAGTATTAACAATAAATAAAAATATCAAGTATTGAACATATTAGAAATGCCAAAACTTTTTATGTACTATGCACTATGCAGTCAAGGATTATTCACTGTATTGTAATACCTACGTAATAAAAAAATTATCGATTCATTATCATGTTAGTTCCCAGTAGTTACGATTGGACATAGTAGAAATACTACCCCTTGTCGAATACAAGAAAATAAGAAATAAAGGATGGTAAAACCATTCATTTTAGCTATTTATGTGTTTAATATCCTCGTAATTTTGCCAGATCCAGACCCTTGTTCACAAATCGGCATGTAAGTTATTAGGGTTCCCGATACAAACGAAATTTCGTACAAACTAATAACTATTTTATCTTTCCCAGACATGCATGCAGCCAGTTTCATAAATATTACATCGGTCTATACACCTGCATTATTTAAGACACTAATAAATTAATGATTATTCTCTTCTATAACATATACGCGATAAAATGTAAAAGAAAAATAAAAAGGTATTTGAAGCCATTGTTGGTTGACTTCAATTAATTTGTTTAAAAAATGAAAAGCACTTTAATTCATGATAACAAATAAAAAGGCAAGTTTTAATTAAGGCAAGTCTTCACTTCAAGGTGAAACGGAGATGAGTACTCGCACATTTTTGTTCCTTTGACTATCTTATGATGTATAGAAAGTGCTTCTTATAACATCCCAGGTGTATTAAATTTAATAAATTTGCATCTTCACTGTAACCGATAATAAACGCTTAATGACAGTGACACACATACAATTAAAAATTTCGTACGTGAATGCGTCAATTTAATGTCTGCAGTAATAAAATAATTACTAAAGCAATTATTATTTTATTAAATTCGCTGCCACAAACTGAAATTTTCTACAACATTAAAGTTATTGCATGATATAAATTTCACATCCGATATGTCATAAAATATCATAAAGTAGTAGTTTGTATAAATTTTATTTTTTTTTCCAGAAATTTTCTGTTAATATGCCATCCCTATCTCCATTTCTTGAAGCATTCTTACAATTGCTTATAAATTATATACTAGTCTCTGTTATATACAGTTAGTTCTTAATCTTTTGCCAATCATAATTAAGCATTCCGTTGCTATACGAGGGAGGTTCAGTAAGTAGTACCTATGTTATGAGGCAGATGACGTTACTAATACATAGTGTTACTATTGTAAGCTGTCATCTAGGACTTGTAATACCAGTAAATGTATCGTGTAAACTTTTGATAAATTACAATTTTTAATGGTAATTGCGTTAGTAAAATGTCTGCATTCTAAGTTTTTTTTTACATAACATTGGTTAATGATGAAACGATACATCGTTGTTTTTAAAAATATCCATTTGTCGCTTATAAACGTCGATGTTTGAATGTGATTCCGTAACATAAAAACATTGATACTCCAGATTTCATGAACGTAAATTTAAGAGAATTTATTTTTAAAGTTGCCATGAATGAAGTTAAAATTTTGAGGTGAAAGTCACAATTTCTAATTAAAAAACGAACTAAGGTATTTAAAATTTTGAAATTAAAGTCGAAATTTCGAGAGAAACAATGTTTAAAACCAAATTTTCGAAATTAGATAGGCTTTTTCTTCCAAAATTTTGAGAAAAGTATTCGAACTTTTGAAAAACATTAAAAAATGAAATACAAATCTTGTCCGCTGAAACCAAGAAAGATTTAAAAATAAATTAAAATCAATAAAAAATTTTGTGAAAGAAAAAATACAAAAGTCTAAATTTGAAGAACTTCAACTTTAGAAAAGGTCAGCAATCGAAATTTTGAAGAAAGCGTAAAAATTTAGAGTAAAAAGTTCTGGAACTAAAGTCGTAATTTTTTTGAGTCAACATTAAAGAAAGAAACATTAAACTGAGTGAGACCCAAAAACTGGAAGAAAACAAATTGGGTCAATATGTTGAGAAAAAACTTGAAATTTGAAAAAAATCTCGGGCATGCCAATTGAAAATCTTTAGTTTATTATACAGGGTGATTCATTAAAAATGGACAATCGCTGAACTGGACATACTACACACCAAAATATGGTGATTGAGCTTAACATACCCTATACAAATGTTTCAGGTTTACCAGGTACAGGGTGTCCAAAGTTGGAATTTTAATTTGAAACTTTTTAATAATTTTGTGATATTAAGCAGTATCGTCTGGAAAATTGGCAAATTTATGTTTTTTGGCATGAGAACTACTAATTTAACGCTGAATTTCGCATTATTTATACAGGGCGTTAGTTACACCCTTTTGTTACTTAAGTAAATTACAACATACCTTTTTGGCCTAATGAGTTATGGCTAAAATGACTAGAAAATCTAAAGGACAGTTCAATTTTGAATAAAAAAGGTACTCTTGTTTATTTCATGTAACTCTATTCAGCCACAATTTGAGGAAAAAAGTCAAATTTGAAATTGCCTCAAGGAGATCCATAACTTCGACATAGACTTCGATATTTTCTATCATACAATGTTACAAATATTGAAATTTTGAAATAATTGTCGCATATATGTTGACAGTTCTGCTTTAAGATTACACTTAACTTTTCATCGATCATTTAACTTATAATGGAAAGTTGTTTTGTTTGTTTTAATGAAAATTTACCACACGGCCCAGATAATTAACTAACAATATACATACAATCTTGAAGTAAAAATTTATTAATAAAAAATATCTTCGTAAATTTAAACTTTAATTTTGGAATTTTGAGAAAAAAGGTTAAACATTTTGAGAAAAAAATTAAATTATAACTATTCAGATTTCAACAAAACATTTCTAAAAAGAGGTCAAAAGGGCTGACTTTTTAAAATAAAACTACCGCAACTTTAAAAACAAAACTCAAAATTGTTAGCGACAACTTTTTCAATTTAAACTCGAAATTTTTAGAAAATTATCGAAACTTCGAAATTGGAGCAGAAATTTACAAACAAATGTCTACGATCAAAATTTTACTACAAAGAAGGTAAAAATAAAAAATATAAACATGAAGTTATGAAAAAAAAAAGATTAACTTGTGAAAACTGATAATTTCGAAAACGAATTTAAATTTAACTTTCGAAAATTTTAGTGAAAATTTCAAATCTCGAATCTATTTCGAAATTTTGATACTAGAGTAACTTTTAGAAAAGTTGTAGAAAGTGAAACTGTAAACCTAGATTTTTAAGAAAAAGGCGAAGTTTCCCAAGGAGACTCATATTTTACTTATTAAATATTTCAATAGAAGTTTCCTTTAGATTTCGAATTTGAAATCAGTTTTAGGAAAAAGTAAAACTTTGAAGTATAAACTTGGATTTACGAGAAAAATCTGAAAAGAAAACTGTTTTACCAAAAAAATTGAGCCTAACCTCGAAATATGGAAATTAGGCTAGAAATTGGGAAAAAAATTATATTTCCGGTTTGAAATTGAAATTTTAATGAAAGTGCGAATTTTGGAAATAAAGTCGAAATTTTGACTTCAGAACCGGAATTTAAAAAAAAATCTTTGTTTTTCGAGTTAAACTTAAGTTTTTGAAAAAGAATCTATATTTCGAGACTGGAGACGAAATTGTAAAAAGGTCAAAATTTTCTAAAACCGAACTTATACTAAAATTGGTTTGAAAAATCGAATCAAGTATTTTTATTTTATACTATATTTTAGAAGAGAAAATAAAATAGAATATGTAAAATCGAAATTTTGAAAATAGAGTCAAAATTTCTTGTTTGTACAAAATTTCAATATTTTAGATATAAAATGCAGAAATTCAATTTAAAATGCCGAAGATCGCAACCAAAATTTCTGGGAAAAAATTGAAATTATAAATTTATTATTGAAATATTTAGGGGAAAAGTTAAAGGTGAAATTTGGGTTTTTGGGTAAAAGTTCGAAATTTCCGAAATAACCCAAAAGATATAAGTATAAATATGATCTTATACTTACAATAATAAAATAAAAAAGTATGCTTAAAACCGAAATTTTCAGTTTCAAATTGAAATCGTGAAAAAAGCGAAATTTAGATTGAGAGTGGAAACTTTTGGTGGAACGGACTAGTTCTTGATTATGTTCAAAAATTGAAATAGAAATCTTCAGAGAGATACTCTCTGAAGATGATAGCTTGGCTATCGAAACGCGTTAGAGCAACCTTTGTTGTGTTTTTAAAACTTTGTTGGTCTCAGGGGACAAGATTTGTATTTCTAAGTTTATTTTTCATAAGGAGTTTGGATAAATTTTCTAAATCAAGAAGATCGCTCTATTTTAATTCTTTAACTTGCTAAGGCTTTTCATTTGATTCAGAGGTTCTGGCCAGGGCTTTGAACCGGAGCTGAACCGAAAACTGGAAACCGAAAAAACCATTATTTTTATAGGAACAAAAACCGAAACAGAACCGGAAAAAATAACGGTTTATTTCGGTTCGTTGACTTTGTATGTTCTTAAAATAATGTTTACTTAACGCTAAAGTTTGAGATTCTTTTATAAATCTTCTTTTCAAAATTTTACATAAATTGATGTAACTTTTATCTCCAATTACGAGTTTACTTTAAAGAACATTTTTTTGAAAGTTCAATTAGAAACCCTCAATTTTCACTCTTCCTAAGAAAATGTTGATATTAATCTCAAAATTTCAAGCCAAATTGAATTTTAAGTTGTATAACTTGAATATTCTTTTTTGAAAATTGTCGGTTTTTTTTTAAAATTGGACCTTGTTCTCGAAATATTTCTTTTCTTTTCCTAAAATTTCGAGTTTAAAATAAAAATTTCATGTGCTATTGTAAATATGGACTCAAGCAGTGGAGTGTTTTTCATTGAAGCCCAGTTTCCTGGCAATTTTATTTGCAAATTCGAATTTTTCCAAAAATTCCAACTTTTTCTTAAGAACAAACAATCAAAATTGTTTTTTTTTTACTTAGAATTGGATTTATTCTTTTTTAATCCGATACCCCTGTTTTTTGAAGTTATTAATAAAAATTTCGAGTTTTCTTGATCCTTTCTCTTTTTTCACCTAGGCGAAAGCACGGGTATCATCATTTTTTTTTATAAAGTTCGAGGTTTTTCTGAAGTGTGAACTCAAAATGAATCCAGAATCCAGAGTTTCAGCCTGAAATTTTTAAACTCGAAAAATCGAGAAATATTTTCTTCAAATTTTAAGCAATACCAGAGTAGTTACATGGTGTAATATTTAAAAAAAGAGAGAGAACATGTCCTGAGTTATGTTAGAAAATCAATGTAAATAAAAAATTTAAGAAAATTAAAAAGTGAGTCACCCGGAACTGAACCGAAAACCGAAAAAAACGCTATTTTTGTCGGAACGAAAACCGGAACCGAACCAATATGATTTTTTTCCCGAAACGAAAACCGAAAACCAAAACGAAAATAATAGTGGTTCAATGCCCTGGTTCAGGAAATACGAAAAATGATTAGCCTGTCATGTACAGTATAAAAGGGACCATACTTCTGCGCTTTTTCTATTGCACTATGCATGCTGTATACATACATATATATGTGGCAACTTTCTAAGAATTTTTGTTCTATCACTTCTAAATTCTGATTATTTTGCACCCAATACTGCATTACATTCCGTACAGCCAAAACGCTACAAGTGGCACTTATCTTGTTTTTATTAAAAAAATAACTTATATATCAATAGAAAAACTAATTAGCAAAATAATATAAATATTACAAAACTATTTTGGCAGTATAAAAATATGAAAAATTAAAGTGAAAGAAATAACAGTTAAAGACACATGCACTTGTTTGATTTTAGCTGCTTTTATTAGTACTCTAATATACTCTATTTTGTACACATATCTTTTTCCCTTTATGATGTACTTACCTGGTTTTGTCAAAATATAACCTAATTCATTTTAGGTAGAAGTATATATACTTATAAGCCAGAATTGAGAAAAAGTGTATTTATCTTGTTTTGGCAGTAAGCCACCGATATGTGTTCTTGTTGTACAAACTACTATGGTATTTATTGTTGTAGTGTATAGTGATTCTAAAATTAAATAATTAAAATAATAATCAAACTAAACACAATTTAAATAATGCCCAATAGTCAATTTAACTTATAGTAGGCGTATAAATATGTTTAAGACACAAGTTAAAAGCGAACGTTTTAAGGACAGTAGTTATAGCTTAGTCGGTTATGCCTGTCTCTTTCGTTCAACTTGCTTGCGAGGTCCTGAATTGAAACCTCGCTCCCAATCATGCATTTTTGAAGATCAAACTTCTTTGACGCTTTGAAAGATTTTTGATAGGAGGTAAACCTACGGTTTGACGTCACCATCATGCTAATTTATGTTCGTTACCAACATGCTTTAATGTTAACTGTATTGGCAAACATATTAGTTCCATGTTCCATGTCTTTGTGGTTATCAAATTATGACCGGGGACAAAAACGTCAACTCTCTCCTATCGTTTTCAACTCTACAATCACTTGTAATAACGATTTTACATTTCTATATTTTAAATTAAAATGTTAGCGCGAATATTTTTTACCGAAATTCGCAGCAAGAATCATTATCTTGCCCTAACATATAATATCGAAAAAACATTGTAAATAAGTACATAGTACATATCCTGATTTATTTAATGCTAGTCTTCAAAATTCTCTTATAATTTTTCGCATTAAAGTTTAGTCTTTAGTTTTTATTATCTGTCGCTCGCCCCAATCTAGTTGAGTAAAAGACGTCTCCGATCAGTAATATAGAAAATAAAATAAAAAATTATTACGCAAAACGATCAAAAAAAACTTCAACTAGAAACTTAGAATAGCTATGAAACAGGAACACACAAAAATGAACTATTTAATTTCTATTACTTCCCAACCACAAAATGTTATCCGTTTTCAAACACTTTCTCTAAAGTAAATGATATCATTCATTAGCGTGGGAGTTTTACACCTTTTCTTCACAGTTGACGTCAAAGTTGTTTATTATATTTCGTGGAATATAGCAAGAATAGGTTGAGAAACATTTGTAATTGTTAGAATAAAACGAGAAAATTCTCAACAAGCGCAAAGTGACTCAGTGCTGAATTTAAACTAATTATGTGAAATTTGTATTAGGCGTGAACCAAGTTTACTACATAATAATGCAACTTCTTTGGGCTCTTGAGTTTAACGCCGCAGCCGACTTAAATAATGTTTATTGGTTTCGCAGAACTACCGATAAATTTTCCCGGAGTAATATACGTTTGAAAGCAAGGCATAAAAGCCAAACACAATTATCTGTGAAGTATTTTCTAATTGAAAATAAGATTACACATCGCGCTGATATCTTTGAAAATACGGCATTTAAGGCATTCTTCCTTTGCTCTGGCTGAAAGAAGCATGTGAATAATTTTAACGGGCCCTATAAAGCATGGATTCTCGGTGTTGAGAGTGATTTTAATATTGTCATAAATCCTTAACATAAATGAAAGCGGTCCTGAAGTAACATATATCATGGTCTCCCACATAGGGAGATTTCTTGAAAACAAAATGAAAAAATACGACACGAGAAAGAAACAAATTGTTTCTCTCATAATTACCAAAAGTTGGTAAAATTAATAATTAAATAATAATATAATTTTGCCTGCAGATAAAAAAACGTAGCTGTATGTATGTATGTTATTTTGAAAATAAACAGGTTATTTTCAAAACAACCCAAGTATCCATTTTAACCGTAACATATACAAATTTTGATATGGAAGGCGCATTAAACATAACCGTAAATATCCAGGCAAACCGCATGAATGGTACCCGTCCGTCTTTCAAAGGTGGTACCACTTAATAGTAGGTACATTGGTACCTGTCCACCAGGAGTATATAAAAGTGAAGAGGTGAGCGCTCACCTGTGTTATTAATGTTAGATTTACACTGAATAAGGCAGGTACAACAGAACACTCTCCGTTGTTGCCAAAGTGACAACATAATTATTAGGTACGATAGCAGTTTTACAATGTCTAGGCTAAATTAAATAAAGACATTAAGAGTTTACTGAAAAAATAAACAAAGTTACTAAATTAGTTATGTGTAAACAAATTATTAAGCACAGATTTTGCAGTGCTAGTCTGTAACTTGGAATAAATTCAGTAAATCAAATTAATAGATTAATATTTTAATTTACGCCCTTTTTGATGTAGCAAAATTGCATACAGCATGTCCCAAATTTAAGATATGAAGTCATCGACAATTTTATTCTATTCTCAAAGGGTATATCTAGTTACTCATGCGTATTAAATTTCAATTTTTTATTTCATGTCATTTAAAAGATATTTAATAAATATTAACTTATTTGAAAAATCAAGGATTCTGATTCAACTCAATAATCTTTCTTCAAGAAATGTTCAAAATGTTGTCCATTTACGAACTAATAATACCCTAAACGGAACTGAAACTCGTTTTGAACATTTCTAATTTCTTCGAGGGAAATTAGTCTACAGTCCTGTCTTATTCGTCCTTTCAATTTCTCAATTCTTGCAAGTTTGGCCTTAAAAACTTTGCTCTTTAAATACCCCCATAAGAAATAGTGTGTTAAGTCCGGAGACCTGGATGGCCATTCAAAAGGTCCTCTTCTACCAATCCATCAGCCTGAAAATACATCATCCAGATACTCACGAACATGTCTTGCAAAATGAGAAGGAACACCGTCTTGTTGAAACCAGATGTTTCTATTCGGGACATCAGCTTCAACCAGATCAGGAAACAAAATAGTTAAATCCGTAATTAACTGTTCCTGCAAGCATTCTAAATATCTCGCCCCATTGAGGTTTACTTGGAAGAAAATTGGTCCTACAACTCGATCACCAATAATCCCTGCCGAAACATTGACTTTCTCTGGATGCTGAGGGTGGCCTTTCCTCATCCAGTGTGGGTTGTTGTCTGTCCAGTAACGACAATTTTGACGATTCAGTTCACCATTCATCATAAACGTTGATCCATCTGAAAACAGGATATTTTCTATGCTTAGAACATTTCTGCCCAGTAGATCCAGCATTTGTTCGCAAAACTGGAGTTTTCTATCCGGTTCATCTTCTAAGAGTTCATGGAGGATTGTCATTTTATAAGGGTGAAATTTTTGCATTTTCAGAATTCTTGCAATTGAAGACGAGCTAATTTCGAGTTCCCTACCTGGCTAGTGGGGACATGAGGATTTTCTTGGACATAGAGAAGTACATTAATTTTGATTTCTTCATTGAGTGCATTCTAATGGAGATTACTTGTTTTTCTTAAATGCTTATTTTCCCGGAACTGTTTTTCATTCTTACTTACGGTACTTTGCGATATGGGTGGTAAATCAGGATACTTCTCTCTGAATAAGCAAATAACTTCATTTTGTTTTCTTTTTCTATTACCCTAGCTAATCATTATTAAAATTTTGATCTTGTGGGTTTCAGTTAAGTACGAGATTTTGGTCGATTTTTTAATAAATGGTGTTTCTCACTAAACGACAAACGAATAGCCTCTTCGATGAATACGATGCTACTCTTCCTATTTGTTTTTATTAATTTTTTTATAAGATTGTGATAGGACGTCAACCCAGTTTGACAAAAAATGTCAAACCTTCTGATACGCGATTTTTTAACTTTATAAAAATTGTATTGAATTGAATCAGATTTCTGGATTTTTCGAATTAGTTATTAGATTTGTAAATATCTTTTAAATGACAAGGAATAAAAAATTGAAATTTGGTATACATGTGTAACTTGATATACCCTGTTTTTTTCAATTTATTTAACATTTCTTCGGCCCAGTGTAGTTCAATGCCGGAAGGGGTATTAGCCCTCGGAGTAGTTGTTTCTTGTGGATCGGGCTGCAAATATTTAAATTTTTTAACACAATAAATTGATGATGAAACGTCTATTCATATTAAATCGACGTGTTTAATTTTCGAAAAAAAAAAAACTGTCTTTGATTTACTGAATTTATTCCAAGTTACAGACTAGCACTCTATAAAAAATATACATACTGGAACCAATTCGCTTCTCACTACAAATATCTCAAAAACGATAAGAGAACTCATTGATTCAATTAAAGTTCCATAATTTGACCGTCGGGAATATGCCGTTGAGAAATCAAAAATACCTCTTGCTGTTCTTGAAACTTTTAAAAAATAAGTAGAATTTTGAATTTTCGTTTTTTTTTTAATTTTTTGACGTTATTTGAATAGTAATAAAAAAGATAAAAGCACTTTTTAAATTGCGTCTTTTATCATTTACAATGTAGCATAAAAAGTTTTTTTTTGGACCTTTCTCCTTATCGCTCCCGTCATCAAGTACAATAATTTAAATATGGACCTGTAATTTTTATTACATCTTTGTGAAATTTTTAAATCTCTCACTTCATTGATCTATGTGGCTGTAACTTTAAATCATCAACTCATCATCAAGGAAAAAATCCTTTTTTTTAGATTACTGATTATAGTATATATATATATAGTTATATACCTTTGCAAATATAGTTTAAACTTTATTCTATGTCAAGCTCTAAAAGTAATGTACCTGACAAAAAAAAAAGCAAACAAACGGATGCGCCTATAAAATAGAGCTCACAGCTAAAATGATGCAGTCATTATACTAACCATAAAATATCATAAATTTGTACTTTATTAGTAATCTAAAGGTCTCTCTTTGTTATCAGTTATTGGCTGTAATCTTTTAGGCATTTTCTCTACTAAGATTTGGGTGTAATGAGAAGAAATTGCCTTTCGTTCTTCAATGATCATCTTTAACTCATTTTTATTGTTTATGTTATGTTTAGCGACTTTTTTCTTTTATATTGACTATACATTCTCTAATATATTAACGTTAGATGATAGTGGTGGTGTATTAAGACACGCCAGAAAGATAGAGATGGTGTATTAAGCCACGCCAGACAATTTTGAAATAACCATTCTCGTTCTGAAAATTTTGGGTTGTTGTAAAAAAATTGAAAATTCTGTTGAATGTTTAATTTTTCAGCACTATATTGTTTTAAAATATTGAAACAGTAATACTAACCCATTCTACCGTCACTAAAGTGTATTCTGCCGATCCTAACAAAAGACATACAACCCCAAAGTACCACGTATTGACCATCCTATTAAACTGAAATTTTCAAATTCTTAAGTTTTAATCCTTCTTTAGGTTTTCTCTCAAAGTTATCTTCCCATCTGATAAAAAAAGGTTAAATTTCGTTTCATCAGTTAATAATACTGACTTCATGCAGCTCATTTATTTATTAAGATGCTTTTGAGTAAATTCCAATCTTAGCTTTTTTTGAGGGGTATATTCCGAGATGTTCCCCCGTGTAAATTAACTCCCCTTAAACAGGTCGTATTTTTTTGTACAACATTGTTTTTTGATGTCTTATGAACTTATATTGTTAACTTTGAGGCACTTAATTTGGGGTTTTTGGTGCTTGTTCTTACATCTGCTCCTTGTCGTATTGAGTAAAAATTTTGTTATAAGTTTTTTTTAATTTATTAAAGGTCCCATTTTGTTTTAGTATAATGTTTTATAATGTGTTAAACTGTTCTTTGACCTTTTTGACCATTTTAGCAATTTTCTATAGTTGTAACCATTATTAAAATGGTTAATCATCACTTGTGACTTCTCAATTGTGGTATGACGGTCAGCACAGCTATTTGTATCTGTTTTACAAACATTTGGCAAAAATAATGTGGCACAAAATTAAGATTTACTATTATAAACATCTAATAATTATCTAAATTGGAAAAATCTTCCGTAATTCTGATGATATGGGCAAGCGCTGCAGCCTGCATCTTTAAGCTATGATGCTAAATTTACACAAATTTTTATTTATATTTTGGTTATTGTCAACATTGTATTCATATTACTCTAGAAGTGAATTACATATACATACTCCTATTTACTAGAACCAACATTTTCCCCAGTTTTCATTTGCTTATTTTTATATGCTCTTTTATAATAAAATATGATAACTCCATCATTTAAGCTGTGAGTCACTGTAAATTACTGTTTTTTTTTTAGAAAATGTTAACATTTTACTTCCTTGAAGTTTGATTTGCTTAAAAAAACTTTCCATGTTAAGCATTGTCTGTTTCCCGATACAGTCATTAGTTGAATTTACTAACCAAGTTTAGGTTTCTATATCCGGAGATTTAAGTTATGCATTGGTCCGTTAAAGCTAAATGGGCGTAGGGAGGATTTCCTTCAAGGGAGGCAACAATAATTCTAAAAAATTCATGGACAAAAAAAGAAAACCTTCCGGTTGAGTAATAATGTACATATATTTTCACTTAAAAACTACACGGACTGGAGAAATCGAATTTTCAGATTTAAAGTCGAAATTTCGAATAAGAGCCAAACTTTAAGAAGAAAACTTTCAAAAAATGTTAAGAAATGTCAAAATTTCAAAAAAGTGGAAATTATAAAAAAGACGAAATTTCCAAAGGTCGATTCTTGTGAAAAAAGTGGAAATTTTCCTATCAAGTTGAATTTAAATAAAAAAATAGTGCAACTTTCAAAAATATTTCTCTCAGCATTTTTATTTTAGGTAAATGTTAACATATTCTTAAAATTTCCTAAAAATATTCTTCTCAGACTTAGATTTCTATTAACATTTTGATCCAGTTTTAAAAAATAAACGAATTTTGTAAAAAATAAACGAATTTTGTAAAAAGGTCGTAATTTTAAAAAAAGTTTAGTTTTTAATGGAGATGTCCAAAAACGGAATATATTGAATTTTGAGATAAAAGTCAAAATTTGCAGAATAAATGAATTTCTAACAATAGTTTAAAATCACTGGGAATCAAATTTAAAAAAGAAATAAAAAAACAGGTAATTAAAAAACGGATTTCGAAAAAACATCACAATTTTTGAAAAGTACGTACAATTTAGAGAAATTAACAGAAAACGATCGTATCTTCTAAAAAATATTTAAACTTTCCAAGAGAAATTCCAATTTTCAGATCAAAATTGGAATTTTGAAAATAAACTAATAATTTCAAAAAAACAAACTTTGAAAAAAAATTTTGGAAAAATCGAAGTTTTCAGTAAATATTAAAAATAAAAATTCAACCTTTTACAGAAGTTTGAAAAATGTCAAAAATTCAAAAAAAGGTAAAATATTCAATTGTCCAAAAGAAGGATTTTGAAAAAAAAATCGCAAATTCCAAAAAATATTGTTCTCAAAATTTAAATTTCAGTATAAGAAATGTTATTCTCTAAATCCTCCAAAATATTTCTCTCAACATTTTTACTAAGATTCTGATCTAATTTAGAGAGAAAACATTTTCTGAACCATGAAACATTACATTTTGAAATAAAAATGGAACTTTGTTGAAAAAGACAGATATTAAAAAAAATTGCAGAATTTCAAAATAAATAAACGATTTTTGAAACCAAAGTTCAAAAAGTAGAAGTTTGACAATAAAATCGAGATTTTGAAAAAGTCGAATTCTAAGAAAAAGGCAAATTTTAGAAAAAAGACTATTTTAAGAAAAAAAGTAAAAATTTTGAGAAACAAGACGAATTTATTAAGAAAATATTGAGATAAAATTTAGAATTTCATAAAAAAGAAACCAGTCAAAATTTCCAAATAATCAGATTCTATGTTTTCAAAAAAAAAAAACAAATAAGCAGAAAATTATCGAAATTTGAAAAAAAAACGAAATTTCGAGAAAACTTCGTTAAGTTAAAGTGTTTCAGAGAAAGCCAAATTTTAATAAAAAGTTGAATTTTTGAATAAAATAATCCAAATCCAGAAAAAATCCAATGAGGAGTAAATGATCGAAATTCTGCGAAAAAAATCTAAATTTTGAAAAAAGCATTTAATCGTTTAGCAAAATTTTCCAGAAAGTCAGATTTTATCAAAATTAAGAAAAAAATCAAATTTGACTACAAAAAAACAAAGTTTTAAGAACATGGAAATTTCCTGGGTGAATATTCCTTTTCTCTTGACTGCACGACTCACAGAAAGACAGGCGCCCTATCTTGCCTCACGTGGCATGAGAAAATGTCCAGTATTGTAATACACGTCGAAATTTTGACAAATTGGAACTTTTAGAAAACGTATTCGTAATTTTCTTACAAAAATTTTAAATTTCTAAAAAATATACTATTTTTATCAGAAGATTGACCAAATTTTGGGAAAATGTAAATTTTAACAAGCAAGTTAAAATTTGCAGAATTAAAAAAAGTCGAAATTTTCAGAAAAAGTCGAATTTCCAGAAATAGCGAAATTTCAGGAAAAAACGACGAAATTTTAAATAAAAATTTGAAATTTTGATAAAGTGATGTTTGATAAAAGAAGTGGAATTTTATAAATAAAAAAAAGACAAATTTGAATTTTTTTGTCAACAGTTGGAGTTTTAAATTTATTATAAATTTATTAATAAATGTCAAAGTTGCAGCCGAAATTTTGAGTACAAAATAGTTAGAATTTCGATAAGAGCTGAATGTTGGTACTTTTTTTTCTAATTTCGAACTGTATTCTGAAGCTTGAAATTATTTAATTGTGTGCTCCAGGTAAAATTTCGTCTTCAACTTCAAAAGTTGAATTTCAGAAAAAAATTGAATTTATTTGAATTTAAAGTCGAAAGTTCCAAAACAAAAAATTCGAGAATAAAGGTTAACTTTTAAAGGGGTTATTCTATATAAATTGGTTTTTTAAATTGGGGGTTTCTCTTCAATTACGCATTTAATCCTGAACTTTTCATTTTTATTTTTTTTTCCGAAATTCTGATTTCAAGCTTGATCGCCTAAAACTGTTCTTCAATACTGGGCGTTTAATACCAACATTTTAAGTGTTTTCTTTAAATGGCATATTTAAACTGTATTATTTTTAAGTTCGATTTTAATATGTGACATTAAAGTTTTTCTTGAAAGTTGAAGTGTCTCTCAAGCTTTCGTATTTAAACCTGAAATTTCTAAAATCAAGGATATTTTGATGGTGAATTTTCAATTTTTTATTCGAAATTTAATATTTTTTCTTAAAATTTACTGTTTAATATAGGTAAAAATGTCAATTTTAAAATTTTGAGTTTAAGCTCTATATTGGAAAATTTAGATTTATTTCAATACATTTCGAGGAATTGATCGTATTTTCGTTGAGTATGACCTTTAAATCTAAAAAAATGCACTTGTTTATTACGATCTTATTTAGTTAAAAAGACACAACACTCCATTGCTACATTTAGTTTTTGTATCTAGGAAGGATTTGTCACAGAGGTAGGTTGTTGCGAAAAGATTAACGTTCGAATTGTGGCATTGACTTGCGGAACCCCAAAGGGTTTGAGTGGAACCTTAGGGTATCACAGATGGCGCACATCACAAAGTTTCTCTGGCACGGTATCAATTGTTAAATTATAACCTTATTTTTAAAACAAAAAACGAAGGAGAACAAATATTTACACTGGTATGTTATCTATACACATAGATACCATAGTGAAGCTAATCACTGGAAATCGAAACCAACGGTTCTCTTTCGTTTCTTGACGTACTGGTCACCCGTTTATCAAACGGTCGCGTCTCTTATTCCGTATATCGAAAACCCACCCATGCTAATCGTTATTTGCATGCAGCGCCTCATCATCACCCTTCCCAAAAACGTTTTGTTATAAATTCACTGGTTTCACAAGCTGTAGCAACTTCAAAGACGATAAATCTTTCAGACGAATTGAACAAAATTCGTTTTAACCTCCGCAACAATGGTTACAAATCGCACGATATTGAAACTGCCATTAAAGGACATCTTCACCCTACCCTTTGTCCTATACAAAATTCAATAGTTTCTTCTAAAGCCTTTCTTCCTTATATTCACGGAGTAACAGATCAAATCGAAAAATTATTGGGAAAACACAACATTAAACCCATTTTTTCATCATCCTCAAAAATCCAAAAGCTCCTCCCATCACCCGAAGATAAAATTTCATCAGTTCATTCTAATGGTGTGTACAGGATTCCTTGATCTTGTGGTTCGGTGTACATCGGAGAAACGGGGCGATCATTTAACACGCGAATATCCGAGCACTAAAGATGTCTTAAGTCTGGTTTATTTTCGCAGTCAGCTATTGCGGAACATTAACATAAGACCGGACATAAGATTCTTTTTGATAATATTTCAATTGTATCCAATATTCCGAATTAATATAATAGGAAGATATGCGAGGCTCTTGAAATCCAAAAGTTCCCCAAACACATCAACAGAGCTGACGGTTACATGCTTTCCTCCATCTGGAAACCAACCATCGGAAATCTTCGGGAGTGATCGCGCAGAAGAAGGGTATATAAAGTTTTCCTTTTATTCTTTCCTCTCAGAAGAGTTTTGCCTCTGGCATGGTGGACATACTGAGTTACCGTGCCCTGATGTTTTGAAATTGGCCTTTTTTCATTTTTCAATTTTGTATATTTCCTTGTATTTTATTTTTCATTTATTGTTTCTTTGTTTCTGAAGAAGCCCCCTACGATGGTGGGCGAAACGTTGAACACTTTTAATAGTTCTTTGACACGTTCCAATCCCGGAAGATGTATATCCTGTACTAACTCTGGCCGTGGAAGCCTTCGTTATCATATTCAGATTTTACAGTTTAAACTTGAATTTTACAGGCTTTGCATTAGTTTAAATTTCCAGGAAAAAAGTCAAATTTTTGACAATTATATTTAAATACACTAGAATGCTATTTTCATGTTTGGAGTTTTACTCCAAAGCATACTTTGGCTTTCCTAAATGGCACTGAAAGAAGAGCGATTCGCCTAATTGATGATGAAAATTTGACCGAGTCTCCCTAAATTGGAACACAGACAGATATTTTTTTTACAAGTGGGAGATGCTCGAAAAAACTGATAGGTCTAATCATCCCAAATGACAATATTTTTGAAGCATGCAAGACAGTCGAAGATAGAAAATTCCTATTCCTTGGCACAAAAAAGACTTCTGTTTATGGATACTCAGTTTCCTATAAATCTTCCAAATTTTGGAATTCGTTACCAAAAAAAATTTTCCCCAATAATTACAACCTATCCTCTTTTGAAAGATCTATCTATCTTTAGTTCCGTATCCTCCTCCTAATCCTTCAAAGGCATAATAGGGTTACCCGATTCAACTGGATTGTAGTTTGAAAAAAGGAATAACCATATAAGATTTAAAAACGAAATTTTAGAAACTAATTAACAAAATGGGAATTTTCAAAGTGATTTCAAAGCTATGGTTAAATAAACTGCTAAGAAAATATTTGTCAAAATTTCGATCTTTTAAAAAAATGTTAACATTGCAACATAATTTTAAAAAAGTTCAATATTCAAGATTTTCTTCGAATCTTGTCTAACCGACTGATTTTGAATTTTGTTCTCAATTTTAATTCGAATTTTCAAAAAGAAACTTTAAATTTTTAGTTAAACTTTTTGTAATTAAAATTATAAGAAAAATGTTTCTCAAAATTTTGAATTAAATTTTAATGTCGAAATTTAGCCCTTTCCAAATGTTTTCGAACAAAAAGTCGAATAGTTGAAGTTTTATCAAAGTCCTAAGATTACCGTTGGAGTTTTTAGACTTATTTTTAATGAATTTCAAATTTTTTTCAAAATCTCTTAAAACTTCATAGATATCAAAATTAAAATTTTATGTTTCAAACTTTTGAGTTGCTCCCGAAATGTGAACTTCTCATTATTTATGGTTAAATCTAAATAAGGCTCACCCCTTCACCACATGGGCAATTAATGAATGATTGCGCGATTCGTATTTCGGTAGTAGGACTGGTATTCTGAAGTGAATAAGTTGTTCGTAATTATATCAATCAGAATCTCTCGGGAGATGAATTCGATGCTTCTGTTTCAAATCAATTATTACGTATAACTGTACAATAGCTTGAAATTAGTTCCTGTTTGGCGTTTTACACATTTAATATAATAAATGAAAGAAATTCCTTAATTATTATGTAGTATTGACTATCGACTTAGATATAGAAAAATTTGAAAATTGTGATGATATTTTGTTTTCAATAATATTAAAAGTGAGACCCAACTCAAGAGTACCGCTCTCGTGTCAAGGCGCATGTTACCTCTTCTATATTCAATCAAAAAAGAGATATTCGCCTAATAATGGAACCTAAACCGAGCTTCATGTCTTGAAGGACAAGCAAATTGTTAGCAACTTGTTCCGTTTCTACAAGTACTTTCATAGATTATGTTAGCAAGAACTGACAAGTCTAATCCCCCCAAAACTTAGTATCTAAATAAAAGATAGTCAGACCAGCAGTAAATTATTGTGCAGTCTAATTTGGCACATTGAAAACTTCTATCTACGGAGAGTCCTTTTTCTATAGAACTTCCAAATTCTGGAATTCCTTGCCAAGAAGAATTTTTCTCGATAATTACAACTTATCCTTATTTAAAACTGCAGCGCATTGTAGTCATTTCCGTCTCCTACTCGAAGTGCTTCAGAAGCATAGTTACTTAGGGTTATCTGTTGCGAGTAAATTGTGCAAAAAACATATTACTTGTTATAAAAATTACAAGCCTCCTTAATGGAAGGTTTGGCTTTTTCTTTGCAACTATTAGCATTAAAAGCTTTACTGTTGTGTAATTAGAAACAAATAAGGTAGCATATTCGATTCTTCATTATTTGAGTTAGCCGTATTTATTCAGTCAACGAGTTAGCTAATAATAGAACATTACATGGAAATAAAAAACATGAAATTCGATACCATCTATAAAATCACAGAGGAAGAAGTTCTTATAACAATAAAATAAAAATAACATTGCATGAAAAAAATGCACGTACATTATGCTGTAGGGTGATCCTTATTAAGGTTGTTTTTGAATTTGTTGGCTCCTACTACATACTTAGCAGAATAATACTTTTATATAATTAAATCTTGAACGTTAATAAACATATGAAGGCTTTCACACTGATGGCTAAAAATATATATGTACAGTTTAGCTAAAATCAGTAGCGATGATCAAGAACTCCTAATGTGGTTTCTACATTAACTTATGGAATAAATTTTCTATCTTATTAAACAGAGCAGAGTCTACTTTGAAATCGTTAAATATAAAAAACGTCAAAATACTGTATCAAGTAGGAATTTTCAAGAATTTGATTGAAAGATATAAATAGCAACCTTGGTTTATAAGAGTTGGTTGAAACTTTTTTTTAACCTACTTTTTAGGACAGGGCATCATTTAGAGCATAATTTCTCCTCCTGCACAATGCATTAACGCCTCTTATTGTGTATTATTTACATTTTGTTCCCAACTTTCTCCTTGATTTTGACGCCTGCTTAATTGCTTATGCAAAGAATCCTTAAGAATGTTTATTCAGTTGAGAAGATAAAAGAAAGACAACAAAATGTATGCTGACTGCATCTAGCCTGTCAAGAGAAATAAGGTTACTACGCACTTCTTGTAAAGCTATTAATATAAACGGTAACATCACCTACAGTTCGAATGGGTGGTACGTCTCCATTGTTCTTCAGCCACGTGTATAAAACACTGAAACCGGAGAAGACGACTAAGGACCTTATTTCTTGGTCAATAGGTCAATGAGTTTTAAATATTTTTTACAATGTGTTTTCCCTTTTCATATTTTATTGTAAAGTATGCGTCAGGGACAACATGCTATTTTAAAGTTATTGACAATTTTCTGGGAATTGAAAGAAAGATGCTGTTACCATAGAACCCACGACGGGTACCATCGCGGTAGTAGTTGGTGTGTTTCAATGGTACCACGGTACCATCAAGTTATTAGGAGACTATATTCAAGTGGAGGTGTGTTTGCAGAGCGGGTACCTCGGAGGGCTGAGATCTAGTTTAGGTGGTTGGACGCAGAAAGTCAAGTCTTGGTACTGGGGCAGACCACTTGTAAGTGATAACATATAAAAAAGGCCCTTATGGTTGCACCTTTCGATTCTTTAATATTTATATCTATACAGCATGCGGCCTTTTTTAGAATGGGCACATACACCACTTTTTAAGATTTACAGCACCAACGCACAAGGGTAGTAACTGTCTCACAAAACTGCTTTTTCATCACTTTATTAATTATCCTTGATTATGT
Organism: Dastarcus helophoroides; assembly: GCA_028583605.1. Taxonomy (NCBI): domain Eukaryota; kingdom Metazoa; phylum Arthropoda; class Insecta; order Coleoptera; family Bothrideridae; genus Dastarcus; species Dastarcus helophoroides. The sequence continues at coordinate 3,848,113 of CM053335.1, forward strand.
GTAACGGGAAATAGATAATAAAAGAATGTTATAGAATTTTTACAAGATATTTTTTTTTCTGCTCAATGTTTTTAAACATCGATTACATCCTTTTTATTACCTAAGAGATTTAATAAGAACAATATGTAAAATTTATGTACAGGGTGGGCGAAACTCGATGTCTCGGCGCTATTATAATAAAAGCAAAGACCATGTACGAAATTTGAAGAGAGATTCTTACACTGGATTAAATGAGGTCCATTTTAAGCTAAATTTGCATATTTTTCCAGATTTGGAAACCAAAGTGATGACGTCATTGAATTTTTTTCTGCAGAAACATACCTATATTTTACCACATTTAAAAACAATTAATTTTTCTAAACAAATTTTGTTAACAACAAAATTTGGTATCTTTTTTCGTTCAAAAGTTATAAGCAAATTTATTGTAAAAAATGTATTATTAAAAATTCCCAATTGCTACTATTTAATCAAACAACCTTTGGAGACAAAGCTATTTAATATTCGTAAGTTTGAAATAACCTGTTCGTGGTATCTCAGAGAGTATTCACCTGCTTTTCTAGGGTTCTTTTGAAATTCCCCATAAACTAATAAATAATACAGGGTGAATTAGAAAGAATGGGCCAATGCAAAACTGGAGATACTAGACATTAAAATATTACGATTGAGCTCAACATGCCATATACTAATGTGACTGGTTCATGAGATACGGGGCCTTCAGAGTTTAAATTTTATTCTGAAACTTTTCAATAATTGAGAAAGTTTTGGTGTTGTAAATTTAATATTCAAAAATAAAAAAAATACATTAAAACTTTTAAATGAAAATATCCTAAAAACCGTTGGCTTTAGACGACCTAAGCAAGAGTACCTTTTCTTTGTAAAATTTATCGGTCTTTTATATTGTCTACTTGTCTTAGGTATAACTCAACAGATAAAAAAATATGTTTTAATTTACGTGAATGAGTATGTGAAACTAGCGCCTTCTGGAAGCAACGTCAATATAAATTCAAAATTCGTAATTTTCACACCAAAAAACATAAAATTGCCAAATATTAAATTTATAGAATCAAAACTTTCTCAGTTATTAAAAACTCTCAGAATAAAATTTAAACTGTCAACGCCCTGTATTTCTTAAACCAGCCACATTGGTATAAGGCATGTTGAGCTCAACCGTAATATTTTGGTGTCTAGTATCTTCAGTTTAGATTTGGCCCTTTCTTTCTGACTTAACCTGTATATCATTTACGTCAACGTTTTTCAGTCAAATGACAACAAAAAATGTTTGTCAACCATTAGTTCAATTATTAACAGATGCTCCTATACTTTGATTTTTGATTTATTGCATTTCCAAAGTCTACTTGTTTAAATCGTAGTAATTACGAATTTTTGATAATATTCTTTTTTTACAGTAAAATTGCTTATAACTTTTTAGGCAAAAAAGATACAAAATTTTCTTGTTAACAAAATTTGTTTAGAAAAACTGGTTCTTTTTGAATATGCAAAAATACAGGTATGCTTCTGAAAAAAAAGTTTAATGACGTCATTACTTTGGTTTCCAGATCTAGAAAAATATGCAAATTTTACCTAGAATGAACCTTATTCAATCCAATTTAAGAACCTGTTTTCAGATTTCCTATGTTGCTTTTCCTTGTCTTATAATAGAGCTGAGACATCGAGTTTCGCTCACCCTGTGCTTAAATTCTTAGATAAACTTTTAATGATTTTATCAAAACCCTACTGCAACAATAACTTAAATTTGTAGTTCATATTACTACTACTATTACTATTTATTTTACACATTGTTTCAAATTTTTGAAAATTCTAGATTGCAGTTTTTAATTTATTTTAATTTTTTAATACATTTATTAACGGATATGTCATAAAATAAAATAATTAAATTTTAACAAAATAAAAATGGTTACTTATTTACACTACTTCAGTTGTCCGCACACATAGTTATGTTGCACCATAAATAACTGCAAAATGTCAACAGTCTAATCAGTCTAATCCAACTATATTTTTGATTTCCACTTAACTAAACTTATAAAAAGTATTTCATAAAGTGAAATTCAGATCTAGTTTTTGCTTCCTTTGAAGAAATCAAACTATGAAAATCTTTGGACTAATGCTGCTAATTGGGATATCTGATTAAGCATAAATAATTGTATTTTATTATCAAAAGATCTACTTTTTATCTCATAAATATTTTTCCTGGCCCATAATGTGAAGGGAGTCAAAACATTTTTTTTTTGTTTCTGTTAACACATAAACGATGTCTTGGAGTCAACTTCCAAATCCGATACACAGCTACGCAGATGATAGTAGTCTGGTGTTGTCTTTTTTTCTCCGACAAACCATTATCCGTCGTGGCTTCAGATCGACTAAGGAAACAGCAGATACAGAACATTAATTGGGATCTCGAAATCATTCTGAAATGGGGTAAGAAAAATCTGGTCGACTTCAACGCTTCAAAAATTCAGGCCGCCGTTTTCTCTAAGAAAACATCAAAGGATAATGCAACAAACATACTAATGGTCTATTCTAGGAGTGAATGCGAGCACTAACTTCTCTTGGGACGATCATGTGCGCCCCATTGCCAAGTCCACATTCTTAGAAGCTAGGCTTTCTTTTTAGAGATTAAAAGTACTTTACATCTCTCAGGTACTCACACTGTACAAAACTCAAGTTAGACAAACACTAGAATACTGTTCTCATGTTTGGAGTTCAGCCCCAAAGCATAATTTAGCTCTTTTGGATTCATTTCAAAGAAGAGCGATTCGCCTAATTGATGACGAAAGTTTGACCGATTCTCTTGAAACATTAGAGCACGGGCGGATGGTCGGTGACTTATCTCTTTTCTACAAGTACTATCATGAGAGAAGCTCACATGAACTAATAGGATTGATCCCCCCAAGGGCAATATTCTTGAGGCATACAAGACAGTCGGAGACAGAAAATTCCTGTGCAGTCCAGCTTGACACAGTAAGGACTTCTGTCTACGGAGGCGCTTTTTTCTATAGAACTTCCAAACTATGGAACTCATTACCGAAAGGAATTTTCCCCGAAAGCTACAACCTCTCCTTATTTAAGAAGGCGGTTCATCGCCATCTATCCTTGTTTCCGCATCCTACTCGCAGTGTTTTGAAGACTTTGCGAGTGGATTAAATTTTAAAAAAACTTTCATATAAAAATTGTCCCTATAGTTAATCTTACTATATTTTGATTTAAATAATTGGCACTAAGCCATTTCGACATCTCTCAAACATGTTAAATGACAAAACAGAAAAAGAAATAATTTAATTTTTAAGGCAAAACTTGCACTTGGCATATACAGTTTATATATATAATAAATGAAGAAACATTACAAGAAATTAAGTCCTTTTGAATGAAGGCGGATAATTGGTATAATAATTGAAGAAAAACTGCGGCAGTTCAAGATGGAAATGTAATTAAAAATTTTGAATTACAAATAATGGCATTTAGCAACAAGTCGGGCAAGAAGATGCAGATCGTTGTATCGTTATGTTAGAACTTTTGGATTCCAATTACACTACCCATCTTTTGCACTACTACCACAAGCTGCAATGCTTTTACTATAGACAGGCGAAGACTGGAACCTGGAATGTAACTCAATTGTTTTTTTCTGATGAACCAAATAATGCTTAAGAAATATGAGTTATGGGGTCATATGCTATTAAAATAATCTTCTTTCAATTTTATTAAGAGTTCTATGGCCATAAAAGATACAGAAACTTTACAACCGTTAATCATTTCTAATGACCATGTTAACGCTCAGAGATCTGTAGAAGGTATGGATAAGATAGTTTTATCAAAGCTCCAGTTCTTCAACTATCAACTATTAAAGGACAGAATACGATCAAATTCGAAAGACGTACAGATGGCTTGCACCCATGTACTTTGGTAAAGCCAAACGCACTTCTTGTCCATATTTTTTATTACCAACTCAGGAAAAATAAAGACAATCAATAGAAATCCTAAAAAATTAAATGCCACGAATTGTAGTAGTAGTTTTTCAGTGCCTAATAGGTGAAACTGACTATAATGCGCACATATTATAAGTGATTTAGAACAAAGAACTGAGCGGAACATCACAAGTAAAAAGCAGAGGTGAACAACATACCAAATCTTTCGGTGTCAACTCCTTCATGTGAGGAAATGGTGAACAAAAAGCCAACTAGACGCGAGTTCAACTAGAAAATCAAGAAGCTTTTATGAGGTAGTTCGCTGCCAGTTCTATTTCTTCAAATCTTTCTAAAGGTTTTTATGTTACATTACATTTTCATTATTAAAAAATTTCGTGTTGACTCAATGTGCTTGCGAGGATCTTTAATTTAATGCTAGTAGATTTTGACCTCTTTAAAAATAATCTAAAAAAACCGGAATAAGACCTGACTTTATCAAAAAAGATACTAAAGTGCAAAGCTTTTGCGTCAATCAGAGAAAAGAGTGTCGGAAGCCTGATAATATTTCTTTGAACTAATTAACAGGTTTTTCTAGCTTTTTAGATTATTTTTAGGCAATTTTCAGAGGGCGTTAAGTCACAAACAAACGTTTTAGTAAAAACTAAACCAACCATTTTTAACAATGTTCCAAATTACATAATAATATCATAAACAACAACTAAATGAAGCGATATGGAAGTGCTAAAAAGGATGCAGACACATTCAAATGGATAATACAATCAACAACCTGTTTCTATTGTTCTATTGCAGATAATCCATTTTTCGGCACCAGTTGTCCGTTAGAGTTAAAAAAGCCGATATTTAAAAAATTGATAATGTTTGCTTCAGAATAAGCTTTTTCAAAGAGTTTACAATATTCGATTAAACTAAATTCTCATCAATCTCACAATTGAATGAATCATTGCATTAATTTTACCATAACAGACGTCAATGCTGGTCTCGAGTGGTACAGAATTAAGAATTTAAATATTTTGTAGCAAATTTTCGGAAGCTATGTTAGACATTGATGAATAGGAAGATCCAGAACTGATTCTGATCCTCAAATGCAGAGAAACAGTAGCAGTTATTTAAAAAATAAAAGCATATTGTTTTTTAAGATTATTTTAGGAATATCCATCACACAATGTGACCTCCTCAAAAATCATGATCTTGCTGCTACGAAGTCACTGAAATTATTTTTTCTATTTTCATAGATATTTGTTGCATCAGTTGAAAGACCGAATTATTATAAACAACTTTTATTTAAAAAATTGTTCGCTACTTCATTCGTTTAAAAGATATCTATCATTATCGGGCAGCACTATAGGCTATTGCCTAGTCCCCCTATACAGAATGTCCTTAATCACCGATAAGGCTTGAGAGCAGATTTAAGTTCCGAATTTGACATCTTCTTGGAAATCATTCTGACAACGTGTTTGATTATTGAACAGCCGTCAAAAAACTACCAAGATACTTAAAAATATAGGCTAGTTCTTGCATGAAGTAACGTTTCCTAGCCTAGTTTAGTTTCAACAGTAATGTCGTCATCGGGAAAGAATATAACCCGCAGACGCAATGTGCTTATGTATGACTCGCTCCCATAAATTTAATACTTCTAAATTGCTTTCTCTGCGTTTTACGTATCCTCTCTTTCTACTCGGCTTCTCTACGGAAAAGATATCCGCGCATGCGTTTTTTTTTAAGTTTAATCCACTCGCAAAGAGTAACCGCATTATGCTTTCAAAGCACTACGAGTAGGATGCGGAAACAAAGATAGATGACGATGAACCACCTTCTTAAACAAGGATAGGTTGTAATTTTTGGGGAAAATTCCTTTCGGTAACAAGCTCCATAACTTGGAAGTTCTATAGAAAAAAGAGTCTCCGTAGACAAAGGTCCTCACTGTGTCAAGTTGGACCGCACAGGAATTTGCTATCTCCGACTGTCTAGTACACCTCAAGAATCTTGCCCATGGGGGAATCAATCCTATTAGTTCCTGCGAGCACCTTCCATGATAGTACTTGTTAGAAATCAGATGTGCATGTACAAATCAAAGTGTAAAGGGTGTATTGGTCTAAGTAATTAACATTCGAAATTAACGCCTGCACGAGACTTGACTTTATCTCACTTGTCTTTGCTTTATCCTTTACTATGCAAACGGTTGTTGCTTACGGGGAGAATAGGGAGCTGGCAATATGGAAGTATTAAATATGTGCTAGCGCCACATAAAATGCGACCACTGTCGTACAAAAAATTAGAAGTTTACCATTTCTGGATTTTCTGGATTCGTTGTGGGTTGCCTAAAAAATTTAGGCCAGCACTTAGGCCACCCTTTCCGGGCCCATTGTGCTATCCCCGTGATAGAGGTGTCCTTGGTCATTCATTCAGCCACCCAACCTTGTTGAGAAACTGAAGAACGTCCCTTGGATGCGCCTCTCTCAAACTGGCCACACTAGGCCAGAGTTTACCATTAAACTATAACCAATAAATGAGCAGTAAATCTTAATACATTTTGTCAAATTTTCAACAGTACTTTCCGCAGCCAAGATTTAGAAAGCTTTTGTGACTCCGGTTTTCAATCTCGCACCAACTTTTGATCTAGATTTGATTTAGAGAAGTCCTTGGAAATTTCAACTTGATCTAAAAATTCAAATGGACGTATAAAACTGTCGTAAAGAATTCACATTTTCTAGTAAGTCACAATGTGTTCCGGAAACGAACTATTGTAGTTCCACAAGCACCTGCTGAGCAGATCTCAAGAAACGATCTCTACAGTTTTCTTAGTTTTAATGCAGGTGATATGCTTTTTACATGTTCATGCTTGCTCATAGAACCAATGACAGTTGAGTGATCTAGAAAACGTTACTCCACAATCGAAGACTAGTTTTCCGCAAATTTAGTTCCTTACTTAACGATAGCGAATTGAGGTTTCGCCCTTGATGCGGTTCCTACGTGTGTAATTAAGTTTTGTATATAAGTGTGGCAATTTTTTAGGTTTTTTTTGAATGTTTACCATTTCTTATTAATTCTAAACTGCTAAGCTGCAAGTTAACACATGATTTTTCTGGTTTTTCTAAATAACAGTTGAAGCTGTATGATATATAGGCATAAAGATACACCTACCTACCTTTAGTTAAGTAACCTACCAATAAACACTAATTCGAATGCACAGATCAATAGATTTGATTATTTATTAGATTTAGAGTTTGGAAACCAAAGAGCGGTTTCGATTTTATTAAATCTCGTCTGGTTGGTAATACCAAACTGACGAGATCTAATAAGATTTTGGTTTTTAACCTCTGAATCTGATAAATGTTCCAATCTTTTGGCCAGGGATCTTCCTGGAGAGCAACCGCTTTACTAAGCATTTGTGGTTCAACTGTTGGTAGTTCAACTACATATTACTGTTATCTAGGTTGCATTCTATTTTAATAAGCACTAAGATAACTTCTCAAAAGGTAAATTTTCAACTTCTTTATTACAAGCAACATCAAACAATAAAAATCTTTTGAGACATTAATTTAATCATTAAACAATTATCCTTATATTTTGTTTGCAAAGCAGACACATTAAATTACAAATTGACAAACAACCATAAAATTCTAGAAAAGAAAAAATACAATAAAAACTACCCTATTACTAATTTTTATGAATTAATTTAATAGTAAAGTTTGAAAGTAAATTTAATAGGATGCAATTTGTTAGATAGAGAACCATACCCTTCAGCGTCGGTGTGTTCATAAAGATTTGCAGTGTATTAGGACATAAATAATAATAAATTTTCAGGAAGTAAGCCAGCTGGGAATTTTTTTCACATTATTTACAATTTGCCGTAGACTAATAATTCTTTCTTTAAGCTAGACTGCCAGAACATGTGTAGGCTGTATTTATGGAAGATAAATGTTAAATTAATACAAGAACTTGTAACTTATACGGTATCTAAATCATTAACATCCTCAAGGCGCTATCCTCTATTCCAATTATTTATTGCCTATATGCTGCAAATTTTTATCAACTTTTAATTGGCATTTTAGCATTTTTCTCTCTTTTTACTCCATCTAAGTGTGTAGTGTTGTGAGTGACCAAATCATGCGATTCATTTCAAATACAGATAACACAAATTGGCATTTCAATGATCGAATTGAAGGCCAGCCACAGTATCAAGATACTTCTCGTCCACACAGCATGGGGCATGTCATGTTTTTTAGATTTTAGTAGCACTTATACAATAACACTATTGCGCAAGAGGTAAGTTATTGTACACTGTTTAGCGCTTATTACCATGTTATACATACACATTGAATCATTTACGGATTAACAATATTTAACTCTCTGAAAAAGTGTATTTAAAAAAAATCGAGTAAGGTTAATACATACATAAGATAAGCATCTTCCCAGTAAACTTATAAATGGAATTTATTGAAGAAATCGATTAACAGGAAGTCTGTAGAGCAGATTCAGTATTAATGATATCTTACCATTCTTGCAAGATGATCTTACAATTTTGGATACATTCATCTAATGTAATGCAGGATGGAAGTTTCAACTTGAATAAATTCAATAAAACTGAACCAACATTTTTTTGACAAAATTCATGAAGCAGTTTAATTTTTGCTTAAGGTTTTTCTCATTTTAGGAATAATTCATGTCTTTTTACTCCTGGAAAGGAATAAGAACTTACTACAACTTTTTTTTAATTGAATCGTATGTCTTGTGGAACCCGAGTTAAAAAGCAGCTTAACCTTTCTTTTTCAAATTGAATCGTATGTCTTATGGCCCCTCGCTAAAAAGTTCTTTCCAAAAGTATAACAACGCACTATATCTGATTTTGCGATTATCGAAAATAGAAGTAAAAAAAAATAAAAATCTAACATTATTTTAAAGTCAAATTTTTATAGACAGAAGGTTCCAAATTTACACTATTTGCATGTTGGCAAGTTCAACCGATAATATAGTTCTTTTTTAACGCTTTGTGAAATTACCATCTGGAGCTATTCATGGGATGTCTTATTCAACTCTGCTAGTGCGTTATAATTCTTTTGAAAGAGTCTTTTCAACAACAGGTGAACAAGACATGCCATGTAATTAAGAGTTAGTTTTTTCTTCTCCATGTGAAACCAAAAATACAAAAGATACTCTAAAGAGTGGTGACTTTAAACAAAAATCGACTTGTTATAAGAATTTTACCACAAATTACGTGAATTTTCTTTTCCTAGGATATTTTTTCTTCTTGTTATCAAGTGATTATGCATTGCTGCCCATTAAATATACAGTGTGAAAATTTTAATTGGAATAAATTCAATAAAGCTGCACTAAAGCTTTATTCAATTTATTCCAATTAAAATGACCACCCTGTATATTTAAGAAGCAAAAATACCTTAGCAAAAGAAAATTTACGTAATCAATTAGGAAGTATATAAAAAGATCTTATTAACAATACAATAGCGATAATTTCGATTGGTTATTCTAAATAAAAATTGTGAAACCTACTTTAAAATGACTTCTTATAATTAATTAATTATAATTAAAATGCTATATTAGTTATACATGACATTTCCCCGTTGTGCATTGTTTTAATCAAAATACATTATTGTAAAAACTGATATACAAATCTTGTCCCTTGAAACCAAGAAAGATTAAAAAATACAACAAAAGTTACTCTTTGAAGAGGATAGCTTGGCTATCGAAACGCTTTAGAACAACTTTTGAGGTATTTTATTTAATCTTTCTTGGTTTCAAGTGCGTATCAATTTTTGAAGATAACCAAGGAAAAGTCCGTTCCACCAAAATACATTATTGTGTCAGAATTCTTGGTGTAGTCATCGTTTTTCAATATAACATCAAATATGTACTATTAATTTTATTGGCTACCTTTAGTCTTAAAAAATTGGTACATTTATTTAATTCTTCCCTCAAAAGCAATGCTCCTTAGAAACGGCCACATTTTCGTGTCATTATTAAAGATGTTATTGAGAAGATTTAGGGTATTTTACTCACTTTCGAAAAAACGTGGTTAGTTTTAAAAAAAATCAGATAGTTAAAAATATCACCAATAATTATTAAAAAAAATGGCTATAATTTTAAGTCTAACAATAAATGCATTTAAACTTTCAAAGGTAATATTTCTTTTGTGTTAATAAATAAAAATTTTAGTGTCTAATAAATATTTTACCTCTAAAGTTATAATTGATGACTATATAAGTTTGACTGTTTAGAACTTGTCGCAATTGTCGTAGGCGAAATATGATTTTAGATTTGGAGTTACATATCGTCTGTAACAGGATCATGCTACACCCCCTTTTTTTCTTTATTTATTAAGATAAAATTTTCAAAATTATTATGAAATGTCAAATTTTGACATAAAAATGACATTCCTACTGCTGTTCACTTTCGTTAAAACTGATACCAACTTTTGATTTTTAAATGAAACACCCTGTTTATTATCGGATCGAAAAAATTGTTGGTTCCATTTGATTTTTCAACCTAGAAGGCTATGACTCATTCAAATTAACTCTAATGGACCACATTCACGCTAAAAAAATCAAATCACGTGAAAAAGGGAATATTTCATTCTTTTATCACGTGATAAAGTTAACAAAAATGTTTATGTCATAAATTCATTTTCCTAAATGGCACTGTAGCACCAGTGGCGGCTGGTGACTTTTTGACAGGGGGTGCGCAGATGCAAAAATATTAGTAGTTAAGAGTTTAGGTGACTTCAGTGTCATAGCAAGATATTAAATTTAAGAGAAACAAAAGTTACACAAAAGGTGTGATATTTAATAGTATGTTTAGGAATTAAATTTAATTACCATCTTATAATCTCCATTTCATATAAACTGCATTTGAAAATAAAATATATTTTATTACAAGGTTCTAATTAAACTCTACAAAAGCACATAAAAAAATATTTTTTAAAACAAAATTCGCTCTACGATCTTTTAAAGAAATAAAGTCTTCATTACTTTCTCATCAAAATTGTTTAAATCCAAATCTATAAATAAATAATTAGACCCTAGAATGGGTACTGCTATCTCTTTGTGAATAGCGGTACTATTAGCAGTTATGCCTGTAAACGGCACAGTTAGCAATCGCAATCAGATCAGCCGGGACCTACGCATTTAGCATCATAAACGTAAATAGACACTCCAAACTCTGACTCGTACTCACCATTTGGCAATATCGCACATGCGCGGAGCGGCGTACCCCGGGCTAGCTTTAACGTGGTGTTCTGTAGTTTATTTCTCCGTATCCCGTGAAGACCGTTGATAGGCATCGCACGGCACCCTCGTTAGGTGCATCATTCTGCGCGCACCAACTTATTTAAATTTGCTTATAATATTTAATAAGTATAACGGAATCAAACGTTGGTGTATTTTATTCCAAGTCATTCACAAGTATTATTAGTTAATTAGTATGTCATTATTTTGTGTTTAAAAATGTGATAAATCCAAGTCTTTTACATTAAACAGAAAAGAATAGATCGCTCATTTCACGAGGAGCGCGCGCTCTTGCGCTCTTAAAGACCAGCCGCCACTGTGTAGCACCACCAAAAAGTGTAATTAGCGGCGAAACTAACCATATTTCATTTTTGGTATGAAATCAATAAAACTGAAGTTACAGCCAAAAGAATTAAAATATTCGGTTTCAATTTATTTGAAGATTTATACAATAAGAACATAAGATAGCTGTCAAAAACAAATTTAGAAAAAGGACACTTCCTAAGTTTTCCTAATTTAATTTTTTTGCAGCGCTAATGTAGCCAGGCTGAAAAATAAAATGGGACTAAAAAAAATTCAATTCCTTTAAAAATCATTTATTTTATGTGTATTGTATCCGGAAATATACAGAATGTTCTATTTAAAAATCAAAAGTTGGTATTTGTTTTAGCAAAAAAAAGTAGGATTGTCAATTTTATGTCATAATTTGACATTTCATAAATACATCAAGTGCAGCAAATTTGAAAATTTTATTTTTATAAGTAAATAAAAAATAGGGGGTGCACCATGATCCTGTTACACCCGATATAAAGATAGTTACATTACTTTAAAGTACAAAGTCCCCTCTGGAAGAAAGGGCAAAATAAGCGGTATGGTAATTTTCATAGCAAAAAACATAAAATTTCTAAATTTTAGATTTATAGCATCAACACTTTCTCAATTATTGAGAAATTTTAAGATTCTTCTAAAACTTTCGAAATTCTCAGAAGGCGAATTTTCCATAATAAGCAATTCACAAAAATACAAAGATTCGAGAAAAAGTCAAAATTTAGAAAAATAACATTGTCAAAAAAAGCCGTTTTAAAAAAAGGTTGAAATTTTCTAAACAATTTTGAAATACAAATTTTTTTTTAAAAAATTCAGAATAGTCGAATTTATAAAAAAAATTTAAAGAGTAAATTTTTATAAAAGGACCAATTAACATGAAAGTCAAAATTTTGAAAAAACCAAAATTTTGGAAAAAATTAACTGAAAATTTCTAAATTTTCAAAATAAGTCAAATTTTTGGGTTTTTGAAAAAAAATGAAATTTGAAAAAAATGGAAAATTTGAAATTCGAAGTTTTCAACAAAGTCGAATCTAATAAATTTAATAAAAACCGAAGGTCAGATTTTCCTGTCAGGTTGTCGAAATCTTGAAAAAAAAATAAGATTTTCAAAAAATTCAAATTTCAAAAATAATTAAAATGTTAAGAAGTCAAAGATACAAAAGAATTGAAAATTCTAGTCCAAACTTAAATTGTATAAATTTAAAAAAAAAAAAGTTCATTGCGGCGAAAAAAAAATGATTCTAACTTATATGTGCCACACATGCCTCTGGCAACCCCTGAGTGTTTATTACATGCTCCCGGAGGCACGTATACGTTAAAAGCTAGACCTCGCAATGTAATAATAAAAAAATAATTATTGTGTGAAATACACATGCCCCCCGGTGATTCGTACCGCAAAGAACGTTTTAAAGAAGATCAAAATTTTCAAGAATAAGTTATTATTACTATTATTACTAATTATTATTACTGTAAATGTGCCAAAACTTCGAAATCAAGTAAAAACATTTAAAAAACAATGCAAATTTTAAAAACGATTTCGAATTTTTAAAAAAGTAAAAATTTTGAAAAAAAATATTCAATAAGTAAGTAAATATTCTTATTTAGTAAACAATCTAATACATTACCCATGAATTGAATTATATCAAACAATAATTTTACATGCTCATTGCCAACAAATTTATAATTAAATAATTACTCTAAAATAAAGAAAAAAAAACATTGTACATAACAATAAAATTTAAAAGACACATTAAAACTTAACATCTAACTTACAAATAATCTGTTTAAAAATATGATTAAAACGACCTGAAGGCATTATAGAATGCTGGTGCAAAATATGCTCTATGTCTGTCTAACAAGGTCTCTCATATTTTTTTCCAAATGCTTTAATGCTGTTAGTATCTTTAAGATTTTGAGGAAGAAGATTGTACTGATTGATACCTTTATAAAACAAGCTATTCATTGTAGCATTTTTTAGAGTTGGTGGAATATAAAAGTTAAAGGCAGACCTAGTTGGATAGAGGTGTCTTTCATTTACTACAGTTAACTGATTTTTTAAATATTACGGTAATGCATCGTTTTTCATTTTGTGAATGAATATCATTGTTTGGACAAAATAATACTTTTCAATCTTAATCCAGTTCAACAAAGTTGATATTTGCAGAAAAAATCAAAATGTTGGCAGTCGAGATTCTCAAACATAAGTGAAAATTTCGAGAAAATTTCGAAAAAAGTAGATATTTTAAAATGTCACAATTTTAGAAAAAAAGGTGGATTTTTAAAAAATTTTGAGTTAAAATCGCAGTTTCAAAGTCAAGATATTCAAAAAGAGGTCGATATTTTCAACAAAAAAAATGAAAATATTTAAAACGGGTCCGAATTCCTAAAATAATAATAAAAATAGGTATTTTATTTTTAGAGGTACAAATTCTTAAAAGTATAAAAATTGTAAAAGGTCAGAATTTTCAAAAAAGACGGAATTAAAAAATCTACATTTTGGGTAAAGTCGAAGTATTTAAAACACATCGATATTTGGTATTTTTTTATTCATCAAAAACGAAAAATGAATTAGGTGAACTTTCCTTTACATCGTTTTGCTTGAAAAGTGCATTATAGGGGTAAAAAGCCTGGACATCATAATTACCTTCAGGTTTGAAAATTCTCTCGGCGGGCCTATTTTTAAAAGTATCAGTCACGCAGATTGTGAGGTGTAACATAGTGGTTATGTATTAATTTGTCATATTTTAACTCTTTCTAACCAATATTACTGGAAGTGTATAATTTACACTCATAAAAAGTTGAAGCTCTGCAAATTCACCACAATGGCAACCTCTGATTTGCATGCAACCCTATCTATATTGAAATGTACCATTAGATAATTTTGTTACTCAAATTTTGGAAAATATACAGTTGTTTTCTTTTGCACATTTTTAAATTCAAAGTAGAAGTGATGCGTTATTTCTTGGAACTCGACACTAGCTTGCATTGGAGAGTCAATGGGTTGATTGTTGATTACAAGAAGGTTTCACACTCCATGTGAATTGTCTTAAACAGCTCCATTTTAAATCAATAATAAAACGCTCGGTCATTAGAGTTATTGTAACTTATTGTACTATATTTTATTAGTTGACATGCTAATTCGTCTGTTGTTGTATCCTAGAATTCTTTTAAAGGGCATTGAACCTTTCGTTTATTACATGCAGAAAATCATTATCAGTATTATTTGAATAGATCCTGCTCCCGTCGAAATTATTATAATTACACAAGCAAATCCACTAAAAAAAAACAAAACTTCACCGCCAATAATTGTGGTACATGCTGTCTAAACTTTCACACGTACATACACATAACGTCAATAATGAATTGTTCGCCTTCGAAAATGAAAACCAACATAATTTCTTGTAAAATATCCACCGTAATGCAACGGTACGCCTACTTTAATTAAATTTATTCCTACATGCAAACCCTGCAATAATTCCAGACTCAAGGTATATTATTAAAGTCTATTTTCTCATAAATTAAAATCTACTATGCATTCTACTTCATCTAATTTAAAAAGTAAATGAATTAATGAATCTCCTCCCTTTTCAGGAGTTCAATAAATTGATGTCATCGAATGACTCCAGCAAACAAAGCTATATAAACTATATCTGTGCGTAGTTTTGTCATATACATATACGTTCATGATGATGAGTATCTGATACAACTTATTCACAAGGATCTGGATTTCATATTTAAGCTCTTAATAAAATAGTTCACAGTTTCTCCAGTCACTAAAACCCTATATACGAAGCATATGATTTATTTCATAAACATTTTGTTTTCTACTAGTGTGTTGGCTGCCAACCAGCATAAAAGATTTTTTTCTCTTTCACGAATATCATTTGCATTGTTTTAACCGCTCATTTAGCTAACAATAGGCAGTTTGGAAAATTAAGGAAAATAAAGAGACACAGTTTAAACCCATATACTTTAGCATGATAAATTAATATTTAAAAAATTATTTTGTTTATTTCAAAAAGTAAATAATTATTCATGTTTTTGTAAAATTTGTATTCCATTTTATTTTAATTACGAAAGTTCAACTTGTACGTTAGATGTCCATGTAAACTGTACTGTTTGGTTCAAAATAAATATCAACATTAGGTTACAGAAGTTTAGATAAATGAGTATAAACCACAAAGCCAAAAATTTCGACCGTAGCACACACACACACACACACACACACACACACACACACACACACACACACACACACACACACACACACACACACACACACACACACACACACACACACACACACACACACACACAGACACCTTCACGCATTCTCTCGCACATCCTCACAAAAGAACATATAAAACAGAAAATTGTTTGACTTTTATTCTGATGAGACGACTCAAAAAGTATTTGATCAAAAATGAAGACAACAATATTTTGAATTATACATTCATTAAACAATATCACTAAAAGTTGTTAGATGTTTTAATAGCCTTTTCTAAGAAATCAGGAATTAGCTATATATGAATCATTTTAATAACTATGACAATTATTTTAGGAATTGGCCCACAAATTATCCAGAAGTTTCGACATGAAAGACGACCAGAATCTTTTAGAAGGCGAAGGTGGTATGCGAAGACACGCATCGATGCAACGATTAGGTGGTGCCGATGGTCCTAGAGAAGCCCCCAGAGTTGTCCAAGATGAAGAAGGAAACCTGCGAGTTACCGTGAAAAAGACCAAACCGATCTTGGGCATTGCCATTGAAGGTGGCGCCAATACAAAACATCCATTACCAAGGATAATTAATATTAATGTAAGTTACATAATATTTGCAATTCTTCTCTAAGCCAGAATTATGGCAGTGCATCGTAGTCTAGAACCTGTTCAGAAGAAATATATCAAAGTTATTTACAAATCATTTATGAACAGTGTAATAATTGAAACTAGTCGCTGGTTGAAACAATATCACTGGGCAACAAAATTTGAACTTTGTCGTGCCCCAATGGACTTCACTTATATTTTTTACTTTGATGAGTGACTGTTAGTAAAAATAAGTAATTAAGAAAAATCTGTTGACTAAGAATTTTATATACCGATGTAATTCAAATATTTCACAAAAAACTGACCGGCTGATAAAAAAGTTCAAAAGTATTTCTATGAATTTACGATTTAAGATTTCCTAGCATATTTAGCTCCTGGTTGGTCCCTTTTCATCGTCCAGCAGTAATCGGCCAAGATCCTTGGGTAGGTTCCATTTGCCTTTATAGCGCTTTTCTATCTGTGACAGTCCTGATAGAACCTTTTTCCATGCTCATCGCTCACAGCTCCTAAATTCTCAGGAAAAAATTAAGATGTGAGTCTAAAAAAATGCATCTTGGTTGACGTGTTGCAATCCAATTCTTGACAAGCCAATAACAGCTTTCTGACAAAGTCTCTGTATCGTCACTCTTATGGTTCCCGAAAAAATTTTCAACAACTTTCCTTGTTCGAATATATTGACTTGATTGTACTCGAAGAACCAGAAGCAAAAATCTTGCTTTTAACGAAAACGTGGTTTTTATTTTACGGTCTCTTTTCGAAAGTGTATAACAGTATAATGTCGAGGTTTGACCAGGCAGGCAGGCACCCTCTGGTGGGAGAGGAAAGGCAGATAGAGAGATTTCTCTCTTCTGGAGAATTCCACAAAAACATATGCCGAACATCCTAAAAGTTGTCCATGCTCGTTTTTCTAGATCATTCAATTTTTCTTTAAACACAGGATCTTTTATTAATTTCCTGATTTAAGGTCCAACAAAAATACCCTCACTTATCTTCGCATCACTTATTTTAGAGAATTTTTCTTTAAGATAAAAAAATCCGCTTCCATTATCGCCTTAACAAAATTTTTAATAAGACGTAATTTAATATGCAATGGTGGAAGAAGTACTTCAGGCGGCTCTATAAGAGGTACATATTTCACATTTTTCTGTCCAAGGATTAATAATGCTCGCGTAAGCCATACTTTTTTTTATAATAACGGTTTTTTCTGTCCCGACTCTTTCATATACAGAGAAAACAGCAGAATATGGTTAAGCCAGCTGAAGTCCAAGTAATAGGGCAACAACTTTCAAATCACCACAAATTTTGAAAGTACTCTATTTTATTTTGTCAAGTAATAACCTCATGTTTTTATAAGTTTCTTTTATATTAGCAGCATGGACCAGAATTATGCAACAAAACTGCTTTTAAGCTAGTTTTAGAAAAGTCAATGAACAAACGCCAATGAGAGGGATCAAATTCTCCATAACTCCATTTATATCATTACAATATACCAAGTCTCCATCTTGAGAGTGTATGATCCAAAGAGTATGTCACGATTTCGAAAATGGCTTATTTTAGTTTCATGATGTAGCAGATTCCATTCTTTTACTCGAGATAGTAAAAGTTCTGACTGCTTTTTTGACAAATTCAAATCGCAAACTAAGTTGCTTAAGGCTTCTTGAGTTGTCAAGTGTGGCTTGGTTGAGATTTCGTCAAACTCAGAGTATCGTCGTCATATTGTCCGCGATTTGCTCGAAGTGGAAGACTATGAATCCTTAATCTCAACCACTATGAAATGCTGGTCCTATAGCTGACTGTAAATTAGGATAACTAACCGTGTGTTTTTTCTTGACATTAACACCTTTTATATTTATAAAACAAAAATAGCAATCCCAAGATTTGTCTTGATGAGCTACAGTGAAACCAAAATACTGATGATAACTCTCTAATACAAGTTTTGTGAAATTTCTTCCTTGTTTTTTGAAAGTTAATTCACCACATATATAATAAAATGAGTCAGGATCGTTATTTTTTTTGGACATATTTTTTTCTGGAGGAAAATAGGATCATCTCCGACAGGCAATACGTTTTTAGACAACAACGTTCCACTGGCGATCTACTGGCATATGTTACTTATATCTGTAACTGAGCTATGTAAAAACATGGTGAGGCTAGGATTGTGGCATTGGATATCTCAAAGGCTTTCGATAGGGTCTGGCACCGATCTCTTCTCGCCAAATTAACATCTTATGGTCTTCCTCCTGGACTCTGTCATTTGATTTGATATCAAATTTTCTCGTTGACAAATCTCTTCAGGTCGTCGTCGACGGCAACTCATCCGAGACATTTGCGACTAACGCAGGGGTGACTCAGGGGTTTGTTATGTCTCCTACTCTATTTTTGTTACACATAAACGATCGCTTAGCTTCAACTTTCAATCCTATATACAGCTACGCAGATGATAGTAACCTTGTGTCAACTTTTTTCTCCGACAAATCATTATCTATCGCTGCTTCAGATCGACTAAGGGAACAGCAGATACAGACGATTAATCGGGATCTCGAAATTATTCTGAAATGGGATACGGACGATTTGGTCGACTTCAACGCTTCAAAAACTCAGGCCGCGGTTTTCTCTAAGAAAACATCAAAGGATAATGCAACAAATATACTAATGGGCGGTAAAATCCTTCCGATGGGATCTAATCTATCTATCCCAGAAGTAAATACGAGCACTAACTTCTCTTGGGACGATCATGTGCGCGTCATTGCCAAATTCGCCTCTCAGAAGCTAGGCTTTCTTTTTAGAGCTAAAAAGTACTTCACATCTCAGCAGCTATTAACACTGTACAAAGCTCAAGTTAGAATACTGTTCTCATGTTTGAAGTTTAGCCCTAAAACACACTTTAGCTCTCTTGGACTCAATTCAAAGAAGAGCGATTCGCCTAATTGATGACGAAAGCCTGACTGATTCTCTCGAAACAGTAGAGCACAGGCGTATGGTTGGTGACTTGTCGCTTTTCTACACGGAAGATGCTCGCTGGAACTAATTGGATTGATCCCCCCAAGGGCAAGGTTTTTGAGGCATACTAGACAGTCGGAGACAGCAAATTCCTGTGCGGTACAGCTTGCCATAGTAAGGACTTCTGTCTATAGAGACTCTTTTTTCTATAGAACTTCCAAGTTATGGAACTTGTTACCGAAAGGAATTTTCCCCAAAAATTAGAACCTATCCTTGTTTAAGAAGCCGGTTCATCGCCATCTATCCTTGTTTCCGCATCCTACTCGCAGTGCTTTGAAAACATAATGGGTTTACTTTTTGCGAGTGGATTAAACTTTAAAAAAATCACACAATCTCAACAATTACTTATGAATCACCAAATTTAAATCATTACGAAAACAATTAATTTGACGACTATTTATTTGCAACCGTTTGCTTGCATTTATCGTCGAAGTACTGGTTAAACTTTTCAACATAACACAATAAATCTATTTATTAATTTTATTTAATATTTCTGCGGCCCAGTTTGGAAATATATTTAAATGTTTATTGTTTTTTGATAATATTCTAAACTATGAAGAATAAACAATAAATCTGAGGCCAACCGAAATAAAACTACTGCAGTTTATTAACGAGGGTAGGTGGCGAAAACAATGTTAGCTATCAAAGTTCGTGTGGCATGATTAGTATTCAGTTTATTTATTGAAGCATTTGTGAATACAATTTTCAATGTGTAATGCATTACATCTTTCATACACATTGCGTAAAAATTTGACACAAAGTTCTTTTGTGAAACATAACCAGTTATGAATCGTTTACGGTATTGGATATTTGAAAGGTCTTCGACGGACCTGGCATCTATCTTGTGTCACCAATTTCATATATCTTATGTACTTTCATCGAGACCCTGTCATTTGATATCCAGTGTCCTTTTTAGATCTTGATTAATAATATTATCTGAGACTTTAACGATTAAAGTAGGGATGCACCAGAACCCCACGACATATTCTATCTACCATTCTGTTCCTGTTACACATAAACGATCTCTTAAAATCAGCTTCCAATACAATACACAACTACGAACATGATAGTATCCGAGTATCTTCTTATTTCTTCGATCAAACTTTACTCATCGCTGCTTCAGACGGACTAAGAAAACTACAGACACATCGTGATCTCGAGGTCGTTCTGGATCAAAGATCAAAAATCTAATGGATTTTATCGTCAAAAATTCTCTCAAAAGGCGTAATGCAACCAACAGCAACGGTAAAGTCCTTCTTATGAAATCTTATCGGTTTATGCTAAGAGTAAATACATACACCAGTTTTTCTTAGAATGAGTATGTGTGCCCTATCACCGAATCTGTGTCAGAAGCTAGGGTTTCTTTCTCAAGCTGTTTAGGTAAAAGTGGAATTACCGTCCACGAGAATGTTGATGGCATGACGCCTTGCCGTTTTTTGAGAAAAAACATAACTTTACAATACGAATCAGCTAGCCAGTCTATAAAGCTCAAATTAGTTCAACACTAGGTTACCTGCTATTCTCATGTTTGGATGAACAATAATTCTTTTGATATCAATTTTAAGAAAAATAATTCGGCCAAATGATGATAAAACTTTGACTGAGCCTCTTCGGACTCTGCAGCAGAAGTATATGGTTGCTGAATTTCCTAAGCTTTCAAACTTTAGAATTTGTTGCCCAGCGAAATGTTTCCCAATAAGTACCATTTATCTTCGTTTAAAACGACAGTTCATCACCATTTAGATATCTTCATTTCCATCTTCAGGACGCCGTACCAGTGTATTGTACAAAAGAGTTAAATGATGCATTTATAAAATACCTAGTCAGTTAACTATTTTTTCTGTGTGTCATATTTTTCAAATATAAAACTATCTATTATTACTTCGCGCCAAGATTGCCATTACGTCTCAAGTAATATTCATATGAGTAAGATTAAAAACCTGATTGTAAATCGATTTACTAGTTAAATGTGTCACACTAAGAGCACTCCTATACTACTCTAAGAGAAAGTAAATATAAAACCTAAATGTAATGAACTTCAAAATAATATTTTAAAATTATGTGGGTAAATATTTAATAAAATACAGTACAGTAGAATTTTATCTTTTTTTCTCAAAACAACTTTTTTTATAACGAAAGTTAATACTTATCCTGAGAAAACATTTTATACCACAAAAACGAAATGATAACAGATGCCAAACGTGACAGATTTTCTCTGACGTTTATCAAATTTAAATTATACTATACGCTGATCAAATTAGAGTAGAATTTAATGCCGCTAATTCCAGACTTAAGTCCACTACTTCCCTCCATGATCTTTACTTAATTCATAATTGAAATATCAATATAAAGAAACATTAGTTCTTGATACATCAGATGGCTGAAGATATCTGCAATTTAATCGATCTCCTTCTATAGTCCGTCAATATTAATTCAGTTGGACAGCACGAGTGCCTGTGATATCTCCGCAAATTCGTGACGCAATTGGCAATCTTGGCGTGAAGCAATAGTATTGATTTTAGCTTTAAAAGGAAACCTCTTAGGTCATTTATAATTCTTTCAGGAAAATGGAGCTGCCTTTAACGCAGGTGGCTTAGAAGTAGGTCAACTTATCCTTCAAGTTGACGGAACGAGGGTGGAAGGTCTGCAGCACCAAGACGTCGCCAGGCTGATAGCGGAATCGTTTGCTAGACGAGACCGTGAAGACATCGAGTTCCTAGTCGTGGAAGCCAAGAAGAGTAATATGGAGCCGAAACCGACGGCTCTCATCTTCTTGGAGGCCTAACATTTGCTTAGCCTCCCCCCTAGCGACCCACCTGGGCCGCTACCGCAGCTCACCGACGACTGAACTCTACACTACTACATATCATTCATCATGCTGTTGCGGGCCTTGTGCGCTACCTCGCTTCGCCTGAGGTGACGTGCTGGTAACAGCACCACCTAGCTGTAGTAGAGGAAAAGTTTCCACTTTTATAATTTTTAAAAACAGTTGGAAATGTTCATGACGCTTGGTTTTATAAAGGAATTTAAAATCGACTTTATAGAAGTTTTTAAAAGAATAGATATAAGATAAAGAAAAGTTTATATTAAAAGTGCTTTAACTGGAGGGTATCTATAAAACTAAGCGTTATTCCTTAAATATTTCTTGAAAAATATAAAGCTCAACACCAGTTTCAAAAATAATAACTAAAACTAGTTAGTGGTCTTCAAAGTTAGTACGCAGAAATCTCTAAGGGAGGGTACCCACATTTTTCTTCATTATTATTATTGTTACTATTTTAAGTCGACATGGAAGATTCATTTTTTAGCAGAACGAGCTTTTTTTAGTTATTTATTAAGGGGTACAACTTATGATTATTTTCGTCAAAGAATATGCGGTCAAAAAAATTTGGAGACGACTGACTGACTAATCTTTAAATTTATTGCCCTTTAAAGGAAATGAATTTGATGTTCATTGAACTCACAATGGAAGCTTTTCCGGTAGAATTGATCATATAATATGCATAGAAACCATTGTTACAAAACATTTTAAATATCATCAAAATTTTTATTTTTATGTGTGCTGCGTGAGCATAAGTGATGCTTTTTGTGATCTTAGCCTAGCATGCGTAAATGGTTGTGCATATTATAAAATGTCATAATTTTAAAAGAACGCTTTTTCATTTAAAATTATGACCATCGGTGACATTTATAGCAAAATTAGAGGGAGAGGCTTGTGAATTTTTACAACATTTTAATGCAAATGTATATACACAGATATATTTTAAATACAAACTTGCAATTTTTTTAATGAATATGGTAAAAACAAAGTTTATATTAAAAGCAACAATCTTAAAATCAAATTTGTCGTTATTCGTGCCAAATATCAATCAATGATCTAAATCTATTTTTTGTTTTTGTTATGCATTTTATACGTGGACATTGTTTCAAAATGACTCTTGAATTTAGAAAAAATGTCCTATGACCATCTTTATTTAAAACTTTTGTTAGGTATTTATTTACGTATTCATACAACTTATTTTGATATTCAGTATATCTTCTTTGCAATCCATTCAGGCGGATCCACACCAATAAAAGTTCTGCGTTGAATTTGACACATATTTAATAAAAATTTATTCGTGTGAAACACTTTCTTGTACACTATACTTTAAACGTAACTTTTTCAAAAACTGTGTCTCTCGCAAATATTCAACAAGTAAATCTTTTATATTAAAAATTCATTGATAATTTGAAAAATTCTCGCTTTGTACAATGGTATAACTTTTTGGAAAACGGTTGCGCAAATAATATAGTTTGTAAATGATGTAGATTCCCGTTAAACTCCTTATATGAAATTATCAAAAAATCTCTTAACGCATCTCTTGAGATATTTCTGAAAATCGTTTATTATTTTTTCAATTTTAGCATCCTTATTTTGAAAACTAAGCGTTTATGAGCCGCATTGTGTATGATTTTTCCTCATTAATTTTCGTCGTAGAATCTAGTACTAAAGTTTGGACTATTCTTAAACGGAAATTCTGCATAATTTTAAATAAATATAAATATTTTCAGCAAGGCTGAAACGCGTTATGTAGTATTTATTCCTTAAGCAAATGAAATTAGGCTGCAATGCTGCTTCAGTGTTCATGTTTCTTATTCTCATTTACCAAATTCAATAAATTGTTTAAATCAATAAATGTTCCATAGAAAGCGCTGCATGATAAATGAAAAGTGCGGTAGAGTCTTCTTCTTTTGTAATGTGAAAAAGTTGACGTTTTCTAACCCTCTTCGGCGACTTAGGAACTTCTCTTTTTTCTTTATTTTCCACAGACATGTTATGTACTTATTGAATAAATCTTAAAATTAAATGAAATTAAATGCATTGTAATTTCGGCTTTATTGAATTCACAGCAAACACGAATATTTGGGAAGATTCTTCATTAATTGTACTTCATACTGGTATTATAGTATGCAGTTTAAAAAAATCAAGTTTTCATATAAAAACCGTTTTTGTTAACTGTTACCACACGACGATATATATAAAAATAATAAGAACACGTGGAAAAATTATGATCATTTTATTTTTTTTTAATGTGCAAATGCCAAAAATGTACCCAATATGCATAATGTTCCATTATATCAAAAAATTAATATTTCGTGCATATTTTAAGTGTAACAAGTTTGAAAATTTTATTTTTGTAAGTAAAGCAATAATTAGAAGCATACCATGACTCCTGATCCATGAGTTCTAGTTAAAGCGAATCTAACTAATTAAGTTAATAAGTAAACCGCTGTTTGCGAAAATAGAAAGTACTTTATTTTCATCACTTACGGAAACATTTTTCTAAAAGTATTTTCTTTAATTGGGTCAATTTTCTTAATTCAAGCATTATTTGTAATAAAAATATATCTAAGAGATACATATTTTAGGAAAAAAATTAAAATCTTTAATGTTGCATAAAAAATATTTAAAAATGTACGAATACGTAAATAAATCTAAATCATACTTCAACAATTTTTTTCAGTAATCCAGAAGATTAACCAAAAACTATTTAAATATAATTAGATAAGCAATTAGATACTGTTATATGCCTTGACTGCATTTTGCATCGTCAATGTTTTGAATTATACACCGTGCACCAAATTTAAAAAATTTAAATAATTTGGTGAACGACAATGTTTTTATAGCAAGCGCTGTAAATAGTGTTATCTCTTTGTTGAAAATCGAATTATCAAGTAGGCTGATAAATTAAGCTGTAAGATTGAAGCTTGAAAACACCTCCTATAAATTTTTGTGATATTCTGCTCGTTTATATTGATTATAGTTACAAATTTCTGTATTATGTGCAGAATTCATAAAAGTTTGATTGGATCAAAGTTCTTAAATTGCATTTATATCATTAATAATTATTACATCCATATGTACATAGTTAACTTAGGTGCTACTAAAGTATTGAATTAATTCCATTATATAAAGATATTTATAAATTTTATTATTATTAAGTTATGCAATTGCTAATGTTGAATATTGTTGTTATATTGTTCAATTTCATAAATCAGGGATACATAGTGACGTTTTACCTTTTGAATGGTTGTTTATAATAAAATAAATACGTACTATTTTATTAAGTTGCATCTGTATTTGTTAGAGATTTGCAATATACCTGCGGTAAACTTTTAGGCAATCAATTTTGCAAAAGCCCATTTTGTGCGGGGGCGCAAAAGTTTTAATTAATGGTTTACAATTTTGCCTGTTATAGATTTAATTTGACCAAACAAAGTATTGTGCCAATTCCACAAAACTCTGTACCTTATCCATTCCTCCAAAAAGCAATATTCTCAATTTCACTGTTAGTACTGCTTACGTACATTCTTAGATCTCAATGTAGCTATGTAAAGTAGAAGTTATCTTTCTAGGACCGACTTTCAACAAATTAACAAATTGCTTTTATACATAGTCATAAAATTTTAATCGAAAAATTACTGTGCTTTAACCGTGTAAATCAAAGGAATGGTACATTATTTTATTGGAAATACTGGTTATATTTTTAACGTTTAACAATAAAATTATTTTGTCTAATCTAGAAGAAAATCAACGCCACAATCACTTAAATTTAAATTGTTTTACACGTCTCATACGCAATTTTAATAAATAATAACAAATGTTTACTTGCTTTATTGATCCTCATCTTTCCAAATATAATTATTTAGAAATTTAGATATTGGTTTTATACAGAATGTATTAAAATAATTTGATAATGGTATGTGATAAGGCAGATTTTGATCAGAATGATCATTAAAAGCATTTTCTTTTTTGTAGGCATAGTTTGTGACTTGATATATTTAATACTAAGCAAGAAAGTGCATTTTTTTAACATTGAATGCCCTCTGTAGAATATTTACCAGGTGTCGCGCCTGAAAATGATCATTACCGAATTTTACTAAAAACTTTTAAATAATAATAAATTTGCAAACCAAAATAGACATTTAGGGTAAATACATTATTAAAAAATTCAAATTATCTAGATCGGTTCTAGAAACGAAGTTTGGCTTCTGCTCTGGTTTTAATTTCAATTGCGTAATATTCTTAATAATAAAAACGTTTAGGTTCTGTATTCATTGTCAGGAAGTTCCAAAATACTTCTTTAAACTATCATCAAAAGCGTATGGATCTATTAGGTATATCACCCACCGCCACTACCAAACATCCAGAGATGTCAATAGAATTTTTTTGAGGGGTGAGAAAAGCCAAACATTCTCAACTATCACAACAAGAATTGTTGCAAATTTCTAGGTATCATTAATCTATCAGTAATACTTTAGTCCCTAACAAAATAGGACATTTTCTTTCGAACGCTCATTTTACCCCTCAAAAAGTCCGCCAACTAAAAAACTCGAAGAGCTCTTGTGTTTATTTCCAAAAATTGTAATTTACCGGTATTAGAAGCCTTATTTCCTAAGACTGGCCATATTTTTAATTTGATCAAATCGAAACAAATTAGATAAGAGCGAGGCGATTGGTTTTCTAGCTACCCGATTCGCTATCAGCAAATTTCGCAATAAGCGATAGATTTATTTCAAGGGCTACGATATTAACCAAATAAAGCCAAAGTTGTATATTTTAGTGATGAACGTTGTGCCAAAAATAAATTTAAAGCATAAGGGTAATAGCTTTTGAATTATTCATTTAGTTTCTCCTTTTACATATTTCTCAAAAATTATCAATAGCAGAATTTTTAAAATTTCTAACTCTGTTTGAATAAATATATCATTACTGCACTTTTTATGGAAAATCATAACTTTTCTTTTAATGGGCAACAGATTAAATTTTGCAAATTTGAATAGTTATTTATTTTGTGATAAAATATATTTTTCACCCACTTCCAATCTTCTGATCATGTCGTTTATAATTACTGTTTAAAATAAGATATTTACGTGTCTTCTTTTTTCCGCACAAAGATAAATGGGCATGGTGATTACAAGACTGTCGGTAGTTTTCTCCTACCAAGTCTAGTTTTTTCTCTACACCTTGTGTGGATATCCTGCTTTTGATCAAGAGAAAGTACATTTGGCAATTTTTTTCAAATTTATTTAGTAATGATGTATAATGCCATAACATTAAAAATTTAATAGAAGTGTCGGCAATTTTTGCCTAAAACGCAAACTGAATGGCCTTTTTTATCGGTAATTCAAAGTGAAGATTGAAGTCTGTCCTCCTCCACAATGGAAATTTATCTGATGAAGTCCTAATAGTTTGTTTGCGTGAAAAATAAGAAGGCATAAACAAAGTCACCGATTTGTTTCAATATCACATACACTAATGGATCATCTATATTTAACCTTCCTGCTTTTTGCGAATATATCAAGGATTCCTGTTTTTTGTGTATGTAAAACAGCAGCACTCTTGAGAACCATCCAATATGTGAATTGAAACCTGGTAATTTAAGCATTCCACACCAGCTTCTTATCGACAGAAAAAATGTGATGTTTCACCTCTGTATATAAAACTGAGCCCCATAAAGCAATTTTTTAAAGCTATGTCAGTTGAAGCATATTGTTTCAAGTATCCATTGTGGCATTTCCTAGGTCCTAGACTATGAATTGGAAAGTTAAAGGCCAGTGCGTTTGATGATCCACAGATTCAGTAGCTCACTAAAAATGAACCTTTTATCGAAGCAGTGCCAGAACTTGAGAAGAATGATTTGTCGACAGAATACACGAGCTCAGAATTACATGGAAATTGTCCAATAATTCTTGGAGCGCTTCAAAATACATCGTTTCTACATGAGCATTAAATTGCATTTTTTACATAGCCATTTTCTGATTTCCTCAAAAGTATTAGGGCAGACAGTGATGAGCAGGATGAGTAATAACAGAAGAATGGAAAATGAAATATTCTACAGGAGTATATCTAGATCAGCCTACAATCTTAAACTCCCAAAATATTTGCCAAGAATGCGACATGAAAATAACAACAAATAAGACTAAGACTATCGCTTTCTCAGGTAAATACCCAGTCAGAACAAACATAGTTGTAAATAATAGTGTTGGAGCAGGTTAAACATGTTAAATATTTGGGTTGCGATGTATCATATCATCGAAATAATGACATAGAAAAAAAACTTAATAAATTCACTCATATTTGCGGAACTATTAGTAGTAAAACACTAAAAAATAAAACAAGAAAAGATACGCAAATAAAATTTTAGAAGACGACAGCTGTTCCAACCCTCTTATACGGTAGCGAAACATGGTCAATGACAAAAAAAGAAGACAGTAGAATACAAGCACAAGAGATGAAATTTCTTAGGAAAGTGAAAGGTTGCACAAAACCAGATAGAATAGGAAATAGAGATATAACAACAGGGTTAAACATCTTTGATATAAACGATAAAATAACAGAAGATAAAATTAAGCGGAAAGAACATGTAGAACGAATGAATGAAAAGAGGTTACCTGCCAAAGCAAGAATTTATAGATGTATTGGAAGAAGTATTGGTAGGCCAAGAAAAGATGGGCACTGTAACAGACAATAATGCCAAAATCCTGAAGTGAAGGCGAAGAAGAATTACTCTTTTCTTTTTAAAAATGTAATTAAATTAGTAAAGCATCACATTTTGTAATGATAACTGCCCAGCTCTAATGATAAATTATCTAAAGAAATGATATATGGAAATTTTGATGAACTGGAAATGAGGAAAAATTTATTAAAAAAGTTGTAACGTGAGAACACCTATTAAAAAGAACATTTTAAACTTGGAGACACTACTTAAACAGTCTTAATTTACTAAAAAATAAACAGTGCCGCTTTAAATAAAATTACAGGTTCACGTGCCATACTTTTCCAGTATAGACGGAAATAATTTTGAATGAGCTCACTTAGTCCCATTTACATTTCTCCCCACTACTTTTATTGTTCAATTAAGAATAAAGTTATAATAAATAAAAGGACCACCAAAGTGACAAGCTGTAAAGAATTGAACCAAAACAGTAACTTTATTTTAAAAAATTGGGTGTTGAAAACAAAAATGACAATAATTCTCAAGTTTGTTTCTGAAATTTAACCATTTTCCTCAAAATTTAAACTTTTTTCTTGAAATTTCATGTTTATAAGCTTTAAATTTTTTCAGAAATTAAAACGGTTTCCTCAAAATAAGGGGGCTAAGCTTACATTCTTTAAACTCTAAAATGAATGTCCAAACTGAATGTCGAAATTTAAAGTAAAAAGGTCAAAGTGATGACACCCTTTAAATTTATCTTGAAATTTTGAATTTAAAATAAAAATTTTCATTATTTGTTGATATTAGATCCTAACGTAATAACTTTCATTTTTTTTTTAATTCGAATAAATGTAATAAGCTCCTATCTAAAATTAGTAAAACGCTCCCAAAGTAAAAACACGTGTAAGAATTTCTACATTTATTTTTAAGAAACAATATTTTCTTTGGTAAGAAAAATATTTACAGAGTCATCGTTTTAATATGTAAAGAGCTGTACAACTTCACATGACACACTTCACAGAAGATGTATATATACAATTCAAAAATGGCATGCTAGCTTACACAGAAAAAAAAATTAAAACTAGCAAAAACTGAACTGTATATATTACAAATTTGTCATCTTAAAAATCTACTGTCAGACTAGAAAATCTACACTAACTGTGACGATGGTCATATTTGGCTGGCATGAATATTTTCATTTAACTTTGCTTAAAATACATCAACAGAAATACATACTTAATAATGAGTCGAAAGTGAGATTAAACCCATTATATCATTGAATTCTCGGAATATAACAGGAACTTAAATAAAATCACAGTTACATCTATTTACTTTTAGGGTGCGGTTCCGCAATCTCTTTTTCTGGACTTACCAATTCCTGAGTTCCAAAATATTTATGCCACCAAACACAACCAAAAATAATGCCCAACGTCATAACAAGTTGTATCATTAACCACACAATAATATTAACTGCTTGCGTCCTTTCGAATAACTCAGTACCATGTCGTATGCAGATCAAAGATTCAGCTACCATAATACAACCATACACCCAGCATTGCGTACCCATTCTTTTGCACGTCGTATCTGTCACATAACTGTAATACTGCCTAACTGATGGAGCCACAATCACCCCAATTAAAAATAATCTACCGATAACCAGGAAATGAGAGGGGGGCAGTTCAAATACATGTTTAAGGAAAAATGTGTTCAGTTCGGACATTTGCCAAAAAATTATCAACTGACACAGAGCAAATATTCTCATGTAGGAGCATTTTGGATCCAGCCAACGTACAGAAGTCCAACTTTCAGGAGTAAATTGCAACATGGCCCTTTTGATTTTGCCTGTTGTAGAGTGAATATCTCGTATTCCAACCCATCGATATTCCCTCATTTCCAACATTTTACACACTTTAAGTCCACACCAGATACCTAGGCCATTGCATAATAAAACATCCAGAATTATAGCATCCCACCAGCATTCTAAAAAGTTTGGTAATAAATGGGCAAATGCAATTTCCGTTATTTCCCACATACAGCTGATAGCCCATAAAATACCAGCATGACGAATAAGTAAAGCTTTGACGAACCATCCCACAAAATGACCAACGACAAAGACATCAAAGTGACTCCACACCCGTTCCAAGGTAATATCGGAGCAATTCACGCCGTATTCTTTGTCCATGTCTATGTGAAAGTGTTCCAAGCCGGGGTCAAACCAATAAATAATATTTTTCACAGTTTTGTAATTTTGAAACAGAATAAATATGCATCCCATGAGGTATATGACGCTGAATCCGAACACCACCCTCCATATCGCTGGATGCGGTCTTATGAATGGCCCATTTGGAAAAGCTAGTACGGAAATTATCAGAAAGAAAAACATGCAGCATTGCATGCCAGACCATAAGTTGTTTTCCACATTCTCAGTGTCCCTGAAAAAGAAAATTAGTATTAAAAAAATACTTGACAACTTAGATAGGTACTAAATGTAATCAACTCGAGAACTGCTTAGTGGCAAAAGATGTTTCTAAAATATTATACCAAATGTCTGCCACCAACCATAACCACTTTTTAAAAATTTAAAGGATAAGGAAAAGGTAAAAAAGCGATTTATGGAAAAACGGGCACTTGTTCGGAAGAGCAAATCCAATGACTGCGTATAAGTAACAAAGTTTTTTTTCTCTTTAAAAGAGTAAGGAATACAGCTATTCGAGGCAAAATTAAGAATATTACATTTAGAATAGAAATTTCAGCTGTAAAGGTGATTTTTTTACTTATAATTGCTTGCTATTATTTACTTATTAAGTTTGTTCAAGTCTAACATTAAAGTGGAAATTTCAAGAAAGCAATAGAGATTTCGACATCCAAAGTTAATTGATATGTAAAGAAAATTGAAAACTCGTATAAAACTTAATGTCCATAAAAGTCTAAACTGTGAAATATTAAAACCGAAATTTCGAAACAAAAAGTTATTTTCTATAAAAAGCGGGATTTTCAGTTCGAAATACTTTGGAAAAAAATAGAGAATTGAAGTTTCAAAAAAAAATTGAAATTGCGAGAAAATACTCAAAAATAGAGATGAACAGTTCGCAAACACACTAGAAAAAGAAACTATTCCTTTCAGTGAATTAAGCGAATTTATCTGATTTTAAAATTAATTAGTTAGATAGAATTTGGAGGGTCACATTTAAAAATAATAATGATAAAAGAGCTTTAAGAAAGAAAAGGCTTCACAGTCAAGTTTTTGTACATAACAATTTTATAATCCATATATGACAAATAACACATTGAAGAGCTTTCAGTTGCAGAATAAGATGAATATGAATGATGATATAATAATTAACAAAGCCTTAGGTAAAACCTCCTAAAGCGATACTAAATTAAACTAACTAATTAAATGTTAGTTGATCAGAAGCCTTAAAAACTTGTACTAAAAAGCAAATACTATTACTGAAAATAAAGGATTCAAGCTGTTATTCCTATTGTTGTGAAAAAAGCTTACATTGGTGCAGTATATGATTCGCATAAATTTTAAATCCTACAGTACTTTAAAACACTCCATATTCTCCAGCGCAGTACATTACATAAACATCTCAGTGGAACAGGAATCAAAAAATATCAGCTCAATACATCACATAAAATAGTTGTGAGTTTCTGTTCATGTAAGCACCATATACACATGGCTAAAAATCAAGATCAGCTAAAAATTATTTACATATAACTACGTCTAAACATGGGAATTTTAAATGTAATGTCTTTTTTTTCTCATACCTTCATTTAGGCAAGAGTTTTTTTATGAATAATTACGACATACGTTTTTATAAAAGGAATACTACTGAATAATTATTTACACCAAGTGTCCTATTTACTGATTTTTTAAATTTTTTTGTACTAAATGAAACTTCACCTTGCGAATCTTAAGAGATTTATTTAAAAAAAGTGAAAAAATCAGTTTTTTGCTTATCTAAGCCTTATCAATGCAAAGCTAGTTAAAGTAAGCATTAACAATTGTCGCTGTTAATAAGTGCGAAAAAACTCACGTGGCGATACTACATCGAAAATTAGCATAAGTATTTCCTGCAAACTGTTTCCTGAAATCTTTTAGCTTCGGAGTTAAGAGCTTCCAAAGTTGAAGATTTAAAAAAAGTTAACAAATTTTTTTTCTCAAAAAATAAAACAGAAAAATCTATGATAAATTGAAATTGGTTATTTATTACACTCATAAACATTAAATAAATTTTTTTGTGACCCCTTCTTATACAGTTGAGAACGTTTTCGTAAATTAAAATATGGGTTTGTAAAAATATCAGTTGTATAGCTTCATAGGCTTGGAAACGTTTTTGTATCTTTCATATTTTTTGTAAAGTAAATAGTACTCAAAAAAAATTAGGCAGGGGGCTGCTGTCTGAAACAAAAACTAGAAAATAAGAGTTTTTTTTATTTTCAAATTAACTGTAGTTCCAAAATTTACAATTCCAAAATTTGTAAATTAAAATTACCAGCATATTCACTTTTGTTGTACAAACAGTACTCACTGTGGTAATGCACAGTGATTCTACAATTAAAATAATAATCAAAATTAATACACTTTGTTTGCGTTTTTTAGATTGAAGTTGATTAGATAGTTAAATGATTTAAAAACGTCTCGCCTTCATTCCTAGCTACTTGATTTATTCTTTGCTTATAAACTACTTTAGTCACAAACAGATTTCTTTTCGAATTTTCCATTTCCCATTTTTATCAGAACTTCATGAAGTTTAATGTTTACCTTTGTTTCTATTATTAACAGCTTATGCAAATGCCACTAGTCTGGAGTGTCAACTATTAAAAATTAGAAACGATTGAAACTGAAATTAGGAGGAAAAAGTCGAATTTCCGAACAATTTCAGAAAATTTTACTCGAAACGAGTAACTGGAACTTTCGAAATTTTTGTCAAAATATCGAACCTTTGGATCAAAAAGTTGGATAAGAAAGTTTAAACCGGGAATTAAAAAAAAGTCGAAGTTTCCAAACAAAAAATAATTTATATTTAAAACAATTTCTTAAAATGTTGAGTTTAAAATAAAAACAAGAAAAATTTGAAAATCCCTGATTTATATTAAAGGAAGTTGCTCGAATTTTTTTGAGGTTAAACACAATAATTTCCAAATCAAAATTGAATTTTCTAGTTCGTAACCGAAATTTCGAAAGAAAAATCTAAATATCGCGTTTAAAGTCTGTAAGAAAAAATTTGAAGGAAAAATCGAATTTGAACGTTTTGAGAAAAAAGTTGAAATTCTAGAATTTAAAAACATTGTAAGTTTAACGTTTCGGAATAAAATTAACATTATTAGAAAAGATCTTCTTTTTAATTGTTACCTACGCTCCAAATTTCGAATTTAAGATCTAAATTTAGAAAAAAAGTAAAATTTGTGGAGAAATGTTTATCAAAAATTTGGACAAAAAAAGAATGAAATAAAAATCAAAAAACAAAATTTGAGAAAATGACAGAAATTTCAAATAAAAAGAAAAAATGATTTTCTATGATCTGGGGTAAAGTACTAGTTCAAACTTTGAAAAATGAAAATTACAAGTTTAACATCGATATTTTAATGAAAAAATAAAAATTTAGAAATAATAATAAATAAAATAATAATAATCATTAAATAAAAATAGCCGGTTTGATATTGAGACTTTTATGTTAAAATTGAAATTTGAAGAAAAAAAGAATAAAATTTTGGGAAACCATTCAAAATTTTAGCCAAAATTTTAGGGACAAAACATTATTAGTTGTAACTCAGAATTCTAAGAAAGCATGAGACAGCGAAAGCTAGAACAAATTGAGAATTTTTGAAAAACAACTCTTAAACTGATGTCTTAATGCATCCACCTGAGAAGTTTACTGATCGCTCCAAAATTATACAGGGTCTTCCAACGAAAAGTTAACCCCCAGAAAACCGAGAAAAATTTTTGAATTCGCCGAGACTCATCGATGTATGTTCTTAGGGGGACCATTTTTAACGGACAAGACAACTTGATGTTGTTGCGCGATATCAGTTCGAATGATTAGTACGCCGTAAAACTGAACACAGAACACTACAACTGCAATTCACTAACACTGTTTAACTAACTTATTCATTGAATTCTAACTAACTTCTCCTCTGAACAATTTGACTGAGGGAAAAGTGACCGCCTTATATAGGTCCCGGTCTGGGTTCTAGAAGAATTTGGCAGATAAGGCTTATCGTTTGCCCAAATTTCTAGAGCGCTTATCTGCTGTTTGATTTATTATCGCGGCCGCTTCCCCTTATAAAATTTTCTAGAAAATTCCCAACTAAACTTTAAATACTTTTTTGTTACAATATGTTCATCTCCCTAACTACTATCAACCATCACTCTGAACTTTCAAATGGAACTACCCTATTGTAATTTTAAAGCTCTTTTCATTGCAAATATAATTTCTAAAAAAATTGTTGAAAATGAAAAACGAAAAGTGCACAAACCGACCTTCGTGTAACAGTATAAGAGGCCAAGAGGCTCCCCTATTTTTCGGCCTTAAGAAGTCGACTGCATAGAAAACATTACATGACCATTAAATGGACCGTGGTGGCGTATAAATTGGTCATATTTTTTCATATACAGGGTGATTTCGGAGTACCACAAACCATTACCATTTTTTTAAATGAAAATACGTATTTTTCGCCACGATAAACATGTTCACTTGATGTCTATTTTAAATGATTTTTTAATTATAGCCCAATGAACTTGTGAAAATTGTACATATTTTTTTTGTTTAAAAGTGCTTCAAGGGAACTAAAACATGTGGCATATTATATTTCAAATTGTCCCCAAATAGTTGTAGTGTAGTGCCCTCCCATGACCTAGTTCAGAGCATACTAGCCGTCTTTCTACAAAAAAATGTAATTTTTGCAAAATTAATTATTAGGCTACAGTTAAATAACCGTTTAAAATAGGTATCAAGTACCCCATATTTTTAAAATTTTTTGCAACATCTTTTTCTGTGACGAGAAAAAAAATTGTTTCCATTTAAAAAAATACTGAAGCTTTTTGATAGTGCAAAATGAATCACCCTCTATACAAGGAATATTTCTGCTTTATAGGCCACCATGTGCCTTTCAATGGTCATATAAAAATTCTTTATGAAATCGACTCGAAAAATGGGTGAACACTCTTGGCGTCTTACACTATTACACGAATGCGGGTTTGTAAACTTTTAGCTTTTAATTCTCAATCAATTCCAAAAAAAAACAGTGCATCAGTGTATTCGCAATGAAATGGGCTTTAAAATGGTGTACCTCAAGTAGGGTAGTTTCATACGAAGTTTTAAAGTGGAGGTTGATAGGAGTAGGGGGACGAACTCATAAAGTTGGTTTGATTGTCAAAAATAGTACCCCCAAGAACATAAATCGACGGGTGTCGACGAATTCTAAAATATTTCTCAGTTTTCTAATGGTTAGTGGGGGTCAAGTTTTCGTTGGGAGACCCTGTATTAAACTATCAAAATAGGTTTCGTAAGTATCGATGCAATTAAAAACAAGTACAGCAGATATTATAAAAATAAAATCATAAGTTAACCTGTTAACGCCCAAGGTTTCAGATTTGTAACGTTCCCAATATTATTTTTTTAATTATTATTGTCCAACATTTTAATGTTGTTGGACCAATGTATCACATAGTTAACACTCTTCTCCGTATAAACCAATCGCCCTAAGGTCATCTCTTTAAAATCGTATGACCTTATAGATTTCTGTAGGAAGTGTTTCATTATCTACCAATATAATCTCTAACATAAAACTTAGTGTTCTGTGTTTAATAAGTAAAAAACTAGGTAAGTTAGTAAAATATAAAAATATGCAATGTGTTACACAGTATATTTAATTCATATTGGCATACTTTTGAAACTAAGACAATTAATATTTTTCGTAAAAAACCGATTTTTCGGTTTGTATTAAATCTGTAACAATGAGCTATAACATGCCAATTTCGTTTGTTACAATTAGATATGAGACCAAGCAAACACGAGCATATAGTTATCGTGTACCTCCAGAAGGCACTTTGTTAGAAGACAGCAATGATGATCTGGAATACGAAGTAATTAATCAAGAACAGAACGAGAGATGTGATCATAATGTTTCTGATGATGATTTATAAGACATATTAGATGAAGTATCTTCTGGATATTATAGAAAAAAATATTGCTCTTCCTAAAGAGCAAATGCTGCGTACAGATGAACAAATGATTCCTTTCAAGGCCCATTCTAGTTTGAGGCAGTGTAACCCCCAAAAAGCCCCATAAGTGGAGATACAAAATGTTTGTAATGTGCAGCACAAAAGGTTTGGTACAAAATTTTGAAATATATACAGCAACACGAATTGTCCTAAAACTGTTTAAACTTACAATCAATTTATGGGAGGAGTTGATCTTTTGGATTACTTATTACAGAATTTCAATTCGATCTAAAAACATCTATCTGAGATTCTTTTTTCATTTTTCAATTCAAAGAATACCTAAAAATGAACGAAGCAACTTACTACAATTTAGAACCGCAGTTGCTGTCGCAAAGAAAACAACGAGGAAGGCCTCGAAATTCAACAAACTATATTGACCAACCAAACCGATTCCTGATTTTTAGTGTGCGAAAGGATATGTGTGGGCATTGGCCAAGTATCGGGTAGGAACAACTTACTAGCCCCATGTCTACAAAATGTAAAGTTTATCTGTGCTTACATAAAAACAAAAACTATTTTGTACCATTCTACTTGTCGCCGGATGTAACAGTTTAGATACAAACCTGATTTGTTTGTAAAAAATAAAAATTAAATATTGGTTACATATAAAACACAAATCTTTCTATATTTTGGCAAGTAAAAAACCGTTTCCTATGAAATAATTTTATCTAAAAGTGTTATTGGGCGTTAAGAGGTTAAGGTTAGTACCTCACAAGTCGAAGAAGAAAAAAAGGCAAAACCTCAGAAAAATCGAAATTTCGAGTTTAAGTCGCAAATTTTGGGAAAATAAAAAAACAGTAATTTATACAAAAGAAAATTAATTTTTGAGGCCAAGACAGTCAGAGGCAGCAAATTCTTATGCGGTCAAACTTAGCACAGTGAAAAATTCTATCTTCTAAGAGTTTGTGGGGAATCTTTTTAGTCTATAGAAATTAAATGGAATTCTAAGGAATTTGTTGCCGAACGAAATTTTCTCCAATAATTACAACCTATCCTTATTTAAAAAAGAGGTTCATCACCATTTATCTTTATTTTCATATCCTACTCACAATGCTCTAAAGAAGGGCATAATAGAATTATGCGTTGCAAGTGGCTTATACTTAAAAGAAAATATACTGAAATTCGAAGAATTGAAATTTCGAAGAAAAAAATCAAAACCATTACAAAAGTATCTATATTTCCATATTTACGGTTGAATTTGAAAAAAAAAACAAACTAGAGTACTCAAGATTACGTTCGAAATTTTTAGAGAAAAAAATCGGATTCAGACCGACAAAAATAACAAAACCACTAGAAAGAGTCGCAGTTTTAGAGACAAAAGCAAGTCAAAATTTTGGGGTCAAATTCGAAACTTTGGAAAAATACGCACAGTTAATAGATTTCGAAAATAAACACGAAACTAATATAAATTAAAATGTGAACCCGGGATTTCGAGGAAAAGACTGAAAATTTCGAGAAAGATAAGACTGGATATTTTTGGTTAAAATTCAGAAAGAAATAAAAATTTGTAAAAGGTAGAAATTTTGTATTTCTCTGTAAGCCAATAAAAATTGCAAAACGCTAGAAATTTTAAGGAAAAGATCTAAGTTTTAAAAATAAAAATATAAAATAAGATAAATATTAAGGGATTAAATATCCTAAGTTTATATTCAAAAATTTCGAATAAAAAGTGTAAATTTTGAGAAAAGGATTGGAGATTTAAGAAAGACAAAAATTTATGTTAAAAAAATTGTCTCGAAATTTCGAGAAAAAAGTCGACTTTTAGAGATTAAACTCGAGATTCCGAAAAAAATCAAAAATATCAAAAAAAAAAGAATGTGAAAATTTTCATTAATTTGTTTACATTTTAAATTTGCGGAAAAAGTCGAAATTTGGAAATTAAGGTGAAAATTTTGAACAGAATCACTAACTAAAAAGTAGAAATTTTATTAACAAAAAAACGATTGAAAAAAAATTTGAATTTACATCGAAAAAATCTCGGATGAAATTCGAAAATATATAATAAATAAAAAAAAAGTTAATCCGGAAACTAAATTGAAATTTCGAACAAAAAATACTCGAAAAGTTCAATATGTTAGACATTAACAATTGAGAAATTAATGTCCAAAGTTCTAAAAATTAAAATAAAAATTTGGAAAAAAAAATAATTTTCAACTTGACATTCAAAGTTGTAGAAATTTTGAAAAAATAGAATCCCCAAAATTCAAACATTTAGGAATAAAAGTAAAAATTAATTAATTATTCAATTTATCAAGAAAAAAAACAATATTTTAGAGATTGGGATCAAACTTATCGCAGTTAGCATAATTATTCTAATTTACAACTAACATTTCAAGAAAAAACGCGAAAATACTTAATAAAAATTAAAATGTAAGCTCCAAATTTTAAGAAAAAAACTGTAGAAATTTTGGAAGACAAATTCTTCATTTTTTTCGGTTAAAAATCAAGAGATTAATGTCCAAATATCACAAAATCAAATTAAACATTACTTCAATCGCATTAGAAAAATTTGATTTTTTAAGTTAATAACAAAAAATTTTAGATGACATCAAAACGAAATGTTGAAAATAAAAATAGAAATTACGAAACAAAAAAAATTATCAATATTGTCGGTTAACACTTGAGAAATTAATGTCCAAATTTCAAAAAATTAAAACAAAAATTTAACAAAACAAAATTTTCAATTTAGAGTTAATAAGAACCGCAAGTCAAAGCTGGGATCTAGGAAAAATGTGGAAATTGAAAAAATAAACAATATAATAATGGTAATAACAGTAAAAATTTTAAATTTGAAGTCAAAATTTGGAGTTAAACATTAAAATTTTGAGTAAAACCTCGAATAAATCATAATTATTCAACTTAAAACGTAACTAAATTTCACAATCCTTACTGATGCTATACTAAAATAATCAATGACATTTTACTTTCATGTGTCAATCGATTAGAATAAAATTATTATTAGTAGTTAGATCTATGGATTTAGGCCAACGATTCCTAGGTTTATTTTTTGTTTTAGATATTAACTTTCTTAAAAACAAAGAACATCAATAAGGTCCATGTCAAAAGGAAAAAAGGAGGGCAGCTCTATAAAGTAATTTCTGAAACCTGTCACATTAATCGTCGCTTTGGTCGCTACAGTCGTAACCCACAAAAAGTGTAAATGGGTTTAGACTGTTAATATTAAGAAGCATAAAGTTTGATTTCTAAAAGTATCCTAGCCCCAAACCGTTTACAAGTCCTTGTAGCACAAAATTTGGTAGAGCATGTAACCCAAATGTTATTATTTATTGCAGTAAATGGAGCTAAAGTATGTAATACATAAAATAACGTTTATAATCCTAAACTAAAAACATCCAGTTTAAAAGGATAATCCTTAGATAAAAATACCAAAAAATTGTTACATTTTGTCTTCTGGTTACAATTTTAGAGAAGAAAACATAAATTGAAATACAGAACTGGTCCCTTGAAACCAAGAAATATTAAAAAAACACAACAAATGTTGCTCTAACACGTTTCGACA
This sequence comes from Dastarcus helophoroides, assembly GCA_028583605.1. Lineage (NCBI taxonomy): Eukaryota > Metazoa > Arthropoda > Insecta > Coleoptera > Bothrideridae > Dastarcus > Dastarcus helophoroides. The sequence goes on from CM053335.1 coordinate 3,888,675, forward strand.
GCCAGGGAACAAGTTCTGTATTTCAATTTTTAAAGATAGCCAAGGACCACTCCGTTCCACCAAAAGAAAACATGAGTATTTCGCTGGCAAACTTTTTTAAAAGCGTGTTAGCTCAAGTCTATCTTTATGTGGCTTTGTACAGTTCACCACCAAAGTGAAGTAATGTTCTTTATATTAAGTTTGTCAAAAAATATCAGAAGAGTGTAACTGAAATACTCATTCCTACACTGAATAAAAATTTCGGACATTTTAGAAAGACGTATTATGTCTTGCTAATATAATTACTGAATAAATCGAGAGAACTAGAGATATTTCAATAACAGTATTAATGAGAGGGCTAAAAAATTATTCCCAATGAAATATCATGGTTCAGATTTTCGTTAATATATCTGTCATGTCCAAATTTAAAAATTTCAATTTCTCAAAAAAATTTAGTATATTTGTTTAAATATAAAACAGCAATATAAACTCTTCAATCTTAAAAATTAACACCATTATATTGCTTAAAGCAGACAATTTGTAACTGTATCAGTTTTCCTTAAAAAACGAAGTGCCTTGACTAATTCATAGACATTAAAGTAAAAGAAAAGCTTGATAAACATACTGAAATTGTTCTGATTATGTTAACATTATTTTTTTTTCTTGGAATTTAAATACCTGTTCATATATATGAAAATTTCAAGTGCCTAATTGAAATAGATATTCTACTTTGTCCGCTAACTAAAAATAAAGCTACAAATCTAGAAAATACGTACCTTTTAAAAACCAAATATATTAAAACAATTATCGATATTGCAAGAAGAGTAATGGTGTGAGGGTTATAAAATATTTCCAAAGAAATATCATCCACTGGTTTCTCGTTAATTGTAACGAAGCTGTCGATTCTGGTCCTAGGACCAGAAGACTTGTGGTGCTTTGCTTTGGTATTCATTAATTTCATATTAACATAATTTTTTCATTTATCTAATTCGACTAATTCCCTAAGGAACATTCTAACCTTGACTGGATTGAAATTATTGGTAATTTTTGTAATTTGCTTGACATTTACTACCAATACAGAAAATGACATTTGAGTTTAATCAACGTGTGACTTCTAATAGAAATCCAGAGGACTCTGTTCGCAAGAAAAACGTTAAGTTTGTGAGACAACAATTTTAAGTATTGATTAACTTTATAAAAAAAAACGTTAGTTAAACCGTGTTTCGTTTGAGTAATAAAATATTACTTATAAGTTACATTTAAATGAAAGTATATGCTATCGATTATATTTCTCTATGACCTTTGAAGGTGTCTCAAGTGTTGTTTATCCAGTGTTGCCAGATTGTTTATGGAATTTGTTGACCATAGTCAATTTCCGATAAACCTGCATCACAGTAGGGCACTGAACTACTAATTTTGTGGTGGCAATAACAGAAATATTTAGACATAATCGAACAGCAGCGCTATGATACTTCTTGATGATGTTCTGTGTCTTTAAATTCCTAGCCTAAATATCATTAAATATTTTGATTCGTTGTCGGTTATTTAAGAGTGATTCTTTTATATCCTATATCAATTTCTCCTGAAAATGATTAATATCTGTTGAGTTTTAATCGTTAATAAAGTTTAATAGTCATGAATTATTAAATTGTTAATAATGGTAATAAAAATAATGTGGAAAACTTTTAGTCCAATTATTTTCGTCAAAAAACCCTGAAATATAGGCAATACTTAATTCATCAAAATGTTTACGAGTAAAATTAGCTTTAGTTCTGGTGATATTTTTTGTAACTTATTTAAAGATTGATTTAATACTTCACGGTCTACTTTTGTACACATTTATCTGAAATAGACTATAAATACAATATATACAATTTTTGATAGGTGATAGAGCAACAAGAAAAAAGTAGAGAACACTTTTTAAAAAAAAATGTTTCCTAACAAAAATACAGTAAATGTCTACGAAGATAGGTAGTTTAACTAATTGCTGATCAAACAGTAACAGTGCAAGTAATTTAGTAAATTCATTTTAATACATTTAACGGTGCAAGAAGCCATAAATATACGCATGAAATGAAAATATTTGGCAACCAGCAATAATTATGAGAGACTTACCTTTAGACACTTCCATCCAACAATAAAAGTCGTACCCCGTGACCTCTAATATCGTATTCTATGCTCTAGCCTCTGTAAAAACATCAATAACCTAATTGATTTTTGATTTGTCATTAATTTCTTTTAACAATTTTATTCATATTACTCTTAATATATCAGGAATGTCAACTAAACTAAGTCGTAGGGTGAAATGGACACTGGAGTCTTCGAGGTATACATACCACTTTTCAATTTAAAAATGTAAAATAACGAATTTTTGCAGGAGCTCTTTACAAAGAATTGCTACGGAAAGTTTATCATCTCCGCCAGCTTATAGCAGTTCGAATATACCAGTAAATACTGAAGTTTCGAAAAAGACGGATGTTGGGCGATTAATCACGAAAAAATCATGGGATTTGGCGCTGGGACCTATAAAGCAGGTTCCGATGAACCTCTTTATTATGTATATGGCTGGCAACTCTATTTCAATATTTCCAATAATGATGGTTGGGATGTTGTTAATGAGGCCGATACAAGCAATTTGGGCCACTAAAAGCACTTTTAAAACCATTGAAAATACCAATACAATAGGTCAAATGATAGTTTACATTTTAGGAAATTGTGTCAATATCGGACTTGCTCTTTATAAATGCCAAAGTATGGGGCTGTTGCCCACACATTCTAGTGATTGGCTAGCGTTTGTTGAGCCACCTATTAGACAGGAGTACTTGGGTGGTGGAATAGTTTTAAGTTAACCAGTATCATGAATTGTATATTTAAATTATAATAAATCTACTGTACAAAGAAATTGTCTTTTATGCCTATGACTTCTTATGTTTATCTAAAAAATCCTTCGCTTTTTCATAAAGGGCTTGAGGGTTATCCACTCTTGGTACCTAAAATGACAATAGACTTATAACAGACAAGTACATTTAGGTAAGTTTCCTACCTCATAGTTTTGGGCGAGATAAATGCCAGCATATAAACCTACTAGGAACGAGGCCTACGATAAATTAAGTTAAATAATTACAATTTAGTTATTTCAATACACTTACGAATCCGCGAAACATATTTAAAAAGTGTAAAATTTAAACGAAGTTTACATAACCTAATAAATGTATAAGCACAGATAGCTGCCAAGTACACAGAATGTTGATTGGTTAAGAAGCATTACTTCCATAAGAATTTAGTGCAGTCAACTATAGCACATTGATGAATACCAGTTCACATTCTCCGAAAATTATGGTTAAGGTGTCATTCGATTCCGAATGGCATCTAAAAACTTTTTGAAAAATTAAAATGAAGCTTAAGAAAAATGCAAACATTATAAACAATTTGATAAAAAATAAATTGGGCAATTATGGGCACTTCCGACAGAAGTAAAAACTTAAAACGACGATATAACAAATTTCAAGATATTTAAAACAAATATGTTTTTAATTTACTAATTTTTTGGATTATGCGGATGTCGGATTAGCAGGGTGTCAGATTATCTGGTGTCGGGTTATTCGATGCCGGATTAGCTGGATGTCGGATTATCCGAGTGTCAGAAAGGTTTTGGTTAGGTTAGAAAGGTTTAAAGAAATGTCATTAAATCTTCGGAGTGGCGCAGTGGTAGAGTAATCGACTAGTAGTTCAAATAGCGTTTTTTGGTAACGCAAAATCCATATATGTGTATTACATTTTTGATAAAATAGGCGTTTGTTCTCTATCTTTAGTCGCTTTATGCGCCAAAGGAGTTATCACTTCAAAAATAAATAAATACATGATTCACATTAATATGTATTTACTTTTTATTGAACATTTTAAATAAACCTTGACACAACGTGCTATTCAGTTATTATCTTTGACTACTACCTGTATTTACCTATATTTTGGATTGAATGCTCCATCCATTCATTTATATTATTTAAGGATACTATGTAAATGTAGATAACGTAAGGATGTCTTATGTGGCCTTGAGATCTCTGGTTTAAGCTAGACGACCACAGTACAATATACGGCTCCATCTTGCGGATAGTACGAGCCAGGCTGTGTAATAAAATTTGTTACAAAGCTTGACTTAATCGCTACTATAAACGTAAGCTATGGATATGATATGGAAACGTTTAGCTATGAGGAGAATCGATCGCAAGGTACATTTAAAACAGAGAGAGTCTTGATGGGATAGATAAGAAGTCTGACAAGAGGTCCTGTACTCCCCTATACCGATCGAACCAATTTAATGGAGAGATTTTGATAAAAGGTATTCCGCAGAGGTGTTTGATATATTTATTTGCGAAAAATGAAATCCTCAGTGTTATTTACTAAATCATTTATAAATTTTGCAAATTTTTTGGGCGCCACCTGAATTTTTTCAAAGAGTTTCTAGATGACATTCCGATTCGAATAGTATAACAACAACAATTTTCTGATAAGAACTGGAATTTGTAAGAAGTGTGCTTGTTGTAGTCTTTTGTAAGTCACTTAATAACAGTTTCGTGTCGTATTCTTTCAATATGGGGAACTTAATGGAGAAAAAACTTAGCAAATTTAATTTGCTTTTTTAAAACTTCGAATTTGATAATGCCAAATTTAAACTATTTTTAATATTTTAATTTTAAAGCTGAAATTTAAAAAACTAATCTATCTTATTTTACTTTTCATCTTTAAAGCTGAAATTCCAAAATTTTCAGGAAAAGTTCCATAAATAGATATAAATATTGAGATAAAGTCGAGAATTCTAAAAATTAAAAATACGGAAAAAAGTAAAAATTTCAAAATATTTAAAACGCATTTCATGCTAAGAACGAGCCTAGCGTGTCTGTAGGAACAATCGCTTCGCGCTCAAACCACGCGCAGCATGTCTAGGCTTGAAAAATGCCGCTTAATACAAATATTGTTACAAAACTGCTCAACAGCGCCTCCTTTCGTTCACTTTTTTCACAATAAAGTTGCATTGCATTGTAAAGTTAAATTTACACGCTGTAGTAATTTTTTTTTAAGTTTTGGTCGATTTATTATCATTATGACAAATGACCAATCAAATGTTCTGTAATTAAACAGTTAAACGTGCTTAAAATTGAAAATATGTACAACCGCAACCATAGACTAGTTTCAGCCTTCCTTGGCCTCATCAGCATGGTACGGTGGTTGTATACACTTCCAACTTAAAGCCGTTAGTCAGTCGTATAAGTATCTAAGAGAGTTAACCCCCATTGGGTGACTTGTAACTGACTTTTAACTGTTTATTACGCAAACATTTTTGCTACATGCTAATTGAAGCATTCTTCTCTGCTGAGATAATAAGCCTTGTATATACGAATATATACAAGTTTATTACGATGCAATTGAAATCTAATTTCATTAGAATCTAATGAAAACTAGACTGCAATTGTAAAGTTCACGTAGATGAGGCAAAGCTTGTATCTCGGGTTGCATCGCAACATCCATAGATACAAACGTGCTTAAAATTGAAAATATGTACAACCGCAACCATAGACTAGTTTCAGCCTTCCTTGGCCTCATCAGCATGGTACGGTGGTTGTATACACTTCCAACTTAAAGCCGTTAGTCAGTCGTATAAGTATCCAAGAGAGTTAACCCCCATTGGGTGACTTGTCACGCCGAGGACGTTTGTATCTATGGATGTTGCGATGCAACCCGTGATACAAGCTTTGCCTCATCTACGTGAACTTTGCAATTGCAGTCTAGTTTTCATTAGATTCTAATGAAATTAGATTTCAATTGCATCGTAATAAACTTGTATATATTCGTATATACAAGGCTTATTATCTCAGCAGTTATTATCATTATGTTTTGTCAAATGTCCCAATTTTACAGTATTTGTCGAGTCTTATCCCCAGGATGACGCAATAAGCTGAAAATTTACCTTTTGATAAGTTATTTTAGTGTTTATTCAAATAAAATGCAACCTAGACTACACGCTGCAGTATGCAGCCCCCTCCCTAAGAGTGTATAGTGGCGTACAGGTAGCCCAACTGTAAACAGTTAAACCACAATCATTTAACAATGCTGTTGCACTCTAGGAAAACCCCAGAAGACTATATTCTAAATACTCAGGACCAATAAGTTTAAACATTTATCAGATTTAGAGTTTGAAAACCAAAGACGGTTTCGCTCTTATTAGATCTCGTCAATTTGTTATATCTAGAGCTGGGATTATATGCAAAATGCATATAAAGTGCATATGTGCATATTTAGACATTTTTCAATAAATGCATATGCAGTTTTTTATTTTGCATATTTAAGTTTTTTTTTCTAAATTGGTATGATAAATTAGTTTTTGTTCAGTTAATACAAAAGCAATCAAGTTAGATAATTAAGCCTTAATTTAAATTAAAGGTATGTTGGGTCTACATATCTTGTTTTATATACAGTATCTTCATCAAGAAACGTTTCTTGGTTTCAGGAAAACTATTGAAGATTTTTTGATTTTTACTTTTTAACTGAAAGTACGTTAAAAAGCTTACAGTGCAACTACCTATTACAATCCTCAATCCCCATTGCTTTCCAGAATAGTCTAGCCCTTTGGGCACACTTTCTACCAGCTTTTCAGCATATCCTAGGAGTAATAAGCGCCATATCTCTCTGATTTTTCGTAAAAGCTGCTTGAGGACGAAGACTGTGTTTCTGCAAGCTTCCTCATTGCAGTGCTCCAAATAATTTTCATTGGATTTGCATCAAGAGACTATGAAAATCAGTCTGAAGTTACGATGCCAGTTTCTGCTCTTTATGAGGTATAGAGGCGACTCCGATGTTTTGGATTATTGACCTCCCCTAAAATCCAGTCTTCGCTTTTGACACCAAACATCTTCTGGACAGACAGGTAAGTGATGTTAATTTATACTTAAAACTTTTCTGATTATCCTGCACGTTTCAAGTAACACAGATTTTTGATGGAACGGACTGGTCCTTGGTTATCTTCAAAAATTGAAACACAGAACTTGTCCCCTGAAACCAAGAAAAATTAAAAAACACAACAAAGGTTGCTCTAACGCGTTTCGACAGCCAAGCTGTCATCTTCAGAGAGAAACTAAGAAAACTAAGAAACTAAGAAACTAACTAGATTTTTGGATTGCACTTGCAATGCTTGCATCTAATATCTTAACCTTTTCTGGATGCTTTAACAAGTTTTTGCTAAAGAGACCAGTTACTGATACGACGATTGGAGCCACTACTACTGTTTTCAGGTTGTGTACTTTACAGTACTCTTCACATCGCTCCAAATACTTGTTTACTTTTTCTTCGCTTTTGACACCAAACATCTTCTGGACAGACATTTATAAATAATGACGATTTTCTGAGCATCCAAGTTCTGCATAAAGAGCTCTAAACACCTAAAACCGTGCTCAGAGTAACATCCTCAAACATGGAGTTTTACTGGGTGTTTGATGGTTCACTGAAGCAATCTCTCACCAGCACACCTTATGGAAGCCCATGCCCAGAACGATGCTTTGTCAGAAAAAATTACATTGGACCAATTCAATCAAGATTCTCGACAGCCCAGACCTTGTATTTTTTCCTGTAGGTCTTCGAAAACAACGGATTTTGCCTCGCACTTCGATATTGTATGTTTTTCTCAGCCAAATGGTATTTATGCTGACGTCAACTCCTCTCTTAGCTAGCTTGGCTTTGGTTTCACGTAACTGTAGAGTAGAATTGCGCTTAAACAGCTGTAAGATGACTTTATCCTGCTATTTTATTGTCACTCCGACTTGCCTCTATCCGGAAGATCTTCGTTGGCTTTACAGGATTCAACCTATCTCGTCACGAATGTTTTCGATTTTTTTAAATATTTAGCGGACGCACAAGTCTATAAAGGCCAAATCATTAATAGTTTTTGAAAAATCGAGGAACGTTTCTTGTTGAACCGACTGTACGTAAATGTCTATTAATACTTAATATCGCTATTGTTTGAAATTTTTCATGGAAATAAATGCATGTAACATATTTTATAGTCCATATTTTGCAAGTATTTTAGGGCATATTGCATGCATATTTTTTTACTTTTTTTGCTGCATATTATCCCAACTCTAGTTATATCTAACCCGAATGCTGACAAATGTTCCGCCAAGTCCATACTATAAAATCAACGAACTTTGTGAGATTCCTAAGTACCGCCACCTATTTGTCTATAGAAGAAACAACTCTAACAAGTGTCGTATGGAAATAGACCTAGACTACAGTATGCAGCCCAAACCAATTTTTTTGAAAATTTAGGAAAAAAGTTTAAACTCAAAATTTTGGGAAAATGTAGATGTAGGAGAAAATCGGAATTTAAAGGAAAATTTTAATTTAAGGAAAAAATCCAAATGTTGGGATTAAAAATCTGCATGATCTAAAAAAATCTTCAACTTTATAACAAAAACTTTTTTGAAAGTCCGAGAAAATAAGTGGACATGTCAAGACTGTAAATTCGCAAAATAAAATTTAAATAAAAACGTAAAAATTGAACTTGCAGGTGAGAATTTAGAAAAAGATTGGGTTTTATTTACTGTTTTTATGATGTAATTTAATTTCTTTAATTATAAGTTTCCTAAACTGAGCCTTTTCTCATAAGTTCTGATCTCACCTTTGTAAACAGTTACTTAGGGATGAAACTTGAACTTTTCAAAAAGTCATCCAAATAAAAACAAAATTAAAGAAGACTTAAAGTTAAAGTTTCAAAAAATAATCGAAATTTATAAAAAAAAAATCCCAAAATCACTAATTATAGAATTACAAATATAGATTTTCGGGGAAAACTTCTAATTTAAGTTCTAAATTTGGAAAAAAGTGCAATAATATTTAGAAATACTCGAAATGTGAACTTGAAAATTTTGGTAAAGAAGAAATTAAAATTTTCGAAAAACTTATTTTATTCTGGCAAATTACTGTTATTCTATTATAATTATTATTATTATTCTTAAATTTTTTCTTCTTTGAGGATTTAACTGTGTGTGGGGTACTTAGACCATTCACACAAAGTGGACAGACAGGTAAGTGATGTTAATTTATACTTCAAACTTTTCTGATTATCCTGCACGTTTCAAGTAACACAGATTTTTGGATTGCAGTTGCAGTGCTTGCATCTAATATCTGGACTTTTTCCGGATGCTTCAACAAGTTTTTGCTAAAGAGACCAGTTGCTGATACGACGATTTGAGCCACTACTACTGTTTTCAGGTTGTGTATTTTACGGTACTCTTCACATAGCTCCAAATACTTGTTTATTTTTCCCTTTCCTTCTTTTCTGGGTTGTGGTCGTTGGGATGAGCTACATCTATGAAGTATGCAGCTTTCTCAGTTTTATCTAAAAAGACAATATCTGAAGGGTTTGCAGCTATTGGTTTGTCAGTAATAATAGGGTTATCCCAAAACATAAGGTATCTCTCATTTTCCATTACTGGATGTGGTACGTATTTATAATAAACTTCTTTAGCTTTAATTAAACGCGTGACTACTGCAAGCTCTTGGTGTAAGATGGCTGCTGTGAGGTTGTGCTTTTGTGTATAGTCCGTGGGGGCAAGAGTAATGCATGCTGATATCAGATGTTTGATGGTTTCTGAATATCTTCCGCACATTCTGCATTTCTCATTCGCGATGGATTGCTTTTCAATATATTTTCATAGTTACGAGTAGCAATCACACCATCTTGTATTACTATAACAAATTCTTCGGTTTCTGTGAATAAGATACCTTTTTTAAGCCATACTGTCGATATTTACCATGCAGCGGTTTGATGGTCCAGGCCTCTTTAGTCTCATTCAATGTTGGTATTGTTACCAAATCTCACCCACAGATTTTAAGTGGCGAGTGTTTATCTAGTGACGTAACTATTTTGTGCAGTAGGGAATGGTGAGCTCGCCTCATAAAATATTTTTTAATGGCATTTACTAGTTTGTCGTGCAAAAGTTTCATAATTAATAAACCTCTTCCTCCTAGCTTACGTGGTAAGCAAAGTCTTTCTGAACACGCTCTTGGATGATGTTTCCGATGTTCAGTTAGTTCTACTCTTAGAATTCTATTTATCGCCTCCAGCTCAATATTCGACCATTTGATGACTCCGAACGAATAGCTCAGCGAAGGTATAACCCATGAATTGATGACTTTAACAGTATTTCTGCCACTCAGCTCTATCCTTAACATTTTCCTCACTCGAATTCTCATATCATTCTCTAACTTTCTCTTCGTATCCCTCTGATTTATAATAAGTCTCTGTTGATAGCCTAGATTGTTGTAGCTGCTGAGATAGCGCATATTGTTCTCCTCTAACAGGTTGTCATATGTCTCGGGTTTATCTCTTCTCGCTATCAATTTAGCACATTTATCCATACCAAATTTCATTTTAATGTCTTTGCTAAATTCAGATGTTATTTGCAGTGATCGGTTAGGTTTGTTTTCCGATCATCGACTTAGAATACATGGCTGATGTTATATGATTTATTATCATCTTTTAGAGCATATCCACATTCTGCTTTTTGCAGCATTTTTTACAGCAGATTTAAACTTAGAATAAACCAAAAGGGACTTAAAGAGTCTCCTTGAAAGATGTCACTTTTTATCTGAATCTCTGTGGTTTCTACAGACCTTCCATTAAGGTTTATATACAATTTGGTTTTTCAGTCATTCATACAGGTCTTCAAAAACAAAATAATTTCATCATCTATTTTATAAAGTTTTAGAGCTTCTATCAACCACGAATGCGGGACACTATCGAATGCCTTTTGATCGCTGATCCAGGCTACCGCTATGTTTCTCATACTATCTCTGGCGTTATAGGTGACGATGTTGTCGATTAATAATTGTTCTTTACATCCATGGGTTTTATTGCGACATCCTTTTTGCTCTTCTGGTAAAATGTTATGTCTGTCGAAGTGACATGTAATCTTTTGGGCTATTATTAATTTTATTAATTTATAGATGGCAGGTAAGCAGATTATAGGTCTGTAATTTTTTGGGTCTCCCCTTTCAGAAGTCTCTCCAGTTGTTTGGCCGATATAGCGTGTATTTTTGTATTCTTGCACCAATAGTTATGCAAGTGATCACGCCCTACTGCTTTCCAGTTATGAATTTTCTTCAATGCTTGCTGCACGTCATTCTCGGTAACTTTTATAGCTTCCATTTGTGGTATTGCTCGACATGTTTCCCTTTCTATTTTCAACCATGCAGCTTGAGGGTTATGCTTGCCTTGATGACTCCACACGTTCTCCCAGAATTTCTCAAATTCAGTTTTCTCTGGCAATACTTGGGTTGCTGTTTCATTTCTTTC